>JAUMIR010000001.1:386156186-387406186 GCA_030847615.1 Gambelia wislizenii | reverse complement strand
AGTCTTCCTACAGTACCTGTCAAAATGTTTTCCTGCACCAAATATAACTACTGCAGTGTAAGAAAGTAGCACGCTTCTTCAGTGAGATAACAAGGTGTTCTTAATACCTTCACATTAACCGTATAATTTTTATTTGAATAAATGTAGGTGAGGCATCTCTTACTCCACCCTTTCAACTTGAGTGAGGCCACCAAAGCCAATTCCTTTAGGACCAAAATTCTTTGCATAGCAAACTGCAAAAGAAAGAAAAATATTATAGTGGTATAAGACATTCAGCACCAAACACTTCCTTTACTCTAAGTCAAAGTTGGCAACATTTGGCCTTCCAGATGTTTCAGACTTATACAGTCTCTTACCACTAATCATGCTGAGCGGGGCTTCTTGAAGGTGGAACTCCCAAAATATCTGTCAAAGGTTTTCCAGCCCTGTTTAAGTCATTCCTCAAAACTCACTTTTTCTAGGAAGACTGGAATAACCAATATCCTATCACATCTAAGCCAAAGTACATGTAACTGACATAACTCTCTGCTTTGCTCCCTTGCTTCCCTGTGTTAGTTTTTAGATTATATAACAAAATAGTGCCCATTTAGCTTCCTATGAAAAACAGGTCATACCCAAAATGATCTAGCACAACTCTTTATAGATTGCATCTTAATAATAATTGTTTGGAATACAATTTAGGTACTCTACTACACTTACCTTTACAATAGATCTCTCCATCTTTGTCTGTAACATTTGTAGATTCTAGACTCTTTCCACAGATAGCACATCGGAAGCATGTCTTATGCCAAGGCTGAAACATAGCAAAAAGGTGTTGATGAAATTATTGTCAGTACAGTTTTACATTTGCATTTTCTAATTGCACTATTTCGGTGGCAGTTTCAGTGGGTGTGATGCTCAGTATTCTTCCTCTGGGACCCACTCAGGGTCACACAAACTGCAAAAATCTCTCTGCTTCAAATATGGCTGGAAGTCCACTTCTGGTTTTGAAAGTGAAGTGCTTTATTTTTAAATGTTGAATAGTGTTGAGGGTTGTAGCAACTTCTTTAAAATGTTAATTGCTACTTCTAGAGACCTCTAGGAGATTCACACTTCTTTTGTCCAGAAAAGAGAAAGTCTGGACATTTTGGGGGCCTCAAAAATGTCCACATGCAGCCCCATGTTTGCACTTTGCTCACCCCTGGTTCAACCACTGGCAGAGCCTGAAGCATTCTTTACACAAGTGTTACTGGATTTAACATCTTGTACATACTGAAAAATGGGCATCATTACAGGATTTGGTGTACTGGAGATAGCGATGGTAGCACCAACCCTTCCTAAGGTTCCTCCACAGGGATAAGTAGTAGGATACTAGGGGCAAACTTCCTAACATTCCTCCATGAGGAGCAGAAATAGACTACTAGGGGCAAACTTCCTAAGGTTCCTCCACAGGGAGCAGGTATAGGATACTAGGGGCAAAAATCTGGCCAAACTTATTTTTCCAATAGGAAATATTTGCTTTGACAGCAGGATTGGCCCTAACATTAGACCACATGTGAGGGTATCCCCTCAGGCAGCAGGTGCTGAGCAGGAGCAGGAGTACTGTCCTCCTTGCTGCTACTCTAGGATTCCACAGTTGTTTCTCTGTTACCCAGCTTATCCAAAATCTTTCAAATTAGCCTGATGCCTCCTCACTCATGTCAGAAGACACTAACCTATCCTCAATGTTTAACATTTAGCTACTAAAGCATCTGGATAGGGTACATTGATGGGAAGGGGCCCAAAGTTCATCTCAGGCAGCACAGTGGCTTGGGCTGGCCTTGTTTGATAGCATGATCCTATGTATGTCTGTCTATTCACGAATAAGTCCCACTAAGTTCAATGATACCTACTCCTAGGTAAGTGTGTAATAGGACTGGAACCTTAATGTTGGCTTGACTGTGTCCATGATCTCAGATCATGAAGCAGCTAACACTCTTGTATCTCCCTGCTGGCTTTCTGCTTTAATGCATTGTATGGTTAGTACTGTAGGTTGGTTTCTTACCTTTCCTCCTCCCATTATCTTCTCCGCTGCATACACTGACTTCCCACAACGAGGGCATTTCTCTACATCACCAAACTTTTTGGCAAACTTTGAAGGATTGGTAGGGGTGGAAGGACGAGCCGGTTTTGGTGAGCTGATAGGAAGGAGATTTGACATGTATGAAAGAAATGTTAAGTTCCGGATCAGGTAAATTAAACAGTATCTGATCTAGCCATTACTATACATCTAACGTTCGGGTCTGTCAAAGCATACAAAATGAAATCTCTGTTTTTCTGGAAGAATGCAAATAGTACTTTCTAGAGGGATGTTCAGCAAGGTTTAGCTCATATAGCTACTGAAACAGCTGACATTTGCAGGATTCTTTCAAGTGAATGACCAAATTGATATAATTGCATCTAGTCAAATTCCTTTAAAAGTTGGAATAAGGAATAAAGACTCCTATCCCTTTCAGATTGACCTGCCTAATAGGTTGTTTTCTTATGAAAGAAAAGTGGGAGGAGTAGGAGTAATATATAAAAGACAGGGCATATATGTAATTAATAAACTAGCGATAAATATACTGTATAATAACATTTCTACACATTGAACTATGAAGGTCTGAGGCTGCTGAATACAACAATGGAAAAGCTGCTCCTGTCCTCCTTCCTTCTTGTAACTGCTGCAAATGTGATATCTATTAACTGAAAAAGTCATCCTTCCTCCATTCATTGTTTTATCATTCTTCCTCCATTCATTGTAAAGATTCCTCAGTCGTTCATATTACTGTTCAAAAAGCCTAATCTTTGTCAAGGTCAGACAGCAGCAGTGGAGGAACAATGCAATGTTCTTATACCTGGAAATCTTTTAAAATTTATTTTAAACCCACTCTTTTTCAGATAGTGTTCTAAAGCTTTCCAGAGGCAGCTAGGAATCTCTCGTGATGTGACCTTTGAATTCTTAAACTGACAGACTTCATAGATGTGAACTAGTAATCAGAATTTCCTGGCACGATTGTTCCTGAAGCACTTGATGAGAGATAAATACCTCTTCTAGGTCCATAGCTGTTGTGTAATATACAAATGGAACCTGCAACAAAATGTTGCTGCGTAGAACAATCCTGGTTGAGCGTTTGAGCTACTCCATTCCAACCCTAAACAGAACAGGGTTTGAACCACTCCATTACGGTTTTCCTTTTCAGGCACAGAAGAGAATTTTTTTAAGCTTACATTTCTCTTGGCTAGACCGAAAAGAGCTTCTTGTGATATAAAATCCTCAACACAGAGATGTAAGAACTTCAGTCCATGATTAGAGTTAATGAATGGGACAGGAAGAAAAAAGACACTGGGCAAGGTGGCTGGCAGGCAGGATGAAGCCTTCTTGTAATTGTGATGACAGAACAAGATTTGCCACTACCTACATTTCAGACCATAGAGACAGATCTGACTCCCAACTCAAATGCCCTGTTCAAGTTCCATCAAGAGACAGGGCCAAAGTTTTGCAAACTCATATCCTAACTCCAGAACCAAATACAGTGAACCCATGGCACCAACTGGCATTGTTTAAGGACCTTCTCCTTAAGATTGTTTCCATTGTAGGTCTTTGTGGTGCCATCTCCTTTTGGAATTTTATGGAGGTCCAGGAGGGCATTTACACAGTTATTACAGTTTGATATTATTTTGATAGTCAGGTCTCAGTCCTACAGAATCATGGGATTTGTAACTTGAGGAGGAATTTAGAATATTGTGCTGGATAATTTTAGTGCCGTGGTTCAGGGGAGCTGCAGAGAGCTTTTAAATACTTCACCAAATTACAAATCCCAGGATTCCCAACTATAGAAGCAAGAGTGTTAAAGTAATATCAAACTGCTATAACCGTGTATGTGCACTCCACATGTTGTCGTTCTTCCTTGCTAATGCCATGTTTTTTCCACCACTGCCTGTGGTTATTTTTGCAGGAAAAGACTACTTTACAATATCTTTTTAAAAAGTTTCTTTTAAAAAGTTTTATTTAGAATTTTCCAGATATGTAAAAGTAGAGTAATAACATTAGCTAACAAGAAAAAAAAAAAAAAAGAACACAAAAGAAGAAAGAGCAAATACACTTATGGCAGATACCCGAAACTGCAGGTAACATTAAACTCTATTAAAATAATGAGTTGCATTGGAAGACCTAAAAGATATCTAGAAAGAACACCTCTCTAGGCATTTTCTAGGGAGGCTCTATGATATGTGTTCTGTTTTGTCCACCATGGATAATTAGAACCATAGATACTGGTTCCATGGATATGGGGTTCTGACTATTCTATTAAGCACATCAAATTATCCCCTCAATTTCCCTTCTATTGCCTGTCAAACATAACATCCGCTGTGTCTCCCACCCAATCAAACACAAAAAATTAGATTCATTTCTTTATTTTTAATATAAATCTCTACCTTCTTTTAAAGTTGTTATTCTTTATTTCCAATGACTTTCCTTAATTACTTCTTCATACATACCCACCCAAATCCATGTCTCTTCTAGGCATCTAGGCTTTCAAGACCCCTATAAATCCATCTTGGTAACCTTTGTAAATAGTTTCTTAAATCAACCAACTTTGATTTATGACCTAGTTTTTTACATTAGATACACCACAAATAACAAGTCAAGTCAAGTTTGTTTATTACTATCCATAGATCCATCACAAAAAAGAACTCAAGCATAAGGTAGAAAATATAAATATTTTTTTTAAAAAATCTGAACAGTTAAACAGTTACAACTGGCTTTTACCTGATACACAGTAAGCTTTTATCCTGGCCACGTCTGTAAGAAATTTAGCAATAGCCATGGTCACTTTGGGGGACTTCACAAATAACAAAACCCTTATTAAACTCTTACATCATCATCATGTAAGAAGACTCATAATGGTATCTTAAATGCAGAAGAGTCAGCATTTACAGTGAGCCCTCCCTACCTGTGGACTATGGATCCATGGATTCACCCAACCATAGATTATTATTATTATTAATAATAATAATAATAATACATTTTTTTAAAAAAAAAACACAGTATCCAAAATACTAACAAAGATCAGCGTGGGGCGTCTCATCTCTTCCCTGCCCCACCCAGTGGTCTCGCCAGAGAACTGTGGCAGCTCTTCTGTGGCGCTACACTGCTGAGGGCAAAGAAGCCACTAAGGCAGGATAAGGGAAAGGGGAGAGGAAGGTGGGGAAGCCACTGCTGCCACCACAGGACCCCCAATCTCACCTCCCATCCTGACTCTTGCTTCCTTCTCTTCCTCTCTCCCTCTCTGCCCCATGCATGCACTAAAGGCAGCTGGTGCCACTGCATCCCTGTGTGCATACTGAAGGCAGCCACTGTCACCGAGCAGAGAGTGAAAGAGAGGGAAGTGAGTATCAGGGTATGGAGGGACGCTGGGGCTCACGCACATGGCAGCAGCTGCCCTCGGTGTGCACAGAAGGCAAAGAGCAAGCAAGGAAGAGAAGAGAATGTCAGGGTGAGGAGGGGAGGCTGGGGCTCATGCACATGGTGTTGGCTGCCTTTGCTATGTGGATGGGGCTGAAAAAGATAGAAGTGAGTGTCAGGGTGAGGAGGGGAGGCTGGGGCATATGTGCTCGTGGCGGCAGCTACCTTGAGGGTGCATGCAGGGGTGGTGGGGTGGGAAAGACTGGGTGGTGTTCGAGCTTTATATACTGTAAAGTCCCTTTGTATAAGGGAGTTGAGCATCCTTGTTTTTTGGTATCCACAGAGGGTCCTGGAACCTATCCTCACAGATATAGAGGGTCCACTGTTATTTCTATCCTGTTTGAATTTAACCCTTGGCATTCTATCAGATTTCTTGAATTGAACAAAGCAGGCTCCTTTCAATCAAGTGCACAGTATGGGTGTGGGGGGGCATTTCTCTATAAAAATCCTTGCTAATCTGATGGTCACTTTCAAACTCCTCCTCCATGTGCCCCCATCTTCTTCACACTCCTTGTCACTCTTCCCTTCTACAACATTTCAGATGGCACCAACATTCTCCAAAGTTGCCTCCAAGTCTTCAGAAACCCCTTGATCAGACCACAAACCCCCATCTGTAGTTTTCACATTCCAAGCTGACTCCTTGATGCTCTTTCACTCCTGGGCTCATTACTTCCTCCATTTTCTCCTCTAAGAATTCCATTTCCTCATCCTTGCTCTCCTCCTTCAATCCAAAGCTCAGTCTAAAACTTTTTCTAAAATTCTTAGTCATTTATCATCAATTTATATTCCTCCAGTCTCTCTTGTGATGTTACTGAAACAGAATCTTCTTCCTGGGGTTTCATCTTTGCCTTTCTTCTGTTAAGTCAGATCTTCACATGCAAAAAGTTAACTCTTCTTTCTTCACACTGCCTCCTCAGTTACCCGACACAGCATGGTAGTTAAGTTCTCATATTACTCCTATTGTTTTCAATGAGAGGCCTCTTCCAGCCAAAACAATGCTATTTTCTCAAAACAAACCAGTCTTTCTCTTTTAATCCATTTTTATTTTTTAAAAAATGCAAAAACATTCAATAATCCAACTTTAGAAGTTTATTTAATAATTCCATATTGCAATAGTCTTTACCCACAAAGAATTTTATTTTTTCTTTTACTCATACATTTATAAAATTTTCTGGTTTCAGTCTGAAGCCTTAAAACTTTTTAAAAGCAATCCTCAAGATACCATCTATTAATACGAAAGGCAGAACACTCACCCGGGTATTGATGACAACCACTTGACTGAAGATTTCTTTTCATCCCATAAATTCCATTGTTGTTACAAAGATAGTTGGAAACAGAAAGTACTGATTGCCGACTTAACGTCCATGAAGTCTAGCATGCAGTGGGCTGAGCTGATAGAATTTGTTCAGCAGTCCCCCCTCCAATTTGATCACAGTTGACTGCAACAGTCCCCACAAACTTGACAAGGTTTCTCGGACCTTGTGTGGGTGAGCTCCTTGACTTCCCCTTGCTCGGCGGGGAGGGGGGGGATAAAGCATTGGTTGGAACTTGCCTCCAGAGTGATGGTCCCACTGCTGCAGCTCTTCTGTGAGATAGAGCCCCGTGAAATAGATGTCAGTTGGCCATTTCCCTACCTGGCAGTCCCAGTACAATATCTTTTGATTGGGTTGCACTGAATCCAGAGGCCTTTACAATTCCAGGTCTTATGGGAGGAAAAGTAGGTAATGCTTTCAGTTTGGGGGAGAAGCTAGGAGGAAGAGCCCTTTGGGTGTGCATCACGTCCTCAGAGAGTTAAACAACCCACAACCCCTTTCAGTTAATTTTTATCATGTTTCTTTATAGTCAGCTACTGTTCTGTGTTCCAGGAGGCTTTAATAAATAAGGTTGGCTGAAGACATTTTTCTGCAGTGCTATTTGTCATATTCAAAAGATTAGTTGGTAATTCCAGAAGCCTTCTGAGTAGAAGAACCCACAAATTCCTTGCTACAAACTTGTTGAACTCCTATGTGTGTAAGGTTCCCGTTCCTTTAGTGGAAAGAGAGGTACAAAAGAATGTGCATGCATACACCTCCTATTTCTCTATGGGGGAAAAAAACACTAGGCCATTACCCACATGGGAGTTCTGTGTGTTCAGGAGACCTTTCTGTATCCATAACATATAAATTGAGATGATATTCCCAGAAGTAAGTCCTGCTGCTTTCTAAGTAAGTTTTTTAAAGTCCATCACTTTGGAATTCTTTTCTGATTCTACATGTGGTGAGGTCTTTGAAATTAACCAAATATTACCACTACCAGTGTTGTAAAGCTTTTATAATTTTTATTCTTATTTTGTCATCTACTCTCTATTTTTTGCATTTATACGAACCCAGAATTGTACAGATGAAGTAGTAACTACTAGCGTTCATGCCTCAAAGCCAATGTTTCATCTCCCGCTGGAGAAAGGGGAGGCGTAGAAGCTATCAAAGAGCAGATTGCATTGTGACTGTTTCTGTATTAATAAAATCGCAGTACAATGCAGTACAATTATTTGTACTGAGAACACATCTCTTTGATTGTACCACACTTACTGAGTTAAAATTGCCGTGAATATTGAAGTCTGCAATGACATGTAAAAGCAAGGCTTCTTTCTCTAGCATAATTGCCCACTGGAATAGGAAATAATTTTAAAGTAATGCTCTGCAGGGACTGAGCATCATTAAAATAGGTTTTTAAAAATGATTAGATCTATTGGAGAGAAGTGCTCAGGAAATTCTCTTCTACCACTTCCCCGGCGTGTTGTTATGGAAACTGAATGTAGTGACTTGATGCAAAGGAGCCTAGCAGCAGCAAACAACCAAAGGTTTAAAATATACAAAAAAGTAAAACTGTACCTTTATTGCCCAACCAAAATGCAGAAAATATACTGTGCAAGCTTTCAAAGCTTCAAAAGCTTGCATGGTGTATTTTCTGTATTTTGGTTAGCCAACAAAGGTATCGCTTTTTGGTGGATTTTGTATTTTTTTGTATTTTGCAGCATGGCCAACATGGCTACCCCTGAATATATAACCAAAGGTTTAACTCACTGCTGCAGATCCAGCCCCAGATGTTCTCCAGTGTCTGTGCTGAGACAGCCAGCGCCTTGTCCAAAGCCAATCCCTTTGGGACCATATTTTCTCCCATAGCATGTTTTGCAATAGATTTCCGATTCATGAGCAGCTACTGTTGTACTGTCCAGAGCTTTTCGACAAGCCACTGAAAAGGAAGGAGACATAGGGACTGTGTGTATTATAACAACATATACACCTCCACTTTATTTTGATAAAGCTGACCATTGTGGGGGGGCATGAGCAACAGAGAGCTAATGGGATCAGAAGAAGGATGGTAAAAACTTTTAAAACATTGAGCTATATCTACTGTTAGGGAAATTACAGGTAAATCAGATACATAATCCAGAAATGCTAGGAGATGGAGAAAATTTCCTCCCTTCCCCTTCCAGCAAGAGTTATGAGGAAAGCAAGATGTACATTTCTAATATGCCTTTAAAGTTGACTCCAACTTAGGATGACCCTGTCATAGGGTTTTCTTGGCAACATTTACTCAGAGGAGGTATCCCATTGCCTTTCTCTTAAGATAAGAGGGTGTGACTTGTAAAAGGTCACCCAGTGGGCTTCTGTGGCTGAACAGGGATTCAAATCCTGGTTTCCCAGTGTTCTAGTCCAACCCTCAAACTGCTACACCAGGCTGGCTCTCATAGAAGGAATCATAGAACCCAGAATTGTAGAGTTGGAAGAGACTTCAAGGGCCATCCAGTCCAACCCCCTGCCATGCAAGAGACAAGCAGAAGCTGCAGTTTTCAAATATAACAGACACAGAAAGGAAAAAGCTAACTGAGCTAAATGGAAACATCTCTGGGTACAGGTGCTTCTCTTTCAGTGACTCCTGTTGACATAGTGGATCTGGCTGCTTTGTCCGAGTATTAAGCTGTGCCACCATCATTGTTCAGCTTGTCTATTTGTATATAAACTTAAATATTATATATACACCATCCTCCAACAGTAGCTGTCCAAGCTCTCCTGCTGCCGGAGGTAGGAGGGAAAGTGCTGCTACCCTTATGATTGCCCTTCACTGCACTTCCCTAGTTGTGTCACTTTTCACAGAACTGGCCACGCCCAACTGGCCTGATGTGTCTGTCCTCAGAGTCACATACTTCAAGCAAGGCGCCCTGGGAGATTTGCACTGTCACCAAGACAATGACAATCTCCCAGGGTACTTCACATCCACCATACCTTCCTTTGAGGATCCCCTGGATATAGACATGAGTTATGAGAGCTGCACATCTGATGTTTTTGTGTGTGTTACTGCCACAGCAAGAAAGTGGTTGGTGCTCTTCTCCAGAGTCACCATAATGTGTCCTGGAGATCAAGCAGCTACTTTCCAGATGGCACATTTGCTACAGCCTGTGCAGTGTGAAAGAAAGCACTGCACCTGGAACTTCCATCCGGGAACTGTGGTACCTGTAAAAATACATTGTGATGACCAGTAGTACAGAAATACATCATATGTATGAGGCTCAAGAGCAAGTGTAACCTTAAAGTGGCTCAGTCTCCCTCCAGCCACAAACTCAGTAGATAGCTTTTGGCAAACTATAGGCAGCACTGCCACTTATGCAATGGGTTGAATCCAGCCCTCCTGGGTCCTCCATCCAGTCTTCATAGTTTTCCCAGACAGCCACATCCCTTCCCCTTACACTATAATTTGGTAGTAAATCAGCTCTTGTATGGGTTTCCTCACTTAGCAAGGCTGAAACAGTTTCCTCCTAAGGCTTAGTTATGGCAGTCAGAGCTGAAAGGGTAAGCTTTTGGTCCCCTGCTTTTGCTTTTGGCCCTGCCATCACTGGAATGCAGCTCCCAAGAACTGAGCTGAAGCTTAATATGCCCCTTGAACTACATAGCAGTTCCTTACTCTTGTCTTATGATGCTACTATAAGGGTTACTGAGGCTGCTGCTACACTACAGAAATAATGCAGTTTGACACGGCTTTAACTGCCATGGCTCAATGCTATAGAATTCTGGGATCTGTAGTTTTGTGAAATATTTAGCCTTCTCTTTCAGAGAGCTCTGGTGCCACAACAAACTACAAATCCCAGGATTTCACAGGATGGAGCCATGATAGTTAAAGTGGTATCAACCTGCATTTATTTCTAAAGTGTGGGAGCAGCCTGGGATGCTCTATGTACTTTTTCAAATGGGTTTAAAAAAACAAACAAACAAACAAAAAAACACCGAGGTCAGGAGGAGGATGGCGCTGTCTCGCTTACAGTGCTCCGTTTCGGATGACTCCGTCCTTCTCCCGACCTTCCCCCATGTTTCCTCCAAGCCAGGAGAGTGAGAAACGTGCTGCTTTTTATTGACGGGGGTTCTCTGTTACTAAAAGTGTCTCATTTCTCATGCCTGCAGCATGGAGGAAGCACAGGGGAAGGTTGGGAGGAGGACAGCAGCGTCCGAAATGGAGTGCTGTAAGCAAGACAGCGCCATCCTCCTCCCGACCTCAGTGGGTTTTTTTCCCCCCATCTGAAAAAGTCCTATGTGAAGTGGTTTGAATCCTCAACAGTTCACTACTTCTGTGAGTTCTCATCCACATTAAGACTTGCTTGTTCAGTAAAAAGGCTACATCTGTACTTCAACTTTGGAAAGTACTTATTTTCTGATTCCACAATTACCTCTGTGTAATTAATGGTTAGAGTGTTGGATCGTGACTTAGAAGAATAAATTTTAAATCCCTGCTCAGCCATGGAAACCCAATGCGTGACCTTGGGCAGGTCACATACTCTCAGCCTCAGAGGAAGGCAAAGGCAACCCTCTCTGAACAAATTGCCACAGGTCAGAAATGGCTTCAAAACTCACAACAATCAATGACAACTAATGACATGTTTAGACAGGGCACAAAACACTTCAGGTGAAGGAGCAGATGAACAACTCCCTCCCTTGCCCCACAAATAAAGGTGAAATACTAACAAAGTTATATTGATGCCTGAGGTTGAACATTCTACAAGTACCTGTCAGTTGCCTCACTCTTCTTAATGGACAGAAACAGCCCTGCTTTCAGATGTGGCTTTTCATTGTGTGATTGGCTTGCCTCATTCATGGCATTCTTATAGGGGGTCTGAACAGTGACTTGTAGCCCAGCCCACTCCCCTCCCCAAGTGCTTCTTACATCCTTTTCCTTACCAGAAAAAAATCATTAGGAGGGTAAGACAGAATCACTGTACAATGCCATTTGATTGGTAGTGTTAGGAGCCCTCTGTCTGAAAGCTGTCTAAGTTTAAAAAACAACAACCAGAACTGTACAATAGTCCAATTTTTAATTTTTATTTTCTACAGTGTGAAAAATTCCTTTTAAAGAATGGGAAGGGGAGAAATGCCTGATATAAAATGAATAAATGCCATTGCAAATATTTCTTATTTTGCCGCCAATCTAATTTTTTAAAATTGTTTTGCCATTGTTCTTATTTTTATTTTACTGCCATTATAGAAATTGCATTCCATTACTGCATTCTGGTCTTTTTTTAAAAAATGGGTTGGGAGACAGGGAGATACTACATTACCAAACATCATTGCAAGCAATGAATTAATAATCAGTGGATTTTGGATGCCTTAAAACTACAGTAAATATATTTGATTAGGCAGAAGGACAACAAACTTCATTGTTTTCTTAAAATTAAGACAAGTCAAACCAGACACTCCTGTACAGTTGTAAAGCCAGTCTTCCTCTGGTCTGCATTCTCATTTGTGAAGAAATGGTCATTGTGTTTGTTGAGGGTATTCAGGGATGATGGAAACTCCAGAACCAGATAAAGTGCTTCTATTTCTGGCCCCTTTGGGACAAGGTATCTGACAACTGTAACAGATGGAGCCAAAGCCCTTGAAGTGCTACTATGGAAATAGTTGCAGAGAGCTGTCAGTCTGCTGGCAGAGGTGGCTCAGCTGTCACCAAGTAGTTGGGGCTTTATAAACTGTAGCCATGCCACATGTCCCTGGCAGATGCATTTTAAGTTAATGCCAACAGGGAAGAGGTAGGAGGTGGATGGACAGTAAGCCACCCGCCTGTGCATCACAGTCAATCACATGTGTGTCCAATAGAGACAGCTGCATTAATATTCATTTAAACTGCTAAATATTAGTTGGATTATTTCATTACTATTAACATTCTTTTCTTATACAGTATTAAGGGGAAAAGTACCTTGTGTAGTTAGCAGAGCTTGGGAAACAATACTTTCCCAATTTGTTCCAGTTACTCACTAGAGCAAAGTCATCATTACCCTTTGCACTGTTAGAAAGTTAAGCCATGGTGTTACCCATTACTGTAAAAGAATAATGGGGATGGAGGGGCTAGGAGTGATAAAAGAACAGCATAAATCCAGATAAGTTCCTGTCAGAAGGACTCTGAAAGTGACTTCCAAAATTGGCTTTTTACTAGAAAACCTTACTTTGTTATACCAAGAAAGTGGCTTTGTTCTTGCATATTACTTTACTTTGAATGTAACTTTGTTATGCCCTTGTTACCAAGAAAAATAACTTGTTACGCGTAACTCATTACCTACAAATTCTACTAGTTCCAATACTGGATAAAAACTTCTTTTGCATTCCTTGGTTTACACTTTCAGGAAGAAAGATACCCTTGTCTTCAGAGGCAACTTCTTCAGTCCTATTCTAGCAAGTGGCGGGGGAGGGGAGAGCAGCTGACTGGCTCTCTAGATGAGCTCCCAGCATAGAAGCAGAAAGGAGCATGGAGAGAAATTAAATTACAGCAGTCCACTTAATGTGTGTGGGACCTATCACACTTCACTGTCAAGGCTGCCATTCCATGTGGGGGGAAGGAATTAAAATAATTACCGATCAGAGTCGGGGAGGCAGGAAGTCCTTCCTAATGTTTAACTATAAATCAGCTCTCCTGTACCTTAAAACCATCACTCCTTGTTCTATCCACAGCAGATGTCAGTTTAAATTACAGGAAAGTAGATATAGGGCTTAACATCAGAGAAAATGTCACATCTCTCAAGGAAGATCAGTAAGAAAACAAAGCTATTGTCTTCTAGCTGTCAAACTTTCTCTACCTTGCTAAGCTATTCTTTTACTAAATCCTGTTCCATTCCTCTTAATGTTATTTGATTCTCACACTTATTTGATTTGCAACATCTGTGCTCTACGCAGCATGGCACATATTAATTGTGCTAAAACAATTCTATTCTGATTCTTTAAATTGTTCAGTTCCATGTACAGTAATCAGTACCAGTGTTATTTAGTCTCCTTATTAGTAACAAGAAGAAAAAGAAAAGCTGGGACATAGCATGGTCCTAGAACTCAGGGAAAGTCCTGTTCTTGGACAGTGGCTTCCAGAATTCCCCAGTCAACATGGCCACTGGTCAAGCTGGCTGGGGGATTCTGGGAGATCTTATTTTTTTTTTAAAGGAACTTTCTCAAACAGTGTGGCTTGTTGGCTGACTGATTAGCACCCTAACTGTCACCCAGAGGAGTTTTTCTTCAGCCACCCCTAGACAGTGGAAGGGCCTACCAGAAGAGATACAACAGCTGAATACGCTGTCAGAATTTAAAGCAGCATTAAAGACCAGCCTCTTCTGACATGCCTATCCAGATGATTTTAAATTGTGTATGGATTGTTTTAAAATGTCTTAGTCTTACTTGCTTTTTAATTGATACATGTTTTTTACTGATATGTTTATTAACTATATGTTTATATGTTAATTTGTTGTTCCTCAACCACGATCCATGGGGAGAGGTGGGTTGTTGTTGTTATTGTTATTGGAGCTGTTCATATTTAGTGGTTATCTTGGAGGTAGTAGTGGTGGTTCTTCTCTTTCTTTCTTCTTGTTTCTCCTCCCTCTTCTCTTTCTCTTCCTGACTTCTGTTATGGTAGCTCTATTCAGTTGTAAAGAAAAAATATGTGCCTAAACAAGGGAGGTGGGGGAACCTGCTAGTCTACCACCCTTCCACATGTGGAAGGTGGTATATCTGAACCACAGAGCCTCTGTTATCCCTGGAAAATTCCAGCTTCCAGCACATGTGGAGACTAGTGTTATGAGTAGGAGGCCAAGGAAACTGGAGACAAAAGGGCAGGCCAAGTTCGAACCCGCCCTACTTCACATGTTGGGTAAACACTCCAAGGAAAGTTAGTTTCTTTTCACTGGATTCTTATAGTCAGTACAGGCTCTTTTGCCAATGGAACAGACTCCATTGGAAAGTGGTGTGCCCTCCTTTGTTAGAGATTTTAGGCAGAGATTGGATGGTCACCTATCCAGAATTACTGTAGCAGTGGATTTTCTACATGGGCAAGGGTTGGACTGGATGACATCTAAGGTCTTCTCCAACCCTACAATTTCTATGATTCAGCAAAAGCTTTGAGGGTGGGACGTTTCTTCAAAAAATATTCCACACAGCGCTTTTTAAAAATGGGCCTTGTGGACATTATGAAGAAACCAAACAATTACATTTACTTAGTAATTACTCTAGAATGAGCCTGTTTTTTTCACATATTAATTGATGTTTTCTCTACTGTTGCTTTTAAAGTTGAAATGAGGAATGATACACAGTTTTGTTGCATGTACACGTCAAGATAAGAACAACAATAAATGAAATGGTGAGCATTTGGTGTCTTGCAGAAATGTTGATCTACTTACTGCAGTGGAAACACGTCTTATGAAAACTCCTGCCATTACACTGGATTTCCTCAGCATGGTAGACAGTCTTGTCACAAGCACCACATTTGGCACCACCTCCCCAGTTTGGCATTTTGAAGGTTTCTCTGGTCTCAGGGCACCTCCTTGAAATTCCAAAACAAATGGATCAGAATCAGGAGAAATTACTCACTTGGTTTGCTGTAGTAATACATATCTCTTTTTAAAATGTGATGTTTTGCTGGCTCTCTTGTGCAACACTGAATGTAATGGACTTGTGGCAAGCTGCACAGAAATGGACAGAGTCTGGATCACTCAGGTTCTGTGCCATTTTCATGCTGTTGTAGAGCAGGGGAGGGCAGAAAAGTAGATTGGAATCTACTAGTACACCTCTGGGCATTATGTTAGCAAGGATTTCTCCCTCTCAGCTGCTTAACAATAGCAAGAACAAAACGAAATGGGATAACCAGGAATGGGCTTTTGTCTGAAAGGACTATAAGCTCAGTTCCGTTCTGGTTCCAACACCACCAAATTCCTTGGCTCTGAATAAGCTCAGAGGCACCCTCTGCCTGAATCCATGTGTCTATTGCACATGACTCTTTGGGATTCTGGTCAATACAAAACCAAAGAACATCAGACTAGCTTGAGGTCCATCCAGCTCTACTGTAGCAGTTTTTGACTAAGATGCTCTACCGATAAAGTGAGTCCAGATGTTGCTGGACTATAACTCCTAGCATTCATCATCATTGGTTTTTCTGTAAAAGGAGCTGCAATCCAACATTTGGAGGGGCTGGACTTTGCCCCCAGTCTACAGCAAGAGCTGGCATGAAAGAGACTATCACTGCCTCCGCTCAAATCCCCTCTATTTATAATGGAATGGTGAAACTGCACCTACACTGTTATTTTTGTGGCCCACAGGGCTCCCTAATGTGCATTTTTGAATATTTTTTGAAAAACAAGTTTCAAAATGCTCCCAAATGCCCCCTAGGAGATGTGGGGGTGCATTTTTGCCATGTTTTTTTGGGGGGGGGGCTGATCCTTCAAGTTCTGTTGTTTTTCTAAAAAAAAATTAAAAGGTCTCTCCTATGCTTAAAATCATCCAAGGGGGCCAAAATTGTTCCTGCACAATCCAGAGGATGCTAGGGGGCATTTGGGGAAAAAATATTAGTTTATTTTGTGTGTGTGTCAGAGGGCACAGCTGTTGCATGTCTCCTAGAGGGCCAATGCTTGTTGAGAGTATCCTACCCTTAGCTGATAGTTGACTAGCTCCTGATGCTCAGGAGAGAAAAAAGCTGAATGAAAAGAGACTTCTATCAAATTGGTTGCTCTGGGGATTGGCTCTTCATTGCTCAGTCCCATTAAAAAAACACACACACATTTTTTTCCTGGTTGGAGCACAGGAGCCCATTCGCACTACACTGTTATAATGTTATCACTCTACTTTAACTGCCACAGGTCCATCCTGTGGAATCCTGAGGTTTGTAAGTTGGTGAGGTACCAGAGGCACTCTCTGACTCAGAATTATAAATACCCCTTTCTAAACTGCCCAGTCCTGGGATCCCATGGGACAGAACCATGGCAGTTAAAGTGGTATCATAGAACTAAAATTGTGTAGTGTGAAAGAGCTCCTGGTAATGCAAGCCTGACAGGGATAGGGGTACAGCTATGAGTAGGTCTAAATCTGTGGTAAATTGCTAGCGCCAATATATCATTGTCACAGCATGGGAAAACTCTCAGTTCTTTCAGAAAGAAAGAAAACCAGTAGACAGGATTTGGCTGTATGCTTTGCTGCTTTATCTTTCAAAGCTTAACTCCATTACTACTTTTACTCAGTCTTGTTTGATTCCCTAGAGCAGATGCCATTTTATCACAGAAAGCTTTGTGGTGATGCTCAGCAAAGGAAGTTAAAAGGAAATTCTTCCCCATAGGCCACACACTTCTCTTAGCTGATACAGTTGGCTGTGAAAACAGGCTACAGAATTCCCTCATAAAATGTACACCAAATGAACCATAGTGGAACTGGTTCACAAATACGTGGACAGCACCTGAAAATTCATTGTAAGGACTCACCCGCCAGTCACGTCCAGATTAATACATGCGTTCCCTCTGGAAAGTGCCCAGCTTTGTTGCAACCAGGTGAAAGGAAGGGTTTCACTGTGGCATTCAAAAACTCATTCATAGGTGGTTGTTTTATAAACTGAATTATGAATGCACATAGCACAGAACAGACTTTAAAACAACAACACTGAATGTAGTAGAAACATTTCTACAAAGTTGGGGACTACAACATCCAAAATGTCCCCAGCAACAGAGATGGAGGCAGGGGGATTTGGGGAGTTATATTTCAACTAAGCAAATTTTCCAAGCTCTATATTTTACAGCACAAGGAGTGCAGCTGGGTGCTGGGACAACAGCTGTGGGAAAAGGTTACCTGGAAATTTGGTTAGACTTGGATCCAATTCAAAATTTTGTGCTCAGTTGCAGCTCAGGAAAGTGGCAATCCTGAGGCATCATGGGAATCACCTTGTTTTCTTTGAGAACAGTCCTGATCAAGCTTTGTTGAGTTCAAGCTTAATGCATGCCAAAAATCCTGAAATTCTTGGCAGACAAATTGCAATGAGCAACTACGGTAGGTTTATTGGAGGTAGAAGTTCATGCTGTCCCAGCAAATGTGTGCTGCTTAAACCTATGGTTGTCAAGTTGCTGGGAGTGGGAAGAGGAAGGCAAGAGAGAGACATTTGGATACAGGGACAAATGGGTTTACCCCTGCTGCATCTGCTGACTCTCTTCTAAACACAATGGCCCATTAATCACACTTGCTTTGCAAGAGAAACATGGCATTGGGAGAATGTCATTACTTCCCTCCTAACATTTAATTTTGCTCTTTGAGAGCATTCTCAGAAGCATGTGAACAAACCAAAGAATTCAAAACATAGTTTCAAAGTGGTCCAAAAGATAAAACCACTCTCCTGTCTTCATGGTTACTTCTCTCTCTCTCTTTCAACACTATGGACTTTATCAGACAAGCCTCTAAAAACTTTCTTTAGCCACCATATTTTACACCATTTGTGTGCTGGCAAAAGAACCCTTTATATCAAACGTAGCCATGGTAGCATGAAAAAAACACCTCATGCTTCCACATTGACAGGCAAACGTGATCTCAGCAGTTCTCGCAAGAAGACGCGAGCACACTTAAAAGTTAAAAAACAGCTAAATTAAAAAACAAAACGAACACACAAGCACTGAAACACACTTAAAAACTTGCCTGCAACATGGGGAGGTTCATAAAAAGAGCATCCCATGGCTAATTTTCGTGTTCCCACCTGGAAGTGTTCTGGAGGGGACCGCCCATTGATGCTGGAATTGTGCCAGAATGGAGCACGGTTTCACATGCTCACAATCATGGCAAAAAGTGCCACAGCTGATCTATTGATGGCTTGGCCAGTCAATAAAAAAGAACACCTTATAGACCACATAAAATCACAAAAGTATGACATCATGTGATGTTGGCACCCTTTTGCATTCATTAGGTGTCATTATGATGCTGTATTTGCCGCATCTGATAAAGTCCTATTTTTCCACAGTATATTTTTCAGAGAACCAGTGCAAATTTGTTACACATGCATGCATTTACATGCAATGCCTACTTTGATCCTTGAAAAGTACATTCAATTGAGGTTTTCTTCTTTCAAAAAGAACTCTGACCTGACACTCTAAAACACAGCAGTCAGGAATCTCAGTCTTTGGAGGCCAAATCTGACCCTCTGGTATTCCCTTTTTCCACATGAAACCTTCATTTGGTGATTTCCCAGCTTCTATGCAGGTTTTCCTTCTGTTCTAAAAGACTGGAATGCCTCTCTTAAGCCTTTTTCTAAAGTAAATGCTTTAGAAAATTGAGAAATTAAATGGAACAGTGAAATATCAGTATGTTGACTAAACACGGTTACACAATTATTTTGATTTTAAAAACATACTGGTGAATGGAGCACAGAGGGATGTTATTTTTAAGTGTGCCATAAAGTCTTCTTTGTCTGTTTACATTTTTGCAGATCTAGTGCAGTTTGGGAATACATTTCTACAAAGTTGGGGACTACAACATCCAAAATGTCCCCACCAACAAGGATGGAGGCAGGGGGATTTGGGGAGTTATATTTCAACTAAGCAAATTTTCCAAGCTCTATATTTACAGCACAAGGGGTGCAGCTGGGTGCTGGGACACCCAGTTTGGGAATAGGGAAGGGGAGAGGAGGAAAGTAATGCTCACTAGTACCACATAGATGCCGCAATATCGGAATTGCAGCAAGAAGGACCTATTGTACCTGGGGCAGTAGTGGAAAAGCAGCAATATTGGGAGCTATTGACAGGTTTTTCCCATTAATGAAAACAAGCATCACAGTGACGGTTGGCATACACACCAGCAACAGGAGAGTCACAACATTATATATCTATATATCTATCTGTTTGGCAATTTGTACTGATGTATAGGGAGAAAAATATGAGCGATGTGACATGGGTTGGCAGGTGGTACAGACCTCAGGGGATCTCAGCTCTGAGCCCTGTGCCTTCTTAATTGAACTGGGTTGTAGATACACACACACAACTGAGGGAACAGCTTTGCTCATGATGCTTTCTTTGATAACTCTGAGTCATATTTTCTAGGAAGATCAACTGCTACCTTGGCCTTAGTACATTGTGATCTGTCTGGTTGTTCTTACTTAACTCTTGGCTCAAACCTTCATTAACCTCCTTGGGAGGCCAGTCACTTTCTTATTATAGTTTTTTTGTCCACCAAAATTAGCTCTGTTATATTTATTTCATCAGCACTAGATGAAACCACTACTAAAGATATTCTTAACTAAGTCCAGGAAATGTCAATATATGATTCACCCAATCATCTTAAAAAAATACCATCTTGATATCGAGAAGAGGTATTAAGTTTCAGGCTTTCGTATAAAACAAAGAAGTCACTTCAGATGTTTCTCCCTTTCAAGAACAGCTGTCCTTCCGTATCCACGGATTTAAGTATCCACAGCTTGAAAATATTCTTTAAAAAGTAATAATCCAAAAAGCAAACCTTGATTTTGCCATCTTACATAAGGGACACCATTTTGCTATGCCATTGTGTATAATGGAACTTGAGTATTCATGGATTTTGGTATCCACGGGGTGTGTGTGTGTGTCCTGGAACCAAACCTCAGCGAATATGAAGGGACGACTGTATAGTTAGTTAGACTTCCTTCACTAGCCACATGCTGGTCGATACAGGACCAGTTAAGAAGTTTATGACCCTGCAATATATTGAATCTGAGAAGTGGTCCTTTTTGTCCAGTAACATAGTAACTAAATTCAAGAAAAGGTAATTACATGTACATCAGTTACATTGTTCTTCCCTTTTTACCTCACCTCCAGTCTTATCTCTTTCCTTTATTGTTTCACCCAGTTGAATTTTAAATTGTCATCTCCATGGAAATCCATCTTGTACAATATTCGGGTGGAGAACTTGTGGCCCATCATATGTTGTTGGACTGGAACTCCCATTAACCCCAGGCAGCACAGCCAATGGCCAGGAATGATAGCAGAGCTTGGAAATTAATTTTTTTGGACTGGCCAGGAGATTCTGGGATTTGTAGTCCAAACAGTAATGTTACCTAGCTCTGAGCAACTATCCAAGAGTATCTGGAGGACTACAATTTGATGAGGTCAGTTCTACATAAGCAATCATTTGACTAGAAGCCCTCTCCAGGTCTCAATCAGACCACTTTTCCTGTTAGTTTGTAATCCTATTAACAGATTAAGTGAAGGATTAAACATTTAGACTGCATGTATAGCTATGGTCCCTTCTCACTTGCCACAGGACACCTGTCTTAATTAAGCCTTGATGCCTAAGTACAAGCTGTTATAACTGCAGACATTTTGAAAAGATTGAGGCAGACTGCTCGCTGCGAAACGTCCAACTTAATCAAACCTCTCTCCTCACAAAACCAGCCCTGTTAGAGGTCTGAATGTGCTTCTGGTATTATTTAAATAATGATGTTGCCACACTCTTTCCATGTTTTTCACCACCACTGAAGAACTGTTGGTGGGCTGCTATGGCAAGACAGAAATCTGCAACTACCTCTGTGAATGGATAAAAGCACAATAAGGAATTAAGACTTTTGGCATGTTTCTTCACACGAACCATTTGCAATGTAATCTTCTTTTCCTACTGCCTTCTACTTTGTTGAGCATTTTCCTCCTTTTTTCTAATGAGTCATATTTTCTCATGTTTGGTTATTTGAACTTCTAGTGAGACAGCCAGCCAGCGTAGTGTAGTGGTTTGAGTGCCAGACTACGGCTCTGGGGATCAGGGTTCAAATCTCTGCCCAGCCACAGAAACCCACTGGATGACCTTGGACAAGTCACACTCTTTCAGCCTCAGAGGAAGACAAAGGCAAGCCCCCTCTGAAAAAATCTTGCCAAGAAAACCCTATGTTAAGTTTGGCTTAGGGTTGCCAACTTAAAGGCACACAACAACTGAACTGTACTGAATACCAGTGAGAATTTTTATGACTTCTCAAATATTATTGAGTGTAAAAATGGTTTTAGACACCTGGCTTACAAAGCAAACAAAAAACAGTGGAAAAAACTCTAAAGCTAGACTTAAGTGTACCTTCAATTATTATGATCCCATTGCTCAGATTCCAAAGTATATTTGGCAGCATCCTCCACACTTTGTTTAATTGTATTTCTTGAGCTACTTCTGTTGATTATGCTATATATATTCAGGTTAAAGGATCTTAGACATAGAAGATAAGCTCATTGAACACACTGAGACTTACTTCCAATAAACATGGCTAAAACTGTGTTGTATGTGCACTCCAATAAGTCAAGACTACCCTGAATCATGTCTAAACTATACAATTAAATGTTCTAGACGTGATCAAAATAATTGCAATAGAAGCAGATCAGGCCTTTGATCTATCACACAAATGTTGAATGCAGATTATGAAATTGCAGTTCTGTGAATCTTCTAAATCTAAAGCAAATATTCTACCAGGAATTAACTGACATGACAGAAATCCATTTCATTCAAATAGAAGCCTATTCCTACATTTAATACTGTACTTTTTTTAAAAAAAGGACTCTAAAGCTATTTTTCATTAACTTACTGTTTTTTGTGACAGAAGTTGGTTAAACTTCTTGTATTGTTACACAAAAGGTAAGAAAAATAATGAAATGTTTCATGCATTAACAAGTCTCTTTTATAATGGAAGCAAACTCCTTTCAATTCAAAAGTAACACCATTTGATGCTGAAAACTAAAAATGTGTCTGTTGCAAAATATTAGTGCTTTCAAATTACTTCTACTAGTTGCATTATTAGTGCTAGCAGTGGTATCTGGAACAACAAACATTTTATTTAGCACAAAGTGTTAACACTATATAGCAAACATATTTCTCTGCAGAGCTGCTTTACAAATTTATTCAGACCTTTTGGAAACCAAGCATCACTTAACAAAATTTCCACTCTCATTATGCTTCAAGAGATGCTAAAACATCCGCCAATATTTTTTGGTTAAACAGAAGGAAAACAGAGAAAGCACACTCATTTGTAGGTACCTAGCTAAAACACCTTTAACTATCAGCCTTTCAGGGAACTTCTTCTGAAATAGCCTGGTTCCAAGAACTTAACATACAAATGACCTTTTTGATCTATTCAACCTAGAGCTGTAAATTCAGTGAATTACAAGAATACATCTTCTCCTTGAAGAACTCCAATGTGCTCTTCCTCAAACAAGCAGACACATCAATACCTACCAGAAGTTGACCTTGCTTCTTGTTCTCCTGTTTCTTTTTGAAGAGCAGACGCCAGCACCACCACTCTTTAAATACTTCCAAGTAGTTGCCAGCATTGACTAAGAAAGGTCGAGGGAAGAAAGGAGTGTGAGTGTGTGTGTTCATGAGTACGTGAGCAATGCCATTGCTATCAGGTGGCTTAAAATAACTTGTGACAAAGCCATGGATTGAACATCAGTTATGAGCAAGTTGTAGAACAATGCAGGGCCCTCAGATTACGCTCAGATGCCCTTCCCAAACACAGTTGCTTAGATATAAAGACATTTAATAAACCAATGTCACAGGGCACATTTGGGGTTAGATGTCACTTGTGACTGAATGTTTAAAAGTGAACTGAAGATAGTTATGGATTCCAGTATGTCAAGAGACCATAACACAGGGCCTCTAGCCATGATAGACTGCCACCTATTAGGATCAGAGACCATGCAAATTACTGTATGTCATTGAAAAAAAATGAGCTGAGAACTGCAGTTCCAGAAAGATACTAATTAAGCACAGTAGCTGTCTAGTCCCTGCAGCATATGGTCACATGTCAGCCTTAGAGCTGGTGTTCATCACTCTTCTACCGCTAGGTCAGCTCTCAGCTCAGACAAAAGACTGAGGAATGCCATATTCCTGTTTGCTTTATCTTGAAACACAGGTTAAAAAAGAAACAACATGGGGAATACTTAGAATGTCTCAAAACAAAATGGAAACCAGCAGTTGCATGACAAGGTAAACACCCATCCCCCAAACAGTGCCTTGCAGATGTGGTGAACTACAACTGCTATCATACCCAGACATATTGGTTGCAGAAGATGGGAAAAGTAGTCCAACGCATCTGCCAGACTGGAAAAGCCTCAGTTAAAGAGCATGAAAGGAAGTATGTTTACAATAAATTGATTGGCTTGAGCTGCATAAAGGACAATAAATGTTCAAGTTTCTTTTGCATAAACTGAGAAACCATTCCTCTAACACTAGAATGAGACATTTAAAGTAATATGAATATGTGAGGGGGGAGGGGGAAATCCCAATTAAGCTCTAAACTGCATTGAGTGCTTAAAGGCAAATGACTTGCAACCCAAGAGACAGAAAAGAAGGGAAAAGCATATGGAAGGAAAGCCTGGAAATGTTACTTTGTGGGGCTGTAACTCCCAGAACCCCCTATCTAAAAAAGTAACTTTTTCAAGTTATGGGTAATAAGAAAATTCTGCTACTACCTCTAATATTGTTATACAGTGACCAAGTGATTAACTCCAGGCAGTTTGGGAAGAGAAGCAAATGGTAGATGGATCCACCCAAGCTGATGGAGCGTGCCTTGTCATCTCACCTCTTCCTTTGACCAGCCAAGACTGGTAGCTTTACTGATGCAAGGAATCATTTCTAGGCAGTCATCTAGTCACTTAATACAGGACACAGAGCTTGGCAAAGTGCTATTAATTAATTATAGAATCATAGAATTGTAGAGTTGGAAGAGACCACAAGGGCCATCCAGTCCAACAATTCTTTATCTTTTCTTCAAACTCAGCCATTCCCCTGCCCTCAATTGAACTTCTCTATATTTGAGTTTGGTCCTCTGGCTTAAAAACTTTCACTGCCTTTGGAGAGATACATTTGAGGGTGGAGCAAGCTTGTTTTCTGCTGTACCAGAGACTAGGATACAGAGCAATGGACTCAAACTACAGGAAGAGATTCCACCTAAACATTAGGAAGAACTTCCTGGCGGTAAGAGCTGTTTGGCAGTGGAACACACTGCCTCATAGTGTGGTGGAGTCTCTTTCTTGGAGGTTTGGTTGGATGGCCATCTGTCAGAAGCGCTTTGATTGTGTATTCTCGCATGGCAGGGGCTTGGACTTGATAGTCCTCGTGGACTCTTCCAACTCTGATTCTACAGAAGTAACTAATGTCTTCTGAAAATGTTCCCCGACATTAGCTGCCTAAAGAGAGGGAAGTCTGTCTTCATATTTCCAATTCTCTCTTTTCACAGGAGTGTCTAGGAGGACACATTCTGAAGATAGAAAGTACATGCAGGATGATATATGTCAGGCATTTCTAGAGAAGGTTCTGGGTTCAGGAAAATATATGCCATGTCTCCAACTATACTGTCCTCATTGCTCAAAACAAGGGAATAGACAGGTATTATACCAAACCCAAGCATATACATACTAATTTGTGTTTCTGTTCCCTCTTAAAAAGCTAATTTAGCATTTAACTGGACAACCAGAAGTGTAGAATACTGCCACATTGATGCAATAGTATTGTGATTTGTTTAAAAAACAGAACTACACTAAGTTATTAGGACCAATTCATTCATTACCATATTCCACAGACTATGCTCATCTCAATACAAGAGTTGAACTAGGTGTGACATTAGACTTATACTTAAATAAGCATGCTTAAACTGGGCTAAATTTATTTTTTTTGTGTGTGTGGGGGGGAACATTATCCAGGTGTTTCCAGTATGGACTGGGGTTTCTTTTTGGGATGTCATTTTGGGGGTTTGCTGAAAACCAATCACCACTGTCTTAAGTTAACAGGGCTATCAAGGTAAAAGGGCTAGAAGGAGAATTTTTTAATATTTTTACCTATTTTAAAATACATAACACATGCTTAATGTGTTTTGTTTTAAATTAATGCTTAAGATGGACTGATAGTTTAATTGTTTTAAAACTTTTGTACTAAGTGTCTTTGTTTAAACTTATATTGTAAACTGCTTAGGGTCCCATATTGGGAGAAAAGCAGGATATAAATAAAAATAAATAAATAAATAAATAAAAATTGACTTTCAGCAGAAGATTGGCATGGAGGTACAATATATCTATCTGGAGCATGTTACAGATTAGGGCTTCTGTGTAAAGTAAGAGGGGGTGGGTACGCACACTTGTTTATATACATGAATGTTACATGTAATATAGTCCTAACCAGAAATCTAGGTTTCCCTGTATCAAGTGAACCATAGTATCTGGGGGGGAAGCCCCCTAGAAATACAAGATTCAGTTATTTTAATTAACAGAACATGCAGAGACTACCAATACCTTTCAAATATTTGAAACCAGCACATCAAAACATGAAGTCAAGACTTGACATCAAAGAAAGCTTTACAAAGCAGGCAAGTGGCCAGGTACTGTAATAAGGTCATGTTTAAGGCAGGCAGGGAAAAAAACTCAGAAAGCCCAACGTGCATATCATTAAACATACTGGAGGAATAAATAGGAAAGAAATTACAAAGATGTCTGAACAGGAACTAGACAGCCGACAAAAAATTAGAGAAACAAAGCAGAATGATCTGTTTCAGAATGCTCACTGTTTCAGGAGAACAACAGGAGCTTTATAACCACATAGGAACATGTAGAAAGTACCATATTTTTTCTGTATCAAACACATGCTTGCCATTGTACCTTTTCCATTTTAAAAAATAAATTGCAGGACAAAACAATAGAACAAGTGGAGACTGACAAACCTTGATAATCTAATTATTAATAGGATACCCAAAGGCACAAAGGGTAAGTGATTAGTTCTGCACACAGTGTGACCACAAATAAAGATAGATGGAAGTCACCTTAAAGATGAAATCAAACTAATTTTGACAAGAAACCTAGAGATTTGGAAAAGTTTTCTAATAGGATGAAAAAACTGGTGTGAAATGTGTCTGGGCCATAATGTAAGAACTGGTAAACTAGTCACCTACACACACTTACTATTTTTCAATAGTGATTCTCAACAAGTGAAAGTCTTTGAAACCCATTTTCAGGAAGATATAGGGAACCTGTCCAGGCTTCCACTTAACTCCATTCAAATGGCATCTAGAAACTATCTTGCATGTGAAGATGCCTTTGAACCTTGGCTGAGAAACTTCTATTCTAGTAACTCCTTTCTAATGTTTTCCCTTCCAGCAAATGCACTATGCAGCAATTTATTTTTATCCATACCTTTTATGATGCAGTGTAGCATGTGGCATGTTCGCTAACCTGCTTTTACTTGTAGATGTTCTAACAAGAAATGCACTTCAGTATCAAGTAGTAACCACAAGTATAAAAGTTAGAAAAGTTAAGTTCAAAATTTAATTTGACAAAATTAATTTCTTAAATAAACTTTAAATAGACATGATTAAGATCTACAACTTCCTAACAATAATTAAAACACAGAATTAAAATATTATTTGAACTGAATTAGAGCCCTTCAAGTTTCTGTTTAAAAATTTAGCATGTTACGTGGTACTGGTAAGTCTGTGTATTTAACACACAACAATTTTCATATCCCATTCAACTGTGAAGTCAGCGTTGTTCCAAACTGGTTCTCTCTGTACATGTGTTTGTCTCCTCCCACAGAGGCCAGTGCACATCCTTGCTTTGTTTGAAAGAACTAAGGAGAATTCTAAGTAAAAAAAAGTATTCCAGCACAAAGCAGCCACCCCTATGATCAAAGACCATTTCTGAAATACATCTACAATACCAGAAATAAAAAGTGGCAATTCCATCTGCTGAAGGAGAGTTCCAACAATATTCCGCACCCCCGCTGCCCACAAGTTAAACATTATCCTCTTCTGTTGACATATCAAGTTCTCTTTGTTGAATTACTAATTCTTCTTGGGAAATTTCATCTGATTCACAAGAGGATGAACAAATGCCAGGAATTATGGTCGATTCACCTGACATTTGGAAGACACTTCCATTGCCTTTCTGAGAGTCACTGGGTGCCGCAGAAACAGTGGTCTGGAGGGAAGGGAAAGCCAAAGTTGTTTCAAGTGATCAGACCAAAATAACTTAAATGCTACAATATCAACAAATAGAAGGATTTCTGCCACTTTTTTCCCTCTACAAATCACAGGAAGGATATGGAAAGCTTGAACAAGTGCATGGAAGTAGTTTTATGAGGGATGAAGGTGAACAGGCTGAAGTTTAATCCAGACAAAACATAAATTTTATGGACAAGCAATTTTTCTAATCTGGAAGGAATGCTGCAACAAGCCTTGGGATAGGGTTATATTCCCTGTGAAAGATCTAGTTAGCATCTAGGACCCTCTTCTCAATATAGCACTGTCTCTGAGAGCACAGATAGTATCATTTACCAAAGTGTAATTTATTATTAAGCTTTGGCTTTCTCTGGAGGAGGCAGACACCATCTCAATTGCTCCAGTGACATCTAGATTACACTACTGTGATGTGTGAGTCTGTTTGGAAAGACAGTTCGGAAACCCCAACTAGTTCAGAATGCAGTAGGTCTTGTCTGAAAAGCTAGCCATATGAATGCCAGAACCCTCAAAGTGGCCTTAAAGGTCCTCTACCCATCTAAGGCCTATAGGACTGATGGGCACTATAGACAGAATGTTTGGGGTACTTCTTTACATCTGTCAAATTCTTTGCCAAAGGACATATAGCCCCTTCCCAGCTGGCTTTAAGCAAGCTTTGAAGCCCATCTATTCCAAATGAATTTATGCATTTTGAAGAGAAATCAGAGCTCCTCTCCTTATTATGCTCCAGTGAGTAGAGTCTGGAGGGAGACTCTGTGCGCCAGGTTTTATCTATAATCCTGAGATTCCTGATCTGTACTGTAAGGGATCATCAATGGTTTTTCAAGCTCCCTCCTATAATCACCAATACTGACCTTTTAGCAGAGGCTATTTCTTCAAATAAAATTTGGTATTTGCTTTAAAACTGAACTTCTCTAGACAATCAGGTTATGAAGATACAAATGTAGTATGATGAATTGTTTTATTGTTATTTACAGTACTCTCACTTTGTTCCCTGTGTTTGTAGCTTTACCTCATTTGTTTTTCTGATGATTTTTAGAACTGCTATCAAATTTGATGTTATAGAACAGGGCTTCTTAAACTTTTTCCATTTACGACCCCTTTTCACCTGAGAATTTTTGACATGACCCCCGGGGACGTTTTATATAGGTATACAAATCAAATTTACTGTTGCCAATTTTTCTGCGACCCCCCACATTTAGTTATGTGACCCCATATGGGATTGCGACCCACAGTTTAAGAAGCTTTGTTATAGAAGATATATAGACAACAGTAGAAATTTTGTGCTATCTTAACAAAGATATACGGTAGTCAATGCAAAACATGTGTGATATATTTAGCCTCCCAAAGTTTCCACTGCAGAATACAATTAAAAATAGTATTTGATGGCAACAGAAATCTTCAATATATCCTATGGGCCTTTTGCTGTCTAGTATTGTGTGTTCTGTATGGCTTTTATCAGATATACTCTTAAGAGGAAAAGCACATGATCTGCATCCTGGAATGAATGGTTGCTGAACTTTATTTAAATACCTTGCCTTTCTCCCAGAAAGAGATTCAAAGCTATTTACAAATGGCTTGTATTCACTTGAACGTTCCCCAGCAGTAAAGAAACCCTTCTTGCCTGTGTGACATGAGTTTATACTGGAGAGCGTTCCAACATTTGATTCCTCAACCTGCAGTCTGAAGTAGTGCAATCTATCAACAAATTAGTGTGAAGTTACTGATTGTTTATAGCAAATAAAAAACCAAAGAACACTCATTTGGCAATTACATATTAACGCTTGCCCCTTTTTCTCTCTCTTACCAGCTTTAAAGGAGTTGTTGGAGCTGATTTTCCATTTAATTCACTGCTGTACTTTGGTAAAACATTCTGTAATGCTTTCCCTTGCTTCATACTGACACTTTTGGGGACAGCAGTAACATGTTCTGCTTGCTGACAAAACAGAGTGGATCCTGCAGAAACCTGTACACTGGCCGGTATCAGTCTTACATGTTGCAACATAAAGTTCAGAAGTGAAGAGCTAGGAGCTTGGAGAGGACTAGCATGGTTTGAAGCAATAGCAGGGTCATTCACCACAGGTACAACAGCCAATGAAGATGGTGCCATTAGGTTCAGAGGTGTTAAATGAACAGCAGGAAAATGGACTGTTGCAGAGTTAGATGTCACTGCAATACCATCTATGGCAAAGAAGAAAAAGAAGAAGAAGAAAAAGAGGAGGAAGAGAAGAAGAAACAACTATTACAATGGCAATACTTCTATGTCATGGGGCAGATCACATCATCTTGTAGATACGAGCAAGGGGATGCTCATGTGAGTCCCACCAAACATCAGATGTTTGGTCACGACAGAACATGGTGATGGTTAAGTATCAAGGAGCAGTTGGCTTCAAAAAAGTTAATACTGTACTAACCAGGGCTGGCCAGCTTATCTTCTCCCCTGCCAGCAAAGTGACTTACTATTGTGAACATCAATGAATACCAAGAGAGAGAAAGGTTCTAGTAATAAATCTGAAAGTAGTACTAAGAAAACAAATGTGGTGCATACGTTTAACGAAGGAAGAAACTGAGATCACTAGGCAGCTCTTCCAACTCTATAGGATCAATTGCTGATGATGGGCAAGCAACCACTGCAAAAGCTGGGTGAAGGCACAGATAGTAAGTAGTAATGCTCCCACACATTAAGGCCTTAAATATGGGCAATGCCTCAGGTGTATAATGAGCATACCTAACTTCCCTACCTGAAACCCCCTGTCATGAGTAGTTGACGGGAGACAATAGACATCAACTAATTCCAGAATATTGCAGCGACATGGTCAATAAATACGCACCAGCAATGGGAGAACTGTAGGTTTTCTGTTCTACACATGACTCAGTCTTCTCGTTGCTAGAAACAGTGGTTTCACTGAGAAGCTTTGTAAACTGGGGAAGAGGTATGAGATAACCTGAAGGAAGGTAAGTCTAAAAGAAAGGAAGAACATGTTGTTTATGTCTACAGCAATAAGGAGTGCTGACAAAATATGTGCTTATAAACTCTTCCCACTAAACAAAAGGCCAGACTACATGCTTTTTTTATAGATTTATGACTGGACCTTCTTAACTCTTTTTTTTAAAAAATCATCAAAAGTAACCAACAAGCCTAAAGTAACATACTGAAGCACTAGGGAATGCAGAATTTTACTCTTCTTGTTCTATTTCCCAAATTTTCAAGCTGTAACTATTTGGCTGGTGTGTTTGTGTGTGAGAGAGAGAAAAAGAGATAATTTTCTTCACAAGAGTAAAAAAAAGGGTGGCTTTGTTATATTACTGTATATTCCGGTGTATAAGACGACTGGGCATATAAGACCACCCCCCGATTTCCAGCCAAAAATCTAGGCTTAGGCATATATTCACCATACAAGACCACCACCCCAATTTGGCTGGCTGGCTAACTGGCTGGGGGAGCCTTGCCAGCTGATCCTCTTTGTCTCCCAACTCACGAGGATGAACAGGATCCGCTGGCAGGGCTCCCCCAGCCAACCAGCCGCAACATTCACCCCTCTCTTCAACCTTCCAGTCAAGGGGCGAAAATGCCCAGTTTGCCTCAGCAGCCCCCTTCCCTCCGTCTTGGCTCTTCTGAAGGGGACCAAGGCGGGGGAAGCGGGGGCAGCCGCGGCAAACCCCTAGATTCGCCCCCTCTCCCCACCTTCCTTGAAGGTGGGGAGAAGGGACGAACATGCCCCGTTTGGCTCCACAGCCCCGATCCCTCCTTCTGGGCTCCCTTCCAAAGGGAGCTCAGAAGGAGGACGCGGGGCCGTGGAGCCAAACCCCGGGATTCACCCCCTCTCCCCACCTTCAAGGAAGAGGGAGCGGATCTAGGGGTTTAACTGCAAGGGAGCCCAGAAGAAGGCATCGGGGCTGCAGAGTTAAACGGGGCATCTTCAAGGAAGGTGGGGAGAAGGGGTGACGATGCCCATTTGGCTGCACAGCGTGGGTTGGGGAATGCTGGATGGCCAGCTGGCTGGGGGACACTGGAGGGAGGGGCTTTGGGGAGGGTGGAAGGGTGGCTGGAGGGAGGGGGCTTCGCAGCCACCCACCCCCTCCCTGAAGCCACGATCTCGAGTGGGATCGTGGCTTTGGGGAGGGGGGTGGCTGGAGGGAGGACACTGGAGGGAGGGGCCTTTGGGGAAGGTGGAAGGGTGGCTGGAGGGAGGGGGCTTCGCAGCCACCCACCCCCTCCTCGAAGCCGCGATCTCAAGTGGGATCGTGGCTTTGGGGAGGGGGGGTGGCTGGAGGGAGGGGGCTTCAGGGAGGGTGGAAGGGGGGCTGGAAGGGGGGCTTTCTAGCAACATTCGCCCCCCTCCTCGGTTGCTCCCCAAAGGGGGAGAAGGCAGAGGAGGGGGGCGAATGAACCGTAAGCACTTTGCCTCACACACCCCTCCTGATCTCCTGCCTCTTTGCTCCATTTGTGAAGGGAGCAAAGTGGCAGGAGTTCAGACGGCGGGGTGAAGCAAAGTGTATCCGGCGTATAAGACGAGCCCTGATTTTGGAGCCTATTTTTCAGGGCTCAAACCTCATCTTATATGCTGGAATATACGGTAAATTTCCTCTTTTCTACTCTTCATTAACTAATCAGGAGTTTTATATCATCAATTCTAGGCAGAGAGCAAGGATGAGAATGAGAATGCCATGCCAGCTATTTATAGAAAGCTAATATACAGTTTATAAGCAAAGTTTGGCTTTGGTATGTACTGATGCCACCATTGCATAAAATAAACTCAGAACTATTGTTCATGTAAGTATCTTCCCATACTCAAAACATGTGAGTACATACTTCTGTATTTTATTATTTCTTCTTTTTACATAGCCACATTAAATAATAAAGACCTTATCGATCCAAAACAAAAGACAAAACAATAGATAATAATAAAAGATTATAGACCATCAAAATTTAAAGCAGATTTTTGGAAATGAGGGAAGAAACACTTATTTTAAGGAGCAATGAATGATGTATCTATGTGCTTAAACTTTATAATCACATAGAATGTTAAGCTAGTTAATTCTCTGAAGTTTAGAAGACAATTTTTAAAATGGAAACCTTATGAATTTGGTTGGACTGGATAACGTACCTCACTATGTTTTATAACTCTGACCATAGAACTACATAGAACTACTCCTCAAAAAGGAACAGGGTTGCTATACTGTACAAAAAATTCAACCAGGAGACTTTAAACAATAGGATATAACCACCTACTCTGCTTTATATAGTTCATCAAAAATAAAGCATCTACAATCCTTTTGTAATGCTAGACCATACAAACAAAAATATTTTAATGTATACTTTTGTCATCAGACACCCCCCCACCAAGAAGTCAGCAGTCAGTAAAACATTCAGAAGAGGAAAGGTATTGGACCAAAATGCCTGATGAGATGTATACCTTGTGCATAGGGGCCGCAAATGCTACAGGCATTTCCTGTGTTGTGGTGCCTTTGTCATATTCCAATAAATGTCTTTGATTCTCCTGGTTACACTGATATTCCACATGTTGTTCTGCATTTTTAGATTTATTTTTTTTCACTAGTGATGAAGTTAAGTTTTCCTGATCTAGATGCAAGGCTACGGGAGACTGGATTATTCTACTGCTAAACGGTTCTCCCTGAAATGTAAAAATAAGTTTTGTTGTTTTTTAAAGACTAAATTTAGAAAAACTCTATATACACCGGTATTTACTCTGGAAGTATAAAAGAAGATACATCTTTAAATAAGTAATATTTCATGTGCCTTCTCCTTTAACATACTGGGTTTCCATTTTCCAAAGATACGCTAGAATCATAGAATCAAAGAGTTGGAAGAGACCACAAGGGCCATCTAGTCCAACCCGCTGCCATTCAGGAGTATCCAATCAAATCATCCCTGACAGATGGCCATCCAGTCTCTGTTTAAAAATCTCCAAAGAAGGAGACTCTACCACACTCCGAGGAAGTGCATTTCACTGCCAAACAGCTCTTACTGTCAGGAAGTTCCTCCTAATGTTTAGGTGGAATCTCTTTCCTGTAGTTTGAGTCCATTGCTCCGTGTCCTTCTCTCTAGAGCAGCAAACAAGCTTGCTCTATCCTCAGTATGATATCCCTTCAAATATTTAAACATGGCTATCATATCATCTCTTAACTTTCTTTTCTAATGCAAGGGACATTTCAAACATAGAGTTCTCTGCATGTACATCCCTATGCTCTTTGTTGAATACTGAACTATCCTCTTAATTTTCTCCTTAGATTGATATGAGAGAGTGTCTTCACAGTTCAAGCCACTATTCCTTAAAAATTGAATGCAAATACTCAAACTTGTACAGACTCCCTATAATAAAGAATCCAAATGAATCCAAATCTATGTGTCTAGTGCTATTAAAGTAGAATAAGAATGCCACAAATAAGCAAACTAATAAGTACTTGAATTATCCTATATTTCAGGGCTTATCAAGCTATCTGATGTGGTTACAATGCAAGCTTTCACTCTCCAAAACTGGCTGGAATATATATTTCTTTTCTGCTTTATACCGATGGTGCAGCAATACTCACAAGAACACCTATTGGCCTCAAAACAACATTGAAAGCATTAATTGAAAGTAAGGAGAACCAATTAGAACTTAATTAATTAGAAAACCAAAATCAAGTCATTTTCTAAGAGGTCCAAGACTTATTCTTAGAGTATTGATGGTCATAAGACTTAGCCGGCATCTTGTTTCAAATACTCGGGGGTAGTCTTTCATTCTACTGGTAGCAGGGAAACCCATGGGGACTATGTTGTTGACAATGCACAGAGGAGTACAATAGCCCTTCTTAAATGCCTTAAGACAAGAGGAGGCCACTATATACCTGCAGCTCTTAAACCATTTGAAGCCAAATCAATAGCACAACTTCTTTATGGTGCCCAGCTGGGGCCTTTTTCTAACTTAGCATTGTTAGAACTGGTACACTCTAAATGTTTAAGATTGGTCTTTCAAGTCCCAAATGTGTTTCCAATACTTCTCTGCAATTAGAGGCAGGCTTTATGAAAGTAGAGGCTAAAGTGTGGGTGATCATAATTAATTACTGGCTCAGACTATCCTTTAGAGGCGATATGATAGCCCTGTTTAAGTATTTGAAGGGATGTCACGCTGAGGATGGAGCAGGCTTGTTTTCTGCTGCTCCAGAGACTGGAACACGGAGCAATGGGTGCAAGCTCCAGGAACAGAGATTCCACCTCAACATGAGGAGGAACTTTTTGACAGTCAGAGCTGTTCGGCAGTGGAACACACTCCCTCGGAGCGTGGTGGGGTCTCCTTCCTTGGAGGTCTTTAAACAGAGGCTGGATGGCCATCTGTCGGGGATGCTTTGATTGTGATTTCCTGCGTGGCAGGGGGTTGGACTGGATGGCCCTCGTGGTCTCTTCCAACTCTGCAATTCTATGATTCTATGATTCTATTCCCATTGGCCTTGCTCCACTAACTTTGAGTAATGATTTCCAATCTATGTGGAAACAGGGAGTTACAAAATCTCATCACTGGGATTTTCTCCAGATTTTCTGCTCCGTATGGGACATGATCAAGCCAAAGCAGCCAATAAACAGCACATAGCAGATGTAGAATGGCAATTGGATCTAGTTTGGACTCCAGCCTTTATTGCTAGTGAATCTAATAGGAACTTTGCCTCCCCTATGGCATATCTAACTAATCTAGACCTACCTAAAAAAAAGGGAGGACCTTTACTTTGGCACGATGCCATGCCTTCCCCTCAGTTGTCCTTAAAGGCCGATATGGAAGACCCCTTATTGGATGAGACTATGTCCCTGCGAGTCTGGTCATACAGAAACAATACAGCATATGTTACTCTGAAGTCTGTATTATAGAGACATCAGTACTAGCCTTATTTCACCTTTACTGTGTAACTATCCAGTAGGCATAGGACAATTTTATACTTTCCTGCTGCTTTCAGATACTAATCCCCATATAACATATAATATTGCTAGATTTTGCACAGCAGCACTTAAAATTTGTCAGCTGATGACTGGTGCCACAGACTAGACTCAATGAATATTGCTTTGTAAATTGATAGATAGGTTGCTCCATATACTGTTTCTTTAATTTTTTTTTCTATATCCATTTTATATTCTAAAAACACATGTATTTTATTTTCTATTATTTTAATTATGTTTTTACTTTTTAAATTGAAGTTAGCTTATATTCTAAACATATGTATATTTTATTTTCTATGTTTGTAACTGAATGCACCCCACCCTCTTGTGCTGGTCTCTGACTGTAATAAACATTTGTTCATATCTGACGCGGTAGACTGGAAGTGTTTTTCCCCACCTGGCACACCAAGGACTGGCACTATATACCAACTGGCTGCAAAGGTTTCTTTCTTTCCTGGAAACTTACTGCTGACCAAGCAGCCAGTTGCTTGCAGACTAGCATGAGTCCACAGACCACCACTTTTAATAGTATTGCTATATTGCATACTTCTGCTTTAATTCTGGAAAACTCTAGCGCTGTTTAAGTTCAAAGCATTTTAAAAGAATAAAATTCCTGGACCTTTTATGGCAACGTTCACTTTGGTCTTTTAGTTTCCTCGCTTGTATTTTGTATTAGCAAAGTGCTGCCAGAATGGCTTGTAACAATACTCCAAAAGAAGCATTGAAAGGAACTATAAGGACAGAGACAAAATCTTTCTCTGTCTCCTTATCACAATAATCTCATTTCTCCAGACGCCAGGGTGTGGTGGGGGAGATGACTGGCTGCCTTTCTCTTTAATAGTCAACCTATGACACTTAATTTCCCCAGTGATTCTCATCCATTCTGTGAAGATACAGAACATCAGAGGTGAACAGCTTCTCCAAAACCAACATTTTTTAAAAAATAAGCATATCTAACTTATGTGTCAGTTTCATAGAATCAAGGTATAGCTGCTTAAATTAGCAAGCCTAAGCCTAAAACGGGCAAATCTGCAATTACTGACTGATTAGCTAGAAACCAAGAGACTTGCTCAGAGGCACTCTACAAACCTGTGGCATCTAGGGCAGGGTTTTGCAATCCTTTGGGCTATATCTGCTCTACACCCACAAAGGTTCACTTTTCAAGGATGAAAGCGCATGAAACACTTGCCCACCCAGAAGCAGCAACCTTATTTAATCAAGGGTATGGTTGTTCTTCATGTGCCTGATGACTGAAAGGCAAGGCAAGAGCAAGCACAACCTGACAATATAACATCTAGCCTCTTCTGAGGATGGATAACTTCTGTCTGGGAAGCGATTGAATGCTCCTGCTGCAGACAGAAAGCAGAAGTGCCAGTTGCCCCTGAAGGCTGATAGGATAGAGTTAAGGCTAGAACAGCAATTCATGCTCAGGCACAACAGGCAGCTTCATCCATTGGTGGACTTGGAAATGCTGAACAATAATGAACACTGTCAAAATTAGAATCTGAGTTATATTCCAGGGAGGTGTTGATCCCCCCCCTCCAGACAAACAGAAGGATATTTGGTTATGGCAGCAAGTTGCCATCATGATCACAAGGGGAGCTTTTGGAGTGTTCAACACTTTTAGTTTTAACTTCATTTTCTATACATGGGCCCACCATTTTCAATTCCCACAATGGTATAAAAGAAAAATAGGCGAACTTTAGCCCTTCAGATGTTAAGACTGCACTTCCCAGCACTGCTCACCAATGGCTACCCTAGCTAGGGCTGGCTACAATCCAATATCTGGCGGGCCATACTTTGCTTAGCCTTGTAAGATAACAAGGTGGGGAACCTCTTTCAGCCCAAGAACCAAATTATATTTTGAAGACGTTGCTATGGAACACATCCCAGTGGTTGGTGGTGGGGAGAGAAATAGGGGGAACAAAAATGGAGTGTATTTCAGCTTGAAGTTCTTATTACTAGTAACTAAGCCTTAGGGGAGGTATTTCAACTTTGTGATGTGTGTGTATGTGCTTTCAAGTCGCTCGTCAAGTTACAGTTAGGTCCGGAAATAATTGGACACTGACACAAGTTTTGTAGTTTCATCTGTTTACCAAAATAAATTCAAGCTACAGTTAAATAATGAATATGATCTTAAAGTACAGTCTCTCAGCTTTGAGGGTATTCACATCCAGATTGAAGGAAGGGTTTAGGAATTACAGCTCTTTAATATGTAGTCCCCTCTTTTTCAGGGGACCAAAAGTAATTGGACAACTGACTCAAAAGCTGTTACATGGAGAGGTGTGGGCTATTCCTTTGTTATTCTTCATCAATTAAGTAGGTAAAAGGTCTGGAGTTGATTCCAGGTGTGGCATTTGTAGTTGGAAGCTGCTACTGTGAACCCCCAATATGCAGTCAAAGGAGCTCTCAATGCAAGGGAAACAGGCCATCCTTAGGCTGCCAAAATAAATAAATAGATAAAAAAATAAAAATTTTTTAAAAATCCCATCAGAGACATATAGGAACATTAGGAGTGGCCAAATCAATAGTTTGGTACATTCTGGGAAAAAAGAACACACTGGTGAGCTCTGCAACACCAAAAGGCCTGGACGTCCATGAAAGACCACAGTGGTAGGTGATGGTAAGATGTTTTTCATGGAAAAGAAAAACCCCTTCACCGCATCCAGCCAAGTGAAGAACACTCTCCAGGTGGTAGGCATATAATTATCCAAGTCTACCATAAAGAGGAGACTTCACAAGAGCAAATACAGAGGGTTCACTACAAGGTGCAAACCATTCATAAGCCTCAAGAATAGAAAGGTCAGATTAGACTTTGCCATAAAAGCCAGTCCAGTTCTGGTACAGCATTCTTCGGACAGCTGAAACTAAGATTAACCTGTACCAGAATGATGGGAAGAAAAAAGTATGGAGAAGGCATGGAATGTCTCATGATCCGAAACATACCACATCATCTGTAAAACACAGTGGAGGCAGTGTTATGGCATGGGCATGCACAGCTTCCAATGTCACTGGATCACTAGTGTTTTTTGATGATGTGACAGAAGACAGAAGCAGCCGTATGAATTCTGAAGTGTATAGGGATATATTGTCCGCTCAGGTTCAGCCAAATTCAGTGAAGTTGATTGGACAGCGCTTCACTTTACAGATGGACAATGACTCAAAACATACTGTGAAATCAACCCAGGAAGTTTTTTAAGGCAAAGAACTTGAATATTCCGCAATGGCCAAGTCAATCACCTGATCTCAGCCCAATCGAGTATGCATTTCACTTGCTGAAGACAAATCTTAAGGCAGAAAGACCCACAAACAACAGCTGAAGGGAGCGGCAGTGAAGGCCTGGCAAAGCATCACAAAGGAGGAAACCCAGCATTTTGTGATGTCCATGCGTTCCAGACTTCAAGCAATCATTGCCTGCAAAGGATTCTTGACAAAGTATTAAAATTTTTATTTATGATTGTGTTAATTTGCCCAATTACTTTTGGTCCCTTGAAAAAGAGTGGGCTACATATTAAAGAGCTGTTATTCCTAAACCCTTCCTCCAATTTGGATGTGAATACCCTCAAATTAAAGCTGAGAGACTGCACTTTAAGCCCATATTTATTATTTGACCGTAACTTGAATTTATTTTGGTAAACAGCTGAAATAACAAAACTTGTATCAGTGTCCAATTATTTCCGGACCTAACTGTATGGTAACTCCATGAATTTCAGAGGACTTTATGAAGAAATCAAGTGGTATGTGTCTGCAGTTACTGCTAACACTGTCATTGCAGTAGAAAAATGTTAAAGAAAGCTGCTGACACTGGTTAAAGTCCCCTTGTCCATGAATCAAGTTTATAGGACCCCTTAATCTGTTTGTCATATTTAATTACTAGTCTAATGATACCTAAAGATTTTGAGTTGTTTGCACCCATTTAAGAGGAAGATAACATATTAGGGTGTGCACAACATACATGGAAAGAGTGGACACTTTAACACACCTTACCTGAAGCCCATCCTGAAGCTCCAGCTCTTCATTCTTACATTTTTTAACTGGACTATCCTCCAGCACCGACTTACATCTCTTGAAACATTTCCCATATATCAAGTCATCTTTTATGCCTTTCTGCTCCTTGGCCAGCCCAAGGTTTTGGTCTTCAGCACTAGCACCAACTGCTTCTAAGTTACTGTCACTGTCTTCAATAAACTTTTTACCAGGGATTAATTGTGAGCTGGCCTTTACAGACGACTTCATTCCTATCACATTAGTACAGGGAACAGGCTGTACTGATAAACTTGGATTGTATGCAGTCACTATCTGTGTTTGGGAAGGCTGCAAATACACTGCATATGACACATTGGAATGGACAGGAGTTAGCACTGCTGGTGATATTGAACTGGGTATCAAAGGAAGGATCTCAGCCTGAGAAGGCAATAGGAATGGTCTGGGCTTCAAGCAACTGTCAGGAGGAACAACACCCAGAGGGCCCGGCAAGGAAGAATGTTCCAGTTTCACTTTCATCTTTTTGAAATCTCTAAGGAAAGAAATTCACAAGGTTAGACTACTTCAATGTGAAATTCTTCTGTTCAAACAAAGCAGAACCTAGTGCAACTGACTTTGATAATTTAGAAAGAAATAAGGCAAAGCACAACTAAGTACTCTTGCACCAAACACTTTAATGCTAGTCCATATATTGTCCTTTGTAACTATGATAATATTAATTGATAACCTGATTTTTACTCTTGGCATAAACAGCTATTTGAGAATTTCCAATTTCAATAGTTGCCTTAATGTTCTACCACATTTTGTTTACAAACATACCTTGACTGTTCATCTAACTGTTGTTTACATATTGCTGCAAGTTGTGCCATCTTGCTTGGAAAGGTTGATACAATTTGACCTTTTGGAGAAAAGATAAAAATTAAAGGACTTTACTGAAATTATACTGTTTGTATAGCTCAAAGCTGAGTGACTCACAGCCCATGAAGCATTCTCCTAGCATCTCCAGAAAAACAGCAAGTAGAGTTTATATTTTAATATCTTCATACTTGTATTTTTCTTAATGGGGCTGCTTGGAGCAGAACGAATCCTCCTCCAATCACTTTGTGTAGTCTTTGTCGTTTTTATTAAGGATGGATGCCTTGTGAAACCTTGTTTGCTTCTAGCAGGAAAGAGGTTCTTGGAACAATTCTCTTTGGAAGATTTCCCTTTCACAGGATGAGATGAAGCAATCATAGCAGGCGTGGGTACAGGCTGTGTACCTATAAATCAATCATATTCAAGTTGTAACATACTGTATATTAAAAGTGTACACTTTAACTAGGCTATTAATCTCTCTCTTTTTTTGACACAGGTATTTAGAAATGCTTATGACAGACTGAGGGATGGTGTTCAGGCAGGATTGATAAGCCATTTAAGGAGAAAAGTAATCTCACATCTGTCCTCTGTTCTGTTGAAGGTCTTGGGAAAGGTTTTAGCTGGTACACCTGGGAATCTCACTGAAGCCTAACTGCTCTGTGGGACACAGAGATGGCTTGGGTAATTGACAGAATCATGCCTAAATGCTATCTTCTGCTGAACAGGGGGCTCCCTGGTTCATACTTTTAAGCTGAGGACAATGAAACAAGCCAGAAAACAGGTTGAACACAAGCAGAGGAAGACTCATGATCCATCTGACTAAACATAATTTAGAGCTCATTACGTGAGTTAGAGTTCATTACTTAGAATACAAAGGAAGATTTCTTTTCCACTACCACTATACTAATTCATTATCATCCACTTGAGAAATTGTAAACAATTTGTGGCTTTTTGCACCTTTGCCTGGCAAGAAATTTGACAACACATTTGGTGGCATGCTGTGATATACTGTATCTACAACACTTTTAAGGACCCCCCCCCCAAAAAAAGGGTCAAACCCCAATCAATACAGCTCAACCAATGGAAGTTTCCAAAGCACTGCCTGGTCTAATTTGTATGGATGACTTCCAACTGCTGAAGCTGAAGATGTGTATAAATAAGATACTTGGATAAGTCTGGCTGACTACCTGTATACCGTACTTGACATGTTTATTGAGAGAATGTCCAATTGGCTCAAGATTGTTAGTGTTTTCCTGAGACTGGGGATGATATCAATTTCCTTGCAGGTGGCAGTGATTCAGCCACTGTTAGACAAATCAAAATCAGCCTCAGGGAAATAGGCCAATAACTAACAATTTCTTCCTCGGATAGGTACTTGAGCAAGCTATTGCCAGGTAACTTCAGGCACTCTTGGAGTAAACTAATTTTTTTAGACTGATTTCAAGTCTGGATTCAGACCTAGTTTTATAACTGAAGCTGCTTTGGTTGTCATGTAGAAATGCCTCTTTTGAGAGAAAGATTGGGGAATACAACCCTGTTACTGTCTTAGACCTTTACGGTATCTGTCTAGACAGCTATCTAAGTCAGGAACAATAGCTGGAGATACTGCTTTGCAGTGGTTCTCCTTCTATTTGGATGGTTTTCTGGGAAGCGGTTTTGGGGATTTCTGCTCTTATCTCCCCTTCCCTCCAAAACAGCTTGTAAGTATCGCAGGGATCTACCTTACTTCCCATGCTATCTAATATCCATATGAAACCACTAGCACGCTCATCCAGATTTAGAGTGAGGTGAGGCAGTTAGTGTTCTGAATCAGTGCCTAGATTCAGTAGTGAACTAGATGGGGAGCCAATAGTTTGAGATTCAATCCTGACAAGAATTAGCAAGTGGTTCAACTGTCTAGTTGGATAGTTATTAACCTGTTCTGGAGGGGGTCATGTGCCTCCTACAGAATCAGGTTTGCCTTATGGGCATACTCAGTCTAACATTGACACTAGAGATAAAGGTAGGCACAGTGTCTCAAGATGCCTTCATCATCTTTTCATGAAAAATAGCTGTGGGACTACCTGTACTGAGATAGCCTGGCTACAATTATCCTTGGTTGGATAACCTTCCATTTATGTAATGCATTATATGTGGGCCTCCCTTTGAAAGTGAATTGGAAATCTCAGTTAGTCCAAAATATGGCGATGCAGCTATTAACAGCACTGGCCTTGTCAGCTCTACTTGTACCCAGTCTGTTTCTGGGCCCAATTCAAAGTATTGGTTGTAGCATTTACAGCTATAAAATCTTGTGGCCAGTGTCTCCTTTACCTGTACATTTCTATCTAGACCTTTAGGTCACTGTCTGAGGTAAGATCCAACAGACGGATACTAGAGAGAAGGCCTTCTCTTCAACAGCACAACAACTATGGAATATTCTGCCTCAAAGCTCACCTGATCCTCATTTTATATTCTTCTCAACAGGCACAAAAAAAATTGTCAGTTTAATTTTAATGGGTTTAATTTTACTGCTTAATCTTTGCTGTGACATGTAATTGCATTGTTATATTGTTCAACACTGGCTACAGGGCAGCATAGAAATAATGTTAATAAATGAATTAGAGAATTATCACATCACTATAAAAGCTAACAGTATCCTTCTGTAAAAGATTTTGTCAGGTGTTGGGGTAGGCAGAAGGAGTTCACAAAGAAAAAGCTTTACCATCAATATTAAATCTAATCTAGAGTACAGAAGCAATAATAATAAATTATTCACTCACCCTGAATATCTGTAAAAATATCTGGTCCTGTCCATTTAAATGCTGGTTTGCGTCCTTTTTCTTCTGTAACGTGAACCTTCTGGATCAGTTCAAGGCTACTGAGAACATTAGCAATATCATACAGTCTCCGGATTTTAGCTGAAATGAGTTAACAGAGTAATGAAAATCCATGGGTATTGCAGCATTATTAAACAGAGGTTCAGTATTGTGAAACCTCAGACAGTCTTGATCAGTCTTTCCCTCCCAAATACTGTTTCAAACATACAGCACAAAAGCAGCAGAAACATTTTGTTTCCTGGATCCATCAGAGAAAAGTACATGAACAGTCCAGTGTGCATATTAACAGCCAAATCATGTGTTCAGTATTTTAAATGCTCTCCCCCAACCTGGCTTTCAAGGTGTAGAATAAGATGTTTGGGGGGGGGGCAGGGGACTATAGAGAACTGATGAAAGTGAAATTGTGATTGAGTCTCAAAAAGGTCCTTCCCTGAACAACATTCTCCATCTAGTTTTCAGGAATTTGGATGTCATTTCCCTCCTGAGGTCACCACAACAAGTGCATTTAAGCTTGCAGAACATACTTCCCAAGAATAAAACTCCAGAACATCATTTTCAATTCAGGTGCCAGTCACTTAGATTCCATTTCCTTTAGAAAATAGTTCTTAGGCTATACAATACAACACTCTTCTGCATCCACAGGTTCTGCATTCATGGATTCAAGCAACCACAGCTCAAAAATATTAAGGGGCAAAAATTCCAAAAAGCAAACCTGACCTGGATGTTTGCTATTTTACATAATGGATGCCATTCTACTACACTATTGTATATAGTGGGACTTAGGCATCCACAGATTTTGGGATCCACAGGAGAGGGGGATCTGGAACCAAACTCCAGTGGATACCAAGAGCCCACTGTATGCATCTAGTTGCTTTATTAAAAGGAAATTGCAATGAGAACAGAACATATTTGATATTTGCCTATGACACATTGAAAGTGCTATTCCTAGGGAAGGAATAATGGCATGTTCACCTTCTGCATTGAAGTTGAAAGAAGTACAGTATTTCCAGTAACTCAAAGTTTCTCTTTGTGGCAAATAGGGCTGCTAAAGAAAATCAACCACAGAAGCCATGCAGTTCTCCTCTCTAGGTTACAGAGCTCTGGTCGGCTATTTGCTAGCACTGGATCATAGAGAGAGATGAGATAGTTTGGTATCATTTCTTCTGTTTGAGAAGACAGCATGGTGGGGAACAGAAGACAGAGGGCAGCAAGTGTCTGCACACAGCTGAGCCATAATGAGGGAATGACAATATTTATTTAACTATTATTTAATTTATATACTGCCTGTATCCTGATATACAATACAAGGTGGCATAAAATGCAGGTTAAAACAAAATTAAAAGTATGCACAGTACAATTTCTTTTTAAAAAATTAAACAATCCTATTAAAAAAGTTAAAAACATGTTTAAAACATAAGGATAAGACAGTATACCCCATTAAAATATTTCTTCCACAACCAACTACAAGCCAAAGATCTATCTAAATAAAACAGCCTTTGCTTGCCAGTGAAAAGTGAACAGAGAGGACCAAGCAAGCTTCCCATGGGAGGGAATTCCATAGTTTTGGAGCAACCAGAAACGGCTCATGAGTCCTTGCCAGGCATACCTGTGACAGTGGTGGAAGTGAGAGAAAGCTCTCTCTTGAAGATCTTAAAACTTGGGCAGGCATATAGTGGGAGATACGGCCTTTCAAATGGTCTGGAATCAAACCGTATAGAGCTCTACAGGCATTGGCCACTGCCATCATTTTGATGAGGGCTACCCTCTCTGCTGTGACAATGATACTTGTTGACCACGCCTTCATAGATTAAATACAGCTCTCAGCCAAATGAAGACCTAATGTGTAGAGCTAACTCCATCACAATGACCAGGAGCCTTAAAAAAAAAAAAGCAGACGCACAAACAGCCATTTCGATCACTTACTTTTAAATTTGCTTTTATCTAAATACTCCATGTGGTCTTCACCAATCAACATTTTAGCAGCAACTTCAAGGCTCACAACTTGGGGAGATGATACAAGAAACAGCATCACAAATTTCTGACTCATTACTCTTAAAGACTTGTCTTTACGACTGTTTGCTGAAGCTGTACAAAGAGAGATAATAATGAGCAAATGCAGAAGCTAGTTAACAACTGTGAATTAAGGCATTGTTCTACTTCACTTGAGGTGAGGTGCAACCCTGAATAATTTCAGTGGGGTCTGGTTTGAACCAATTAACAGCACATGCTTTTGTGTATGTGTGTGCATGCACCTTCAAGTCGCCTGTCGACTTATGGTGACCTCAGTACCAATTCATTAATTACATTTGCATAAGTAAACACGAAAGTGTGTACTTTTTTTTTTAGAATGATGTACATGGATCAAATCAGGCATGATCTTTAAAAGGGTTTTTACTAACACTGTAAAGAACAGGTGAAATGCCTTGGAGATGGTACTCATTATCCACAGATTTTATCAGTACCAGTACTAAAAACAGTGGATTATTAAAAAAAATTAACTAGGTTAAACTTTGTAGCCCACATCTTCAACATCTGGAATAAAATAAATTGAAATGACAGGAGATATGCATATACTAGTGTGTCAATCCTAGACAGACAGCTAAGTCTTTACCTGCTCGAAACTCCATCCCAGGAAGTTCCACAAAGCATATGTCTGTATGATCATTTGGCCTAACTTGCTTTGCCACCAACTCAGTCTTCTGGCCATCCACCTCAGACTCTTGTTCAGATTCTCTTTTCTTAATCAACTCAATTTGATGTATGTATTTGTTCTCCTCAGCCACTTTTTTCAAAATCTGCAGTGTTTTTTTAAGATTATGACACCCATGCCAAGAATACTTGTTTTTGGCAAGTCGACTCACCATGTGCAGACTTTCCAGGACATTCATTATGTCATAAATACGTCTACGTTCAACATCTGTAAGAAAGGAAGAAAATGTATTTATCTATATAATTTTCAACCTACTTTTCAAACTTGATGGATTCCCAAAGCATACAATTTGGAGTATTGCCTACTTTGGAGGTCTTTAAACAGAGGCTGGATGGCCACTTTTGGGGGGTGTTTCAGTTGTGTATTGCTACATGGCATGGGACTGGACTGGATGGCCATTGGAGTCCCTTCCAACTCTTTGATTCTAATTAAAATATTTCAGCAATACAAATAAAATACACGAGTCCCATTTGTATCTTTTTAACCCTAAAAGCCAAAATATGTTGTTGATGAACCCTTGTTCCTTGAGCCTCTATATCAGAATAAGAGGATGCTGCAAATGAGAACTTGTGATGAGAGTACCATCTACCTGCTTGCAACCTTCAGAAACACTTACCAAGGGACTATCTCATTAGGTGGTCTGTAAATAAATTCCTGGTAACTTCAAACTGGTGTAATGTGACAAGCGTGGTTTATTCACAAAACTATTCCAGCAGGAGTGAGGAAAGTGTGGCCTTCTCTATACCTTGTTGCTCTCCACTGACCATGTTCACTGGGGCTTACGGGAATTGGAGTCCTACAATATCTGGTGGGCAAATCATTTGCTACCCTGTATCATATGATCAAAACTATGTTCAGAGGTTAATCTAATGACAATATTGTGGCACATGCAACCGGGGCTGCTTGTGCAATTTACCACAACCTCTGCTTGTGTTAATATAGGCCACAAATGGGGAATTGGAATACATCTTTGTTTTCCATGTTTATCCGTGGAAAAAAAGCAGAGCAGGATAGGTTGCTTACCAGTAACTATAATTCTTCAAGTGGTCATCTGTGAATGCGCACAAATGGATCATCTGCACCTGCACAGCACACTGTTCAAACCTTCTAGAGCTATTATGTAAGTGTTCTGGCCGTAACCCCTCCTCCACTGGTTCATGTGACCAGTGTGGTAGAAGAACTAATGTGGAAAATGCCGGCTTACCTCCGTTTTGATTCAGTGCCAAGCAGTTTACACGATTTTGGCCGTTCCAATAAATCACGATAAAGTAGCAATCTTGCAGTTCACGGGGGGGGGGGGGCATGGCCTCCACGACTCACAATCACTGAGGCCTATCTCTAGCGTGGGGCAGAAAAGGTGGCAGCGGCAGAGAGGTCTGGGGTCCCCTTCAGATGGTCAATGGGGAATGGGGGCCCACAGGGAGGAAGAGGCGTCAGTGGCAAACAGGCGGGCCTATGATGAAGCAGTAGCCAAGGAGCTAGGCAGAGCAAGACACAGAGAGGAGGATGGGTGGGTGTTATGTGAGCTCACCAATTACCACTAGAAGAACTACGGGTACAAGTAAGCAACCTGTCCTCCTTCATGGTCTCTGTGACTCACAAACGGGAGATTAGGAAGCTACTCACCACAGAAGGCAGGAGTGTCATGCAACACAGGAAAACAGAATGGCTCTCCCAAAGGCAGCTTTAGTCCTAGACCTTGCATCCAATCTGTAGTGGGTGATGAATGTCAGAAGCTGCAACCATGTAGCCATTCTACAAACATCTTCCAGCAAAACACCTTGCAGAAAGATGGATGATGCAGTGACAGCTCTGGTAGAATGGCTGCACAAACTGGAGGGTCTTCCTTCGCAAGATCATAGGCCAGGTGGATGGGTAGCAGAGACTCACTTTGAAAGATGCAGAGAAGAAACTGGCAGACCTTTCTTGTCAGAGGAATAGCATAAGAAAAATTGCTGGGACATACAGAAAGCTGCAGTCCTGTCCACATAAAATGCTACCACACACTAAACATCCAGGCAATGAAATGTCTGATGTAGGGTTCTGCATTTGTGCAGGCAACACAATGTCCTAATTCAAATGAAAGACTGACATCACTTTCAACAGGAAGGAAATGCCCGGTCTAAGAACTACCCTGTCTTTATGGAACTGCAGGTAAGGTGGATCCCCATAAGGGCACAAAGCTCTCCTGCCCTTCTGGCTGATGAAATAGCCACCAAGAAGGCAGTCTTTCAGATAAGTAAACAAATGTCACAAGACACCATTGGTTTGAAGGGCTTATTGGTGTTAGTCCTTTCACAACTTTCCAAACTCCACTGAGGTGTAGAAACCAATACTGCAGGTGAAGAGCTGTCTTGTCTGCCTTTATCAACCATCTCACCAATGGATTTTGGGAGCAGGAAAGCTTGCCAATGATCTGGAAATTGGATGAAATTGTCCCTAGGTAACACTTAATGGAAGAGAAAGAGAGACCTCTATCTGACATAGGAAAGAGAAATTTGAGCACATGGTGTACTTGTGCATGATCTGGAGAAACCCTGAAGGCAACAGGAAAGAGATGAACTTCTTCCAATTGTATGCATACAAATGTCTATGCAGAGCAGCAATAATGTGCTGAACTGGTTCAGAAAGAGTCTAGAAAAAGACCCTGCAAGCTATCCAGATCTGGGTAACACACTTGTCTGCTGTGTATGGTGAGATAGTCTGGGCAACCTGGTAGTTTGAGGTAGTTGGCCTGAGAGAGGTGAAGGAGTAGAGTGAACCTCTGCTGCCTAGGCCACCACAGTGTGATCAGGATGCACTTTGCCTTGATCCTCTGAAGCTTGGATATCACCCTAGTGATGAGGGCAAACAGAGGAAAAGTGTACACAATGGAACTTCCCCAATGAATAGGAAGGCACTGCCGCGTGAACCCCTTCCCTCAATGATCCCTGCAACAATAGATGTGCCACTGCTTGTTCTGGGCTGAGGCAAAGAGATCCACCTCCAGAGTGCCCCATCCCTTGAAGACCTGCCAAGGAACATCTGGATGCAGCTTTCACTCATGGCAAAAGACTGCTGTCCTGTTGAGAGCATCTGCTAAGTGATTTCAAAACTCTAGCCTTCAGGTGTTTTGGACTTCAGCTCCCAGAAGCCTCAGCCACCTTGGCTAGTGATCAGGGATTCTGGAAGCTGAAATCCAAAACACCTGGAAACCAGAGTTGGGAAACACTATGCTAAGACATTCTCCTATCCTGGAAGGTGGTTTACCTCTGCTGATGCACCAGTCCCCAAAACAGAGTCAAATGTAGCAGAGTGCCTAATTTTGTTCTGCTCTGCTTGTTCAGATAGTACACCACTGTGATGTTTTCAGAGACTTCAGACAACTTTGCCTCTCAGAAGAAGACTGAAGGCTCAAAAGGCTTTTTCCATAACCAACATCTTGAGAGCATTGATGTGGAGAATGTTCTTGTCAGGCCTCCAACACCCCCTCACAGAGAATCCCTCCTTCCATGGAAGCGTCCATGGTGACTGCTGCCATGGGCTGCGGAGGCAGAAACGGCATGCCTGCTTGTACGTTCCTGGGATCGATCCACCACACCAAGTGATGAACATTCCTTGGTATGATAAGTTGTAGATGAAGAGAGTCAACAAGAGGATTGAAGCATGACAGGAACCAAGCCTGCAGTGGTTGCATTTGAAATCTTGTGTACGGTGTCACCAACATTGTGAGGCCATGAATCCAAGGGGCACTTGAATGCAACTGAGCTAGCATTTGAGAGTTGCCTTCAGAAGCATCTGGTACCTTTTACCAGGCAACGTTTGCTCAGCAAAGGCCTGAACATCACCATTTAGGAAGGCAGACTCATGTTTCCCCAAAACATTTGGAGGGGAACACATTGGTGATATGCCTGATGAAGCAAAGGATAAGTCTGAATTGGAATTCTCTGCTATTGATGACTCCTATACAAGTTGTCCACCCACATGAGATGGCAAGTGCAATGCACAAGGTGGAGTTCTCAGTACCAACAACTGAATTCAAAGAAGCACCGATGAAGGTGTATGGCAAACAGTAGATTCAGAAGCAGAATGTTCAGAACCGTCCTTGGCCTTTTCCAGTTGGGTTCCAGTGTCCTGGAGATATTTTATCGCTACTACCCAGATTGATGAACCGGAGGCAATTGGGACTGATGAGGATCAAGGTGTTATGGATCTTTGGCCTGAGTATGAAGGCTTGTCAAAGGCTGTCAGGGCTTGCTCATACAAAAGAACCTTGAGGTACAGTTTGCGTACTTGTGAGGTGAATGCCTTGCAGTGAACACAGGTCTCCACATTATGGCCTTCACCAAGGCACAAAAGGTGGTGTGAGTGACCATCTTTTTCAGGGATTTTAGCCCCACAAGAGATACACTTCTTGAATGAATCAGATGAAGCTATAGTAGGCCACCATAAACCAAGCCGCTAAGTTGACAGAGAACATTACCAAAGTCAAACAGTCCGAAGTCAAACCAAAAGTCAAAGTCCAGAACAAAGCCAAATCATAATCTGAAAAAGTCAAGCTAAAACACAGTCAAAAAAGGAGTCAGAAACAGTCAAAAATCCAAAGACAGCTCACTAACAGTTCCTTTGTCTACTATGGCAGACAAAAAGAAACTGAAGGAGAGGGCACTGAGCTGGTAACATGGACCAATGGAAGAGAGGATTCCATTAAAATACTTACAAGGAAGGTTCCAAACGATGCACTGTAAAGGTGCAGATAACTCATTTGTGTGAGTCACAGAGACCATGAAGAAGAAATTAAGACTTACACTTTCCTAAAAAACCAAAATACAAGTTACAGTACTTTTTAAACTTCCCTTCTATTCTGAGTTCTGCAGTTTCACACAAGCCAACAATTAGCATCCATAGCTCCTCAGATGCAAGGCCAGTAGTCTTATACTGCCCCATTTTATGAAGCTGTTCCTAAGGATTTCTAAGATGACATACACAAATGGTTTTACATTTGGTGTTCCAGATGTCTTGGATGCCAACACACAAAATCCTTGAGCACCTGGCCAACCTGACTGGCGATTCTGGATAGTGAAGTCCAAAATATCAGAAGGACCAAAGGTTGAGAACAATTAATGTATGAAACCATTTTGAATGCTCAACTTTACCATATAAACTTTGGGTATGCTCTCAGTTTCTGTATTTGCATTTTACCATTTTGACCTGAAAGGTATCTACTGGTGATATAAGCTCTCTTAAACCATCACTGATCATTTTCAATACAGGTACACACCAGTTAACAGTGCCTCTGACAAAGAATCTCCTTTTTTACAAAGTCTTTTCATGCCCATGCACCTCTCTTTTCCTACTTGTCCTCTGTGTATGTGGAACTATTTTGTTTGGTTGGTTTTAGCAGCACCAACAATAGGAAGATGGTGAAGGAGGGCTGAAAAGACAGAGTTTGGCATTGGATCGCAGCAGCATATCTTCAGTAAACAATGTATTAGACAAAGCTTGAGCTGGAAAACAATGGAATTCTACTCTAGCTAATCCTGCTGTGGCCATGTGAGGCTGCCTACAACAGGCAAGATGAATGGCAGCTGCTTCTAGAATTCCTTAATAAGCATGCATGAACAGAAAAACAGAGAGAAAACGAGAAAGCAAACAAATTTTCCCTTGGCAGTTACTCCTAGCATGTTAAAAATTCATAGGTCTTGACCTGGCCACTAAAATAGAAATCATAATAGTAGAAGTTGATGAAAGAAAAAGTCATCCCTGCATACATTTTGGAAGAAGCCTTTGAGTAGTCTCTAGAAGATTCAGAATGTTTTTATTTACTTGTGCAAGGCTTCCCTGACCTGGTTGTTTCATTTCATAAGTGCATATTGTTAGTTTTGAATAAAAAGGTTGTTGAAAATGTTGAACGCTTCTTCTTTTCTGTGGCATAGGAACCTAACCCCATTCTTTCAGTTATTTCTGTCTCTGGTACCAAATTTTCTTTTAAAGTAATGCCCACGAACAGATCTACTTTGTTAACTGAGATATACCCGTAATGTGAATTTAATGGTATTTTCACCAGCATTAAATATTATTAAGACCCCAGCCCCAGACTTACTAAGCTCTTCTGCTATTTCATCAAGGCAGATTTCATTGTTTTTAGAAGGATTAGGATAACAAGGATAGCGAGCTAAAAATTTATGACAAAGCAATCCTAGACTTTTGTCTTTTCGGCTTGGTTGCGATTTTTCATATTCGTCTCCTGATAAATGTTCCTGCAGGAAGACAAGAGCAAACGCCCTTATGTGAAAAAAAAAATAGTTTGACAGATTTAGCATCAACATTTGTAATGAATGAGTAACACCAAGTGACTATCTCTGTGACAGCTGCTAAGCCCCCCAAATAATACAGCTGCCATGCTGCATCTGCTATGTAGAAGCTATAAGGTCTAAAAATAACTAGCACTCTACATCTGAGGTCTAACACAGGAGAATGAAACAAACCAAGATGTTGCTTGCCTAGCTACTTTTCATGCTTGAGTATAATCTCCAAGAATGCTTATGAGAAAAACAAACAAAAAAAATTGCCTCAAAACTTTCACTTCTGCTATCTGACAATTTTTTTTCCTGTTCTCGATTTCGAATCTCAGGACTAGCTGCGCTGATTAGCATTTTGAGGTTAGCTGTTGGTGTCCATGGATCTCTAGGAGAGACTTCATTAGGCTTTGGTGGTGTTGTCAGATGGCCAGAAGCAGCAGGTTGGATCGCTGCCAAAAACGAATTGGAGGTGGTCGTCTGTTTCAGAGGTGTTTTCACTGTGCTTTCATGTGCTTCAAAAGACTGATTTTCCTAAGTCCAAACAAAAAGAAAGAATGTGACTCAAAATCAAAGCAGTTAGACATAGAAACAAAGTTGAAGAAAAGCTGCTGTTCTTAATTAACAAACTACCAGTATAATGCTTTACACAACACAACAGCTGTTACCAAAAGAAGTATGCATTTAATTCCTATCAGATTTTATATTTAGTTAAGCCAGCCATATGCATTTTGCTTTATGGCAGAACTACGTTAAATACAGGGCTACTGCCAAGCCTGCGTCAGCTTCCACCCCATCCTTCATAATGTGAATTCACACAATTGGGTTATTCGCACCTGTGCAGAGCACCATTTGGAAACTTCTAGAGCTCTTACATAAAGGTTTTGAAGGTAACTCCTCCCACACACTATACCTGCGAGCTTCCTGACTAAACCCTCAGTTCCAATGCGAGAGGCAAATCACAGCTCATTCAGCCACCATGGAGTTATTAGTATGCATCTGGTCCTGTCCTGCTGAATTTTCAGAATAACTCTCGTTATGAGGGGAAATGGTGGAAAAGGTAAATGACGGGGCTGTTCCAGTTGAACAGGAAAGCATCTCAGAGAGACCCCTCTACTGCCGGACCCCCGGAGCAAAAGACGTTGCATTGTCTGTTCAGAGATATTGCAAATGGATCTGCTAGCATATCCACCATATCTGAAACATCCCATGGAGACTGTCTCTACGTATCACCCACTCATGACATGAGGCTGCTGTCCAGTTCAGGGCATCTATCAGGACATTCTGTTCCCCTGTCAGATGTATAATGGATGCAGAATGTACTTCTGAACAAATGAGTCCTGTAGTTCCATGGTCAGATACAGCAGAGTGCCTGAACATGTCCCCCTCTGTGTGTTTACCTAGGAGACCACCACAGTATTGTCTGTTACCACTTGGACCACTTGCCCCTGGAGGTGCATCTCGAATGAGCAAAGGGCTTTCATCACAGCTGGAAGTTCTAGGGTGTTGATGTGGAGGATTTGTTCTCTCTCTGACCAGCAACCCCTGACTGACAAGCATGCAGAGTGGGCTCCCCAGCCCTCTAGAGATGCATTACCATGGGCTGAGGAAGAGAGAATGACATTCCCTTCTGGACTTGCTTTGGATTCATCTACCAACTGAGAGAGCAAGCCACTAATCGAAATCTTGTTACCTTAAAAGGTGGGGGGGTGAGTTAGAGTCCCACCCATGATGCCAAAATCCCCTTTAATATTTGGGAGAAAATTATTAGATCAGATAGGAAGCCTGCGAGAGGAGGGTAACTTCAGGGATCTTTTCACCTATGTATACCAATAGTAACTGTAGAGAGCACTCCAGTTAAAGTGAAATAAAGTATTTTATTGGAATAAAACAAAAGTGAACAACACATATTCTTAAGAACCATACAAGGCTATAGCAGAGTAAGACATAAAGATTAGATAGAGGAAGAGGGGTCCAGGAAGATAGGGTGATAGTCTTGAAGAGAAGAGTTCCATGCAGCAAAGATACTCTGACACAAATCTAAAGATGGCACAGGATGTTCCTATCCGGGGTGTGCCAAGAGAGCGGCCGGGTCCATCCACTGTGCCACACTTTACTGTTGTGAGGACTCTAATATTTATACTCTATTCTGTGCTTTGGAGGGGCTAATTTAGTAATAACAAAGCTTGAATGACTCCCATGGAATGGACAAAGGAAACTGAAACTCAACTGATTGCTTTATTAAAACACTGACGGTTTTGAGACAATCTGATAAGGTTGGACAAGAGGGATATGAGGAGAGATCTTGGTAAGGTATGGAATAAGGAATGGTCACTTGTTTGCATGATTGACTTATTGCTTGAAGTGCTCAAGGATGGAAGAAAGGATTAGCACATACCCCTTAATGACTGGGTTGTTAGCATAAATCCATTACTTTGGGGGCTTTCTGTATAATCTTAACTTGGGCTTTCCCACCATTATATTTCTAGACACATCCCAGGACATCATGACCTTTGGCTCACCTCCAGTCTGCCTAACCTCCCAGTCAAAGTGATACCAAAAAGTGTCTAATACATTCAGTTATGGAACTTTGTGGGGAGGGTTAGTAGGGTGTGCTAATAGCATTGTGAGTCTCAGATGGGGAAGGCTGGTGAGAGGGTTAAAGCGGGACAGGAACCAGGACTGTAGGGCTCTCATGGAAAGCCTGGCCAAAGGAGTCACAGATAGTGAATACCATGAACCCTAGAATGATCCGCACATGTTTTTCAGTCATCCGTCTGTTACAAAGACAATAATGGACTGGCATGTGGAGCACTAGATACCTGTTGTCTGGAGGTAGGGCCATGCAGAGCCTCGATAAATTGTACAGTCTGAGATGGATGCAGATGGGACTTTTCAAAGTTGATGACAAGGCCTAGTTCTTGCAGAAGATCCACGGTCATTTGAATATCCGAAAGTGGTCACTTGCACGAGCCTGCAACAAGCACCCAATTGTTCCAGTATGGAAAGAGAACAATGCCCTGCTGACAAAGCTAGGCGACCACAACAGCCACATACTTGGTGAATACATGAGGAGCAGTGCATAAACCAAAGGACAGGACTGGAAAGCAATAAGCCTTGTTCTCTACCAAGAAGCACAGGAACTGTCTGTGTGATGGACTGATGGCAATGTGAAAATAAGCATCCTTCAAGTCTAGAGTGGCAAACAAATCACCCTTCTGCAGCAGTGATAGAATGGAGGTGAGGGTGACCATCCTGAAGCACTTGGGCCAGATATAGAAGCTGATATCCCTTAAATTCAGGATTGGTCTCATCCCACAGTTTGTTTGTTTTTCGACACAATGCAATAGTGGGAGAAGAATCCTTGATGCAGTTGGGCAAGTGGGACAGGCGCTATGGTGCCCTTTCGTAATAGAGATCCCACCTAGTCGAGCAGTGGTGTGGAAGGAGGGGTGGAATGGTAAAAGCATGGGAGCATGTCTTGAAATGAAGGGGGACAAAGTGGCAATGGGAGAATATCATTGGTATAGTTCTCATGCAAGTCAAAGCCAATGCTTAGATTGGTCTAGCGATTTCTTCTTAAATTGAGCCTTGTAACAGCCAGAAGAGGAGACCTTCCTTGAAGTGACAGCAACAAGCAAGGTAGAAAGACACTGATTATAGTTAAATGCAGAACTGTATTGACGCCAGTAAGAAGGGGTGTATCTCCACCCACCAAGACTGACCTCTTGCTGTTGTTCAAATCCAAACTTTTTAGAACTGGTCCCCATCTTATGTGTATGTTCCTGTTTTGAAGTAGTTGCAGACACAGAGGTGGAGGCACTCTTATCGACAGGTAAGGTACGTGCAGGCCAACTTACAGCCAGAGAGGCAGAATGATTCTGAGCTGCCTTACCACCCCAAAGCCTCTGAGAGAATGAAACTGAACAGTCCCAGTGCCGACACTACCGTGGCATGTACCCAGAGTGATACAAAGAATAGTCACAGACTTCAAAATGATGACAACCATATGGAGATGGTTCCCAATAATAAAGATTAGCTTCCCTTGATCAAACCCGTAATCCAAACTCATCATAGTACCAACGTTTATGTCAACGTTGAGGCAAATGACTGCCAGATGAAGAGGAAGGATGCCTCTGGTATCGAGAGTATCAAGAATGTTGACAACCAGGACTAGAAGATAAAGATGTGGATGGAGACCTCCTATATCTATGGGATGGAAATTGAAATCTGCAATCCTGAGACACAATCTGACAATGTGCCTCCGGAACTGGGGAGTGGGGGAAGAAGTTTATCCTGACAACGAGGAGAAACCTCTTCAGACTCCTGAGGCACAGCCATTCCTTAGGAGAGTCCCTGATTTCCCAATATCATGCCTGCATCAGATACATGTGGAGAAAACAATGGATTCTCGAGGATGAGGAGGAACAGAAACTCAAATCAGAGACAAGGCCACCAAATGTTGAGTTTTAGTCAGAGAAATCACCGGGGAAACCTCCCAGGCCACGCCTTAGGTGTGTGTCAGCTTTTCCTGTCGAATCCATACCGGGGATATATGAATGTCCATAGATCGAGAAGGGGAACTGTCCCTTCTTCTTCTTCTGCATGGGTTCCAATGCAGGTACTGAATAAGACAGTACTGACCAATCATTCTTGGTACCGATGGAATGGCCCAACATAGATGGACGATCTGCAGCCAAAGCCGAGACTGGTCAAGGTAAAGCTGGATCCGCTAAGGACCACTTGATGGTTGATGGCGAAAGTCAGTAGAGAAGCAGCTTGTTGTGGTACCAGAGGACAAGAAGTGGATGCTTGAGGGTTAGAGGACTGACATGGCATGTCAAGGCATGTTCATACAAGAGCACTTTAAGTCTCGCCTCACGGTTGCACCTGGCCTGTGGTATAAAGGCCTTATAGTGGTGACAAGTTTGAACACTGTGCTGCTCTCCCAAGCACAATAACCATTTGGAATGGCCATCTTTCTCTATGACCTTACCAGAACAATCAGTACACTGCTTAAAGAGATCATGACTGAAATCCATATTACCAAGCCGAAACGAAGTCCGAACTACAAGCCGGAAACAGATGTCACAGATCAATATTCCCTGAAGAAGTCCAAACTACCAACCAAAACACAGACAATATCCATAATCAATGCAATTCAGAAGTCAAAAACAAAAGTGGAAACAGCTCTGTAATATTCCTTAGATGTTGCTAGCGCAGTGGACGAAAAGGAACTGAGGGTTTATGTGGGAAGCACACTGTTATTGTGCACAGGAGGGGGTGGGGTTACCACCAAAACACTTATGTAAGAGCTCTAGAAGCTTCCACATGGTGCTCTGCGCAGGTGCAGATCACACAATTCTGTGTAAGCAAAGGGATTTTGTAGCACCTTTGAGACTAACTGAGAGAAATGAATTGTAGCATAAGCTTTCATAGACTTGGCCTACTTCCTCAGATGCAACTGTATTATTTCCAGAGACCACGAAGAAGAACTAACTTGCATCCTGCTATGTTATTGTACATTTCTCTGTCTTTTGTTCTCTATGATCAGACAAGGCAGAGAAATTGTAGTTTTCTGAATTATATTTACCTTTCTTGTACCAAAGGGCGCATTGTAACTTTGTGAGACAAACTATATCTACATCACATGATACTTAAATAATGGTTATTGTGCATAAAGTAATAGGTGCATCAAAACAGATGTAATTTTGTTTCTACCTATTTTAGGATCCACTACTACTACATCAATAACTTGTCAACAGAAGTCTATGAAGAGATCTTCTTCAGTTGGCTGTTTTTATGTCAAAAAGTGAAGTAGAACTATATTGGTAAAACCAAACCAAGAAACGTAAATCTAAAATGACTGTTTGACTTTAACCTGTAATCCTCAAGTCACTTGATCAGAAATTGCTTGAACTACTATTGATAACTGCAAACTTATGTCAAGTGCAATCTTTTGATTAAGCATTAGGAAGAACCTCCTAACAAAGAACTATTTGACAGTGGAATGAATAGACTGCCTCACAAGGGTGGTAATCTCTCCTCCTTTGGAAGTTTTAAAGCTGAAATTGGACGGCCACCTCTCAGGAATGCTTTAACTGCAGATATTGGTGTTGGCAAGACACTGGATCAGATGGCCCTTCCTATCTTTCCAAGTTTATCACTTTCTCTGTAGACATTTTGCCTATACTTTCAATACAAGAAAAACTAAAAGGGAGAACAACAGTTCAAACAGTCTCAAATGAGTTACCTTGTCTTCAGTACTCATCTTGCTCCTGGTAGCTTTCCTCTTATTTATATTTGCTTCTAAATACTACAAGGGATATGTTGTTCAGGAAATATTTTTAGCATTCTGAGAGAGGGAAAAAGACATACAAAGTAAACTTAGTTGATATCAATGCCTTTAACAAAAGGAGCAGATTAGGGAAAAAAGTAGAAAAAAAAATCAGGACAAAATTTTACTAAAAGCACTGAAATGAATTTGCCTGGGGAAAAGGGATTACAAGCGTCCCTGGACTCAGTTATTAATTTAGTGGACAAATGTGCAGCACAACCGCAAGCATGTGTACTCATAAGTGCATCCCATCAAGTCCACAGGGATTCCTCAGTAAGCAGATTTAGGTTCAAACGGTATGTGGAATGTTCTTCCCATATAGTAAAAGAACTCGATTGTTAAAAGAGTGTGTTTACATGTCACATTGTCTCATTTAAATCTTTTAAATTACAATTCTGTTTGCTTCCCAAGTTTTTCTTAAGCATATCATTGCAATTGCTATTGAACTTCAACTACTAAACCCATGTACCCTTCATTCAAGGACACTAATGAAATCTGCAAGGGAAAACATTGTAAAGAGTACATCTAACTGAGTATCAGTCTCATGTAAACCTGTTTACATTTTATCCCTGCAATCAAGCTCAGATAGCAAAATTGCAAGATCAGCATTAAGAATAGTAATAAAAAATACAATGTCCAGAAAAGACACCGTGAGACTTCTGACGAAACCATTAGCAGCAAGGTTTTTGTTAAACGTTTGCCTCCCTCTCATTCTGCATGTAATGTCACAGTGAATATTATTAATTATTATTATTATTATTATTATTTGTGGCATATATTGTATTACCTGCTTGCACATAGCAGCAGCAGATCTAACCCAAAATTTCCCATGTGTAGGCAACCTCTGAGCTTTGAGGACAGGAGGCTTACTGTATTACCCTCCTAGTGATCCACTGCAGGGGTGATCATTCCACCCTTGGAAGACACACAAAACAAATCTGCTTGCTTAGCAAGCTGAGTAGCTTTATGATTTTTTCTGCAACAGGCAGAAGAGCTCCCAGAGTGGGGGAAAAGCATGGTGGAGCAAATGTGCACGTTCCGTGTATGGTAATTTCTTTGTGAAATAAGGCCCACTTTTGCTTAACTAGTTTGGCTGTGATTCTTTAAAATACTGACACCTTAGCTGAAAGTAACAGTAACTGGGTGACTTTGGGCAAGTCATAGGAGATTTTCAGACAGCGTTTAACAGTGCCTACCGCGGGATTTGGTCCTGGGAGAGGAACGGCGCTCTTGCGCAGCAGGGGGTCATTTTTGGATGCCGCCGTCCCTCTTCCGGGATCCTTCATTGCATGTCTGTGAAGCTTTGGAAACGGCCGTGCCATATTTTAAGCACGGGCAACTTCCGTGCTTAAAATATGGCGCGGCCGCTTCCAAAGCTTCACGGACGTGCAACGAAGGATCCCGGAAGAGGGATGGCGGTGTCCGAAAATGACCCCCTGCCGCGCAAGAGCACTGTTCCTCTCCCGGGACCTAATCTCGCGGTAGGCACTGTTAAACGCTGTCTGAAAATCTCCATACACTCTCAGCCTCAGAAAAACCTGTGACAGGTTCACTTCAGGGTCATGATAAATTGGAAATGACTTGAAGGCACACAACAAACTTGCCAGTTTGGTCACTTTAGAAGAGACGTGGCTTTACTTCATGTTCCCTGAAAGATTGTGTTTGTGGATGTTTAAAAGTAAACCATACTCCTCAGCAATACAGAACCTATTTGGCACAAGTACAAGACAGTGAATCTGGTCAACATGCCCTATACAATCTTTGAAGTCCATCCAGTGATATTTCTTACTACAAGTGAACACTGTGTGCCTTTTTGGTTGGCCTAATTAACAGATTACCACAATATGGACTTTGGAACTTGTCTTACAACTAACTTAAGCTACCCCTGCATTTGTACAAAAGAGAAATAGCATTAAATCTGTTGCAACACAATTGGATTCTGCACTTCACAGCACCTCAGGGGCAATAAAAGGCACCATGACACAAATGCAATCAGAAGGCATTTTAACCACAGGTGAACAATAAATACCTGTACAAGTTTTAATGACAGTAAGAGACAAAGATGATTAAGTTTATTGTATTTCTTTTTTAAAAAAGTTAGAACCCATTTATCTGCAAGAGCACTAGAAGCCAACTCAAACAAAAATTCCAGAAATTTGAGATTAGGTACAAAGGCACAACAAATTTCTAGGCAAACATTTTTTGCAACGTTGAACATAATTCCATCTCTCTATATAAGGCAAATAGTTTACAGTGCAATTTTTATTTTTCATGGAATAAAGAGCAGACCTACAACACCGAAGAAAGCAAAGTCAAGTTAAATTCACAGGGAAAAGAAAACTCAACTATGGAAGCAGTGGAGGTCACACAATGTGTATGTGAGGGAGGAAAAGATGGATCAGCGACGTATCAATATGCCTTCCCCCTGCCGTGAGGTGTAAATACCATACAGGTTGCCACTACCAACCACATTTGAAAGGCCAAAAAAATAGATTTTCCTTTGGTTTTTTTCCGGGCTGTGAGGCTATGTTCTGGAAGAGTTTATTTCTGACGTTTTGCCTGCTTCTGTGGCTATCTCTGGAGATTATCAGACGGGAACAAAAAAACCATTCCCGTCCCACAATCTCCTTTCCCGCCCCTCTCCCGCCCCTGTCCCGGCACAAGAACCAAAACTTTCACACTTACCTGAAGCGTTCTTGTGCCGGGAAACCCAGGAAGTGAAAGGAGCTCTAGAGCTCCTTTCACTTCCTTGTTCGTAATCCTGGCTGCTGTTCTTGTGAGAAGAGGAGAGCCAGGATTTAAAGGGACAGGCTGGGGACAACGGGGGAGGGGAATCAAGGGGCACTTGGGGAAGGGCAATTGGGCTGGCGATGGGGGGTGGAGGGCTGGCGATCGGAGGGGTGGAGGGCTGGCGATCGGGGGTGGTGGAGGAGGGCTGGCGATCAGGGTGCAGGGAGGGGCAATAGTAGCAGGGGCCTGTCATAAGGGAGGCATCTGGAAGTGTTTTTACACTCCGGATCTCCCACTAACACTGGCATCCCGCCAGCATAATGAGCACCTTTCCACACGCCCACCATTCCGTTACAGAAATGGAATGGCGGATCTATTAATAGCTTAAGCCATGAATAAAAAAAAACAGGGGCAGCACTGGAGCAGAAAGGGAAAGCCTTTCCTGATACTCTGGCATCCCTGTTCCGCTTTATTTGTTGCATCTGATAATCTCCTCTATCTGTCTGTCTCTGAAGATGCCAGCCACAGATGCAGGCAAAACGTCAGAAATAAACTCTTCCAGAACACGGCCTTGCAGCCTGGAAAAAAAACCAAGGAAAATCTATAGATGCCGGCCATGAAAGCCTTCGACTTCACATATCCCAAGAAACATAGACTTCAAACTGCTCACCAGGGTGAAACAAATACAATGGATTGTATCAGTGATTTTTAAAAAGGGTAATGGATGAATTACAAGCACAAAGAGGTGAAACCATGGCCTTCGGATCTATTCTTTCACTGGTTCACTAGCTAGCATTTGACCTAGATCTTGCCCTTTCTCTCAATACTAGAACCCAGCTTGTGGGGGCGATTAGCTAGCACACATTGGAAACTGCTTAACACAGAGCAGATGTGTAAAATTGATACAGCTTAAAACAATTTGTAAGCCGCTCTGATAGCCACTGTGGCTAAAGAGCGGGGTATACATACCTATTAAACTAAATTAAATAATTAAATTAAAATTAACACAGAACATTTTTTAAAAGGTGTCAGAGGAAGACTCTGTTATTGGGGGGGGGGGTGTCACAAAATGCCACCACGTCCTTCCCCTTTCTTGCACATAAGACCCACCTTCCCCACCACCCCTGAGGCATATTCCTCATGCAGCAGCAGCCGCCCCTTCGCCGGCTGCTTCCACTCACCTCTCGCACCCGCGCGGCCACCAGCCTCCCCTGACTCTCCCTTCCAACCCGAATCGCCACCCGCGCGCCTCCGTCGGGGCGGGGCTAAGCTCCTCACGCGGCGCCCCTGATTGGCTCCTGGCGGGGGAAGGGGGCGGAGGCTTAACCAGGACCTGGTTTAAAACGTTTGGCGCCACCAGACCCGCCAGCTGAGAGTCTCCCCTCCCACCCTCCCTCCCTCAGAGGGGGCCTCGCCTCTTCTTATTGGGGTCAGCTGGTTCTCCCTGGCCTCACAATGAGAACCCCACCCCACCCCCAAGAGCAGCCTCTGCCGCCCTTTCTGACGAAGCGCGTAGCCTCCACTCCCGCCGGCTCCCCCGCCTCAGCGATTTGAATTTGGCAGGCGAGAGCGCGAGGAGGGGGCGTGAGCCCCAACCAATCAGGCACCGGAGCTTCTCCTTCCCCAGCCAATCGCTGCTCGTTCCCCTTTTCTCAGGCAAAGAGGAAAGATCGCTGAGCGCAGATTCGAGGCTTGCGGTTTTGGCGCGTGCGTTGGGCGGGAGGGAGCATGAGGGGGAGCGGTTGCTAGTGAGCGCAGGCGAGGCAAATAAAACAAATAGAAGTATAAAAACAAACAAACAAATAAAGATAAGCAGGCTACAAATAAAGCCCATTCACACCACAGAGTTGTTGTTGTTTTCTTTATTTGTAGCCCGCTTATCTTTATTTGCTTGTTTGTTTTTTAATATTTCTTTTTGTTTTATATTTGTATCTGTTATCTTTATTTGTAGGGTCACCGTTTCAAAAACACACCATTAAAATATACAAAAAGTGCACATTAAGACAGAATTAAACCAATGACTTCATTAAAACCACATCAAAATATTTAAAAGGAAAACAAATGTACTTGAAAGTTTTAAACACTTTTTCTGAAAGATAGAAACGTTTTAAAAACAGACCCCCAAAAAACACACAGCACCGTTCCCCCACCCCCGATTTCCCAGCCTGTTCTTTAAAAAGCCTGCTTGAATAAAAAAGGTTTTGGAGTTATAGGGCTATGATTTGTTTTTAACTGCCTGTGGCTACATCCTATATAACCCTAGGGTTTTTAGTTTGGGGAGGCACTAATGCTCTCTAGAAAGGCCTAAATACTTTAAAAGTAGCCAATCCTGTGTGATCTTGGAAGCTAAGAAGGATCAGCCCTGGTTAGGACCTGGATGAGAGATTGCCAATGAATAGGAGGTGCTGTAGTCTATATTTCAGAGGAAGGAACTGGCCAAACCCCTGAGTATTCCTTGCCTAAGAAAACCTTATGAAATTCATGAGGTCACCATAAGTGGACAGGTGACTTGAAGACATACAGAAAGCTTTCTGGTAAAGAATTCTAAATACTTCACAAAATCACGAACTCCAGGATTCCATAGGATGGAGCCATGACAGTTAAAGTGAAATCATAGTGTCCTGTGAAAGGGCTCTAGAACTCCTTCCTGTTCAATGTATAGTTCCTCCGAGAAAGTCTTCAGTGCCTCATTCATCCTAGGGCTCAGCCCTGAATCCAATACTAGGATGAAGTCTTGACACAGGCACACAGACACTTACTTATACCCCATCTTCCTCCCAACATGAAATTCAAAGTTGATCAGTATATGTTCTCTTGCACCAGGGTAAGTTGCTCGTCATCTATTTAAGGTACAAGTCTTTCCTCAAGCCTTAGCATGCATATTTATCACTATAAAACCAGAAGCTGCCAGGGAAGGGGCTACTCCTCAGAGAAGAACTAGAAAAGGAGAGAAAGTGTTGGTAATGGTTGTCATTTCTTTCTGCAAAATGATGGAGCGTTACAAGTAAAAGCTCAACAGGTAAAGGTTTCTTCTTCCCTTGCTGTACTGAGAATACAGTCCTTGTTGATCCTTAGATTTTCCTGATGCCAGCTACAGATGCAGGCGAAATGTCAGAAAGAAACTATTCCAGAACACGGCCTCGCAGCCCGAAAAAACCCCAAGGAAAATCTATGGATGCCAGCTGTGAAAGCCTTTGACTTCACTTGTTGATCCTGTCCTTTGGTGTAAGTTGCTGTTTCTGAGCCTACAGGAGTTTTTTTTCCAGGTGCAACTGGCAAGACTAGTTGGATGGAACTGCTATATACAATATGCATACCAACTTACCCTGCACCCTTTTGTATCTCAGTTTATATTGGAGGTAGATCAAGTGTGGCTCACTAGATGGTGTTGGACATTAGCTCCCAGGGTTTCTCACTACTGTCTAGGGATGCAGGGAACAGCATCTGGAAGGTGGTACCTTGTCTATTCCTGTGCTATAAGTTAGTTGTAAACAACAATATCTCTTGATTTTTTCAGCCAAGAGAGAATTCATTTCATATTTCTAACCTTGGGCTAATCACACCCTTTAAACCAGAAGTAGGAATCATACAGCTCTCCAGATGTTGGACAAAATCTCCCATCAGCCCTAGCTAGCATAGCCAATGGGGAGGTAGGTAAACATGGTCCTTCCATTGCTTAGAATTGCAGTCCAAGAAGATCTGGAGGACTGCATGACTCAGATTTGATCAGATTTTCTGTGAAGATAAAAGGGATAAACCATGATGAACTCTGCTCTGGCCTCTGAAGAAAGGAGAAGTGTTGTGGGAGAGAAAATAGGGGCTTGTCCACAAAGGTGAAAAAAATCTGCTTCAAATCTCATTTTCCTGATCCACAGTGACCCCTCACACATGTTTAACACTGCACACATCTTGTTAAAGCAAAGTGAGAGCATCATTATGAGCCAAATATTTCCCCTAGGTGAGCTCACTCCGGGGTAAAAGAGTGGTCCTGCTATGATCACATGTCTTATACATGGCCGTGGCCACTTCATTTTTTCATTTCTCATCATGAATGCAGATATGCAAATAGACAGGTGCGCTAATAATGATATGCAAGTATCCACCCAAATGCACCTTCAAAAAATAATAGTGACTGCACACTGACAAAACATAAATACAAACAGAGGAAGTAGCCATTCGTGGGGGGAATGATCACGTGACACAAACCCCCACCTCTCAACCAACTTGGAGGGCAAATACGATTATCTGGGTTTTCCAACAAAGTGCGGGGTAAAAGTCAAGTTTTTACTCTCGGGCATTGAACAGAACCATATTCTGAATGAATCGTCAAGAATGTTGCGTGTCACAATCACAGTGACTATGAGGGGAGCTGGATATGTTTAGCCTGGGGAAGAGAAGGTTAAAACATGATAGCCATGTTTAAATATTTGAAAGGATGTTATACTGAGAATGGAGCAAGCTTGTTTTCTACTACTCCAGAGAGAAGGACATGGAGCAATGGGTTCAAACTACAGGAAAAGAGATTCAATCTAAACATTATGAAGAATTTCCTGACAGTAAGAGCTGTTCGGCAGTGGAATGCACTGCCTCAGAGTGTTGTGGAGTCTCCTTCTTTGAAGGTTTTAAGCAGAGGCTGGATGGCCATCTGTCAGGAATGCTTTGATTGTGTGTTCCTGCATGGCAGGGGGTTGGACTGAATGGCCCTTGTGGTCTCTTCGAACTCTATGATTCTATGAGGTGAGTACGGGTTTGTTTGGCAGTGTAGACAAGCCCTACGACAGTCATCAGACAGTACAAACAGTTCTAGTTTTAATTTTGCTTTTTTAAAAAAAAAGTTGGGAAAAGTGCAAAGGGGCAATGCTAAAATTATATGAACATATCAAAGACAGAATGTCTGTATAGAATTTTAAAAAACACATAGAAGGGGTAGTACAAAGAACTACATTAATGCTGTAATACCTTCTTTCCCCCCTCTCCGTTGATTTTAGAATGGGAGCCAGACAATGAGAAACTTCTCAGATTTCTCTTTTCACAAATCTGAGAAGCAGCTTTGTCCATAACCACAATTTCTTAGTAAGAGGGTGAAACTGAGTATTTTCATGTGCTTGCCTTTACAGTTTTAGATGTTGAACATAAACTGCAAAGCAAAAATTGACAAGAATGTAGTATGCTATGTGGTTTTGCTATTCACAAAACCAGCCATTTTAGATCTTTAGCTATTTCAGATTCAAGGCATTCCCACAATTTAAAAACATTCAAAATCTTGTGGGCATTCCTACTAGAGATGGTAGTCTAAACAAATGTATTTCCTAACAACTTCCCCAGGATAAACTGCACTACAGTACAGTATTTCCATGTTTCTTCACCATGATGTTAAGGTAAGTCATGTCTCCTGGAAACAGTTAATGCATGCTATTGCGCTGGCATGGTGTAATTGTCTGAGCGTTGGACTATGACACTGGAGAGAAAGGTTTGAATCCTCACATGACCATGGAAACGCACTGGGTGACCTTGGGCAAGTTCACTTTCTCAGCCTCAGAGTAAGGCAAAGGCAAACCTCCTCTGAACAAATCTTGCAAAAAAAAAAAAAACCCCTGTGGTAGGTTTGCCTTAGAGCTGCCATTAGTTGGAAACAAGTTGAAGGCACACAACAACAATTGAGAAAATTAGGAAGTATATTGGAGAGAAACCATAGCTCAATATTTAACCAAGTTCCAACTGCCAGGTTCAGTCCCTGGCATCTTCAGATAAGCACTGTCTGAAACACTACTGTACTTCTATTTAGTGGTCTACTTAGTGAGCGAACTATAAAGACCATTGGTCTGACTCAGCGTAAGACAGGGATGGGAAAGATGTGTCCTTCCAGATGGTGTTGGACTGCAGCTCCCATCAGTCTTAGCATAGTTATGATGAGAGTCACCATTCAATAACATATACAGTATTTCCCACCTCTCATAGTAGGAAGCTTTTATGTTTTCAAGATCTACCACAATTTTGTTTTCTTTTTAAGTATTCCTTCAGATCTAATTCAGATTTCTGCATAAAAAATCTCATACCTTTTTCTGTGTTCTTCAGCAATGATTCTCAGGACGTTATCACCGGTTCTTTAAAGGTATCCTGGATTGAAGGGACTAAAAAAGTGTCCTGGCTGGCTGGGTCGGTTGAAGCAGCAGATCCCGGATTCCTCCTTACTGGGAGTCTGACCAGTCTGGGTAGTACTGCGCAGGCATGCCAGGTAAAAAGTGCCAGGTAAATTGATGGTGCTAAATAAGTCAATGATGATGATGATGATGATACCTACTACTACCACTAGTTAAATATCTATACAATAAAACAGTGTTAAATATCAAAATGTGGTTTGTTGGGGGGGGGGGTATAGGTCAATCATCTGCCCAATCCAGTCCTGTATACTTTTGTCCTGGTTTTGTGGAAGAGAATTATGGCAACCCTATCTAAGGTTCATTTGTTTATTAAAGGGGATACAGATGATGTTGTCTTCCATATCTAACTATTTAATGTTTTTCAATGATTCTTCAGTTCCCGCCCCTGCCCCAAATCTGATGAGGAAAAGAAGGAATAGCTGCACAATATCTTCTGACTGATGGCACGAGGAGATGACCATCTGGAAATCTAGACTGCATCTACACTGTAGAAATAATCTAGGTTGAGTCTGCTTGAACTGCCATGGCTCAATGCTATGGAATCCTGCGATTTGTAGTTTGTTGTGGCACCAGAGCTCTCCGACAGAGAAGGCTAAATATCCCACAAAACCCAGAATTCCATAGCATTGAGTCATGGCAGTTAAAGTGGTGTCAAACTAGATTATTTCTGTAGTGTACATGCAGCCCTGCTCTAGTGTTTGGTTTAATACACCCTAAACTAGAGAATGGAGCTTCGTGAAATCAAAAGCTTTCATGGCTGGCACTCATAGGTTTTGTGGGGGGGGGGGTTTCCAGGCTGTGAGGCCCACGAAAAACCAATGGACCTTTTGTCCTTCCAAAAGTTTTAGACTTCATTTTCCAGGAGCCCCAGCCAGCAAAACTAATGATAAAGAAATATGGGAGTTCAGCCCTGATTAGTGCTTGGATGGGAGACTGCCAATGAATACCTGGTACTGTAGGCTATATTTCACAGGAAGGAACTGGTCAAACCTCTGAGTATTCCTTGCTTAAGAAAGTCCTATGAAATTCATGGGGTCACCATAAGTCGACAGGTGACTTGAAGGCACATACATATACACACAACCCAAGCACCTAGAGGCACAAAGGTTCCCCACAATTGGCTATGGCATTGTTATACCACAAATCCTGAGTCTACCAATTATGAGCATGATTTCCAAAAAGTAAGAACCACTAAGTTCAATGAGGTTGACTCTGTAATAAATGTGCACCAATCAGCACACTAATTTATTTTTATTTAAATGGACCTTGCTTCCAAGCTTCGGATCAGGTGTAGGTAGAACTACATAATGTCAAGGTTGCTGCCACACTGTAGAAATAATGCAGTTTGACACTGCTTTAACGATCATGGCTTAATGCTATGGCATTCTAGGATTTGTAGTTTTCGCCTTCTCTGTCAGAGAGCTCTGGTACCACAACAAACTACAAATCCCAGAATTACATAGGCAGGAGCCATGATAGCTAAAGCAGTGTCAAACTGCATTATTTCTGCAGTGTGGCAGCAGTCAAGGAGACACTTTAAAATACTCTGGCTTAGTCAAAGGGAAAAAAATTACTGGACATTTTCACCAAGAAAACCTGTATAACTTGAATGAGCTAAGTTGGTTTTTAAGGTGTACTCCGCTAAGGCTGATGTATTTCTTTTCCCATGGAGACTTCCATTGTCCTTAGGAATGTTTTAATATTTTACCAGCTGGGTACTTTTATTGCTGAAAGGAGGCAATAATTATTTACTTAGGAGATAATTCATGTTTGTAAATACTTTCAGAGATAAAGTAGGCATTGTTTTGTGAAGAGACAGATTATGTATTATTAAGAAGACAGGCATTCCTGCAGTAACTTAAAAGTTAATCAAACTAATATTGATGGATATTCTATTATAACATCTATTCTATTCTGTTATTATATCCTATTCATTTACTGTGTGAAGCATGAGTTTAGATTGTGACCATGTGATGTGCCATCTGATCCCATGCATATTTATTCAGGAGTTCCATTGAGTTCAGAAGGTTTTCCTTCCAAATGAGTGTGGATCAGATTGTAGTCAAGGAGGTGGGAGTGGAGCCAAAATGTATAACTAGACAATGCTAGCAGTTTGAAAGTCTTGTCTGTTTAGTGGACTAGGGTCATCCTATGTTAGATAAGAAGAGAAGCCACCTCAGGCAGCAAATCCAGTGTGTCATGACAGTAATTCAATATGCTATTATTATATGCTTACTGCAAAGAATAGGGAGAGGCACTTCTGGGACTTTCTGCCTCAGGAGACAGAATAGTTTGGCTGGCTTTAGGTACTATGCCTCTTGACTGCAGCGGGCGGGGAGGTTGTTGCCATTTCTTGTTCTACCTCAGGGATCAAAATGTGCTGGGCTGCTCTTGGGAAGGACAACATTAAAGTTGCCATTACACTGTTAAAAAGTCATCAGCTATCCCAATTAAATTCGGGAATGGACATTTGACAGGTCAAAAGAGATCTGAATGTCACTAAATATCTTAAAGACAAGGGAGGGATTTGTGTGGCTCCCAGACGTTCTTGGATTACAAGTCGCAGCATAACAGCCAATGGAGAACAATGCTGGAAGTTACAGTTCAACAACATCGTGGAGCATCTGAATCTGCCATTCAGCAACATTTTGTCCCGTTTAGGGCTGAAGATTAGAGGCGTAGTGAATTGAAGACAGCAATTTATTTAACCACTCACTGCTGGCCCAGATTGCACTGAAGCAAACATATACCTTATCATTTAGAGCAATTTAGGAAAAGTGTACCTAGCACTAGCCTACAGCAACATATAGCAAATCACAGGAGAACACTAGAGATATATTAGCTAATTATGAAGCAGCAGTCATTAAGCCATAATGGAAAAATTACCAAGCAAGCATCAAATAATAACTACTCACAATGAACTTTTCCCTTAAATTTCAGATTATTAGTAGAAAGTGCCAATTAAATCAATTTTGTGGTCAGAAAATTCTACAGTACTTATGCTTAATCTGCTTTTCCTTGAGATTCCTAAGAGTTTACTAACTCTACAGCTTCTAAATTTTTCCTTGATTCAGAATGCAGTACTTTTCCTTTAGCATGGCTCTACCTGATTTTGGCCTTAAAGTCAATCCCTGACCTTTCCCTTCATACAATTTCCACCTCTGCTTGAAACTGTGAACTTTAATGAGGGAACGTGGAATCATGGAAAGTGAAGACTGAATGCTCATCTATTTCTCTTCATAGACACAGATAGAGAAGCAGGGGAAGAGCATCTGCTCATGTGTGTAACACTAAACCAAGAGTGAGAATCATGCAGCCCTCCAGGTACTGATGGACTGCAACTCCTAGCATCATTAGTGTTGATGAATATTGGGAGCTGAAATCCAACAACATCTGAAGAGCTGCCTGATACCCAGATCAATACTAAGGAGATTATCAGACGGGACCTTTAATAGCGTCCCTGTCTCGCCACCCCCCACCTGATCCACTCCTATCCCCATAACAGTTTAAACAAACAAACAAACAAACAAAAATTCACACACCTACCTTATCCTGGCATGAAAACTGCTCCCCCTCCCTTCAGCCATCCAGGAGTGAATGCAGCTGTTGCAAAGCTGCATTCACATCCCATAAAGCAAAGCCCACTGTTCTCATGAGAGAACAATCGTGCAGGAAATTTAAAAATAAAATGAAAAATAAATGTAAAAAAAACCCCCAAACAACCCAAGCCCCCAAACACACTATAAAAATTACAAGTAACCCGGGGGGGGGTGTCTTTGGGAGGAACCTCCCACTGCAGCTGGCATTGCACCAGCATAACAGGGCCCTATTTCAGATGCCTGTGATTCTATTACAGAGCAGAACAAGCAATCTAGTAATGATTTAAATCATTAATAAGAGGGAGCGGGGGGTGGGGGAAGCAGAATGGGAGCATGACAGGACAGGGACAACATCATCTGAACAGAAAGCTTTTTAGCGATCTCCTGTTGTCCCTGTCCTGGGATAATTCGCACATCTGATAATCTCCAAAATCATTTGAATCCTCCCGATAACATTAATGTTTGTAACACTACTGAACTGTTATAATTTATAACCATATTAGGGAAATGTGTATGCTGCATTGAACCGTTGTTCTTCCTGGCCATTGTGCAGAGCTGGAAAATGTTACTTTTGTAAACTGCAGCTTCCAGAATCTCCTTGCTAACTGGGGATTCTTGGGCTTGTAGTCCACAAAAATAATTATTCTGATCTTTCCTTTTATCTTGGATCACCAGGGTCCACCAGTAGTGATCAATGCACGCACACACACACACACACACACACATTTTTTAAAAAATGCACAGAAGTAAAGCAAAGAAAGAGAAGCATGGCTGTATTCCTATTCCTCTTGGGAGGCACCTGCAGAGATAGCAGCTGGCCAATAAAAGAAATGGTGTTATGTTGCTGGATTTGACCCTGACTGTTGCTCGGGGGTGGGGGGAGTTGTCCTCACACCTGTGCTTGCTAAAAAATAATACCACAACAAAAGAGAGAAGGTGTCATTCTTGGTTTCATGGGATATGGTCATAGTAAAATAACAGGTGGTCAGTATGGTTAGACAATATTTCTCAATATTTGACCAATCAATTGACTGACTTTCCTACCCAAGCCCTGGCATGGTCTGATTCTATCATGTTGATTGGTGCTGGAGAAATATAAACTGGGGATTATTGCAGTATTACATATTTAATTTAAAAACAGGACCAGTTTTTAAATTACTTTTCTCTCTCCTTCCCCAAGTATGTGTGTGTGTGTGTGTGTGTGTGTGTACACACATATACTTGGGGAGGGAGACAGAGATGAAATTGAAAAACTGATCCAGTTGCCTACTGGGCCAGCAAAAGCAATCAAGATATTGCATGAGATTACACCAACTGCAATGGTATACGTGTCATCAAGTTGTGGGCGGCTGTGTTGTGAACTGATCCAGGAATATATGCCAAAACAGGCTTGGGGACCAGTACCACTATGCAGGGAAGACCCACCATTTTGCTAGAGACAGCACTGTAGCATTATGGAAAAAGAAGGTGTATTAGGCATGGCCTTAAGGGTGACTCATGGCATGAAAAGTTATAAGGTTAGGAGATCTCACACAGCCTCTTGGTTTGTTGCAAATGAGCACGCCTAATATGTGGTAATAAATAGACTTGCTTTGCACATGGCATGTTGTATTACAGGATAAACCTGCCTGACATGTTTAGTATAAGATGTTCTTTCTCTTCTAAGTTACATATTCATACATACACACATAGTCTTTGTAATATTATTATATTTTTAAGCTCCTGCCTGGCAATTAAATATATACATACCCCATATTTTGCAATAAAAACAAGCTATAAGGTCAGAAATATTGGTCAGGATTCTATTCAGTGATGGTAGAATGAAAGCCCTGTCAATGTAGTGGTAGTATGGGATGGAGAAGAGAGAGAGGAGACATTGTCCATGGCTGCATCTGGCAGAGGCTTGTGGAAAGCATAGTTCTGCTCAGGGGCCCTTTCACACTATATAATTTTAGTACTATGGGGTTGTCTAAATGGCAAAAACACTCCTCATGGAATGCGAGGAGAAGAGGACCTGTCCTAATGGCAATCTGTGTTGTTTTGCCATATTGTGAAGTAGGGGGGATGGCAAAAACTTAAAAAAAAAACTCCAAGGAAAATGCACACCCCTGACCATTAAGACAATTATGCGGACATTTTTTTTTTTGCTCCCTTTTTTTTCACAGGGTGGAGGGCAGCCCCAGGGAGGGGGAAGAGGAGAAACTGGGGAAGGGAGGAGGGCTCCCTCCTGCTCCTCCCCTCCCCCCCCCACTGCAGGCACTCTCAGTGCCACCTTCATGGCACTGAGAGTCCCTACTGTGCCTCCAGCAATAAATGTGCACCAGCAATATCTCTATGTCAAGTTTCCTTGACAATACAGTGATGAACCAAAAACACAGAACAGGCAGGAACCCCCTCTGCTCTATTTTAACATTAAAAAAATGCAAAACCAGAAGTGGACTTTCAGCCAATTTTTGTTTTGTTTTGTTGGTATTTCAGGCAGTCCATGTTGTCCCTGGAGGGTTCCTTCCAAGACACAAAACTGGTTCTTAGATCTGCTGAAGCTGCCCATTTTATACCCTCCAGCCATTCAGAGCTGAAAACTGAGACATGAATGACCAAGTAAGAATCAAAGTGGGCCCAAAATGTCAAAAATTATTGCTGGGAGAAATTGCATCAATTTGCTTTTGTCTGACTCTACTGGGAAGGGCAAAACTCTACCACTTCCTCTCCTTTCCTCCAGATGAGTTAATTGAGTCAAAACTACTTTTGCACTTTGAATTGAGTTTGTCACAATTGAAGTTAGGTGGGGACAAAGGGGAAAAGTGTGAGGAAGAAGAGAAAAACTAGGACATGTTGAAAGCATTGAGAAAGTAGGACAGAGGACTAATTAGGATTATCCCCTTGCCAATCAAGGACAGTTGGAGGGTATGCCATCCTTGCCATGGAAGTGTGTCTGAAACTGATGAAGGAAGGTAAGTTTATAACATTTTAAAATTTTAATACACCTTAATTTGCATTTAATAGTATGCGTGTGTTATACTACTTTGAAATCTTAGAACTTTATCAGACGGAAAATTCGGCATCATCACAACACCACATAACCGTGAAAGGGCACACGGATCAGAAGACGTTGCCCTTTCATGGTTAAAAACAGACCAAAACCTGTCATTTTTAATTGATGGCTTAAACTGTCAATAGATCCCCCTGCTGTTTTTTTTACCAGCATTGCCAGCATGTGATGCCTCCATCCCTTTAAATCTCAGACTTACCCCAACAATGCCCTCTCCAGCGCAAACACTTCTGGGCCAGATCAGGACATCCAGGTAAGTTAGAATTTTTTTTTTTTACCTTCCTTTAAATGTAGTCTTCTTGTTTTTATTTTTGAATTTCCTGTGCGGCTAAATTTCGTGAGATTTTGAGCAAGGAAGTGAGCGGGGCTCTGTTCACTTCTTTTTTATTGTCAGGGAGCCTTTGCCAGGAAAGGAGGTAAGTGCAGGGGGGAACATTCTTTTGCCAGCATAGAAATGGGGTTTTTTATGCCGGCAAAAGAACATTTTAAAACTTGTAGTCTGATAAAGTACTTGGCCTATTGTTGACCATTCAAATCCTAATGAAGATTAATAAGAGATGTTCTTATTGAACTATATCACACCATTGACATCCAAGCTCTGTAAAACTTTTGTTGCTGAGTCCTGAATTCTGAGATGAACTGGAACAGAAAAGGAGTGAGTGTGGGTATGGGTTTATTTTTTAGATATGCATTTTGCATATACATTTGGAGCATATTTAAAGTTATGTTATCTGTTAATCTGAGGCTTGGTAGCCTTAATTTACAATTATCTTCCAATTCAACCAAGAAAAATGTTAAAACAATGGATAATTCCCTTTCTTTTAAAAATGATGTCGCTGTTCTTCTGTTCTAGTCCTGTGAGGGACTGAGCTAAAATGGCGTCTTTTTACTAACAGGGTTTTCATGCAGTAAAACAGCATGGAAGAAGGAACATTCCTGCTGCCTTGCTGCTTTTCTTTGGAGTGTGATAAGCCCCTTAGACAAGGAATACTCAGGGATGGTTTTGCCATTCCCTTCCTCTGAAATATAGCCTACAGCACCTGGTACTCATTGGCAATACTTTGAATCAAATCAGAATGCCTCAAAATTGACCTGAGCCAAATTGGGTCATCTTCTGAATTTCCAAATCTGGGTATAGACTGCATTCAGTGGCTGGTGTACAACCCTAGCTGACACTGGGGTGTAGATGAGAGAGAGGTGCAAAATAAGGGCATGCCCCCATAAGAATTCTACCCCTCCCTCCCCTTAAATTTTCCTTCAGTCCCCCAAATTCTGCCATTGCAATAATTTAAAACTTCAGCTAAGTATAAATAAATAGAGGTTAGGCATCCAGAGAAAAGGATAGGCAAAATTACCAAGAGAAAGTGAGCACAGCTAATATGTGTTCTAGGGGGTGAATGATATTCTACAATGCTAGAAATTTGGAGAATAAGAAAAATTTCACAGTGCAGGGGGGGGGAGAATTTTTATTTGCAGTGCAGTGCCTTCATTTTGCCCCCCTATAACTGTACCCATCATTGACATATAACAAAAAATAAAACAGTCTAAGTACTCATCCTGCTCCAACCTCCCTTCTGTCTGGAATAAATAATGTACATTTCATGTGAATTATTTTTACAGCCATATATTTGAACATTGTAACTATGAAGTTCCCTCTTACTGTCTTACTTTTTTCCACGCCCCTTCTCCATTGTTATCTTCACTCACTGTGTTTCATCTTAACTCAAGATAACAAATTTTGCATTTGATAGAATCTTGTTTTATCTCCTTGTCCTCTGAAAATAAATTCTAACACACTTGAAGGTACTTCAGTAATGGTAAGCAAACAGTGATTAATGGGATGGAAATCTCAAGGTAGATGATGACACCAAAAGTAAACACAAAAGAAATTAGTAGCCAGCAGGTGGTGCTATGCAAGGGCTAGGTGGAGGACATACTTCATTCAGTTGTGATTTGGGAAAGCAGCTTATCTTTTATTCATAAGGCTGGATAAAATTAAATCAGAACTCGTATTGTTGAAAGGGCGGGTTTTAATTTTCTTTTAATTTCAATTATTTGCCTTTAATTGTTACATGATCCTGCAAGGGGGAAAACCCACACAGAGTCAAATCAATTTGGTTCAGAGCTTTGCTTATGCAAGAAGGACAGAAGTGGAGAGGCTGAAGGAAATGGATCTTGGCAATGGAGAGTCCTAAACAAATTAACACCTCCAGTGGTTAATAATAGGATTCTTGCTTTATTTGAGGGAATGCTAATTAAAAGTTAATGCATACAGCTGGAAAGATGCTGAGAGAATGCTAAGGAGGTGGGTGACACAAACAACAATGCAAGAGTACCTGCACTGCCAACTGTTCACAGAACTGGTGTATCATTTATATCCCAACATAATTTCAATAGACAGGAACAAAAGTAGCAGAATTTGTCTGACTGGTATCAGATAGTAATAAATGAAGTTGCAGTAACTCTTTTCTCATAAAAGTTCCAGAAAATTTAAATCATTTCTCTCATTGGAGATTAGACAGAGCACCTCTTCTTCAGGGGAAAATTACTTTATTGCCTTTTGCGTTGTTATTCAGTACTTATTCTCTGAGTTTCAAGGTCAGTTTCTTTATAAGGACACTTAAGCTATCTTTATAACACGTAATTTATGGGGACATTCAGGGTAATATTTGTTACAGGCTGATGTGAGGGATGTAGACGTGTCAGTCCTACAGCACCATCAGTTTCTCTCTTATGCTCATGTGCATGCACTCACAAGCAACAGCACTACTCTTGCAGCCCCCAAGGCATCTTGGCTGAGGCATATAAGAGCTCTTTCACATATATGAAAATTATGCTTGACATACTGAGAAAATGCAATATTTTTGAAAGAGGCCTGAGGGGAAAATGTGAGCATGGTACACAGAAATATTAGAATTGAAGTATCTTTATTGCACATTATTAAAAAAAAAAATAGCAGTCACAGCTGGTACATCCAATGTCAGTGGAGCAGTGACTCCACTCCAAGTTTTACTCTGAACTTTAAAAGAGCTATCCAAGGTGCTGAAGCTTTTAAGAGCTGCCAAGTGACACTGCATGACTGTGGAATTTTTAGCTTTTATTATACTTACTCATTTAGGTACAAAAGCAAAAATGTCTTCACAAAACAATTAAGCTAGTATAAACACAATTTAATAACTATAGAGGTTGAATTAATCTCACCCCCATTCCCTAACTCTATTCCTATAACTTTTTGTTAGACAAGCTTAGGAGTTGGTCAGTTTTTATTTGGAGTAAAATGTAGACTGGGGCATCTCTGAAGAAGTTTATAGAAGACCCATAATCTTCCCTCAAGCTCAAAAGAACTTAAGAAAAGCCCTGTAGGTTAAATCAAAAACCTATCTAGCCCAGCATCTTGCTTCTCAGTGGAACAATGGTTAAATACCGGCACTGCAGCCACAACATTATGAGTTTGATCCTGCAGCACTACAGGTTGACTCAGCCTTCCATCCTTCTGTAGGTTGATAAAACGAGTACCTGGCTTATGGGGAACAATTAGCTAACACATTGTAAACCGCTTAGGGAGTGTTTAGCACTAAAGGAGATGTGTAAGTGCTATTGCTAAACAATTTGTAAGATGCTTTGAGAGTCTTTGTGGCTGAGGAGTGGGGTATAAATACTCAAATAAAATAAAATAAACCTCCTACTCATGTGCCCTCTCAACTGGTACATAGAGATGTCCTGCCTATGATAGTGGAGATAATAGATAGCCATCACTGTCAGCCTTAGCTTCCATTAATTTCTCTTCTCCCCATTTAAAGCCTGCCAAGTTGGCTGTCATTAATACAAATTCTAACTATATACTGTGTGGAGAAGTATTTGCACTCAATTGGATTACTATGACAGTAAACATTTTTGCCTTTGTGTGGCCCATAGGATACTGTGCTGGCAGCACCTCCATATTTAAGGACCCATTGACATCTGACTGACGTGCCTCACCAGTATCATAGGTAGGTTCCTGAGGCCCTCAGGACAACAATGAGGCTTTGTTCTGAGACAATGGGATGAACTGCCCAGTACTAAGGAAGATAGACCCTTTGAGAGCTCTAGTGTGCTAGAAAAACTCCCCTAGGAACCACTGGAGTCACTGCACCATTAGGCCCCCAATCCAAGCTCTCCTACAGGGTGGGGCTGAAACAGAGCTTTTCAGTGAAAGGCCATCCTTTTTCAGGTATTGTGCTTTGCAGTCTGCTTCATCACAGCCATCTTCTCCTGGGTAAGATCACCCAAATGGTTTGAGGCCAGCTTGAATGAAAGTTTGGACTAGATGCTGGAGTGGACAAACTTCATGTTGTGGGTTGTAGGGAGTTAGGCCTCTACCACTAGGCAAATGGGGTTTTGAGTTCTTGTTAGCGTCATGGGCATATGTTAACAGTTGTCCAGTGGCAGAGTAAGAGTTAATTTGTATTACAGTGGGCCTGCCCTATCTGTGGATTGGAGCATCTGTTAATCACCATGCCTCATATTATTCAGTGGTGATGCGTGCGGCAGTGGCTTGAGAGTCCACATTTTTTCCTATCCGTGGGAACCAAACCCCCACAGATGGGAAGGGCCCACTGTACTGTAATAACATATATTATTGTTGTAATAACCTGCATTAACTAGGCAGGTTGAGGTTGAGAAAAGGCTAAGAACAGACAGGGGGAGTGTCCCCCCCCCGTTACTAACTTGGTTGCACACTTCTCATAGGATGGGGAAGATGGGCCATGCTTGCACACTTTGAATTTGTGCACTATGTAATCCTTGTGAGTCCATTTCCCACTGGCCTCATCGGGGGAGGGGGCAGTGGTGTACACCTATCCAGGAGTCTTAAAGCCAACTATGGAGAGTTGGATTACCAGGTATAGTCTGGGTAGAATTCATTGTTTAGAGGTCCAATTCTACCATTGGCAATGGGGGGACCCTGGACCCCAGCCTTTCTCAACCTTTTTATCCTGGAGGAACCGTTGAAATAATTTTCAGGTCTCAGGGAACCCCTGAATAAACATTATTCTATATACTGCTATTGCTTTCCCCCAACAATCACTATCTCTTGAGGAACACCTAGCAACCTCTTGGGGAAACCTAGGGTTCCAGGGAACCCTGGTTGACAAACATTGCTGGACCCCATTAAGAAAAGGACTAGAATGATTCTCTGTTATATACTATCTGCTGCCTCATTTACCACCAGTAAAGCTTATCTTATAGCACTAAACAAACGAAATGGGGGGGGGAGGGGGGCTGGGATTACACCCAGTTCCAGAACAGAAGGTGGGAAAATGTATTCTGTCTTTATTCCACTTCCTACTTGATGTCACAGATCTTTCCCAAATCATTTTCTGTAATTGTGAAACACCTGGTGGGCCTAGTCCTCTTGATAATACCTCTGCAATGGGATTTAGCATGCTTTGGTGCTCCATGGAGTTGCAATTTGTTAATTTGTTTCATTAGGTTTCATGACAAAAATGGTGACAGGGCAGGAGTTGTAAAAATGCCATAATATGTTTCATGTTTGCTGTTGTGGAATATCAGCAAAGTATTGCAGCTCCTAATGTCATAATTGTGCAGATGCCATCTCAGCATCATGTAAGAGACAAGACTCCACACCTGTTCCTTGGTGGTGAACCTAGGTTTTGACACCTTACCAAAATCGGTCGGTTCCCAGTTATTGAGAGAGTAACTTTCAATAACTTATTGTTTATATCTTTGCCACCTATCTTTTGATCTCTGTATAATCAAATTTCTCCTTCATGGCTGAATTATATCAAGTGAGTTATATTGCCTAAGATGAAATCCAGGTGTTTTTCTTTGGTGTTTGCACCCTGCAGTGGAAATGCAAAAAGCAAGTTATTCTTTTTACTTTTTCTTTGGGCTGGTATCATGTGACTACTACTTTCTGGACTAGCCAATACTTGCTGGTCCTGAGCTTGTTCCAATTTTGCATTGTAGATTTATAGGAACAGAAGTGGAAAATGTTTGTGCAGAGCAGATTTGTACATAGGACTCCTCCAGAACTGCTATATGAATGCAGAAGAAAATTCTCTGAGGGGAAAAAAGGAAAAAAAAAAGTACACTTTAAGCAAGGGCTCTTTTAGTGGAATATAATCTGCAGGCTTTTGTACAGGTCATCATCATACAGGCCAATAAAGCCTTAAGTACATGCAATCCCTTTCCTAACATCTGTAACATTTATCCGTATTTTAATAACTTCTTCTAACAGAAGCTAGCTCAGTCTAATAATTATGAAAAAAGTCACTGCTGGCATTAAAAAGCATGATTATGACACCTCCTCTTTTATAAAAGGATTAACAAAACAAGTGTCTGAGAACTGAAGTGAACCTGAGAAGGGATTTTGTCTTGTTCTCTGAACTCCAATACATTTATTCATAACATTAATGGCTAAATTTCAGTCTGAATTCATCCCTCGATTTATACTAAAGAATGTGTCTTGTTTCCATACAAATGATCATATTATCCTTCATGTATTTCCTCTGGCTTTTGGGAAGTGCATCACAGAATTATGTAGTCCAGGCAATGTTTTTGATTCCAGACTACAATTTTCAAGGAAACTTTTTTTAGTACAGTATGTAATTACAATAATGTTCAAAATTAGTTGGTATTTTTTTCTGGTCTTGTTCCTTCTTACCACTTCTTATGTTTGAAAGCAGTCTCTCCCTCTGTTTCTCTTCTTTGTTCTTAGCATCTCATGCTTTATACATTTTGGCCAGATTTTCCTTTTATCTTCATCTCTCCTTTCATCTTTTGAATCGGCTCTGTTTCCTCCTTCTCGAGTACCTTTCTCCCTAATGTCTGACAATTCATTTATTTCAGTCACATTCCTTTAAAGTCTGTTCTCTGAGCAAGCTCAGGAGTAACTTCTTTTCCTTAAAGGTGCACATATGGAAGCAGAACAAGGGCCTTACTAATAGATTCAGGATCCTACACACACACACACACACACACACACCCTTACAGGAGTGACTGGGACTGCTAGATTTCTTTTCAATGTTTCTTTTCATTCAGTTTCTTAATGTAACTTAGCAAGTTTGAAAGCATATAATGGAACTAATAGTGTGCTGCTTTGTAGGAACTTCCACGATTACTCATAAATGTACCACATAATCTTATCTGGCAGCATGAGAGAAACCTAGCAATACTACATTTAGGACTAAGTAATTTACTTGAAATAAAAGAACAGGTAGGAAGCCTGATAACTGGGGTTATTAAGGGATGCTTGTCACAGACAGAGGAACAATACATCAATATTGGAGTTATTTGTTCCAGACTGGCGGCTGGAACATCAATATGAATGATGAAATGGCTGATGGTCCAGCTACAACAATGTTTGGTTTAGAAAGGTCCCACAATGTTTTGAACTAGAAAATCCATGCTGTCCATTTAAGCCTTCGTCAGAGAACATCTTATTCTACTAAAAGTTCAGTGCAGAGCAGCTTTGAATCCCATTTGGGAGAAAAGTGGCATATAAATGAGTAAATAAATAATGCATTGGGAAAAGACCAGACCTTTTATAATTAAAGATGGATTCACTCATATAAAATTGCAAGAAAAGTACTTCCAGTACATAACACAACACCATCTAGGATGGGACATTTAACCACTTCCTGTATTGTCGGTGGAAATACTTAAGTATGTGTAATGCTCTACAGTGTTTCTTGAGAGTTTGAGCTCCATGGCTTACCACCCTACCAATGGTCTCAGACTTGAGATGCAGTACCTTTCAGGCTGCAAGAGTCCCCAGCTTTTTGGCTTGTGCCCCCTGGCCAGTCCACTGACTTGGAGAATAGAGTTGTATGTAACCATCCTGCACAATGTTGATGTGGTTTATCTTGATGTAGAGGCCCTCACCAGGGTAGTCTCTGTAACAACAGCCACATAGAAGATCCAGAAAGGCAGGTGGCTGTGTTATTCTAAAACAATTTCTTGCAGTCCTCATTTCAGTTAGGAGCACCCTTTTGCCAAGCTGATGGGCTTTGCCAACTCAAGACCAAGCCACCCTAAAATACTATGCAATACAACAGGGATAACTCATGATAATACATTGTTTCTGGGAAAATCTGTTTTCCCCCTAGCTACTGCTGGTGTTGCAGCTAAACTGAGAGGGAACAAGATGGTGGCAGCATGTTACGCAGCTTCAACTGTGTGAGCCCTGACTCCACTACACCATTGGTACTACACCCTGAAACTAGTCTTCTGTCCTCAGAATTAGTGGCTGAAGCTGTCTCATTGTGAGTGTTGAAGTAAAACTGAATTCCCAGACCAGTCAATTTCTTTCCATACAATGGTGATGGGAAGAGCCAACACACCAAAATATTTTGGGCCATCCTTGCTAATCTCCAAGCCCATTGTATTATTACAAATGAAAGAATTAACTTTTCCTTTGCTCTTTAAAAAGGGCAAATAAATCTAAAGCCAGACCACTGGTATGTAGAAGCCCTAAACAGCCATAGATAGTTCTAAGGTCATAGTTCTAAGGTGAGAATGATCATGTTCTCCTGGAGTTTGTTATACAATGGAAAGGAGAAGCCAGGCATAGTCAGACACGCATTCTAGACTTTAGGAGAGCTGATTTCAATAAACTCAGGGAAATACTGGGGGTGATCCCATGGTCAGAAATACTAAAAAAGAAAGGACTTCAAGACAGATGGGACTTTCTCAAAAGGGAGATACTGAAGGCATCTCCCTTTTGTACCAATGAGGAAGTACCAATGTACCAACAGTACCAACAGTACCAATTGTTGGAAGTACCAACAGTACCAATGAGGAAGAAAAATGGGAGGTGTCTCAAGAAATCAGGATGGATGACTAAAGAACTTTCAACGGAGCTAAGTTTTAAATGGAACATGTATAGGAAATGGAAAAAGGGGGAAATCACCAAAGAAGAATTCAAACAGATAGCGAACACGTGTAGGAGTAAAGTCAGAAAAGCTAAAGCGCAGAATGAGCTCATGCTCGCTAGAGGGGTTAAGAACAATAAAAGGGTTTTTTTGGGTATGTCCGCAGCAAAAGGAAGAAGAAGGAAATGGTAGGGCCACTACGTGGAGAAGATGGCAAAATGCTAACAGGGGAAAGAGAAAAGGCAGAATTACTTTCTGAATTTTGCTTCAGAAAAGCAAAAGTGTGATCAACCTGAGGATAATGGAACAGAGGACACAATAGGGGAAATCCAGCACAGAATAAGCACAGAGGTTGTACAGGAATACCTTCTTAATCTAAATGAATTTAAATCTCCAGGACCAGATGAACTACATCCAAGGGTATTAAAAGAGCTGGCAAATGTAATCTCAGAGCCATTGGCAATAATCTTTGAGAACTCCTGGAGAACAAGAGAAGTCCCAGCAGACTGGAGGAGGGTAAACATTGTCCCCATCTTCAAAAAGGGGGAAAAAGAGGATCCCAAAATTTATCGTCCAGTTAGTCTGACATCAATACCAGGGAAGATTCTGGAGCAGATCATTAAACAGAGAGTCTGTAAACATTTAGAAGGCAATGCCATAACTACAAAAAGTCAACATGGGTTTCAGAGAAACAAGTCATGCCAGACTGATCTCTTTTTTTTTTTGATAAAATTACCAGCTTGGTAGATGAAGGGAATGAAGGGAATGATATTGCATACCTTGATTTCAGTAAGGCCTTTGACAAGGTTCCCCATGACATTCTTGCAAACAAGCTTCTAAAATGTGGGCTAGACAAGTTAACTATTAAATGGATTTGTAATTGGTTGACCGGCTGAATCCAAAGGGTGCTCAGCAGTGGCTCCTCTTCCTCTTGGAAAGAGGTGACCCGTGGGGTGCCACAGGGTTCTGTCCTGGGCCCAGTGCTATTCAACATCTTTATCAATGACTTAGATGAGGGAATTAGGGGCATACTTATCAAATTTGCAGATGACACCAAATTAGGATGAGTAGCTAATATTCTAGAGGACAGGATCAATATTCAAAATGATCTGGATAGACTGGAGAGCTGGGCCAAAGCTAACAAAATGAAATTCAATACGGAGAAATGTAAGGTACTGCACTTAGGGCGGAAAAACAAAGTGCATAGATATAGGATGGGGGAGACCTTGCTGAATGAGACTACGTGCAAAAGGGATCTAGGAGTCCTAGTAGACCACAAGTTGAACATGAGTCAGCAGTGTGATGCGGCAGCTAAAAAGGCCAATGCGATTTTGGGCTGCCTCAATAGAAGTATAGTGTCTAGATCAAGGGAAGTAATAGTGCCACTCTATTGTGCCTTGGTCAGGCCTCACCTAGAGTACTGTGTCCAGTTCTGGGCACCACAATTCAAAAAGGACATTGACAAATTGGAGCATGGCCAGAGGAGGGTGACTAAAATGGTGAAAGGTCTGGAAACCATGCCTTATGAGGAAAGACTTAGGGAGCTGGGTATCTTTAGCCTGGAAAAAAGAGGGTTAAAGGGCAATATGATAGCCCTGTTTAAGTATTTGAAGGGGTGTCACATTGAGGATGGAGCAAGCTTGTTTTCTGCTGCTCCAGTGACTAAAACACGGAACAGTGGATGCAAGCTCCAGGAACAGAGATTCCACCTCAACATTAGGAGGAACTTTCTGACAGTAAGAGCTGTTCAGCAGTGGAACACACTCCCTCGAAGTGTGGTGGGGTCTCCTTTCTTGGAGGTCTTTAAACAGAGGCTGGATGGCCATCTGTCAGGGAAGCTTTGATTGTATATTCCTGCATGGCAGGGGGTTGGACTGGATGGCCCTCGTGGTCTCTTCCAACTCTACAAGTCTATGATTCTATGATTCTCACTTTGTTTTTATCCATATTCATCTGAATAAGTTGACAGTTTTAATTTAGAATATCAAATGCCTCCAGCAGGCCACTCTGCAGTCTGTCCTCTCTGTTACCCATATGTCAGTACTGCCACTTATTGCCAATTACACACACCTTGTTAGTCCATAGCCATGTAGATTGTTTTCCCAATAACACAGTACAAACTAACATTGCTTCAACCAATGAAAAATGTCAAACATGGATCCAGTTTGGAATTATGCCTTGTAGCCTTTCTGCTGTTAGAAAGTGATAGTAATGTTATTAATGGGCAATATAATACTAAAAACCTCTCCATTGATGCCCCCTTGTCGTGGGAGAGAGGCTTGCGTACCCTAATGATGTTTTGAGCTATGCTGGCAGTGGCATAATAGCCACTGGTAGGGTCTCCCATGCTAGACAGGCCAAAACCGAAGGGTCTGACAGAGCGTCAAAGGGCAGGATGGGCTCTCTAGCCTTGGGGCAACCGTCCTAGGAGAAGGAAAACTCTAATCCCAAACCCAGGCAGATGGTGCTTGTCCAACCCTGTAAGGTCAACCATCTAAGAGAAGGAAACTCTAATCAAACCTACGACCCGAGGACCTCACTGCTACGTCCATGCATGCAAGGCCACGGCAGATGAACCTTTGGTTTAAAGGGTGAGGCCAGTTCTGTGCACGCTGCGCTCCACCAGAAAAATCCATTGCACAGGCTCGAAGGACAAATCCAGTTCCAAAAAAGCCCTGTAGTGATAGGCGAGGGACGAAACAGCAGGTGTAAAGATGCACTGAAAGCTGCAGACCCAACCCTGCATGCAGGCAGTGTTGGCTGTGTTGACCTATATCTCTGGCTTTTCTTCGCAAACGAAGATTCAGGAAGGACTCATCCCGCGCTTTCTGCAAGCGCGCTGATGACTAAAAAGGCCAATCTGAGATAAACACGTCCGGTTGCAGAAAGCACAGCAGAAGGTCTCCTTGAGTGATGTTTTTGGGATGTGATTCTTTCTGCGTTGTCGTTTCTCTTCAAGACTTGTTTGGCGTGAGTTCTCAAATAAGGCTGCAGCATTGTGGATTGTGCGTCTCCATGCCTCCCGATGTGAGGCCAGGGCGGACCATTGTTGGTGATCAATTTGGCCGAGCCTGAGCTGTTGTTTCAGGGAGTCTTTGTATCACTTTTTTGGAGCGCCCCTCTTATGCTGACCCTGGCGAGTTCACCATAGAGTAGTATTTTTGGGAGGTGATAGTCCTCCATCCTAGAAACGTGCCCTGCCCAGCACAGCTGCATTCTCAGTATCATGGCCTCAATACTGGTGATCCCTGCTTGCTCAAGGACAGCAACATTCGTCACATACTCAGTCCAGCGTATATTTAGGATTGTGCGTAGACAGTGCTAATGAAAGAGTTCGAGGAGTCGTAGGTGGTGGCGATAGGTGACCCATGTTTCAGATCCATAAAGGAGGATAGACAGTACAATGGCTCTATACACACTGATTTTTGTGCTTTGCCTCAGGTGTTTATTGCTCCAGACTCTTTTATGAAGTCTTCCAAATGCACTATATGCCTTTGCTAATCTGTGATCGATCTCTTTGTCAATCTTGGCATCTGAGGAGATGATGCTTCCCAGGTAGGTGAACTGCTGAACGGACTTGAGCACAGATTTGCCAATGGCAATTTGGGGATGGTGGTGTTCGTCCTGTGGTGCAGGCTGGTAAAGAACTTCTGTTTTCTTCGGGTTGACTTCCAGCCCAAACAGCTCTGCAGCTGTTGCAAAGCAGGATGTTAGGCGCTGTAGAGCTGCTTCTGTGTGGGCAACAAGGTCAGCATCATCATCGAAGAGCAGCTCACGGACTAGATAGTTTAGAGTCTTTGTGCGAGCACTCAGACGGCTTAAGTTAAACAAGCTACCCTCAGTACAATAACGTATATAGATGCCGTCGTCTTCTTCAAGCTCTGCCATAGCCCTTTGGAGCATCGTGCTAAAGAAGATTGTAAATAAAGTTGGTGCAAGAACACAACCTTGCTTCACTCCATTAGTTATTAGAAAGGGCTCTGAAAGAGCATCGCCATATCTGACTTGACCACGCTGGCCCTCGTGTAGCAAGATAATCATTTTAAGGAATTTGGGGAGACATCCTAGTCTTTCCAGGATCTGCCACAGACCTTTTCTACTCCCGGTGTCGAAGGCTTTGGTGAGGTCGACAAATGTTACATAGAGACCCTTGTTCTGCTCCCTACATTTTTCTTGCAGTTGTCTAAGGGCAAATACCATGTCTGTAGTACTCCTATTGGCTCTGAAGCCACATTGGCTTTCAGGGAGAAGTTCTTCTGCAATAGCAGGAACTAATCTGTTCAGGAGTATCCTTGCAAGGATTTTTTCATCAATAGAGAGCAGTGTTATGCCTTGATAGTTTGAGCAATCGGATTTTGCTCCTTTTTTCTTGTACAAGGTGATGATGACTGCATCTCGGAGGTCTGATGGCAGTTCCCCTTTATCCCAGCAATTCACAAGGAATTCGTGGAATTTTTCGTGGAGTGCATGACCTCCGTGTTTCCAAACCTCAGGTGGGATTCCATCAATCCCAGCTGCCTTGCAGTTTTTCATCTGCTGTATGGCCTTAAGGGTCTCTTCCAAAGTGGGAACTATGTCCAATTCATTTTTCATCGGGTTTTGTATCATATGTTGGATAGCTGAGCCTTGGACTACTTAGTTGGCGCTAAAGAGACTTTGAAAATGTTCAGCCCATCGATTCAGGATGGAGGCTTTATCAGTAATTAATGTTTGACCATCTGTACTGTATAAGGAGCTTTGGACCTGATAAGTAGGTCCAAACACTGCTTTAAGAGCTTCATAAAATCCTCTATGATCACCCAAATCTGCACAGTGTTTTGTCTTTTCTGCTATATTGATCCACCACTTGTTCTGCATGAAACTAGTTTACTTTAATATTATTATTTCAGTACCCTAGAGAATTTTCCTATCTTTAAACTGAGTTCCTACAATAAAGCCTTTAGTTTGTTTCTTTAAGCGCTAGTGTCTTTGCTTCTTAATTGAGGTTTAGAGCTGCTGCGCACACTCTCCATTGTGATACTGCAAATACACACCCCTGGTCACAGGCTTGGACCCTAAAATCTCAGGGAATTGGGTGCTGCTGATTTGGCAGGCCTATCACAATATAATCACAGGCACCATATAACTAGAGCAGCTTGGTGTACAGCAGATCCTAAAGCAAATCCTAAGCATCCTTCCCTAGAAGTACAGTAGGACCCCTGTATCCACAGGGGATTGGTTTGAGGGAGCCCCATGGATAACAAAATCTGCGGATAATAGCAAATGCCCCATCACCATTCCCGCCATGGGAGCGTTCCCCAGGGGTGATCTGGGGGGGGGGGTCAAAGGGAGAAGAGAGGAGAGATCTATTCCTCCCCTCCCTTCACCCCTGCTGTCACCATCTGTAGATAATTGAATCAGCAGATGCGGGGTGTGTGTGTGTGTGTGCTACTGTAAGTCTTATTTCTATGGACTCCACTTATTGTTCCCAGTAAATTAGCATTTGTAACAGTCTTCTCAGTGTTTTTTCTTTAGCAAGTCAGCACACTGGTAAGGATAAGGCTGTCCATGTCTATCTGACACGCTAGATTTCCTTCCACAATTGGATACAATATGCCTCTGAATACTAGTGGCTAGGGAAGGCAAGTGGGACAATGCTATTACACCCCTTTGCTGTTGGAGGCTTGCCCATAGGCTGGGGATGCAGCCCTGCCCTTTTTGGCAGCTCTCATTGCCCCTACACCACTGCCAAATTTAATACCAGGGTAATGGCAAGAAAGTCAGACTTTCTTGTAGGGTTCATTTCCAGGGTGCATTTCTACACCACAGACGTTTGGTAGCAACAGTGTGGTGGGCCACCTCTGAACTCTGGGAGGAGGGACCCATGGGAATTGCCCAGCCCAGTCATAGGCAACGGGTTGACCACTCTTTATTTTTACCCCTATTTATGTGTTAATCTCATGAGAACTCTTGCTCACAACCAGGAATCCTGATGTGTGGAGCCTCTAAACACAAGCAGCTACTTACATGTTGAGAATCTTCTTTGAAAAAACCTACTCAGTGTATGATGGGTGGACATGGACAATGTTGCGGCAAGGATACCATCTCAAAATATAGTAAAGCCCTTCATCAAGTAACATATTAGTAATTTCTGTCTGGCATTTTGGAATACAGAGGTTTCCAGAATGTCGTTTGTTATTTTATATCAAGTCAGCTTCAACTTATGGCAACCCCTATGAATGAGAGACACCCAACTCCAAAAATATTGTGTTATTAATAGCCCTACAATGGTGTTACAAACTCAGGGTTGTGATTCCCTTGACTGAGTCAATCGACTTGCAATATGATCTTCTTTTCCTGCTGCCTTCTATTTTCTTGAGAATTATCTTCTTTTTTCCAATGAATTACATTTTCTCATGTTTGGTTATTTGAGCTTCTAGTAATACAGACAGACAGAGTGATGCAGTGCTTTGAGCACTGGACTACAACTCTGGGCACCAGGGTTCAAATCCCTGATCAGCCATGGAAATCCACTGGGTGACCTTGGGCAAGTCACACTCTCTCAGCCTCAGAGAAAGATTAAAGTCAAACCCCTTTCTGAACAAATCTTGCCAGGAAAACCTTGTGATAGGTTTGCCTTAGGGTCACCGTAAGTTGGAAATGACTTGAAGGCACATAACAACACAGTGAGACAAGTTTATGGTTTACATATAAACATACCTGAAGCAAGGAGCACACAAACAAAAAACATTTCCTCCCAGCATAAAAATTCATTCCATTCATTCCATAAAAATTCATTCACTGTGACAAGTGCCCAGAATATTACACCTATATTTCAACAATGGAATAAAGGAAAAAACAAACCAGTCTAGGATCGTATCTCTCTGGCTTTTCTTCGCAAACGAAGATTCAGGATCGTATACACAGAATCCAAAAGAATAGAATAGCAGTCAAAACAGTCCTGGGTAGGAGCAAAAAAGCAACTAGGGAATAACCAAAGAGAAGAGTCAAAAGAAAAGAAAAGAAGGCTGAGGTTGAGGAAACTAGAGCAGCGGGCTTATGGCAACACCAATGATAATGGAGCTGTTTTGCAGAACAGGCATAACCTTGGCTGTCCTAATTTATAGCCAGCTGTAACTCAGCACAGCTGGCCTCATTATCCCAGCATTTTCATTTTAAGGAACACCAGCCCTTGCCTGTGTGTTTGTGCTCTCTTCAAGGTCATCATGTGGTGATGCAGGCTCTGCTTCCAGGGTAGGGCTGCCAGCCTCCTCTGTCTCTGTTTGGAGCCTGTTATCCAGGCTCTCCTCTTCTTCTTCCTCATCTGAAGAGGCCTCTTCCAAGTAGAACATTGTCAGAAAGAACCCAAACTAGCAGAACCAGAAACAGAGATGAAAGTATACTACCACCAAAAGTGTATTCAAACAAAATTACATGCTGGGAAATGTGAAGAGTATCTTTACCAAACCCCTTGTAAAGAGCTCTATAATCTGGGTGTTGCTGAAGAATCATAGAGTTGGAAGAGACCACCAGGGCCATCCAGTCCAACCTCCTGCCATGCAGGAACAAACAATCAAAGTACTCTTGATAGATGGCCAGACAGAGCTGATTTTAAACAGATAGAACTCTGTTTAAAAACCTCCAAAGATGGAGACTCAACCACACCCTGAGGCAGTGCATTCTACAGTTCGTACCATCAGGAAGTTCTTCCTAATGTTTAGGTGGAATCTCTTTTTCTGTAGTTTGAATCCACTACTCCATGTCCTAGTCTCTGGAGCAGCAGAAATCAAGTTTTCTCCATCCTCAATATGACATCCCTTCAAATAATTAAACATGGCTATCATGCCACCTCTTAACCTTTTCTTCTCCAGGCTAAACATGTCCAGCTCCCTAAGCTGCTCCTCATAGGGCATGGCTTCCATACCTCCTACCATTTTGGTTATCCTCCTCTAGACATGCTCCAGTTTGCCAACATCCTTGTTGAAATGTGATACCTGGAACTGGACACATATTCCAGGTGAGTCTGACCAAAGCAGAATAGAGTGCCACTATTACTTCCCTCAATCTAGACACTATATCACACTCATGTTCAGCTTGTGGCCCACTAAGACTCCTACATCCCTTTCGCATGCATAGCTATCAAGCCAGGTGTCCCCCAACCTATATCTTTGCATTTCATTTTTTACTGCCCAAGTGTAGTATCCAACATTTCTCCCTGTTGAAATTCATTTTGTTAGTTTCAGTCCAGCTTTCTAATCTATTAAGGTCATTTTGAATTCTGTACCTGTCCTTTGGGGTATTGGCTAACCCTCCAAATTCATTGTCATCTGCACATTTATAGGAAGGTAATGAGTCTAAAAATAAAATTGCATTGAAAAATTCCAGGATCTAGTCCTTTAAAAAACAACAAGAAGTATTTCCTTTTTAAAAAGGTAAAATCATTCAGTCACATTTGACTTCACGCTTTATGCAGAGTGCGATTAAGAAGCAGACTTAAGCTCCCCCAGTTAAATTAGACTCATTACAAAACAAAGAAGTCAGTTTAAAATGCAAAACAAAGTTTACTGAAGGTATATCAGTCTCAATCTACATACTAAAACAAACATAAGAAAAGGTCCCTAAACTGACTAAGAATGGGTAGGAAAGACTCACCAGCCTTGGCTGGGTTCCGATGCATCACGGCATGGTTACAAGAAAGCTTAGGATGCCTCCATTCTCATGGAGAGTCAGATTCAGAAGAAAAAGGAGTCACACAAAAGCAATAAAATTCAAATTAGGTCATGTGTGAATCATCCAGCACTTCTAGTTGGCTAGAAGTGCCCAGTGAAGTAAGAGAAGGGAATTTTGGGAGAACAAAATGCATGCAGGGAAAAACCCTAGACTTATCTAAGATTGTGAATGAGGTACACAAGATTGCTTTTACATTACAATGATTATTTCCCCACATACAACAACATTTGATAAGCATGCCCTCTATTCCATCATCCAAGTCATTGATAATGATGTTAAAAAGCACTGGATCCAGGACAGAACCCTATGGCACCCCACTAGTCACTTCTCTCCAGGATGAAGAGGAGCCGTTGGTGACTACCCTTTGGGTTCAGTCAGTCAACCAATTACAAATCCACCTAACAGTTGCATTGTCTAGCCCACAGGTTACTAACTTTTTTGCAAGAATATAATGGGGGACTTTGTCAAAGGCCTTACTGAAATCAAGATACGTTACATCGAAAGCATTCCCTTCATCTACAAAGCTTGTGACTCTATCATAAAAAGACATAAGATTTGTTTGGCATGACTTGTTTTTGAGAAATCTATACTGACTTTTGGTGATCACGGCATCCCTTATTAAGTGCTTACAGACTGTCTACCAGTTCTTTTAATACCCTTGGATGTAGTTCATCTGGCCCTGGAGACTTGAATTCATTTCCACTGGCCAGGTATTCCTGTACTACCTCTTTACCAATTCTGTACTGCATTTCCCCTACTGCATCATCTGCTCCATTTCCCCCAAGATGAACACTGTTCTCCTTTTGGGAGAAGACTGAGGTGAGGCAAAGAAGGTGTTGAGTAGTTCTGCCTTTTCTCTGTCCTCTGTTAGCATTTCACCATCTTCTGCAAGCAGCGGCCCTACCACTTCCTTGTTCTTCCTTTTGCTATGGACATAACCAAAAAAGACTTTTCTTGTACATGTCCTTTTTAAAACCTTAGCTCAGTAGAAAGTTCTTTAGACACCCATTCTGGTTTCTTTAGACACCTTCCATTCCCCCACCCCCTAACTGGAAGAGCTTGAAATTGAGCCTTCAATATCTCACGTTTAGGAAACTCCCATCCATTGTGTGCTTCCTTCTTTTTAATATTCCTGAACAGGGGATCACCCCCAGTATTTCCCTAAGTTTACTGAAATCAGATTTCTTAAAGTCTAGAATGTGTGTCTGACTATGCTTAGCTGCCCCTTTCTGCTGTATAAGAAACTTCAGGAGAACATGGTCACTCCGCCCTAAGGATCCTGCCACTTCCACACCATTAACCAGATCTTCTTTATTGGTTAGGATCATATCTAAAATAGCTGATTCTGCAGTTGCCTGTTCCACCTTCTGGACAATGAAATTGTCTGCAAGGCAAATGAGGGATTTGTTGGACCTTAAATTTTTGGAAGAGTTTGATTTTCTTGCCTTCTGTGTGTCACAAGGCAAAGGGATGGGGATAGGTTAATTTGTGGAGGCAATCTTGCCCAACTCAGTCCCAAGACATCAAAGGGGAGGGGGGGGGAAACGTACCTTGAGTTGGACTTGAAATGGATTGGGAACAAGTAACCAGGTCAACTGATGAAACTGCTGGTACACCATATATTTTCAGCAGCCTTGTTATCATGTTTTGCTTTAATTACAGTTTCTGGGTAGTCTTCAAGGCTTGTACCACTCAGAATGATTGAGGCTTGGATGAAAATTGCAACTCTCCAGAAGTTGTTGGACTGAAACTTCCATCAACCCTATCCTGCCTAGCCAATGGGAATTGCAGTCCACCAACATCTGAAGAGCCATAATTTGCCCATCCCTGGTCTAAGGAGAAGGGAGCTAGGAAACATTAATTTATAATCCTATTCTTCTGGTACTGCTATCTTCTGACTTGTGGTCTTTCTTTCGAAAAAGCACTTGCATTGATCCCTGTGCCTTGAAAGAGAACAATGCTGCTGCTACTCGCAATTATTACACATGAGATTGATGGCTCTGTGTTAGTAAGTGCACTAGTTTTGTCTAGGAACAATAGATTTCTTGAAGATATTGTCACATTGCAATACTATAAAAAGGAGGATACAAATGTTTTTGTGATATCAATTTCAGTGTGCCATTAAAAACCCCATTTTCCTTCACCCCCTTTCTCTCTCTCCTTTGCAGAGTAAAATTTTGCATCTGCTGAAATGATAGCTGTGTCTAGTTTTCTGAGATGAATTTACATCTGGCTTTCCCCCCAATCCCAGCCTATCAGTCAGGTGTGTAGCGTTCTGAAGAGATTGCTACAGTTCCCCCTAAAGGCACTGACATTTGTTTAGTTACAATAGAGAGTTGTCCATTAAAATGACAGGGGGTGGGGAGACACTCAGCATACTAGGCTCACAATATGAGGTATAATAGATAGTGCTAACAATCATGCTGGCATCTTTTCAAGGGCCATTTGTTCTGAGAACAGCTCACTGTGTCCTTTCAAGTTAAAAAAACACCATAGCTTTTTGTTGTGAAGGGTGGGAGGAGATCACATGCCACCTCCATATAAAGGAAGAAGGAGAGTCAAAAGCTTGACTTGACATTGATGATCCAGTTTCTCTTTGCCCTGTTTCTCTTTTTTTATCCCCTTTACTTACTTAGTTTATATCCCACCTTTCACCAAAAAAGGAACTCAAGGGAACTAACAGTATAAAAACAAATTATTGATTAAACATACGTGGTAAAACAAATAAATTGAAAACACAATTAAAAACACAACAATAAAAGACATAGGTCTGGACCCTATTGTTTGTACTAACTACAGTAGATACATTGGATTAACTGGAGTTACCTACATCCTTACTCACCAGTCAACAGTTGTTTCAATAGGTCTAATCTAGATGCCAAGATTGACAAAGAGATCGATCACAGATTAGCAAAGGCATATAGTGAGTGCATTTGGAAGACTTCACAAAAGAGTCTGGAACAATAAACACCTGAGGCAAAGCACAAAAATCAGTGTGTATAGAGCCATCGTACTGTCTATCCTCCTTTATGGATCTGAAACATGGGTCACCTATCGCCACCACCTACGACTCCTCGAGCGCTTTCATCAGCGCTGTCTATGCACAATCCTAAATATACACTGGACTGACTATGTGATGAATGTTGCTGTCCTTGAGCAAGCAGGGATCACCAGTATTGAGGCCATGATATTGAGAACGCAGCTGCGCTGGGCAGGGCACGTTTCTAGGATGGAGGACCATCGCCTCCCCAAAATACTACTCTACGGTGAACTCGCCATGGGTCAGCGTAAGAGGGGCGCTCCAAAAAAGCGATACAAAGACTTCCTGAAACAACATCTCAGGCTCGGCCAAATTGATCACCAACAGTGGTCCATCCTGGCCTCACATCAGGAGGCATGGAGACGCACTATCCACAATGCTGCAGCCTTATTTGAGAACTCACGCCGAACAAGTCTTGAAGAGAAACAACAACGCAGAAAGAATCACAACCTAAAAACATCACCCAAGGAGACCTTCTGCTGTGCTTTCTGCAACCGGACTTGTTTATCTCGGATTGGCCTTTTTAGTCATCAGCGCGCTTGCAGAAAGCGCAGGATGAGTCCTTTCTGAATCTTCATTTGCGAAGAAAAGCCAGAGAGAGATGGGACTAATTTATAAGGTTTAGGCCATAACCATTAACCAACCAGTTAGACACTTTTCAACAGCAGACTACCAGCATACATGTCAAAGACCTCACTGAATAGGTAAAAAGTGTACAAGAATAGTTTTATGTTGTTGTTGTTTCCAAGTTATGGTGACCCTAGGGTGACCCTATCACAGGGTTTGCTGAGGCTGAGGCTGAGAACTTGCCTAAGCTCACCCAGTGGGTTTTCATGGCTGAGTGGGGATTGGAACCCTGGTCTCCAGAGTCATGGTCCAACACTGAAACCACTATGCCGTGCTGGCTCCACTAGCAGCTCATCTACACTTGGGGTAAAAATCCAGATGAAATTCAGACTACTCTGGTCCAGAGCTGTGCTGGATGAAATTTGGACTTCTCTGGCCCAGAGTTAAGTGCTATACCTTGAATCTGCACTGCTCATTGCTAAGCCTGAAGCTGCACTGCTCATTGCTGCTGCAGGTCTGCCACCGCTGTCTTCACAGCAAGGAACCTCCGTGGCAGAGCCCTGCTGGTGCATAGTCACTCACTCTGAGGTTAAAATGAGGTGGCCAACCATGCAGTCAGTGGTGAGGAGGTCAATTGGGCTACCCACTCACCCTTGATCTCATGGCTGGGTGCTTCATTCTGACCTGAGTGAGTGACTGCACACCAGCAGAGATAGCTTTCCCAGCCAAACACAGTCATTCGCCCTGAGGTCAGAACGAGGAGTGCAGCTATGCAGTCAGCAGTGAGGGGGGTAGCCCAATTGACCTCACCATTGATCACATGGCTGAGTGCCTCGTTCTGACCTCAGAGTGAGTGACAACACACCAGCAGCAGCGGTGGCACCAAGGAAGGAAGAATCTTTCTTTAACCATTCCGTGCTGGGAACTGGCCTGGAGATTGAGGCACCTCAGTGGTGGCACCTGTCAGGCAGCAATCTGTCCTGCTTCCCCAGCTACCCTTGAATCCACAGTGAATCCATTGTTCACACTACAGCTTTTTCTGGAGTTTCTGCAAACTCTGGAGAAAATTGTGAGTTTTTAAAACCTGGGTTAAAGGTGGTATACCCCAAGTTTGGTGAGGATAGGTCCATACATCATGTGTCCTTATCACACCAGATTCAGGGATAGGGCCACATGTCATGTGTCCTTATCACACCAGTTTCGGGGGGGTGTTTCAGTTTTTTTCCATTGTGTGGAGAAGCCCTTAGTCTTAAATTCTACCATGAATATGATCTTAAGGACAGAAGAAGTGCCATGCTGCATCAGACGAAGGGCTTATCTAGTCTAACATTATGTTCTCACAGTGACCAAACAGTCACTCATTAGAAACCCACAAAAAGGGCATGAGTGTAACTGCATCCTCCATCCTGTGTTTCCCAGCAACTGATATATAAAAGCATACAGCCAGTGATACTGGAGGAGACATAAAGCTGTCTTGGTCTATAGCTATTGATGAGCTTAACCACTGTGAATTTTCCTAATCTCCTCTTAAAACCATCTGAGCTGGAAGCCATTACCACATCTTGGAGTAGTTGAGTTCCAGTTTATGCGCTGTGTGAACAAGTGCTTCCTTTCAGCTGTCCTCCTGAATGTCCCACCATTTAGCTTCAGTGAATGACCATGTGTTCTAACATTATAAGAGTGAGAAAAGCTTCTCCCTGTCTACTTCTTTCACACCATGCATTACTTTATGCACCTCTATCATGCCTCCTCTTACTTGAAGCAATATCAGTCTTGCAGTCTGTGGGCAGGCTCACACACAGAGTCATCAATAATGGTAGCTTCTAAGATGATGGAAAAATTTGATGAAACTTCTAACTTGCTAGATGAAGAAAGCCATTGTGCACAGCCATTGTGCCTCTACATCTCCACTCTGTTAGTCATCCCTTGTTGACATTGAATGTTTGTTTGTTTATATTTTTATGCCATTTTCCAGGCAAATATTGTATCCAGCAGACATCACTGATAAAGTGCAAAGAAAATAAAAAGACAAAGATACAAAGTAAAGGAAGTTGAAGAAAAAACAGGACATGATGAAGATCATCTTGAAAATATTAGAGTGAAGTGGTGAGAAATAAACAGGTATTTACATCCATTTGGACTTAGTTTCTCTCTCTCTTGCTGGTGGTCTTAGGACCCGTTCACACTGTACAATTATAGCAGCATGATTCACTTTAATGGCCATAGTTGCATCCTAGGGAATCCTGGGATTTGTAGTCTGGGGAGGCACTAGAACTCTCTGGCTGAGAATTCTCAATGCCCCTCTCTAAACTGGAAATCCTAGGATTCCATATGAAGCTGCCATGGCAATTAAAGTGGAATATAGCACTATAGTTGTGTGGTGTGAAAGGGTCATTAGGTTGCAGGGCCTGACCTACCATTATCCAGCAGGAAGCAACATATTTGTGGATGTCCTGAAAGGGCAGCAAGTATTACTTAATATTTAAAAAATGTTTATTTACTGCCAGGAATTAGAAAAGGTACTTGTGGCACTTTCTGTATCCTCTGTGCATATAACTTGGCTGTGTACCTTGATCTGTATGTGTGTTTGTGTGTTGGGGGGAGGTACTTTAGCGGCTTTGCCTCAGGCAACATTTCCTGGGCCAGCCCTATTGGAAATAGGTGATACTACTGAGTCATCATCCCTTGTTCACCTGGCCAAAGATAGCAAAGGCCAAAACATGCCTTCCTTCTGCCCTGTAATTCCAGAAGAACTGGTTGGAGCTCCAAATGGTGTCTTAGTGGGAAGCAACCTTTCTTTTCTTTGGCATCTGTTTTCTGCAGTCCTCTTCTCTTAATCACCCTAGTTCATCCCTCTGCCTTCTGTCTTTTGTCTCCACCTCATTTGCTGGTGGGGACTAGGAAAGGCACAGCCAAGTGATTTTACAGTACACTGAGTAAGTTTCACTATGCATTGCTGTGGTAATGGAAGAACTGAACAGAAGTCTTCCACAATTTGGCAGAAGCCCTGTGTTTCTTATAATACACAATTGCACTCAGAGTCATATGGGTTGTAAAGGCTAATGCATAATTGTTGCACTTATAACCAAATAAGAGAGGAAAGAGGACATAACTCTGTTTAGGGCCATCACGTTTGAGTTGAAGCGGTTCATGTTGCTGCATCTGTTGCTTAAGCCAACTTGTTATCTCTGGGGATAGATATTGTCAAGCCTGTCAGCTCAAGAATATCTTTCTTCCCAAGACCAGTCCTGCTGTCAGACCCTAAGGAAGATAAAAGTACTTCACAGGTTTAGATCCAAAGAGCAGGCCTTGTTGGAGAAATCACTAAATGCCAGATGGAAATGTTAAACTTTATGGCTTTGGATAGGGATAAAAGCTTCTCAAAATCTGGATTAGATCCATTTACACTCCTATGTTCTGGCCTGATCCCTTTCAAGAGATAGCCAGAAATAACACTTATCCATCAAATCCAGATCTGGAATGTAGCTGCTTCTTCTAGCATACATAAATTTGACTGGGCTTTTCCTCTATAAATAACTCATTTGTTTTACAACCCTGCCCAACAGATCTTATATAAGCATGAAATGACTTCAAACAATATGTTAATCACTGAGCTTCTCACTAGCCCAACCACTCCTGGGAAATTTGAGAGCATGTCCCACTAATGTGCTTAGCTGTCATGACTGTAAGTTGGCTATGTCTACTCAAATTATTGTCTTGAACTTGAGAGAAGCAAACCACGAGTGGTTTTTGTCTTGCTAATCAAACCCAAGGCAGATCAGGGAGCCAGCTCCTTCTTGTCTCTTCTCTGTTAAAGCCAGGGAATGGCAAATCAGAAAACAAAACCCTTTTATGTTTTAAATGTGAATTGTCTTTCTACAAGTTGCTTTCTACATGGAGTCCTTTCTCTTATGAACAAAGACACAGACATTTTATTATTTTCATCTACTGGGGCTGGGGTAGTGGCACACACCAAAGTTCTCCCTGAAAAGCATATCATGTTGTTGACGAAGTCAAGCATGGATACAGTAATACCCTCCTTAGTTACATCAAGATTGGATTGATACAATGTGCTCAACATGAGCCTACCTTTGAAGACTTGAGAAACTACACCTTCTCCAGAATGCAACAGCAAAGATGTGTGAACATGCGTGCCCATGACACCATGTTGTACCTATTTTGTATTCCCAGCAATGGGTTGCTGGGGTGTTTTTTTTTTTCTGGGTACATTTCAAAGTGTGAGCTAATACTTATTTAAATATTACCCTTAGCTAATTTAAAGCCCCAAGTGGGTTGCTTCTACAACTCCTGAGGGACTGCTTCCTTTCTGTACCAATTTCCCTGTTCCTTAAGCATAGAAGGAGCATCTCTCCCACATAGGATGGAAGTTTTACTGATGGTGATGAGAGCTGTTTTGGATGTCATGTTGGGAGAAAAGTGGGATATAAATCAAATCAATCAGTCAGAGACAGGGTATATTCAATAACTGCACTGACATTTTGGAACACCTTGTCCCATGAAATGCAAATGCTTCTTCCCTTCCAGAGAAGCCCCTTCTGTGGCTATGTTTTACCATTTGGTTAAGCGAGAGAGAGAGAGAGAGAGAGAGAGAGAGAGAGAGAGAGAGAGAGAGAGAGAGCTTTTGGAAAGCTATCACCTTGCTATGTTCATAATGATGCTACATTTAAAAGTTGTGTTTCATACCAGTACATATTCTTTTCCTTCTGTTGTATTTTTATTGTGTTTTAAAGTAAATTTATAGCTTTATATATGCTGTCCTTGTAAGCTACCTTAGTGCATAGGCACTAGAAGGGCAGGATAGCCATTTTACAGCTAGACCAAGACATCCTGCAGACCCAGGTAGCATCTTCCCCTTCCTGTACAGAAGCCAATTGGACTTACAGTGGAATCTTATTTCAACACTCAGAGCTAGATCACATCTTCTACTAGATTTAAGGACTCCAGTCTCCTACTATGGACAGAGCAGGTTCTGTGGCTGCCATTGTCTTTCCAAACACCTCTACAACTGCTGCCTGAGGCAGGCATCTCACTTTGCTTAATGGTAAGGCTGGCCATGACTAATTTCTACATAGAATAAAAGTAAGGCTACTGGGTTCTGAACAAAGGAATGGGATGTATGTGGGCAAGGTTTCTTAAACTGTGATCCAAGGACCCCTGGTAAGGGCATGAATAGGCTTCAAGGGGACTGTGAGCTGGGTGTCAAAAGACTTGATTTCACCCCTTTGATTTCCTACCTGTTAGTTTGAAAACATATTTAAGTGCATTTTTCTGGGGAAGAGATTCATTGCTCTTATCAGAGCTTTCAGGAATCAATAATAAAAAGCAACAGAGTTAAATGAATGAGAGTGCTGTCAAGATTTGGATGCTCAGAATATGCTAATAATGAGGGCCTACAGTTTTTCGATCATGCATTAATGCTGGCAACTGGTTTCAGGGGAAAGAAAAGGAAAATGAGATAGAAAGATGTTTTCTATAAAGACCAGGTATCTTTGAAAAGTTTTTTTTTTTAAAAAAATCATTTTCTATCTGTAGAGGAACAAAGCTAAGGAAAATTAAAATGGTGCAGCTTTACTAGATGATTGGCAGCCTCTCACTTTGGAGATAATCACACTGCATGCTCAGTGTTTACTGAGAATCCTCTTGCTCTTTCCAAATCATTTAGTGTAGTAATCAGTGAGCCACAGAGCAAGATAAACACTTGTACAGAGTCAATAATAACCTAATTCTTACTTCTTTAATTAAAAAGGAAGAACCACCTGGTTTTCTATATGGCACCAGCAATATACTTTCAGCAGCAAAGGAAGAAAAGTATAAGGCTACTTTTTCAATTAATTAGAATTTTGTTGCCAAGGAATTAATCTGTTTTCCTGTCCCTGAGAAGAAGAAGGGGAAAATTCTCCCTTTAAAATGAATTTCTCAGCAGGATTAATTATAGAAAATGCAGAGTGCAGTTCAGTGGCTTGGAAATATATTCAGCATTTTGTCGCATTGAGAGTGTGTTATGTGTAAGAGAAGGAGAGAGAGAGGATGAAATGATAACTGATGTTCTTAGCATAAACAAAGAATAATATGTCTATAACATGTCCTGCAGTTACAATCCCTTCTGGGTGAAATGGAGAAAGCCATTCCAGTGTGTCTTCTCCCATTTTGTAGCTGCCCATGTTCAAGTCAGTAATGAGTGGCTTCAGGGCTGAAATCCTTACCAGTTAGCTGCTGCAATAGTGGTAGGTCACTGCTGAAAAAAAAAATACATGGGGTTGCATTTGTTTCAATTATCCCTTTCTTTTGGTTTGATCATATTATTGAAACGATTGAAACTTAGAGGTTCAACAGGGAGGAAAATAACCAGACGTTTACAGAACAAACATATTTAGTCTCATGGTGTTTCCGCACCAGGGAGTCAATATATCGTAACTTATACATGTAGACCCAAAAGCTGCTGCAGAAATACTGAGCTCTCAAAAACAAACTTCTCTTAGTTGAGAGAGAGGCTTGAAGAAATGCAGAACCCCTGGATCAACAACCACCATCCACATAGAAAGGGGGAAGGGGGGGGGAGAGTTGTGTCCGCATAGACATACACATGTATATCTAGGAACAGGATGCTAAAACCCTAAACCCTTTTGAATCACTAATTCAGGAAGACAAGGCAAACAATTATATGTAGACTCTAAACCAGTGATGGAAATCTCTAATCCATGAGGTCAGATCTAGCCTTTGTGAAGTTGACACCCCTCCCAGGCCATTGAACCTCCTGGCCCTTGGAAAAGGCAGCTGCCCCTGCTGCTGCTGCTGCTGCTGCTAGGAAAGGTACCCCCAGTCTTTTTTCCAATCAAGGATAAGAGCGGGTTCTTCTCTTCAAGTGCTACTGGAAAGCCACCTTTCTCTAATGCTGAGGCCAGCCCTTTCTTGTTGCAGAGAGAGGCAGGAGACCCTTTCTCTGTGAACAGAAAGGCATGGAGTGCTCTCCATACACAGAATGGGCTGTTTCTTTCTTTGCGCTGTAGCAGTGGCTGGTGGTTTCCATGTCAATGGGATGGCAAACCCATTCTAGGTTTTAGAACATTTAAAGGAACTATCCAAGAAGCTGAAATGATTCTGGGTTTATGGTTCAGCACTTTGGATAGTTCTTTTAACTTCCAGGCTAAAACTGGCAGCAGATTCTCTGACTCAGAAGCCACCAGCTGCCAGGGCTGTGCAGAGTAAGCTACAGCCCTCCATTCTTCTCTCTGTAGATAAGGGATGATTTTGACATGGGGATGGGGCTTTTAGGAGGAGTGTATTTCAGAAGGAAAGGTCTTGCCCAATGTATGACCTAGAAAGAAACAGTTCTTCCACCTCTGCTCTAAACCATAGCATAAATAGAAATACACTAGAAATACGATCAATTGAAGGATTTAAATAGCATGGGGGAAGGATATTGGAATTCCAGGAGAACAGTGGAAACTGAGCTGACAAGTGAAGCCCAGAACATCAACTTCAGCCCACATATGGAGAATGCTTTAAAAATAATCTGTAGATGATATATTGTACTAGTCAAATTAGTGATTATAGATCTAATTGCTGGCAGGGATGTGGGTGAAGGGAAAATATGTCTATGAGGTCTGTCTATTAGATAACGAGACTGATACAATTACCCATCTTTATTTATATGTATTACAGTTCTAATGCTTCTCCAATACTCCCCGTTCACACTCACACACCAATCCAGTCTTGAAGGTGTGGAGCAGATCAGTTTCTGTCAGCTATTTCAACACATCTGATGTTTTCTTCTTTACTGCACAAATTGACTCAAAATGTGTTCCTTTAAGCACTGGTTTCACTTTAGGGAAAAGAAAAAAGTCACATGGTGCTAAATCTGGTGAATATGGAGAATGCATTTATCGGCCAAAACCTGCTTCACAGAAAGTGCTGTGTGAGCAGGTGCATTGGCTTGATGAAGAATGAAATCATTTTTCCACAGTTCTGGCCTTTCCCCCCTGACTCTTTCAGCTTTGTCAAAACTTCCTTATAATAATGCTGGTTCACTGTTCTCTTTCTGGAACCCATTCTGCCAAAATTATGCCATTGATGTAAAAACAATAACAATGACCATGGATTTGAATGTGGACTTGCTTTGACATGCTTTTTTTCATTTTTGGTGATGATGTTTTTCAGTGCATTGACTGTCATCTTGTCTCAGGTTCATAATGGAAGATCCAGGTTTCATCACAAGTGATGATTTTTTGAAAAAGGTTTGGGTCTGCCTCAAGTTGCTGCAGAATGTCAGTGCAAATTTCCTTGTGCCACTCTTTTTGCTGTGGTGTGAGAATCCTAGGGACCATCTTGGCACAAACTTTTCTCATGTTGAGATCCACATGCAAAATTTTCCATGTAGTGTCTTTTTCAATGTTCATGGCTTCAATTATCATTCGGACACTGAGTCGGTGGTCTCCTCCAATAATCTGGCTGATTTCCCCCACAATTTCTTTGCTTCTTGAAGTGGAAGGTCATCCAGGGTGTTCATTGTCTTCCACAGTCTCACATCCTTCTCTGAATCTTTTGTGCCACTCAAACACATGCCCACAAGACATGCAATCTTCCCCATAGGCCTCAGTAAGCATTTGAAAAGAGTCCGTTGGTGTTTTGTTCAATTTTACTAAAAATATCAAATTGACACATTGCTCAACTTTAAAACTTAGCATTTTTCTGGCATACAACAGACAACACAGCTGCTTTAAACAGCAACTGACAATTAACTGAATGACCTAGAGTGTTGATGTTTGTCATGCAGGTTCAGACATGTTCAAGGTCACTACTCAAGTGTTCGCAACCAGTTCTTCCTAATTTGTCTGAAAGGTAGAAACACAGTCTCATTACTTAATAGACAGACCTCGTATTTGTGGTGGGTTACAGCAACATTTTGGTACAAAATGTTTTGTGGAAATGTGTGGGTATCATAGGACAAAAGTTCATGATAATTTCCTTTATTGAATGTAACAAAACTATGGTTTGCAGCTGTAGCTGAAAGGCTAACGCATCATCTGAGTGGCCAAGGAAGAGACAAAGCTAATGCTTACTTCACTGAATAGTGTTACTTTATCTTCTTTGCAAACATGAGAGACTCAGGCCTGGAATGTGGAACAATTATGAAATCCAAACATATGTACAACTAATGGGAAAGTACTTTTTAAATTTGAAATCTCTCCCATATGGCAGGGATCTGGATATTTCAGCATAAAATTCAAGAACTAGTTATAGGAAACATATAACTCCCTTGTTAAAACAGCTTCACTGACTACTGGTTCATTTCTGGGACCAATTCAAAGTGATAGTAGTCATGACCTAGAAAGCTCTATGCGGCTTGGGTCCAAACTATTTGAAAGACTGTATCTTCCAATACGAACCTGCCAGAATTTCAAGATCATCAGGGGAAGGCTTTCTTTTGGACCTGTCATCATCACAATCTCGCTTGGTGAGAACACAAGAGAGAGCCTTCTTGGTGGCTGCTCCAATCATCTGGAATTCCCTTACATGGGAAGCTAGGCTGACCCCCTCCCTGCTTTCCTTTCACCGGCAGACAAAAATGTTTTTCTGACAATGCCAGCCACGGATGCAGGCGAAATGTCAGAAAGAAACTATTCCAAAAAACGGCCTCACAGCCCGGAAAAACCCCAAGGAAAATCTATGGATGCCAGCCGTGAAAGCCTTGGACTTCACAAAGATGTTTTTATTCCAGTAGGCTTTTAATTTGTAGCTGCGCACACAGAGACTTTTTTGTTAGGATGTGTTTTTTTATTCTTTTTATTTTTAAAAAATGTTTTATACATAATTAAAAATAAATACATTTTAAAATACATTTTATACATAATTTTTTAACTCGCCATGAGTCAGCGTAAGAGGGGCGCTCCAGAAAAGCTATACAAGGACTCCCTGAAACAACATCTCAGGCTTGGCCAAATTGATCACCAACAATGGTCCACCCTGGCCTCACATTGGGAGGCATGAAGACGTACTATCCACAATGCTGCGGCCTTATTTGTGAACACATGCCGAACAAGTCTTGAAGAGAAATGACAACACAGAAAGAATCACAACCCGGAAACATCACCCAAGGAGACCTTCTGCTGTGCTTTTGGCAACCAGACTTGTTTATCTCGGATTGGCCTTTTTAGTCATCAGTATGCTTGCAGAAAGCGTGGGATGAGTCTTTCCTGAATCTTCGTTTGCAAAGAAAAGCCAGAGATACATAATTTTAAAGTGTCATGATTTTAATGGTTTTTAACTTTTAATTGTTATATTTTTAATTGTATTTTATGTATTGTGAACCACCTTGGGTCCCATTCTGAGAGAAAGGTGTCTCATATATATATATATATATATATATATATATAAAATAAAGAACAGCTCATACTCTCTGAGCCTCTGACCTTGGGCCCTTTCACACTATACAATTGTAGTACTGCCCCACTTTAACCACCATGGCAATATCCCGTGGAATTCTGGGGTCTGAATTTTAGGGAGGGGTATTTAGAAATCTCAGCTAGAGAGCTCTAGAGCTTCACCAAACTACAAACCCCAGGATTCCACAGGATGCAGCTGTGGAATGCTACAGTGGAATCATAGCTCTATAGTTGTCAAGTGTGAAAGGTGCCCCATTGTGATTTCTTTTCCATGTCAGATTTTTCCCATCATTGGGTGATAAAACTGAAGTGGGCATCAGGCTTGAACAGGTTAGCAAAAAAGCAAAACAAAACTGATACAAGGCCATAAAATGGCTGTTTATTTTTATGGAGGCCCAACATAATGTAATTTCCTGGGCTAATTAATTGTATACATTTACAAATGCACATTCTGCTATCAAAACTTTCAGCATATAAAATTCACATATCACAAATCATAATATACCACAAACAAATACGGTACATTCGATAACAATCTCTCTTACCTTCTTTTGTGAAACCAACTTGCTCAGGTAGATAAAACAGCTCATGAAACACCAGTGCTCTCTGTGGGGTGGGGGAGCAGACCAGAAAAATGCAGCATAGAGGTGACTTTGAGGACAGATGTATGGATGAACAGCTGCATGGATTAGTGCCAGGGACTAGAGTTAGGTCTTTGCAAAGTACAAGTTGGATATGTGAAGAAGGGCTACTGGGCCTTCCAATTCAATGAATAGTGAGCAGAGAGCTCAATATTTTGTCTAGAAAGCTAAAATGCTTCTGTCTACTACTGGTGAGCATCACCAGCCAATTTGTCCATTTTCAACAGGTTCAAAATAACTGGGTATCTTGAAATAGTCAACTTGGAATAACATAGTTCAACGCAGCCATGCACAAAAGTGTGGAAGCTGAAATACAACATGCCAGCACTTTCTCAATAATCTTCCTCATAGCACCTCCATCTAACCTTCCTTCATCCTATCACTGAAACTGTCATTTCTGATGGGAAAAGGCACTCCTCCTAGTCTAGTAGTGAGAGTATCAAAATGAGATTTCATTTCACAGTCCATCTCCTTAAAAGGTTGTCAAAGCAGCAAATAAATGGTGGATCAGTTAAAATCAGTGACAGAAACTTATATTGTTTGTTACATTTTGCACATAAGTAGTAGAATGATTTCCACTACAGCAAAGATTCCTGTACTTACACCTACCCACCTGACACTTAGCACTGCAATAATAGTCAGGACACAGGAAAAACCCTGAAGATTATAGCTTTATGTTAGTGACACTGGAGTTATAGATGAAGAGGCACTTCTGTTCAAAGCATCTATTTCCATGCACTTACAGCTATCTGAATATATTAACCTTCGGGTTCATATTTGTACTTGGTTTGCATATAGAGAAATGCTCTGTTGGCTTTGTTAAAGATGCTACAAACATAGACATACACACCTTTACGTTACTGGCAGTGGACTATTATACAAGTTTACTCAGAAGTAAACCCTTTGGAATTAAACATAACTTACTTACTAGTAAGAGTGCATTCATAACTGAAAGATGTGCTGGCTATAGAATTAGTCACAAGGCTCTTCTGTCAAAAGAATTCATTTTTAGCAGTTGATCTCAGAGATTTGTTGACCAATCTGCCAGCAGAATTGTTTTACTACCTAGGAACCAAAAAAAAGGGATGGAGAAGAAGCTGCGTGAGGGAGGAGCTGAGGACAAGTTTGGATTCAGTACAGCTTTAGCAGGCCTAGTGTCAACTTATCTTGGATACTTTGGATTACATTGTTAAGAGTGTAATCCTAACTGGTCAAGATGCCCAAGGACCATCTGAGCAGACACTAGATCAGCTGAGGCTTCTGTCTAATACTAGAAGTGAAAGGCCGACTTTCTAATCCAGGGCAGCCAGTGGATCTACCTCACTGAGGTGATGAACCCACCCTTGATCTGAACAGGAGTTCTGCCAGGGTCAGACTTCTGAAGGGATGTAATTACATTTCACTATTTTCAGATGTTGCTTTTCAAACATTGTGCCTCTTTTGCCCTTGTCCCTATCCTTCTAAAACTTTGCAGATTTTTTTTTTTTTTGCCATGGAAAACCTTTATGATGTCCTCAATTTTCATACAAATTTGCAAAAAAAAAAAAAAAAAGCATTCAGTGAGAGAAGGGAAAATACAATCCCTCACTCAAAATATGAGACCTCTCCTACCACACACACCCCAGTACCTATTGTAGGTTATTATGTAGGTCTACCACTGTGCTGTTTGACAGTTTTGGACCAGTGGTTCACAAGGAACCTAGAGGGATAAATAAGTACACACCCCTTTTAAAATATCCTCCAAATGGACATCTGCTCTTGCACAAAAAGAGCTGCCCTGCAATCCTTGGACATAGGGTGGGATATGATTATTTTAATAAATAAATTTATTAAATAAATATCTCAGAACATATCAGTCTGAAACTTGACATTCTGCATCTATTTGTCTGCAATTTGGCAGGTGAAGATTATCAGACAGGAAAAATTCCTGTCTCACAATCTCCACTCCTTCCCCTGTCCCGCAACAATCACCCTCCCCACTGCATTTACTTTCTCTCCAGGAGTGAACAGAGCTCTAACAGAGTTCCAGTCACTTCCTGGGACTGAAATCCCGCCTGTTCTCGTGAGAAGACCCGAGCATGGGAAATTCAAAAAATACAAACAAAAATACTCAAAAATAAGTTGCAAAAAGCACATAAAAACACTTTAAAACTCCCAAGTAAACCAGGGAAGTTTTTAAAAAGTGTGTCACTTACCTGCATGTCCCTATCTTACCCGGAAGTGTTCTGGCCACTTTTGATACATCTGATAATCTCCATAATCCTCTGTTAAAGAGTCACTATGCCTGCAAATTCTATCCAATCCTGATAAAGATAAAAACATTATACTGAAGTCATTTTTGGACTTTCAGCAATCATCAGCAGGAAGCACAAACCTTCAGAATTTCTGAATATTGACTTGGTTCAGAACCAATTCAAAGTGAATTGCCTCCAAATCAGTCAGAGCTGAATGGGCAATTTTCTGAAGCAGCGAATTGGTCTAAACTATGACTGATATATATCCCTAGTTTTTTGGAACTGTCCAGATTTTTCACATCTTAGGGTGTTTTTTTTTTTAAAAAAACACTTCTGTACAAAAAGTATACATTAAATTATCAAATAAAATCTTACTTGTAACAAACACTCTAAGCATCAATCCTTCATTCTGAATGTATTACCATGGTATAATACCATAAACTTGGGACATCAAGTAGCCCTATAACAGAAGGACACATGAGTACAATCTGTTCACCTATTATTGTAACTTCATTTTACAGTTTTCATGTATTGAAAATGTACTAAAATATCTATAATTAGTATAACCTTTCAGAGATCAAATTTGTCTGCAAATGCACAGATAAATCCTCCTTGAACTCTAGGTAAAGGATTTTGCATAATGCTACCTAAAATTGTCTTTTCACACAAATATCTCAGGAGTTCTACCTTATGAAAGCAATTGTAAATTGAATATTCTGTACTAAAACTCATGTATATTTAACATACAGCTTTAAACTTGCTTCCTCCAAAGAGAAATGGATCTTTAGAGCTGTTGTTTCTCATGCAGTCGAGAGATCTCTATAACTATAACCTAAAACCAATACAAATCCAGTCCCAACCAAGATAAAACCACTGAATCAGTTGGGGAATGGTGAGTCAATACATATGAAAATCCCATTGAATTAGCAGACCGACTCTCATCCCAAGTAGGGATGTCAGGGACCAGGGGGTGCTTTGGCCCTTCATGGGACTTTGGAGGGCCACAGTCATGCTGTGCTCTGCTGTACCTCCACTCTATAAAGTTTTTTTTATAGCCCCAAATGTTCCCCATGTACTGGCTTAAGGTCAGTTTCTTTACATTTTTGGTGCCTCAGTTCATTTTAAGCCCAGAAAGGTCTGTTTTGCAACAGGGAATCAACTGGAAGTTGTTTCCTAGATGTTAACTTCCTGAACATTGTCTTCTGGTTGACTTCCTGTTCAAAAAATGGTCTCTCCTGGGCTTAAAGCAGCTCAGGGGGGCAAGGCACAACTATCCCTATAATTCTGAGGGTTTTCCTCCCCCACCTTTTTTTGCAAAACTTAAAAAAAATAGGGGTGTTGGGGGCCCTTGAAACTCAGTAAAAGGCTTCAGGGGCAGCACAACTGCAGAATGGTAGGCCAACACTAATATTGATTCAATAGATCTACTCTCGTTTATACTAGCAATTGGATTTAAGTTTGTAACCTCTGTCCCTCACATTAATAACTGACAATAATCAAGAATCTTTGAGAGAACTTGTTATAGTGAGAACCATTTTAAGATTAGTTTACATTCGCAGTGCTGATATTCCTTACCTGAACAGCAAGAGCAGGGCACAGCAGGAACAAGGGAGTCATGCCAGAATGGGCCATTCTGCAGAAATGAAGGAACTCAATTGCATGCAATGAAAGAAAGCCAAATAGCTCCACTTACAGCACTTTCACCCAAGGCCTGGGGGCAAAATCATTTTAAGGAGGTAAGGAGGTTGGCAGTTTGTGGAGACAGCATATTTTAAGATTATAGGGCAACCTGTGTGGCTGAGTAGCAAGGTGGGAGGTCTCCCAGTTAGCCAGGGATGACATCACCTAGAGGAACTTACATGGCTGCCAACAGAGCTTGGTTGCCAGAAGCAAGCCAAAACCTGGAGAGAAGGTAAGGAGGACTCCAGGACCCTGAAGGAATTGGTACTGCATAAGGAACTCAGGTCAGACCTCCCTGGGAATGTTAAGTGGGTGAAACCAACCAATAATATATTACCATTCCATTAAGAATCACTTTAAAAGGCCAACAGTGATATGAGACTCAAGTGTGTTTTCCGCAATAGACTGTGAGTAAAAAAAAAACTATGGATCTAGAAATTCTGGTAAATCTGTCAGTGAAAATAAATGTCCTTATCAGGATTGGATTTTCTTATAGCAGAAACAGTACAAAGGAAAAGCAGGGGCAACTATGTTATTGTGAAATGATCAGAGGAATTAATAATGTTAGTATTAAAGGAAAGCTCTGCCTTGCTTTTTATTTTTTCTTCCTCTCCCTTCTCTCTCTCTCTTTTTAAATGCACACAAAAGCTTGGTCAACAGTGTTTTCTTGCTTCATTGATTTTCAAAAAGATTCTCTGCTCCCTGCTGTTAGATTATTTCCAGTAGACTGTCTCAGGTCAATAGGCACAATAGTCTTCCTCAGCAAACTCACTCTTCATGCTCTTGCACTTTCTCTCATACACAACACAGCAGGCAAAGAAGTGCAGCCTATCAATCTAAAACTAAAGCTGAAGCAATGTCTCTCTCATGTTTTTTGCTTTATAGTGTGTGTTATGCCATTTGAAGTGTAAGTGACTTCTCTTTGGGGGCTTTGAGTCAGGATTTTCAAGGACTAAGCCTAAAGATGTATTTATTATACAGTATAGGAAATCAATCTAGGTAAATGCAGAGTAATGAAGGGATTCAGCCTGTGCGGGATGGGTTTACGCTTCTCCTGAAAATGCAGGTTTGCAGTTTGGATGTACTACTAGACTCAACCCTGAGCATGGAAGCCCAGGTTTCGGCCATGGCCAGGAGTGCATCTGTACAGTGAAAGCTTGCATGCCAGCTTCTTGAGACATTGGGTCTGACTACAGTGACACATGCCTTAGTTATATCCCACTGGGATCACCATAACCCACTCTATGTGGGCCTGCCTTTGACTGTTCATCTGGTCCAAAGAGCTGCAGGCAGATTGTGAATCAGATCTGGCTATAGGGAGCTGGAAACTTCCTTGTTGCAACAGCTCCACTGGCTGCCAGCCTGTTTCTAGGACCAAAGCACTGGTTATGACCTACATAACATATACAGCTCATATCCAGGTTATCTGAAAGACAGTATTTCCCCTTGGGGGCAAAAAAGTTTTTTAAAATCATTTTTTGAGCCTGAAGGGTGTGCTGGGGGGGGTTCAAAAATGGCCCTGATAGCTGTATGCAGCCTGTGGACCATGCTTTGCTTGCCCCTGCTTCATTGTCTTCACTAGGACCAACCAAATATTTACTAGAAGCAGCCAAACTTGTGAGCAAGCTTTTGAGATCTTTCAATCAGGCAAGATATTGCCAAAATCAGGTTTGCAGGTGGTGGATCTGGGGAACTCGAAAGCTTGCCCACAATTTTGTATATATTTTCTTTGTCCTAAAAGTATTACTTGAACAGAGAATTTCTATATGTTCCTACAGACCAATATAGCTTATGTTATTCTAATGGTTTGTTTTAAAACAATTCTAATGCTTTGTTTTAAAACAATATCCATAAAGGAGGAAGGTCGGTGGGAACGCAAAGTTAAGATTTCAGTTCCTTAAAATTCAGGAATTCTGGGGTTTTTTAAGTGTTGCATTTTAAAACTATAAATGAAAAAAAGGGAGGGGGAGAGAAGGGGGAAAGAAAAAAATGATGAAGGAGGGGGAGAAGACACATTGGCTATGATTGTGGGCTAGATATTAACATTAATAAAGGCTGGCCGTATGTCCAAAAATATTTACTTGGAGTTGGCATTTGTAGATGTAAATTTATGTGTGTAGCTAGAGCATGAAGATCTTTTGACCACCACATGGTAAATATTTGTCTTTTAAAATTTGGAGTATGAGTCTGTTGCTAACAGTAAAGCAGCAGTTTCCAACCACAGTGACTGTCAGTTAAATTCCAGCTCACAGGAATACAGATTAAAACAGTGCTTCTCATGCTATCTGATGTAGGGAATTAGTATATTTTTCTTAATGTGCTAAGGGCTGGTACCATATTTGTGCCCGTTGGCTACAACTGTTTCTTTCCATCCTTGAAACTCTCAGTGGGCAAGCAGCGATGGCTTGTAGACTGGCACTGGTCCATGAACTGATGCTTTGAGTAACGTTGGATTAAATATCCATATGAGTCTACAAATACATAGGATATATCTAATACAAAATTAACATACTGCAATACACCTAGCCAGAGAGGAATCATCATAGGTCAAAATTATTATGATGATTTGTAACTCTTGGGTTTAAGTGCTTCCTTAGCATCAATATGCAGGAACATTTGATTTTCTGCATGGGCTAATTCCAGACTGGAGATTAATACTGTGTTAAAAACAAAAATAAACATGGTGTATCTCTCTCTGGCTTTTCTTCGCAAACGAAGATTTAGGAAGGACTCATCCCACGCTTTCTGCAAGTGCGCTGATGACTAAAAAGGCCAATCCGAGATAAACAAGTCCGGTTGCAGAAAGCACAGCAGAAGGTCTCCTTGGGTGATATTTCCGGGTTGTGACTCTTTCTGTGTTTTCGTTTCTCTTCAAGGCTTGTTCGGCGTGAGTTCTCAAATAAGGCTGCAGCATTGTGGATAGTGCATCTCCATGCCTCCCGATGTGAGGCCAGGGCGGACCATTGTTGGTGATCAATTTGGCCGAGTCTGAGATGTTGTTTCAGGGAGTCCTTGTATCTTTTTTTTGGAGCGCCCTTCTTACGCTGACCCATGGTGAGTTCACAGTGGAGTACTATTTTTGGGAGGCGATGGTCACATGGTCTATGAATTTCCAATAAAGATGGCCAACATGTGAATTTAATTTTTTATCATTTTTAAATGTTAGCCTGGTGAATTTAATGTTAGACTTTCTGTGAAGTGCATTGTAATTAAATTAACTCTTCCAAACATTTCCATCTTTTCAGTTGAGAAATGACTGCTTACAGTTCCTAAATCCCTTGTAAGTATTTCAAGGGGAATAGAAGATACTATAAATGAGAAGTTTCCAATATGAAGATATTCCCAATTTTAAAAAATAATAATGAACACATATACTGAAGAAATAATGTCAGGATTATTTTAATTATAGATTGAATTTAGCACAGACTGAAATCATTCTACAATTCAGCTCATCCATCTAGATTACAATTTGATGAGAAATTCATTGGAGTTCAGTAAACATGGTTTCCAGGGACTTTGTAGAGAACAAATTTGTGGGATGTTACCATACAATGTACAGGAAAGAGAAAAGGTCACAAAGGCTAATTTGAAAATAGCACAAATTGATGGAAGCTGTTAGATGAATGCAGTGTTAGCAGAGTCATGAAAGCCTGAGCTTTGGAAATAAATATTTCCTTGTGCTTTCTGTCACAATGGTGTAAATCTAGTCAGAACATTGTGAGGCACGCTGACTTCTGTTCTCTGATCCCTTGCTCCCAAGTCAGTTATGAGGGTATGTTTGTGAAATCCAATGAGGTAATCAATACATTGGGAGAGAGTCCAATTTCAACTACATAAAACAGGTGGAATACTCTGCCAATTATACTGTCCTGATAAGCTGACGTGCAAATGAACACATGATACAATAGGAAGGATTCAGGGCAGTCAGGAGATAATTTGTATCCTTGACCCACAGCTTGGGCTAACCATGTCTGCAACTGGCGCTACAATCATGGATACAGTCAGTACTCAGAATCTTCTTTTTCAAGGAAGTGAGTAGAGTAAGAGAGGGGTGGAGAGGGACATGGAAATAAATGCAGACACCAGAGTGAGACAGCCCTACCATTTGGCAGAGTGAGCAAATGCCTGAAGCTGCAGATACTGAAGTGTTGGGGGCAAGAGGGACACCCCATTTCCAGCTGTTCCAGTGGAGGATGGAAAGCAAAATTCAGTTGTCAGTCCAGTTGACTTTTGTATGGAGAGGGGGGCATATTGTCCTTCTCCTCAAATAGCAACATGTCTTCTATGGGAATGCTGCTGTCACTTTCCGTGCAGATGAACTTTGTGTAGGAACTAGATAATACCCCTGTCTTTAGATGATGTTTACCCCTGTCTTTAGTGTCCTCTTCTTCTTCTTTTTGTAATATTTTTTATAGAATCATAGAATCATAGAGTTGGAAGAGACCACAAGGGCCATCCAGTCCAACCCCCAGCCACACAGGAAATCACGATCAAAGCATCCCCGACAGATGGCCATCCAGCCTCTGTTTAAAGACCTCCAAGAAAGGAGACCCTACCACACTCCGAGGGAGTGTGTTCCACTGCTGAACAGCTCTTACTCTCAAAAAGTTCCTCCTAACGTTGAGGTGGAATCTCTGTTCCTGGAGCTTGCATCCATTGTTCTATGTTCTAGTCTCTGGATTAGCAGAAAACAAGCTTGCTCCATCCTCAATGTGACACCCCTTCAAATACTTAAACAGGGCTATCATATTGCCCCTTAACCATCTTTTTTCCAGGCTAAAGATACCCAGCTCCCTAAGTCTTTCCTCATAAGGCATGGTTTCCAGACCTTTCACCATTTTAGTCGCCCTCCTCTGAACACGCTCCAATTTGTCAATATCCTTTTTGAATTGTGGTGCCCAGAACTGGACACAGTATTCTAGGTGAGGCCTGACCAAGGCAGAATAGAGCGGCACTATTACTTTCCTTGATCTAGACACTATACTTCTATTGATGCAGCCCAAAATCGCATTGGCCTTTTTAGCTGCCACATCCCATTGTTGACTCATGTTCAACTTGTGGTCTACTAGGACTCCTAGATCCCTTTTGCGCATAGTCTCGTTCAGCCAGGTCTCCCCCATCCTATATCTATGCATTTCATTTTTCTGCCCTAAGTGCAGTAGCTTACATTTCTCTGTATTGAAGTTCATTTTGTTAGCTTTGGCCCAGCTTTCTAGTCTATTCAGATCATTTTGAATTTTGATCCTGTCCTCTAGGGTATTAGCTACTCCTTCTAATTTGGTGTCATATGCAAATTTGATAAGTATGCCCCTAATTCCGTCATCCAAGTCATTGATAAAGATGTTGAATAGCACTGGGGCCAGGACAAAACCCTGTGGCACCCCACTGGTCACATCTTTCCAAGACAAATAGTTCCCTATATACATATATCTATATCTATATCTATATCTATATCTAGTTCCTGTATACATAGTTCCCTATATACATATATCAATAAATGTACACAGTAAACCTTAATTATCATATGACATAAAATATACAACACAAAAATAATACAAACATCATTCTATCCCCACCCTCCTACCCAATCCCTCTCTTCCCTTCCCTTCCCTCCCCACCCCAAATATATATATATATATATATATATATCACAATATCTCCATAAAAGTCATTTAGTTATTACTCACATTAACACTATATTATAAATTACTAATAACCTCCCTTTTTCTTCTTAAAAGAGCAGAAGGAGGGGATTGAAAAGAAATATCTTTTATTGCTTTTCATTTAAACTCTTCCTCTTCTCGACTCCTTTAAACTTTCCTCTTCTGCCATATGCTATCTTCCCATGAATAGATAATCCCAAATTTTAGACTTTAAATCCCAAGGTCATCATTTCTCCATATTTACTATGTAAATATTCCCATAATTTCCCCCAATCTGTTATAAATGTATTATTGGATTTTCCCTCTGATGTATATGTAAGTTCATACATTCCAGCAATATCTACAGTTTTTCCCATCCATTCATCTTCAGTAGGCACTTGGTAAGATTTCCAATATTTAGCAAGAAGGATTAGAGCAGCAGTAATCATATGCCAATAAGTCCTACCAATCTCTTTTTCTACATCCTTTTCAAAGGGGGAGATCCCTAAGAGAAAGTCCTCTTCTTCTAACCCACAGAAAAAACTAAACAATCTCAGCCTGGGGAGTTTGTACTTCATGCAGGATGAGCTATATTTGATAAACCAAAAGGTTTACAGTATTTGAGACTGCAGCTTAAGGGAGACTCCTCTGTGATCTTTTGGTGAATTGGGATAGAGCTGCCTTAGCAATCACCTCTCACTTACAAGGCCATTCACCTCCTGGGCTCAAGTAGCCTTAGAAACTCCTTGTCTGAAACATTAAACACTGCTGTACATAATCTGAAGTGTCATAAAAATTCCACAAATACAAAGCTATGGAGACCAAAGGCCCTCATAGCAAAATATATAGAGGATGGTGGAAGTGTTGACAACAATTTCCTAAAGCACAATACAATAGTTGACAATCAATACATCAGCTAAATGGCAGTATGGCAACAAAGGACCTTGAATGTAATTGTATACTCAGAACTAAAAGAGACATCATGAACCCAATAGCTTGATTTCTTTAAAAATAATCAAATGTGATACTAGTGGCAATTTAGGATGTTTAGGGAACACTTTTGGATTGTAAACATCAGCTGAATAACTCATTCTAAGCACAACAAAGAGTGAAATGACTTGCTTTTTTTATCTGAATTCATGTGCCAACAGTTGCCATATCGAGATGAGATACTTACTCACTGGCTTTCTTGGGCTCAGCTGAAATCCTTCAGATCCTGACCAGGAACTACTAGATTTCCTTCAAAGTTAGGTGTTGCCCCACTGTTATCAATGGGAACATTCAGAGAACCAGAGAATGTTAAAGTTGGAAAGGGACATGAGAGCCATCCAGCCCAACCCCCTGCCATGAAGGAATAAACAACTACAGCACTCCTATAAGATGCTCATCCAACCTCTGTTTAAAGAATTCCAAAGAAGAATAGCCCACCCACACAACCCTCCCTGAGGCTGTCTATTCCACTGTTAAACAGTTCTTAAGTTCTTTCTAATGTTTAGGTACAACCTCTTTCTTGTAATTTGAATCCACTGGCTTGTATTCTAGTCTCTGGAACATCAGAAGCAAGCTTGCTCCATCCTTCTTACATGTCATTCCTTGATATATTTAAAGATAGCTATCATGTCTTCTCTTTTCCAAGCTAAAACATACTCAGCTCCCCAAGTCATTCCTCAAAAGGCTTGGGTCACCTTCTTTGGATATGTTCCAGTTTATTGATATCTTTCTTGAATTGTAGTGCCCAGAAGTGAACACATTATTCCAGGTGAGATTTGACCAAAGCAGAAGAGTGGAAGTACTAATTCCCTTATCTGGACACTATGCTCTTATTGATGCAGCCTATTAATTGCACTGGCTTTTTTGACAACATCAATCACACTGTTGTCTCATGTGGTCTGCTAAGACTCCTACATCCTTTTCACACGTACTGCTTTCAAGCTAGGCATCACCCACCCTGCAGTTTTCACTTTAGGCTGGTATTTTCCACAAGGTGACTGTAATCAAGAGACATGCCTTCTTCACTATTCTATTGATTGATTAAGTCAACAGTTTAGCACTGAAATAGGTGTCCTCCTTTGCCACTTGGTACACAGCTATATGTACAGTAGATTCCTATTGCTGTTGTAAGCTAACCAATTGACTTCAGTACCATTATCTTCTGTCTAAGAATGAAAAACTGTTCTTTTTTCTACTTCATGATCTATGGTGAAATGTCAGGCTATCTAGGACTTTATCAGACTACCTGTCATGCCTCTGGCTCTTAGTTAGCCATAGTTAGGTCAAGTCTTGTTAGTTAGTTAGGCCAGAAGCCTGCCAGCCAGCCAGCTAGAGTCTTTACATAAGCAAGAGGCCTATGGGAGGGGGGATGGATGGTATCAGAATGTGCTTGGTACTGCCTGCTATCAGGTCTCAAGGTCAACCTGGCCAGGGAAAAGACAGGGAGTAAAAACTAGGAAAGTCAAGCCCCAATTATACCAGGTGGAGGGGGAATAGTGGAATGGTTTGGTGGAAGGGGGAAAATGAAACTGTGAAAGATATTAATGATGGTGGTTTGGCGGGAAATGCTTCAGATCTGTCAGTGACATGCTACTGTTCACTTCTATGCCTTTGCAATAAACCATTCAACTTAATGTTTGTTGTCTGAGTGACTGAAGTTCGACTGGTTCGTCACACTACAGTCCATAAAAGTTCTTTTGCTGGCATGTTTTGAAGCATTTTTGTGCTGGCAAAAGAACCCCCCCTACCAGACCTACCTTTAGCAGCATCAAAAAGCAGCCCCAGCAGTATTGGAACACAAATGGAGCTCCATTTACTTCCAGGGTTGAGATCTCACCAATTCTCATGAGAAGACGCGAGCATGGCAAATTTAAAAATTAAAGCAAAATAAACACACAAAACGTAGACAAAAGCACAGAAACACACTTTAAAAGTCCCAAGTACATGGGGGGGGGAGTTTTATAAAAAGAGCGCTCCCTACCTGGCTGCCATGATCTCACCCAGAAGTGTTCTGTCATTGATGCCCAATTCACATGAGCACAATGGTGTGAGGATTCAAATGCTGGCAATGCCGGCAACAAAGCACCACGGCAGATCTATTGACAACTTGGGCCATCAATAAACTAGAATGGCTTATTCTATTCTACATGACTGCGAAAGGATGACGTCATATGGTATGTGTTTTCTTTCGCGATCATTAGGTATTGTTATGATGTCATATTTGCTGCATCTGATAAGTCCCTAGTGTAACCACGAATTGGCTACTGTGTCTTATATTTTCATTAACATAACCAGAAATACATGAATAGGAATTGATGGTTTGGGCTGTGCTAGGTAGCCAAAGCAGCATTTCAAGTCATAGACAAAACTCAGCTGTCACTTTCTGTTCCACAGAAGGAATAGAAGTGATTTTCTTTTATATCTCCTGCATTGCCAGAGGGAGGGTTTATAGAGAGCAGAAGCAGGTTTGTGTGTGTGTGTGTGTGTGTGTGTGTGTGCTTTTGTCCAGAGAGTAGTAACCTTTTGGCCTCAAAATGTTTTACACTACAGCTCCCATCATCCATCCATCAACTTCAACCAGCATGGTAAGGGATCTGGGGAGTTTTCACCCCGAATGTCTTAAATACCAGAGATATTTCATTCCTGTTCCAGTTCTTGGAAATATTTCAGAACACGGATGCTGTTTTGCAATGCAAGGTGTAACAGTTCTGGCACCAAGCTGAAAACACACACACACACACTGTGTTGTTTTTTTGCATGGCAGAGTATACTAATTTCCTTTCTTTATTGGCTGCTAAAATCTAATGTTTGTGGCAATCTGACAAAACTAATTTGTGGAGCCTAGATGTGAATAGCAGCATAGCTTTTCAATAGACATTGGAGAAGCTTGTGGAAGAGGCTTCCTCTGTATCATTTAGCAGGCCCACTTTCACAATAGTGTCTATGCAACTAGCTCTGAGCTTCAGCTATGAATAATTGATTAAAATATAATTTTGCAGAGTTTGATTTGCAAAGAGGAGGGGGTATAGCTCAGAGCAAAGGAATTACATGCACTTTGCACACATTTGGACTCTATGATTGAACAAAAACTGCACACCAGGAGAGACCTCATTACATGGGTGTCATGTGCATGGCACCTCAGAGATATAGGAGCACTTTCTGTTTGGGCTCTAAATTTCACACAGACATACAGACACCACAGAGAAGAGAGTGTTATCTGTGACAAATGGAACTTCAAAGAAAAACATTAATAGTAAAGGAGGAAAAAGAGACAAGCTTGACTCTCACCTGTTTTTCTTCTATATTTCTATGAGCTTAGACATTTCAAGAGCAATTTGCCTTGCTCTGGAAACATATCTCAGCAACAGCAACAATTTAACTTTTACATCATCATCATCAATATGCAATATTTATTTATTCAATTTATAAGATTCTTTTTTTATATATTGAGTTTATTTAATAATTAATATTGTGGTATAAAAAAAGAACTATATAATACAGTGTCACATTTCAGGATACAGTAATTTAAAACAACGGTTTAAACCAATTTAGAATAATTCTTAAAATGCTCCTCCAGACAGGATGAAAGTGTTGGGAGGTTATGGTATTTGTTGCTGTAATTCTTGTTTGTTTGTTTGTTTTTTAAAATCTAGATGACTTTTGTTGTCATAGACTATTTTCTGGTGATTACAGGCACCAGATGCAACATTTTATTCCCACCCATGAGTGTTTTTTTGTTTAAACCCAAAGACATATCAGAACAAAAAAGTCATGTTTTTTTTTTCCTTTTCATTTTTCAAATGAAATTTCTTAGAGTTATAGGACATAAGTGCACCAATAAACCTTGTACTAGAACACAATAAATCCAGGGGGGGGGGAGATTAAAAGGATACAAAAAAAATCCCTTTAAATCATAGAACATCTCAGAAAACTACACCCCCCCAGCTTAAAAAAAAATTGAAAAAAACCTAGTACAGTTTCAAGAAATCACTACGCACATATGAAATGAGTGGACACTGAGGAGACAACTGGCAAAACCCATGGAGTTACATTGTGAGAAGTCATGCTTCTTTAGCTCAGACTAGAAGAAACCTGCAGCAGTATACTTAGTTATTAAGGACTTTTTCAGACACCTCTTACCACGCAAGAAGCTTCCAGAACAGTTAGCTGCCTCCAATCATACCCGGAACAGTCATGGACGATGCCGAGAGAGGGACGGCGTCATCCGAAATGGACCCCCTGCTGCGCGACAGCATCGTAACTGTTCCGGAGGCTTCTTGCGTGGTAAGGGGTGTCTGAAAAAGTCCTAAGTGGAACTTCAGTTCAGCATTGAAAAGCACCAGGAATAACTGTTTTCAAGGCCTGTTTAAAAGCTTGTATATCACAAGACCCAGTGTGGTATAGTGGTTTGGGTACTGGACTATGACTCTGGAGAACAGGGTTCGAATCCCCAGCTGGCCACGGAAGCCCACTGGTGACCTTAGGCAAGTCACACTCTCAGTCTCAGAGAGAGGCAGTGACAAACCCCCTCTGAACAAATCTTGCCAAGAAAAGGCTGTGATAGGGTCACCATAGGTTGGAAACAACTTGAAGGCACACAACAACAACAACACCAACAACACCAACAACACATATCACCCTGTGAGGGCTGACACAAAAAAGATTCTATCGTGCTCTCATTCAGATTGATTTTAAAGGTTGGCTTATGAACTGAGCATATATATTCCACAATTGCTACCCCATTAATCCTCTGCCGCCTCCTTTTAAAAAAGAAAAAGGAGATAATGCATTCATTGTTTTAACATACAATCTGTACACTAACTATGTTTTGGTCCAGAACTGGAACGTCTTAATGTAGTTGAACTGTTTCATTCAGTCTCCACATAGCTACTGTAATGTATGGGCTGGTCCCTGTCCCCAGACACAAAGAAGGAGTAGCCAATGTACATATTATTATTATTAATAATCTCTCTCTGGCTTTTCTTTGCAAACGAAGATTCAGGAAGAACTCATCCTGTGCTTTCTGCAAGTGCGTTGATGACTAAAAAGGCCAATCCAAGATAAACAAGTCCAGTTGCAGAAAGCACAGCAGAAGGTCTCCTTGGGTGATGTTTTTGGGTTGTGATTCTTTCTGTGTTGTCGTTTCTCATAATAATAATAATAATAATAATAATAATAATAATAAAAATTTCTATCCTGCCCCTCTGCAACACAATCGGGGCGGCTTACACTATAAAAACTCCATAATTACCTCAATACCCTAACCAACCCACCCCTTAAAATAATATTAAACTAGAAAAGATTAAAAACATACAGTAAGTTAAAAAAAAAAAACCCTAACCACAGCAGCAGCAGCATAGAATAATTCAGTGGCAGCTCAAAGGGGAAAAAAACAACCAGTCGAATCTTCGGGCCGGGATAGCTATTCAGGAAAGGCCTGCTGGAAAAGATCCATCTTGACAGCTTTTTTGAAGCTGTCTAGGGTGATAATAAGAAAGATCTCGTCCAGCAGGCCATTCCATAATCTGGGAGTGGTAGCAGAGAAGGCCCTCTGGGAGGTCACCGACAGCCTTGTTTTCATAGGTTGTAACAGATTCCTCCCAGAGGACCGAAGTGCGCTGGGAAGGTCGTATGGGAAGACGCAGTCCTGGAAGTAAATTGGACCCAAGCCATGTAGGGCTTTAACATCAGGTGCTGTAGGCTATATTTCAGAGGAAGGAGCTGGCATAACCACTTCTGAGTATTCCTTGCTTAAGGGGGTCGCCATAAATTGACAGGTGACTTGGAAGGCATGCATGCACACACACACATCTAAATGGACCTGGCAGAATTTCAGACGTGGCCCCCTTGTGCTTCTGTAATAGAACAGAGAGATCTAGAATATTTCAAGCTATTGCGAACATATACAATTCATACACAAAAGCCTGTCCCCACAGAGGAGATTTATAGCAGTGCAATTGTATGCATTTTTACTTAGGCTGTATCTGCATTGCAGAAGTAATCCAAGTTGACACCACCTTAACTGCCATGGCTGAATGCTATGGAATCCTGGGGTTTGTACTTTGTTGTGTCACCAAAGCTCTTTGAAAGAGAAGGCAAAATATCTTACAAAACCACAGATCCCAGAATTCCATAGCATTCAGCCATGGCAGTTAAAGCGGTGTCAAACTATATTATTTCTGCAGTGCAGGTGCAGACTTAGAAGTAAATCCCACTGTATGCAGCGGAGTTTATTCTCATCAAAATGTATTTAGAATTTCAGCCTTAATCACAGTGATTGTGTCAATGCAAAAGAATATGGTGCTCTGCAGATTTTCATATTCAGTTCCCAGGAAGGAACAAAGAAAGGGAAAATAGCCTACTAAACAAATTTTAACAAGATTTTATTGAAGTGTGTAGAACTATTAAATCAATAAATGTTTATGTCTTGCCCTTGAGCCATTCTATTTAATTGCATGTGACCCCAAATATCCAAGGGTTTTAAAGCCAGCCTATATTTATATGTTACCTTCTCCAAATGAGTGTGGTCAGGCTGCAACAGTTGAACATTCTGAAGTCTCCTTTCTGAAAAGAATGCCAGAGCTGCATGCTTTGACATCATCTTGACACAAAAAAGACACTGTAGGCCAGTGGACTTTTGTTTCTGGTTTTCTCACTCAGTTAACCTCCCCCCATACCTCAACTGGTAGGGGAGATGCTCTGAGCAAGATAATTAAAGGTAAGATCCTGCTGGCTAGGAGGGACCTCCTTCCCTTTTGGGGTGACATTAAGGAGACAAGAAGGAGATCATCCTAGCCTTAATGATAAGGGCAAACACTTCCAGTTTTCTCTACTCTGGGCTGTCAGAAAGGAGCCGTAAACATTCTCTGCATTTAGTGCCTGGCTAACATTGCATTTCCCAAACATGAAAAATAACCAGAGCTTGGGAAAAGTTACTTTTTGCACTATGGCAGCTGACACACTGCAGAAATAATGCAATTTAACACTGCTTTAATTATCATAGGTCCATCTTATGGAATCCTGTGATTTTTAGTTTGTTGTGGCACCAGAGCTCTCTGACAGAGAAGGCTAAATATCTCACAAAACGACAAATGCCAGAATTTCATAGCATTGAGCCATAGCAGTTAAAGCAGTGTCAAACTGCATTATTTCTGTGGTGTGGCAGCACACTATGACTCCCAGAATCCCTCATCTAACTGCCAGTTTTCCAAACTTTAAAAAACCAACAGGTTCTGTGATGAAATAGGTATGTTCCAAATTTCCTTCCTTCCTTTTTTCTGCCTTTCCCCCAGCCCTCTGACTTAAAGTGGCTTATGATAATTTAAAATAGATACAGCTAAAAATATGCACCATACAAAAATGAATATATAATTAATCTATCAATATAATTGAAAGCAATTAAAAGCATGCCCATTAAAAACAAAACAAATATAGGCAATACCCCCCCTCTCTGCAATACACCTAGCCAGAGAGGAATCATCATAGGTCAAAATTATTATGATGATTTGTAACTCTTGGGTTTAAGTGCTTCCTTAGCATCAATATGCAGGAACATTTGATTTTCTGCATGGGCTAATTCCAGACTGGAGATTAATACTGTGTTAAAAACAAAAATAAACATGGTGTATCTCTCTCTGGCTTTTCTTCGCAAATGAAGATTCAGGAAGGACTCATCCCGCACTTTCTGCAAGTGCGCTGATGACTAAAAAGGCCAATCTGAGATAAACAAGTCCGGATGCAGAAAGCACAGCAGAAGGTCTCCTTGGGTGATGTTTTCGGTTTGTGATTCTTTCAGCGTTGTCGTTTCTCTTCAAGACTTGTTCAGCGTGAGTTCTCAAATAAGGCTGCAGCATTGTGGATAGTGCATCTCCATGCCTCCCGATGTGAGGCCAGGGCGGACCATTGTTGGTGATCAATTTGGCCGAGTCTGAGATGTTGTTTCAGGGAGTCCTTGTATCGCTTTTTTTGGAGCGCCCCTCAATACAGCACTTTATTAACAGCCCTTTCCCCCTGAACAATTGGTCCTAGAATCCTCCCAGCCAACATGGCTGCTAGCTATGGTGGATGAGCAGTTCTGGAAGTTTTAATAAAAAAAAAAGTAAACTTTTCCCAGTTCTCAAAATCAGAGCACAGAGGCTTTTCCCTTAGCAACAGAACTTTGCAGTCAGGCCTTTAATCAATAGCCAAGTAACACAAAAGACAGCGCAGGCACTCTTGAATATCCATCAGTCTCATACTACCCGAGCCTGGCAATCATAACGTTTTGATCTAATACAATTTTGATAGGTGTAATGGAAACTTTCTGCCAAAGTGTTTTGAGTCTGGCTAATGCAATCCAAATATATAGTGTCTGTATTCTTGTCACACTGTTTTAGTCTATAATATTCAGACACTGAATCTATCATGGATTAGTGATATAACATTTCCTCAGACTCTATAACACATCTTGGGGCAAGCAAAAAGAACACAAATTGACCTGAAAAGTCTTTGTAAACCCCTTGGGAAATGCTGGCTTGCCAAGTCTGAAGATCAAAGCTGCAAATGTCCAAAGTTAAATGATTAAAATTCCTTAGATGATGGATTGGACTGAGTTCTTAAGTGAGTTTGTTTTCTAATTACGGCATTTTAAAAATACCGTAGTTGGTCTCATCTTTATTAAGTGTGTGTGTGAGGGGATACACCCTGAACACAGCCATCCTGTTGGTGTTAACATCACATTAACTTTGTTTTGATTTATATGCTAATTTTATCTCTCTTCACATATCCAACTCCGCATAGGAAAAGGGCAGTTCTGCTTTAGCAAGAATTATGGTGTCTGTAGTAATTTTAATGAATTGCCTACATTACCTAAAAAAGCTCAATTGTATTGCATAGCTCAGCTAAAACAGTTCTTTAAGCATATCGGACTTTCTCCTTTTTATGTAGGAATTGGCAGTTTGGGAAAAAGAGAAATTAAAACTTAGCATTCTCAGTAACTTTCTGAAGTGTTGGAAGTGCTTTACACCTATTGTCATAGGAACCTTGCAAGAGCTCAGTATGGTAGATATTATTGGCCTGACATTCCCTGTGTTACGTGTACAAGAGTCAGCGTGGTGTATTGGTTTGAATGCTGGACTAGGCTTCTGGGAGGTTCATGGAAACCCACTGCATGACCTTGAGCAAGTCACACTTTCTTGAAGGCAATGGCAAACCTCCTCTGAATAAATCTTGCTGAGAAAACCCTATGATAGGGTTGCTATAAGTCAGTGTTGACCTGAAGGCACATAATTACATAGTTTCATGAGGGAAGCAGAGGGTGAGAGCAAGAAAGAGTGAGCTGCCTATCTGTTGTGAGTATTTTTCAGAAGTGAGCTTTGGACTTCTTGATCCATCGCTGAGACACAAGGCTGGTATCCTATACATACCTGGGAGAAATACATTTTACTAAACAAAGGAAGACTTATTATTATATTGATAATACTGCTACTAATATGACTAAAATTGATTTGTACCCCCACTGTTCCTCATGGCAGCCTCCATTTGAAATAAATACACAGTTGAAACCATAAATTACAAATATTTAAAATATCATTGAAAACTTATATAAACTGAAATGTTTTAACTGGAATGTGAAAGAATTTGAGAGCCAGCTAGAGCCCAAATGGAAGAGAGCTTAACAACAGGGGTGTTTTGGCCCTGTATGCTAGTTAAATACTGTATGCATATAACTGGTTTCTCAACCACATTATACTAGTCATAAACAAATAAATAATTTAATAAATATTGTGATTGTCTTTTTTTTTTTGTCTGTGGGATGCTGAAGTAGTGCTAGGAATTAAAATAAACATTAATTATTAAAATCTGTGCATATTATATATATATATATATATGCCTTAAAGCTGCATGTTGGCTTATGGAGACCACATGAATTTCACAAGGTTTTCTTAAAGCAAGGAGTAACCACCTTACTAAGAGGTGGTTTGCCATTGTCTTCCTCTGAAATATAGCCTGCATCATCTAGTAAAGATTAAAGCTGTCAGCATGGATAGGGTAGGAAGTCTCTTTCACACTGCACAACTATATTACTCTGATACCACTTTAACTGTCATGATTACATCCTGTGGAATCCTGATTTAATGAGGGCCTAGAGTTTTCTGGCATAGAATTCTAAATACCTCACAAAACTACAAATCCCAAGATTCCACAGGATACAGCCATGGCATTTAAAGTGGTATCAAAGAGCAAAAGTTTGTGTAGTGTGAAAGAGATTTGTCTCATTGAAACAATGTATATTTTACTGGAAATTTTTTATTTTATTTTTGTTACCTATAATCCAGGCTATAACAGGATAAGTTAATATTGCAATGAGAGAAAAATGTCATTCATTAAATTGGGTGAATAATCCAATAGCAGCCCCAAAATGTTTATTATATTGTCAAGCTTTGTAACTGGTTGGATTATCATATTTACTGATATTCCTCTATCATTTTGGTTGAGCAGACTGGTATCCCAGTACCATTATGAGCTTTTATTTGGTTACGAAAGATGAGAGATTGTGTTTGATAAATTAAATTTTACTCAATTATTACTTCAATTCTGGATAATTAGAAATCCTGAAAGACTTGATTGACCATTAATTTCAATTTTCTACAATAAAATATGGTATTCTTTCCATACAGTGTCTAAAAATTCTGAACTGTGAAACTCCAATACTTGTAGCATAATAAGGGGGGATTGTTTAATTTTAACATGTGAGTTATGTGAAGTATGGGGAATTCCAGTGCTTTCAGAATCATACTTGTTGCAGTGCTGAATATATAGCTGCCAAAAATGGCAGCCACAGACCTACTTTCCCTCCCCATCTCTGTTACACCTCTTAAAATTACCCCATATTTTGACATCATAATATTTCACATTTTGACATACCCTGTCAACCAAAGCCAGAGATGTGAAGCAGAGTTGGGGAGAAACAGATTGTCATGATGTCAGAACATAAGTACTGTTCTGTTCACCATCATGGAGGGAGACTGATGAAACTGGTATATTCTTAATCTAAGTGTATATCAAAATGTTTTTAGTGTAAACATGATTCCAAACATATGTGACAAAATTTTGCATGCCATTATGTTAAAAACAATGCTTTCAGAAACTTAAAAAGTTTAAAGAACTTTCTAACAATATTTTATGTTAGGCTTTGACCCCACAACATGATTAGGCATACCTAAGATCATGCTGAACATACCTAGAACCAAACTTATGCCATGTGACAGCCCTGAGGTTATCCTATTCCCTTTAAGCTTAGCTGAAATCCTTAGAGTGGTTGAGAGACATGGCCTGTGATTTACCTCCCATTGTAATGCAGAAGATTTTGATGTGGCTTGGATTTTAAGGGGCAACTAGAATCTGTTAGATTTACAAAAGTTCTCTTCCTGATGAAGATGAAAAATGGAGAGAACTGCTTTGCTGATAAGGAGCAACATAGAATCCTTGAATTTTGGACTCTCCTTGGAGGCATGACAATGAGAAGTGTCACAAGCACACAAACTTCAAACATAATATATCATTGCACTAGATTAAAAAGCAATCTTTATCTAGAAATGTGGCAAAAATTGGGAAAGAGATTTTAATGTGCAATAGCATTGCTTAGGCAGCTGTCCAGTATGTCTGAAAACAGCAGGGTGTAAATCTATAATTGCTTGTCTTTAACTATCCATCTAAAGTAGAAATTATTTTTAAAATGTTAATATTGTTGATATCCATTTAGCCTCAGAAAACACCTACTGATGCATTTATCTGACACCTATTTTCCAGGAAGTCTTCCAAATGCGCTATGTGCCTTTGCTAATCTGTGATTGATATCTTTGTCAATCTTGGCATCTGAGGAGATGATGCTTCCCAGGTAGGTGAACTGCTGGACTTAAGCACAGATTTGCCAACAGCAATGTGGGGATGGTGGTATTCGTCCTGTGGTGCAGGCTGGTAAAGAACTTCCATTTTCTTAAGGTTGACTTCCAGCCCAAACAGCTCTGCAGCTGTTGCGAAGCAGGATGTTAGGCACTGCAGAGCTCCTTCTGTGTTGGCAACAAGGTCAGCATCATCATCGAAGAGCAGCTCACAGACTAGATAGTTTAGAGTTTTTGTGCAAGCACTCAGACGGCTTAAGTTAAACAAGCTACCATCAGTACGGTAATGTATATAGATGCTGTCTTCTTCTTCATGCTCTGCTGTAGCCCTTTGGAGCATCATGCTGAAGAAGATTGTAAATAAAGTTGGAGCAAGAACACAACCTTGCTTCAAAGCATTAGTTATTAGAAAGGGCTCTGAAAGAGCATCATCATATCTGACTTGACCACGCTGGCCCTCGTGTAGCAAGATAATCATTTTAAGGAATTTGGGGGGACATCCTAGTCTTTCCAGGATCTGCCACAGACCTTTTCTACTCACGGTGTCGAAGGCTTTGGTGAGGTCGACAAATGGTTACATAGAGACCCTTGTTCTGCTCTCTACATTTCTCTTGCGGTTGTCTAAGGGCAAATACCATATCTGTAGTATTCCTATTGGCTCTGAAGCCACATTGGCTTTCAGGAAGACGTTCTTCTGCAATAGCAAGAACTAATCTGTTCAGGAGTATCCTTGCAAGGATTTTTCCAGCAATAGAGGGCAGTGTTATGCCTCGATAGTTTGACCTTCTGCTGTGCTTTCTGCAACCAGACTTGTTTCTCTCAGATTGGCCTTTTTAGTCATCAGCGTGCTTGCATAAAGCGCAGGATGAGTCCTTCCCTGTTGTCTAGCAGACTCCCTAACCAAGCTGACACAGCTGGTCTTAGAGTTGCTGTTGGAGTCGCCCAGACTTTTAGTTTTGGGCGACTTCAACATTCCACTCGAGACCAGCTTGACAAATCTGACTGGTGCGGCTCGGGAGTTCATGGAAACCATGACAAACATGGGCCAATCCCAAATGGTCGTCAGGCCCACACATTGTGTGGGTCATACCCTCAATGCAGTCTTCAGTACGGAACAGGAATATCCATGGGCGGAGGTTATTAAAACCACCGCATTGTCATGGACAGATCATTTCCTGGTCAAGACTGAACTAAGAGTCTCTTCCTGCCCCACCAGGGGGGGTGGACCCATTAGAATAGTCTAATGGAACCAATAGGATTCCAGAAAGCCTTGGAGGGGGGTTAATGGTTGGTAACACAGGTGACTCTGTCGAAGCTTTGGTTAATACCTGGAACACCAACCTTACCAAGGCTATTGACACAATCGCTCCCAAGCGTCCTTTCCAACCCACTCGAAACCGTAAGCCATGGTATACATCAGTGCTTAGGAAAATGAAGCAGGTTGGACAACAACTAGAGCGCAACTGGCGGAAAACTCGACACTTATCTGACAGGACTCGTCATAGGAACTTTCTTTGGTCCTATCGAGAGGCAATATGTGCAGCACAGATATCCTTCTCCTCTGCACGTATTGCATCTGCAGAGTCCCATACAGCAGAGCTGTTTAGGGTGGTAAGGGAGATGATGCAGGTTATACCTGCGCAGAACCCGTTGCTTAACCCAACAATGCCTGCTGTGACATGTTTAACAACTTCTTTGCAGATAAAAATCTCTCGGATAAGAGCCGACTTAGATGCCAGTAATTTGACAGAAACAATTGATGAGGTGTCCAGCAATCCCATTGATGTAAGTTTACTGGATCAATTTCAGTCTGTGAGTACCGAGGACGTGGACAAGCTACTTGATAGGGTGAGGAAGACAACCTTCCCTCTTGATCCTTGCCCTTCATGGCTGGCCATCCAGGGGGGGACTGCCTTGATGGTGTTCATAAAGGACATCATCAATGCATCCCTCAGAGAAGGGTGTGTTCCATCCTGTTTAAAGGAAGCGGCTGTTAGGCCACTCCTGAAAAAACCTTCCCTGGACCCCCTTGACATGAACAACTATAGGCCAGTTTCTATGTTACCATTCTTGAGCAAAGTGATTGAGAGGGCAGTTGCGCTTCAACTCCAAGTGGTCTTGGATGAAACTGATTATTTAGACCCATTTTAAACTGGCTTTAGGACGGGATTTGGAGTTGAGACTGCCATGGTTGCCTTGACCGGCGACTTGCGTCTAAGCATCAACAAGGGTAGTGTAACCCTGTTGGTGCTTTTGGATCTCTCAGAGGCTTTCGATACGATAGACCATAGTATCCTCTAGGATCGCCTGAGTGGGTTAGGAATCGGAGGCACTGTGCTCCAGTGTTTCCGGTCCTTCCTCTCAGGCAGGTCCCAGAGGGTGCTGCTCAGGGACAGCTGCTCCAGCAGAAAGGAGCTTACTTGTGGCGTTCCGCAAGGCGCCATCCTGTTCCCAATGCTGTTTAACATCTATATGAAGCTGCTGGGTGAGATTATTTGGAGTTATGGGGCTGGGCGTTATCAGTACGCTGATGACACCCAGATCTATTTCTCCTTTTCCCGATCGTCAGCCTCGAATTCCGATGGCGTCTCTCCTCTTAATGATTGTCTTAAAGCAGTAATGGGCTGGATGAGGAAAAACAGATTGAGATTAAATCCAGACAAAACGGAGGTGCTCACGGTAGCAGCCCCAAAACCAGGAGTTGGGTTGCAACCTCCAGTCCTGGACGGAGTCATGCTGTCTGTTAAGGACTGTGTTCGCAGTCTGGGGGTGCTCCTTGATTCATCGCTTCAGATGACTAGTCAGGTGAATGCGATGGTCAGGAACGCCTGTTATCAGCTTCGGCTGATACGCCAGCTGTGCCCTTTCCTGGAAGTAAGGGACCTCGAGACTGTGGTGCACACACTGGTAACGTCTTGTCTAGATTTCTGCAATGTGCTCTACATGGGGCTACCCTCATGCTTGATCCGGAAACTTCAGTTGGTACAAAATATGGCTGCCAGAGTGGTCTTGGGAACATCTCGGAGAGACCATATAACTCCAGTATTAAAATCTCTCCACTGGCTGCCTATCAGTTTCTGGGCCCAGTATAAGGTGTTGGTTATTACTTTTAAAGCCCTAAATGGCTGGGGTCCAACTTATCTTCAGAACTGCCTCCTCCCATACAATCCTCCCCGTGCACTCTGGTCCTCTGGGAGGAACTTGCTTCAGCCACAAAAATCTAGGCTGTCTGCAACCTCCCAGAGGGCCTTTTCGGTTTCTCTCTCTCTTTCTCTGGCTTTTCTTCGCAAACGAAGATTCAGGAAGGACTCATCCTGCGCTTTCTGCAAGCGCGCTGATGACTGAAAAGGCCAATCCGAGATAAACAAGTCCGGTTGCAGAAATCACAGCAGAAGGTCTCCTCGGGTGATGTTACCGGGTTGTGATTCTTTCTGCGTTGCCGTTTTTACAGCACCCAGTATTCCCAGGCGGTCTCCCATCCAAGTACTAACCAGGCCTGACCTTGCTTAGCTTCTGAGATCAGACAAGATCGGGCGTGTTCAGGGTGGTATGGCTCGGTAATCGCCCCAAAATTATGGAATGGCCTACCAAATGAGATCCGTCAGATGACGAGCCTGAGTAGCTTTAAAAAAGCACTAAAGACGGATCTCTTTCGGCAGGCCTTTCCTAATTAGATCCTAGCCTCAGGAGCTCCTGGCCTCTTTTAATCTGCTGGCTATTTATTATTTTTTAATGTGATTTTAGATTAATTGTTTTTAATTTATATTGGTTTAATATCTTTTTATGGGGGAGGGTGGGGGTGGGTGGTGTTCAGGGATTTTAATCTATACTTGTATTTTAATTTTTGTAAGCTGCCCCGATTGTTTTTAAAAGAAGGGCGGGGTATAAATACATTTTATTATTATTATTATTATTATTATTCCTGAATCTTCGTTGTGAAGAAAAGCCAGAGATTTTCCAGGAAGCAGGTTCCATTATATTTTGAGCAGACAGACAGAGGATTGAACTTTAATATAGAAAAATGTCAAAAATATGAGCCATTCATCCAGATATGGTTGACTATGAGAGAAGAGAGAATGTTATACAGAACATTTCTGGGTATCTTTTCATTCTCTGGTTACTGTCCTTATACTATTCCTTCCTACCTCAACTGATGTGCATAAAGTTGTCCAAATGTTCTAGGCTTTACAATGTTGCTGTACATGAGTTGTCCCTTGTGTGCTAACACTGCTAACCATGTTATGCAACGCTGTGGTTACTGACTGAACAACAGTCGTTTCTGGAACAGCAACACAACAACCTATACAATCCCAGTTTACTAGTGCAGAATTACACATGATGCAATTACTTGGGATGCCCAATTGGAAACATGTGCATTGTGTTCCTAAGCATATTACTGAAAAATATGGGAATTCACGAGAATGACTTGCTATCTATGTGCTTAGGATAATGCATTCCAGCAGTAGTGGCTGGTGGCTCCCATGACAGTGTGGTGGTGAATGTGCTCCAGCTTTCACCTGAAAATAACAGAGGCTATCCAAGATGCTAAACTTATTTTGGGGATAGAGTTCAGCACCTTGGATAGCTATTTTAAAGTCTGGATTAAAATTCAGGGCAAATTCACCACTCTAATGATATGGAAGCCACAAGCTGCCACTGGTTTCAATGTACTTTAGAACTATAATCTTACATCTGAGTCCTGAAGACATCCAAAGGAAATGTTCCACTGAAAACAATTAAGTTTATTTCCAAGTACTGACACGTCCAGAGAATATTACTTATTCCCAAATCCATTTGAAATTGTTCAGACCTAAACATACAGCTAAGCCCTTAAATTGCATTATTTCAGACATGCTTCAAGTGTCTTCCTAATTTATTCTTGATTGTGCCTTTTTCTAATCCTCTTTGTGTTTGCAGCTACATATGGCCTAGATAAATTAACAAGACAAATGACTCTTTGCATGGTAAAACCACAAAAGGTGATCATTTTGAATGGTGTTGTCCCACTAAAGGCCATGGAATTGGCCTGTATATCAGAAATCATCTTTAACATCTTAAACCAGTGGTTCCCAAACTTATTTGGCCTACCACCCGCTTTCCGGAAAAAATATTACTCAGTGCCCCCTGGAAATTAATTTTTAAATTTTTTTAATAACAATTAAACAGAAGGATATATGTATTAATGTTTCTACCTTTTTCATAAAATATAGTAAAGAAAGGTGTAAATTAGAAACATTGATGTTTGAAATTATGAAACTATTTATTGAACTCAGAATAGAAGGGTAATACAAAACAAGTTAAAACATTAGAAATCATCTTAATGAGAAGGATGAACCTGGTATGCTGCTACCAATTTAGTAATCCTCTGATTTATTTTCGTCAGCAGTAATCTTAAATCATCGCAATTGACTATTTGCAATCGTTTTCTTTTTTGTTTGTTTGTTAATAAATTGGTTACCACACTGAACCCACGTTCCACTAAATATGATGAAGGAAATGCAATTAAGAACTTTTGAATTACAGCCCATATTTCAGGATAAGCCATAGGGATCTCCTTTTGCAGCCAGAATTGTTGGTAGCCGCTTTTGAATTTAAATTTCAATTCATCATTTGTAGTTACTTCCATCAGTTCTTCTTGTAACTGTGGAGATTCTTCTGTGTTTGCACTTGAAAAAGGATCCAAAATCTAATCAGGTATGTTCATTTTCAAAATATCATCAAATCGTTGATTAAAATCTGAATGGACAGCATCCAAGTGCTCACAATAAGAAAGTATGTCTTAATTTTGGAACTGGCTGAATTCCCTTTGTCCAAAATTTCGTTTGTACAGAAGAAGTTTTGTCACAAATGCAGAAATAACAGATTTTGTTTTTATTAAATTCAGTTTATCACCTTGAAGCTGAAGATTGCTTTCATTAAATTTTTGAAAGAAGTCGGTCAAGTAAGCGATGTCACTTTTGGATTGAATTAAGTTGGATTGTAAAGCATCATTTTTATCTTTCAAGAACTCCAGCACCAAGTTAAACAGCTTATAAAACCTATCTAAACAGGCACCCTTTGACAACCAACAAACTTCTGTATGAAGCAGCAAACGATTCAATTCTTCATCGTTTTCAATACAAAGCTGTTTAAATAATCTGTCATTCAATTATTTGCTTCTGATTGTGTTGATAGCTTTAATTACATATTGTAATGAATTATGTAGGCGTGCACTTAAATTTTTGGCAACTAGATGTTGACAATGGATGACACAGTGTACTGTGAATGCATTTGGCACCTCCTTTTTTAAATATGCAAGAAAATCCCTGCAGTGCCGTACCATTGCTGGAGCACCATCTGTGGCTACTGATAAGATATTACTCAGAGGTATTTCTTTTTCTTTAAAAAACTCATCCAATGCATGAAATATTGATTCTCCTTTAGTATCAGTTTGCAAATATTTAGCAAATAATAATTCTTGGCAAATTTATTCTTCCTTTGTGAACCGCACGTATGCTAAAAGTAAAGCTTCATTTCCTAACAAAGTTGACTCATCAAGTTGAATAGAAAACTGAGATGTTTTTAAAAAACCACACAATGAATCTTCAACATCTCGAGCCATTTCTTCTTTGCACTGTATTATTGCTTAACGAAATTTTCTTGATAATATCAGATGCTGGCTTGTGTAGCACAGTATGTATTACTTCACTTATAGCCGGTATAATTAGTTCTTCACCAATAGTATGAGGTTTTCCCGATTTGGCAATAATTAACTAAATATTGTAAGAAGCAAGCAAGCCATCGCCATCTTGTGTGGCTGCAGTTGAAAAGAGTTTTGCCAATGTCGGTTGTTTGATAAATTTTTCTTTTAGTGTTCAAAAATAAGATAAATCCTTATCTTTTTTATCACCATGAATTTTAGTCAATTGTTCTTGTAGTCTGGAAGGCTTCATAGCTTCGTTTGATAAAACTTTCTGGCAAATCAGGCACATTAGTAATGTATTGTTTACAGGCAACTCAATAAAGCCATATTTCAAATATTCAATATTATATTGTCTACCTTTTTCTTTGGTTGAACCATTATTATCTGTAGAAAAAATAATTTTTTTATGGAGATATTTTTAATTATTTTTTGGGGGTAATTTTTTGAAATATTTTTGTAAAAAACAAACTAAAATACCAATGAAATAAATAAACATATTATTAATTGTAAAGCGCATATAATTATTACAAAATAAATAAATAATGCTCACGAATTATAGTCACACTATTTGTTAGTTAACTTTAACTTGTCACAATATCACAACAATCTAACTTAGGACTTTTTCGGATGGAGAAATACACCACAAGAAGGGTTGTCCCTCTTGCGACACTGCTGTGCAGCAGGGAGGTGTTTCGTATGACGCCGTCCCCCTGCTGATTCTGTTCCAGTACAGATCACAGCTCCAGCATCATATTTGGCTGTTTCTTAATCACAGAAGTTGACGCTGGAGCTGTGATCTGTACCGGAACAGAATCGGCAGGGGGACGAGTCATACGAAACGCCCACCCTGCCGCGCAGCAGCATCGCAAGAGAGATGACCCATCTCCGTGTATTTCTCCATCCGAAAAAGTCCTCAGAGTTATATTACGCCCGTAATTCCTGTAATAATTATGGGAAATCTCCTGATTCATAGCATGCTCCAAAATTTGCTGGTAGTACTGCCAGTGGCCAGTACTGCTGCTGCCGTTCCAGGCTTTGGCCTTGCGATCGACCAATTGCACGAGTGGCAGTTACCCGCAGCAATGCTCGTAGTGCTCACGTGTTTTGGAATGGCAATTCAGTGGCACCACATGAACAGTAGCAGTGCGTGATTGCATATACCTCAATGCAAGTGAGGGAGTATGCGGGAACCAAGCCAATGTCAAGTATGTTGTTCAAAGAAAAATTAAGCGTTATGAGCGGAATACATACATCAATTTTTCTAAATCCTCTCTTCTTTCTTTTATGCTTTCACCGCCCCCTTACAGTTATTCATCACCCCCAAATGTACCTGTGGCCATCACTGCCCCCTGGATTGCTGCAGTGCCCACCAGGGGGCGGTAGTGCCCACTTTGGGAATCATTGTCTTAAACAGACACTTCTGTACAGATTGTTCCTATAATTCACATTCACTAAATAAACCCTACAAAATCCTTTGAAGTAAGCCCACAAGAGTAAAAAAATACTACTGCTTTGTGAGCAGCGGAATTGTATTTGCGTTTTGTATTTTTAGTACTGAGATATATTCACAGCTGCATGAATCTCCATACACTGTTAAGTAGAGTAGGACCCCTGTATCCTCTGAGAATTGGTTCTGGGGGGAGTGTGAATACTGAAAACTGTGGATAACAGCGAACACCATTGAAAATAATGGGACTTCCAGTTTAAAATAAAAAAGAGTTGCCTTGGAGGACCTAGAAAATGGTGAGAGAAGACTTATTTTCTAGGAAGACTCTATGGTAGGTTTGCTGTTTTGTGTCCTGTGGATAATTGAATCAGTGGATAATGACTCAGTGGATATGGGGTCCTACTGTACACAGCTTGGAAATGTTAATTTTTGGACTGCACTTCCAGAATATCTAGCCAGCAGGGCCAATGGCCAGACTCACTTGGGGATTCTGGGAGTTGCATTCCAAGAAGGTAATGTGCTCAAACTGTTTGCGTAGGAGAAACAGATACATATGATACATCTTTATTTTGTAAAAAGGGGGGGCAGGGGATGCCTTTGAGGCTGTGAATTTTCTTTTAGGCAGGTGTCTTGGAAGCCTTTATCTAAAGCAGCGGTTGTTCAACTTCCTATCCTCAGAGGACTCTTTTGGATGGATTTGTTTGCTAAGGAACTCCTTCACATCTCAGCAGATGTGACATGCATTTCAAGAGATTGTGGGATGTAATCTTAGTCTTACATTAATTCTATACATTGGGGTAAGAATAAGGTGGCCTATAGATATTATTGGATTGTAAGTCTCCAAAGCCTTACCTAGCAAAACTATTGTGGAGGAATGTTGGGAGTGCAGTCCAACAATATCTGGAGGGTTGCACAATTGCCACCCTTGCCACCTAGCGTGCTTTATTATATGCGAGTATATAATTTTGCTTTATTTTGAAATCACGGATGTGCATCACTGAGGCAGATTGATAGTACTGTAGTGGATATTTTGTCTGTAGGGCAACTTTACTTACATGGTTGATTTTTTTCACTGAAGTTCCTCTGATCAGCATGTAAGACAATGCCTCTCAGTCTTTGGGTCTCCAGAAGTTTTGGACTTTAGTTCCCAGCAGGCTTTATGGGAGTTGAAGGTCTACACATCTGGAAGACCAAAGTCTGAAAACTACTGATCTAAGAAACCTCACACATTTGAAAGGCATTGCTCTACAACATTTGTCATGGCTTCAGAAATTAGTTTTGTCTTTTCATTATCTAAGAGATGTTTGGCTTCATTTGATAACCTCTGCTTGTGGGATGTTCTCATATGGTAGATGATTGCGTTACCATGCCTTGCACTCCCTCCCTCTTTCATAATTTGGCAATGTTGGACATTTCACGAGGTCTAGGTAGATCAGGACAGACCAAAAGTGTGTTCAAGTGAAGGTCACCCAAGATCTAATGAAGATGTCTTGGAAATTTCCAACAGACATGCCCAAGATAGGATTAAGCAGAGCCCCTTAGTATAAGAGTCATCAAGGTGGAATCTGCTAATCTCCTCTTGGACACTCTTTGGAGCCATGCTCCAAAACAAAGAGAATACCCATTATCCCCACAAATGCCTTCCCTCACACCTTTCCCCTCCCACAATAAGGACACTACCATAAACACATCAACACATTAATATCTCAGACATTAGTAGCAACTAACAAAATCGTGGTATTCTTTATTTAACTGTGGGGAATCGATCCAAGTATTGTTTTAGACTCAGACACCCTTTCAGGATACAATTGGGTATAAATATTAGTCCCAAACAATAGCCAAGTATGCACAGTTCTTCTGACACCATCATTCTGCCGGATCGCTGTGTCACTTTCATCTTCATGCCTGAATCTTAACCTTTGCTCATCAGGACTGGTATGAGCCCAAACGTCCACAGATCTATTCCTCTATCCAACCTTTCTGCCTTAATTCTTCACTAGCCTTGTGAGGTTCTTGTGAGTGTAAGTGCATGTGTGAATGATTTCATTTTTATCTTCCAATAAAACCCATTTTATTTACTTTAACCCAGAGTCTCTGCAGTGAGTACTGGTAGACACAGATGCAAAGGTCCCACAAGTTACTCAACCTCTTGCAGCCATGCTTTTGAGCTAATTATAATTCCCCAAATTAATACTGCAATTTAGTGTCATAAACTGGTCTCCTACAGATCCCCAGCAATTTGGGTAACAACTGTGGACATAATAGCAGATGTTCTTATGTGAATAATCGAACCTGGAAAAGCCAACATCTTCACTACCAGGAACAATATGCAAATGTGTGGATTAGTAGAAACACTGAGTACAGAAAGAAAAAAAAATGTATAGTACATGTTTGATTCCAGGACAATCTTGGTTAACAAATACTCCAATAATCTCAAACAATATTCACTATTTCAGTTGCAAGAGTATAGGAGTATCTACAGCATTCCAGAAGAATGAGCAACTGCATGTAAAACTGCACAAGTGTAAAATTGTTGCACAGTCTATATTCACTTGAGTACCAAATGCAATCTGAAAACAGTCCAACACAATGCTATATTCCTGATATCATCTACTTGCAAATTTGGTGCAGCACTGGAGCCACTTGAAATCAACTGGAGATGTAGCAAAGATAAGTACAGAACAGCCGACCTCATCTTAAACACAGATTCCTTTACTTTGGAGAACAGACATGGAGATAATCTGAGAAGCTCAACTTCTCTGGCAGAAAAAAAGTCAGGTAAAAAAAGGTAAAAAATTTGAGTGATGCACCTGTTAAAAATTATGCAGAACAAGGTTGTTAATGCAACTGATATGTATAATTAGCAATTTGATTGGCATCATATGCAGATTTTTACTCAGCTTTGGGAGCTTGGAATATCTGGGTTCTAGCAACTGCAGATTTAGAATAAAATTCTGCCTGACTGGGGACCACAAAAGACTCCACTTTTACACCTCTATGGGATTTGGGGGCATGGGCATATACACTGTGGACCTGTTTCTTGAAGGTGGACCATTATTCCATCTTACTCTGTATGTGGGTTAAATAAAACAATAGGGACAGCCACACTAGAGAAATAATCCAGGTTGAAACTGGATTATTTGCCATGGCTCCTTCCTATGGAATTCTGGGATTTGTAGTTTGGTAAGGCACCAGCATGCTCTATCAGAGAAGGCTAAAGACTTTGTAAAACCACAAATCCCAAGATTCCATAGGAAGGAGTCATGGCAAATAATCCAGTTTCAAACGGGATCATTTTGTCATGTGGATTCCCCCAATGTGATTTCTTTTTTAAGACACACATTGCATAAATGATGTCTCACATACTACAGGGGCATGAAGGGACAGATATCACATAAGAAGCATTAGAACAATATGGCATGTGGTTACGTCCCCTCTAGGGAATTGTTTAGAGCAGGGCCGGTTTAACCTGTCTGCCAGATCCGCATTGGCGGGGGGCCTCGGGGGTGAAGGGGGCCCCCTGGTGAGTGTTGCCCTTATCTGATGAAGGAGACAGCCAGGAGACAGCAGCCGGCTCCTCCGCTCCTTTGGAGCCCCTTCCCCCTCCCTCCTCAGGCAGGGCATGGCAATAGCACTGAGCTACTGCGGGAGATAGAGAAAGGGTTTGCTCTTGGGAAGTTGTAATTTGGAGACAGTCCCTGGCTGCATTAGCGAAAGAAACAGCAGCCCTCTGTGGCAGAAGCTGGAGGGAGTTTGCTGCTACCGCTGAGACGGTGAGTGTGTGTTTATGAGAGAGACAGGGAATTTGAGCGTTGTCTCGGAAAGGGCTTCTTTCTTTCTTTCTTTCTTTCTTTCTTTCTTTCCCTTCCCTTCCCTTCCCTTCCCTTCCCTTCCCTTCCCTTCCCTTCCCTTGCCAACTGAGTTCAGCCTGCATTTGTGTGTGTTTGCCTATGTGCCTTCAAGTCATTTCTGACTAAGGCAAACCTACCATGGGGTTTTCTAGGCAAGGTTTGTTCAAAGGGTGTGTGCCTTTGCCTTCCTTTGAGGCTGAGAGTGTGTGACTTGCCCAAGGTCAGCCAGTGGGGTATTCATGGCTGAGTAAGGATTCAAACCCTGGTCTCCATAGTCATAGTGCAATGCTGAAACTTTTACAACACTCTTAACTCTTTTAACAGAAGAATACTGTATAAAGAATATAAATTAAAATTTGGAGTAATATTACTGGGAACAATGGTTTTATTGTTGTCACTAAAACACCAGTATCCCATTAGTGTTATGTGAGAGGCATTGGCCTAGAGCAGTGGATCTTAACCTTTTCTTTACCAGGGACCCCCTTTAAATTTGTTGCCCCAAGACTTAACTCAAGATTTAAAACCCTAATAATAATAGCTAACAACAACAACAATACAATTACACCATCCATTAAACTTTCCCTCAGAGACACTCTTGCTTCTTCCTGCAAGTTTGTGGCTGGAGTGGATTGAATGGCAATGTGCAGGCCAAGCCAGCCAGCCTTTGCCTTGGTTCCTGTCACATGGCTACTCCACTACAGGGAGGAGGTGGGCCAAGCAGTCTTCAAGCCTTTGTGGACCCCCCTGTGAGGACATTGCGGACCCCAAGTTAAGAACCACTGGGCTAGAGAATGCTGGAAAAGGAACAATGCAACCAGACCTTGAGAAGGGTGCTGGCAGGGGGATTCTGGGAGGTGTAATCCAAGAGTAACTTTCCCAGGCTCTGAATGCAGCCTAGAATCATAGGGCTGGAAGGGACCCCAACAGCCATCCCATCCGATCGGCTTCTGCCCTGCAGGAACACACAATCCAAGCATTCCTGACAAATGCCCATCCAGCCTCTCCTTAAAAACCTCCAAAGAAGGTGAGTGCACCACACTCCCAGGCAGCAGAGTATTCCACTGCCTTACAGCTCTTACTGTCAGGAACTTCTTCCTAATGTTTAGGTAGAATCTCTTTTCCTATAGTTTGAGTCCATTGCTCCGTGTCCTAGTCTCTGGAGCAGCAGAAAACAAGCTTGCTCCTTCCTCAGTATGACACCCCTTCAAATATTTAAACATGGCTATCATGTCCCCTCCTAACTTTCTCTTCTCTGGGCTAAACATGCCCAGCTCCCTAAGCCATTCCTCATAGGGCATAATGGCTTCCAGACCTCCCAACATCCTTCTCGATATCTTTCTTGAATTGTTGTGCCCAGAACTGGAAACAATATTCCAGGTGAGGTCTGACCAAAGCAGAATGGAGTGATACTATTACTTCCCTTGATCTAGACACTATTAATGCAGCCTAACGCATTGGCATTTTTTGCTGCTGCATCACACTGCTAACTCATGTTTAGCTTGTAGTCCACTCTTTCTTTTCTTTGAGGAAATCTACATCATTACATTAATTGCTAATAAACTAAAAATATTATGTTAGTGCCTATAATATAGTTTTTAAACTAAATTATTGGTGTCAAATTATGTAATACAGTAGGCCCCTCTTATCCACTGGGGATTGGTTCGGGGGGGTGGATTCTGAAACCCATGAATAATAGTGAACACCATTGAAAAAATGGTACTCCTGGTTTAAAATACCATAGAGTTGCCTTGGAGGGCCTAGAAAACCACTAGGGAGGACACATTTACTAGGAAGACTCTAGGGTAGGTGTGCTGTTCTGTGTCCCATGGATAATGAATCCATGGATACGGGGGCCCTACTGTGATCTGAACATCCTGTACGGTGAATAGGTTAGGTTACATTGACCTGAGATAAACATATGGGGGCCCCAAAATAAAGCACTGCAGGGGGCCCCAAAATTCCTTAAACCGGCCCTGGTTTAGAGCATGGTTAAATTCTACACACACACCCCTATGGGGCAGGGTGTCTTTCAAGGTTACACTCCTATTCTCCCTGATAGTGTGAAACATTTTTGCTGGTTTGGTTTTGCATCCAGGATGCTACACTGAACATTTAAAACTCTTAAACTCTTTGCACACTTATAATCATGGGGCATATATACACATAGCTATAAACCAGCTTGTGTTAAATAACCATGGTTTGTTATGTAAATCATGAATTACATAGCAGAAAACCCCAAAAAATATGGCTTGTATTCTCAATTTCTGTTTGTTTTGGTTCTTTTGTTTTACACCACTTCTGTTAGCTCCTGTTTCCAGGCAGGCATTTGAGGAAAGAAGCCAAGGCCAAGTCACAGTTGTAGATTGGATGCCATTGTTTAAGTGAGCCAGAGTTTGTAAGCCAACAACAAATGATAGATTCATTTGCCTCTGTTTAGGACTCTGCAAAGTCCATGAGGTACCAGTATGGAAATGGGCATTTCCTGCAGCATGGTTCTGACTGGACAGCAGTGACAGCCATTAGGCCAAAGTCAGTGGGAAGTAGAAGTGAATATTCTGTTACTCATTGACCCTCTTGGGAACTTTGAAGGACTGAGGCTGGTCTCAGTGGAAAATGTCTTGCTCCCTTCTGCATTTATCCTTTGTCCCCAAGCCTGATATTTTAAAGAATTTCTTTCAAAAGGTGAGGTATAAGAGAGCAACCTTAACACTCTCCACCCTCCCAAAGTTCTTTCTCATTATGAGATCCTGCCAAGAAAAATTTGGCTTCTTCATGGTATGTGATGGTCGCCAGTCTTTTGGGAAGGCATGCCACACAGTATAAGACAGAATCATAGAATCTTAGGGCTTGTTAACACTGCAGAAATATAGCAGTTTGACACCACTTTATCTACCCACAGTTCTTGTCATAGAGGGAACAAGGCAAACAGTGCAAGGACCCAACAGTGGGAGGCAAAAGAACTTGCACAGGGAGCAAGTAAAGGGAACACATTGTCTTAGATGTCTCTACACTAATGCATAGAGCATGGGAAATAAGCAAGATGAACTTGAACTCCTCGCACTACAAAACAAATATGATATAATAGGCATTACTGAAACCTGGTGGGATGAGTCACATGATTGGAATGTAGGAATAGAGGGGTATAACCTTTATAGGAGAAACAGGCCAAACAGGAAAGGAGGAGGAATAGCATTATATGTCAGGGATATTTACACCAGTGAAGAGATCCATGACATCAATACTGGAAGCCAGGTGGATAAAAATTAAAGGGGAGGGAAACAACAGGGATGTTATTGTGGGACTCTACTACAGACCCCTAAATCAGACGGAGGAATTGGATGATGCCTTTCTAGAACAGATGAACACACACGCAGAAATGAGAGATGTAGTAGTGATGGGTGACTTCAACTATCCTGATATTTGCTGGCAATCTAACTCAGCCAAAACTTCAAGGTCTAGCAAATTCCTTACTTGCCTGGAAGACAATTTCATGGTCCAAAAGATGGAAGAGGCAACAAGGGGGTCAGCTATTTTACATATGATCCTAACCAACAGAGATGATCTGGTTAATGGGGTGCAAGTGGTGGGATCCTTAGGTGAGAGTGATCATGTTCTCCTGGAGTTTGTTATACAATGGAAAGGAGAAGCCAGGCATAGTCAGACACACATTCTTGACTTTAGGAGAGCTGATTTCAATAAACTCAGGGAAATACTGGGGGTGATCCCATGGTCAGGAATACTAAAAGAGAAGAGACCTCAAGACGGAAGGGACTTTTTCAAAAGGGAGATACTGAAGGCACGATTTCAAACAGTACCAATTTCAAACAGGAAGAAAAATGGGAGGTGTCTCAAGAAACCAGGATGGATGACTAAAGAACTTTCAACGGAGCTAAGTTTTAAATGGAACATGTATAGGAAATGGAAAAAGGGGGAAATCACCAAAGAAGAATTCAAACAGATAGCGAACACGTGTAGGAGTAAAGCCAGAAAAGCTAAAGGGCAGAATGAGCTCAGGCTTGCTAGGGAGGTTAAGAACAATAAAAAGAGGTTTTTGGGGTATGTCCGCAGCAAAAGGAGGAAGAAGGTAATGATAGGGCCACTACATGGAGAAGATGGCAAAATGCTAACAGGGGACAGAGAAAAGGCAGAATTACTCAACATCTTCTTTGCCTCAGTGTTTTCAGAAAAGGAAAAGGAGGACCAACCTGAGGAGAATGGAACAGAGGACACAATAGGGGAAATCCAGCACAGAATAAGCAAAGAGGTAGTACAGGAATACCTTCTTAATCTAAATGAATTTAAATCTCTAGGACCAGATGAACTACATCCAAGAGTATTAAAAGAGCTGGCAAATATAATCTCAGAGCCATTGGCAATAATATTTGAGAACTCCTGGAGAACAGGAGAAGTCCCAGCAGACTGGAGGAGAGCAAACGTTGTCCCCATCTTCAAAAAGGGGAAAAAAGAGGATCCCAACAATTATCGTCCAGTTAGTCTGACATCAATACCAGGGAAGATTCTAGAGCAGATCATTAAACAGAGAGTCTGTGAACATTTAGAAGGCAGTGCCATCATCACAAAAAGTCAACATGGGTTTCAGAGAAACAAGTCATGCCAGACTAATCTGATCTCTTTTTTTGATAAAGTTACCAGCTTGGTAGATGAAGGGAACGCTGTGGACATGGCATACCTTGATTTCAGTAAGGCCTTTGACAAGTTTCCCCATGACATTCTTGCAAACAAGCTTGTAAAATGTGGGCTAGACAAGTTAACTGTTCAATGGATTTGTAATTGGTTGACCGGCCGAACCCAAAGGGTTCTCAGTAGTGGCTCCTCTTCGTCTTGGAAAGATGTGACCAGTGGGGTGCCACAGGGTTCTGTCCTGGGCCCAGTGCTATTCAACATCTTTATCAATGACTTGGATGAGGGAATTAGGGGCATACTTATCAAATTTTCAGATGACACCAAATTAGGAGGAGTAGCTAATACCCTAGAGGACACGATCAAAATTCAGAATGACCTGGATAGACTGGAGAGCTGGGCCAAAGCTAACAAAATGAAATTCAATATGGAGAAATGTAAAGTACTGCATTTAGGGCGGAAAAATGAAATGCATAGATATAGGGTGGGAGAGACCTGGCTGAATGAGACTACGTGTGAAAGGGATCTAGAATCATAGAACTGCAGAGTTGGAAGAGACCACGAGGGCCATCCAGTCCTAGTAGACCACAAATTGAACAGGAGTCAACAATGTGATGCGGCAGCTAAAAAGGCCAATGCAATTTTGGGCTGTATGAATAGAAGTATAGTGTCTAGATCAAGGGAAGTAATAGTGCCACTCTATTCTGCCTTGGTCAGACCTCACTTAGAATATGGTGTCCAGTTCTGAGCACCACAATTCAGAAAGGATATTGACAAATTGGAGCGTGTCCAGAGAAGGGCAACTAAAATGGTGAAAGGTCTGGAAACGATGCTTTATGAGGAGAGACTTAGGGAGCTGGGTATGTTTAGCCTGGAAAAAAGATGGTTAAAGGGCGATATGATAGCCCTGTTTAAGTATTTGAAGGGATGTCACGCTGAGGATGGAGCAGGCTTGTTTTCTGCTGCTCCAGAGACTGGAACATGGAGCAATGGATGCAAGCTCCAGGAACAGAGATTCCACCTCAACATGAGGAGGAACTTTTTGACAGTAAGAGCTGTTTGGCAGTGGAACACACTCCCTCGGAGCCTGGTGGGGTCTCCTTTCTTGGAGGTCTTTAAACAGAGGCTGAATTGCCATCTGTCGGGGATGCTTTGATCAAGATTTCCTGCGTGGCAGGGGGTTGGACTGGATGGCCCTCGTGGTCTCTTCCAACTCTGCAATTCTATGATTCTATCCTGTGGAATCCTGGTATTTGTAGTTTGGTGAGGAACCAGAGTTCTCTGATAGAAAAGGCTACCTCACAAAACTACAAATACCAGGATTCCATAGGATAGAAAACTATAGTGGATAAAGTGGTGTCAAACCGGTATATTTGTGCAGTATAGACACGCCCTTAGAGTTTGAAGGACCAAAAGGGGCATCTAGTCCAAACATCTGCCATGCAGGAATATACAATGAAGGTGTTCCTGAAAGGAACCCACTGAACCTCTGTTTAAAGACTTTCCAAGAAGGACAGCCGACCACCTTCTGAGGCAGTCTATTCCACTGTCAAACAGTCCTTACAGTAAATAAGTTCCTTTAATCGTTTAGGTGGAATCTCTTTTTCTGTGCTTTGAATCCATTAGTTTGTCTTCTAGTCTCTAGAGCAGCAGAAAAAAAGCTGGCTCCATCTTCTACATAACATCCCTTCAGGTATTTAAAGACAGCTATCATGTCAGGTAGTGCTGCTGTGGCCCATTCACACCACACAATTACATTTGTCCCTTCACATTCGCGGGGGTTAGGTTCCCCAGATGCCCGCGAATGTGAAAATTCCACAAATAATGACTGCCCTCCCCCTCCCCTGCCAAAGCGACCATGGGGCCTCCGGAGGCCCCACGGTCGCTTCCCCCCGCCTCCGCACTCTCTTCCAAGGCCTTCACGGGGCCTCCGGAGACCCTCCCGAGGCTCTGTGGATGCCTCCCCAGCCCTCCCCCTCCCTCCCAAGGCCTTCACGGGGCCTCCGGAGAGTCTCCGGAGGCCCCATAAAGGCCTCCCCGTCCCTCCCCCCTCCCACCCCGGGCCTTCCCCCTCCCACCCTGGCCCTCCCCCCTTCCTCCCCGGGCCTTCACGGGGCCTCCAGGAGGCCCCTTGTCACGGTTTTGGGTGGGTGGGTGGCCTCCCAAAACCACGAATAATCAAAACCGCGAATGTTAAGTTCATGAATGTGGAGGGTCAACTGTTTAGTGCTATGATTCCATTTTAACTGCCATACTTCCATCTTATGGCCTTCTGGGATTGGTAGTTTCGTGAGGCACTAGTGAGCACTCTGACTGAGAATTCTAAACACCTTTCCCTAAACTGCAACTATCAGGATTCCACAGGATGGAACTGAGGCAGTTAAAGTGGAACAAAAGGTCCATAATTGTGTAGGCCTATCCAGATAATTTTAAATTGTGAATTTTAAACTGTGTACTGCTTGTTTTAAAATGTCTTAGTCTTACTTGTTTTTTAAATTGATAAGTTTTAACTGATATGTGTTTTTAACTGTAAAATTATATTTATATGTTAATGTATAAACATAATATACATAATGTATAAACGTAATAAACATAATTGTTCCCCACCTTGATCCATAGGGAGAGGTGGGCAAGAAATAAATATGATGATGATGATGATGATGACTGGGCCCGAGTTCCCTAGTCCCTGGGGTGCTTTTTGCCTCTAGAGTACTGATCCAGGAACCAGGGGAAGTACAAGATCAGCAGGTGGGAGTATGGGCCTGAACCTATACAGTTGCAAGGCCTAGGTCTTCCCTAGTTACCAAGGCATGCCACAAACTCACTGTCTGCAGTACTTGTCAGCCCACCCCCCTTTGGCTTTTCTTCGCTAACGAAGATTCAGGAAGGACTCATCCTGCACTTTCTGCAAGCGCGCTGATGACAAAAAAGGCCAATCTGAGATAAACAAGTCCGGTTGCAGAAAGCACAGCAGAAGGTCTCCTTGGGTGATGTTTCCGGGTTGTGATTCTTTCAGCGTTGTCGTTTCTTTTCAAGACTTGTTCGGCGTGAGTTCTCAAATAAGGCTGCAGCATTGTGGATAGTGTGTCTCCATGCCTCCTGATGTGAGGCCAGGGCGGACCATTGTTGGTGATCAATTTGGCCGAGCCTGAGATGTTGTTTCGGGGAGTCCTTGTATGGTTTTTTTTTTGGAGCGCCCCTGTTACGCTGATTCGTGCTGAGTTCACCGTAGAGTGGCTATGGTTTCCATATTAGTGGTGCAGTAAATTGATTCCAAGTTAAAGAACTTTAAATAAACTATCCAAGGTGCTGACCACTACCCACCAAAGTAGGTTAAACAACTTGGATAGCTCCTTTAAAGTTCAGACTAAAAAGGGAGCCCTGGTGGTGCAGTGGTTAAATGCCAGTACTGCAAGCCACCATGTTGCAAGTTCGATTCCAGAGGGCTCCAAGGTTCACTCAGCCTTCCATCCTTTTGTAGGTCGGTAAAATGAGTACCCGGCTTGTGGGGGCAATTAACTAACATACATTGGAAGCTGCTTATTGCAGTGTAGATGTGTAAACTGCTATTGCTTAAAACAATTTGTAAGCCGCTCTGATAGCCTTGTGGCTGAAGATTGTGGTATAAATAACTAAATAAAAATAAATAAATAAATCCATGGCTGCTTAACTGGACTCTGTTCTTGACAGGAGGTTTCAAAGATCAGGATTTGACAAAGATCAGCTGTTTAAAAAAACACACACAAAAGAAAACCACCAGTTTAGCAACACAATTTCCAAGAAGGATAATTGTTACTTGAAGTTATATCCCAAGACAACTTGCTGCCAAAGTGGAACAGGAAATGGAAGATGCATTGTACTTAAGGGCAGACAAGTTATTTAGGCAGCTGAGACAAAAAATCCCTGAAGCACTTTCTTCTGAGAGCAAACATGAAGTACCAAATTAAGCCCTATCACCAAAAACCAGCAGCTTGAAGAAGCCCTCTCACACCACCCAATGGTCGGACTGGCCTTGGGAAACTATGTCTTTGCACAGTTGAATGTTTCCCCCCCCAATGGAGCTGCTGTTTCTATTTAAATGAACAATAGCCACACTAAGGGCCTTTTCACACTACACAGTTATAGCACTATCATTCCATTTTGTCATTAGTGTTGCCAGGTTTTCAAAACAAGAATAAGGGACAGTCAATATTAATGTATTCCTGCATGGCAGGTGTTTGGACTATATGGCCCTTGTGATCCCTTCCAGCTCTGAGATTCTATGACATGCAGGATTGACAATCAGAAAGCAGCTGTGAACATGTTTTTGCTCTACCAAAATACCAAATGAAAGTACAGTTTTCTCTTCACATTTGCTGGGGTTTGGTTCCAAGACCCCCCCCCCCCGTGAATACCCAAATCCGTGAAAACTCAAGTCCCATTATATGCAATGGCATAGCAAAATGGTGTCCCTTATATAAGATGCCAAAATCAAGGTTTGCTTTTTGGATTATTATTTATTTAAGAAAATTTTCAAACCGTGAATACTTAAATCCGTGAATGCCAAATCCGTGAATGCAGAGGGACAACTGTTCAGTACAGTACAGTATTGCATTGATTCCAGTTAACTTAGCCTGGTATTTCTCTGTAAAATTAACATACTGCCCACTTGCATATATTACAGTATACGATGCACACACTTGTCTTTATGATAGAGCCTACACCAAAAAATAGGATTTTTGTCTTTATCATAGAGCTTACACAAAAAATATTGTTCAGTATACATTTTGTTCAGTATGCATAAAAGGAATAGAGGACATCTCTTATAATAAGAGACACTGGCCAGTCCAATAAGGGACAAGCTTTCAAATAAGGGACACCCCGTATAATAAAGGACACTTGGCAACCTAATTGCCATGGTTCTAATCTATGGAATCCTGGGATTTGTAGTTTAGGGAGGATATGCCAGGTGCTGTAGGCTATATTTCAGAGGAAGGAACGGGAAAAACTACCTCTGACGATTTCTTGCCTAAGAAATCCCTATGAAATTCATGGGGTCGCCATAAATTGACAAGTGACTTAAAGGCACACAAACTCACACATTTAGAATTCTTGGCCAGAGAGCTCTAGTACCTCTCCAAACTTACAAACGCCAGGATCCCATAGGATGCAGCCAGGACTGTTTACAGTAGAATCAGAGTGCTCTTTAAGTGTGTAGTGTGAAAGGCTCTCAGGCCACTGCAGTTCAGCCGTAGTGGAATGACCAGAGACAGTAGAGCAAGCTGTTAGAAGTGGGAAATGGTGGTTGCTGTGCCAGTTCGAGCCCACAGAGGGGCGGTGTCGTCCCGTGCGGCTCGTTCGTCAAGTAGTGATCCTTGCTTGGGATTCCTCCCCTCCAGTTTCAGTTCAAATCCAGATCGGAAGGACCAAACACCCTGGACCTTTCCCATTCGGCGCTGCTTCTAGCAGATCTTCCCGCCCAGCACTTGAATGCCCCTGAACGAAGAGTCGCTTCTCTCGGGTTGGTCAACATGCCGCTCAGGGCTTCTTTCCCGCCCACAGCGAAGGTCCGACGTGAGCGCGATGCCTACAAGATGCTCCCGCTTCTCTGGCCAGTCGGGGCTGCCCAAGCTTCTTCCTGGGCTTGACTCGGTTCACAGCCCCTCAGAGCCTTCGTTCCTGGTTCGAACCCAGAGGGTCCAGTCCAAGGTTCACTCAGCCGTCCATCTTTTCCATAAAATGTGTAGCCAGCTTGTTGGGGGCAATTAGCTAACACGTTGTAAACCGCTTAGAGCAGTGGTTCTCAACCTGTGGGTCCCCAGATGTTGTTGCACTACAGTTCCCAGAATCCCTCACAATTGGCTTTGCTGTCTGGAGTTTCTGGGAACTGTAGTGCAACAACATCTGGGGACCCACAGGTTGAGAACCACTGGCTTAGAGTGCTTTGACACTGATGAGCAGTATATAAGTATCAACGCCTTCTACTTTCACAATATCAGTGCTACTGCTATTGCTTTCCTGATCCGCGCAACGAGATTCTATAGAGGGATTCATAGAATTGTAGAGCTGGAAGAGACCACGAGGGCCATCCAGTCCAACCCCCTGTCATGCAGGAATCACGATCAAAGCATCCCTGACAGATGGGCATCCGGCCTCTGTTTAAAGACCTCCAAGGAAGGAGACCCCACCACGCTCCGAGGGAGTGCGTTCCACTGCCTAACAGCTCTGACTGTCAAAAAGTTCCTCCTAATGTTGAGGTGGAATCTCTGTTCCTGGAGCTTGCATCCATTGCTCCGTGTTCCAGTCTCTGGAGCAGCAGAAAACAAGTCTGCTCCATCCTCAATGTGACATCCCTTCAAATACTTAAACATGGCTATCATATAGCCTCTTAACCGTCTTTTTTCCAGGCTAAACACACCCAGCTCCCTAAGTCTTTCCTCATAAGGCATGGTTTCCAGACCTTTCACCAGAGCACAGTTGGTTGGGCTTTATCCCCACTCCTGGGCACCCCAACCATTTCTTTTCTCCCCATAACCCGTAATGTACCCCTCCTTTTGCCAGACTCTGCCCCACTGACTCGCGCCTCCCACCAGAAGCCAAAGCGCGCGGCGGCCACACACACCCAGCTGGCGCGCGCTGGAAGTCTCCCGTCCCGACTTGAAAGTGGCTCTTCAGTCCCCGGCGCGCGCCCCGCTCCCTCCCCATTGGCCACCACGCCTGCACATGCGGCGCCCGGAGGGTTGGCCTGGTTGGCTGGCTGGTTGCTAAGGCAACCGGGAAGAGCGGGCGGGGGAACAGCCTCCCCTCCCAACCAGCCCTTCAACCCTTACTGAGGAGAGCGCGCGAGAGAGGGAGCGCGAGCGCAAAGCCCGGGAAAGCGGGGCTGGCAGGGCAGGCGGCGTCCCTCCTCGACCGACCCGGGCGGGGGTTATGGAGACTCCTGGGGCGCTGAAGGCTCAGCAGCAGCAGCAGCAGCAGCAGAGGCGGCCGCGGTGGTGGAGGCGACAGCAAGGCGAAGAAGCGGGGCTGGCTGCATCTCTGCTGGAGGGACGCACGCCCACAGGGAGAGGTAACACGGGGAATGGGGGGGGGCTTCGCGTGGCTTTCCCCACGCGTGCCTCGCGCGGGCGGCTCTCTCTGCCGGCTTGTGCCGTCGGAAGAATGAGAAAGTTTTCGGGTTTGTGTGTAAAAAAGAAAAAAGGATGGAGGAGGAGGAAGGAAAGAGGGTTGGGACTCCTTCACAATGTGTGCTGGGGTGAGCTTTCAGGGATTATTAACCCACTTCCTCGAAAGCATCATCCTGTGTGTGAAGCAAGTGGGTTATAATCCATGGGGTCTTGTGCTATAAAACACATGCAAAGGTAACACGAGAAACCTCCCCTCTTTGCCTCCCGTTTTGGATTGTAATGGAAGAGGCTCCCTCTTTGGAAAGTTTTCCCCCTGTATGTGTAGGGGGGTGGGTGGGTGGGAGATAACCTTTGCTAGAAGAGAGGAAAAGGAGGAAAGTGAAGTCACTGATACAATCCATTGTATTTGTTTCACCCTGGTGAGCAGTTTGAAGCCTATATGTTTCTTGGGATAGATGAAGTCGAAGGCTTTCACGGCCGGCATCCACAGATTTTCCTTGGTTTTTTTCCGGGCTGTGAGGCTGTGTTCTGGAAGAGTTTCTTTCTGACGTTTCGCCTGCATCTGGGGCTGGCATCTTCTGATGCATCTGTGGCTGGCATCTTCAGAGACAGACAGATAGAGATAGCCACAGTTGCAGGCCCGGAAAAAAACGAAGGAAATTCAAAGGAGGCAAGGTTTTCCTGAGGTGTTGCGGCCGGCGAGGAGGGAGGGAGGCAGCCGCTTTCCCTTGGCTTCCCCGGGAAAGCCCAAGAGAAAAGAGTTGTGAACGGGGACCTGCTCTGTGACCTCTTGGTTCCCCGTTATGAATTCCCATTCCCGTTAGGATGATTCCACACCGCCAGCCTGTCATGAGGGTTCAGTGATAGTAGAGGTCTTGAAACAGGCTGGATGGCCATCTGTCAGGGATGCTTTGATCGTGATTCCTGCGTGGTAGGGGGTTGGACTGGATGGCCTTTGGGGGTCTCTTCCAACTCATGATTCTAGTAGTGGCTTGCTGTGATAGGATCACAACTGAGGTAATGGCTTGGTTTATGGGTCTTAGCTCTCATCATCATCATCATCATCGCCATCCTCCCCCCGGGCGGAATTCTTCGGGGCCGGACCATGCACAGCCTTGGCCCGGCGTCTCTCTCTCCCCCCTGGGTGCGCTCCGAGAGGCGGCGGCCGGCGACTCCCGCGTGCCCTCAGGGCTGCCCGCGTCTCCTCGGCGGGGGGCTCCCGCGCCCTGTGAGGAAAGGGCAAAGCGCCGCCGCCTGGGAGCGAGGGCTGGGCGCCGGTCTTCCGAACGACGACGAGGAGGGGGGGAGACAGTGGCCGCCGGCCCGCCCGCCAGTCCTCAGCGCCGGCGAGGGGTGGATGGTGGCGCGGTAGCTTGGGAGACGCCGGCGGTCTTCGAGCCAACAGCCTAAAGCCGCCTCGGAACCGGTGGTGGCGCTTCTCCCCCCCCCCCGCCCCAAGAGATGGAACAGTCTTCCCTGCCTTAACATACGAAGGTAAACGAATGTGGACCAAAAGCCTTGGCGCCTGGATGCTTCCAAAGCCTCCACGGACCAGGCTGTTGGAAGGAAGAAGGTTAGCCAGGTCTCTTTTTCTCTCTCACCTCCTCCCTTTCTACCACTTGGATAGCACCCGGGGAGACGACAGGATTCCTGCTTTCTTCTTCCGACTTGGGTTTCCAGTCATGCATTTGAAAGAGGAGATCCCAGAAATTACAGTAATTCAGCTCTTGGTCCTCTGATGAGCCTATTTCTTTTCTCCTCTCTCAAAAGAGAGAGGTTTCCTGGATGTATGTTGCAAAGTATTGTTTCGTAAGTGGCGGCCTGTTAAGCAGATGGAAAATTAAGTAAGCTACTAGACAGTTTCTGGTAGGGCGTGCTGGGTTCCGCTGTGTTAGGTAAACTTGGTCTGTTCCATCAAGGTGCATCTTGTGTTTTTTTGCATACCTAAGCAAAAATGCATATTCAGGATCACTGAATACCTGACAGTTATATCTTAACTGTTAAGATGGCCTGTGTGCACGCTTGCTTTACTCAGTAAAATCACAATAATAGACCACAGGACTTGGTGGGGTGTGGGTAGAGAGAGAAAAAAGAAAGAGCCCTGGTGGAGCAGTGGTTAAATGCCAGTACTGCAAGTCACCACGTTGCAAGTTCCATTCCAGAGGGCTCCAAGGTTCAATCAGCTTTCCATCCTTTGGTAGGTTGGTAAAATGAGTACCTGGCTTGTGGGGGCAATTAGCTAATACACATTGGAAGCTGCTTAATGCAGTGTAGAGGTGTAAATTGCTATTGCTTAAAACAATTTGTAAGCCGCTCTGATAGCCTTGTGGCTGAAGAGCGGGGTATAAATAACTAAATAAGGAGATCCCTAAGACTGAAATCAGTCCACTCCTATTTTAGGAATCTGTCCCCAAACAATCTCATTTGTGCCTTCATTGCCCAGGTTTTATGTATAGAATATAAATAAAATATATACTCCTGTGTGTACTAGTGTATGCTCATGTACTGTATATTATAACCCTAATTTGTATGTTCTTTGTTTTGGGGTGACATGCTTTATAATGAAAGAACATACACATACATTTCCCCTTCCTGGATGTTCCTTTGAACATTAGATTTGTAAGAACATTATTTTGGAAGGTTATTCTGAATTGATTCACACTAGCTTATTTGTAACATAAAAACTCAAGGGAAGGCTGTATTGTTTGACTGACAAGGTTGTAGTTGAGGTCCAGAAAGTGGGGTCCTACAGGTGATCATCTTTGTGTATGAAAAGTGACACTGTGTATGGATGCAGCTGACAATCTTTGCTACACTGGACCACCCCTGTTACCCAAAGCGAAATGGCTGCCTTTGGGCGTTATGAAAGGGTATCATAATACAAATTCTTAGTAGTTTAATTATTAAAAATAGTGTTGTATTTTTACTGCTAGGGGGTGGGGGGATAAGTGCTTGAGTGATTTTATGCACATGTGCCAAAATAGCTTGGCTGTTATTTTCTTCCTATACATCACGGTTGGGCAGCTGTGTGCAGCCCAGGGCCAGTTTCCTTCAGGGGCTCCCTGCAGGCCTCATTGCCTCCTCCAAGAGCACACCAGAATACATTCTCTTTCTTCTATATCCCAGTCAAAATGGCAAGTGGACATGAGTTGTTCATAGCTGCCATTTTGGCTAGGATGTGGAGGAAAAGGGTATTGAGGGGCCTGTCAGGGTACAGAGGGTGTTTCCATGTGTGTTCATAGGCTTGGGGGCATTTTTCAGGCAGTGTTTGCTAATTGGTAGGGTTCAGAGGTCTTTGGGGTACTGACAGGGAAATTCAGGGGCTGCAAAACATGTATACTTACTGCATGTTCCCCACCCCTGCTATATGTCTTGACTTGAAGAGACACTGTGCTGCTATACAGTACTTCAGGCAACAATGTCTTTTCAGCCAGTCTTCTAGCAAGTGTAGCTGCTGGTTCCTGCACTGTGGACATCAAAGTATATACTTAATGTATACAGCCAGTTATCCATGTGTCTAAATTGGCATGCTGTCAGCCAAACAGCTGTGATAGCTGGGGATGTCTATGTCAGTGGGTTGATGAGCCCTCTCTGTGTTTTTGCAAAAACTTTAACTTATCCAAGCTGCTGAATTTATTTTGGAGATATTGTTCAGCACTTTAAATAGCTCCTTCAAAATCTGGCCTAACTGGGAGCAGATTCATTGTTCCACTGACATGGGAGCTACCAAACGGCATCTTAAGAACAGTGCTAGGAAAAAGGAAAACACTTTTTATCCTGGGCACATTTCCACTTTGCATTAACTTTCATGGGGTTTGCAATGGTCAGCTGCTCCATCAAAGTGTAGCATACAATTGTAGTTTAAATTGCATGTTGGTTATTGAAAATAATCTATGTAGCTTAGATTTAGTTTCTGCATTTACTATCTACACCAGTGGTTTTTAACCTTTTCTTTACCAGGGACCCCCTTTAAATACTTTTTGTTGCTGCAGACCCCCAAGACTTAACTCAAGGTTTAATACCCTAAATCATCATCATTATCCATTAACAATTGCACCATCTATTAAACTTTCCCTCAAAATTGCTAGAGGGAGGGGGAAGACTTGTATCCTGCTTCTTCCTGCCAGTTGGTGGCTGGAGTGGATTGAACAGCAACATGCAGGCCCAAGCAGCCAGCCAGCCTTTGCCTTGGCTCTTGTCATGTGGCCACTCCACTGTGGAGAGGAGGTGGGCTGAGCAGCCTTCAACCCTTTATGGACCCCTGTGAGGACATTGCAGCCCCCTGGGGGTCCATGGATGACAGGTTAAGAACCACTGGTCTATATGACTATACAGTATTTCATCTCTGAAGTAAAGTGATGCAGCTATAGTCTAAGTTTAAGATTTGGTTGGTTACTGGAAAAGTTTACACACAAATAAGTGTTGCTTAACCTGCAGACCATTCAGTGCTTAACCTGTAAACATTTACATGGTTTTGTTTTCCAACTTCACATTTTTCATGAGAGGGCCAATTGGAACTATTATGGAGAGAGTGTTGTACTTGACCAGGGAGGTATAGGTTCAAATTCCTGTTTGACTGTCAAGTTCTGAAGTAGATCTTGGGTGAATCATTTTCTTACTTTAATAATCACTCTTTCTCAGTTAGTCATTGAGACAAAATAAAGAAAACACAGGGCTCAGCTATGTGGGAGAATTAATTGTGAAAAATATCACGTTACCTCACTATTACAGCAGTGTTAATTTGTCTCCATGAATCATTCGCAAGATTGCTGGCAGGGAAAGCTACATGAGTTTGCAGTTCACACGGAGCATGCCCGTGAGAAAAGATGGTGGCCGTGAATTAATTACCTGACTTATTATCTCCCCAAAAGCTCCCTACATTTTCCCTCTTTTTTTGTCATTAAATGACAGATGCAGAAAAGCGGTCTTCTACTTAAAAACATTTCTTTTGCTCTGCTGCTTGAAAATAGCACTCAATCGTGCACTTGATCTTGTCCCCAAAAATAACAATGGTGGCTTCGTTGCCAACAAGCCTGCCTCTGCACATATCCCACCAATCATGTTTTGACTTCCTGGATGTGCCCCAATTCGAATTGGTTGTTCAGACGGCCTGTTATGCACATTTTTCTGTACTTAAAAAAAAGATTGCGAGAAACAGCGAAAGCTGTTATTGCAAGCTACTTGGAATTTTCAGTCCTCCTCCTGCCCAATATGGTGAATCCCAGCAGGAGCTCATCTGAACAAAAGGTATTCTGTCTGCATTCTTTGAGGATTTTTTTTTTTTTGGTCATCTAAATAACCCCACAGTGAACCATAAACACTTGCAAACAATAAATGTGATAATTACATTCTAGTAGGAACTTCAGGAGTTAATGACAATAATATAACAATCTGGTTCTCTTTAGGGGTGATGTGACATTGAATTGCTTTATGATGGACACAGAGGAGTGTTTTGACTTGAAAAAATTAGAATTTTATTTCATGTTGCACTTATTTCTTCTCAGTTTTCTTTTTCACCAATCTCATTTGTAGTTAAATTAACCATTTACACCATTAGGAAAAAAATTGTGTGAAATAAAAATAAGTGTGACATTCCTTCAAAATATAAAACTAAATCACTGTGTGCATTTCAAATATTTGAGCTTTTTTCTTCATTTAGCTCATCTTCCCTTCACTAAAAGTAGTGTTTTAAAAAAGTTTTTAAATTGTGTGAATTTTCTTGTGGCACCCGGTGCTACAAGCATTGTCCCTAAGGCCTATCTGTAATGTCCCATTTCCACTCATGCATGCCCTGAGATTAATCTGAGAGGGTGTAAAGGTGGTCAGAAAACTGAAAATTGTAATACAAAGGGACTTTGAGAGAGGCAAGGAGAGACTGCACTTTTTTCTGCTTCAGAGAATTGTTCACGCTGTCCTTACTTGCACTGGTTATGTCATGCTATTGCTGCACAGCATAACATGATGTGACTGATGCAGTCTCATCTACCACATCATGGTGAAATCACTGAAGGGCAAGAAAAGTTTTCTCCCGATTGCATCAGTTTGTAGAAAATCTGCTAAAAGTAGCTTGTACCTGTAATAATGCTTTTGGGATAAAGTAGTAAACTGCCATCTTGCTATAATGATGTTTCCCAGACATCTCTGAGCATTGTTGTGGGGCTAACTGTCATTATTCCAGTGTTTTCTGCAGCAAATGTGTAATGTGGAAGTAAAATATGTTTTAATATCCATATTTAGATATTTGCTTGGTCAGTGGGGTATTGTAGTTGTGTGCACACAACTGTTATAAAAAGCATATACTCACATATTACTCACACACATTATGCTTTTCTTGCAGAAAAAAACTTCTGGGGAAAAAACTCACTTCTATTTTTAGCCATTTGTGGCCAGTCATTATGGATTTGATAGGTCTGTATGTAAGGGTTGTGGTTCTAGCTTTGTGCCATTCCAGGAGTGGTGTTTTGCAAGTCTTTTTGGGCAATTCTACCACAATTATTTATGTCCACAGGGCTTGGGGGCAGTGATTTTAGGGCCTCATACATGCCCTTGGGGACTGGATATGGCCCACAGCTTCAGTTTCCCAACATTTACACTAATATAAAGGGGCCACTGGATGCAAGCCTGTATTTTGATAACACACATAATTACAGGTTTAGTAGGTTCAATTAAATCAGGAAAAGTTGTGTATTTCTTTACAGCTTTTAAAGACGCAGAAGACCAGCCCTCCGTTGTATCTTGTTGTTCTTGGGGTGCAGGGGAGTGGTATCTTGATAGCAAGCTCTGCACCAGTGCCAAACAGTTTTCATTAGCCTTAGGGATGTATCCTTTAAGTGTATACAAAGTAGGCATGTAAGCTCTGTAAGAACTCCCACAAAAGCATGGACTGAGATCCTGCCTCACAGGCTTGCAATAAATAATTGCACACTGACAGAACTACATTGCTGACATCATACACAACCATGTTAGAGAATTGTGACAATGTCAATGGGACACCACACAAGATATCCAGATGTGCAACAGGGACTCCCACAACATGATTAAATACAGCTCAAGATGTACTGTTGCTCAGTGGTGGTTCCCACTGCACAACAGTGCACTGCAAAAGGTGGGGATATTTTCTGGCCAGGTGCAGGGCATTCATGACTTTCCACAGCCCTCCACTCTGGATTATCACTACCCTGTGGCTCTGACAGGTGCTGTTGTCCCTCTTGTGCAAGGGCAGCCTGTCTGCAAAGTGCTGTACTGTTGTGCATTACAACCAGTGTGAAACAGTCATATTGCCCACTCTGTTTGTTTTATTTTTATTAATTAATTAATTAATTAATTATACCCCGTTCTTCAGCCGCAAGGCTATCAGAGCGGCTTACAAATTGTTTTAAGCAATAGCTATTTACACATCTACACTGCATTAAACAGTTTCCAATGTGTGTTAGCTAATTGCCCCCATTCCAATGGCATAGCTACAACAGTGCTTTGCCTCCCGTGAATACAACCTTTATGCAATGAGACAGTTCTTAACTGTGCAATTGTAAGTAGGGGGTTGTTTACACAGGCAAATATTCCTCTAAATATACTGCTAAGATAGCTCATTGTTCCCACAGATCGCACCACAGCATCACCTCATTCAGAAGGGAGGAAGGTAAAACACCCAAATATGGTGTGGCAAGGGATGTCGCTACTTTTGCCAGTATATTTGCAATGTAGCGCATTATTAGCAGTGTAAACAACCGTTCCACTAAGGGCTACAGCAGAGCTGCACTGTGATTGGTTGCTATGATGCAGGGGTGGGCTTAAAAGAGGGGGAGTGAGGGAGGGAGAGTCAGTAGCGATTAGAGGAAACTTTGAAAAATCCTCTCTGCTATTTTGCAAGCCAGTTTGCAAACAAAAAGGATTCCCAACAATTTTCAGTCAGGGAGCATTCCTTCTCCTCCTCTCTGCTGTTTTGCAGGTATGTAAAGTTCCGTTCATCAGCTGTGATCCTGTGCTTGGGGGAGGGAGAGAAACCATTTCAGTAAGGACTGCAGCAGAGCTGCACTGCTATTTTGACAGTCTGTTTATTTGGCTAGAAAATGCTGTTAAGCAAGGAGAAAAGACCTTCTGTTTGATTTGTGGGCAGGGAGCTGGGGGGGGGAAGAGGCAAAGAGTGACTGCCTCTAAGCTGTTAAGCACACGGAGTTGGGGCAAGGGTAGACATTCCTATGGCATTCCTTTGTCTCCTCTCCAATGCTTGGCCATGCCCCCAGCACATTTGGCTGTGTGAATCTCAAAGCGGAAAAAATCAAAGAGCCACAAAATATAGCTGTTTAAACATATACCGTGTAAACTACCCACCACTGATGCGGGAAAGCGTTAAAGCGCAACTTAATGCAATAAAACCTGCCGTGTAAACAAGCCCATGGTTTATGGCATTGTAAATTCCCAACAAGATGCCAGCCTGGGTCCACAGTTACACAGACAACCCAATGGGCTTATAGGATGTTTGTATACAGATAGAGTTATTTCAGACAACCAACCAAATGTTCTTAGAGCTGGGCTGAGGTTTGTTGCTGCAACCTCTTTCTCACTGAGTGCATTCAGTCTAATCAGACTGGTGATAACAGCGTTCTCTGATGGTGAGATTCAGTGATAAAATAGTACAGGTCGACTCCTGTATCCACGGGACCGGTATCTGTGGTTTCACTTATCCACATCCCCCCCAATGTCCTATCTAGGCATTTTCTAGGTCTTCCATTGCTATTCTATGGTCTGCTTCCACTGGAAGTTGGGCCAGAGGTCATTCATTTCAATAGGGTTCACTATTATCCATCGTTTCACATATCAACAGTAAGTCCCGGAACATATCCTCCATGGATACGGAGGGTGACCTGTAAATTTGTTCTCACTGCTTGGTACAAGTGATTTGTGTGTGGTAAGCTTCTATTTGGGCAATTGATTGTATTCAGTCAGATTTCAGTTGTACTAGGAGAGGGGAAACGAAGGACACTGTTCAATGTCTGTATTTCCTTTTACCTGTACTTTCTTTTACATAATTGCTTATGGTGGCCAATTTGACACTTTTCATGTTCAACAAAAAGAACTGACTAGACAACCAAGCCAAAGTTACCTAAACATTACAACTTAGTTTACAGCTTGTGTTTTCAAATGTTCTTTGCAGATGACACATAGCATTATACTACAGAGCTCAACAAATTATCCCTCCATGATTAGTTTGGAATAAGCATACTGTAGGGAGTTGTTTAAAAAGGTAGTTTTTAGATTGTAATATCATTGCATCTGATATCTCTGAGGATAGGTGTGAGCTTGTTGCCTTTCAGGTGTCATGAAGAGACTGCCTTGAACTCCCACCCTGCAAAAATAAATGTAAGAACTGTTCAGTCATGAACATTTACTACCAGATAATTACAGGTCAACCCCTGTATCCACGGATTCAGTATCCATGGTTTCACTTATCCACATCCAAAAATATGTTCTCTCTAGGCATTGCTAGGTCCTCCAGTGTGATTCTATGGCCAATTTTCAGCATTCAGCTCATTGAAAATAATAGGGTTCCCTATTATCCATAGTTTCAGGTATCCACAGAGTGTCTGTAACATATCCACTGTGGATATGGGGGTCAACCTGTATTACAGAAAATGTGATTATTGATTTCAGGATGGTCATTAAGCAAAGAAAAATAATGACTACAAATGATTTATATAACTTTAAAGTAGACAATGAAGACATTCAAATAGGTCAAGGTTTTCCATACCTTGGTTCAATCATTAATCAGAATGGAGATTGCAGTCAAGAGCTCAGAAGAAGACTAGCTCTTGGAAGGGCAGCTATGAAGGAACTAAACAAGATCCTGAAGTGTTAGGATATCTAATTGAATACTAAAGTTAGGATTGTCTATGCCATCATATATCCAATTTCTGTGTATGGTAGCAAAAGCTGGGCAGTGAAGAAAGCTGGTAGGAAGAAAATCAACTAATTTGAAGTGTGGTACTGGAGAAGAGTTCTATGGATACCGTGGACTAGTTCTAGAGCAAATCAAGCCTGAACTCTCCCTAGAAACCAAGATGACTAAACTGAGGCTGTTATACTTAGGCCATATCACAAGAAGACATGACCCACTAGAAAAAACAATAATGCTTTATAAGGTGGAAGGCAGTAGGAAAACCGGAAAACCATATTCCAGATGGATCAACACTACCAAGGAAGCCACAGCCCTGATTCTGCAAAACCTGGGGTGGAATTGTTGATGACAGAGTGACTTAGAGGTTTCTCATTCATAGGGTTGCCATAAGTCGTTAACAAGAACAACTTTATTTATTTATTTATTTATTCTGGCACATCTCTCCCTTTGGATCGAGCAGGGAACAACAACAGATTAAACACATAACATAATATCAGTTAATATCACACAAACCAATTAAAAACACAGACCTTCAGTCTAAAAGAATATCTAAGACCGATACTGTACATATAAAAACAATCAATCCATACTTTAAAATTCATAATTTAAAAATCATCTGGATAGGCCTGTTGGAAAAGATTGGTCTTTAATCCTGTTTTAAATTCAGACAGTGTATTCAGCTGTTGAATCTCTTCTGGCAGATTGTTCTACAGTCTAGGGGTGACTGAAGAAGAAATCCTCTGGTTGACAGTTGCCAATTTAGTCCTGGCTTACTGGAGTTTATGGCCGCCAGAGGACCTGAGTGTATGGGTCAGATTGATCTGATTTGCTTGCCCAAATGAGAGGAAGCATAAACCTGATTGGCCAGATGAGCATAGAGGGTAGGGCTGGGTTACAGGGCAAGTGCTTGCTATCAACATGTTGGATTTTTGCTTTAGTGGGTGATTGCTAAGGCGATAAAACAGGGGATTTGTGTTAACTTTCTTTCTCTCTTTTTTTGGAAAGGTGAAATATTGCTTATGCACACCATCAAAACAGGTGTTTTTTTTTAAAGTTTGGCGGCAGCAGATTTTAAGAAGCGAGTAACGAGCCACCATCTCATCTCAGCTACAGGCATGTGAAGTTTATGGGGTCCATAAAACCATTAAGATAGGTTGCAGTTGCAGTGACTTGCTAATACTGTGGAGCAGTCCATTTCCACCCCCACCCCCCATATAGACAAGACAAGTAGATATTCTGTGAAATGGAAGTAATATTAAAACAGGACCAAGATGGTGCACTAGTGATAGCAAATGAAACTTTGATAAAAGTGTTGTTTTTGCTTTACTCTGCTGCACAACAGTGTCAGGGTCCTGCCTGCTGCTTATTTTGAGTACCGTACATTTTTAAAGGTGAGAATTCTGTTTGGGGCTTCTGGGAGGTTGCATGAGAAAAGAGAAAAGGTTAGACTGTACCGTTCTGGCTTCAGGGCCTGATTCTGTCAGTTCTTAGAGACATGGTTGATTTATTTATTTTGCTGCCTATAGATCTCTTAGATACCATTGAAATCATATGATGCAACAAGCTCCGCAACTTTATTTTTTTAAGTTTCAAATCTTACCACTTCTTGACATGCTCTCTTTACAATTATATTTTTCATTGGGAGCTTTTCCAGAGATGTATCTAACCCAGTAGTGAGCTTAGAGGTATTCAGATGATGCAATTAGTCTGATCCTAACAAGAATTAGAAATCAGAATTATAGAAAATGTCTACTGTATTTATTACTAAGAAATGTTAAATAAGGCATGTGAATTTGTTTTCTATGAGGCCATCCTATAAGGTCTAAAAAGCTTCCTCAGTCTGTTGATATTATATGATGTCGTGTTTCAGTCATCCTCTTGAACTGAATTTGAACAGGTTTGTATTAAATATATTTGTAGAGGAAAGTTTCTGATCTGTATTACTTAGCAGATTAGTAGTTCATCTGCTGTGCTGTACATATTTTGTTAAGTCTTGATCTTTTGAAAGACAGTAAATCTCAAGTGGCTTTCAAATAAAGTTCTATAACCCTATTCTGTAAAGCTGTGTTGTGTTTTCTGGCTCTAAGGAGATTTTCACAAGGGGCAAAAATGCCCCGTTACTGCCCCACCACCTCCTCTCCCATTCCTGCCATGAAATAACGTAAATCTTTCACACACTTACCTTAATTCCATGACAGGAACGGGCTCCCCCTCCTCTCACTGGCCGGCCATAAATGCAGTCGTCGTAAGGCTGCTTTTACGACTGGCTGTCTGAAACGTTATCATGTTATTGAATAATAATGGCCAGGCGGTAAATTTAAAAAATAAAACTCCCCCAAACATGAAATCAGTTCACCAAGCACAAAAAACACACTTTAAATCACACAATCAAAACAGGGAGGGTAAAATAAAGGATGCCACTTACCTGGATGTCCAGATCATATCAGGAAGTGCTCGGAACAGACCTCCCCTCTGCAGCTGTCATTTTGGAACAGGAACGGGGCTCCTGTTCGCACACCCGTAATTGTGTGATAGTGACAGAACAGAAGGTCTATTCATGATGAAAAATCATGATTACATTGTTCCGGAACAGTCACGGGAGCCGGATGGATGCAGGATAGAAACAGTCAATGTTGTCTGAAAGGAAAAACCTTTCCCGGCCCTGTTCTGTTCCTGCCACGGGATATATAGCCCGTGTGAAAATCTCCTAAGACAGCCTCTCCTGAGTGTGGGTCCCAAGATGCTGTTGGATTACCACATCTATTACCCAGCCAGCACTGTCAGTTGTGGATGATGGGAGTTGCAGTCCAGACCCCTTTGAGTCCTATCCCTTACTGAAGTCAGCACATATTGTTGTGTTAACTGCCATCAAGTCAACTTTGATTTATGGTGATCCCATGAATGGGAGACCCCAATGAGAGTCACCTTATCATCAACAGCCTTGTTCAGGTCTTGCAGACTCAGCGTCATGGCTTCCTTGAGTCAGTCTATCCACGTGGAATACAGTCTTCCTCTTTTCCTACTGTCCTCTATCTTACCAAGCATTATTGTCTTTTCTAGTGACTCATGTCTTCTTATGATATGGCCAAAGTATGACAGTCTCCGTCTAGTCATCTTGGCTTCTAGACAGAATTCAGGCTTGATTTGCTCTAGAATCCATTTATTTGTCTTTGTAGTAGTGTCTGTAGAACTCTTCTCCAACACCACATTTCAAATGAGTTGATATTCTTCCTATCAGCTTTCTTCACTGCCCAGCTTTCACAGCCATACATAGAAATGGAAAATAAAATGGCATGGACAGTCCTAACTTTAGTGTTCAATGATATATCTTGACACTTCAGGATTAGACTATATATTGAGCATTTCCTATCTGTGGTCCATTGTTTTGTTTTCCATATTTGTTGACAGATTTTAGTTAGTACTAAAGTGAATTCTGTCTCAGTAGACTGAAACAACTCTATTGGAATGCCGTTTTTCCCTGGTGATGTATTTCTCCCAAGTGCTCTGAGTGCAGCTTCCACTTCACTTTCTAAAACTGGAGATTTGTCTTTATATGGTTTTTCTTTGATTGAATCTAGCACCCTTTCAGGATCTTGTTTACTTCCTTCAGAGCTGCCTTTTGAAGTCCTAGTCTTCTGATTTCTTGACTGCATTCTCCATTCTGATTAACGAGTGAGCCAAAGTGTGAAAAACCTTGACCTATTTCAATGTCTTCATTGTCTGCTTTAAAGTTATATAAATTATTTATGTTCATTATTTTTGTTTTCTTCATATTCAACTGTAAACATGCCTTGGCACTTTCTTCCTTGACTTTCTTCAGTAATCGTTCCAAATCTTTGCTATTTTCTGATAGAAGTACGGTGTCATCTGTATATCTTAAATATACAGTATATCGAGCATTTCCTATCTGTGGTCCATTGTTTTGTTTTCCATATTTGTTGACAGATTTTAGTTAGTACTAAAGTGAATTCTGTCTCAGTAGACTGAAACAACTCTATTGGTATGCCATCTGTTCCTGGTGATGTATTTCTCCCAAGTGCTCTGAGTGCAGCTTCCACTTCACTTTCTAAAACTGGAGATTTGTCTTTATATGGGTTTTCTTTGATTGAATCTATCACTCTTTCATCTCTTTTATATAGTTCTTCCGTGTATTGTTTCCATCATCTATTTATTTCTACTTGGTCATGTAATGTGTTCCCCTGCTGGTTGTAGAGCATTCCCACTCTTGGTTTAAATTTTCCTTTGATATCTCAGATCTTGTGGAAGAGATCTCTTGTCCTTCCTTTTTTGTTGTCACCTTCTATTTCTCTGCATTTATTATAGTAGTTTTCCTTGTCCCTGCACATAAGTCATTGAACAGTTGCAATTCAGGGTTTTGACCCTATTTTTGTCACCTTTTACTTTTGCTTCTCTTTGACTGCTTGAAGAGTTTCATTTGTCATCCATTGTGGCTTCTCTTCCTTTTTGGCTACAGATAGCGTCTTTTTGAATTCCTCCCTGACCATTTTCCTGGCTTCAGTCCAGAATTCTTCTGGGTCCCAGACAATTAGGGTTAATAGTGCAAATCTATTTTTTACATTGTTCTACAGGAATGTTCTTCAGGTTTTATTTTGGCATGATGGCTGGTTTAGTGTTCTTCTTTAGCTTTACTCCAAGGTTTGATATTAGTAGTTCATGGTTTGTGCCACAGTCTGCTCCTGGTCTTGTTTTTGCAGAGAGAATGGAGCTTTTCCATCTTCTGCTTCCAATTATGTACTCTATTTGATTTCTGTATTGGCCATCAGGTGATGTCCATGTTACAGTGAAGTCAGTACTACAAGTAGTAATAAAAATTGTACTAATAATACCAGCAAAGGCAGCATTGTCATAAGCTGTTTCGAATGTTCTACAGTCAGAATTACACTTACAATTAATTTGTTTTTTAAAACCCTGATGGCAAATATATATCTTAAAGTAATTATTCATATGCAGTGTTTCTGAAGTATTTTAGGGGAATTGTTTTATGTGCACATCTTAGCTATTAGTGTGACTGCAGGTCCTTTGATTTAACAAATAGATAAAATATGTTTTTCCTCCCCTTTAGGCCGTTCTTTGTGTGGAAAAAGAAGATGATGTTGACGATGACACAGGTGCATGGATGATTTTATGTAATTTACACTTCATAACTTTGCAAAAGGCAGTTACCATTGTGGAGTGTTTACAATGATTTATGGGAGAAAGGTGGCCTAAGAGAGGGATGCCGATTATATCAACACAGTGGACTGAATGCACTTTTACGCCTTTATTGACATAGAAATTACCTATACCAAGAATGCAATGAGGAGGATGCTGGTGGAGCAATGTAGAAGATGTTGGAACAATGATGTGGCCCAGACTACGAGTTATGGATTCAGCTTTGCCACCCTGCTATAAAGCACATCACTGGAATTCTACATCTGAGCTGAAATAGAGAATAAAGGTGCTTGTAATGCTTGTCTGTTGAGATAAGTAGCAGAGATGGCACACCAGAGTTCTGAAAGGATTATAAAAAACAAGGACGAGATTTGAAGGTTGTGCATTTTTTTAAAAAAACCACATTGATATTTTCTTATTCATACTGTGGATTTTGAGGAGAAAACTTCAAGAGACGCAAGGAATATTTGTTTCTGGGAAATGGAATCTGGATCTGAGTCTAGCCAACATCAGAAAAGAAAGCCTGTGACTCATGGACTGGAAGATCAAAAAAGAGTAAGTGACAAGATTTCACCAGTGGCATTTTGTGCTTAAATTGCTGAGCATGATTCAGGGACTTCAGATGCCACTTACAATTTTTGTATCCATTTGCAGATTTTCAGTGTTGTAGCTTGTAGTGGGTGAGCATCTCTGGACTTAAAACACTTCTTGTTTAATTGGCTGGGTGCTTTGTGGTGAGGGAGGAGCAAAGAACTGGAAGTCGCCTAGAAATCTGTGAAAGAATGAAAAAAGGAAAAGTAGAATCTCAAAGAATGATTGGTTATTTAAAGCATCTGCTGTTATATGGTGATACTGAGGCAGAGTGTTAGACTCACCTTTTTTGCTTTGGTGGATTTTTTTGAAACATATATGAAAGGTTGTATAGTCTATTAACTTCTTGATTTATTTAGATGTAGAGCAAAATCATGTGCATGGTTACGCAGAAACAAGCCCCACTGGCTTAATCCCAGGTATGCGTGGATAGGATTGTCATCTGAATGGAATATTTGGTTCTTTAAGATTTGCTAAATGAATCCTAAAATATATTTCCCAGTGTTTCATGCATTAAAAATAGCAAGTAAAAGATTTAAAAAATGCATTTTATGTCTTTTGTTGCCAGCAAGTCTTAGGAGATTTTCACACGGGGCCAAAATGCCCCGTTACTGCCCCACCACCTCCTCTCCCATTCCTGCCACAGAATAACGTAAATCTTTCACACACTTACCTTAATTCCGTGGCAGGAATGGGCTCCCCCTCCCCTCGATGGCTGGCCGTAAATGCAGCCGTCGTAAGGCAAGTTTTACGACTGGCCATCTGAAACATTATCATGTTATCGCGTGATAACGGCCGGGCAGTAAATTTAAAAAATAAAACTTCCCCAAACATAAAAACAGTTCACCAAGCACAAAAACACACTTTAAATCACACAATCAAAACAGGGAGGGTAAAATAAAAGGTGCCACTTACCTCGATGGATGTCCAGATCATACCAGGAAGTGCTTGGAACGGACCTCCCTCCACAGCTATCATTTTGGAACAGGAATGGGGCTCCTGTTCGCACACCCGTGATTGCATGATAGCAACGGAACGGGAGGTCTATTCATGATGAAAAATCATGATTACATTGTTCTGGAATAGTCGCGGAAGCAGGGTGGATTCAGGGCAGAACGGGGTCAACGTCGTCTGAAAGGGAAAATCTTTCCCAACCCTGTTCTGTTCCTGCCACAGGATATATAGCCCGTGTGAAAATCTCCTTAGATGAAAGCTTCAAATGACTTCATTTATACAAAGGGATGTGTTGGTATGCAACTTTATATTTGAGAAAGTGTTGTTATCCGTCAATATTAATGCAAAATAGTGGTTGGAGAAATGAAAATGTAAACTTTTTTTTCTGTGCAATGTGTTGGTGTAAAATACCACGGAGATTAGTGGGTAGAAAACAATACAACATATTGTGGTTCTTGTGGAGATCTTTCTTTCAATGAGTTTTAAACACACAGGGTTGTTTTTAAAGGTGATGCTTAACACCTGCAAAAATGATAGTCAACTTTTTTTTGGCTATTTCAATAATGCTAGCTGATCTGTGAGACGGTGGAGCAAGAAGGATGCTGTGTTGAATTTTCTTTTGCTGAGTCTTCTAAGGAGTGAAAGTTAATTTTTCCCTGATAATAAAACCAGTTTGTGTGGCTTCTTTTTTGGAAGCAAGATTAAAATGTAGCTGTTTTCTGAGGGAACCTTCCCCAAAGATGATCTCTGTGCTTTTTTAATGCACCATGTTAACTATATCAGCTGAAGCTGACAAGACTTACTCTTCTATTTTCAGAGCCCCATTCTGAGGTGGAAATAATGATCAATAGACACCGAAAGAAAATCCTTTTTATCGACTTAATTTCTAAGAGGCCTTTAATATATTTTAAACCTTCTGTATATAAGGCTTTGTGCTATATGAGAAAAACATTTGGTGTCCTTGACTGTGTTGATGTCCATATTCTGTTGAGCTGGTTTACTAATTTTAATATACAATTTTGACTGAAACTCTGATAACTACAGAAGCCTTCCATCTCCCATCTGCTCTTGGCTTTGAGTGTTCAGTGCACATGTAAAATGTGGCCTCTGAAAGTATAATATAACCCCAAGTGAGGCTCAGTGGCAGCTGGGATAACATCAATTGGTCATGCTTAGCTGACATTCATTTTAACTTGAACTCGAGCCGTCATGGAGATTATTAAATTTATAATGATATATGTAAGAACTATTTTAATGACTCTTCACACTTGGGTGATCTCTCTCTTACTTATGTTTGCAAAACAATGCTTAATAGAGTATTACGTTTCCTTTCCAGCCAATTTTTTTTTGAGCAGAGAAAAGGATGTGGATAGAAAAGTTCGGTGAACCAGATTTAGGCTTGTGGGTAGAAATAATATGGACTTAATACTCTTGCTGAGCATGGGCCACCTTGCTGACTCTCTGAGAAATGTTGATTGGGAACTGTTGTGTATCTGGCTGGCTGCTATCTAGCATTAATAATTAATGGTTGAGACAGATTTGTTCACTTGCAATAAATTGGACTCTTACATGAATAAATAAGAAAGAAATGGCATTAAATTAGCAAGCATTCATGTTTTTCCCTTGTAAGAAAATAAGCTGGTGTTAGAAGACTTGTGAAGATTTCACATTAATGGAGTGAAAGTAAACAATGCACATACTTTTCTTTGCTATAACATATGTTACCTCTATAAAATTAGAACAGAATTAAGAACATGTCTCTTGAATACATTAACAGCATAGCCCTTAATCTGCTTTTTTCATAACCATATTTTTTGGATGTTGAATTGAATTAGCGTTCTTAACTTGACATCTAGCTTGAGCTCGTCTAGCTAGATAGTTGTAGATTGGCCTCTAGAAAGCTGTAGAAAATTGGGGTCTGCTTGTGCTTCCTCCAAGTCATGGCAGAGAAGGTTTTCATTCATTGATTTATTAGTTCTTGGAGAAAACTAAAATGAGATTGACACTAACCATGTTCAGAGTCACACTGGATTGATCTACCTGATTTTTGATGGCTTTTATGTGAATTACATGGCTACATCCTTTAATTTTGAAGTTAACCCCCCCCTAAATTATGTAAGAGATCTCTTGCAATCAATAGAAATATTCTTACAAAGCAAGAAAATATTGGTACTCTTAGATGGTATCATTATAACAAATACATTGCATATAAAATACTGATAGCATTTTGTAATTTTGGAGAGTTTTTGAAACCTTTTGGTTACTGATTTGACAAGAATTAGTCATTTAAGCATTGTTCCTTTCTGAGAAACTTTAAGGAAGTCACCATGATTCCTATTAAAATTGCTGTAGGAGCATATAGTATTGTTTACTTCATTAAGAATCTATTTAATTCTTGTAGATGGAAGAAGTAAATTTTCAGTAACACAAGATTATTGATTTCTCTTATATTGATTTCTTTCCTTCTAACTTTCTAATTCAGATTTTTGTGTACCTGTATCAAGTTGAAAATGGTGCTGGGGGTATGCAACAATTCTGTTAAGATGTTTCTTTTTGTTATTAATAAATGGCCATTGATAAACTTATGGTTTGAGGGGATCTGATGTTGTATATTTAATCACAAATTGTGCTTAAAGTCTTCATACTTCATGTTAGGCTATTCGTTTCAGTGAGATCGTATTCACTGGTTTAAGTAAGAACATGGTGTTTGTTTTAATGATAACTCCAGGGACATTATTTGTCTTGCCGAATTCTCCTGTCCTCCTCATCTCTTTTCCTTCTGCTAGCCTTTCATTGAATGAATAGATTAGAAGTGATGTGAAATGACTGCTTAATTAGTTTAAGGCCATTAAAAGATATTTTAAAATATTTTCATGCTGTGATAAATGCAGTGCATTGGAGTTTTTATTTCCAAATGTGCACTGCTTAGTTCCCCCCACTCATCCAAAATATGCCCTGTGCTTTTTACAATGTTTTCCCATTGAGTACTGACTTCTGTTGGAGACTAGAGACTAGAGACTAGAGACTCCAGTACCTCACCATCAATCAAAGCCTGTTTTGTGAACATAAGTGGTCCCAGAAGTACTAACAGGCATGTATAGAGCTTGTGTTTCTTGATGTGTGCGGTCAGACTTGGATAGCTGTTATAAGAGCATGAATAATATGCACCTGCCCATTCAGCAACCTTGACTATTTAGACACTTCAAACATTCTTGAGTTCCCACCTCCACTTTTATACATCCTTATTTCCCAGTCCTCTTTCTTTGATACTTTGAATTCTGTGTATGTTACCCCAACATTAAGAGTGTGCCAAAAGAAAGTGTGTATTATCTCATGGCACTGGGATTTCTGATTACCCTGTTTATCTCTCAAATGAGAACAAGCTTGTCAAAATTGTGGTCAGGAACATAGTGCATTAAAATGGGTGAAGTATAGCCCAGTTAATTCATTATTGTCCAGTAATGTTAAGTGTGTCCCAAATACACACAGGGTGAAAACTTCCCTGTTGAATATAATGCTTGAACAGGCTCAGAGACTTTAAGTCTCTTCCAAATTAAATTTTCCCCTAACACTGAAAGACTGAACTAGCAATAATGAGGCATATACACTGTGGGTCCTCTGTGAATAGAAAACTGTTGTTATAAGTCATTCTAAAATTCCACTATTAGACTGTTGTAGCATGGGTGTGATTTAAATGTGTTGAAATAATTGGCTTACCTTAAGATTTATGTAAATCAACATGACATGAAGCCTTACCGATTTGTTCCTGTTCAAGATCTTGTCCCATTCAGAAAAGTGTGTGTATGTGTGTAAAGATTTGACCCTTGACGAGGTTAAATTCAAATGGAATTCTGACAGTTCAATAGTACCCTTTCGTAGTAATTACGTGAATCATAGGAGGAGCTCAGCCTTTATATTTGAGATCTCTCCATTTCTTCTCTTCAAGGCTCAGATTTTACCATCTTGCTGTACAGTTAATAAGCTGCTTGTACATATTTAAAAGTTGCTTTCATGTATAAAGGTGAAAGCTTAGGACTCAGATTTTTATGAAGAATATACTTTTGCCTCTCACTGGTAAATGGAACAGAGTTCATTAATTCCTAAATATTTTCTTTCTTTTTAAAAAGTCACAACCAGAAAATAGTTTGTGGATAATCATTAGCATTTTGGTTACATCGCGTATTTACAACTGTATGGGAGAAATCACAAAATGACTACAGTACTGTACTTCATTCTATACTGTTGCCAGGGTTGTTCTTACCTTGTGATTTCTCATTTTCTTTCCTGTCTCTTCTGTTCAGTTGGAAATGTTACACTTTTTGGTTTGGGTGATAAGACATTGGGTTCTCCAGATTCACTCCTATGTTCTTATCATCATCTTATTTCAGGGATTTGGGGACCTGCCACAAGAAATATTCTACAAAGCGTTGCTCACATATACACTATGAAGGCCATATGAGAGAGTTGATTCTCTAGTATTATTCCTGACATGCATTTTAACCCAGGGTCACACACAGCTTTCCTTTAACATGCCAGACTGATTGGCAGCTTGAGTATGAAAGATGGCTCCTGTGCTTTGAAATCACTGTCCAAAAAGGGGAAATGTGGACAATACTATTTTTCACATTGCTGGAGCACTCTAATGAAACTGCTGTACTGAAGGTTTGTTTTCAGTCGACCTCTCTCTAGGTGATTGGGAATGTCCTCCAGAATTGTATGAGAGTTTGCTTTGCAAGTTCAGAGGTGCCTAAATGTTTTTGTTTCTCTGGGCTTCTCCCAATTTAGCTTTTGAGTTAGACACATTACTTGATTGTAGATGTTACTTTGGTGGCTACTGCTTGCCTGAAATTGAATTTCAAATGTCCAATTTACTGGTTCACTGAGATATCACTGACCATGTGGTGTTGAAATGATGACTGCAAGACTTGGTGGGCCTCAACATTTCTTCCTTTTGGTTATTCAGATTGTTCCTGGCTGAAAGATTTCCCAACCATGTTGATGAAAATTGCTCATTATTTCTGTTTTTTTGGTGGAGTGCTTCATGGTTCCTCTTCAGTGTGCCAAAGGGCCATATTTCTTTAACACAGTACTGAGCATTGGCTGTGTCTGATATGCAGATGGTGAAAGCATTGGTGGGTAGGTGCACAGGAGAGGAACACTGGAAAATATTAATGGAAAATGTTTGTTTTACGCTCCTCTGATCATGGCGCAATGATCTTGTCATTTACCCATTCCACCCCTGCTAGAGATTAGGACTGTGTTATAAGGTTTGACAGAACAGATGAGACTAGTGGTCCATCTGGTTTGGTGTCCTGCCTGTGGCAGTGATCAATATCAATGCTTAGAGGGAGGGGGGAAGCATACCTCACTCCTTCCCTTCTAGCCACATGTATTAATATGCCAAGTCAATCACGCAGTGCTGAATATGGGAAAAGACTATCCTCCTTTCTTCCCTTATACCCTGGAGCATAATAATATTATTTTTATTTAGTTTGCATAGCTAAAAATAATAATGATAATAACATTATCTCTTCATCAGATTTAGCACTGGTGTATGACTTTGTAAGACTCTGCCTAAGGCAGAAAATTTGATTGATAAGCTGTATAACGCACAAAGTTCTGGATTATCTTTTTATTCATAGTCTTCCTTTTTTGATCAAAGTAAATTTCAACAAAACTGAGAAAGGTCTGCAATTAAAATCCTAGGTGTACTGCATTTGTGTGAAGCTGCCTATAGTTTTTCTAATTCACTTTTTATTAGGGCAGTTTCAGAAACAACATTAGTCAGGCCAACCCAACCCAAGTCGAGCCCAAACACATTGCAAGAAACTGTTGTACTTCTTTAAAGATTTTATTGTAATAATAATAATAATATTAACAACAACAACAACAACAACAATACTTATAAACATTTGAAACCGAGGTCTGTGATTTGATCTTCTCCCATTATGAAGGTGCCTTTCTTTAACACTTAATAAGTTCTAGAGCTCTTTTGGCTCCTGTGTTCTTTGAATATACAGTATTTCCTAGTATGCATGCTAATAACATGGTAGTCAGAACAAGCATTTGCATTTGGTAAAACACTCTACATGGGGGGAGATGGGGGGGGAGCCAAACAACATTACAGAGCCTGGAAATAACACCTTTTTGGATTGTAATTTCCAGAATGTCCTTCCCCTGGGCAGTCATCAGCTTTTCCACACACAGATGGAATTGCAGCAGGCAGACAGAATAAATGCTCCTTCTGGGGATTCTGGGGTTGTAGTCCAAGCAGTAACATCCCCAGACTCTGTAGCTTTCCCTTTTCAATATATTGAGGCTCTACCAGTACAATCACTTAATTTGAGCTGCTCTATGTGCATGTCCTCGAACGCTTTCATCAGTGCTGTATACGCACAATCCTAAATATACACTGGACTGACGATGTGACGAACGCTGTCCTTGAGCAAGCAGGGATCACCAGCATTGAGGCCATGATATTGAGAACACAGCTGCGCTGGGCAGGGCACGTTTCTAGCATGGAGGACCATCGCCTCCCAAAAATACTACTCTACGGTGAACTCGCCACGGGTCAGCGTAAGAGGGGCGCTCCAAAAAAGCGATACAAGAACTCCCTGAAACAACATCTCAGGCTCCGCCAAATTGATCACTAACTGTGGTCCGCCCTGGCCTCACATCGGGAGGCATGGAGACGCACTATCCACAATACTGCAGCCTTATTTGAGAACTCATGCCGAACAAGTCTTGAAGAGAAACGACAACACAGAAAGAATCACAACCCAGAAACCCAAGGACACCTTCTGCTGTGCTTTCTGCAACCAGACCTGTTTATTTCAGATTGGCCTTTTTAGTCATCAGCGCGCTTGCAGAAAGTGCGGGATGAGTCCTTCCTGAATCTTTGTTTGCAAAGAAAAGCCAGAGAGAGATGTGCATGTCCCTTTTCTTACACCTAGAAAAATTACATGACTCAAGTCATGGGGTGCCTATTGTGTCTACCTACTGCAATTCCATCTCTGTGTAGAGAAGTTTGTGATGTCACCGTTCAGCTTCAGTACTGTGACACATGCAGTGCAGCTCCATAGGATCTTGCAAGCTTCAAGAGTGGTTAATGGTGGTGGTGCCTCTGCTACGTGTATGACCTCATGCATGGTTCTGTTGGATCTTAGCCTCCTCCCATTATTTCTTTATCTTTGTAGATTTCCTTTTCCTTTGAGGTGGTGGTGTCAAATTCTATTTAAACTTCTCACAGTAAAGATGCTTCCTTTAGAACAAGACAGTGCTGGCTATTTGTCTCCTGTGTCCATAACCTTTTCTCATGTTGGGAATAGGAAGATTTGATCTTTTTTTATAGCATGGTTAGGCAGCTGAGATGGGACTGGTGGCTACTGTTGTGATCCAGAACTTTCCGGGTCCCACATAGACTGCCGAACAAAACAGAACAACATGGAAAATGACTGTGAGTGCAATTATAGTTTCGAAAGACAGGCTTTTAAAAAACTGTTTAAAAATTGGTGGGGGATCCAATTGATTTAAAAAGGTGAACATTTCTTGGACATTTCTAGGAGAGGCAATTCAATTTTTTTTACGGCCAGAAAAAGGGCAATCTAGGAAGTCTGGAGGGGTCAGGTTCTGCAAAACTAGCTGGCGGGGGGGGGGTACACTTTGCATACCACTGTTTTACAGCCAGAATGGGAATCATGTGGCCTTCCAGTTGTTATTGGGCTGCAGCAATCAGAGCTCCTCACCATTGACTATGCTGACTAGAGCTGCTTGCTGTTGTAGTCTAACAACATCTGGAGGACTGGACTGTGGTCTATAGCTTGTGAGAGAATGAATAGTGCAGAAATCTTGTAGAGGTGATTTCTATGTTAGTGGAGTAAGCTAGGAATTGATGTAATTGATTGTTTTCTGTGACTAAACCTCATATGAATTATTAACTTCTATGGGGTATATAAACAGAGGTCAACTCCATTTGAGATGTAGTATGGTGCAGTATTACTTCAAGGCTGCTACCACACTGCAGAAATAATGCAATTTGACACTGCTTTAACTGCCATGGCTCAATGCTGTGGAATTCTGGGATTTGCAGTTTTGTGAGACATTTAGCTTTCTCTGTCAGAGAGCTCTGGTGCCACAACAAACTACAAACCCCAGGATACCATAGGATGGAGCCATGATAGTTAAAGTGGTGTCAAACTGCATTGTTTCTAAAGTGTGGCAACAGCCCAAGTCTCCATACTAAGACAAATCCATTCCTATGAATTAAAAAGTTCAGAATCTGTAGGTAATTTTGCTGTTAAGTGTTTTTCATTTTCTTAGTTGTATCTTTATTTCTTCCTTGTTTTGGTGTTTACCTACCGGTAACTGGGTTTGTTTGATGTAGTGATTTTTTTCTTCATGTGACTAACAATCTTTTCAAATTTTACATGTGAAGATTCATTATTGTGTTGGTTCCCATGGCATTTTTAGGGCATAAGTCATTATCATGTCAATGAACAATATTTAATAGGTTTGGACAATTTTTAAAATAATGTAACTTAACAGATGACAGTATTTCACTCTTCAGGCTGTATAAGGCTAGAATACATTGCATTTGCTCTCTTGGACATAGATTGTCACTGTGACTGTTCCCTGAAGTCTGTGTGAAACCACTGTTGCCCTATACCTGTTTTGATAATCATACTGTGAGGTCAGGAGAAAGTCACTCAATTGTTCAGGCACCCTGCCTAGCTCATCTTTTTTCAGGGCTTTGTTGGAAGAAAGGGTTGAAAGAGAGTGTTGATCAGAGGGCACAGATTTCTGATTGATTTTTTTTTTAATGTTTAAAGCTTCTTGCTTCTTCCTTTTGAAGAGAATTCAGCTGTATCTTAATTATGCTTTTTCTCAATTCAGACATAATTTTTGTAGTTTGGGTTTGTGTTTTTTTTTTTTGGTAGTCTGTAGCCTACTGTATCTGTATTGCAGAAAACTAGACTTTTCTTGATTCCTATACTGGTAATTTTTTTTCCTCTTAGCAGGTGCATGATTCTTCCATGAATTCAATGAGATTTAATATGCTCAGTTCCCTTGTCCCCAAGGGAACTTGCGCTATAGGACAACTCTGTTTTTCTGTAAGTCAGGTTTGTGATTTAGACCACTAAAGACCAATTCTTATCTTATCTTAGAGTGTTCCACCCCATATTGCACCAGTCGTGACAGCAAACAGCAGACTGTTTGGCACAAGTGACTGACACAAGTGTGGCAGGTGAAGCAAGACACGAGACAGTACTAAATCTGAATTAGGTGATATATTTGCATGTTACTTTTGAAACAAAGCTTCAGGAAACAGGAGAGGAAGACAGGACACTACACAGCTACAGCACTGCAGCTGGGCCATTATTCTATCCAAGGGTAATTTTCATTAACAGTCAAGAGATATTCTGGTTTTATTTTATACTGATATTTGATAAATACCAATTGATATTGGATATAGGCATAAGTGAATATACTGTAGTCGATCTTAATTCTGCGTAATGCATAGTGTTACTTCGGAAGCTGTTTTTTTGAAACCTGGAAATGTAGCAGATACTGATGGTCTACTATTGTAGAATTAGATCATCATAAGAGCAAGCCTCATTTTAGTGATAAAATTGTGATTTATTCCACAAGGCTCCTATGGATATATGCACATCTAGGAAACCATAACCTGCCCCAGACAATAGCTGGAATGATAGCATCGAAATGGCATTGTTTTGGAGCCTAGGTTTAATACCTGAGTGTTAAACTACTCTTTTGTCAGCTCAGGTTATGTTGATTGTAATAGCTATGAGCTGTGATTTGTAAGGCTTAGAATTTGTCAGCATTTGCCATTAAAACAGGGAGTGTATTCAGCAAAAGAAAAAAACCTTCTGAAGTATCAGAGAATAATAGATTCTTAGGGTTTTTAACATTTCTAAGAACTGTATTTTTAAAGATAAAATCATGCAGAGGCACAGTGTGAAAAACCTAAGTGTTGCAAGCAATCACTGTGCTCCAGATTCATCTGCATAAACCTGCTGGATAAACCTTCCGTATGAGGGTAAGGTTGGCGTTCTGAACTTTAATGCCTTCTTATGGAGAATTAAATGGATGGATAGAAATGTACCCATTTTGTCTCTCTCTTTTAAATTTTATGACACTCTTGACAGAATCGTATCTGTAACTTTTCTAGTTTCATAATTTGGCAGGTGATACTACTATTTGGGAATCCTAGTTTAAAATACTGGCAATGATAACTGTCTTCTTGGCAAAGAACTGGTCTGGGAGTATCTGATTTTTTAAAAAATCTCAAGGGAAGGATTTAAAAGCTAACCAGTAACTCTGGGAGCAGCTTTCTGATTTCATAACACTAGAAGGATTTCTTCAAGGTTCTCTACATCACTGATGTGTCTTTGGAATACATCCATGCTTATTTGGGAGTATTATTAGATGATTAATATTTACTTATTTAGACTTTTATCATGTTCTATTCTAATGACTCACATTTTCAAATAGTTATAGTATTTTGAAAACCAAAGCATAATAAAGCAATTCTAAAGAAAAGCAGATCATAGAATCATACAATCATAGAGTTGGAAGAGACCATAAGGGCTATCTAGTTCAACTCCCTGCCATGCAGAAACACACAATCAAAGCACTTGTGACAGATGGCCATCCATCCTCTGTTTGAAACCTCCAAAGAAGGAGACTCCACCACACTCGGAGGAAGTGCATTCCACTGTAGTTTGAGTCCATTGCTCCATGTCCTAGTCTCTGGAGCAGCAGAAAACAAGCTTGCTCCATCCTCAGTATGACATCCCTTTAAATCTTTAAATATGGCTCTCATGTCACCTCTTAACCTTCTCTTCTACAACATGCCCAGCTCCCTAAGCTGCTCCAAATAATTACCAGATTAAAACATTGTATCCTTAAATATTGCACTGCTAGTTTGATTGTTGTTGTTATGTGCCTTCAAGTCAACTTATGGTGTCCCTGTCATAGGGCTTTCTTGACAAGATTTATTGAGAGGTAGTTTGCCATTGCCTTCCTCTTCAGCTGTGGCTGCTGCCACACTGCAGAAATAATGCAGTTTGACACTGCTTTAACTATCATAGCTCCATCCTGTGGAATCCTGGGATTTGTAGTTTGTTGTGGCATCAAAGCTCTCTGATAGAGAAAGCTAAATGTCTCACAAAACTACAAATTGCAGAATTCCATAGCGTTAAGCCACGGCAGTTAAAGCAGTGTTAAACTGATTTTTTTCTGCATTGTGGTAGCAGCCTGAAAGAGTATAACTTGGTAACCAAGGCTACCAAGTGGATTTCCACAGCTGAGTGGCATTTTGAAAACTGGTCTCCTGGAGTTCTACTCCAACACCCAAACCACAACACCCTGCTTCTGGTGTGATACTAGTGATTAAAAGTCAATTCAGTGAAAATATGTTTATTTTCAGGTTTTGGTTGCTCTTTATTGGACTGGGCCAGCTCTGAGGTTCCAGTGCCATTTTTCCTGTAGGTAATTTTTTTTAGGGAATAAAACAACACAGCCAGATTAAACTCTGCCGCCCATTTTCTCGTAAAACAAGGGGCACACCTTGCTCTAGAGGAGAATCACTGCTCCTTTAGGCCATCTGGAGCTACAGGCTGTCTGTGAGCTGCATGGTTACAATCTCTGATCTTCATGGAAAAAGACATTTCATGATATAATCAAGGAACATATAAAATCAGAGCCCAGACTAGTTGAAGGTCTGTATTTCCCCATATGAGGCTGACTGTTATGATATCTTCAGATGTTTTAAGATCTTGTCTTGGTCCCAACGTCTTCATAAATGAGTTTAGTGAGGATATGTGACAATCCTTCTTAGTAACTGCTCTCAGATTGTGAAAATTCTTTTCAAGGAAGGCTAAGCTGACCACCACCCCCAACACACCTTCCTATTGTTCCTCCACTGGCACACTGCCTTTGGTCCTATGCCAGAAGAAAAGAGGGACATCAAACAAAATCAAACAAACAATGTTTTGATAATATAGCTTGTTCTGTTTTTAGGTTGATCTGGTTTTCAGTCATGCCTTGAGTCCTTTTGTGGTATATAAAGCAAAAAAACCAATCATTATGTTCTGCATGAAGATTTGGTTGTCATCTTGGGGGTTATTATCTTTTAGGTGAGATGGGCACAAGAACCATTGGATTCCACAGGCCAACGTAGTCACTCCGAAACATACCAGGAAAGCTATGTAACATGCTCTCAGGAAGGAAGTTGCCCACCAGCAACTGTACAGAATTTTACACTATGTCTAAAATCTCTCCTTTTGATATGGCAGATAAAGTATTATTTGATTCCAGTCATGGATTTGCTGGTTTTAAACAAAAGAGGATGTGTACAGCAGAAGAAGGGGAATACTGGCCTCACAGCTCACTAGTGGCCAGCATCTCTTTTAGGGGGAATCTAGAAGGTGGGCAACTGTGGAAACCTAGGGGTTGTATTCGTTCCCCCTCTGAGTTTTTCACAATTTTTAAAAACTCCCATGGGCCGAGGAGGCCGAGGAAAGCCCCTTTTGTGAGTCTAGTATTTTTATTTTTTATAATGTGCAAGATACCAAAATATAACAATATAACAAAAAAGAAAGCATAAACATATGAATAACAGAAAAAAGAAAACATATCATTAAGACATAAAAACATACAGTCGTCCCTTCATATTTGCGGGGGTTAGGTTCCAAAGACCCCTGCAAATGTGAAAATTCCGTGAATAATGACTGCCCTCCCCCTCCCCTGCCAAAGCGACCACAGGGCCTCCAGAGGACCCATAGTCGCTTCCCCTCGCCTCCCCCTCCCTCCCCAGGTCACCACGGGGCCTCCGGAGACCCTCTGGAGGCCCCGTGGTCACCTCCCCAGCCCTCACCCCTTCCTCCCAAAGCTTTCACGGGGCCTCTGGAGGGTCTCCAGAGGCCCTGTGGCCATCTCCCCAGCCCTCCCCCTCCCTCCCAAGGCCCTCTCGCCGCCTCTCCCACCCCCTGCCCGGCCTCCTAAAGTGACGAGAGGCCTTGGAAGGGAAGGGGAGGGCTGGAATTGTATCTTTTTCCAATACTTTGCATATACAGTTGTCCCTCTGTATCCACAGATTTGGTATCCACGGATTTAAGTATTCCCAGCTTGAAAATATTCTTTAAAAAACAATAATCCAAAAAACAAACCTTGATTTTGCCATCTTATATAAGGGACACCATTTTGCTATGCCATTGCATATAATGGGACTTGAGTATTCAGGACCGGTTTAAGGGATTTTGCCCCCCCTGCAACGCTTTATTTGGGGGGCCCATATGTTTATCTCAGGTTAATGTAACCTAACCTAACCTAACCTAACCTATTCACAGTACACAGTATTCAGATTAATACTAATAATGCTTTTGCAGGAAGAAGGTTACGATGCCCCCCCCAATCATAGGACCCCCTGCAGCAGCAGGTGTTTCAGGGCCCTTAAACTGGCCCTATGAGTATTCACGGATTTTGGTAGCCTTGTGAGGGGGGTGTCCTGGAACCAAAGCCCAGCAAATATGAAGGGACAACTGTATTATCCTCGCAGCTGTAACCATATAATTAATTAAAATTTTATTATCCCTTTCAACTTTGTCTTCAACAACAATCATATTCAACAGGAACAGTTCTGGTCTAAGGGTTATATCTCTTCCCAAGATTTTTTGTATTACTGTGACAATTTGTTTCCAGTATTTCTTAGCACTTTTACATGTCCACCTAAGGTGGTAAAATGTTCCAACGATTTGATGACACTTCCAACATTTATTATCTATGTGTTTATATATTTTGGCTAATCTTTCCGGGGTCATATACCATCTAAACAACATTTTGAAATAGTTTTCTCTAAGATCATAGCTGCACGTAAACTTTATTCTTCTATTCCACACTTCCTCCCACTGGTGCATTTGGATATTAAGACCAAAAGTTCTTACCCATTGAATCATACAGTCTTTCACCTGTTCTTCTTCTGAATTATATCTTAGGAGTAATTTATAAAACTATTTCTCTCCTGATTCTATTATTTTTTCCAATTCTGTTTTCTCTCTTTCAAAAGCATATTTTATATTATCTTCTTTAAACCTCTCTTTTAATTGACAATATGTCAACCACTATACTGTATTTTAATCCAACGATCCTCTAATTTATTTAACTGTTTGATATCCCAGTTCCCCTTTTCCTCTTCCAGTAAATCTCCATGTGTTATCCACTTATTTGTGCTTCCTAATTCCCTCCTAAAGAAAGGTTCCTGGGGGGGATATCCAGTTTGGAATTTTAGAATTCAGCCTTTCCTTATACTTGTCCCAAATTTTTAGTAATAGTTTTCTTATTATATGGTTATTAAAACTTTTATTTGCTTTAATTTTTCCATACCATAAATATGAATGCCAACTGAATTTTAGATCCTGTCCCTCCAATTCAAACAAATTTTTGTCTTCTAAAGTAATCCACTCTTTTAACCAGGACATACAGACATCTTCAAAATACGTTTTCATATCTGATACCCCTAGGCTGCCTCTTTCTTTTACATATATCTATAGTTTCCACATTATTCTTTGGTTGTTTCCTAGCCATATAAATTCTGGAAGTTCTTTCTGCCAATCTATGAAGAGGGCATTCTAATTAATAATTGGAAGCAATAGGAATAAATACATAAATTTAGGTAAGACATTCATTTTAATTGTAGAAATTCTGCCTAATAATGATAAATTAGTGCCCTGTCATCTATTTAAATCCTTCTTTATATTAATCCACATCTTAATATAGCTATTTTCAAACAACTGATGTATTTTTGTTGTTATATGTATTCCTAAATATTTCACCTTTTAAACTATTTCAAACCCTGGTCTTCTTTTTAATTCTTCATTTCCCCAAATGCTCATATTTTTTGTTAATATTTTGTTTTTTTCTGTTTTGATTTTAAAGCCGGCAAATTTCCATATTCTTTCAACTTCCCCATTAAGGAGTCGATGCCCGATAACGGCTCATCTAATATTACTGCCAAATTGTCTGCAAACTTCTTCAATTTTATTTCTATTTTCCTTACCTTAACCCTTCTAATCTTATTTTTTGCTCTTATATCTTAATTCAAAATTTCTATTGCTAAAATAAATAAAAGTGGAGAAATTGGGCATCCTTGTCTAGTCCCTTTTTCAATTTTAATGTATTCCATCAATGAATCATTAATAATTATCCTTGTCTTTTGAAGTGAATAAATTCCTCTAATCCGTTTTATGAAATTCCCTTCAAATTCCATTACTTCTAAAGTCTGAATCCCCCCAATTTAAATTGTCAAAGGTTTTTTTTTCCCATTTAAAAATATCAAATCTCCTTTTCTTTCATTATGTAATATAAAATATTCTATCACATTTATTATCGCTCTAACATTCTTCCTAATCTGCCTATTAGGCAAAAAACCATTCTGGTCTTTTTGAATGTAATTCTGGAGGTATTCTTTCATTTGATTGGCCAACAATAGTGCAAAAATTTTATAATCAATGTTTAATAGGGAAATTGGTCTGTAATTTTTTTAGTATCATGGGGTCACGTTCCTCTTTAGGAATAAGTACTATATTTGCTTCCTTCCAGGTTTCAGGGATTTGACCATTTTTCAAAATATTGTTAATAACTACTTGAAGTGAAACTACTAACTCATCACAATTTTAAAAATAATATTCTGCAGGACCTGGAGAGTTTCCTAATTTTAATTCCTTTTATCGCCTCTGTTTATTTCTTCTATTGAAATTTCTTTATTTAATTTCTCTTTCTGTTCTTCTGTTAATTGGGGGACTTTAAAAACCTATGATATATTCTTTTATCTGATTTATCTCTGCTCCCTTTTTCTGATCTAATAGCTCAAAATAATTCTGAAAGATATTTTGCATTTCTTTTTTTTTTTGTTATAATTCTTCCAACTTTAATTCCCTCAATCATTCTCTTAGTTCTTTCCTTTTTTAATTTATAAGCCGACCATCTACCCAGCTTATTAGCAAATTGGAAACATCTTTATTTAGCATAATCCAGTGTTTTCTTCATATTGTCTACTAATAACATCGTTGCCTGATTTCTTAAAACTTTTAACTGGTGTTGTATACCATTCTTATCTATGGTTTCCTTTAATTTTTCCTATTTTATTTTAATACTTTCTAAAACGTCATCTAATTTTTCTTTTCTCTTTTCCCCCCCCATTTAGTATTTTTTTTTATAAATTTACCCCTAATCACAGCTTTTATTGCATCCCACACAATTCTACTATCAACTTCATTAGACATGTTAATTTCAAAATATTGTTTAATTCTTCTATTACATTTCATAACTATCATCCCTTTATAACAACAATTCATTCAGGCCCCACCTAACAAATCTGCTTCTTTTTTTTTTAAAGAAAGTCATTACAATTGGATTATGGTCCGATAAGATCCTGGGGTGTATCTCTATCTTTTGACTCATTTTCCCTAGTTTTTTTTGAAGCCCAAAACATATCAATCCTGGACCATGATTTGTGCAGTTTTGAGAAAAAGGTATAACCCCCTTACTACCTACCATCAATCTCCAAATATCTACCAGTTGCAGCTCCTCTACCATTAAAAAAAAATCTTTAGATAATTTCCCCTGTTTCTTTTTAATTGCTTTTTCAGCTTTTCTGCCTAACTGTGGTTCTGTCACCCCAATAAATTCCCCTAAAATACAAATGGTTTCATATTCCAAATTCACTATTTTATTCCTTAGTTCTTTATAAAATGTAAATTTTTCAGTTACTGGGGCATATATGCCCAGGACTAGTATTTTAGTGTTGTTAATTTCAATTTCCACACCTATAAATCTACCCTTTCCATCAGCAATAATCAATTGGGGAGAGATTAGCCCGTATATATAATACTACACCATTTCTTCTAGTTTGACCCAGAGCTACAAATTCTTCTCCTAATTTTTTGGGGGTTAACAGACTGCTATGTTTCTTTTTAATATGCAGTTCTTGGAAGCATAAAATTTCTGCATTCAAATTCTTAAAGAAAAATATTATTTTTTTTATTTTTCTCCATATTAAGCCCTTTCACATTCCAGAACACCCATTTACATTCCATGAATTTTTTTCAGTACCTAGCTTCTTTTGTCTTCTTTCTCCTGTTCTTTACTCCTTATCAGAATTGTCCAAGTCCAATAAACTTGTCTCCGTTTCTCTCTCCAGATTGTCTTTCTTCTCTTTCCCGCCATTCTCTTTTTTATCACTTATTCTCCGTCATTGAACTTGCTCTTTCTCATCTAATAATTTTTCCTCTTCCTGCTGACTGGATTGCTCTCCAAACTCTCTTTGGTATTTCTTCAGAAAATCTTTCACTTTCTCCATCATGTTGATTCTATATCTTTGTTCCTTATAAGTAAAAAAAAACCCTTCTAGCTTGTCCCAATGGAATGGTATCTTTTCTCTCTTAAGCTTTTCCATCAAGAATGTACTGTATAATTTTTCCTCTTTCTCAAAAGTCTCATCAGTATTTGTTTTAGAATTATTGCCACTTCCCATCTATCATTATTCCTTTATGGTTATGTACTTCCACAATATACAGTAGTCCTTTGTGCTTTTTTTTTACACATTGAATAATGACATTTCTTGGAAGACCTCTTCTTTTTGCCACTATCGAGTTCAAGCAATAGATCCTATCAATATCTCTGTCCAGTTCTTCTTCATCCCAACTCTCTGCTAGACCTTTAATCACTCTCCATCTGATGTTTTCATTCTGTTGTTCCACCACTCCTCTCATTCTTATCCAGGACTCTTTTTCTCTGAATTCTGCTAACGCCAGTCTGTCCATTTGATTTTCTAATTCCTGATTCAGTTCTTGATTTTCCTTCTTGAGTAGCTGGATTTCTTCCTTATTTCTTTTACATCCTTCTTCACATTCAACAGTATATTCTAGATAACATTGATTTTGGAATTCATATCTTCAAACTGAATCCCAGTCTCCTTTTAAAATCCCTTAACTCTTCCATGAACCTCATCATGTATTGGGAACTCCTTCTTCTGCCGATCCTCTTCTACTATACATCCTTCCTCCTTCTCTTTTTCATCTCCTCTCTATCTCACTGTCCCTTTTTTCTCCCTTTTTTCTTTTTCATGCTCTCTTCTTAGCCCACTTCTTTTTCTTACTTTCTCTTTCCTTTTTCTCCCTCCTCTCCTTTCTGTCTCTACTTTCTAATTTCTTCTTTTCTTAATATTTTCTTCCTCTCTTTCTGTTTCCTTTCTCAAACCCTTTCCTCTCTTTACCCCTTCTAGTTTCCTTTCTTTAAATCACCCTTCCTCTTTTCTCTCCCTCCTTCTTCACTTCCACAGACCCTCTGTACCTTCAGTCTTCTTCTCTAACTTCACTTCACTTCTCTTTCCTTCTTAAGGAAGTCCCTTTCAAACAGTTTTTAAACACTTCCTGTGTATTTCCCTAGAGGGCATATGATGGCATTTTGGAATAAAGATTTTTTTGGGAAAAAAAATATGACCTTGGGGTCCCTGGGGGCCACAAAAGTGACCCTGGAATTGCATGTGGCCCATAAGATGCACTTTGCCCACTCCTGGTCTAGAAGAAGCCACTCTTCATTTGGAACCCATTCATCCTCCCTATTGGGAAGGTCATCAGGGAAGTAGGAGCACAGTTGGATACTTTCACCAGGTACTTCCCTCAGCAGGATACAGTCACCTTTCAGTGAGACATAAAAGGGCCTTACCAAATCTCTGGTGTACTGATTGTAGCTTCTACTTGGGCTCAGTATATCCCCTTTACAACAATGGAGAATGTGTGGCATATCTCTAACACTTCTGTCTTGCTTTGGAAGAGAGAGTCCATCTGTGCAATGTCCTTTCCCATTCTTCCTATGTGGAGGTAGGTAAGGAGAGATTGCATTGTTGGGTTCTCTCCCTATCACTATTAGTTATATTGCTTTGATTTCTCTGGATTTTATTTTTCCTGGAATAATTTGTAATAGTAGTAATGGGTACTGCCTAATCATTCCTAAAATATCTTTGTTGTGATGCCCACTGAGATGTAGAAACATACAGATCATGAAAGGATGGCCAGATGTGTTTCAGTGTTCCCAAGAAACCAGTTCCAGAAAAACAAAGAAAGCATGGATGTGAGGTTGCATTGCTCTGTTAGTATGTAAGTATCAGTTTTCACAACTAATAGAGGAAATGCTAATAAGTCATCACCTCATAGTGACTAATGGAGCAGCATGTTTTCATTCTATTAATCCACATGAGGGGCAGAATAATCCAGGAGAAACTCATGTGTCTCCATGCAACTACTCTTCAGCTTCTTAGGGAGCCTATCTCCTGCCAGGAAAAAATGAAGTTTTAGATCAGGCAGCGCAGTCACTGAGACTTTCGGGGGAAGCGGACTACCTCCTATTTGATCAAAATGCTCAAAAGGCAGTCTTTCTCTTTCTTTTCCCCTCTTTCTCATCAGGCAAGAGGCACTCAGTTTTTTAAGCTAGGGCTTCATATGAATTATCAATAACAGGTTATAACACAGCTCAGCACAGTCATTTTCCCTCTATATCCTTTGAAAAATACATCATATAATAGTGCCTCTAGATTTAAAATAAAGAGTACAGTCCTTGCTAGGGTAAACCCATCTAGGCTATATGAGAACTGCCATTTTAATAAGATTAAATTAAAACAACACTGCAACTGTCTTTCCTATATTGATGCTTATATCTGTGTCAGCAATTATTTATTTATCTCTCTGAAGTTTTACCATGTTAGAGAACTAGGCAGTAGAAAGCTGTGATGAATTAAAGGTAGCAGTTGAGCATGGATATGCCTATTTACAAGCGATGGTATAAAAGCTGCTGTTTAGTGTCCTTGGAGGTTATAACAGGATGCAATTATTTCTTTTGAAAAGCTTGCACATGTCTCTTCTCCCCTTCGCAAATGTATCAGATGCCTAAATGTTCAGGCTATATTCTTCTGCAAGTCTGGGGTGACTAATCTTGTTCTGTAAGATTATAGCCCATTTAAATTACCCATTGCAAATCAATTTCTACAGTGCAATTTAATGAAACCTTTTGTCAGCAATTAAGATTACTGATCTAGAAACACTTTTTCCATTATTGTCATGGATGAGGCTGGTCTACCTTGTTCTGTTTTAAAAGAAAAAAATGAACACCAATGCATGTTTTTATGGTATGTGGGTTTTTAAATTTTAATTTAGTTTTATTTGATCTTGTAAAAAGATTTCCTGAAAAACATTTATTTCTGTTTTCTTTTAAAATGCATTAATGTATCATTGCAATCTCCAAATTGGCTGGATATGAAAAATTGCATGGATATGATCACTGCTTTGCAGCCTGCAAACCTGTTGTGTGGAAATTAGCTGTGCTTTGTATGCCCAGAAGCTGTTGACTGTGGCTTACTTCTGAGTAAACATGCATAGAATTTAGCTGTTTTGTATGTATGGTGGGAAAATGTCCAACTTGGTGAGAATTGCATCTGGCCCAGACTGCTTTGGTTTGGCCCAATCTTGTGCCTTCCGCCACTGAAATGTGCCCCCAAGACTTTTCCCAAATTGAGATTCAACTCCTGGGCTGAAAAAGGATTTCCAAACCCTTGGCTGCCTCATATGGAATTCTGGCATTTGTAGTTTAGGGAGGCCTAAGAGCTCTCTGGCTGAGAGTTCTAAATGCTCTACCCTAAGCTGCAAATCCCAGGATTCCACAGGAGGCAGCCACAGCCGTAAATATGGAATAATAGCACCATAAAAGTATAGTGTGATAATCTTCTTTATGAAATGAAAAGTCCCAATCCAGAGATCTCATAATACAGGAATGAACTGTGCTCTTGTTGGTGTGGGAACCTCTTCTCAGGTTGAATACCAGCTGAGTGTTGCTCTCAATGCCAGCACTCAGTTGGTGTTCATCACTTGGGAGTTAGGGTCTGTAGTATTTGAATTTATCTTATGTACCACTAGTTAGCATAGTTACATATGTACTGTATGTAACTAAGAGAGCCAGCATGGTTTAGTACTTTGAGTGTTGGATTAGGACTCTGGGAGACCTGGGTTCAAATCTCCACTTAGACATGGAAACCCACTGGATGACCTTGGGCAAGTCACACTCTCTCAGTCTTAGAAGAAGGCAAGTGCAAATTGCTTCTGAACACATCTTGCCAAGAAAACCCCATGATAGGTTTGCCTGATAGTCATCATAAATTGGTAATGACTTAAAGGCACATAACAATAACATACTTTTACTGAGGAAGGTTCTGAATCACTGTCTTTTCCAACTGCCAGTTTCACTATTCATTCAGGCTCATCCCACCAACTTTTTGTGAAATTAGGGCCCCATTGAGAAAAATCACCTGTGGGGATTCTCTTTCAGCTTGAGGCCCAACTTAAGAAAAGTGCTTGGGGGGTCACATTGCAGCATTATATGCCTTGACACCCCATCCCCTTTCCAACTTCATAATTTGGTTTATAGTGGCATTTCATGTGGTTAGCAGTAGATCAGGACTGCCCAAATATTGGGACTGTTAAACGTTTGCTCAAAACCTAAGAAGAGTTCTTGGAAACTTCCCAAACCAGATACGCCTGGGAAGTCATTACGCTGTGCCCCCTCAAATGGTAGTTAGGGTGGTGGAATGTGCTAATTCTCCTGGATGCACATGGCAGTGAGTCATATGCTAAACCAATCAAGTGGCTGGAAAACCCAGGACTCTGCAAGGGGTTTGTCTTCTCATACACGTAATAGTAGGTTGTCTGAAAACCCTTCAGTCTTAATGTTTCAACCATTAACATCCATTAATGAAGCCAGAGTTTCCATTGTCCAGCTGTGGGAAACTCACTCAAACATTGTTTTCTACCCATGACATCCCTTAAGGGTAAATATCAAGTATAAATATTTTCCCCCAAACACAGCCAAAGTGTGCACAGCCTCTATACTTCCCGTCACACTATCAGTCTGCTGTGTGATACTCAGAGCTCTGTCTGAGTATCTTCTGCTACATGAATCTTTGCTCGTTGGACAAGTATAGTATAGCCCATCATCCTGAACTCTAATCCTCCATCCCAATCCCTCCTCCTATCTTTCATTAGCCTTGTGTGATTACTTGAACCTTATGTGTATGTGTGAGTGGTTCCATGATAATTTTTCAATAAAAACCGTTTTATTTTACTTTGTGGCTTGGAGTCTCATCAGTGAGTACCAGTATACATTGGCCAAAAGGTCATGCAGTTACCCAGCCTCTTGCTGCCATATTGAGCTAGTTAAAATTTCCCATATTGATATCTTGACACAAGTGGGTTCTTTAGAAACCCCACACAATTTGGGTAATAGCAGTAATCTTTAGGAATATAAGAAACTTTATATAGAGTCAGATTGTTGTTTTAACTTTTTTGTATTATCTGCAATGGGAGGTAGTGACTGTCCAGGGTTTTAGACAGAATCTTTCCAAACCTTGTCTGAAGATGCCAAGGATTCCACTTGGGATATTTTGCATGTACAACAGCTGAGCTATAGCCCCTCTAGAATGACTTTATTGCTACCCTCATAGCAATTTGTTTTGTTTTGGGGTATGTGCATCCTACTCAGACCTGGATGGTCCTGGCTAGTTACTCTGAGCAAGACCAGTTTTTGTCACCTGCTCAGAGTCTTCTGGATCCAATAATTTATCTCCACTGCAGTGGATGTCATCAATGAGAATTAAGAACTTTTTAACAGTCAGAGCACTCTCTCTTGCCCTTTTCAAATAAATGAAAGCTTGTATGAAGTGGAAGTGATAATATGTCATATCTTCTAGTTGTTGAACTTGGCTGGCCAAGAAACTATTCATAATCACTGATGATAATTTAATATCCATTGATTCTTTGTTTCTTTTGGCTGGCCTGTTGCCCAGAGTCTGTACTGATGAGTAGTTGTCTCTGTGACCTTTCTCAGTGTTTAATGTTTGGTAATGTGCAGTGCCAATTTTCCCTGTGCCTCAAACACCAATTTTAAGGTAATGGAGAGAAGAATATCCAATTAAGGAATAACCTTAATTTTAAGGCACATTACTGTCTGAAGAGTGTTGCATAAGAAGATTATAAATGGATTTATTATGTATGAACTGTTGAAACTGTGTTTGAGTACTAAACTGTTTTCTTGCTGAGGGGCCCATAATTTTTGTCACTATAGATCATATTCCACAATGCATAATTTTCATATTCAGGAACCGCAATCTAAAAACTTTGCTTCATACTTGTAAAAATATGGGTGGGGTATTATGTGGGAAAATGTAAGTATCATATGCAAAGTGATCTGCAATGCTAAAATATATCTGCAAGTTCAGGCAGAAAATGTATTTTCCCTCGGGTTTATCTGAAAAGTATGGGACTCTTTACAGCCTCTATAATTAAAAGTTGAAAATGGTCTGTTACTTATTTTACCAATTGTTGATGTACTTCACTGCTTTTGTAGACATTCCTACAAAAAGATTTTGTAGAGGTTAGGATCCAAAAGGATGTACATACTTTTGTGGCAAGAAAACTGTGCCTGTACTAAGAGCTCTGTTTGCTGCTTTAGCCACAGTAATTTTACTGCTGAAGATACCTATAGTTGTTCATTTTGGAAAGTGGTTCGGTTTCTCAGTACTGGAAGTTCCTGCATCAAAATAGGACTTGTTTGCTACATTGGGATATAAATCAGTTTGTGCACGTATACTGTTTTATTAACTTTATCCAGGTTTCAGTGTGTCAGTTAAGGGAAAAAAAAGAATGATCCTTGAATGCCTGAAGCAGCCTTAGATATTAGAAAGAGCTGTCCAGCACTTTTCAGCTGATCACACACAACACAAATCCAGTTCAAGTGAGCAAGGCACAGTTGAGTTTTGCAGGACTTGGGAGAACTCCCACTACATTGACCAAGCATGACAGATCTCACTTGGTACTAAATAACAACCGACTCCTGAGATCTAACAGAACAGAATACAGCCTTAGCCCTCTGGATTTAGTCAGTGGCTTCCAGGCACCCTCTCTGCCAGGAACTCTCAAGCAGCTTTAGGTTGTTAATGAGGTGATAGAGTTGAGGGTTGTGGTTCCTTACTTGAAGAGACATCAATAATCTTTTTCTGAGGTGGCCTTCAGTGCTCTGCCTTGCCTTGGTTCTTGCTTTCCTTAAGGTCTGAAGGATTTCTGAGGTAGTCAGCAGCTGATTGATGTACATAGGGACCACAAGAGCACTGACTGGGGCATTTGGACAATTGGAAGTTAGTTTTTATAGACTATAAATTCTCCAGTGAGCATGGCCTGCTGAAAGCAGAACTCCTGACACATGTGTTTCCATAATGCACATGTATGTACTTTCTTTAGCACTTGCTCATAACTGTTCTTTCATCTTGGAACTTTTTTTCATCATGATTGCTATTATTAAGATTTTTTGATAAGCTGTAATTACTCAGGGTGTAATTAGAAACCTACATAAGGTTTTAAAAAAATTGTTTGGCTAAAATGCTCCCATGGCTGCTGGGTGTTTCTGTCTGGGATGTTGTGTTTTTCATTAAAAAAAAATACTGTGGTATCTCGTTCCTTTTTCTAATTTTGGATTAATTCAGTTTGCAATTATCTTGGTATGATATAATTGCTCAGAGAGGTGCAAGCTGCTTCTACCTTATATAGCAGACTGTAAGTCTATCTCAAAATTGGATCTGGAGGTAACCAGTTATCTTATAAGTTAGCATGTGAGACAGAAGTAGCTGTGTGTCACACACTCCTTTCTGGTTCTAGGGCAGGTGGTAGAGGATCTGTCTTCCTCTCTTTACATTTTTTTTTTTGGAGGGGGTAGTTTTCTGGGATAGGTTTGAACAGCTTGTGACCCATCAAGCTAAATACAGTATATTTTATGTATATGATGGCTTTCCAGGTGTCCAAATCTTTCTCCTTTTTCTGGAGTCATGGGCAAAAATGGAGATGGATGGTGGGATTCATTTGCTTAATAGTTCATGCAGGTAATGCTGGTTTGTTTCTTGGAAGTTAAAGTACATCATGTAGTCTTCTGCCTTGTGTTTGGACTTTACCTTAGAAAAGACTAAGAATAATATATTTTGCTTGTTACCTAATGATAAAATCTAAGATGGCTATCTGTGAAAAAGTATTTTCTTAGAGGTGTCCCCCCCCCCCTATTTAAGTACTAAAATTAAAGAGCAGGAGCAAAGTCTTTATTTTATGCTCAGGTTTTTGTTTTTGTAAATTCGATGTTCATCTACACAGAAAGTGTGATCCGTATTTGTCCTGCCATTGATACTACCATTTCAATTCTATTTAAGCACTGTAGACAGATCATCATCAGCACAGCGTGTTTACAATTATGCTAAAATGAATGGAAGCATGTGGTTCTTGTTTCGACTTATCTAAATGATATTCTTGTATAAAACATTGCAGAGGTGCATTATTTGTAGGAACATAGAAATAATTTATTGACCCATATCTTCTCTCTCTCTCTCTCGATTTTTTTTCTTTCTCTCTTGCTTGCTGGTCCTGGGCAGACCTATAAGAATCTTTCTGTATTCCTTTTTCTTACTGTTCAGTAATCCATTCTGGATTTCTCTGGGTGCTCCTATAGGATGAAAATATGCCAGAAATTTTAGAATTATTTCCCCTTTGACCGAGTCTAGAAGAATAGCTATCCTCTCTTTTAGTTCTCCCTTGATTCTTTTCTAATTCTATTAGCTCATTCTGGGTAACCTTCTTTTCTTTAGACCTCTGGCTAAATTTACTCCTCCCTTGTCTTTTCCTGTTAAATAAATTAAAACAAATATCTCTCAGCCTCACTAGCACAATGTAAGAGTTTGGCTTTTCCTGTGTAGCCTCCCCTATTCCTCCCCATCAGGATCCATTTGAGCACAGAAAAATGAACACTATAGAGCTAAAGTATATTATTAATACTGTATTAGACCATGATGCTGCTTTTTAAAATCAAAACCACTGTTCCGATGGGACAGTGGGACAAAGAGCTGCCCATGATTTAGGAGCATGCCTTTGATCTTTTCATCTTGGTGGCTTCCAGTAAACCACATTTCTGTTTCTTCTAGAAAATAATGAGATGTTTTGCCTAAATCTTAGTCCCAGCTGGAGTTAGATCCATTGAATCAATGGGACTTTACATTACTGACTTAGCATTCAACTGTTGAGTCAGTGATTTGACTGTAGTTAGAACCAGTAAATGGATTTTAGGTGGGGTGTGAATCATGCCACACTCCAGGGTGCCGTTTACACAATGAAAATGTCCCGGGAAGAATTTGTGTTGATCCCTGGCAGTTTACACGTACATTGGGTTGGGTATGTGATTTTTGGAAGGGGGGGGCCACCTTTTATCCCTCAACCTGCAGGACTTCCAGTCCCACGGTTTGTGCCGGTTTTTAAAAAAGTCACAGGAGGATTCGGAAAATCGTACGTCTAAACACCCCGGGACACTATATCTCAGTACTTGGTGATGACCGGAAATATATGTGACCAGGGACGGGCTCAGGGAGGAGAGGAGGGGTCAGTTACCCGTTCAATAGATTCAGCCTCACCAGATGAAAACAAAGGCTTCCATTCCAGCTGCAAGTAGGTTTGTGTATGTCTGCATTAAATCACCCTGTTCAATGGATTTCTACACTGGGAAACCTACTTTAACCCCCCCCCTCCTGCATGCTTGGCTTAAATTTTAAAGAGAGAGTAAATTGTAAAGAGATCACAGACGATCGCCCATTACCCCGCCCCCCCCACATCCACTCCATTTGTTTAAAGGTACAGTAAAAAATGCCACTGTCTGAGCAGATGATCGAACATTCACACACACACACACACACACACACACACACCCTCCTGCATCCTCACTTTCAATGGGCTTTAAATGGTGTTCTTTCAATTCGGAAGGACAGGAAGGCTGTAGCCACGAAGGATCCCTCCCTTCCTCACTTTCAATGGGCTTTAAATGCTGTTCTTTCAATTCGGAAGGACAGGAAGGTTGCAGCCACGAAGGATCCCTCCCTTCCTCACTTTTAATGGGCTTTAAATTGTGTTCTTTCAATTCAGAAGGACAGGAAGGCTGCAGCCATGAAGGATCCCTCCCTTCCTCACTTTCAATGGGCTTTAAATGCTGTTCTTTCAATTTGGAAGGACAGCAAAGGCTAGGTTGCTCATTCCTCCACTCATTCTCTTATTGCCTCATCCCCAATGCAACACTCAATCATCCCATCATCTCCAACGCAGAAGCTTTAACAAACATTTGAGCCAGCCAATAGCATCACTCATGGCGTGAAACTCTAAAGGAAGTACGTCACTGAGGTTGTGAAAAAACGAGTAATCGCATCCTTGATTGACAGCTAAAAAAACCATATCCCGGGACTGTAAACTGGTGTAAACAAAAAAACCCCGGGGTAGTATATAGTGGGAGAAGGTACATATCGTGGGACGTGATGCCGTGTAAACAATGATCCCGGGATCTCCCGGGATATCCAGTTCAGAGACAAAAATCATCTAAACAGGGAGGGATAGATACGGGATCAGGAAGTCCCAGGACACCCCGTGACAAAAACTACCGTCTAACTGGCACCCAGATGTTGTTGGACTGCAAGTCCCAGCATCTCTCATGATCGGTGAGGTTGGCTAGGGTTCATGGGAGCTGCAGCCCATCAACATCTGGAGGGCTGTATGATTTCTACCATTGATGTAGGCTGTCATGTATACATTCAGCTCTATTACCATCCAAACTATATTGCTGTAAACTGGTGTAGATGTGCTTCACTTAATGCAGTCTTAATATATCGTTTCTTGTATATTATATCCATTAACAAGCTGATTTTCTTCGTGGAAGCATTTCTGCCATTTTAATTATTTTAACAAATAAAGGCAAAGAGTAAGTTATGAGAGGGATAGGGGCCTTATCCTACGATAGTACTTCTAAATTACTCGTTAGTTCAAGCCAATTGGCATGAATGAAATCTGAGGAGAGAAAATATGCATATTTAAAGGTATAATCATTAGACCATGAGAAAAATATTTTGGGGACTGTAACTTTCAGAACCACACAGCTAGATTGGTCAGCAGACACATTGGCTGAGTGAATCTGGAAATTAAACTTTTCCAAGCTCTGGATTCCATGATATTCTATCCATTGTTGTAGTAGCTGTTGTATGTGCCTTCAGGTCCTGTCAAATTACAATGATCCCATAAATTTCATAGTGATTTCTTAGGCAAGGAATCCTCAGAGGTGGTTTGCTATTGCCTTCCTCTGAAATATAGCCCACAGCAATTGGTATTCCTTGGCAGTTTCCCATCCAAGTGCTAACCAGGCCTGACCCTTCTTAGCTTCCAAGGTCATACAAGATCTGGTGCCTTCAGAGTATTTAGGCCTATCTGTATCGACCACAAACTCTCTAAATAGGAAACTTCTTCAAGGAAGGTAAAGCCAGAGAGGATGTACTTTCCACTCCAGCAGTTCTCACCATCTACTAGTGGCTAAGCATGAAAACTGAATGCCAGTTTATACTCAACTAATCCCAAATGGAGTAAAGTGAAATGTGGGTGATCAGTGAAGCAAGTCTAACCTGTTCTACTCCCTACTGTTTCACAATCTTTATTCTGTCTGGAAAAGTTCATTGCTGTATGTTTTTTCCCCTTAGGGAGGCTTATTATTATATTTGGCTCTTGACTTTCCTTTAATGAAAGCAGGGTGGTATATATGAAATTAGTTTTAGAAGGTTGCCTACACTGGTAAATCAGGTGACCCAAGGCCACCCTGTCAGGCCCAAACTGAGCAGAGATTTCAAACTGAATTTTCTGCTGGGGGACTCTGGGAGCTGAAGTCCAAAAATAACATTTCTAAGCTTTGGTTATAGGCATAAACAGCCAAAAAATTTGACAGATTTGTATTTTCATTCTAACAGGTAATGGTTATAGAAAAATGTTGCAAGTCACTTCCCATTTTTCATAGTTCTCTGATTGGTTGGTTTGCCATTTCGTTTGAACTGAGGCTGCACTTTTGCACACTATTCCTATTTTTATATCCAGTGACATCATAGCCAAAGTAGCACTTTTGATGATGTTATTAGTGACCATCCTGGGCAGACTTGCCTATTCACTGGCAGCATACCTAACCTCTGTTGCCTATGACTGTCCTTGCCTTCTTTCCCTCTAAGTATTAGCTGCCCTTTAGCATGTGTCTCCATACTCCTTTATGTCAATGTTCATTGACAGCATCTGCTCACAGCTGTTTGCCCCATTTTAGTAGTTTGTGCTGCAGGTAACATATAAAATTTATCATCTGATTATTTATTCTGTACAATAGGTTATGTTTTTTAGCCTACCAAGACCTGTTCTAACACTGAGGTGTTAAAAGATGCTGTGCTAAAAACACCTGAAACACCCCCCCCCATTTTTGCAAATAATTAATAGTTGGGAGATCAGACTAGGAGAAGAATTAAGATGAGATTCCTGATGGGAGTGCTTGGTTGGTGGAGTGTGTGTGAAATAATCACAAATAAACTGTGGAAAGGAGACATCCCACAAAACTTTTGGAGGTATTAAATTGCCTTAAATTTTCAGGTTTTTCCTTGGATTTTCTGTTTCATTCGTTTTATAGGTAATCTGAGCAATCCCTCCACCCCCTTTTAGAACTGCAGTGTTTTTGTATCACCAGATATCTGAAAAGCAAAATTAGATTTCTAGTGTGTTAAACCTAAATAGAAATAACTAAGAGGTATTCAAATAATTAATTTACAACCGAGGTGATGGGACTAGTCTTACTCAAGGGCTGTAACATCATGAACATATTCACTTTCCTCAACCCCCCCTGCCAACTCATTAATGTTAAATGACAGTGTTTTACCTTCTCTCTTTATCTTTGATGCTAGATTATGTATGATGCAGTGGAGAATCCAAGGCATTTTCTGTCAGTTTTGTCATTACTGGGACAACCTTGGGTGCCTTTTATTTTCCCCATCACTGTTAGTCATGGCACTTTAGAAAGCTTAGTAAGCAACTCAGCATACAGTGTTTTAGGCTTGTACCAGGATAATGCTCCAGAAAGTGCTAAATATTCTTTTCCTGTCCAAAAGTGTTTCCATGAGTTATTCCATGAGTGAAATATGCTACTCCTACAAAAGCAATTGTTTGGTTGTTTTCCTACTTTGTTGCTTGTCAGAATAAGACTGTATATGTCTTATCAGTTCAGCCACAGACATGTGACAACAACAAGGTGTGAAAGCCATGAATTTTTTGATATGCTTTGCAAGCATGATGTGTTTGCTAAGGCAGTAGAAAATTCAGTGTTGCTGTTTGCTGTGATACTGGCGTAGTGATAAGAAAGCTTCATTAAGGTTTGATTATTTGCAACAGTGGTGGCTTACCCTTCTTCTGCCTTACTAAGTCTTCAAGTCCTAGTTGAGGGATTCTGTCATTTCAGTTAAAAATGTTTCAAAAACATGCAGTTGGCTTCTGAGTCAGAGTCTCATTTCTCTTCTTTTCGTGTGTTCGATGCTGAGTGATAATTATTTTCTTGACTCTGATGGAGTCAATTGTATAAAATGCTGAGGTTAACCAGAACATCTTAAATTTTTATTCCCATACTTCAAATACTAAATTGCTGAACACCATTGGATTACTGCTGATACAGTGTCAATTTAAGAGAAATATATTAAGTGCCTATCATTGTCAGTCACAAAACGATGTTGCACACATTTCTGAAAGAGACTTGTTTACTTCTCATAAAATTGTTTAAAGGTGAGACCCTTACATGTAAAAGTATCAGTGTTGAATGTGTGGGGAAGGGAGACATGGTACTTAGGAGGTCGGGAGAAGAACAGGGCTGTTTCACTTACAGAGCCCCTTTTCAGACAGCCCTGTCCTCCTCCTGACCTCCTCTTGACTTTCTCCCATGCTGCTAGCATTGCTCTGTCAATAAAAAGTGGCACAAGCAGCATCGGGGAAGGTTGGGAAGAGATTGGGAGGAGGACGGGGCTGTCTGAAAATGGACTCAGTAAGTGAAACAGCCCCATTCTTCTCCCAACCTCCTCGGTCCCCCCCCCCCGTCTGAAAAAGTCCTTAGTGTTGGGTTATACCGTTTCTTGCTCACATCTCTATATATGTCACTTTTTAAAAGTAAACTTTATATTATAAAATGTTATGAAAGAATAATAAGAACAACAATCTAATCAAAACCAACATTTGAAACTAGATGGCATTATGTACACAACAGGCCCTGTAGAATCTTAACATAGTTATAGACCAAGGTAAAGTCTATAATTTACGTGAGTCTTTAGGGTCTGCTTGAAAGTCTGTAATATTGTGGCCTGGCACTGATATCTAAGAGATCGTTAGTTTAATTAAAATGACTACTAACACAAATACTTAAAATGCAATGTGTTAATTGTAGTGGGACTCATCTCTTGGTCAGTATGTGTAGGTTTGTAGCCTTGATTATTTAGGACAATGCCATTAAAGAACTACTTCCTGATTTTTGCTGAATATACAGTAGTTTTCTGCATTACTGCTGCTGAATTGTCAGTCTGTCTACTGAAGTGAGAATGTTTCCAAATGGACCATTTTTTACTTTTTGTCATAATGTGATCCATTTTCCATTGTTTCCTAGTAAGATGCACCAGTGGACTGCTTTGATTAAAAAAAAACACACACACGCAACCCACAATAAATACTTAAAATGGTGTTCTTATACAAGTTACTGTTGTATAACACTTTTATTTTCCACAATTTAAAAGGAGCATATCAGGATTCAAAGTAGGAATTTAAGAACCCAGAATACTTTTTATGCATTTTTAAGGTTACTGCCAGTTTTCAGTTATATGACTGAAGCATCTGAACATAACTGTAAATATGAACATAACTCTAGTGCATGCCCCTGAATTATAGCAGTAAAACTCTATAGCAGAGAATTCTTCACCAAACTACAAATGCCATTGTTCCATGTGAGAGTGCCGTGACAGTGAAAAGTAGTACAGAACTGCTATAACTGGAAAGTAGATACACTCTCAGTTTCCCATCTATCAATAATTAGAAGAACATTCATAAAGATAAGGTTCTCTGAGAGGTTAGAGGCAGTTTCTGAAGAATGCATGAACTCAACAATGCCTTTAAAAATGATTTAAGGTTTTCTTAATTAGATTATATAGCTGTCTTTGGTGTGCTCTTTTCTAATCCCTTTTAACATTTGTTTTTCATAGACAGTGAGAAGTGACAGTAAGGAACACTTAGCATTACTTGTGCTTTAACTTCCCTGGGCATTTGTCTAGGAACACTTGGTATCATGGGCTGACATGCCATTTAGGCATCTTTTTTGGGGGCATTTCATACATTTCAAGTGGATATGTGGTTCATTAGAGATCCTTTGTGGTGTAGTGGTTTGAGTGTTGGATGACGATGATGATTTTATTCATTTATATCTTGCCTTTCTCTCAATAATGTGACTCGAGAAGGCTAACAGCATATTTAAAACAATACAGATTAAAACTGCAAAATCTTCAGTAATAGTATAAACATTTAAAAAATTTTAAAACCATGAAACAGTTTATAAAGTTAAAAACATTAAACATTAAAAACAATAAAATTCATTAAAAGACCATATACAGACCTTAAAAACAGTACCACATACCACTAAAAGCCCACCCTAGTCAGTTTCTAAAAACCTGATGGCATAAAAATGTTTTAACTTGCTGATGAAAGGAAAGTAAGGATGGGACCATCCTGGACTCCCTAGGAAGAACGTTCCAAAGTCTGGGAATAGTCAACAAGAAGGGCCTTTCCCATATTCTCACCAAATGAGCATGAAAAGGTGATGGGACAGAGAAAGGCCCTCTCCAGAAGATTTTAGAGTCCTAAAGGGCTCATAAAGGGAGATGCAATCCTACTAGGACTAGGACTCTGAAAGACTAGGATTGAAATCCTTATTCAGCCATGGAAACCCACTGTGTGACCTTGGGCAAGTCACACTCTTTCAGTCCCAGAGGTGGGCAATGGCAAACCGCCTCTGAACTAATCTTGCCATGAAAACCCCATAACAGTTTCACTTTAGGTTCACTGTTAAGTCAGAAAGGACTTGAATAAACACAACATCCATGTGGTTCTTTCTCCAAAGAATTGCCAAGGATATGAAAGATTTCTCATGACATATCCCCATATCAAAAGCAATAGAAAGATGCAGTCTTCTAGCCATTCAATTTCAGTGTGCCTTCAGTTGACAAAATGAACAAATAGCATGGAGAGGGGGGTAAGGAATAACCAACAATTCAGATTACTAATTCACTTTCTCTTTCCCTCTCTCCATGCTTCTAGGGAAAATTTTTAAAAATGAGAATTTTGAAACATGCAAATTCTTCATAGATTAGATTACTCTTTCTCTATCCAGACACCATTCCCATTATGTTTGAATACAGAAAGCAAGCATTCTACCTATCCTTTTCTAGTTCTGTTAAACTGCCCAGTAAGTACAGCAACCTATGCCATGTTTGTGTGTGTATGTGCCTTCAAGTTGCCTGTCAACTTATGGTGACCCTATAAATTTCATAGGGTTTTCTTAAGCAAGGAATATTCAGAAGTAGTTTTGCCATTTCCTTCCTCTTAAATACAGCCTACAGCCTCCCATCAAAGTACTAACCAGGGAAAACCTTGCTTAGCTTCCAAGATCAGACAGGATCTTGTGCCTTTGGGGTATTTAGGCCCATGCTATGCATAAGCTACATAAAATAAGAATGAATAAACACATGTAGTGGTGTTATGCAATGAATAGATAGGCCTGGAGGTTGTCTGTCTGATGGCATTCTTGCATCTCAGATATTTCTAAAAACATTAAAATATCTATATTGCCCCCTGCATGAAATAAAATATATTTGGCATATGCACTTGACATAAAATTTGTATGTTTGCACGGGAACACTTATTTGAGAACCGTGAAATTCTTAAAAGTAAACATTCCATCATAAGCTGTTTGGTGCTATTCCAGCTGTTTGGTGCTATTATCCCCATCCTCTCCACCCAGCATTGCTAATCAACCATGCTGGATGTGATTGATATGAATTATGGTCCAAACAGATCTGGAAGGTTTGAGGAAGAGAAAAGTTGGTGGAAACCAAGATATAAATATATGTATTATATTAGTACATAATTTGCCATGTTGGTAGAATCACCAGGGAGTTAGGATCACAAACCTTTGATTTGGAATGCTGTATATACATGTTTGTATAGATTCACTTACCCACACATGCATGCACACATGTTTATCTGTCATACCTGATTCCTGTCAAGACATGGGACTAGGAGTCAAAGGAAGGCAAGGAACAGTAGCAAGTTAAATCTTTCAATCACTTATTCCAAAAGACCAAGCCTGGCCCTGTAGGCTTCGTTGTTGTTGTGTGCCTTCAGTCGACTTATGGTGACCTTGAGGCAACCCTATTATGGGGTTTTCTTGACAAGATTTTTTGGGAGTGGGTTGCATTTGCCTTCCTTTGAAGCTGAGACAGTTGTACTTGCCTAAGGCCACCCAGTGGGTTTCCATGGCCAAGCAGGGATTTGAACCCTGGTCTCCAGAGTCTTAGTACAGCGCTCAAACCACTACACCATGCTGGCTCTCATAGGCTTCATACTTTACTACATTGCCCTCTCTGTCTTATTGATGTTCAAGATACATCTTTGCCATTCAGATTGGTTATCGTCACTGATGTTGCTGGAATTTGCCCATTACTTGGTTCATTATATCAGTTTCTCCAGTTAATCAAACTCAGTGATATTACGAATTGAGCACCATGCCCACAATGTTTTGCTGTGCCTTAGAATGTTAAATGAGATTCTGAATGTGCAGAATCAGCATTTCAGCAACACACAGACTCAGCTGCTTTGCTGGCACGTGTGTAGAAGTTGAGTATTATTAACCCTTATGAAGAAGGGTTTACAACAAGATGAGGGATTCTTGGCTCTCTAGCTGTTTTGGATTACAACTCTTCCAGTCATAAATCATAAATACATAAATTGGCCATTTTTAGCCTAAGATTCCCCTGTGTTAGCGTACCTCAACCCTGCAAGGTGAGTCTGCATGTAGTGCTCCTTCTTTCTTAACACCTGCCAGTACCTCTCTTGATTAAGGCTAGGAAAGTTTTTCCTCCTGAAACCCTATGGAGAGCTGCTGATCATCAGAGTTGATAATACTGGGCTAGATGACTAGTGACCCATCTAGTCTAGGGGTGGTCAAAGTGTAGCCCCTAGGGTTGTTTTTGTGGCCCCCCAGGGATCAAAAAAATTTAAAAAAAATTATTTGCTCCAAAATGCCCCCAAAATGACCTCTGGGGTGTGTGAATGGATTACCACCACGTTTGGATCCCCCTGCACCCCTGGAGTAAAAACATTTTTTGTCAGATTTTTTTTTGGCCTCATAATAACCCAAGACGCCCTCTAGGGGGGAAAATCCTGGTTTTTTTCCTAGGTGTGGGTGCAGTGTGGGTGCAGCCCTCCAAGGTCTCCTGGGGGGGGGGGCTAATGAAGCTCCCTAGACTTCCACAGTTGCCCACTCCTGATCTAGTATAGGGCAACTTCCCGTATTTCTGCCTTCACTATTCCAAGCCATCTGGTAATTCTTTGTTCTCCAATACCACCAAGTTTCTATCTGTCCAGAAATGTACCATCTCTTCCTTGTTTCATTCCATTTTGCCTTTCCTATGGTGTGTTCAGGGAATGGCAACTAAATCAGGTATCTGGTCTTTCAATTGTTTCCCACAAATCATAATCCTGAGCATATTGTCCAGTCTGTTCAACAGCAGGTTGGCGTTGTGTGTCAATCGGATAGGTGTGGTGGGATGAGAATGGGAAGGGGACATAAGCTGTGGCTTTACTACAGCTGGTATCAACCCTCCCTTCGATGGTGGCACCTGGTGCTGTTTGGCCTCTCCCCACCCACCCCCCACAGCCTAGTGGTGCAACTAGACATAAGGGAGACTGAATTATAAAAGCTGTCTTTATTCCCCCCACCGGCAAAACAACAACAACAACAAAAACAAAAAAACACAAAACAAAAAAACACAGTTCAGTGCTTAAGCTTATCGTTTTGGCTTAAAGTTTCCAATATACTAGAAAATCTAAATTCTTAGCCCTTGGCAGACTTTGCCAGATGATTACTTTTACCAGCTGTTCCCAGTACCAGGGGAAACCATAAACTTTAAATTCAAGAATTTCAGCTTGCTACTTCCAATTCATGTGTCACTGGAGAATAGCAGTTTCAAGATTTTTCCTCCCTTAGTTGGCTGGCTGCTACTTCTAAGGGATTTAATTGACATGAAAATTATCAGCTTGTAGCTGCTTAGCTAAAAACAATGTCTTTTGTTTTCTTGAGGAAAAATACAAAGGTTGCTCCTGATAATGTAGGTGTCTTAAATAAGCAGCAAGACTGAAATTTCTTAATAAAACAGACTCATTGAGGTACCTCCTCTTGAGCAAAATTCTGTGATTACAACAGCTTGCCTGGGATTTACAATAATTTTGAAAACCAAGGTACTGTACTAGAATAGTCTTTCTCAACCTTTTTAGCCTGGAGGAACCCTTGAAATAATTTTCAGGTCTCAGGGAACCCCTGCATAAACATAATCCTATATAATGCTATTGCTTTCCCCCCACAATCACAATCTCTTGAGGAACCCCTAGCAACCTCTTGGGGAACCCTGGCTGAGAAACAATGGTCTAGAGAGTCGTCGTTGTCATCATTTTCTGAGTGTTTGGCCATGCAGGATTGGGGATTCTGGTAGCTACACCCCCCCCCCCAGTAGCCTTTCCAAACTCTGTGTTAATCTACTTATCAACAGGGCTTCTTAAATAGATTCTTTATGTCAGTCTTTGAAATTAACTAGTTTCAACAAAGGGCCTTCTCACAAGAGGGACCCTAGAAACATTTCTAAGTTGGGGGAGAGCTCAAGACTTGCAGTGAGGTCATTATGAATTTTGCATAATGGGAGGTGGGTGAGGGAGGAAGATGAGACAAGATGGAGTGAGAAAGAAGGGAGAGGGAGAAATGGAGAAAACAAGGAAGAAGCAGTAGAAAGGGAAAAGAATGAGGAGAGACCAGAGACAGGAAATTGAAAAGGCAGGATAAGAGAAAAAAAGTGAAGGAGGTTACCCCCTCAGCCTCTCCACTGCAGCATCTCCTCATCCAAGTGCAGGATCTGCTTCCCTGCATCCACCCTATCCACCCCCACCTGGCAGCAAATGGAACCCAAATGGAAAGAGGCAGGAAGGGTGAAGGTGGGGGGAACAGGGGGCTTGGGCAGGCCACGTGGCAGGAGGGTCTAACAAAGGGAGATCTGCTAGTAGAAAGAAAACAAATTTGCCAAACTAACCTTGGGTCGTTTTTTTTTTTTTTTTTTTTTTTGATACAGTCACAAGCTTGGTAGATGAATATAGCATAACTTGATTTCAGTAAGGTCTTTGACAAGGTCCTCCATGATATTCTTACAAATGAGCTAGACAATATGACTGTTAGGTGGATTTGTAATTGGTTGACGGGCCGAATCCAAAGGGTGCTCACCAATGACTCTTCATCCTGGAGAGAAGTGACTAGTGAAGTGCCATAGGATTCTGTCCTGGGCCCAGTGCTATTCAGCATCTTTATCAATGACTTGGATGAGGGAATAGAGGGCATGCTTATCAAGTTTGCAGATGACACCAAATTAGGAGGGGTAACTAATATTCCATGTGATGTACCAAGCACACACGCTCACATTCAATGAATAAATTTCTTTATTGGCAAGGATTCTTGTGTCAGGAACATAGAACAAAGCTGAAACTGAATACAGCTAGAGCAATCCCCCAGATAAACCCCACAGCATGAGAAAGGCCTTTAGGGAGGATAGCTGCCTCTCTCTCAGGGCAGCTTGCACCTGGAAGATATGACCTTGAACCACGGTGGAGAGCAGTGTTCCCAGGCCAACAAGGCGGGCTGGCCTCTTGCCAAAACCTCTAGAGGCCTAGGCAAGGGAAACAAGCCAGAAGCAGCCTCATGTCATGGTCCTCCATGAATTCCACTCCAAATCCCAGAATTCAGGGATGAGCCTGACATACCGCCCACCCGAAGAGAAATCCCCCCTTTTCAGCCCAGCTTATCAGGAAAGTGGGCATGGAACTTTCGTAATAAGAGCGGAGCATTCACATGTTCACAACTAATGGCAAATGTTTCCATTTCACCAAGTATTGCAAAGCCCCCCTGTGAACCCGAGAGTCCAACAGTTCAGCAATTTCAAAATGCTGATGGTTGTTGAACAGGATAGGATGGGGTGCAGGTCCCGGGTCTGGATGATGACGGTCTGGAGGGCACGCAGGCTTGAGCAAGCTAGAATGAAACACAGGGTGAACATTACAGTACAGTTTGGGTAACGCCAGTTCAAAAGCCACCGGGTTTATCACTCGATCAATAGGAAAAGGACCTATGTACTTGGGCCCCAACTTCGTTGAAGGTTGGGGACTTTTAAGAAACTTGGTGGACAAAAATACTAAGTCCCCTACGGCATACTCCGTGGTGGAGTCCCGTTTTTGGTCAGCATTATGTTTGTATCGTGCTTTTGCAAAGTCCAGGGCTGAAACAACTTTTGGCCAAGCATCTCTAATTTTTTGACTCCATTGGGTCACTGAGACTGGGTCCTTGGAGGTTCCCTCCCCTAGTGGTAGAGGATTAAAGTCTTGGCCTGAAACAATCTTAAAAGGGGAGAGTCCGGTTTTCTGGTGAGTGGCGTTGTTATAGGCGACCTCCGCAAAAAGCAAGAGGTCCACCCAATCAGATTGTTGGAAGTTCACATAACACCTCAAATACTGTTCAAGAATCTGATTAGTACATTCACACTGCCCATCACTCTGGGGATGATGGGAACTGCTGAGCCCCAATTCGACTCCCAGAAGGTTTGTGAGCACCTTCCAGAACTGGGAAGTGAACTGAGCCCCCCGGTCAGAATCCCATGTAGTCTGTAAATGTGTTGAATAAACAACCTGGCTAACTGGGAGGCTGTTGGGAGTTTCTTGCAGGCCACAAAATGCGCTTGTTTCGAAAACATGTCAGTCACCACCCAAATAACAGTCTTTTTTCCTACTTTCCGGCAATTCCACTATAAAATCCATACTGATGACTTTCCAAGGCTTGGACGGGGTAGGCAAAGGCTGCAGCAGGCCTTTTGGCTTTCCTGACCCCCTTTTTGCCATTGTACATGTGGAACACCCTTTTACATACTCCTCCACCTCCTTTCTCATCTTTGGCTACCAAAACTGTCTCCGAGCCAAGTGCAAGGTTTTTACATACCCAAAGTGCCCCGCACTTTTAACATCATGGCATTGCTTGAGAATGGACGATCTCATGGCCTCTGGGACATATAGGCGCTCCCCCTTCCAAGCCAGACCCTCCCGAAGGGCCACCTCCCCTGGGTGAGCCAAAAACCATGGGTCCTTGGGAAGGACCGATGGCATTTGGGATTGCCATCCACCCCATCACCCCGGGAGGAGGGGGAAGGAGGAGCCAGTTCTGGTGTGGCTGGGGCCTCACTGGGGCCAGCGTCTACAGTTGGTGGGACGGCATCGCCGGTTGCCTTAAGATCAGGCCCTGGCCCCAAAGAGGGGCTGGCTTGGGCCCCCTGATGCTTGGCCTTGCTGCGTGTTAGGACTGCCAGTCCCAAGTGGGAGGGGGAGAAGACTGTGTCAATGACCTCTTTTCGTTTGCTGTCATGTTGAGGAAGTCTGGACAAAGCGTCAGCTAGGAAATTCTTTTTTCCGGGATAAACTTCAGGGTGAATTTGAACCGGTAGAAGAAACTGGCCCACCAAACCTGTTTGGGGCTCAATCGCCTTGGGGTGGCTAAAACTTCCAAATTTTTGTGATCTGTCCAAACTTCAAAGGGTTTGGAAGATCCGTCCAATAGGTGGCACCAATTTCTAAGGCCAGTTTGATTGCACCTGCCTCCTTTTCCCACACAGACCAATTTTTCCTCAGTCTCATTGAATTTCTTGGACAGGTATGCACACAGCCTGAGCTCTCCCTCCTCACCCCGTTGCAACAGCACCCCTCCCATTGCTACATCTGAAGCATCAACTTGGACAAAAAAGGTTGGGAGGTGTCGGGGTGTTTGAGAATTGGTTCAGATGTGAAGAGTTTCTTCAGCTTATCAAAGGCCTGTTGGCATTGGTCAGACCACACTATCTTTTGGGGAGGTTTCTCTGCCTTCCCCGTTCCCTTTCGGGTTTTCTTCCCCACCTCTCTAGTTATAATAGATCAGTCAGTGGAAGGGCTACCGTCGCAAAGTCAGGGATGAAGGACCGGTAAAAGTTAGCAAATCCAAGGAAGCTCTGCAGCTGCTTCCTGGTTCTAGGGGCCTCCCATGCCAACACCCCTTTGACTTTTTCCAGGTTCATTTCTATCCCCTTATTTGAGATGCGGTACCCCAAGTAGTCCAAGCGGCTTTGGTGAAATTCACACTTTGATATCTTAGCATACAGATGGTTCTCCCCCAGTCTAGCAAGCACTTTTTTCACCAGTTTTACATGGGATGTATAGTCCTCAGAATAAATCAATACATCATCCAAATACACCAAGACCCCCTTGTACAGAAATTCTCTCAATACATCATTGATTAGGTTCTGAAAAATGCCTGGAGCTCCGCTTAACCCAAAAGGCACTAGGAATTCGAAAGCCCCCAGGGGGCAATTGAAAGCAGTTTTCCATTCGTCCCCCTCCTTGATTCGTACCCTGTAATAAGCCTCCCTCAAGTCCAGTTTGGTAAATATCTTCCCCTTGGACAAATGGCCAGAATATCCTTCATCAAGGGAAGGGGGTACTGATTAGAAATGTTGATTGCATTTAACCCCTGGTAGTCTTGGATTAGACGAAGACCCCCATCTGACTTATGGCTGAACATCACAGGAGCCCCCAAAGGTGAGGTCGAGGGCCTGATGAACCCCCGAGCCAAATTTTTGTCTATGAACTCCCGGAGGGCATCCATCTCAACTGGTGTCATGGAATAAATCCTTGGTTTGGGTAGCTTAGTCTCAGAAAGTATCTCAATAGCACAGTCAAAGGGTCTGTGGGGTAGCAAAATGTTGCACTCCCTCTCCTCAAAAACATATTGCCATGCCTTATATTCCACAGGCAATTCTTTCAGTTTCCCTTGGACTAAAGCGGTTGTACAGTTCTGCAACTTGGCCTCTAGAGGGGCTCCTCCCCCTGGGAAACCTTTCCCCACCCTGTGCTCCTGCACACACACAGGATCTGCACAAGTCATTGTCTCTTTTACCCAGTCTATGATGGGGTTGTGGAACTTTAGCCAGTTTAATCCCACCACTGCAGCGGGAACTAACCCTGGGGCAATCACAAATTGAAGTTCCTCCTGATGATTTCCCATTCTCATGCATATTGGACCAGTCATTCGCCTGGCAGTGGCCCCCTTCATCATACCCCCATCCATCTGTGACAGCCACACTGGCTTGTCCAGCTTGATAGTGCTAATGTCCAGCTCACTGACTAGGGAGGGGTGCATTAGGACTTGGGTACACCCGCAATCAACCATTAACATTACTTTTCAGGTGCCCCCCCTTTTCCAACCCCTAATTTGGCTTTTATGAAGAAAGGGTCTTTCACCCCACTCACCACAGCATCTGGGCGCCCTTCAGGGTTAGCCCACCCTCGGGCGCTTAGTAGGGCTTGCTGGAGCCGTTTCCCGCCGGCTCCGTGTTGGAAGAGTAAGATCCGCTGTCATCTGGTTCTTCCGAAGACTCCCCCGCCGCGTGGCGTGGTATCAAGGCCCGTACTGCTGCTTTAGGCTTGGGCTTGAGTGGGGTCCTTGATATCAATGACTTCTCTTCGCTCCTCTGGGGCTTCTCTGCTGCAGCTGGTTCCGAGGGCTCCTCTCCGGGCATTCAGCTATGCGATGGCCCCCTTTTCCACAGTGCAGGCACAAGCCTTTTCTCATCCTTCGCTCCCTCTCCGACTCTCCTGTCGTGGTTCCACCTGGCCTTTATCTTTCTTTACGGTAGACCCGGTGGCCTTCCCCTTGGATCCTTGCTGGCGCTGAGCCAGCTTGACATTCCGTCTGAGCGTCTCCACTTCTCTAGCACGCTGTACCCACCCCAAGAGGGTCTCGGGGTTCCCCTGGAACAACGCCCATTTGAGGATGTCTGCGTTCAGGCCACCCTGGAAGAACTGTACCTTTATGGCCTCCATCCAGTCGGGCACCTGACTAGCCAGGTGGCAGAACTCAGTGGCATACTCCCCCACAGTCTTCGAACCTTGCTTCAGTTGCCTGAGATCCGCACGGGCCCTTCTCACTCTCAGTGGGTCTTCAAATTGGGCCCACAAAGCTAGCAGGAACTCATGGAAGTTTCCTAGTTCTAGGGCTCCCATATCATAAAGCCCCACCAACCACTGCGCCGCCTCTCCCTCTAGCTGGTTGGACACATACTGCACCTTCTCAGCCTCCATCTGGAACTCCTCATCCCACTGGGACATAAGCCCCACCACCTGGGTCAGGAAGTATGGAAGCTTCGCTGCATCTCCACCAAAAGTCGCCTTTAAGTCTCGGTGCTTTAGGCCCCGGAGTCTTTCCCACGGCTTGACCAGTCCAGCTCCTCCAGGGGGGGCTGGGCCAGGAGCCAGCGGGCCAGGACCTCAGCAGGCACAGCAGGGTCCCCTGCCCCGGGTGCCGGGGCGGCCGCTGGTTGAACTTGGGGAGGCTGGGTCCCTCCAGGGGCAGGTGGTGGCTGTGGCAACCTCTGCAGGATCTGTAGGAGGTTCGTTTGCATCACCCACATTTGCTGCTTCAACTGCTGGACCTCAGCTCCTACTTCTGCCAGCGAAAACCGCACCCCCGGCTCTCGGTGCCCCTTGGCCAGGGGCCTGTCCCACCGACGGGACCAGCATTCCTCTCAGCTTCGGTCGCCTGGCCAGGGCCAGCTGGCTCCCAGGGCCGTTCTAGCTCCTCACTCTGGAGTGCCAGAGAGTGGCAGGCTGCCCCTTCCCAGGGTTTGCTTGGCTCCCAGCTCCATTAGGTCAAAGGGATGAGTAAACCTCCCAGCCCTCCAGTGGGCCTGGCTCGCGTCTTCTTCAGACACTCCTGCAACATCCCCCAACGCGCCGGCCCCCTCCCCCGGGGCACCGGCTCCCTGGTCGCCACCTGCAGCCAGGTCTTTCTCCATCTGGGTTCCAGCCTCCGCTTCTTCTGACATTGTGGGTAGAACCTCTCAAAAGGATTAGGTATTGAAGAGGAGTTTCAGCTTACTGTGATGTACCAAGCACACACGCTCACATTCAATTATTAAATTTCTTTATTGGCAAGGATTCATGTGTCAGGAACATAGAACAAAGCCGAAACTGAATACAGCTAGAGCAAACCCCTAGATAAACCCCACAGCGTGAGAAAGGCCTTTAGGGAGGATAGATGCCTCTCTCTCAGGGTGGCTTGCACCTGGAAGATATGACCTTGAGCCGCGGTGGAGAGCAGCATTCCCAGGCCAACAAGGCAGGCTGGCCTCTCGCCAAAACCTCTAGGGGCCTAGGCAAGGGAAACAAGCCAGAAGCAGCTTCATGTCATGGTCCTCCATGAATTCTACTCCAAATCCCAGAAATCAGGGATGAGCCTGACACTCCAGAGGACAGGATCAGAATTCAAAATGACCGTAACAGCTTAGAAAGCTTGGCCAAAGCTAACAAAATGAATTTCAGGGAGAAATGTAGGATACTACGCTTGGCAAGTAAAAATGAAATGCATAGATATAGGATGGGGGACACCTGACTTTATGGCAGTACATACGAAAGGGATCTAGGAGTGTTAGTGGACCACAAATTGAACATGAATTAGCAGTGTGACATGGCAGCTAAAAGCCAATATGATTCTAGGCTGCATCAATAGGAGTATAGTGTCTAGATCAAGGGAAATAATAGTGCCATTCTATTCTGCTTTAGTCAGACCTCACCTGGAATACTGTGTCCAGTTCTGGGCACCACAGTTCAGGAAGGATATTGAGGAGCTGGAACATGTCCAGAGGAGGGCAACCAAAATGGTGAGAGGTCTGGAAGCCATGTCCTATGAAAAGTGGCTTAGTGAGCTGGGTATGTTTAGCCTGGGGAAGAGAAGATTAAGAGGGGACATGATAGCCATGTTTAAATATTTGAAGGGATGTCATATTGAGGATGGATCAAAATTGTTTTCTGCTGCTCTAGACACTAGGACATGGAACAATGGATTCAAACTACAGTTGTCCCTCCACATTCACGGATTTGACATTCACGGTTTTAATTATTCACAGCTTGAAAATATTCTTAAAAAAATAATAATCCAGAAAGCAAACCTTGATTTTGCCCTTTTATATAAGGGACACCATTTTGCTATGCCATTGCATATAATGGGACTTGAGTATTCACGGATTTGGGTATTCATGGGGGGTCCTGGAACCAAAACCCAGCAAATGTGAAGGGATAACTGTATAGGAAAAGAGATTCCGTCTAAACATTAGGAAGAACTTCCTGCCGGTAAGAGCTGTGGCACTGGAATATGCTGCCTTGGAGTGTGGAGGAGTCTCCTTCTTTGGAGGTTTTAAAACAGATGCTGGATGGCCATCTGTCGGGAGTGCTTTGATTGTGTATTCCTGTGTGGCAGCGGGTTGGACTGGATGGCCCTTGTGGTCTCTTCCAGCTCTATAATTCTATGATGGGTCTTTCTGAACCTTTGTCAAGCAGATCAGTTGTGCCCTTGTTCCAGGTTTCTTCTATTTGGTGTTCTGCCAAAATGTACTCATCATCCTCTAATCCCATATCTGGAGAGCACCATGTTGAGGAAGATGACTTTTTCCAGTCTTATCTACTCAGAACTTATGCTGAGCTTGGATTGTACAAAATATTTTACCAGCCATTCTTTAAGTTCACCTTGCTCTCATACTCTTATATTTCAGGAACACTTGAGCAATGCTTATGAAATACTGCTCCCCTAGAAGGGATTTTGCTTTCCCCCAGCCAGTTTTCTGACTTGCGATATTACTCCTGTTTTTGGTTTCCACCAGCTGCTGTGTCAATGCAGAATGCAGTGGTTCAGCCCACAGACTTAACTGCCTAGTTCTTCCTGAAGGGATTGTTGCATTAGACACAATCTTGCTCAGAGTTATTTCTTGATAAATATTTCATAAACAATATTTTCAAGTTATTCAATGAATACTTATTCAGTGGAACTTCTTTCACAGAAGTTTCCATTCAGCTGGGCTTCTTTTAAAACATTAATGCTCACAGTTGGAGTTTTCTATGGCATATTAAAGACCTGAAATATAAAAATAAATAAATAAAATATGCCTTCTATGGCATATTATACACCTGAAATCTAAAGAACTTTTGTTTGTTAGACAGTTTGCCTCTTATTTACTCCAGCTGATGCCAGATGTTTGATGTTTGCTCTGAGCTATTCTGACAGTTTTAGAGTATTCAACCAATGGTATTTTTCTTTAATGCTTAGAGATTTTAACTAAGCATGTTAAGGAAGCTGTAAAGTGGGATTAATCTGTCCTGGAAAGTAGGCTGCGTTTTGTATGATGGGTTTTGCTGAGCGCAGATTTCTAACAGTGAAATCTGATATGTGTCTGCTCAGAGGTAAATCCACTGAGTTTAAGCAGGCCTACTATCCTGCAAATGTGTATCGGATTGTACCCTAAATGATAGTAAATTTGGGAATTAGTGCAGCCATTTCATTCTTCTTTTGTGAATTCTTAGTGCACATTTACTGTTAAACATCAGCATTTCACTAATACAACATTTTGCCAAATAATTTTGTTAAAGTTTTAAACTGACTGTGTTGCTGAAGCTAGCTTTATTTGCAAGTTGTTACTGTGTACCTTCAAGTCATTTCCAATTTACAGCAACCTAATGTGCTTGCACACAAGCTGAAACTATCACAGGGTTTTCTTGGCAAGATTCGTTCAGAGGGGTTTTGCCTTTGCCTTCCTCTAAGGCTGCGAGAATGTGACCTGCCCAAGGTCACCAAGTAGGTTTCCATGGCTGAACAGGGATTTGAACCCTCATCTCCAGAGTCATAGTCCAATGGTGAAACCACTACATCACACTGACTGTCTTTATTTATTAGCACTCTAGTCAGGCTATGTGACAAATGTTGCTGTCCTTGAGCAAGCAGGGATCACCAGCATTGAGGCCATGATATTGAGAACACAGCTGCGCTGGGCAGGGCATGTTTCTAGGATGGAGGACCATCAACTCCCAAAAATAGTACTATACGGTGAACTCGCCACGGGTCAGCATAAGAGGGGCGCTCCAAAAAAGCGATGCAAGGACTCCCTGAAACAACATCTCAGGCTCGGCCAAATTGATCAACAACAATGGTTCGCCCTGGCCTCACATTGTGAGGCATGGAGACGCACTATCCACAATGCTGCAGCCTTATTTGAGAACTCACACCGAACAAGTCTTGAAGAGAAACGACAACGCAGAAAAAAATCACAACCCAGAAACATCACCCAAGGAGACCTTCTGCTGTATATTCCGCAACCGGACTTGTTTATCTCGGATTGGCCTTTTTAGTCATCAGCACGCTTGCAGAAAGTGCAGGGTGAATCCTTCCTGAATCTTCGTTTGCGAAGAAAAGCCAGAGAGAGAGAGAGAGAGAGAGAGAGAGAGAGTCAGGCTTACTATTACAGTTGGGCCTCCACACTTGTGGGTTTCTCCTTCTTGGAGAAGAGAGCAGAAAGCGAGCTGTGTGTGAAGAATCATCCTTTACTTTTTCACTGTTTTTACAAGCCTTTTGGGGGGCTTTTGTTTGGTTTTGGCCATGTGCTCTCCCTGAGCACATGGTCTGAGGAGGCGGGGCTTCTGCTGAGTTGCTGACCTGCTGGGGGGAGGAGCTAGCAGCCACTGGCTCTATATAACTGCTGCCACAGTCTTTCAAGCGTAGTCTTGGAGAGCCAGCAGCATGTAACTTGTGGCACACTACAGGCATAACCTAACAGTGGAATAGGCACTCTCCTGACAAACAAGGCCAACAGCCATTTTGTGGAGGAGCAGTTAGCGCAGGAGTTTTGAGGGGAAAGCCCAAAGTTCTGTTTCAGTGACTACTTAAGGCTACTGAATATGGGTAGTGAGGGAGCTGCTGCAGTCACCTGCAAAAGCCGTTGTATGTTTGGCTTTTTGCACAATAATGGTAGAATGAGAATGGTAGCATAATTGTTTCCTTTTTTTCTGGATGGCCATTTATTTTGTGATATTCTATCAGAGTGCTGCACCCATATATAGAAAGAAATGACATAATGTGTGTTTATGACCATTTGGCCTATGTAATTCATATTACAGTTTGACAGACTTTCACTGATATTTTAGTAAATACTTTTTCTATGATTAGAAAAAAATACCAGTATGTGGTTATACATTTCAGGAGATTAGGATATAGCATCAGAATAATAAGGAAACTCAGTATGCATTTATATTTGCATTTTACAGGAGACAAGAACATAATATGACCACTGGTTACTATTACAGATTGAAATCATGTCCCAATCTTCTAGGTTTTAAACCAATCTTCTAGATTTTAAACTCAGTGTCCTCTGTTAATGGTTATCACAAAGCCAGTTATATTTTAGTTAGGGAAGAATGAACATCCAAACATTCACCTAAAAGGAGGGTCAAGGATTTACATATTTCAAGTAAGCCTCTGAAAGTGCTTGAGAAACACATACTGCTGCTTCGCCTACCCTTGCATGAAGGCAAAGTAACTTACCATGAGGCAGGTGGGTCAAAGGAAAGGCAGAGGTAGTAGGGGTTGGTTTTCCCGCTCCCCCAAATGGCTTTTCCTGCCAAAGTTTGGGGGTGTGACTAGCAATCCCTACATTCCCACCAGGAAAACAACTCTGTATATGCTGTTACCTTCAGTTGTCCATGTGGAAAGAATAGCACCTGAGAGTGGGAGCACTTGCAGTGATCTCAGTTTATAAAGGTTCCAAAAATAGTTAATGGCTAGAACAAAGTGACTGGAGGGCAGATAACTTTACTGAGCTGCTAAGAGGATGCATTGTTTAAATGGACAAACATATCAACATAGAATTGCCCTCACAGTTAAAGGAGTAACAAGCTTATGTGATTAAGACCCAAGTATATATTTTTATCAACTAGTAAGCATCAGAGAGTACAGAATATAAAGGAGTAGGCGTTAGTAATAGGCAACTAATCATGGTAACTAGTGACTAGGAAAATACTAATCTGGTTTATCTCACATAATGGCAGGAACAAAATTTTAAATGATCTACACAGAGCAAAACATCTTTAACAGCGAATATGGACTGAGTGGCAGCACACTTATATTTTCATTGGGTGAAGGCTATAAAGGGAATTATATGTGTCTGTGGGATTCATGGAGCCAAGGGAATTTCAGAACACAGCTGCGGTCATTTGACTTTTTTTTTTTTGGCTGCTGATGTTGGTCTCTTTAGACTCCTAGCCAATTAATACATATGGCAGCCAATTGGCTATGCTGAAGCACTTTTCCAATTTCTTAGACCACCCTGAGGCTCTGTTATCTATAATCCATTCCATGGATGCATTTAAAAAAAATCCTTAGGGATTCCCCCCCCTTGCCATTCTACTTCAGTTAATATTATCTTCCTCTTCTGGTGGGGGGCGGTATTTGCATCTCCGTAATTTCCTCAAAATTCCATGCACCATGTATTGCAGGAGAGTGACTCTGAAAATGCTTTTTTAGTGGAATAACTACATTAGTCAGAAATTCCACAAGGTAAGCCAGGAGGAAGCCTCCATTAGAATGTAAAGTACCAAATCAAATGATGATGTGGGGGAAATAAATGGATCCTCCTGTCTTTTTAGGAAGTGTAGTCCAAATAGGCATATTGGTCTCAGTCTCTTTCTCTCAATCTCTCTCTCTCTTTCTCTCTCTCTGTATGTGTGTTTGTGTATATGTGTGTGTAGATACGTATTTGTTCACTGTTTATAAAGCACTCAGTGTTGTATATGTTTGCTGCTCTTTATACAGCTTGGCATCAGCTTTCCAAAACCCTACTGATCTGAACAGAAGGCACCCCTCACTTGCATCGAGTGGAATGAAATGAATCACTAAGCGCCTCAGATTTGTATCTGCTATTTAACAGAAATTCAAGTAGCAAAGCAGCCTTCTTTTCCCTTCCTTTCCTCAATGCCATAAATAGTCCTTTTGCTGCTACTGCTTTGTCATTCAAGAGGAGTGCCCTAGCACGATTTTAGCTCCATCAACTACTTTCTTATATTGCAAATATTGCTTCTCTTTGTTCCTTTCCTTCTCATTTCTTTCCAGGTGATTAGTTGCCCCACAGTTGTTGAAATTCTGTCTCTGATATAATCTATTTAATCTGCGTTAGCTGCCTGAATTAATAGACCATTCGACACTGTAATTTTATGCTTTGTATGGTAGTCTTATCTACATCCAATTGGAAAATACTTACGGTAGTATGTGACAGACTCCCTACTTGGTTGTGTGTTCTTTAGGTGCAGCAAAAGACAGTGAGCTGCCAACCCAGCCTGATTCCCTATGGAAACACATATTTAAACACCTGTACAGTACTTGCATGCTGCTAAAATTCAAGAATTCAAGAAGCTAATTCCTCTGATAGTTCAATGAATCCTGTTTAGACAAAAAATAAAACAAAACAAAAAAACCATTAGTAGCAGAGCAGGATTCACCAAGCTAGTGTCCTCACAATGTTTTGTACAACTTCTAGAATCTCTGCAATTGGACATAGTTGAAAGGGGGATTCTGTGAGTTGTAGTCCAGCACATGTGGATGACACAGAGGCAGCCTGTACTAGAGACTAACAGTTTCATTTTGCAAGGCCGCAATTCACAGGTCTGTCTGGAGTACACATCCTAGCTCTACGGTTGAGACTGAGGGACTTGGCTTGAGTACATGAGGATGGCCAGTGCCCATACACCTCCAGAACTAGAAGGTGGCCCTCTGCCACTCTACGCTATGCAAGAAACTGCTATGAATTCCACATCAGGCTAGAGGCACAGGAACTAAAATCTCTCCTTTATCACCACAATTTTCAGAGTCACAGAGGCTTGCACGTTCCTCTGACATCCGACAGTAAGAATAATGGTAGACGTTTGCCTAAAACTAGAGTATAACCTGGACTTGGAACCATCAAATTTGATTTTGGCTGCTTCAGCAGAAGTCAACCTGTGAACCATTTTGGTTGCTGGAAAAATGGAAGTATAGGAGGTGTATATAAAAATATCAAGCAGGTAGGTGAGAGCGTGTGCAAGATTTTGAGTTGCCCCCAAGTATTTTTTACCCAAAGAAGAACAGAACCATACCTAAAGGCTGGACAATAATTCTTGGTCTACTAACAGGATGCTAAAAAAAACCTTGGGAATGGAGAAAGAAAAAAATAATAAAGATGGGGTGTGCTGGCCAGGGAATTCTTGGACAATGTAGTGCAAAAAGTAATATTGGCAAACTGAGAAGATGAGGACCAGCCCTGCCTTCACTGTTGCAGCTGACAACATCTGGAGGGTGTCGTGATTCCTGTGCCTGGTAAAACTCTTTGGGCAAACCAGAGAGTCATAGAATCATAACATTGGAAGGGGGCTCATGGTCCATCTAATCCAACCCCTGCTCAATGCAGGATCTCCAGCTAGAACATCCCCAGCCAGTAACTGCCCAGCCTCTTTTTGAAGATGTCCAGAGAAGAAGACCCCACCACCTCTCTAGGCAAGTGGTTTGATTGCCTAAGTGCTCTTATTGTCAAGAAGTTCCTTCTGATTTTCAATCAAAATCTACCCTCCTGTAACTTAAAACCATTAGATCTAGTACTACCCTTTGAGGCAGCAGAGAACAGGCCTGCCCCCTCCTCTCTGTGGCAGCCCTTGAGGTTTTTAAAGAGAACAATCACATTATCCCTCAACCTTCTCTTCACCAAGCTGAACATGCCCAGCTCCTTCAACCTCTCCTCATATGTTTTGTTCTCCATACCTCTTACCATCCTTGTTGCCCTTCTCTGAACCTGCTCCAGTTTGCCTATACCCTTTGTAAAATGAAGTGCCTAGAACTGAACACAGTACTCCAGATGAGGTAGCATATAGGGGGTCTATTACTTCCCTCAGCTTGGAAACTATGCTTCTCTTAATGCAGGCTAAAATAGCATTCACCTTCTTTGCTGCAGTATTACACTGCTGGTTTATGTTCAACAATAATGCCAAGGTCCTTTTCACATGTAATACTGGTGAGTCATATAGCCTCCATCCTATACTTGTACATTTGGTTTTTGTGGCCTAAATGTAGTATTTTGCATTTGTTTACTGAATTTCATTTTATTAATTTCTGTGCAATTTTCTAGTTTATCTAGGTCCTTTTCAATTTTCTTCCTACCTTCCAAAGTGTTGGCCATTCCTAGTTTTGTGTCATCTGCTAACTTGATAAAGATTTCCTCCACCCCATCTTCTAAGTAATGCCCTAGGATAGAAACCTGAGGCACCCCACTTGCGATCTACTTTCAGTTTGAAGCACAGCCATTGAAGACAACCCTTTGAGCACAATTTTCCAACCAATTATAGATCCATTGAACAACATTCCCATCTATTCCACATTTAATCAATTTGCTAATCAAACTGTTATGGGGACATTATCAAATGCTTTGCTGAAATACCAATAAATGACATCTATAGTATTCCCATCTACAGTACTAAACTGGTGACCTGATTGACAAAAGATATAAGGTTAGTTTGGCAGGATTTGTTCTTGACACACCCATGCTGGCTCCTACTTGTCACTGCATTATCATCAAGATACTTGCAGACAGACTCCTGTATAACCCGTTTTAGTATTTTTCCTGGTATTGAGTTTCCTAGATCTTCTTTTTTGCCTTTTCTAACGAGAGGGACAATGTTTGCCCTTCTACAGTCCTTTGGAACCACACCTATTTCCCAAGATTTAAAAAAAAATGATGGGAAGTGGTCCAGAGAATATACCAGCAAGTTCCTTCAGTACTTTGGGATGCAGTTTGTCTAGTCCTATAGATTTGAGATAATTTAGGTTAGCTATGTGATTCCTGACTAAGTCCCTATCAATCTTGATTTGCAGTCTAAATCCCTTGCCAAGGTCTCTGCTGCTGCATGGAAGTGCACAGTTCTCTTTTATTTTTTTTGGGGGGGGGGGAATGGAACCAAAATAAGTTTTGAGTGGTTTTGCCTTTTCAATGTGATCAGTGTGAACAGCTATCATGCTGTGATCAGCTATCATTTTACCATCCTTATTGTACAGCAGCCCCACCATATCCTTGGTCATTCTTTTGCCTCGAAAGTATCTGGGGGGGGGGACTTTTTTGTTGCTCTTTGCTTGCTTAGCCTAGGACTGCCCTGATATCAGCTGAGTCTCCTGATGAAATCTTGGAAAATTACAATACACTTACCCAAGCTCTACACCAATATCTAATCCGTCAAAGTAGCGCACATCAGTGGAAACAACAACAGCACCACTCCAAACCATGGTTTGACAAGGAATGTGTTAATGCTAAAAAAGCCCTCAGTGATATTTATCAGGGTTACCTATCTAATAACATCCCAGATGCTGCACCAATGCTGCTTCAGCAGAAAAGAGACTACAAAAAGCTGCTGATGAACAAGAAAAAAGAAGCCATGAAGAATGACTGGACACAACTTATCCAGGCAGTCAGATCCAACAACACAGCTCTATTCTGGCATATTACATCAAGTTCCCAGAGAAATGGGCCAGCTACAGTGGATTGTCACATCCCTCCAGGGATATGGGAGGATCATTTTCAAGCTCTTTATAAGGACAACTACATTGAAAGTGGATACACTAGCCAAAATATAGAAAATATCCAAGGGTGGCCACCAGTGACAGCGACAGAGATCAAGAACCGTGGAGCCCAGTTGAGAATGGGGAAGGCTCCAGGGGAAGACCTAATACCTGCAGAAGCCATTAAAAACAACCTTGAATTTTGGGCCCCTATCCTGGCCTCACTTTTCACCTGTATTGACAAATATGGTCGAGCACCCAAGGATTGGGGCCTTGCAATCATCGTCCCCATATATAAAAAAGGAAGCAAGGATGATCCTATCAACTACAGACCAATTAGTCTCCTCAGTACAATCAGCAAACTCTATGCAAGACACTTACATTGGAAATTTCAAACCTGGATGGAACAAGAAAACATACTTGCAGAAGAGCAAGCTGGCTTTAGGGAAGGCCGCTCCACCATAGATCAGTGCCTTGTACTCCACCACCTTATTGAAAAATACTCCACCTGCAGCACAGTTTCACTCTATGCTGCCTTCATAGACTTTAAAGCAGCTTTTGACTCTATATCCCGAACCAAACTGTGGAAAAAATTGGAGGCTTCTTCGATCGACCGACGTTTACTCCACCTAATACGTATGCTGCATGAAGGGACCTCATTAAAAGTAAGATGTAACCCCCAGGGACATCTCACCAATGACATTGTCACTGAGAAGGGTGTCAAGCAAGGCTGCATTCTAGCTCCACTCCTGTTTAACTTCTACATCAATGATTTGGTGGATCACCTCAACAACACTAACTTCCACCCCCCAAAATTAGAGGGAAGGCATATCTCAACGCTGCTTTATGCGGATGATGCAGCAGTACTTTCAAGAACTCCCATTGGACTAAAAAGAGCCCTAAGAGCACTAACACAATATTGCCGAGTGGAACAGCTAGAACTCAACTATCAAAAAACTAAAATCATGGCATTCGCTAAAAGGCCTAAGAACTACAATTGGAATATAGATGGCCATAAGACTGAGCAGGTCTCTTGCTTCAAATACCTGGGGGTAATTTTTCAAGCCACTGGTAGTAGGAAAGCACATGGGGAGTATGCTGCTTGCAATGCGCAAAGGAGTACAACAGCCATTCTCAAATTTCTTAAGACAAGAGGAGGCCACTATTTACCTGCAGCGCTCAAACTTTTTGAAGCCAAACCAGTAGCTCAACTGCTTTATGGATCCCAATTGGGACCCTTCCCTAACCCTGCTCCATTAGAACTTGTCCAATCCAAATTTTTAAGATCAGCTTTCCAAACTCCAAAATGTGTCTCTAACGCAGCTCTGAGACTGGAGTCAGGATTTATGAAAGTGGAAGCCAGAGTGTGGGTGACCATACTCAGCTAGTGGCTCAGACTATCCCTCTTTCCCACTGGCCTTGCTCCACTAACCTTAAGTGATGATTTCCAATCCAGCTGGAAACAGACAGTGATGACTAAAATTTCAATGCTGGGCCTTTCTCCAGATCTGCTTAGCCTGGGATATGATAGGGCGAAAGCTACTATCAAACAACGGGTAGTAGATATAGAGCGACAACTGGATCTAGCCAGTACTCCAACCTTCATTGCTAGTGACTCCAATAGATATCTGGCCTCTCCTTTGGCATACTTAGCAACACTTGAAATACCTAAACATCGAAGGGCCTTTACTCTTGCACGGTGTCGTGCCCTCCCTTCAGCTGTCCTTGAAGGCCGATACAAGAAGATCCCCTTCTCAGACAGACTGTGCCCCTGCAATTCAGGCCAAATAGAAACAACAGAGCATGTATTACTCCAGTGCTCATACTACAGGGACATACGTCTCAGCCTAATTTCACCCCTGTTGCATAAATATCAAGGGCACACTGGACAATTCTACATAAACTTGTTGCTTTCAGACACCAACCCAGTAACAACTTATAATGTTGCCAGATTCTGCGCAGCTGCGGTTAAAATTCGACAGACAATGTCCTCAACAGTAGAATAGTATCAACCTAGTCTTGTTATACTGGAGCTAATATTTTAAATACTGCTTTTAGCCTGTTTTTATCCTGTTTTTATCTTTATTCTATATCCCCTTTTTACCTGTGCTGGTCTATGACTGTAATAAAGATTCTATTCTATTCTATTGCTTGCTTAGCCAGTTTCAGCTCATTTTTAGCTTTATTTTTTGTTATATTTTTAGCTTTATTTTTCCTTATTTCTCCTGCAAGCTTGGGCTACACATCGGTACTTTTCCCTGGTGATTTGTCCTTCCTTCTGTTCTATATACATTTATTTTTGTTTTCACTTCCTCCTTGAGTTTGCTGTGCAGCCACATTGACTTTTTCAGATATTGTCCATTTTTCTTCTTCCATGAGATGGTTTGCGATTGTAGTTTTTGCAACTCCTTATTCAAGAACTCCCACACTTGCTGTGTCTTTTTCTTTAGCATGTGTAGCAATGGGATTCCACCCAGTAATTCCCTAGACTTGTTAAAATTAGCTTTCCTGAAATCCAAGTTCCATGTTTGACTATACAGTAGGCCCCCCTATATCCATGGGGGGGTTGGTTCCGGGCCCCACTGTATTATCTGTATTATCCACAGATAATAGCAAACACTGCTGCCACTGGAAATCTCCTGGGGAAGGGAGGGGGAGGCAAACTCGCCTCGTCCCTCCCTCCCCCGCCTGCCAGCTCTGCCCTGCAGGAACTCTCCAGCTTATCTGCCCGCCACACTGGAACCCACCCACCCACTGCTGAGAATAGGGGGGGAGGCAAGCTCGCCTACACCGTCCTTCCCCCGCCTGCCAGCTCTGCCTCACCAGAACCCTCCCACCTGCGAGCTTGCCTCATCCCTCTTTCCTCTGCATGTCAGCTCAGCCGTGCCAGAACACCTCCCCCACAAGCTCACCTTGTCTCTCCCTCCCCCGCCTGCCTGTCCACTGGCTGCACCAGGCCCCTCCCACCAGCTGCGCCAGAACCCACCCACACCCATTGAGAATGGTGGGTGAGGGGAGCTCGCCTCGTCCCTCCCTCCCCCAGTCACCCACCCGCCAGCTCCGCTGCACTGGAACCCATCTGCTGGCCATGCCAGAACCCTCTTCCCACGAGCCCCCACCCACCCACCCCACCATTGCCATCCACGGGTAATTGAATCTTCGGATGGCGAATCAGCAGATGCGGGGTGCTACTATATTCTTCTTTGCTGTGTTTCACAATTGCGAGTTCTAGCATTACATGGTCACTTCCCCCTAAAGTACCAACTACTTTGATTCGAGTGACCAATTCTTCCCCATTGTTTAGGATCAAGTCCAGGATTGTAGATTCCCTTGTTCCTTCTTCTATGTTTTGAAATAAATTGTGTGCATGGCACATCAGGAAGTTGTTTGACAGCCTATGCTTAGCAGAGTTGCTCTCCAAGTAGATATCAGAGTAACTGTAGTCTCCAATAAGTACTAATTCTTGCATCTTTGAGATTTCTATTATTTGTTTCTGAAAAGCATCGTCTACCACCTCTTCTTGGTTTGGTGGCCTGTAGTAAACTCCTACCACAATGTTGCATTTACTTATTTTTCTATTTATTTTTGCCTGAAAGCTCTCAACTGGTCCACTTTGATCACTCTCATTAATTTCTTTACAACTGAATTTGTCATGGATATATAATGTTACTCACCCTCCTATTCTGCCTCATTTATTCTTTTTGAAAAGGTTATACCCTTCAATTGTAATATTCCAGTCATGGGAGTCACCCCACCCCCAGGTATCTGTTATGCCTATAAAGTAATATTTACCTTCCTGCACTAGGACTTCAAACTTATCTTTGTTCCCCAAACTCTGTGCAATGGTGTATTGATGTTTTTTAGCTTCTGCATCACACTGCTGACTCATGTTCAGCTTGTGGTCCACTCTTTGAGGAAAACTACACCATTCTGTTAATTGCTAATAAACAACAAAAAAAATGTTAGTGCCTATAATATAGTTTTTTTAAAGTGAATTATTGGTGGCAAATTAATTAATAATCTGAACATCCTATACTGTGAATAGGCTAGGTTACATTGACCTGAGATAAATATATGCCCCCCCAAATAAAGTGTTGCAGGCCCCCCCCAAATTCCTTAAACCGGCCCTCCTGGTGAGTGGAGGGGGGGAGGTTGGAGGGGGGAGTTAGGGATATTCTCACCATATAAGAGAAGGAGGGGTAGTCTTATATGGCGAATATATCCCAAACTCTATATTTTAACTTGAAAATGGGGGGGTCGTCTTATACGCCCAGTCGTCTTATATGCCGGATACTACCAGATACATTATTCCCAGTCTTTGTGAGGTGCAGTCCATCTGTAGCCAGTAATCCTCTCTAAGAAGTAACGACTGACCGTGGTCACAGAAGTCAAACTTCTCCTGGCTACACCATCCACATAGCCAGTCATTCACTTTTAGTATCTTACTGTCCCTGTGTAGTACTTTATCCTTCATGGGCAAAATTGATGAGAATACTACCTGTGCCTCAAACCCCTTCAGCTTCCTGCCCAAAGCTTCACAGTCAAAGGTGATCTGCTCATAGGTGTTCTTGGTCATGTCATTGGTGCCCATAGGAACAAGGAGAAAGGGGTACTGATCTGTGTTCTTGGTGAGCTTTGGCAAGTTGTCAGTGACATCCTTGGATATATGCACCAGGAAGACAGCACACTTGTTGATTCGTCTTGTCAGGCTGGCCCACAAGTGCTTCTATACCCCTGAGCAATGAGTCCTCAACTCCCCCCCCCCCACCTTTCTTTTCTTCTTGTTGTGGTTGGTGGCTACCTTGACTCCTTCCTTAGCACGTGATATCCCTTGTTGCTTGTTTTCTGTTTGAGCATCTTCACGGCTGCTATTCTCATGAAGGAAGCAATTGCTTAGTTGGAGAGGTTCTGAATCCCTTCTGTATGGTCTGCTCCCTACCTTGACTATCCTACAGGGTGTTTTCACACTGTTACAGTCCTCTCCATTTTCTTCGGCAGTTTCTGTGTATTGGTTCTGTATGATCAATTCTCCCTGTGTACTATCCAGGATGTCCTCCTGTTCTCTGATGTGTTGAAGGGACTCAACATGTATATTGCACTGACTGTCTCTTCGAGGATTGCTACCAATTTGCACTTGCTGCAGGGGTTCTGAGTGAAGTTTTCTAGCAAAAAGATACACATTGCACACATATTGCAGAAGACAACTGTGGATCCTTCTGCCTCCATCTCTGCAGTTATTTCTCTCCCCTTTCTCCTTTATCTACATTTCTTCTCAGTTTCCCCCATATTCTTTGAAACTTGCTTCCAAGGCAGTTCTGTCATTCCTGTGAAGTTTAGTAGCACTGATCCAATTGCTCCAAGGCTGCCCCAGGACTAGGGAGGAGACCTGTGCTTCCTGGTGGTCACCACTGCTGTTCTTTATCTGCTCTGGCCTCATTATACAGTATCTGGGGAGGAGGTTTCTTTCTGGAAGTGGAGGGAGACAGGGTGTGAGGGAGAAAAGTGAGTGAAATGCATTGCCTCCCAGCTAGGTAGGGACCTGTACTCTTTGACAGTCTCCATTGCCATGCTGGTGGCAGGGGTCATACTGGTGGAGAGGTCTGTGGCGGTGGGGCTGGGGCGGAAGCTGCTCTTGCCTCCTCCTACTCTTGTGCCACTGTCACTTTCTCTGTAGCTGCCACTGGGCTGCTACATTTTCAGTACTTTCAGGGTAGCTGGCTCTTTGCATTGTGCCAGCTTTTTGCATCCAAGGCACTCCTTGCCCCCTAGTATGGATCCTTCTGTCTTCAACTCTGTAGTTATTTGTCTTCCCTTCCTCCCTTCTCTACAGAGACACATTGCTTCTTGGTTTTTCCCATATTCCTTGAAACTTTCTTCCATGGCGACTCTGTCGTTCCCATGAAGTTTAGCATCATCAACTCAATTGCTCCAGGGCTGCCCCAGCATTAACTCAGGGCTAGCAAGGGACCTGCGCTCCCTGGTGGTCACCTTGTTATATCTGGAGAGGACGTTTGTTTCTGGAAGTGGGGGGAGTCAGGGGGTGAGGGGCAAAGGTGGGGAAAAGCTGTTGACCTTGACTATTGATTCTGTGAATTAGTCACCAGTCTCCTGCTGCTGTCAGATCCCTGGAATCTAGTTGGTTTGTATTTTTTTTTGAAAAATGTTTTTATGCTTTAGATTTTGTATTTTTTTTCAGTGACATACAGGGTTTTCTCAAGCTTCTTAGTTCCCTTTTCTATCTGTATGTGGTGGAAGGGGGGGTGTTAAGCCTTTTTGCTTTCCTGCAAAGAAATAGAATGTACTATATTTTAAAGGGTATTTTTACTTAAGAGTTCTCAGCAAATGTAGAATATTACTTGCCTGACCTTTTCCAAAGGTTGGCATGAATGATCTCTTCCAACTTTGTGTTCTCTCTTTAAGGAAGCACAGCCCCACAGTATCTTAAAATTTCAAACTCTCTTCTGGTCTCATTTCATGTTTTTTGCTGACAAAAAAAAACCTCAGTGGGCTTCTCAAGTGACTAGGAGAAAAAAAGGAAATTTTACCTCTTTTGAGTTGCAAAGGTCATGGTCTCTTTCCAGTTCTAACCCCTGGAGTGGTTCAGTACAAGGAAAGTGTCCAGTAACAACCAAGTCTCCATATCTTTGCACACAGAAAAAGTTGTACAATTATGGAAGTGAAACATCCTGCAATATTCCCCCCCCCCCGTTTTTGATATTACACTCTCAGAGCCATAGCATGCAAATCCCTTGCATGGGTACTGTATAGGTGCTTGCAAGTTCAGATTAAGAAAGCCAGTTTTAACAGCAGTAAATTTTCAATTCAGCTTCAAGAAACTTTGCTGTGGACTAATGATCTTATCTGCAAAATGGGGGGTCATGGTACTGCCTCCTCAGTATTAGTATTCCATGATTCATAGCAGAGCTAACTCCTGTTCCTTTAAGAGCTTCATAGAAAGCCATTTCACTAGGTGCATCCCTGTCTCCATTTTCTTATGCCGTCCAGATATTTATAGCATTAATAGCACTGCTCACAAGCATTCACGAGTCTGGATTATCTGTCAGACTGTATAGTCAATGTGCTTTATGGTTTGTACAACCATTTACCAGACGTTATGTTTATGTAAGGCAGGAGCATGACTATTTGTCCTCACCTTCCATGTGGTTCTAATGGAGTTCTTGGCTGTAAAACTAAACAATACTCTAATCCCATGTTCATTAGTTTGGGAGCATGTGCTTCCCTGTTTCCTTTCCTCTCTGGAAACTGGAAAAAAGTAATGGTAACCATATTTTAACTAGAGTTTCTTATTTTATTTGAACCACGGGAAACTCTGGTTAGCTTAAACTATGGTTTGTTTTAAAAGCTGGGATGCAATAATGTTTTATGATCTTGGCTTGCTAACAAATAATCATATGAACCAGAATTGTTCCAGTTTAGAGATAATGAGAAACTCTAGTTAGTTAAAACCAAAAAAGTGGATGCTTTTTGTTCTTGTAGTTAGCTGGTGTTTGTGTGTGTAGGATTTTGCTACCTGGGTTCTTGCTGCTGCTCATGCACATAATACTAAATTGCTGCTTATTGTATTAAAACTTGCCAATCTGTAGTGTGGTGTGTACAGCCATGCATCTCTACATGGGTATACATGTTACAGATGCATTTGGGAATAGGGTTTGGTTCCAGTATCCTACTACATGTTCAGAATTACACAAACTATCCTTAAGAGCCATATAAACCTGCTTTGAATGATTAGATGCAAAATTTTAAGCATGGAAGTATCTGCTTCAGACAAGTTTGTGGAAATTTTTATAGTGATCCTGAATTTTGCCCTCTGGAATAATTCTAAGGTTTGGGGGTTAGTTTTTTTTTTTCTTTCCTTCTCATCTCTCCTGGAATTTATATGGCTGGAGCAGCCACCTGGAAATTATGACTTTTGTGGCAGAAATGTATTGAGCACATAGGCCTGATGGTATCTTATCACCAGCTACTAAAACATTGTTCTCATTTCTTTGCACTGTGAACAGTTCTGGTTTCTTTAGCATTCCACACTTGGCTCTGCTAAATGAGTACAGCAAACAAAAGAGAAAGAAACTATTATTACTTTCTGCTTGGCAGTTCTAATGTCAGTTTTTAAGATTGACTTCTTCAGCATACATCTATATAGGTTGTTTGTGTGTTTTCCCTTTTCGCTAGTTTTGTTTCTGGAATTCAGTGCTCATTACGGTTTCCAGTATGACAGTTCTATAAAATGAAAGCCTCTAACAGGCTTCCACAGTGAAGGCTTTATCATCTCATCTTCTCAATATTAGCTGCTACGCATTCCCTCTGAGTCAAAATGGCTAAACTCCCTCCAGCACAGGTATGCTAGTTAGATGACAGGAATGGCATTGCTTTGTTCTTGGAAGAGAGAGGCCCAGGCAGTAGTGTGAGAACAATTAAAAAGCACATACTTAGTAAAAGAGGCTGGCAATTAGTACTGTACTGGGAAATAAATGATCTAGGAGGAGATCCAAATTTTAAAGACACTGATTCAACAAGAGCCACAGCCCAAGCAGTGGTTATGCAAAGTAGATGTTTCTTTAAGGGAACAGACCCTCCCATCCCACACACAGAGGAGATTTTCAAACGATCCTTGCCGTGAATAAAACCTTGATGAATATAGCGTGGCAGGCTCCAAGCCTTTGCGCGAGAGGGAACGACGATCTTGCAGCAGTGACGGCGTCATCAGAAATCGACCTCCTGCCGTGCTGCTGCGACGAAACTGCGGGGCAAGGATCGTCTGAAAATCTCCTTAGATTCTTTGATTTCTGAAATATCTGAGCAGTCCTGATTCATGACTTAATATTACTACTACTTTATTTATACCCCACCCCCAAAATACTCAAGGGAACTTGCATTATTTGAGAAATGCAGTGGCATAGCTAGAGCTTTTGCCACCCGGGGCAGTTCCTGAGTTTGACACCCCTCTCAACACACAGCAAGAATACTATAAAAATCCAAATGACGTATAGGGAAAATAATTAATTAAATAAATAAGGAATAACAGGGATAAATAAATTCCTTTTAAAATTTTAGTTTGTGTAGTCTGCACACCTAAAAAACTTTGAAACTCTTAACTCACCTCAGAAGAACAAAGAAGAACAATATAAAAAAAAATCTCAAAGATATTACACACACTTAATGACACCAAATTATAACAATCTAAGGCTTAGTCACTGTCACCACTCATCAGACTGGTGGACATTTTCACCATGGTTCCGTGATCGCTGTAAACACTGCAAACGCACATCAGTATGAAAGATTTGTTTAAATCATGAAAAAATAAAATTGTGTCTCATGTGAAAAGTGCCGCCGCAAAAAAGTGCCGCCTGGGTGGACCACCCCTTCTAGCTATGCTACTGCAGAAGTGTGTGTGGGTGTGCATTCCCCATGCAGTATTTTAAAAACTTCATAGAAAACCGTGAAGTCTCCTAGTGTGGAGTATATGGCAGTTTTTGCCCCCTCCTTCTGAATACAACAAATTGCTATGGGTTGCCATTAAGACAACATATGTTCTCCTCAAATTCTATGAAGATTATTTTCACTGTTTAGACAATCCCTCAGGTTCCTAACAAGCAGGAGTACGCATTTCCCCCGCATTTAAAAAAAACCCTGAGAGACATCCCAAAGCCTTTTTTTGTGTGTAGTTTTTGCTGGTTTTGGCTCCCTGCCTTCTGAATACAGCAAATCACCATGGGATCTTGTTAGGACAAAAGGAATTCCCCTCGAATTCTATGATGAGTTTTTTCACTGTCTGGACAACCCCTCTGAGTGAAGCTTAAAGAGAATGGTCTTGACTGGGCATACTTCCACCAGATAGCAGAGCTGAAACAGTTGCTAAGTAAAAGTAGTCCAGTTATGTTATTGTGGTATTAACCATCCACTGCTTTTGTGCTACACAGTGGAATGCTAAAGGGATGCATAAGTCAGACACTGATAGATGAAGGAGGGAATATTCTGTGTTTACTCATTGATTCATTAATTATAAGAGGACTGAAAGTCTGAATTATCTGTTCAAATGTAACACGTGATTAGATGGAGGGTTTTGTCTGGAAGGCCAGTCACAGACCTGTCAGAATTAGTTGACTTGGTCAGCTGAAGTCAGGTAGAGAATAGCTTGAGGGTGAACACGTTGCAGGAGCATGAGGCTGAAAGAAACAGCCATCAAAGCAAGCTGAAGTGGGAGCAGATCTGAGTGCTGTGAAAGGGCAGAGAAGACAAGAGTGACAGCAAATGGTGGTTTTTCAGAAGAAGGGAAAGCGAGCTGAAATAACAGATGGCAGAAAATGAGAAGGTCTACTGCAGGGGTGTGAAAAGTGTGGCATTGGGGCCATATGTAGCCCCCAAAGGCTGTTTTGTAGCCCCACATTCCCCCACAGCACCTTAAACCTCCTGGGGCTCAGTTACACTACAGTTTTTATCACAAGGGGAAGAGAGATTTCCTCATCCCAAGTTCGTCCCTTGTTGTTTACACGATTTGTCCCTGAATGAACAATATCCTGGGATTGTTGTTTACACAACTACCTTTTCCATGACAAAAGCAAGCTCCCAAGACATAGTACCCCGTGGTTTTTTTGTTTACATGGGAAAAGGTTCTGGGATTATTATTTTTTTAGCTGTCAGTCAAGGATGCAATTACTCATTTTTTCACAACGTTGGTGATGTATTTCCTGTGGTGTTTCCCTCCACGAGCGATGCTATTGGCTGCCACAAATGTTTGCAGGGGATGGGGGGGAGGGAATGAATGAGGCGATCAGGGAGCCCAGAGGTTTGCAGTGTGAAAGTCCCTTTAAAAAATAAACCCTCCATGCAGGGGATGGGGAAGGGAATGAATGAGGTGATCGGGAGCTCAGAGGTTTGGAGTGTGAAAGACCCTTTAAAAAAATAAACCCTCCATGCAGGGGAGGGACAGGTTAGAGCTGAGAGGTTTGCAGTGTAAAAATCCATTGAACAGTGTGACTTATGGCACACACACACACACACACACACACACAAGCCTTCGTACAGCCAGGAGGGAAGCCTTTGCTTTCAGCTGGTGAGGCTGAATCTATTGAATGGGTGACTAGCCCTCCTTCTCTGAACTCTGAGCCCACTCCTGCCCACCTCAATTTCCGGCCATCACCTACTCCCAAGATATTTTGTCCCAACCTGTTCACATATCAGATTTTCTGCAACCTCCTGAGACTTTTTTAAAAACACAGGACAAACTGAGGGATGGAAAGTCATGCTCTTTGGAGGATATATGGTGGGCCCCCTTCTGAAAAGGTTGAGATCCTCACGATGAACATGTGAACAACCAGGGTTCATCACGAGTTCATCTCACAACATTTTTGTTGTGTAAACAGCCCCCAGGAGTTGCCGTCCACCCTTTTAATGGGTTGTAGCCAAACCCTCCACACAGGTTTTTTTTTAAACCCCCTATTTTTCAGAAACAGAAGGAGGCTTCTGGACACTTCTGGTTTTGTTTTGTTTTGACATTTTTGCCAGTCTCTTGCCCACCCTGGGTGGGTTACAAGGGCGGGAGAACTGTCATAGGAATCTTACAAGAGAATTGAAGGCAGATTTATCAGCTAATGAAGCTGTTAGTCTTCAGAGGCCAGAAATTGCCTACTTTCATGCCAAAGAGAGTGTCTAACCAGAAGGAACATTTCAGGTTTAAGCCTCTGAATCAGTCTGTGAATGGAAGGGTTAGAATAATGGCTTATTGGATGGGTCCAGAGAAGTAAGCTGGTTTAGTGGAATAGATCCTACCTTAGAAATACAAGAACATATCAAATACAAGAACACTGGACAAAGCCTGTTTTTAATATCCAATATTGAGTGTTGGAAAATGCTTACCAACCAAGCATTCTCTTTAACCCCCTTCACCCATTTGCTATTAGAGCAACAGGGGCCTTAAGGGTTTCCTGCACACCTCTACCCTATACATGCTGTCTCTAAAACTTTCCCCATTTACTCAGTCACCCATTGTGGGGATGCATCTAAGCAACCACATTGTGTGACTAGAGAACTTTCCAGGTGCATTTCCAAGCACATACAAGATTCCCCTCTGTCTCTTCCTCCTCCCTCAAGATAGAGAGTGCAGGCTCTGCTGAGCTGCACCTCTTCTTGAAACTTTCCTGTAGTTAGCCAGGGCTTAGGCATTGCATTTATATATATTTGAATGTACTTTTAAACGTAATCAGTAAAAGTTTTAGCTAGGAAACTTGCATACTGTATTGCCTGTTTGTCTTACTTTGCTAAAACTAATCTGAGAGAGATCCAAGAGATTCACCACTTTCCACTTGTAAACTCTGCTAAAGGAGGTTGAGTCTTAATTGAACCAGCCTTCATCATTCCCAGAAAAGGAGCTAATACCCACGGAATCTTCTAATGCATCATTAAGAAATGAATTATTCATGCAAATAAGTTTTAAATACACATGAATAAGATTTGGTTCAACTTCAGAGTACATCTCCTTATTTGTCTGTGTCATTCCTATAGGCTAACCCAGTTGCTGCATTACAGGGCTTGGGTTGGAGATGTCTTATAGTTTTATTTTAGAGGTTTACAGTAGGACCCCTGTATCCACTGATTCATTATCCACTAATTCAGTTTTCCATGGGACACAAAACAGCACACCTACCATAGAGTCTTCCTAGAAAATGTGTCTTCTCTAGCCATTTTTAGGTCCTCCAAGGCAACTCTATGGTATTTTAAACCAGAAGTCCCATTATTTTCAATGGTGTTTGCTATTATCCACGGTTTTCTGTATCCACGCCCCCCCAAACCAATCCCCAGCAGATAGGGAGTTCTAGTGTACATGCAATCAAGGCTGTTGGCTGTGATGTCAGCAATGAATCTGTTCTAAGTTTTAGTCTATCCCTTAAAGAAGCTCTCCAAGTTGTTGAAATAATTTCAGTTTCAGTGACTTATACAGTGGGCCCTTGGTATCTGCTGGCGTCCCAGGACCTGCCATGGATACCCAAATCCGTGGATGCTCAAGTCCCATTATAAACAATGCCATAGTAAAATGGTGTCTCTTGTATAAAATAGCAAACAGCAAATTGTGAATTACACACTCAAGGTCACTAGTGAAATGTGATCCGTTAAGACTAATAGGCAGTTGTAGCCTGGGTCATACATTGGGTTCTTTTAGAAGATAAATTATGAGCAAAAGGTTATATTTCCCCTTGTGCATCCATCAAGTGTGATGGATTCAGGATGGCTGCAACACTGCATGAGATCACATTATTTGCCTTGAAGTGTCAACTTTACATTTTAAAAAAATCAGTGGGCTGCTCTTTTTTCAAGCTTTTCTTGTGATGTTTTAAAATATCACTGTTAAATGTGTACTGTAGTCTTACAAAATAATAACCAGCTAATACTTTTCCTGATTTTAGGGGTTTAAAGTATATGCCATCAATCATTTTGTAAATATGTTTGGAACATGTATTGTGCTATGATAGATGATGCTATTGTAGAGAAAGAGAAGATCAAGGAAAGCTTGTAACCTGGTTTCTATCTTGTGAAATTGGAGAGGAAGAGGATAGAATGACTATTCTATTTGCTAGGCATGCAAGCACATTGTTTTCTTTTATATACTGTGCATGTGGAGAAATCACCAAACCTTTTTTTTTAATATAGTCCCATAGATATCAGTGAAACAACACTAGGGTAAGCTAGGAACTGATTTGTTGTTGTTGTTGTTGTTGTTGTTGTTGTTGTGTGCCTTCAATTTTTTCCCCAAGTTATGATAACTCTAAGGCAGCCTTGCCACAGGGTTTTCTTGACAACATTTGTTCAGAGGGGGTTTGCCATTGCTGTGCTCTGAGTCTGGGAGTGTGTGACATGCCCAGGGTGACCCAGTGGATTTCCACACCAAGAGGGAATTTGAACCCTTGTTTCCTGCAGTCCTAGTACAATACTCAAAGTACTACACCACACAGGCTCTCTCCTATGAATTTAAGTGCCTTTGTTAAATGAGCAGCACCCGAATTCTTTCTATTGGTTTTAGCTTATAGTGCTTTGTGGAGCATCCTGTCTGTTTGTCCGTCCATACATTCAGGTATGCATACATACTGACGCCTTATAGCACCACTTTGATGTAATATATAAAATAACAACCCTAATCTTTGCATCTGAAAATGTGTTTTAGTTCATAGGAGAGAAACGGCCATTTTTCTCTTCTCTAAGAAACTGATTTTATGTAAATTTTGGAGTGTGACTTAGAGTTTAGAGAGATACTGGTAGCTAAAAGTTCTTGAGTGTTTATTGGGAAACTGAGATGTCTTATGAGACTGCCACTGTATTCTGCTTTGGTCAGACTTTACCTGGAATACTGTGTCCAGTTCTGGGCACCACAATTCAGGAAGGATATAGAAAAGCTAGAACGTGTCCAGAGGAGGGCGAGCAGATGGTGGGAGGTCTGGAGGCCATGCCCTATGAGGAGTGGCTTAGGGAGCTGGGCATGTTTAGTCTGGAGAAGAGAAGGTTGAGAGGTGACATAGAATCATAGAATCATAGAATTGCAGAGTTGGAAGAGACCACGAGGGCCATCCAGTCCAACCCCCCTGCCACGCAGGAAATCTTGATCAAAGCATCCCCGACAGATGGCCATTCAGCCTCTGTTTAAAGACCTCCAAGGAAGGAGACCCCACCACGCTCCGAGGGAGTGTGTTCCACTGCCGAACAGCTCTTACTGTCAAAAAGTTGCTCCTCATGTTGAGGTGGAATCTCTGTTCCTGGAGCTTGCACCCATTGCTCCGTGTTCCAGTCTCTGGAGCAGCAGAAAACAAGCCTGCTCCATCCTCAGCGTGACATCCCTTCAAATACTTAAACAGGGCTATCATATCGCCTCTTAACCGTCTTTTTTCCAGGCTAAACATACCCAGCTCCCTAACATAGCCATGTTTAAATATTTGAAGGGATGTCATACTGAGAATGGGGCAAACTTGTTTTCTGCTGCTCTAGAGACTAGGACACAGAGCAATGGACTCAAACTACAGGAAAAGAGATTCCACCTAAACATTAGGAAGACCTTCCTGACAATAAGAGCTGTTTGGAAGTGGAATACACTGCCTCGTAGTGTGGTGGAGTCTCCTTCTTACAAGGCTTTAAAGCAGAGGCCTGGATGGCTGTCAGGAATGATTTGATTGTGTATTCCTGCGTGGCAGGGGGTTGGACTGGATGGCTCTTGTGGTCTCTTCCAACTCTGATTCTATCTTATGATCATAGGATTCTATGAAAATTCCATGATTCCATATTACACCTTAATTATTTTTCATCATATTGGTAGTTCTTCTTTATGTAGGAGGCTTGCAACTAATTTTATGGGCCTGTTGCACTTCTAACCAGCTGCCAAGTTGGACCAATGTGCTGTGCGTATGTCTTTTGGAAGGGTATGGATAGTTTCCTATTCAATTTGCCTTAATGCTATTTTCCTATTCTGCTTGCCTTAGGCTTTTGCAATCTATATTTGGGCAGAGAGCAACAGGTGTAAAGGCAGGAAACAAACTTTTTCTGTCTTGTCGCTTTGTTCTGTTGCCCAAAGGGAGCTTTTATTAGCCTAAAGCAGGTGGCTTGTACTCGTCTTGTGCTTATTTCCCCTGGTCCTAGGAAAATATAGCACATTTATGTTATGCTGATGACACCTCTTTCTTTTCCCTGGAGGACCAGGTGCTACATGAACCATAGAGTGATGGCCTCTGGGATGAGGGCGGAGACAAAGTATGTCTCCTAATTAACTGGAACCTTAAGTTTGTTTTCGCTAGATAAGGTTAAAAATGGATAACAAAAGAAAGGGAAGAACCAAAGATAAAGCAGTGTTATCTTTTAAAGAACCAGGCTGAATAAACATTGGATACTCAGCCTCTTTAAAAAAAAAATATGAATTTCCTTCACAAAAAATGTGATAATTAGAATGTTATAATCTTAAACCATCTGCTGCCAAAATAAGCTCAACACACTTTGAATGAACCCCTTTGCAGACTATCTCCATGTATTTTAGATCAACATAACGTCTAATGGATATGGGAAGTAATCAATACTGTTAAAGACATTTGGATTAGTGCACATAAAATATTTATTCCCTGAATTTTTCATTTTAAAAATATATTTTATATTCTTAATGCATTATTTAAAGGTGCTTATCTTATTGAATTAGTTAAGATGTTTGAAAACATTTTATAGTATATTACTCCAGAATAGAAACTTAATTACTCTAGATTTTCTTTAGCCTGCTAAATATGCAGATGAATCTAATCCACTGAGTCTAAATATCTAGCAATCTGATAATTTACTATATAGTGAAGTACAGATATACATATTTAGTAACAACTTTTATACAGAATTGCCAACCTCTTTCACCTGATAAGAGATTCTTAGCTACAAATGCACCCCCATTCTTAAAGGCAGCCTTAAAATAATTTTAGAGAAAACAGGGAGTTCTATAAATGTTGCCAGATTTAAACAAACCAGTTTCCTGTGCTGAGCACTGAAGATGATCTACAAAGACAGATGGGTGGGGGAAATATGGCCAGAATAGTTTAAAATCAGCTAGAAGGAAACAGTCTCATCAGTTAACTAAACACTGTAAACAATTATGGTTGCTATGCAGATTATTTAAGGAGATGTTTAGTGGAACTACTGTACAGTACTTACTAAGATACCCAGTGTAGGAAGAGATCTGGTATTTTGTGAATGGAAGGTTCCTTCCAAAGATTTCTGCTCTGCTGATTCAATGTTCTGTTAGGTTCATTTCCACTTCTCTTTATAGCTCCCAGTGCTACCTCTCTTCCTGTTTGTTGCTGTTGTAGTATTTATTTATTTCCCACCTTTCTCCCAATATAGGGACTCAAGGCAGCTAACAATGAGTTTTTAAAAAATGCAAATTAAAACAATACACAAACATTAAAAATATAAATATTAAACTTAAAAAACCAATTAAACAATTTAAAGAAACATTTAAAAATATTTAAAAATTAAAATACAATAAAACTATACAGTACACACTTTAAAATCCAAATCACACAGCACGTACAAACCCAACCCACATCAAATTATAAATGCCTGATAGCGCAGGAATGTTTTTACTTGTTGGTGAAAGGAGGGCAGAGACATGGCTATCCTGGCCTTTCTGGGGGTGCGGGGAGTTCCAAATTCTAGGAGCAGCCACCGAGAAGGCCCTCTGCCTCATTCTCACCCAATGAGCCTAAGAGGGTGGTGGGACAGAGAGAAGGGCCTCTTCAGATGATCTTAGAACTCTAATGAGTTCATAATGAGTCTCTGTTTTAGGAAGAGACCAACCTTTGGGACAGATCTTTGGGGGAAGTAGGGGTACAAACCAGGTGAACCATTGGTTTTTGACTCCCGGGAACCCCAGCTTGGATGGACAAAGGGAAACTGTTTGAGGACTTGTACTTCAAAACATAATGGAGGATCAGATGTTCCTCACCTCTGCTTTGATGGGGTTATAGTTCTATGACATTATTTTAAAAGAAAAGGCAATGCTTTTAATATAAATTTGGATTTTTTTTGAAATGTCTGTGTACATGGTTGAGAGAAATTCTGAAACGTCCTTTTAGAATTTTCCCTCTGCCAGCCTCACAAATAAAAACTAAATGAAAACCACTCTGCTTGCCTGTGAGCATGGTCTGAGGGCATATGATGTAGCCCCTTCCCTGAAGTAATAGGAGTATGGGTGAAGTTGAAGGCTTTCACGGTGGCATCCATAGATTTTCCTTGGTTTTTTTCTGGACTGTGAGGCTGTGTTCTGGAAGAGTTTCTTTCTGATGTTTCGCCTGCATCTGTGGCTGGCATCTTCAGAGAATAGTTGGGTAGGAGTGTGTGTGGGGTTTATATACTGTGAAGCCCTTTTGGGGAGGATATGTAAATTTGTGTATTTGAATGATTAATTTCTGGGTGGAGATATGCAAGGAAGATTAGTGTCTGTTTGGTGAATGGTTGATTAATGGTCCATTATCTGCTGGAACTTCTCCTGTCCCTGCATTCATTTGCAAGTTCATTTGCAAGTGTTGAGTTCTGATTTTAGTGTCCTTCAGGACTGGCAGCCAGATTTTGTTTACTTTTAGGATTTCTTCTTTCCTGTTAAAGTTGTCCAGGTCTTTGTGGATTTCAATAGATTCTTTGCATTCTGACATGATAGTTGTTGGCCTGGTCCAGAATTTTGGTGTTTTCAAATAACATTTTGTGTCCAGGTTTATAACATGTTCTGCTACTGCTGATTTTTCTGGCTGGCCCAGTCTGCAGTGTCTCTCATGTCCCTTGATTCATCAAGGAACATGAGAGACACTGCAGACTGACCCGGAGTATGGGTGTCTGGGAAAGCAGCCAGATGCCGGCAAAAGGATAAACAGTGTCTGGAAAAGTGGCCAACTCTTAATATCAGGGCAGTTAAGTAAAGTCCAGATAAGATCCAACAGAAGCAAGCAGGGATATGTAAAGAATAGTCCAAAAACAGTCCAAGAGTCATAGGCTTACAGAAGTCAGCGTAGGTCCAAAAGCAAGTCCGTAGGTCAACAGGTTCAGGCAACAGCGTAGTCATGATCAGTCCAAGGTCTAAATAGGAGTCAAGGCAGCAGGAACACAGAGTCAAAGATAACCAATAGGAAGCTTTCGCCAGGAAGATCAGTTGATCTCTGACAAAGGCTCCATAGCTCCCCCAAGGCGTATATATAGCAATCAAGGCTGTGCCAGGTGGTCCTTAATGAGCCGGTGTTTCAGATAAAGTCTCACTGATATCCTCCTAGCTTCCTTTTGGGATCTCTGCTGGCTGAAGGATGGTATGGGTAAGACCGTCTCCTCTTCCTCCTCCTTATCTGACTTGGCAGGGCTCTCTGTTGAGATTGGTGCCAACCCACTAGGACCAGGCTCCTCCTCTGCTTGGGACTCCAGGTTGGTAGAGTTCCCTGCTGGCACAGGTGTAGATAAACCTATGCTAAGGTCCATAGGGCCATTCTCTGCCATATCTTCCTCCTCTGATTCTATACCCTCATCAGACTCACAGGGCATGACAATGGGATTGGTTCAGCATCTGGATGGAAAACATCTCGGGTGCTCTGTGTGTGCTACCTGATGCCCATGATAGAAGAAATGTATAAATAAATTATATCATCTTTGAAGGCAACGTGCCCTGGAAGACAAAACACGTATTTCTTAATAAATACGTAAATACTAATTGCATGTTGTCATACTCCTACTGTTGTTCTTAGTGATCCTTTCAATACCTATGATTACTCAAAACTTAGTATATTATTAAATTCTCATCAAATGGAAGATCTAGTGTCAGTCTTCAGTAACATTTAATTTGGAACAAATCTCTCTAATTATTGATAAAAGCACTGAATGTTTCTTCTTCAAAAAGGAACATTCACATTTGTTGGCTTTCACTTTGGAAGAATTTTATTCTTGTTTTTAATCAACTGGCATCCAATAGGGGTAATAACCAGCAACTGGAATCTGCATTACAATAGAACCTATGGTACATTACAATAGAACCGTGGAGCACTCTGGCACATTTTCATCAGTCACATTCCTGATGGACATTTTTTCACATTACTAGAGCAGAGTGTAAGTCTTTTTTTTTTTTTTTTTTTTGGTCACAGAAGCAGATTGCTGGTGGAGGGATGATTATATCTTTGGGAGAAGGGGTATGGTAGTTATTAGGTTAGCCATTGCCATGAGATGCTTAGAATTGTGCGTTTTATGAAATTGCAACTGAGCCTTGCTAAGATTGACTGCATTTTAACTGGAGCTTAAACCAAACCCTACTATATTCAAGATTCAGCAGTGTTAGGCATTAAGTCCTGAGAGCTGTACTAACTATGACCTCCACCTCCAATCTGGTATCCCTTCTAAATCCCTGTGCTAAACATCAATATTTGTCATGGGCTGCTCCAGGCAGCTGCACAGAAGAGTGCGTTGAAATGTAATATGTGAGCTTGTAGTGGAGTTTGCATTTGAATACTTTAGATTGAGATTTTATTTAAGAGGTCTTTCAACCAACAAGAGAGTTTGGGTGTATTTGTTTCTCATTTAGTATAGGGATTTGTGACCCAAAATACTCTATGGTGCCGTTTACACGATGAAAATGTAGTGGGAAGAATTCGTGTCGATCCCTGGCAGTTTACACGTACATCGGATCTGGTATGTGATTTTCGGAAGGGGGCCACCTTTTATCCCTCAACCTGCGGGACTTCCAGTCCCGCGGTTTGTGCCGGTTTTTAAAAAAGTCACTGGAGGATTCGGAAAATTGGAAATGTAAACAGCCTGGGACAAAATATCTCGGTAGTAGGGGATGACCGGAAATGGTGACCGGGGGCGGGCTTAGAGATCAGCGACCAGAAAAGGAGGGGTCAGTCACCCGTTCAACAAATCCAGCCTCACCAGCCGAAAACAAAGGCATCCCTTCCAGCTGCATGAAGGTTGATGTGTGTGCGCGCGCATGTACTCAGTCACCTTTTTAAATGGATTTCTACACTGTAAACCCTTCAGCTTTACCCTTTCCTCTACTGGATGTTACAGAGAGATCGTGGTGGGCAGAGGGTCGCCCATTCATCCCCTGCCTTGGTCACCTCCCTGGGTCTGAACGGGCACAGTAAAATATTCCAGCCTCTGAGCGAATGAACACCCTTTAATTCCCCTCTTTGTGTCTGTGTCTTTCAAAACGCGTGTCTGTAGCTGGCTTGAAACCTGAACTCTGCAGCTAAATCTCTGCTGTAAGGGTTAATATTTTAAAGAGGCAAGGGGAAACCCAAGTGGCTTGATTTCAAAAGGAAAGCACTCAGCTTGATTTCAAATGGAAAGCACTTGTTCGTTCCTGCGTCTGAGTGAAAGATCTCTGTCTGGATCTTTCAAAATGCTTTCTGCCTCTTCTTAAAGGGTTAATATTTTAAAGAAGCAAGGAGAATACCAAACCTCTGCCCCCCCTCTCCCCCCCAGCCAGCCAATAGCATCGCTTGTGGCACGGAACTCTAAAAGAAGTGCGTCACCGAGGTTGTGAAAACATGAGTAATCGCATCCTTGATTGACAGCCAATAAAATAAAATAAAATAAAATAAAACCTTAAAAAAAACACGGAACTTCGGACGTGTAAATATCAGTCACGGGACCACCTGGGATATCCAGATCAGTGACATAAATCGTATAAACAGCGAGGGACGGATTCATGATCACAAAGTCACGGTAAGCACCGTGACAATTTTTGTTGTGTAACTGGCACCTATAACTAGCTTGGATAGTTGGCATTGGTCTGGGAAGGATTTGACATACTACCTAGAACTTGGGGCACCTACAGTATATCTAGCATAGAGGTGTGGCATACATTTGTTGATGATATGGGATTGGTAGTCCGTAGCCAAGTGATTGATTATCTCAGGTAGGCAGTGAGATAAAAATCAAGGAGGCGAAAGGCTTAGGTAGCCCAAGTCTTCCCCTTGTGATTTACTCCTATGTTCTGTTATCTGCTTTATACCATTGGTTGTTGTGGGAAGAAGTAGAGGAGGCTAAAGGCAAGTACTCTGGTGAAATGAAGAGAAACTTATGCCATCTTTCACAGGCAAATTGAAGAAAATGAATGAAGGCAGGAGATCTTGTAGACCCATAGAACTATATAGTTGGGAGGGACCCCAAGGGTTTTCTGATCTAACTTCTTGTCAATGTGTGCTGGTAGGACTGTATCAGTTGCTGGTCTTCTAGTGTCACCTGATCAGGAGGATTACAGTCGTGGAACAAGTGTCTAAGGTGAAACTATCTGTGGTTCTTTCTCCTGATCAACAGCATGTTGCACAGAATAAGTCCTGAGCTGCAAAGATTCTCATCAGTCCAAAATTCTGCTCATTAGGGTTTCACAACACTTGAAAGCATGTTTTTTTACTGACTTCCAGGTGATGGAATGGCAAATTGTCACCTCCTGTAAAGCATCCTGTAATAGGAGGATGCTTTTTCTGCAGTGCTGCTGCCCACGAAAGGGGTTTGGCTGGTGAAATATCCCCCTGGATAAAGGAGGGATCAGGGGATCATCTATGTGGGTCTGGCTCCTAGCACTAGGACTGTCATGGTTGCCAGCCTGGGCAGTGATGGCAGCCGCCTGAATTACCCTCATTTGCTAAATGGACTTTAAACAACAGCTGATACCAGTGGAAACCAAGCTTGAATATTTATTCTGTATTTATAACATTTGTATACTGCTTTCTTTTGAAAACACTGTGCACCCAAACCTAGCTGCTGGCTTCATCCAGAGCCTGGTAAAGCTTTAAAAAAATGGACTACGTGTCCCAGTGGCTTTGTTGGCTGCAGAATTCTGGGAACTGCAATCTGCCAAAGTGACTTTTCCCAAGCTTTGGCCCTATCACTCCCATTGCACCCCCAACTGATTTCTTTTACTATTGTAGACTGGAATGGTGCATAATAAATGAGGGGCAGTTTTCCCATTGCAGCCCCCCCCAAACTTTGTCATATTACTTGCCTTGAGGATAAGAGACTGGTTTCAAGGAAACTGTGCGAGAAGCAATGGGTACCAAAAAATAGATACTTTTTGACCCATTCCTGCCTCTGTGGTTTTGATTGACTTTTCTCTTTGGCTTTCAAGTCTCGCTGTGGTTTTTGTGACTGACTAGTACAGAGGAGAGAGAGAGCATGGTATAGTGGTTTGAATGCTGGGACAAGAACTCTTCTGGGAGAGCAGGGTTTGAATCCCCACTCAGCTATGGAAACCCATTGGTGAGCTTGGGCAAGTCACACTCTCTCAGCCTCAGAGGAAGGGAATGGCAAACCGCCTTGGAATAAATCTTGGGGAGGCAGTGCGATGTAGTGGCTTGAGTGGGAGGCAAGAGTTCGAATCCCCTCTGCTCAGCCATGAAAACCCATTGGTGACCTTGGGTGAATCACACTCTGTCAGCCTCAGAGGAAGGGAATGGTGGCAAACCTTCTCTGAAGAAACCTTGTTGAGAAAACCCCACACTTTAGGGTCGCTGTAAGTCAGAAATGGCTTGAAGTGACAACAAAAAGTGCAGAGGCAGTCAGAATGGGGGAAATAATCAGAATTCTTTGGAGGGTTTTCAACAGAGGCTGGATGGCCGTCTGCCAGGAGTGCTTTGATTGTGTATTCTTGGTGGTCTGGAAACCACCAAGCCTTATGAGGAATGACTGAGGGAGCTCGGTATGATTAGCTTGGAGAAGACTGGCATGATAGCCATCCTTCATAAATATAAACAAATAGTGGTAGATGGAACCAGCTTCTTTTCTGCTGCTCCAGAAATTAGAGCGTGAACCAATGGATTCAAATTTTAAGAAAAGAGATTCCATCCTAAACATTAGGAAGAACTTCCTGAGAGTAAGAGCTGTTCAAGAATGGAAGAGACTGCCTTAGAGGATGGTGGATTCTCCCTCTTTGGAGAGCTTTAGACAGAGGTCGGATGGAGTGCTGTAGCTGTGTGATCCTGTATACCAGGTGGTTGGACTAGATGGCCTTTGGGTCCCCTTTCTCTATGACTCTATGACTTGGTGGGAGTGAAGGAAGTGGAGGGACCTCTGGTTCAAAGGAAGCCAAACTGAATTAACAGGGGATTCCATCAGGGATGCATCAGCTGAAGATTCCTGCTTTGCAGGGGGTTGGACTAGATGGCCCTTGTGGCCCCTTCCAGTTCTATGACTGTATGAAAAACATTGTTTGAGGACAATCAGATGTGGGCAGAGTGAAAGGGACTGAAGAAATCAGCTTGCCCTGTTACGAGTCATAACTCACCCCCTGGAGTCAGATGATATAGACAGAGAAGAGGAGGCAGATTGTCAGGAATCTGCAGCTCCAGATAGTGAGGATCTCTCTGGGTCCACAGGGCTGGGACGTGTGGCAGAGGGGGACCCTTCTCCCTGGCAGGAGTTTGCAAACACTGAAGAACCATTGACAACATTCATGGAGCAAGGAAGAGACAAAGAGTCATTGTGTTATTCCCAGTTTTTGTTAAGTAGGAGATGCTGACCTAATTAGGAACCTAATGATTTGGAGACAGCAGCCCATAAATCTCCCAGCAGTTCCCAAGTTTCCCTGTTGCTCACAAGTGTCTTATCTGGGTGACTGACATTTGTGTTTTCTTGACCTTGGACTGGCTACACTTTGACAAATCCATTTACTCCTTGTTGACTTCTTGTATTTGGATTGCTGACTTGTTATAACAACTCCTGGACCAGCTGACAACCACTCTCTTGTTTCACCCTTCATCTTGTTGGATAACCTGTGACTGACCTGGAGTGAATTAACTACTCAACAGCTCTTGTATTTGAACCATCTGATTCCTGGAACATTTGATGATTGGAGTCTAGAACATTGTGGAAAAAAGGCTACTGTTTGCATTAAATGGACATCATATCACACTTTCTTAACATTAAGAATTATAAATATTACGGTGGATTTAAGAGGTTTCCTGGATCAGATGGTGACAACAACAAGGCTTCTGAGAATGTCCCTCATGTATGTAATTGAAATTGAGTAAAGACTGTGTGTGGTTATTTTTAAAGAGATATTGAATCAAAAGCAAAAAGACTTAAGGAGTTGGTGTTCTCTTGTTGAAAGTTACAAAAGAAAGGCTTCTAACAGATTAAAATATTTTAAAAATAAACTCCTTCAGTATGAGAAAAGCAGGTTGTTTACTTGGGTTTTGCTGAGGGAAGAGATAAAGACAATACAGAAGCCTCTTCTTCCAGAAGGAATGTGTAGCCGGGTACAGTAAACAGAAAGTGTTATAAGGGTTTATGGTGCAAGATTGCCATCAACTGTTTAAAAGAAGCATTTGCAACTGGAAAAAATTCTTTGATTTTGCATTTGCTAATCCAGTTTATTGCTTATTATACAATGAACACCAGCACTAGATCAAAGACAAGAGTTTTTGAGGCAAGAAGGGGATCAACTGAATCAAAAGATATAACACAGAAAGTTCTGGAGGAGTTGAAATTCAGTTGGCAAAAATGGAGGATGGCATAGAGCAAGATCCAAAACAAGAATTTAAAAGGGTACTGAAGGAAGTAAAACAATGGTTAAGTCTGATGACAACAGAATTGAAGCAGGTAATGTAAAAAGTTCAGATGCTGGAAGAGAGGACTGAAAAATTGGACACAGATCAAGAATGAGATATGGATACCCTTGCTGTGCTGGAGATGAAGGAGAAGGAGGCTTGTCTGAGGTTTAGATCTATTCCAGAACAACCAAATGAAAATATAAGAAGAATGGTAATTTTTTTGGAGAAGCAACAGGAGGAATTTGAATTTTTGAAGTGTACCACGTATATCAAATTCACAAGAAGCAAGAAGAAGGAATCTGCCAAGATATGAGCTTGTCAATTTCATCAGAAAACAGACTAGATACCTGTTTCTACAATTTCATTATGAAAATAGATTTAAAATGGATGAGAAGATTATGATGGTTCTTAAGGAGATACCTGTTTGAATTCTTCAAAAGAGGAAAGATTATGGCTTTCTGGCAGATAAGCTGAAGAGGAAGAGAATATCATTTAGATGGGAGATGCTGGAAGGGATGACTGTTGCCTTTATGCAATAAAGATTTCAATTGAATTATATAGCCAAACAATTCTTACAGAAATACAGGAGAGAAATAGAAGAACTTGAAGAAGGAGAGGAATTAGATTATATTTATAACAGAATAACAGAAGCAGTAGTTTGCAAGCCTGACAAAAGGTCTTGGGAGGTATGTTGTTTCCGTGGGGCAAAAATTCAGGATGTAACAGAGAGGCTGACAAGACTCATCAAGCCCTCAGACCCGTTATCCCTTCATTTTGGTCCATTTGGGAACCAATGATACCGCAAGGAATAGCCTTCAGAAGATCACAAGGGATTATGAGGCTTTGGGTAGGAAGCTAAAGAACCTGGATGCACAGATAGTCATTTTGTCTGTACTTCTAGTGGAAGGGCATGGCTCAAGAAGGGAGAGAAGAATAGTGGAGGTGAATAACTGGCTCCGCAGATGGTGCTACTGGGAACAATTTGGCTTCCTGGACCATGGGGTGCAGTTTCAGGGAGGTGGACTTCTGGCAAGGGATGGGTTGCACCTCACTGCAATTGGCAGGAATGTGTTTGCTGAGAGTCTGAAAAATCTTATCAGGAGGGCTTTAAACTAAGTTTATATGGGGGAGGGAGACAGTACCCTTGAAGGCAGGAGGTCATTCAGTGCTGGAGATAATAGCCCAAATGTTATACAGTGAACAAGGCAAATAGCACAACACCCCAACAATGGGAGGAATAAACCCTTTAAAAGGCAAATAGGGGGAAAGGCCCATGGTCTTAGATGTCTCTATACTAATGTACAGAGCATGGGAAATAAACAGGATGAACCTGAACTCTTAGCAGAGAAAAACAAATATGATACAACAGCCATCACAGAATCTTGGCGGGATGAATCTCATGATTTGAATGAACTAATAGAGGGATATAACCTATTTCAGAAAAATAGAACAAACAGGATGGGAGGAGGAATCACATTATACGTTAAGGATGTATACCCCTGTGAACAGATCCATGACTTAAATCCTGGGAGCCTGCTTGAGAGCATCTGGATAAAAATTAAGGGGCAGAGAAACAGCAGGGATATTGTTGTGGGGGTCTGCTAAAGATGTCCAAGCTGAGGACTTGGATGATTCCCTCCTGGAACAGATGACCACACATTCAGAAAGGAGAGATGTAGTAGTAATGGGGGATTTCAAGGATCCTGATATTTGTTGGAAGTCCAACTCTGCCAAGAATTTAAGGTCCAACAAATTCCTCACTTGCCTTGCAGACAATTTCATTGTCCAGAAGGTGAAAGAGGCAACAAGGAGATCAGCTTTTTTAGATCTAATCCTAACCAATGGGTATGACCTGGTTAATGGTGTGGAAGTGGTGGGATCCTTAGGGGGGGAGTGACCATGTTCTCCTGGAATTTGTTATACAGAGGAAAGGGGAAGCCAAGGATAGTCAGACATGCCTTCTAGACTTTAAGAAAGTAATCTCAGGACTACTGTCAATAATCTTTGAGAATTCCTGGAAAACAGGAGAGGTCCCAGCAGACTGGACGAGGACCAATGTTGTCCCCATCTTTAAAAAGGGGTGGGGGAGAGAAGAACCAAATAATTACTGCCCTGTCAACCTAATATCAATACTAGGAAAGATTCTAAAGCAGATAATTAAACAGACAGTCTGTAAGCACTTAGAAAGAAATGCCCTGATCACTAAAAGTCAACATAGATTTCTGAAAAACAAATCATGCCAGACTAATCTTATCTCTTTTTTTGATAGAGTTACCAACTTGACAGATGAAGGGAATGCTGTAGAGGTAGTGTATCTTGATTTCAGTAAGTCTTTTGACAAGGTCCCCCATGATATTCTTGCAAAAAAGTTAGTAACCTGTGGGCTAGACAATGCAACTGTTAGGTGGATTTGTAATTGGGTGACTGACCGAACCCAAAGGGTAGTCACCAATGACTTCTCTTTATCCAGGAGAGAAGTGACTAGTGGGGTGCCACAGGGTTCTGTCCTGGGCCCAGTGCTATTCAACATCTTTATCAATGACTTGGATGAGGGAATAGAGGGCATGCTTATCAAGTTTGTAGATGACACCAAATTAGGAGGGGTAGCTTATACCCTAGAGGACAGGATCAGAATCCAAAATGACCTTAACAGATTAGAAATCTTGGCCAAAACTAACAAAATAAATTTCATCAGGGAGAAATGTAGGATACTACACTTGGGCAGTAAAAATGAAATGCACAAATATAGGCTGGGTGACACCTGGCTTGATGGCAGTACATGCAAAAGGGATCTAGGAGTCTTAGTTGACCAAAAGCTGAACGTGAGTCAGCAGTGTAATGCAGTGGCTGAAAAAGCCAATGCAATTCTAGTCTGCCTTAATAGGAGTATAATGTGTAGATCAAGGGAAGTAACAGTGCCATTCTATTCTGTTTTGGTCAGACCTCACCTGGAACACAGTGTCAAGTTTTGGCACCACAATTCAGGAAGGATATTGAGAAGCTGGAACGTGTCCAGAAGAGGGCGACCAGGATAGTGGGAGGTCTGGAAGCCATGCCCTATGAGGAGTGGCTTAGGTAGCTGTATGTTTAGTCTGGAGAAGAGAAGGTTAAGAGGTGACATGATACCTATATTTAAATATTTGAAGGGATGTCATACTGAGGATGGAGCAAGCTTGTTTTCTACTGCTCCAGCTACTATGACAGGGAGCAATGGATTCAAACTACAGGAAAAGAGATTCCACCTAAACATTAGGAAGAACTTCCTGACAGTAACAGCTGTTTGGAAGTGAAATACACTGCCTCGTAGTGTGGTGGAGTCTCCTTCTTTCAAGGTTTTTAAGCAGAGGCTGGATGGCGATTTGTCGGGAATGATTTGATTGTATATTCCTGCATGGCAGGGGGTTGGACTGGATGACCCTTGTGGTCTCTTCCAACTCTATGATTCTATGAAGGAGGATCAATTGAAAGTAGGCAAAGAAAAAGATTATGAAGAAATTGTCGGGCTGATGGGTCTGGACAATACTGAGTCCTTGGCCTGATGATGGATTTTAATTGTATTACATGAGACATAAATGGGACAATTGCCTCTCAGAAAAGAAGACGCCCCCCATTATTTTTATAATCTCAAACAGGATTTTGTCTTCAAGAATTATTTGTCTTCAAGAAACACATAGTAGAAAGACAGTAAGGACTTTTATAAATGGGGGAAAACCCTCCTGAGGAGCTCGGGAGAAAAACAGGGCTGTCGCCCTTACACAGCGCATTTCAGATAGCCCCATCTTCCTCTGTCCTCCTCCCAACCTTTCCCTGTGCTCCAGGTGCCGCTTTTTATCCACGGAGGTTTTCAGTCAATAAAAAGCGGTGCCTGCAGCATGGGGGAAGGTCAGGAGGTGATTAGGAGGAGGATAGGGCTGTCTGAAATGGGGCTGTGTAAGCGCGACAGCGCCGTTTTTCTCCTGACCTCCTTGGGGGGATTTTCACCCATCTGAAAAAGTCCTAAATAGTTGTGTTATCCTAAATTAGGGAAGGAATTTGTTTCTGCTGGTAATAATAAGAAGAATGGGTTGTTGTTTATATACATTTACAATAGTTTCTTGAGAAAATATTTGAAGATGAACAGGGTAGATATGTGTTGGTTAAAGCTGTTATTCAAGGGCTGAAAATGCTTGTGGTTGGGGTTCATGTCACCATCTGAGAACAAAACTAATTGTTATGAGAGGTTAATGAATAAACTTTTAAGTTTTTATTTAAGAAATTGGGTTTTTATGGGAGATTGGAATGAAGTTGCCTCTCCACAAAAATAAAGGTATTCTAAGAAAAATATTTAGAATTCTCAGGGTAAATTGCTAAATATTATTTCATGGAGTTTAAATATGGTGATGCAGATGTTTATACATACTTTTCTGAAAGGCATATATCACATTCAAGGATAGATATGTTCTGGATCTCTAAAATGTTGTCTAATGAAATTAGTAAAGTTGAGATTTTACTAAAGACTTTTTCAGATCTTAATTCTGTAACTTTAATTTTTAAGAAGACAAGAGGAAGCTTTCAATGGATATTGAATGAAACACTTTTGCAAGATTAAAAGTCTGTAGAGTCTTAAAAGTCTTATTCCCCAAGGATAATTTGGACAAAGGTACTGATGTTAGAGTGGATTGGGATTTGAGGAAAGCATTTATGAGAGGTTGTTTCATTCAACAAAGTACTGAACTTTGATAAAGAGAAAATGCAGTTGATTTTGGATGAGATAAGAAGAAAAGAGGATTTAAATAAATTCCCCTCTAAAGTATCAATTTCTGATCAGATCATGATTTTACAAAAACAATTATCCATGTTAACAGAGAGTGAGATATAGAAAAAGATGAGCTATGCAAAGCAAAAGAATTTTGAATATGAAAATAAACTGGGGAGATATATGGCGTATAGATTGAGAAAAGAGAAAGAGAAGATGGCAATACTGAAGATTCAAGTGGTGAAAGAAGTAATAACACATAATGTAAATATGCAGAAGGCTTTTCATAGATATTCTTCTGTGTATAAACATCAAGAAGTTTCTTTAGATAAAATTTAGGAATTTTTGAGTAAATAAAATTTTCTAAAGATTCCATACCTACAAAACCAGCATTTTAATGTTCCAATAATGGCAAGTGAACTTTTTGAAGCCATTAAGAAGTAAAAATTGGCAAAGCTCCTGGACTGGATGGTCTATCAGTGTTTTATTACAATTTTTTTGAGGAGGTACTTCTGTTGCCTCTTTAATGGACATTGTACTCTATTCTTCAAAATGGGATGATCCCTGATTCTTGGAAAGAGGCGACAATAGTGTTGATTCTGAAAGAGGAGAATCAAGATTTGCCATTGACAAAGAATTACAGTATATACCGATTTCATTCCTGAACAATGATTATAAGATACTGTATTTACAACAATTTTGACTGAGAGAATGAAAAAAATTCTTCAGGATATTATTCATGAAGATCATTGTGGATGTTTGCCAAAAAGGCAGTTACGAGTTATCAGTAGAGTTATTGTGGATATTTTGGAATACCTTTAATCTCATAATGAGAAACAAGCAGTGTTGATTTTTTTAGATGCGGAAAAAAACCCACGATAATTTGAACTGGGATTTTTTTCAGAGTCTTGGCAAGTATGAGTTTTGGAGAGAATATTATCAACTGGGCTAAAGCTATTTACAATTCACAGAAAGCTCAAATAATTGGTAAATGGAGATCTAACAAAACCATGTGAAACACAAAAGGAACAAGGCAGGGATTTCCACTTTCTCTGCTTTTGTTTATACTAATCTTGGAGATTTTGATTAGAGATATAAGACAAGACAAGAGACTATTGGATATAAAGGAAAAAAAAAAGAACCATACAAGTTAAAGGCTTTTGCAGATGATTTGGTGGTTTTTTGGAAAATTCTTTGGAATTCATAAATTTATTATTAGAGAAATTAATTTTTTAAGAGTTAGCTGGCTTCAATATTAATAACCAAAAGACAGTGATGTTGACAAAATATGAAAAAAGAAGAACAATTAAAGTTGGTGGATAAGTTGGGCTTTAAAACTGAGGAAAAAATTGAAATATCTAGGTATTGTTATGTCTGATATGAATTGTATGTTGTATCAAAACAATTACAGTAGGACCCCTGTATCCACTGGGAATTGGTTCTGGGAGGCCCCATGGATACCAAAATCCATGTATAATAAAGAACACCATTGAAAACAATGAGACTTCCAGTTTAAAATACCATAGAGTTGCCTTGGAGGACCTAGAAAATGGCTAGAGAGGACACATTTTCTAGGAAGACTTTATGATGGATGTGTTGTTTTGTGTCCTGTAGATAATTGAATCAGTGGATAATGAATCAGTGGATATGGGGGTCCTACCATGTTAAATTTGGTAATGAAATTAAGAAGGATTTACAAAGGTGGGAGAGGTAAAACTGTCATTGATGGGGAGAATTTTGTGATAAAGATGGATGTTTTATCTAGAATGTTATTTTTATTTCGAACAATACCAATTTTGACTAATGATGTGCCATTTAAATAGTAGCAAAAAGATGCTAAACAAAGGGGGTCTGGGACTATCAGATTTGATGTTTATTTTGTTTCATGTTGTTTGGTCTGGCTGAAGGACTAGATTATGTTAAGAAATAAGAGATTATTGGAATTAGAAGGTCATGACCTGATGTTTGGATGGCATGGTTATTTATGGTACAATAAAGTTAAGGTGAACATAGAGTTTAATAATCATTTTGTGAGGCATTATTTATTATTATTATTTTATTTATTGTATTTATACCCCGCTCTTCAGCCACAAAGGCTATCAGAGCGGCTTACAAATGGTCAATTTAACAGTTCTCTGCCCTCAGACTTACAATCTAAGTAAAGGTTCAAAAGGTTCAAAAGTAAAGGGAATGGCAGTGGGGGTAGGCATGCCTTGTTGAAGACATGGAATAATTACAAATCCATCTGGAAATGGCAGAGATGGGTGCTCAAACTTTAAGGCCACTTTATATACAAAAAACAAACTTTCTGCTCACCCTAAGTTTTGTTTCCCTGCCTGAAGTCCTGAAGAAGCACAACAGTTTCTTGGAACCACAGCCAATGCTGTGATATCTGGCAGTTGTACATGGGGCCGAAGAAAATATGTTATTTAAAATACTTGTACATTATTCTTGCAAAAATAATAATCACAATGCAGATTCAAAAGTCAGATAACAAAATACAAGACGATAAATGATGATGATGATGATATTTATTTATACCCCACCCCTCTGTTAAAACAATCGGGGCGGCTTACAAAAATTAAAATACAATACAGATAAAAATCCCAAACACCCCCCACCCCACCCTCCCCCATAAAAAATATTAAACAAATATAATTTAAAAGCACCTGTCTAAAATCACCTGTTAAACTATCCAAGACTAAATAAGTTAACAGTGCATCCCCATAGCAACAGAAACTCAATAGCAGCAAGTCTTTACTGTTAATTCAAAGGAAAGACAGAATAAGTTTAACCTGACACCTAAAATTAAACAAAATCTATGCCAGGAGAACAGCTTGGATTATGGTGTTCAATACATAGGGAATAGCCACATAAATGGCCCTTTCCCCAAATAATGAGTGGCACCTGGGGAGGTCTAGGTAGGTTCAAAAGGGTGCAGGTGAGCCTTCAGATATACAGAAACTAAGCTGTATGTGCCTTAGAAAATCAAGATTAGCATTTTGAATTGGGTCTTGTCTAAACATGCAGAGAGCCAGTGTAGAGTTGTTTATATGCTGGCAAGATGTTCTGTATGGCTAGTATGTTAAACACATGATTTTCAAAATATTGTTGTTATTTCAGTGCAACTGTTAACTGAAAAAGATTGTAGTTTATACTGCACATTTCTTGATGGCAGGAGCAGGAGATGATTCCTTCGAGCCAGTTAGGTTTAATGTACCTTTATCACAGTGCTGTCCTGCATCTATCCTATGATTTAGCTAGGAAAGTGTACTAATGTCGTAAGTCAACATTTACTGCAGTGGTTACTGTGACACAGAAATTACTGCCTAATTTGGATGCCTAATGAAGATCCACCATATTAAATGTTATCATGAATGCAGACATGAGCATGAAAAATAAAGAAAAGCTGCTTTTAAAACAAAAACAAAAACATATCTGTGTTCCAATCCAATGCATCTTTGTAGTTCTTTATATTATTATGCCATATAATTTAATAGCATGCTTTATTTGGGCTGTAGAATTCAATCATGCTGGCAGTGTGGAAAGAGAATATCCCAGATATCCCAGCAAAGCAGATATGTAGTTGATTCAGTATCCAACTGATTAATTAAGCACTGTAGTTACTCAAAGGTGGCTTCCAAAGAATTATATTTCAAGAGATGCTTCAATTTTTGTTTATTTCCCTTCTCATTAAGGTGAACACAATTAGCCTTCCACATCTTAAATTCTTCTCCTTGTCCCTTTTTGCAGGATTTCACTTATCTGCCACCAGCTTCTATTATTATTATGGAAGCTCTAATGCTTCTGGCAAGATAGTGACACTCATAGAGATTCAGAATCCCATTAAGAGGCTGTAAACTATCAACCGTGGAATATTAGGAGGGCAGAGGTTGAGAAAATCTCTTATTCACTTTAAGCTTCCTTTCTTTTTCTTTTTTTTTAAGCTAAAGGATGCTGTGGGGGCGAAATAGATGTGTGTGTGGAGAATGGACATTATAGAATTCAAGAACAAACTGATTCAAAGACGGCCTGTACAAGCCTATGAAAATTTCTGGTCATTCTCAGTTTAATGGCTGCTTTTCTGTAACTGTGGTCCAAAAATAGATTTAAAAGAATATCAGCAAGAAAAATCATGAAAGAAAAAATAAAGGAAAAAGTGTAGCCAAATTCTGTTACAGTAGTTCCTTTTAAAATCCCAGTTCCAGTGAGGTCACTTTGTTCAGTGCTTAATTTATTAGAGACTGAATTAGACAACAATAATGTTTATTTATAATGCCCTTTTCACCAAAGGATGGAGCATCAGATATATACAGCCAAAAACGAAACACTAAAACACAACACTATAAAATGCTAAAATTCCAAAATGATATTCTTAGATGGTTGACCTTACAGGGTTGGATGAGCACCATCTGCCCGGGTTTGGGATTAGAGTTTTCCTTCTCCTAGGACGGTTGCCATAAGGCTAGAGAGCCCATCCTGCCCTTTGACGCTCTTTGTCAGACCCTTCGGTTTTGACCTGTCTGGCATGGGAGACCCTACCGGTGGCTATTATGCCACCGCCAGCATAGCTCAAAACGTCATTAGGGTACGCAAGCCTCTCTCCCACGACAAGGGGGCGTCAATGGAGAGGCCAAAATGATATACTAATATACTAAAAACAAAATCCTCATCAGTCGCTACCCATCTTGGCCACCGTAGTCACATCAGAATACACATCTGAGTGTGTTGTATATGCAACGTTGTTCTCAATAGGATATGCACTGAAGGGCGCATTCAGCTAGACATTGCTATCCACATTCTGGCATGCAATAATTAACAGGCCTGGATAGATGCCTTTTAAAAAGTTCAACTTGGGCTGGATTTGCCATCTATCTTTTTTTTCTCTCTACAGAATTTTTCTCTGTCAAGTATTTTCCAGGTCTAATTACCTTTGCAGCAGTTACTTTCCTGAAGCTGCAATGTCACTCACAACTATAATTGTTGGGTAAGACTCTTGTGTGCTTGCTTTTGTTGGGAGCATCCAGCCTACCAGCTCCTTACAGGCAGGAATTTCCCCCTCTACAAGTGTTGTATGTTTTAAAGAGGCATTGTGTTCCTCACAACTAAATACCTTACCTAAGGAATTTCAAGTACTCCAAGTATATGAACTGATAAATTTTGTCTAGCTCTTGTGACCTTTCTCTCTTTTAAATTTTTTACTACCTATTATCTGCAGCTTTGTTTAGTTCAGATTCTCCCCCTCCCTTAGCTTTCTCCTTCTTCTTTCCCTGCAAATTCACTCAGTCAGTGGCTTGGCTGTCAGGTCCCTCTCTTCTGCATGAAAAACTGCAGGGAGAATCTTCCTTCAGGATCAATCTTGGCTTTCATGAATAAGGCTTGACGTAAATCTTGTCGCAGGAAAAATAATGAAAAAGTGATATAAACCTTCAGCTTGGTTGCCAATAATCCTTAGTATTTTCCCCTGCAGTTTGAATTTGTGGGAAGGAAAAGATTGGCATTTAGAAAAAATATTGAAAATAAAGGTTACAAGATGTCAAAGTCTTAAAGCTAGTGTAATTTTCAGTAATGGTACACTATAGTGCACAGATGTTGCTAATAGGCATCTTTATAGAAAAGCATATTTAAAGGGAAGGATTAAAGACCATCTTATCTGGACTTCTAGAAGGGATCAGTTCAGAACTGAATGTTACCAAAGTAAAATAAAATAAAAAATAAAGAAATGATTGGTCTCTCACTGAAAATGGAAGTATATAGGCCTGACATCATTGGCACTAATTTCTGCCCTTGGGTCTGGAACTGTTTGGCCTCCCATGCTGTGTTTTGGCTTACTTAGCTGTGAGCTGCCTGCCAGTTTGAGTTCCTACAGTGGCCTGTAACAATACTATATCAGGGCATTGTGGATAATTAAAATGGCAGGTGACTTGCAGCAGCCTGCCACAGATCATGGCATGCTGTGCTGCTGACTGCCACCACCAATAAACTTATCAAGGGGCAAGGATGTGGGAAGGGGCATGCTCATGTCAGGGGGTGATGAGCCAGGGAGGTCCAGCAGATGACACTTGGGCTGTATATCCCACAAACCTGGAGCCAGACTTGAGAGTTAGCCTTGTCTTCATCTTGTGACTTACTCTCATGTTTTGGTATCTGCTGTGTCTTATTGGTTGCTGTGAGAAGAAGCAGAGAAATTCACAGCATAATCACATCTGAGCATAAGCCAAGTTGTATTTGATGTTGCAGAAGAAGATAAGGGAATGCTGCTGTATCTGGTGGCAACCCTGTATTCTTATAATATTTCATTCCACCCTATTCATTTTTGCCAAGTTTTCTAAAAATGTGAACAACAGAGTTGTTAACTGAGATACTGGCTGCTTTCTAGCTTTTAGAAGGCATAATTTGAAGTCAACAAAAACAATAACAAAAAGCATCTCCAGAGGTGCAGCTAAGAGCTCCCTTCCCCCAGATTCCCTGCTAACAATTGGAACAGAACACAAGTACTGCACACCTATTTCCATCAGTCCTAGTGGAAAACATTTGCTTCCACTGTCTGGTTTTGTTTTCTCTCTCTTGCCTACATTTGTTTTAGGGGAAAGGAAATAGGATTCTGCTATTAAATGTCAAAAGTCAACCTGACAAAAAGGTTAAATTTAAGAATTAGAAAAAAGGGAAAAAGGAAATTTAATGTTTCCTTTTAATTCTTGATTCAAATTTGTAGACTGACCCATTTCAAAGGCTTAGGGTGCATAACAATCTGTTAAGCCATAAAAGTAATTAAAACTGTATTTAACTTTCATTCTCTGTCACCAGAAGCCCATTAACATAATGATGTTATAGCTTCTTGGAGATCTTTAAGGTCAGACAAAGAAGGCAGCTACCAGGAGCTCCTTCTTCTTTTAGGAGAGGACAAATAGTAAATTTATGTAGTGTCTTTGTTTGATCATAAAGGTCATGATTGCCCATTAAGGTGGAGGCAGCTGTTTTCATCTTCACTCACAAAGCAGCTAGAGAAGGACTGTGTGTGATTCAGAATCTTGCCCTACTTAGGCAGTTGCCTCTTACATGGGAATTTCATGTAGCTATATCTGATTCCTTGATAATATAAACACAGTAAACTTCATGGTGTTGGCTTGTTTAAGAGGGGAAGAATTTGGAAGAGTTTGCCTGGGTGATAGGTTACATGAATTAGCACACGATTTAGCAGTTGACCCAACCATGTAAAGGAAAGAGTATACTTCTTGAACCATTTTTAATGTTGTGAAGGTAGGGGATTTCAGTTCTCTTGTTTCTATGGATGCCATGAACTGTCCTGATAGCATGGCATATATAGAAGCATCAATTAGATGGTAATCTGTTAAATCTTGTGATCTTTTTAGTCAAGCACAGTCCGAGCTCTAATTCATTGTGATTTTACACATAATATTCTCAGTTGATATCTATACCATACAGTGATGACTTTTGTGTGTGAAATGGCCATCACAGATTAAATGGTACAATCAACATCTCCATATCTAGCAAGCAAGGCATGTTACTTGATAACAGTGTTTTCTTACATAGGTATCCATGCATGCCTCTGGAAGTCAGAAGTCCACTTCCTGCTCTGTTAATGTGGGAGCTATTACATTGCCCTTTCTCCAATTCTGGCATTGAAAAGAGATTAAAAAAAAATAAAACAGACTGGCAGAACAGAGTCTCAGATCTTTATATGCTAAAGATCACAGCTTCAATCCTTAGCATATCCAGCTAAGGCTGGGAAAGAATCCTATGTGAAACCCTAGATAATTAGGGTAAACCACATAGGGACAACCTGCAGGTTGCTGAGCAAAGAGGATTGCATCTTTCTATTGGGATTTCTTTGTCTAACTTTAAACTGAGCTGACAAGAGCTGCACTTCAGCAACATCTGAAGGACCACTTGTTCTATCACCCATGTTCTATCACCCATGCCCTAGAAATAGGTACTGTATTCATATTTTTTCTCAAGTCATCTGAAATTCAAAACCTTTTGTATAGTGAATTCTAAATGTTGGTTAACTTTTTTTTAAAAAAAGGTATTGTTTTCACCCCTCTCGATTGATGCCCCCTTGTCATGGGAGAGAGGCTTGCGTGCCCTAATGATGTTTTGAGTTATGCTGGCGGTGGCATAATAGCCACTGGTAGGGTCTCCCATGCCAGACAGGTCAAAACCGAAGGGTCTGACAAAGAGTGTCAAAGGGCAGGATGGGCTCTCTAGCCTTGTTGCAACCGTCCTAGGAGAAGGAAAACTCTAATCCCAAACCCGGGCAGATGATGCTCGTCCAACCCTGTAAGGTCAACCATCTAAGAGAAGGAAACTCTAATCAAACCTACGGCCCGAGGACCTTGCTGCCACGTCCATGCTTGCAAGGCCACAGCAGATGAATCTCTGGTTTAAAGGGTGAGGCCAGTTCTGTGCACGCTGCGCTCCACCAGAAAAATCCATTGCACAGGCTCGATTGTTTTCACCAATTGTATGATTTTTTTTTCTATCCAGACATTTTTCTTGGGGACAGAATGAAGTTGTCTTTGCCAAAGATATTTACGCTCTGGAACTTCTTCATTCTGCTGGTACATAAGCTGAAATGTACAGTAACAGACAGAATCTAATCTTGGCTGGAAAGTGGAAATGAAAAAGAGTTGCAATCCTCTTTCCAGTTAATACTTGTGCTATTGGAGTCCCTGGACCACAGCAAATAGTGTTTGGTGGAAGAGTGATGACCATGGGTACTTTCAGATGTAGGGCTTCTAGCCTTGCCATTCAGTGTAGCTATTTATTTTTCCTGCTTCATAACAGATTTTTTTTGGCTGAAGGAATTGTAGGGAAATGGGAAGATTACAAGATGAAGAACTTCTTATTTGGACTATCCCCCAATTTCCATGAATGAAATTTGGTGTTTGTATGATGACTTTCCCCCTCACCAACCTCTACTTTTCTAATCATTTCAGTTTTGGTGGCCAAACTTCTAGATGTATGTTGTTGTTTTTTTAAAAAACGCTGAGGCGGGCAATCTGCTTTCCCCCCTTTTCTTTTGTTTTACTGTTCACACATGCTCAGTAAGGGATCCTGGAGGCAGGTGCTGGTTACTTTGCCTGTTTTAGGCAGGTTCACACAGCTACAGTAAGATCAGCTAGACAGACTAAAATCCCATTCTTCCGCAGTTCAAGATTTGTTGTGCTGTTTTCTGCCAATATGCTGCTGCAACTTGACACCCATGTCTGTCCAGTCCTCCTTCTCCATCCTCCCAGTGCTGATGCTGCTAAAAAACAAAAACAAAACAAAAACAAAAAACATCCAGCCAGCCAGAAGACAAGAAGTGGGGCTGAGCTGGTGTAAAAAGACTTTGTAAAAAGGAGATTCTTTGTCAGTGGCTTTGTTAATTGACTCATGCCTGTATTATTAATGGGCACAGATGGCAATGATCTGTGACAATGACAATATGACAACCTGGAGGTCATTTTGTTTCCCCCCAGATACTTCTTGAAGTATTAGAAAATCAGCTCAAGGCTATCATAATGGGAAAGGGAAAAACCAACATGTGGACAGCACCACTGTAAAAGGTTTTACAAAAATGCCTTTAAAAAGCTGCCTTAGCTCTCTGGGAATTTAATGTGTACACACATCCTCTTGATTCCCTTTCGATTTCAGTGAGATTGAATTATACCTTACTGTGCCTTAGGTGATGTCCACACTTCTTCATCAAAAGGCTATGACCTAATTCTGGGATTGGCAGTGTGTGGCCCATTCACATGTTGTTGAACTACAGCTGCCAGCATTCCTCCCCATTGTGGTAGGGCCACTGGAAGTTGCACTCCAACAACCTCTGGAGGATTATATATTACATATCTCTGGCCTAAATCCAGACTGATTAAATCAATGGAATGTGTATAAATGTTGATTTATTTCCAGCAATTAATTCAGTGGATCTATTTTAGTTGGGACTTACAATTGGATTTAGGCCTGAATTATTTTAGCATTTTTGTAATGCTGTCAAACTCAGAGGCTGCAAAACTATGCTCATTTACTTTTACTTAGAAATTCATCTGGCTGCAAAGCTTTGACACAATGTGTACTGAGGCCCTCCAACTGTTGTGATTTGGCAGGGACAGTCCCAATTAATTCTTTGTCCCTCTTTTTCAGCTGCTTTTGGAAATGGCCCAGTTTTTTTTCTCCTTCTCCTTTGTCGTTTGCTTACTTCAGTTCCAGCAAACTGAGTTTTGAAAGTGCAAAAGTAGCTTCCACTGAATTAACTCAGCAGGGGGCAGAGGAGAGGAGGGGTGGAATCTTGTCCTTCTCTGTGGATTCAGGCAAAAGCAAATTGCTGCATACTCTTCTGATTTGTCTGCTCCCTCCTTAATAACTTTTGCCATCTTGACCACACTCTGATGTTGCTTGGCCACACATGTCCCGGTTCTTATCTGTGAAATGTTGGAGGATATGGACACTTCTGTGGGAGTAAGTCCTGAATTCAATGGCTCTTGTGTCTGATCCAGAATGCCTGGTATTGCGCTGTAAGACTGCAACAAAATAAATAAAAATCAAACAGCATAAACTGATTAAAAGTTATTGTTTCTGGCATTCTCATGCTACTGGCAGATATCCCTTTCCTCCTCACTTTTTGGCTTGTCTACACGGGCAATATACCCCATCTTGTCCCCCATCTTAGAGCCCTAAAGTCCTGGACAGTCCTCACCACCCCCAGGGCAGATATGGGGCTCAAATGGATATTAATATAACGCCTCTTTTAATTCATCCCCACTGGGAAGGAACAAATTGGACCCTGCATGTCCACAGGAGCCCATCCTGACAGGCTGGCCCTCGCTGCTGCTGCTGGCCTGCCTTTTTGCTGTCTTGGAAGGCAGGAAGGAGATAACTTTGCACTAACACAAGGCCCTGCAGCTTCATACCATCCAACATTTCACAGATGACAACCAGGGGCTCATCTATACGAGCACAAAAGAAGTACAGTCATCCCTTCACATTCGTGGGGGTTAGGTTCCCCAGACCCCCGCGAATGTTAAAATTCCGCGAATAATGACTGCCCTCCCCCTCCCCTGCCAAAGTGACCATGGGGCCTCTGGCGGTCCCATAGTTGCTTTCCCCGGACTCCCCACTCCCTTCCAAGGCCTTCACGGGGACGCCGGAGACCCTCCCAAGGCCCCGTGGAGGCCTCCCCGGGCCTCCCCCCTCCCACCCCGGGCCTTCACAGGGCCTTCTAAGGCTCCGTGAAGGCCTCCCCAGGCCTCCCCCTCCCACCCCGGGCCTTCACGGGGCCTCCAGGATGCCCGTTGTCGCGGTTTTGGGAGGGCGGGGCCCCTCCCAAAACCGCAAATAATCAAAACCACGAATGCTAAGTTCGCGAATGTGGAGGGGCAACTGTAGTTCTCTGCAGTAATAGCAAATTGCAGCAGCTGTGACTTGTCTTAATGGTGGTTTTGGCAACAGAAGCCCCCATAAGCTTTGCATTCAAGATGGCGGCCACGACTGATTTACTCACGTTAGTACTGAGCCACCACTGCATTTTTTTAAAAAAAATATGTCTAAGGTGCGCTACAGCCATAGAGCACTTTTTCAATTTAAGAGGGCAGCAAAGCAAACTAGAAACAACCTGTTTTATCACCTTAGCAATCCCTCACTAAGGCAGAAAAAAAATGGTGGCTCGGGCAGTTGCCCTGTTAGCAAGTCCCACCCCTATGCTTGTCCAGCCAATCAAGTTTGTGCTTCCTGTACTACCAGGGGAAGACACATTCCCCACTCTGTTTTTTAAAAACTCCAGGAAAAGCTGTGAAGGCTTTTTCTCCGGAGTTTCAGAGATTTTTGGACCCCCTCTTTCCGAATATAGCGTAATGCTGCTGGATCCCATTAAGACATGTTGTCTTCTCCTTGAATTCTGCGAGGAGTATTTTCACCATTTAGACAGCCCCCTGGTATGCATGTGACCAAGCACTTTCAGAGTGTGGTCAAGTTGGCAAACTTTATTAATGAGAAAGAACATACAAGTTAGGAGATGCTGCATCAATTTCCCTTTGCCTGAGTCTACTTTGAAGAGGGAGAATCTGCTCTGCCCTCTCCTCTCCCTCCTACTGAGTTTCCCATTTTGTACTCAGTTTGTACTAAATGGAAGTAAGCTGAGGACAAAGCGGGAAACTTGGGACATTTCAAAAGCAGCTGAAAAAGTGGGACGACAGAGGATTAAGACGGAATATTATTCAGGACTGTCCCTGCCATACAGGGACAGTTGGAGAGTAAGTAAATAAGTATAGTCAGGGCTTGGGGAAGTTAGATTTTAGACTACAGTTCCCACAATTCCCCACTCGCATGACCAATTACCCCCCTTCAAGTTCTGAATGTAAGTTTATAGTGTAGACATGTTCTGTAAGTACTACTATTACCCAGTCTTCATTGAGGTCCCAGCGAATTTCATCAGTGAAGGACTTTGTGGAAATAAATAAAACTTTGGAAGCAGTTCCAGGTGAGCTACAGTTTCTCTATACAGTTATTCTGAATTAGTTCAGTTCCTATGCTGGAACAATGTTTATTTATCATATTATATTCTGCCTCTAGAGAGCTCAAGTAGTGGGTTCTCTCTTCTCCATCTACCAGTGAGGTATGTTAAGCTGAAAAACATGTCTTGTCTTTTAATTGATTTGTTCCAGAGCATTTTAATTCTATGGATTAATTGCAATTTAATAATAACATTTTATACTCTTGACTCATGTTTTTGTAAGTGATTTTAACTGTATGTGTTTCAATTTTTATTAAACACCTTGAGTCTCAGCATTGGGGGAAATGTGGACCATACATGAAACAACAACAACAACAATACAGTGGTGCGTGATTTACTGCTATCCAGGAAGTGTTATTCAAACCTGGCTCATCTTTTGAAAGACCCTTGTGTGAAGACACACCCAACTAAAGGTGGTGGCAGGTTTGGGTGTGCAACGCCAGTACCCAGGTGAGATCAAACTCCTTTACCCAAAAAGGCTCTGATGCTGAATATCCAGTTCAAAAAGGTCCAGGAACTTTAGGAAGCGGCGATGTTCTGGCTTAACCAGGAAGGCATAGAACATTTTGTGTATGTCTGCTGTCACCGCTATTCTCCTTTCTCTAAACTTCAGGAGTGCTCCTAGTAAGCTGTTAAGCAAGTCTGGACCTTTAAGAAGAACATCATTAAGTGAGATGTTTTGCACCTTTGCACTTGAGTCGAAAACTATTCTCACCTTTTCTGGCTTTTGTGGGTGAGTTACCTTATGGTATGGCAGGAACCATTGTTCTTGGGGTCACTGCACAAAGGAACTCTTTCAGCATAGTTGCTTATAAACAGCTCTTCAATGAACTGCACAATTTGTTCCTTTAAAGTGGGGTCTTTAAGAATTCTATTTCTCAAAGCAAACAGTCTTTTCTCAGCAAGTTGACGGTTGTTAGGCAAAATTAGTCGATCTTCTTTAAAGGGAAGGTGTGCCATCCAGCTCCCTTCACTATTCTGGACTGTCTCTAGATTCATTATGTCTAGGAACTTTCTTTCCTCACGGGAAAATGCTATGTCTTCATCTCTTGATGAAGTTTCAAAAATGGCACTGTTGTCTGGGATAATACCAAGGCAACAGACTTTAATGTGGCTTAGACAACTTTGTAGTTGTGTGGGTCGTGAATTCGGGAATTGGCTGTTGCCTGTAAGATTGAACACTGTTGGTGGGATTTTGCTATGGACGCACACAGGTCCAATTACTATCCATCCTAGTGGCAATTTCTGTGCTATTGGCGCACCTGGAGGTCCATTTGCTTGCTTCAAGACCTGAAACAGCTCTGGGCAATCTGAGCCTATCAGGAGGGAAATTTCGGCATCTTCATCCAATGCAGGAATTTCTTTTGCTATAGCCTTCAGGTGTGCATGACTTTCAGCTACAGCCTTAGTTGCTATTTGGTTCTTGTTTCTTGGGATAGAGGGGCACTCTATTAAAGGAGGAAGTTTAATGCACCTTTTGCCACCGCATGGCGAAATCATGAACTCAGTTGCCACCCTACCCTGCATTCGTTGTCGTCCAGCGCAGGTAGCTATGGTGTATTCAAGCCTCTTGGCTTTGACTGCAAAAGTATTGAAGAACTCTGGTGTGGCCAGGGATGCATCGCTCTGTGAATCTAGGGCAATATAAAGTCTTTTTCTAAAGTGAGGTTTGTTCTCTGAGAAAACTTCAGCTAGACAAATTGGATGGCATATCCTAGTCTTTGTTGAGTCCTGGCATAGCTTTGTGCATGCCACAACTGACTCAGCTTCTGAAGTAGGTATAACTGCCTTTTCTGCAGCCTCACTTTTAGGACTCTCTGTTTTCTTCTTGAGTTTAGGTGACACTGAAGGTGATTTAAAACGGTGCATTGCTGAACAGTGCTGTTGGCTACGGCATTCTGCACATTTCACTTTTACTTTGCAGTTTTTGGCAAAGTGACTTCTTGAACCGCAGCATCGGAAGCAAACCTTTGCTTTAGTTGCTATTTCCAGCCTTTCGTCATAAGGCCTTTTTGAGAACTCTTTACAGTCTGCAAGGCTATGTGGTTTGTTGTGAATGGGACATGGAATTTCTTTAGTCTCTGGCTTCTTATCTGACTTGAACTGAGTGACCTCAGTAGATTTAACTACAACCGTGTTCTTCCCCATCTCTTTGATAGGTTTTTTGTCCTCCTTTACAGTCTTCCCTGGATGCATATTCTGGTACAGGGTTGGGAACCCAGTCTGTGGGTCATTTCTTTCCTTTGCAGCTCTTGTCACAAAGGTCACAAGGTAACTAAAGGGTGGGTAGTGTTGCATGTTGAGTTCCTTATAAGAAAACACCTCTCTTCCCCACATCTCCTGGAGCTGAAAGGATAGTTTTTGGAGCACCTGCCTCTGCGTGATGTACTGATCTAAACAAGCTAGACCAGGTAACTCTGGATTACATTTTGCAGACTGAAGTTCAAGTAAAAGATCACTTAAGTCCCAAAGCTGATGGTAGTCCTTTGACTTGAGGATTGGGAACTTATAAAGCCGATTCAATAAGGATGCTTCTATTTCTGTTGATGCACCATATCGCTCCTCTAATCTGTTCCACGCTGTCTGCAATGCCTTATCCGGGTCTGACACGTAGGCCGTGTAGATCCTCTGGACCTGATGTGACGAGGTGGGGCCCAACCATGCCATGAGTAAGGTGAGCTCCTCATCTGCTTGCAGCTTCAAGTCTCTAATGGCTCTCTGAAAAGTTACCTTCCATAAGATGAAGTCTTCAGGAAGGTCTGAGAATTTCTGGACTCCCTTGTCTCTAAGGTCCTTCCTGGGAGTTTTAAACATAAACGGTGAACAAGACTCCATGAAGGTGGGAATCGTCTCTGCAGGCTGGAAGAAGCATGGACTCCTTTTAGTCTGCAAATCAGCTTGACTGGCAGGCAGGTCCATAGATTCTATAGGCCTGTAAGTTTTGGGAGCTTCAGCAGCCCGGGCTTGCTGGATAGCCACGCTGGCATGGCTGGGAATTTGGCTCCCCGCTATGGGTGTCTGGTCTCTAAAGGATTCATTGACTGGCATATTTATAGGTAGACAGTCACAATGAATGACCTTCTCTTTACAGACAAGTTCCTCTGTAGGCTGAAACCATGGAACGGCAGGCAATTGTGTCTTGCTGGCATCTAAATTAGGAGATGACTTGACCACTGGGACTTGTGAGGAGCTCTCACCCACAAAGAACAAGGTAGACATCCTGTCTCTAGGCTCTTATGTAGGGAGCTTCCTCAAGTTTTCTTCACTCAGATCATCTTGGAAGGTCCTGGCTAAAATCCTGGCCTTTATGGACAGTTTTGAAGCCTCCTTAGCCTTGAGTAGAAGTTTCTTCTCATTCTGAATAGCAAGTTCTTGCTTTTCTTGCTCTGCTTTGCGGGCAGCTTGCTCTGCTTTAAGGGCAGCTTCTTGCTTTTCTAATTCTGCTTTAAGGGCAGCTTCTTGCTTTTCTAATTCTGCTTTAAGGGCAGCTTCTTGCTTTTCTAAATCAACCTCTTGATGGGAAAAGGTTAGTTCTTCACTGGCCATTGCTGCTTCTGCTTCGGCATGCAATATTTCAGACTTCAATTTCATTCTTTCCACTTCTTTGAACTGCTGGGCTGCCATAGATGAACTCCAGCTAGCATGGGAAGAAGAACTGCTACTACAACCTTTACTGGAGTGGGAACCACGTCTGTGCGAAGAGGACTTGCTGGTGTGACAGATTTTTGAGCTCTTTGCACTTTGAGGTTTCCCTGGGTATACTCCTCTGCTGGATTTGGCACTGTCGGCAGGGGACTTTTCACTCTCTTTATTAAATTTCAAACTCTGCAGCCGGAACTTAACTATGTCCAAAACTGCACTGTACTCCTTTTCTTTATCCTCAACTTCTTCCAGGAACTGTTTTAGTCTGGATTCTGCATCGGGATTGTTAATGGTCTGAAGTGTTTGGATCCTTTTATTCACCACTTCTTTCCACTGTAGAAAACTGGATTGCTGGGTAAGCTCTCTACTTTGCATGTCTTCTGAGCCATAGACTGCTGACAGCAAAGACATAGCATGCTGCAAACTCTTCCAGGCTTGCAGCTCTTTCACACTTAAGTGCCTTTCTTCCTCCAACAGCAGTTCTAGGGCCTTTTCAGTTGGGTGCCTGTCTCTGAGGGAGCGAGTGTCATGTGTGTGTCCATGTGCTGTTTCTTCAGAAAGCCTATCCATTCTGGCTGGTCCTAGTTGCCAAAGCAACAACTCAGCAAGGATGAAGAGGACTAAACGGTGTAGTGCTGATTTTTACTTACAGCCTGCTACTGCCGCTCTCCTGCTATCACCGCTCCTATGCTACTTCAGCACAGCCAGACCTGGAGTTGGTTGAAGAGTCTTCTAGCTCCTTTCTTCAGATTTGCAACGTGAACAAACATAAAACACACGTTATTCTCTTTATAATGCTTTGTCCATATACTTAAGTGGAAAAAGCTCTTCCAAAATGGCCCCCGACCATGTGCTCAGAACTCTGCAGGAAAAAGTTGCCTCAAAATGGCTGCTGACCATGTGCTCAGAACTCTGCAGGAAAAAGCAGATCCAAAATGGCCACCAACCATGTGCTCAGAACTCTGCAGGAAGAAGTACTCAGAATGGCTGCTGACCATGTGCTCAGAACTCTGCAGGAAGAAGTACTCAAAATGGCTGCTGTAGCAAGCCAGGCTATCTAAACACAGCAACTTTTGCTTCTCCCCTTTCACAGCCACAGAAAGATCTCTTCTCCCTCTATGCGAGTCTTGGGGAACTTGCTTCAATGCTGGGCCATGCAATGGGACTCTGTCTTGACAGACGGGAGCAGCAAAGGCCACCAGGTATTCTTACACTGTGAAGACACACCCAACTAAAGGTGGTGGCAGGTTTGGGTGTGCAACGCCAGTACCCTGGTGAGATCAAACTCCTTTACCCAAAGAGTCTCTTGCTGAATATCCAGTTCAAAAAAGGGGGAAGTTTATTTTAAAGAACAAAAGAAAAGGGCTTTCTCCTCCCCAGCTCTAAAAGGCTTGAAATGAAAGATACTTTACAGTTGGAGTTTCAGCGGTCTTCAGGGTGACATCTCTCTGGGTTTGATCTCCTCACTCAATGAAGCTGGTGCAGGGTCTTTCAGCTTCTGATTCCTCTGACTTTTGTAACTAATTTGGCTAATGATTGTTGGTAACTAATTTGGCTGATGGTTGTTGGTAACTAATTTGGCTGATGGTGTAAGAAATGCCCTTCCCGGCTGTCTGGGCCTGTTTGCCACCAGAACTGCTTTCTGCAAGCTCACAGCAAAGACTGTCCAAAAGAACTAAAAAGCTACTAGGTAAAACAGAGCTTCCTGGGAAGGAACAAACCAAAACCTAGAAAAATGCAGGGGAATTCTTAGCTCCTCCCACAAGTCTAATACAATGAAGTATCCCTATACTCAGACATGCTAAGGCCTTGAAAAGAAAATAAAGGAAAATGCAGGGGAGATTTAAACAGTTCTGGCTGGACATCACACCTTGCGTGGATAGTAATGTGGAATATATTATCATAACTGTTCTAAGCTATGAAGTGAAAAGCTTGGAAGAAGAAATGATAAATTACTTGTCAATTAGAGTTAGTAAAATGTGAAGTAATCAATTTTATTGGGGTATCAGGGCTGCACTGGGGGCGCTAGTGGGCTGTCTCCTGTCCACTTCTGATTTAGAATCTGTCTTGGCAGACTAAAGCCAGCATGCTACAGGAACAACCTAACCAGACTGATTACATCACAGTCCTTCTGAACCCCAAGTAGATGATACTCTGTTCTTCTTCCAAACTCTCTTTGTCTTTTTCCATCCTTGATACAATTGTGAAGAGGGACCGAGAGTTACTGAACTACCCTTGTAGAAATACAGGCATGCATCACATGGTGTTGTGCTGAATAGCCAGTCTACAGCTGAACGATTTGGAGGACTGCAGTAGCTTCTTCCCATAGAATCTAATTCCTCCTCTGTCTCTGCTTGTGTAAGGGATCAGCTCACATTCTTACCCATCCACCTTTCCCATGTGTGGCACATCCCTGTGGTTTTGATCATACTTTTGCTTTTGCTGCCTGCTGGGACTACAGGAACTGGATTGTCAGGAACCTAGCAAGTCTCAGTGCATCTGGCATTCAGTTTCATGGGTCACACATTGTGCAGACTTGCTCTACTATTATCAACTTGGGTTGTTTCCTTCCTGTACACTACTAATAGCTTTGGTGTTGACCTCTTGCAACCCCTCTATTATTAATGGGCATTTGAGGTGGCTTTTTGGCGTATGGTTTTTTGCCTTTCTAAGAGTGACAAGTCATTTGTAGTTCTATTACACACTAACTGATAGTGTTCAATGAAGAGTAGGCTGAGATCATCGGAGGCTGTCTCATTCCAGGCAGATGTGACTCGTCATAATCCCCAGGGGATAACAAGCTAATGGTTTGTCCATAAAACCATGCAGCTTTTGATAGTCCCTTCTGAAAATGAATAGAGCTGCACTAGAATCATATGCTGCATTGTGATAACATAATGCTCTTACAAAGCTATTCATTATACAAGCCGCTTTGGTGGACAAATTAGACATGCAGAATTTTCAGGTTTGGCCTTATTCAGAGTTTAATTAATTTAATGTAATAAGCTGTAAGCGCATTAATATCAACAAAATACTTTGTACGGTTATCTGTAATACTCAGATGAAAAGACAAAAGCATTGTTGTTGTTGAGTTTTTTAAAAAAAAAACAATGGAGACTTAGTGGTGTTACAAATGATATTTTTCTAATTTACTGAAATGGAAAAGGGCAAAAATTGAAATAACACAAAATTCCCACAGCCGTTTTCTGAAGAAGCTAAACTGCTGAGAATAGGAATACTAAAAATACTTATTACAGGAATGTATTCATTATTGAATTGCAAAAATATGATTATTAATTGGTGTTTTGTTTTAGAAACAAAAACCCAGTATAGTGGGCACTTGGTAACTGCTGTGGTTTGGTTCCAGAACCTTCCATGGATATCAAAATCTGTGGTTGCTCAAATCCCATTATATACAATGGGGTAATAAAATGGCAAAATCAAGGTTTGCTTTTTGGGGAAAAAAAACATTTTTGGGAGGAAATTTCCAATCCATGGATGGTGGAATCTGTGAATGCAGAATCCATGGATATAGAGAGCCAACTGTACTAAGAACAATGTCTTAAGATGGTCCAAAGGTCCAAACACACAGGATCCCTAAAAAGCAAGGTAGTTAAGACCAGAAGACTAAGATATAGGAACTGGAAAACAGATACATATTATATTTACATTGAAACAGAAGGTTTTTTAGCTTGAACAGTCAGTGTACCACCTATGGCACAGCTGGGCCATCAGAGCCACCTAAGAAAAGGTTTAGTCCTGTACTCATAACGAGTATTGTCCTCAAAGCTTGGAAATATTACTTTTTAGAAGTAATTTTACATGTTATTTGTTACAGTGTTTGAGGAGTACTCTGTTGTTGATATCTGTTACAATGGATTTTTTGAAAAAGTAATTTATCTCATTACCCACCGCATTGCTCATTGCTTTTCTATTGCTTTCAAAACATGATTAAGAGAATTGCATAGTTTGTCAATTCCTGCCAAAATGCCACCAAATATGCTTAAAATGCCATTGAAGACTATACTTTCAGGGATCATTTCTATAGTGTCTTACTAAAATGCCATTGAAAAGTAACTTTTTAAGGTAATAAGAAAATGTTGCTTATTATACCAGTAGAGTAACTTCATTTCCATTCATGACATTTCTTCTGAAATATATCCTTGTATTTCTATAATTAATTACAGACAACTATGGTTGTTGTAACTAGTTAGTATCAAGTGAGATTGGTTCCTGAGGCAAACAGTTCTCCTCATCTGGTTGCCAAACCAGCCTGCACCCTTAGGCGTATCCACTCCTACAAACTACAGTCTTTTTTACATTGCACAGTTTATGATACTTTGATACCACTTAAACTACAATGATCCTATAGAACCCTAGGATTTGTAATTTGGTGAAGTCCTTAGAATTCTGTTCAAGGTTTCTGAAAACGAATTCTAAATATCACATGAAACTACAAATACTAGCATTCCATAGGAATGGAGTTGTGGTTGCTATAATTATCTAGTGGCTGTTCACTCAGCTTCTGCTTCCAAATCAAGGAATATTTTTGCCCATGTCTCAGGAGGGGGTCATCTCACCAGTCTCCAGGACTCCCCTGATCTAAATATGATCCCGTGAAGCAGACTGGTCTTCTGAGATGTTCTGTTCAGGAGACTATATCATCCTCGAAAGAGGACTCTGTATCATCCTTGAAAAAGTTTGCCTTCAGAGAGGGCATGACAATTGTTTTAATTGGTTGGTATCAAACACAAGAACACTCCAGAGGGTATTCAAAGTAATAATTATTTAATAAAGTGCCTTTTCCATGCAGCATTTTATTCAAATGCCTAAGAATTCTTGAGATACCAAGGGTTCTGCTAATGTCTATTAAGCCTCAGAGACATAACCTTTCCTGTTACCTCACCTAGGCTGATATCATAGAAATTTATGTACTGTAGTATGGTAAGAAAATCTGTGGCTCTTACAGAATGTATATTGCCAGTAAGAATTATATTGTTAGCACATGTGCATCAAATATCTGAGTGTGCTTTCCAAGGTGTAGACATATGCAGCTGGCAGCATGTGGGCCAACTGGGTGAGGGGTGTGCTTATCCTACCACTATGGGGTGAGCTCCATAAACTCAGACTACGGGGTGCCAGTAGCACGCATCCACCTACAGAGCAAGCTGTGTAATCCAGACCACACCATATCATATGCACAGAGCAGCCACATTTCAGAGAAATACCTGCTATTGATGTTGAGCGACAGTTAGGTAGCAGCGGGGGTCTGGGGTCTAGAGTCAAGTGTTCTGCTAGGGAATGGGATGGCCATGTTCCCATTCTGTAAGAGCTGAACACACAAAAACCAGGAAGGCAGTTGTTGCTCAGACAAATCCCCAAGTCAAACAAGGAGCCCTTTAGAGTTCTTAGAGTATTGGAGGATCTCATGGCTAATCAGAACCTGAGAATATTTTGCTGCCAGGGGAGATACTGCAAAGTGCAATTCCATGGTTTACCAGCAGGGCAGCTGTACACAGACATGAAGGTACCGTATTCATTCCACTGTAGTCCCTCTACGTCCTGATAGCCACAAAGCAAATAGTTTCAGATGATTCCTTCAAGCATCATGTTGTTCAAGACTTCTCAATACAGAGCATGTGACCAAAGTAGAATGGCATGGATTTGGAGTGCTGTAAAAGCTTATCTTTCTAGGGGGAAGGAGAGAGACAGAGAGAGAAATGAGGATTGCTATGACAGAAAAATGGTCACTGTATTATTTGGATCCTTGTCACATAGTGGATGTGAGCAGGTTAAATGTGTGCCATGGGGCTGATATTGCAGATGCAAGGGCAGTCTCTAAACTAGATGCACTAATTTGAAGGTCAGAATGGAACCTACTTGCCTACAACTTTATGTATATAGGCCTCCCTGTTTGCTTTTCCAGTATTCCCTGTTGTTGAGAGTGAGCACTGAAAGCTCTTATGACCTCCAAATGAATGCATAAAGGTCAGGGGAGAACCTGCCAACCCCAGTCCCATTCTCTCTCCCAAATCCCCTCCCCAATGCATTCGTTTTTTGTTCTGAAAGGGACTTTGGCCTTTCACCTTTCAGTTTCTTATATAGGAAATCTTGGTACAATTTCTTAAACTTGGTAGAAATTCTGCCTTTCAGGTTGTAATTATGATTCTCTTAATTCTGTCTTACATTTATTGTCTCAGCTGCGAAAAAGCCCAATTAGTATGTGATCTCTGGAGAGATGTTTTCAGAGTGTATAACACAAAGAATGCCCTTTCCTCCTGGTGGAGACTTATATTCCATTGATCTGCCAGAATATATGTGGAATCCAAAGTGATTTTTATTTATTTTAACTAATTAACCAGCCCTAAATGTTCATGCTGGGCTGTGAGAATCAAGCTGAGATCTTTCATCTCAAAAACCATCCGATCTTACAGTGCTTCTTTAGAAAGGGCTTTTTAAATGTTTCCCATGCAACCAGATTAACTTCACATTATAGCCAGAGCTCCAACTGACATAGCAATTCTTGGTGAATGATAATTGGCTTTTAATCAGTGTCAAAGGAATGTGCACTAGACAAAATCTGCAGCTAGGTAGAAGGTGATTCCTTTAACATCCCTCCAGTTAGATCATTCCAGTGAAGCAGATTAATGTTGCTAAGGTACAAAGCTAGCTTGGCAAAATAAATCTTGTGTACAAAACATATAATTTTGTACTTTTCTCCTCTGCCATCCCATGAGGCTAAGTGATCAGTTTAGCTTCACAATATTTATAAACAGATAATTGGAACCCATTGTTCAGCTCTGCTGCTCTTCAAGTGTGCATTTATGCTGTTAAACCAGAGATACCATTGACATAATTTTTTTATCTCCCCCACGGATATCATACAACATAATATATATGTTTTCCAGGCTGCTGAAGATGAGCTGTCAAGAATTTAAATAGTCTGATAGTCTAAAATATATGCTTAGAATTGAAAGAGAAAATATTTTGGTTTCTCTTCCTGCTTCCCATTCTTAATGTTCTTTTGCAGCTAATAATAGCCTGTCATGAGCAAGGCAATGATTGTATATATCCTGGATCAGCTACATGCAATAACTCTGGGCTTTTTGGTGTTGCAAGTGGGATTATAACTCAATTGTAAATGGGTATCAAGGATATTCCACAGGATCTGGCCTGAATTAAGAGGTGTCTGTGTACCCAATGATATATTTCAGACACTGTTATAACAATAGTCTATCAGGGGCAATTCTGGAAGTTGCTAGCAAAGTGTGTGACTGCATACACAGAGAGAGCTTTTCCTTTCCATCATTCTCTCCCTCCTTTTGTTATCACATCTGAAAAGTTTTGTATGCTTGGATTCTCTAAGTAATTACCATGCTTAGATTTAAAATATACAAGAGTTTCAACTGGGAAATCATTGGCACATATATTAAGAATACAAACAATGGACTACATTGCAGGATTGTAGTATAAGTCACTATTGCTCAGCCATAGGTCTCAGTCTGTCATATGCAGCTTAATGGACATTGTTGGCACAGGTGCAATTCTTAAAGATCTATAAAATGAATATGTACATAATTTCAATATGGATTAAGACTTCAGTTAGAAAGAGCTGCTACTTTGATGGTGAGGGGAACATGATTACATGGGCTCCCTTCACATTGGTGGTATATGCACAGTTGGTGGGATCTTTAGTGTAGCTGCCACAAAAGTTGTTGCATAGGGTGAGTGGCTAGCAGTTTGATGTTTCTTCCTCTCACACAGTGGTATTCACTTGTAACACATTTATCAATAGAACTTGAATTCAAACAAATTAGGTTCATTGGCTTATACTGCCCATGAGCCAGCTATAGAACTTCTCTCCATTGTCTTAAATGGGAGTCAATACAGTATGCCTCCAGTTACAATGGAATCTAATTTGGAATCACCAAACCATAACGTTTAGTATATTTTATCATCTCTATCTAATGAAAGTATTTTTTTTTAAAAAAAGAGGTTGATTTATCTTACTTGTCTGATGAATTTTGAGATGTCCTTCAGGAGTAACAGCCAAGATGTCTTACGTGGTCATACATTTATTACTTCATTTTTTTGGGAACTGTGTCATAATGGGGAAAGGACAGTTTTGCTATTACAAAGAAAACATGCTTGTTTTATTTATAGTGATTTTGAATGCATTTCTTCTTTTTACCTTGTAGTATGCTATGGTCGCTCAGTTTTGGTTCAGCTGCATGAGGTTTTATAAACACAGAATTTGTTTTCATGTTAGATGCCAGGCATGTTTTTCAAGCTTCCAGACCATGACTAGGACTCTGAATACAAAGTACACATTTATTTTTTGCTTGGTTGAAGAGCACTGCCTAGAAACAGAAGGTGCTTTGACAGCTATATTAATGAGACAAAATGGACATAAAATGTGTATACTGTACAAGCCCATTGTATTCAGAAAGTGGTCTTTACCAACTCTTTGAAATGTTAACCAATATTTTAGGAAAGTAATTTCAGTAACAAAAATGAGAGCACCTCTTTTAAAATCTTAATTATTATATCTGAGACAGCATAGGGTTCCAGAGAAGTTCCCGAAGGAATTTTGAATGCATTGTTAGGCTATTCTTGAGAATCTGGGAAAATCCCTGATTTTTTCATGGCATCTATATGTACCGGTAGGTTTTCCTTGTGCCACAATTCCTGCGCTTCTAGTTATATACTGTAGTGCAACACCAAACCCAATATCTATTGTATTGGAATGTGTAGTGACAAGAGACCATGGCTGTGCTTAGAGGTCATTTGTGCGTTCTGTTTTCCACACCTGCTCCAGTGTGACCACAAAGAATTAGGAGATGTTTGCTTTCATTTTCGATAAGCCACAACTTCTCATTGTCCCATCCCAGGCCAATGGTTAATAATTATAACTGGGTTTTGTTGGAACAAGTCAATTTCAAACCATTCTGACTTGTTTCAACAATCGGTAGTTAAGATTATACTGTACTAAAGTTTGTTTTATAAAAAAAAAAAGTGTTCAGTCCTTTCTTCATAACAATAAACAGTCATCTATTGTTAAGTCCAAACATAGCCAACACTAGAAGATTCATGATTTCTAAATGCTTCTGAATTTAATCATGCTGGTATATGTTTTTTAAATTTAGTATTCAGGACACATAAGATTCCCATGTGGCTTTCTTTTCTTTTTTTCTCAAATGCTGTGAGAATAAAGACATTGCTGAACTTCTTTCCCCCTTGCCTTATCTCATCTTTTGCAGTACAATAATGAGTTCTTTCAAATTAATTCTTTCTTCCATTCCGAGTTATGCCAGTGTGCTCTTTTGGTGGTAAAAGTCATGATAACTGTAATATGCTTTAAATCACTTAGAGGGTGGAGCTTGATTTTTCTATTTAAATGCTTTGAAATTTCCAGTACAAAATGATGTTGCCTTGCTCTGTGTATTTTCGTTCTCTGTAATGTGATTAACTGAAATACGGACTAGAGCTTTCTTGTGGTGGCATTTTCTTTTCAGAATAGTCTGCTTAAGAAAGATTTGCCAAGAGACTTCTTTTCTTCTCCCACATTCTCTCTTTGGGTTGATTTCTACTTCTCCTTATTGACCTTTTCATATGAGGTGGTCTTGTAAACATGTGTATTTGGTGTTGTTATTTTTTATATATATTTTACATGACTCCATGAATATTTTTTAGAAGTCTTTCCAAATGGTCAAAATATATAAATAAATAGTAGTCTTCATATCCCTCAACCCAGGATATCACTGCTATATTGCCCATCGACACCCAACACATATCTTTTGTTAGTCTCTAATAATTTGTGAAGAAAGCCAGCTTGTGTCATGGTTTGATTGTTGGACTAGGACTCTGGGCCCCGTCTATACGGGGGGGGGGACAGAGTACCTCACAGTAATGGCATTTTGCAGCAGCAGTGACTCCTCTTAACAGTGTTTTTGCCTATAAGCCCCCATAAGCTTTGCATGAAAGGTGGCAGCAACAAGTGATTTACTTGTGTTTGTACTTAATTTCCGCTGAACTTAAAAAAAAAAAGATATCTAAGGTGTGCTACAGCAACAGAGCGATTTTTCAATTTAACAGGACAAAAACAAAACAAAACAAAACAAAAACCACCCAATTTTATCCCCTTAGCAATTGCTTGCTAAAGCAAAAATCCAACTTGGCGGCAGCAGGCAATTGCCCTGTTAGTAAACCCTGCCTGGCCAATTAGCTTTGCACTTCCTCTCCTATGGGAAAGTGATTTATATTGAGTTGCTTGTTCCAATGAGCAGGAATGTGCACCGCCTCACTGTTTTTAAAAAACTACGGGAAAGTCTTTTCCTACAGTGCTTTTGCCATTTGCCCCCCTCCTTCCAAATACAGTGGATTGATATGAGATCCCATTTAGACAGGTCGTATTCCCAGCGAGTTCCATGGGGGTTACTTTAACCATTTAGACAACCCATGAGACACCAGAGTTCCAATCCCCACACAACCAGGGAATCCCACTGGATGACCTTGGGCAAATCACACTCTCCCAACCTAGGAGGAAGGCAATGGCAACCCCCCTGTGAGTAAGGAGATTTTCACACTACACTGTTATAGCGTTACTATTCCACTTTAACTGCTCTGGCTTCCCCCTTTGGAATTCTGGGGTTTGTAGTTTAGTGAGGCCTAAGATCTCTCTGGTTGGGAATTGTAAATGCCCCTCCCTAAACTGCAAATCCCAGGATTCCACAGGACACTGTTTGCACAGCAATTTGCAGCCATAGCAAATAAAGTGGAATAGTAACACTATAACAGTGTAGTGTGAAAATCTCTTGCCAAGAAAACCCTAGGATATGGTTACCATAAATCAGAGTCAACTTGAAGGCACATAACAACAATAACAACCTTGTGATTTCTATGATTCTCACACCAGGGTGCTACAAGTAATCAGTCCGCTGATCTACAGCATCCTATAGTCCTATTCACATGTTCCTTCTGTGCAGACAGCTTATACTTGGAGAGCAGAACAGAGTCAGGCATCTTGGTCAAACACCTCCCATCTTATATTCCATCACCCCCATGCAAAGATGCTCCTGTGGGATTGCTGATGTCCTGAAGCAATGTTCCCCTGAAGCATAGGACATGTCTGCATAGAAGTAGGCAAAGCAATTATCCCTGAAGTTAAGGTATCCCTGAATATCTCATTTAATTACCCTTTTGGCTGTGTTCTGCTGTTCTCCAAGGAACAAGCTTGGAGTCAGGAGTTCTTTGTATCAACCATACTTCAGAAGAAGCCTTCCCTCAACAGGCAGATTGTTGTAAACTGGGGGGTGGGGAATGGCTAACTCCCACACTTTTTGATTTTTAATATTTCTGATAGTGTTGCTTTTGCCATCACAAGGCAGAGGAGCAGTGATTGTGTTTCACATTTTAAAAAAATGTTAGAATGCTGGAGGTCTGGCAAATGTGAGGATATAACTTGCTGGCAGTTATGGCATGGGAGAAGATTTTATAAACGGGGCAAACTAGTTTAAATGGATGAAGACAGGAGGAAGACCTTTGTTTTGTGTGCATTGTGTGTGTCCTGGGCTATATCTGCACTGCAGAAATAATCTAGTGTGGCATTGCTTTAACTGCCATGGCTTAATGCTATGGAATTCTGGGACTTGTAGTTTTGTGAGATATTTAGCCTTCTCTGTCATAGAGCTCTGGTGCCACAACAAACTACAAATCCCAGGCTTCTATAGCATTGAGCCATGGCAGTTAAAGAAGTGTCAAACTGGATTATTTCTGCAGTTCAGATGCAGCTCTAGTGGACGATAAGCAGATGTGGTTTAGAACAGTGCTACTCAGGCTGTCTTTCCGCACCCCTGATGTGCAGGAGACTGGAGCCATTTTGTGTCCATTAGGAACAACTGTTTCTTTCTTTCCTGGAAAACTGTCCATGGATCAGCAGCCGATGGCTCACGTACTGGCACTGGTCCAGGAACCACCACGTCGAGTAGTCCTCATTTAGAAGACATCTGGGAAGAGACCCCTAACTTGTTTATCCTCTACAATTCTACGGGTCTGTCTATACGATTAAAAATAATCCATTTTGGGGGTAAAAAATACGAATAGGCAGTCATACGATCCGCCTACACGATTTTTTACCCCCCCTAAACTCCGTATGACCCCTCTTCCCCAGCTGGCTGGAGCGAGCAAACCAAGAGGCAGTTTTAAATCTCCCCCTGCTTTTTTTTTTTTTAATTTAAAAAGGTACCTGCTTTGTGGACATTCGGTTTTCCCTATTTACAAAGTAAAATAAAAATAAATATATATAAAATTCACGGACTTACCAGACTCTCGCTTAGCTGGGAATCCAACATGGTGAGTGCTCCCAATTCCCCCCCTTGCTAGCCCTGCCCCCTCTACTCGGCCAGCCAATCAGATTACACTGCCTGTTCGCATGTGTGTGAACGGGGCGTACAGACCACCAGCCATTCAAATGGCTGTATGGATTTTATGCCGAGATCCGCTACTCCTTCAGAATGCTGAATCCATGTAGTTTACGGGGGATTCGCCCCCCTTCTGAATGACACGTATGAATCTGAACGGCCATGTATACGGAAGAGCGATCTTCCGAATGGTGTTTGTATTTTTTTTACCGTGTAGACGGGCCCTACAATTCTACAACTCTACAATTCTATGATTCTATTCTGTCAGGAATGCTTTGATCATGATTTCCTGTGTGGCAGGGGGTTGGACTGGATGGCCCTTGTGGTCTCTTCCAACTCTACAATTCTATGATTCTATGAAATCATAGCACAGCAAAACAAATATGATATAACTAGCTATATACCTGGTGTAGCATACACCATTCCCCCTGCCGCCCTCCACGCACCCCCTGCATACACACACACACACGCTACTCCCTCCCCACCCCCACTGCCTCCCTCCCCCCATGCAGCACCTGTCCCCCCCGCAGCCCTCCCATCCCCTGCTGCCCCCCTGCATGCACACACACATGCTCCTCCTTCCCCACCCCCATCGCCTCCCTCCCCCGATGCGGCACCTGCCCCCCACCATGGCCCTTGCTGCCCCCTGCTGCCCTCCCTGAGCCCCCCCCACACACCCTGCTACTCACTCCTTGCCGACGGCCATGTTTTACTGGATGTAAAAGTCCACATGTTCCTGCCCCCAGTGTGCTGATTGGCTGCCCAACCAAGTTGTGATTGGTTGGTCAGTTTCCTAAGCAGCCAATCAGCACACTGGAAATGTCAACATACCCAAGAGAATTATATATATAGATAGGCACCACTGAAACCTGGTGGGATGAGTCTCATGATTGGAATGTACTAACAGAGGGGTATAACCTATTTCAGAAAAGTAGACCAAACAGGAAGGATGGCGGAGTAGCATTATACGTTAAGGATATGTACACCTGTGAACAGATCCATAACTTAAATCCTTGGACCCAGATTGAGAGCATCTGGGTAAAAATTAAGGGGGAGAAAAACAGCAGGGATGTAATTGTGGGAGTCTACTACAGACCTCCAAGCCAAACCGAGGACTTGGATGATGCCTTCCTCGAACAGCTGACCACACATTCAGAAAGGAGAGATATAGTAGTAATGGAGGGTTTCAACTATCCTGATATTTGTTGGAAGTCCAACTTTGTCAAGAATTTAAGGTCCAACAAATTCCTCACTTGCCTTTTAGATAATTTCATTGTCTAGAAGGTAGAAGAGGCAACAAAGGGGATCAGCTATTTTAGATCTGATCCTAACCAACAGAGATGATCTGGTTAATGGGGTGGAAGTGGTGGGATCCTTAGGGGGGAGTGACCATGTTCTCCATGATTTTGTTATACAGAGGAAAGGGAAAGCCAAGCATAGTCAGACTTTAAGAAAGCTGATTTCAGAAAATTTAGGAAATTACTAGGGGTGATCCCATGGTCAGGACTACTAAAAGGGAAGGGAGTTCATGAGGGATGGAAGTTTCTAAAAAGCGAGATATTGAAGGCACAACTTCCAATGAGGAGGAAAAATGGTAGGTGTCTAAAGAAACCAGCATGGATGTCTAAAGAACTTTCAGCTAAGCTAAGACTTAACAGGAACATGCACAAGAAATGTAAAAAGGGAGAAACCACTAAAGAAGAATTCAAACAAATAGCCAGCTCATGTAGGGGGAAAGTCAGAAAAGAAAAAGCACAAAAGGAGAAACAAGGAAATGGTAGGGCCACTGCGTGAAGATGGTGAAATGCTAAAAGGGGACAGAGAAAAGGCAGAACCTCTTAACACCTTCTTTACTTCAGTCTTCTCCCAAAGGGGGAACAGTGCTCAACCTGGGAAAAATGGAGCAGATGATGCAGTAGGGGAAATACAGCACAGAATTGGTAAAGAGGTAGTTCACGAATACCTGGCCAGCCAGTATAAATGAGTTAAAGTCTCCTGGGCCAGATGAACTTCATCCAAGGGTATTAAAAGAACCAGCAGAAATAATCTCAGAACCACTGTCAATAATCTTTGAGAATTCCTGGAAAACAGGAGAGGTCCCAGCAGATTAGAAGAGGGCCAATGTTGTGCCCATCTTTAAAAAGGGGGAAAAAGAAGACCCAAATAATCACCACCCAGTCAGCCTAACATCAATACTAGGAAAGATTCTAGAGCAGATCATTAAACAGACAGTCTGTAAGCACTTAGAAAGAAATGCGATGATCACTAAAAGTCAACATAGATTTCTGAAAAACAAATCATGCCAGACTAATCTTATCTCTTTTTTTGATAGAGTTACCAACTTGATAGATGAAGGGAATGCTGTGGAGGTAGTGTATCTTGATTTCAGTAAGGCTTTTGACAAGGTCCCCCATGATATTCTTGCAAAAAAGTTAGTAACCTGTGGGCTAGACAATGCAACTGTTAGGTGGATTTGTAATTGGTTGACTGACCAAGCCCAAAGTGTAGTCACCAATGGCTCATCTTTATCCAGGAGAGAAGTGACTAGTGGGGTGCCACAGGGTTCTGTCCTGGGCCCAGTGCTATTTAACATCTTTATCAATAACTTGAATAATGGAACAGAGGCAGGGCCGGTTTAACCAGTCTGCCAAATCAGTGTTGGCGGGGGGCCCCGAGGTTAAGAGGGCCCCGTATTAGCCTCCTTAATCTGACGGAGACAGCCAGTAGGAGCCCCCTCCTACCCTCCTCCTCCAACAACCTCCACTGGCTTTTTTTTTTAAAAAAACAAACAAACAGCATCTCACAAACCCAAAGAGAAAGCGAAAGAAACAGAAGCCCTCCCTGGCAGAAGCTGGAGGGAGAGGCACAGAGAAGGTGTGTGTGTGTGTGTGTGTGTGTGTGAGAGAGAGAGAGAGAGAGAGAGAGAGAGAGAGAGAGAGAATTTGAGTGTTGTCTCCCTCAGAAAGGATTTCTTTCTTCCCTTCCCTTCCCTTCCCTTCCCTTCCCTTCCCTTCCCTTCCCTTCCCTTCTCGTCTTGGTTCCTCTCCCCTCCCTTTCCCCCTTGGTCTTCTTCAGCTTCCTCTCCTTGCTGCCAACTGAGTTCAGCCTGCAAAAGGAATTTGTGTGTTTGCCCATGTGCCTTCAAGTCATTTCTGACTAAGGCAAACCTACCATGGGGTTTTCTAGGCAAGTTTTGTTGAAAGAGGGTGTGCCTTTGCCTTCCTTTGAGGCTGAGAGAGTGTGACTTGTCCAAGGTCACCAAGTGGGCATTCATGGCTGAGTAAGGATTCAAACCCTGGTCTCCACAGTCATAGGGCAATGCTGAAACTTCTACAACACTCTGGTTCTTTTAACAGAAGAATATAAAGAATATAAATAAAAATTGGAATAATATTACTGGGAACAATGGCTTTATTGTTGTCACTAAAACACCAGTATCCTATTAGTGTTATGTGAGAGGCATTGGGCTAGAGCAGTGGTTCTTAACCTTTTCTTTAGCAGGGACCCCCTTTAAATATCTTTTGTTGCCCCAAGACTTAACTCAAGATTTAAAATCCTAATAATAATAGCTAACAACAACAACAATACAATTACACCATCCATTAAACTTTCCATCAGAGGCACTCTTGCTTCTTCCTGCAAGTTTGTGGCTGGAGTGGATTGAATAGCAATGTGCAGGCCAAGCCAGCCAGCCTTTGCCTTGGTTCCTGTCACGTAGCTATTCCACTACAGGGAGGAGGTGGACCAAGCAGCCTTCAAGCCTTTGTGGACCCCCTGTGAGGACATTGCGGACCCCAAGTTAAGAACCACTGGGCTAGAGAATGCTGGAAAAGGAACAATGCAACCAGACCTTGAGAAGGATGCTGGCAGGGGGATTCTGGGAGGTGTAATCTAAGAATAACTTTCCCAGGCTCTGAATGCAGCCTAGAATCATAGAATCATAGGGCTGGAAGGGACCCCAACAGTCATCCCATCCGATTGGCTTCTGCCCTGCAGGAACACACAATCAAAGCATTCCTGACAGATGGCCATCCAACCTATGTTTCAAAAAACCCAAAGAAGGAGACTCCACCACACTCCAAGGCAGCAGTGTATTCCACTTCCAAACAGCTCTTTCTGTCAGGAGGTTCTTCCTAATATTCAGATGGAATCTCTTTTCCTGTAGTTTGAACCCATGGCTCTGTGTCCTAGTCTCTGGAGCAGCAGAAAACAAGCTTGCTCCTTCCCTTCAATATGACATCCCTTCAAATATTTAAACATGGCTATCACGTCACCTCTCAACCTTCTCTTCTCCAGGCTACGCATACCCAGCTCCCTAAGCCGTTCCTCATAGGGTGTAATGGCTTCCAGACCTCCCACCATCCTTCTCAGTATCTTTCTTGAATTGTTGTGCCCAGAACTGGAAACAGTATTCCAGGTGAGGTCTGACCAAAGCAGAATGAAGTGATACTATTACTTCACTTCATCTGGACACTACTCCTATTAATGCAGCCTAGAATCGCATTGGCATTTTTTGCTGCTACATCACACTACTAACTCATGTTTAGCTTGTAGTCCACTCTTTCTTTTCTTTGAGGAAATCTACACCATTACGTTAATTGCTAATAAACAAAAAATATTATGTTAGTGCCTATAATATAATTTTTAAACTAAATTATTGGTGGCAAATTATATAATACAGTAGGCCCCTCTTATCCACTGGGGATTGGTTCGGGGGTGTGTGTGGATTCTGAAAACCATGAATAATAGTGAATGCCATTGAAAACAATGAGACTGCTGGTTTAAGATACCAGGCGTTGCCTTGGAGGGCCTAGAAAACAACTAGGGAGGACACATTTTCTAGGAAGACTCTATGGTAGGTGTGCTGTTTTGTGTCCCATGGATAAAGAATGCATGGATACGGGGATCCTACTGTAATATGAACATCCTGTAAGGTGAATAGGTTAGGTTACATTGACCTGAGATAAACATATGGGGGGCCCAAAATAAAGCATTGCAGGGGCCCCCAAAATTCCTTAAACCGGCCCTGAACAGAAGGTATGCTTATCAAGTTTGCAGATGGCATGAAATTAGGAGAGGTAGCTAATACCCCAGAGGACAGAATCAGAATCCAAAATGACCTTAACAGATTAAAAAGCTTGGCCAAAACTAACAAAATGAATTTCAACAGAGAGAAATGTAGGATACTACACTTGGGCAGTAAAAATGAAATGCACAAATATAGGCTGGGTGACACCTGGCTTGATGGCAGTACATGCAAAAGGGATCTAGGAGTCTTAGTGGACTGCAAACTGAAGGTGAGTCAGCAGTGTGATGCAGTGGCTAAAAAAGCCAATGTGATTCTAGTCTGCCTTAATAGGAGTATAATGTGTAGATCAAGGGAAGTAATAATTCCATTCTGTTCTGTTTTGGTCAGACCTCACCTGGAACACGGTGTCCAGCTTTGGCACCACAATTCATGGAGGATATTGAGAAAATGTCCAAAGGAGGGCGACCAGGATGGTGGGAGGTCTGGAAGCCATGCCCTATGAGGAGCAGATTAGGGAGCTGGGTATGTCTGGAGAAGAGAAGGTTAAGAGGAGACATGATAGCCATGTTGAAATAGTTAAAGAGATGCCATACTGGGGATGGAGCAAGTTTGTTTTCTGCTGCTCCAGAGACTAGGACAGGGAGCAATGGACTCAAACTACAGGAAAAGAGATTCTACCTAAACATTAGGAAGAACTTCCTGACAGTAAGAGCTGTTCGGAAGTGTTACTTCAATTATTTTAATGATTGAAGTATATAGAGTGCTTGCTGAAGATTTACAGCAACTAGAGTTGCCAGTCTGACATGTGTTGAAGATACCTTCCTGCATAGGAGCATGCATGCATTTAGGCAGCAGTCCTGTGGTTCCAAGGAAGGTACCCTAGGGGTCTGCTTGGATCTTGTTCTCCGAGCACTGAGAGAGAAGGTCACTTTCACAGGCAACCCCCAAGCCCCTTCCACAAAACTTTGGAAAGGTGTACATCTTATGCTGTGGCAAGATAGTCATCCTAGAATTGTTCTGTGTAAAGCTGTGGATTCATAAGTCTGAAGTTCTCCCATTTTTCCAACATGTCCCAGAACTGGCTTTGGGGAGCAATTATGTCAGCCCTAAAGGTGTTGTGGTGTATTTCTCTCTCACTGGAATCAATGGAGGAAAGATAAATCCAGCAGCAGAGTGGAAATGAAAGGAAAAGCACTATCCAATACACACCCTTGTCATGCTACCAATAAAACCCAGCAAGTCATTAAAAAGGTGATTTGTCCACCTCTGACTCTTCCTCTTCTGCCTTAGATTGCTCTGTCCAACTTATGTGTGTGCGTTTTGTCACTTTTCTTGGGTTAACTAGGTTCATCTCCCTTCTTCTAAATTCTCTGTGCCTGATTGCTTAGCTGAGATCCTACTTTAATTTTATTAAGATGGAACTTTTATATAGATGAACTGATAGATCTTCAAGGAGTGGATATCTTTAGACACATGAGAAAACACTCCATTGCTTAAGAGTCTGCTTGAAGAAGGCACAGCAGGATAAGTATCCCCCCCCCCCGCTATAGCTTCAGGGTATTAAATAATGGGAGGATGTATTGTTATACAGTATTTGTGTATAAATCTTCTAGTTTGGTAGACATTAGCAACAAGCTGAAACAGTGACAGTTTCATGATGCAAATTTCTATCAGAGCATGGGATGAATAATTATTGGGCTCCCTTTCATACAGAAACAAAAGATTATCTCTGGATGTTTCTGAAGCAAAGACAAAAATAATTTAGAAAATTATGGATGTTTATGGTTAGAAAACAGATGGCAGTAAGTTGATTTTAAAAAACAGACATGAAACAGGTGAATCAGATTTGAACTAACATCTTGAATCAATTCTGGGCAAGCAAGTAAAACAATTATTTTGGCAGATTTTTTTTTCTTTTTGACTTTTTAGAAGTGGAAATAGCTGAAAGAAGTTTGGAATTAGCAATAAAAGAGCTTCACTCAAATATCTTTCATGAGGCTCTGAACTCAAGGTAGCAGCAGATGTTCTCCATATGCACTTATTTTTGTACCACTGTTTCCTCAGACTAAAGTAATTAATTTACTCATTTGTTTATTCTAACTGTGCTTATAGACTACCTTTTGGTATAAGTTTGAGGAAGTTAACACATCTTATAATATACCTTCAGCTGTATAGTAGAGCAAAGCATGGAAAGTTACTTTTGTTACAATTTTAGTGCTAGGGCTCCATTGAGAGTTACTGTTGTTAATTATATGATGTATTTATTTCCCACCACTTCCACTGACCAAGGACTATAGGCAGTTTACAAGAACTGAAACAGGAAAAGAAAAAAGTTCACAATAGGAGGGATCAACATTTATAGTATGCAATGTTTCTTCTCCACTGTTTAGTGAAGCTGCAGTCTCATAACAATGAAAGTGATTCAGAAATTAGTTAGATCATGCATGGAAGGGAAATTATACTTCATTCGCTTACGCCTTCATCATTGGGGAAAGTAACTAATTACATGTTAAATTTGTAATTCTAACTAGTTATTTCCAAGCTCTCCAGTATAGTAGCAGAATGTTCTTAGCATAAAGTCCCCATTTATCCCCATATTTACTACATCCACAAACACACTACAAGACTTCCATCACTTTTAAAAGAAACACTGACTTCTCCTTATCTGAAATCTGAAGGTAGCAAAATAAGATATCCTCCCTTGCAAAGTAGCACAATATTACCAGCTGTTGATGAGAGGTGGGGAGTCATTGGTTTAACGGCTCTAAATGCAATACTTGATAGGAAGCTGTTCTATGCTGCTAGAATAATATATTAGGTATTGCACACAAGATAAATGGCATAAATTACAACACAAATGTTATGTAGGGACAATCAATACGGTGTTGATGTTCCTGCAGTTGTGCACTGCTGCGATATTTATCAGAAGTCTTTACGGAAATTGCTTAGGGGTAAGATGTATATTTGCCTTGGAGCACAGTGATGATTGTGAAAAGAGATTGTGCACCAAGAGTGCCACAGCACATCTTGATGAAAAGATAGCAGTATGAGAGATTAATGGTTGCTTGAAAAACATTTGCCCTCATATACAGGCAATACTTATGGAATTTCTTGCCACAAGATAATGGTGGGGGACCTTGGCTTACATGGTTTTTCAAAGAACATACAGAAATGTACACACAGTTGGACCATCAACAGTTATTTTTGTCCTCATAATTAAATAAAAACAGTGTTTGGGTGTAGTGCATCTCTGAATATCAGTTGCTGGGCCACAAATAATAGCTATGATAAAATAGTGTATTTTTACTGGTGGAAGGCATTCCTCATTGGAATCAGGAGGCAATGACTTCCCCTGAAACTCAAATTATTTCCCAGGGGGCTAGGAAACTCTTCTGGACAAATATTTGAGTGACATGAGGGAGTGGAAGTAGGTTGGGGCAGTGGCCAGAGACACCCCCCCCCCAGTTCCATTGACAAAAAAACTTCTATCCGTGGATGTACACCATTCAACCCTGGCCAATGTCAACTGTTACTGGGTGGCATAAGCATACACTGAAAAGAAGATAAAATTGCACAAACCCCAAATCTGTCCAATTTTTAAAATTGATTATAAGCAAGCTGACTTTGATTCTTCATCCTAGCAGAGCTCTGTTCAGTTAGCAGCATATTCTTTATGAGATTATGAACTAAAATTCAAAAAAGAAAGAAAAAGAAGAAGATTACTTGGGCAATCCTGGATCAATCAAGTCCAACTTTTTGTTTCAAGTAACAGCCAGCCAGTTGCAGTTGGAAGCTCAAAACAAGACATGAAAAAGATGACCTTCCCTTGTTGTTTGCATCATTATTTGATATTCAGAAGTAAACTGCCACTGAATATAGAGGTTCCATTTATCACAGACATACTCTCTATTATTATTTTTTCTCATCTGTTTTTGAAGCTGTGTTAAGCCAAGGGCCTTCACTATGCTTTGGCAGCAATGAATTCTGTTAACAAATGATTTACTATGTAAGAAAAGGATTCTGCATTGCTTTTTGTGAAACTGTTCAGATTTGCCTTAAAAAAAACAACACCTTTTCAAACATTGGGTCAAAAAGATCATTTTAGAGCATTTTAGAGCAGTGGTTCAGGAAACTTCATGTGTGGAGATCATTTTTTAAAGTCTGGTCTGTAGTCTTTGTGCTCTTAGTGAATTCACTTGTCAACACCCATCCCAAAGTCCTTGTGACCAGAGACCCATTGGGAAGCAGAGAAACATGGCATGAGGTTAACAGCATTTCCCTGTTGTTTGTCTCCAGCATTTGGTATTTAGTACTTCAGTGCATGGAGTCTGTGTTTACATAGTGTGACTGCTAGGCATGGCTTCCATGGACAGAGCTGAGATGGGGCAAATAGGGGACACTCTAGGTAGATGGAACTGAGAGCAGGCGTGGTGGGAGTGACTTTGCATGGTGAGAAGGATTTTCAGCACTTCCAATTTTTTGGAGGCACCTACCACCACTGTGCAAATACTCAATGTAAAATGAGAAATTAATCTCCAGAGTCTTCTATGGTATGCAGTTGTCCATGAAAATGGAAGACCAGATATTATGAGGTGAAATGTTAGGGCTTTGCCTCAAGTAAGGATATTAGGTTGTCTACCCCATCCCTTCAGCCTGTGTCAGTTCTGGGAGCCGGAGCTGATGTTACACTAGGCAAAGTTAGGTGGTAAGATCAGTCAGAAGATTTATCACAAACGTACTACAAATTGTTGGTCATTTAGTTTGACTCTTTTGCTTACAGGAAGGGGGAGAGGTACTTGTGGGATTTTTCGGCCTCATGTTCCAAAATAACTTGGTTGTATCCCTTGACTTAGGTACAGGGATTCTATCTGCAGCTCTCTTGTCTCTAAAGCTTGGGGTCATTCCTAGTCTGCTTGTTCAAAGGGGGAAGATATCAAGAATGGCTAAATAAATCATTCACAAACATTACTTTAAAAACATGAAAAAGAACATTTAAAAAATACTGCTGTTTTCTAATTCATATTCATCTGACAGTGAAAAGTATGTGAAATCAGAGTATTGGAACACAAACACATGATGCCACTGTTTAGGTACAAATAAATTCTATGGACTTTTTTGGGGACTTAGGCATAGCATATGGTGCTTTTATGTGACAGTAGCTCACTCTAGCAGTTGCTTCATCATTAAAACTTTTTCTGTATTGTCCATTCTACCATTTCAATCTACTCCCACTTAGGAGGTAGTGCAGATAGTACAAAAGGACACTATCCTTGACGTTATGGCTGGTGTATATTAAACAGCCCTGTGAAGCCCAGCACTGTATCAGCTGCCTATAAAAAGCCTACAAGTAGCAGTTCTGTAACACCAAGCCCCAGAGAGCAAAGTTAGGATCAGAGCCTCTAGAACTGAACCTGATGACAAGCATACCTGTGCTAGTGAAAGTGTTGACATGGCAGCAGAAGTAAAATGGCCATGGGTGCTGTGATATTGGGGTGGGCGGTCAGTGAGGAGTAGGTGAAGGGATGACAATTAAATGGTTGTATGATGTAAGTCAGCAGGAAGATTCTAAGCTTTGTTTGCCTGCATTCTGATTCTTTTCCTACTTAGGTCATGAAGGAAAGGGAAGGGCACTACTCTGTTCAATCCAAACATATTTATTATATCAGCTTTGTTTCTTTCAATGATGAACATTTTCCTGATAATGTCAAGGCAGCGAAGATTCTTGGCATTTCAGTAATCATGACCTTTATTCCACAAAAGTAAAAGAACTTTAGCAGCTAGTTTGTCTTTTGATAATTTCTGTTATTTGGCTGTCAAGATTAGCTGAATTAGGGGCCTTCTCTTGGCTGGGATCCATCTTCTTATATTGTCATCTGGAACTGGATTAATTATTATTATTATTATTTTTTAAAAAACCCTGCTGGCATACAACTCTGCTTAGCTTAACAGTTACAAATATTTGTGTATTTCCAAATATGAACAGGTTTGAAATGTTCTCTTCATGGCAAACCTAGCATGAATTTAAAAGGGAATAACTGTTCCCTCATAAGCATCCTTGATAAGTCCTCAGTGCCAGAATCTTACCTTTGGAGTAAACTTTGACAGAGGTTGGAAAAGTTACTTCTATGTTTTACAACTCTTAAGAATCCCCCAGGTAGTTTGGCCTCTGCTCGTGTTGTCTGGAGGATTTTTTGGTGTTTTAGTCTTAAAAAGTAACTTTTCCAAGTTCTGACTTTTGCTGTTTCTAAAAATGTTGAACTCTTGGTGATTTGTTTATTAAATGAATAAAGGGAGCTTGCTTTGGAGCTGCTACTTCTTGAGGATAATACTTTATTCAGTACAAACCTATCTGAACAAAATCTACCAGCCATATTTTGTGGCCTTGCCAGATATTGAAGCCCTTCTTTTGCAAACAGATTGAAAATAGGAAGTGTTTTGACCTCCTCGTGAGCTGTCCTAGAATAGGTGGGCTGTGTTCAACATAGTGGAATTACAGTACAAGTTACATAGCCCTAATGCAATTGATAATGAAGTCCTCTGTGCTTCTTGGATCCAATGTTCTTTGGGGAGTGTGTTCTCCAGTATGAGCCTTCCTTTGTTGTGGGATCAGCTCCTTGTTCCAGATGCTATCTTTTGTTTGGTGCAGAGCTTGCTCAGAAGTAAGTTCACATTTAAAGATTAGAATTCCCGAGGAAAAATCTAGGTGTCAATTTTTGTTCACTTTTTTAGGTATTAAATGAAAACTTTTATTCAAAAATGGTTAATGACCTGGATTCCAGTCCACAGTCAGCCACAAAGCTCAATAGGTGACCATAGGTAGGTCCTTTTATGGTGCCTAAACAACCTCTCAGTGTTGTTCCTAATCTACCTTGTTGTCCTGAGCTCTTAGTTGAAGGATCGGCTGCACAGGAAATATTTGTTGGAATCAACTTTCTTGTTTGGAACCACTGATACCAGTTGATATTAATGGGTACTGAGAGGGAGGTGAAATTGGAATTGCTCAAAAACATATTCAGGGATAGCTGTGTTGGCCATTCAGCAAAATACAGCAAAATCCAAAACCCACAAAACAGCGATACCTTTATTGGCCAACTGAAATGCACAAAATGCATCATTCAAGCTTTCAAAGTTCCACTGACTTCTTCATAGACAAAAGATGTTAAAAAGTCATGCAGGAGGAGAAGGGTGATGATGGTAGAGTCATAGAATCATAGAATTGCAGAGTTGGAAGAGACCACGAGGGCCATCCAGTCCAACCCCCTGCCATGCAGGAAATCACGATCAAAGCATCCCCGACAGATGGCCATCCAGCCTCTGTTTAAAGACCTCCAAGGAAGGAGACCCCACCACACTCCGAGGGAGTGCGTTCCACTGCCGAACAGCTTTTACTGTCAAAAAGTTCCTCCTAATGTTGAGGTGGAATCTCTGCTCCTGGAGCTTGCATCCATTGCTCTGTGTTCCGATCTCTGGAGCAGCAGAAAACAAGCTTGCTCCATCTTCAACGTGACACCCCTTCAAATACTTAAACAGGGCTATCATATCGCCTCTTGACCGTCTTTTTTCCAGGCTAAACATACCCAGCTCCCTAAGTCATGGGCCCAGATTTTGTATCAACTATTATTTCTGTTGTAATTCAGTTGTTCTGGAGGGATCTCAATGCAGGCAAAGGCCACTCCCCTTCTTGGCCATGTGAGGACCAGGGACAAAGGGCAACAAAAGACAGAAAAATAAGTTCCCTTGAGACCCAGGTCATTCCTGTCCTGTGCAAAGCTAACTGCTCCCTTCTTAGGCAGAGAAGACTGAATTCTCATTGAATTCTATACTGTTACATCTGGAAAAATGTTTAGGTGCTGTATAGGTAAAACCTGCTATATATAGTTTAAATGAAAGAATTTTACCTTTGTTGGTGGTGAAAACTGTCAGTGTTATAGCTTGCACTGGGTGCCTTTTCAAAAGGTCCAAGCAGCAAAAAATGGTAGCAGAGTATTTGTTCCTTCAGGCATAAGAATAAAGACACAGACACAGGCTTTGTGGTTAGAATAAACTTCTATTTACTTGAGCATAATGAAGAGTATTTACAGATATCTACAGCATACAAAAGAAAAATATCTTCCCTCTGTGAAATCCAACACAGAACGTCTTCACATTGTGAAATCCAAAGTAGAACTGCTTAGCTATCAGCCCAGCACTTTACCAGCTCAGCTCCTGGGCTCAGACAATATTGATACATTTACCAGCTAGCTTGCTTCTACAAATTGCTGACTGTTTGTTACATTCCAGCTCTTTACAGGATAAATCTACTGTATGTCCCAATATCCTGACAAAAACATTGAAAGAGTTAAGTCCCAGTTCATTAGCTTCCTCTTCTTAAAGTTTCCCTTGTTAAAGACTGCTCAAATTATTCATTTTTCAGAGTCAGTTTCAGAGTTCAGTTGTGTACAGCAGAACTTTCCCCTCCAGTCTATACCCCCCTGCCCTGCGTCTTTCCAAAATCAGCTTTAGAACCAAGCTTTCTGGAGGAGATTTGAGAGCCTACTGGAAACCACCTGACAACCCCCCATTGGTTTGGGTGATGGAAACAGTTTCATCCATGAATGAACCGCATTTAATTTTACCCATAATTTCTTCTGCTATTTTCTTTTAATATATTATGTTTAAATACAAGTGGTATTTAGTTTCACAGTCCTATTTTTCTCTTATTGTTTAATGTTTTCATGATCAGAAACACTGTTCACAAATGTTAAAAAATAATAAATAAATAATATTGGCAATGATCAACAAATCTTTCGGCAGGCCTTTCCTGATTAGTTCCTGGCCTCAGGGGCTCCTGGCCCTTTTTAGTCTGTTGGCTATTTATTATTTATTATTTAATGTGATTTTATATCAGTTGTTTTAATGTATTTGGTTTAATATCTTTTTATGGGGGAGGGTGGTGTTTGGGGATTTTAAATTGTATTGGTATTTTAATTTTTGTAAACCGCCCCGATTGTTTTAACGGAGGGGCGGGATAACAATAAATATTATTATCATTATTATTATTATTTTCCTGATATTTTTAACAGACTGAGGCTTTTTAAGACTATTTAGAAAACAGATAACTTCTCTGCAGATCTATTATTGTGTTAGAGACCCTTTTCTCTATGTTGGATGAAAGAATATGTGAAGTTTGGCAAATGTAGATTTCTATCTACCCTAAGTCCACCATTAGACCTCTCAGTGGTCAAGTTTGCACCACGTTCACAATGTCTCAATTTGGAGGACTAAGAAGCCGATATTTTAGTACTGTACAGTAGCACTCTGCCATCCGTGGGGGATTGGTTCCGAGCCCCACCGCGGATGGTGAAAACCACAGATAATAGCGAACACCATTGAAAATAATGGGACTTCCGGTTTTAAATACCACAGAGTTGCCTTGGAGGACCTAGAAAATGGCTAGAGAGGACACATTTTCTAGGAAGACTCTATGGTATCTGTGCTGAAACTGAAACCGCGGATAATTGAAACCGTGGATGTCAAATCCACAGATGCAGGGATGCTACTGTATATTCTGAACACTAGAAGCTGTATATTCAGCTGAACACTAAAAGATTTGTATGTTTCTATACTGGATCTGACCAAAGGCCTATCAATTCTGTTTATTCTGTTCCACAGTGACCATCCAGAAGGCTCTGAAATTATCCAGTTACATTATCAGCATTACCTGACTGAAAACTGTAGGGTGCACAGGTTTCAGTCTTTCTGCCAGCCCATTCAGGTCTAAATTTGCTGCCCAGTCTGCCCAGTGCAGACTGGGAATATTGCCATGGTTTTGCCTTGCCACAAGGCCCTTAGAGTTGACTGGTTCCTTAGGCAGTTTTCACACACAAGCTTACAAGTAGTTTACAAGCAGAAGTAAGTTCAGGTTGTTCCCATGCCTGCTTTTCTGCCTATTTTCTGGAAGTTTTCCAAATCCTGTCATGATCTGTACATTTAGAATCAATGCTTTTTAACATTACAAAGCCTTCAATTACCTCCTGAGGAGTTACTCTCAGTGGAGTGTGATTTCAGTTCAGGGACACTTTCAACTTCTCTGCCTTCCTCCCATTTAATTGATGGCATAAATAAAATTCCTCAATGCGACATCAGTGGGTGAGCACACTGAATAATAATGGACTATATATATATTTTAAGACTGCAATTCTCTGCCCATATAAGTAAGCCTTACTGAAATCATTGGAGTTGACTGCTGAGTAGACATGCATTGGGATTGTACTGTAAGAGCCTTCATTGTCACTTATTGTCTTAGAAAAAGCCTTCCTGTCGGAAAAAAATACCTTTTCCAACACTGACTTAAGAGAACTCTGTGGCATCACTAAGGCCTCTCCACAAACCCCTAGTGCCACCACTGAGGGGACTGTTGGTCATTCTGGGCTTTTAATTTAAGGGCTGGTCTATACCAACTTTTTTGTTTTGCTTTAGAACCATTGATATAAGTTGTTATTAATTATATTTAGAACCATTGATACTAGTTGATATAATGGATGCTTAGGGGGAGGTGAAACTGTGATTGCTTGAATTATTAATTTTTGAGAGTCAATTTCAGAGCTAAATTCAAGGCACTAGGGCTTAAATACTGTGAAGGCACCAGATACCGCTTTATAGTGCTAAGCACTCTCTAAGCAGTTTACAATGTGTTAGCTAATCACCCTCAACAAGCTGAGTACTCATTTTACCAACCTACAGAAGGAGGGAAGGCTGAGTCAACCTGGAGCCCTGCAGGATTGAACTCATAATGTTGTAGCTGCGGTACTGACATTTAAGCACTAGACCACCAGGGCTCCTTATAGGAAATACCATCTGCTGTAAGCTGTACAGTATTTCCGAGGAAGGCAATCGCAAACCATCTCTGAGTACTTCTTGCCTAGGAAAACCCTATGAAATTAAAGGGATCACCATTTGATTCCTACTTAAAATTAAAATATAGTTTGAAAGCTGTATGAATGGAGCCCCTTGTACATGGAGTGAGATTGTCAAGTACTGTACTATAAATTATACCTTGATAAAGGGTGGCATTCATCATGTAGAAATCCCTTCTTAGCAAAGCTTTCTATGTCCATGCAATCAACTCTTTAATTTGATTAGGTCCTCTGAATGTTATGACACTAGTTCTAGCCACTCCTGTCTTGGTGTTTTGCTTTTACATCTGTTGCTAGTTATGGCTGACTTTCACCACTGCTTTTATTTTTATTGCTGTCCTTCAAGTCTTATTATTTTGAGAAACATGCAGCTGAAAAGTAGCATTTCATAAGTTTCAATGAGCCTTTGCTATTAGGAAGTTCCAGGTTCTCCTACCTAATCCAATGACTTTAATCAGGGTTACTTGCATGAAAGGAAATTCTGTAGATTAATACTGCTGCATAGAAGAGTGATTAACATCTATATATAAAAATTATTGGGTATGTTTCCTTTCCCAGTGTGCTGATTAGCCACATACCCAACCAGTCCCATCCCTCCCCTCACTCCCTCAGCCAGTCACTACCCACATGCAATTTCGCTCTCCATCTTGCAACCCACTATTGCCACTCAATTTGTATCTATACCCGTAGCCTCACAAGGGCCCCTCCCTTCTTTCACTCCCTCAGCTACTCACCACCCACATGTAAAACAATGCAATATTAAATATCATTTCCCTAAAAGAATAGAGTGTAGCAGAACCATGTGAACCTTTCAGATCTATTATAATGGCATATGTTATGCTGGGTCAGCTAGTTATTTCTATAACACATTTCAGTGCATGAAGTACTTTATAATGCTCATCTGATCTCATATACAACACTTATCCAAGGACAGTGTTACACCTTCAAATATAATATTTGAACTTGTCTTTTTCCTGTGTTGTCCCTTACTCTTTCCACACTTTTACACTACCTTTTAATACTGTAGTTCTTTGAGTTCTGTTATTTTAGTGGTAAACCAGTTCCTGATTGAGATTTATGAGGTTTTCCCCCTTTGCTTCCATCTTTGCTGACAACTGCCTGTTCAAACTGTGGTAGATGGGATCCTTAATATTTTAGAGAACTGTGAATAGTAATTTATTTTGTAATATCTCAGCATGGGAGTGGTTGGGAGCAATTCTCACTTTAGCAAAGCATTTAATGATGGTAAATTGATCCAAATTGTTATACTTTGTGTCTTTCCTCTGGGAACTCTGTAGAAGGGGAAGAACTGTAAATGGATACATGCATGAGATGAAATGTAATATCCTTTTTGGTGTTATGGACTGGCACACTATAAATCTACATAGTCTGCCCCATGTTTTCCAGAAGTCAAGGGAAAAGCACTTGGAAGGTTGCTTTAAAAAGTAATTAGTTACAGTTATAGTTCCAACCCCCTTCAGAAGTTAGTTGCTATAATATTTAAGTTTTAGAAGTAATTATTTACTTTTCCATTCCTCAAAAGCAACTAAACCATTACTTTTAGTTACTTAAAAAATATCTGAATATTATGTTTAATTTGTACTTGATTAACTGTGTATTTTATATTAGTTTTTTTTTCCAAATTCTGGCACTCCTACTATGTGAAAAAGGCAGGATATAAATCTATGCAATCAATGAATGAATGAAGCTGCTGACGTTGGTATAAAACACATTGTCTTCCTGTCCGCCTCGCTGCTACCTCAACATCCAGCAGCACTTCAACCATTTGTTATTGCTCCTTCTTCTCCACTATTTAGTGAGGCTATACCCACATAACTAGATAAATGGTAGCTAAAAATTTGTAGCTATACCACAAAAAGTGTGAAATGATTTCCCAATTGACCTCCAAATGTATTGTAATTTAAGCCCCATTTGGGTGTCCTTTTCTCTACTTGAGTAGAGTTTGCTGAGCATGTTTATTTCAATCCTGTTCCCTCCACTTTCCCCCTCCCTGTATTACTGGAGAAGGAAATTGAGCTATAATGGCATAAGGTTTACACAGTTCTGTGCAACTGGAAACTCTAATGAATTAAGGCATCTAGCTGTGTGGGGTTCTGTAACCATATTTACTTTAACATGCTTATTGTTCCTTTGCAGACCTTCTTGAAAGGGGAAGAAAGGAGAAGCGTGTGTCCCTTGACTGAATAGTGCTACAGTTATACCTTCCTCATTAATAAAGGGAGTTAATTACATTAACTAGTTATAAAATACTAGTTACTTCCAGCTCTGTATCAATCCCATTTATATCTACACCAAGATGAATGGGAGCTGCTATACCTCCAGTAACATCCCAGATGGCTGGTGGGTGTGAATACTGCAAGCATGCCGATGGCTCTGGCACCTGGCTCAGTTGCAAAGAGATCTCAGTTAGGTGGGAAAGACTGATATGATCAGCCCCACCCATGTAGCTTTTGGTATTTGTAGACACATTATAGCCACATAGGATCTCAGCACATCAGAAAGCAGCTGTCACATGGCTTAGTGTCTGTTTGAAAGAAAGCTTAAAACAAGCCTGAAAGAGGATAAACCTGTTCAGCAGTAAATGAAGTCCAGACTTGAAATATATGTGTGTGTGTGTGTGTGTATCTATAAATGTAAAACCCTAATAAATGCTAGGGATTCTTCACTAACGAATATGCCTCTATAGCAGCAGAATGATGGGCTTGCTTATCAGAGAGTCCTTTGCAATCAGAACCCAAGAATGCCTCTTAGTCAGCAGTTCAGCACTACCTCCCAGATTCTCAATCCTCCTAGCAGAAACCCATCCCTTTCTTTAGATTTTTCTCTGTTATCTTCCTCTAGCAGAAGATATTTAATACGAAAGAGCTCTTTAGCTTAGTGGACAATTCTCTAGTGGCTGGAAGTTTGCACTTTGATGAGTTGAAACTAGAAGTAGAGCACATTTCAAGGGTGAGGAAAATTCACCTATCTAAGGCACTATTGATTAGGCTGTCATGTATTCTCTCTTACTCAGAACAATTAAATCAGGATTAGTTGTTTGTCTCTTGTTCCTGATTAGAAGTTATGCCCTGTGCTACACAGTAGGTTTGACTTGATTATCTTAATGCCTCTTTTTAAATTTCAAATTTAAATTTTAAATTTCAAATCCCCTGTTTTCCCAAGCCAGTTTTTTTTTAAAAAAGGTTAGCTTTGCAATTATTAAAAATTTTAAAGGGTTTCTTCTGCCCTCCCCAAATAAAAGGTGCTTCTTGCAGTGAGTAGGAATGGAATGCCATAGGTATAGAGCTACTATTTATTTGCAAATTGTTTTGTATCCCATAAGTCCTGCTCAGCCCTACCCAGGGCTAAAACTGGGAATGAGGATATGGCTGTGCACATAATCCCAGGATCCCTGCCTCCCGATCCTGGAGAACCCAGAAGTAATTTAGACATTCAGAAGTTGAGCAGGAGAGTCTGAAGAGGGCTCTATAACTGCATTCAACTCAATATGGTTATGAGGCTCCCATGATCAAGAATTCAAAAGTTCCAGAGGTTGGGACCTCTATATAGGGTTGTGGCTTGGAAGGAAAGGCCCAGCACTACAGTTGCTACATACAACACATTTCCAGTGAAATCAATGTACTACTGGTGATAGTAAGGTCCCGTCTACACAATTTAAATAATACGTACGGTGTGCGAAAGTTCGCACTTCGGTACAAACGGCCGTTCGGATGCACATGAATGCAAAAGAGGGGGGGCAGTTTTCCACCCTGAAGTATGCACACGCAACATTCGGGAGGGAAAGCGGATCGCGAAGAGAAATCCGTACGCCGTTCGGATGGCTGACGGGTCTGTACGGTCCGTTCGCACACATACGAACAGGCTGTGTAATCTGATTGGCTGGCCGAGTAGAGGGGGCGGGGCTAGCACGGAGGGAAATTGGGAAACCGCCATGTTGGTTTCCCAGCTAGCGAGCATCCGGTAAGTCCGTGAATTTATATGTTTATTTATTTTTATTTTATATTGTAAATACGGAAAACCGACTGTCCGCAAACCAGGAACCTTTTTTTAAAAAAAAAGCAGCGGGAGATTTAAAACTGCCGCTTGGCTTGCTCGCTCCAGCCAGCTTCGGGAAGAGGGAGTCATAGGGAGTTTAGGGGGTTTAAAAAATCGTATAGCCGGTTCGTATGCATACGAATGACAGGCTGTTCGTATTTTTGCCCCCCCTACAGATTTTTTTATGATCGTATAGCCGCACCCTATATTCACAGGCTTCTCATGTGAAAACATAAACTTTCCATAGTATGGCCTGCATATTTACTCAACATAGGTGCTTTTATCATAAGTCAGGTATCTTCACCCTATAATTCTTCATCCATAGTATTTGTAACTGATAATAAGATACAATTTGACTCAGTGCCCCACTTTTATATCTGGGGATCTGGCATTCCAACCACCAGACCAAAGTGACCATAGTCACTACTGGTACTTTTACAAAACATGATTAATTTTATTTTCTCAGTCTAGAGAAATTCTCTCTTTCCTGATAGCTGCATTATAATTCAATTTTAGTGTTTTTTTCTCTCTCTCTGCATGTTTCTCTGTGTGGTCCAAGCTCAATCTTTAGATTATGTATAACACCCTCCCATCCCAAAATTTCTACTTCTACTGAGTGCCAGTGCTATCACTTACTAGCATGTCCATATGTGTGTGGGGAGGAAGAATGCGGGAATGGGAGAATGTGTGCTATAGAAACATCAGCTTTTTACAGGATGACAAGCACCTGCCTCTGGAAACAATGTGACAGGAGGAGAGTCCCGTCTTCCTAATTCCAGTAGCCAATCTAGAGCCAGGACTTTAGGATTTCTGAAAGCATGCTGCATAGACAATACACTTCTGCTTGTCCACCCAAGCATCACAACCAAAACCCGAGCTTGGAAAAGTTGTTTGTACAGACAATGACTCTCAAAATCCCCAAGCTACCACAACCATTAGCCATAGTGACTGGTGGAGTCTAGGAACTGCAGTTGAAAAACTCTGGGTTTTTGCTGATTGTGGACATATACACCTATACTTACAACATTTTTGTGATTGCCTTCCCCCAAGCACAGTGGCTATAATTAATCTCAGATAGCATAGCTGTTGGGACCTGTCACACTACCCAAATATAGCACTATGTTTCCACCTTACCTACTATTGTTACCTCCTATGGAATCCTGGGCTTTGTAGTTTGGTGGGGCCCTAGAACTCTATGACTGAGAATTTTAAATGTCCCTCCCTAAACTGCAAACTGCAGGATTCCATAGCATGGAATCATGGCTGTTAAAGTGGAATCATAGTGATATAATTGTATGGTCTGAAGGGGCCCATTATCATTAGTAACCTGCAGCTTACTACAGTTTACAGATAGTGTCAGTCAATAAAGTAGAAGCTTCCAAACAATTTGCCACTGGAAAAAAAGGGATTTTAAAATTTAAACATGCTCACATAAATGCCAAGTACTGTGGTGTGTAATATTGGAATTTCCATCAAATCCCTGTTCTTCCTACTTTTCAAACCATCTGTCCTGACGTGAATGATTGGGCCTAATAAGAGCTACCTGGAAAAAAGAGTATTTCCAGTAATTACAGACAGTGGCGCATATGCCAGATTTTTGACTGATGCACCAGAAGTACACAGACAGTTATTATTTGCATACAGATTATATCAGATGCCTAACAGGCTGTAGGGCTGGTGACAGATTGCGTATCCAAAAAGGTTAGTGTTTCATTTTGCTTGTTTCTCTAATGCTGAAGTATAATTAATCCAACTTTAATTTTTCATCCTGATTTATATCTGGGGTTTTCCAGATTTTATTCTTAGTACTACAGTAACCCCAAAGGCAAATGTGGCCTCCCACACAGCTGTCTGTGAGAGCATGTTGGGACACCTTCAGACTCACAATCTGGCAGAGACAGTGTGGCGATGCCTGTTGAATGACCAAATGCCACTAAATGATAGTGTAACTTGCACAACTGCAGTATCTAAAAAATTGCAGCCAGCCATTTGATCATATTTGGAAGCATCAAAACAGATTCTCCCAAGCAGATCAAACAAGCGAAGTCCAGTCAAAGCATATTTCTTAATGTGAAAGTCAGAACCCTGGACAGCTCCCAGTGGGTCATACTGGCTGTGCCATCTTGTCCAGTTCTTGTCCTTGTCCAGTTCTGGAAACGCTGGTTTCTACAGATTGGAGTGGATAGGGATATTCCTGAGACCTCATCTCCTGAGTTGGAAGAGTTGAAGAAGGTGGGTTCCATCCTTAGACTGGGAGTGTGTAAGAAAAGGTGCTGAGGAATTCCCTTGGGTTGGCCAGCCTATATTTCCTCATTTCTGTGGGGAAGTGGTGGCTTGTGGACCATAGGGAGATGACACCTCACCCCAAAATAGTGTAGAAGCTAGAAGGAGCCCTTGAGGTCATCCAATTAATCCAGTTAGATTTGGAGTGGTGACCTTACAAAAGCAGAACAGTGCTAGAGCCATTGAATAGTTATTGTAGTAATTACAACAAACTGTATAAATAGGTGGCACACATAATCAGAGCTTGCCAGTGACCATGCTAATGAGGGAATTCTGGAAACGGCAGTCCAAATATAACTTTTTAATAAAAAACTTTGGCAATAATAGCCCTGCAGATGACCATCCAATTACACCCAGAGGAATAAATCAGTATTTCCCACAATAATTCAAGTAATCTATCCCCGTTACCAGAAATATTTATTTAGCTCCTGAATCATGTTTTTGTGTGTGTTAGTATGAATTATGTTTTATTTTTTCAAAGTGCTCACTAGCCTTCCCAGTGAAGAAATGTTCTTCTCCAACCTAATAGACTATCATTTATTTTCTACCCCAATCTGGTTATGCTATTGAAATTTTCCTGATATGTGCAGAAGATACTGTTCACTTTTTTCTGAATCTTATTATTCAGGTTCATGGAGCAGAAGAGCACCACAAACCATCCATCTGGCTGGCTCGTTGCCTAGGGCTGATGGCCAAGGATGGGCTTCATTATTTGAGAACACATGGAAGAGGAATACATTTTCCCTTTAGCCCAAGAGAAGAGTGCCAACAGTGCGAACCACATCAGTGTGTCTGGCAGAGATCAACATACCAGTAACAGGCACAGACTGGAACAGTGTCTTGAGACTAGATAGAGAGCAGTTTATATCAGTAACATCTTATGTATGTTGGTGTAATGGTCTTCGAGTGGAAGAAATAGGGCGGGGGAATGCCCCAAGGTGGGGAAGGCTATACTGTATTTGTATCTCTTTCCTTGTAGGCAGAGGAGTTGGTTGCAAAAGAAAAAAATAGAGCCAAATGACTGTGCCAGATTCCACCCCCCTTTCCATTTCAGTGGCACTGCATGGACTTATTTAGAAACCAGGATGCTGATCGATAATGCAAAATGCCTGCATACATATACGTATTGACTGAAGCAGCTTATGCCTCAGAATGCCTCTGGTAGACAAGAGACCTGGGTTCTAGGCCTGGCAGTTTCTTTATTTGTATGTGTAATCTTAGTCTGGATTCTTTTTATGTTTTAGAGGTAATTGGGAGGCTGAGACCAATACTAGGGCATTTTGGTGCTGACACAGCTGCCTCCAGCTGGCAGTTATATTAATGATAGATTCCAAAGGACAGAGGTGATAGCAGCAAAGGGAAATAGCCTATTTTTCTTTAAGATCACCAACTGTTCTATACCCTTTCCAATACAAGTAAAAAGAAATGTCATCTAGTAATTGTTTAGCCACCAGGAGATCAATCTAGGTTCATTGTGAAAGCGTGCAGCTTGTGGGCTTTTCTGCCTCAGGTGCTGAAGTAACCTGTCTACCTTCTGATGCTATCTTGAAGGGCAGGGGAAGGGGTTTTGCTGTTCTCTTTTAGGCAACTAAGTTCCTAAACAGTAAGCAATGTCAAATACTTGTGATGCCCTCCAGATATTATTGGATTCTAACCCCTATTGGGCTCCACCAGAATGACCCAGGGATGATAGGAACTTTAGTCCAATGATACCTGAAGGGCCACAGGTCCCCAACACATGCTTTAAGTTAAAGGAACAGAGGTCACACTCAACTCGTGGACTGAAATTAATGGGTTATCAAATGTGTGACTTTGTCTAGTGTTTATAGTATAGCCTTGTATTTGTAGACCTTTCTGCAAATATGAATTGATTCTAAACCAATGTAATAGCACCCATTAAATCCAGTTCTCAGCTGTGTGCTGATAAAATTGACAGCAACTAGAAGTGGGGGGAAAACAACCTACCAGTGACCACAAAACGCCCTTTTAACAAAACAAGTCTGGGGGAGGGGACCACATGCCTTGGTTTAGACTGGAATCATACTTCCCAGAGGGTCCTTGGATTGCCGTTCTGTTCCAAAATGGTGGAGAGGAAAAAAACGCAGTGCTTTCCCTCTACCTATTAACCATTAAAATTTAGAGGTGGGGTGGCAGCTGCAAAACAGCCAGGGTTCCCATAATTCCACCCCAACATAGATAGTACTGAGGTGGTTAGACCAGTGGTTTGCTTTAGTATAAAACAGCTACTTCTGTGTTCTTCAACATTTTTCAGTTAGTTTAAATCTTATTTGAGGTGTCAGGACAGGATACATGTAAAGTGACAAAATTATAGGTTGGTTGATTGTATGAGTGGGTTCATCTAAAATTTTCAGCACTCTTTTCCACTTTAGATGAAATTCAGTGATAACATTTAATTTTCAGCCTTGTACCATCTCTAATACTAGAAGTTCTGCACATATTGTCTAACGCAGAACAAAACCATTATTTCAATTCCAAAGTACTACATGGGAGCAAAATGCCAAGATTTTCCCCTAAAGACCAGTAAGTGAATTACCATAGTGTTGGCAATCCTCCTCTTCCCAAATTATATTTGTTGTGTCAGTAGAGAGCTGATACAGAGAATTACGTGATGGTATTATTTGCTTTTTTATTGTTCTAAATGACAGTAATCTACCATAGGTCCCTCAGGATAGAGTGCAAGGATGGATTATTGTTGGAGGAGAAAAACAACACCAGGCTTTTATTATTGTTAATTTTAGTTCTCTACACATTATTGAAATGGGATCAGAGTTATACCTTATCCTGTTTAAGAGATGAGGACAAGGATGTATACTTACTTTAACAGACAGTAGTGACCTCCATTGCTATTCCTCCTGTATTTGTTCACATGAGTGTAGAATCAGAACATGGTTCCAACTGAAAAGAAAGGAGGACAATCCTATACATGTTTATCTGTATAGGGAATAAGTATCTGGGAATAAGTTCTACAAAATATGATGGGGTTTACTTCTGAGTAGTCATGCATAACAGTCAGTTACCTACCTGATGTCAAAGCTCAGTGCCCAGATTATATAGCAGAAATATAAGCACAAAACCACATAGCTTTAAATATATGGTTCTCGCAAACAGAGACAAACACAATTTTGAAATTAATGCCTTGCAGTATCTAGGGCCTGGTTCTCTTACACAAGTCATTGGGGACTATTCATTCAACAGATGTCAAAAGAGCATAAGAAGATAGGCTGGCAGTCTATCTTGTACAGCATCCTGTTTCCCACAGTGAGCAACCAGATGCACGTTCTATCTTTCTGGGACCATCTACATAATCTGTGTGACAGAGGGGTCTGGAGTGGGGAAAAAAACTGGTCAAATAGTTGTGCCTTTTCTGGCTCAACTTAATAGGATATTCCTCTACAGGCTGTGTGTGTGTGTGTGTGTGTGTGTGTGTCTGTCTGTCTGTCTGTCTGTGTCTGTGTCTGTGTCTGTGTGTTTCCAGGGTCCATGACTACAAAGAGAGGAACACAAGTGCCTCTATGTTTTTGATAAATGCTTTTAATATACTTTTACATGTGATTCTTCCTCCCTCTAATTTCTTACAGAGTTGTTTCTAATTTGTTTTTGTCACTACTGTGGCTTTGTTGTGTTTGTTAACTACCATCGAGTCTAGTTCGACTTATGTTGACCCTATGAATGAGAGACCTCCAAGTCACTGAATCTACAGCCCTGCTTAGGTCTTGTAGACTTCGGGCCATAGCTTCCTTGATTGAGTCTATCCATCTGCCTTCTACCTTACCAAGTATCATTGTCTTTTCTAGTGACTCATATCTTCTCATGCTATGTCCAAAGTATGACAGTCTCAGTTTAGTCATCTTGGCTTCTAAGGAGAGTTTAGGTTTAATTTACCAGATATTCCGGCGTATAAGACGACTGGGCATATAAGATGACCCCCCCCCCCAATTTTCAACCAAAAATCTAGGGTTTGGCGTATATTCGCCATATAAGACCACCACCACCCCAATTTGGCTGGCTGGCTGACTGGCTGGGGGAGCCTTGCCAGCTGATCCTCTTTGTTTCCCAACTCATGAGGATCTCCTCGTGAGTTGGGAAAGTGAACAGGATCAGCTGGCAGGGCTCTCCCAGCCAGCCAGCCAGCCGCAACATTCACCCCTCTCTTCAACCTTCCAGTCAAACTTGACTCAAAGGTGGAGGGAAGGGGCGAAAATGCCCAGTTTGGCTCAGTGGCCCCGTTACCTCCGTCTGGGCTCCCTTCCGAAGGGGGCCAAGGCAGGGGAAGTGGGGCCGCCGAGCCAAACTGCTAGATTCACCCCTTTCCCCCACCTTCAAGGCATATACTTCCTTAAACCTATTTTTAAAGCATTGTAAGAGTTTCCTTTAAACACAGTGCACAAAAAGCCCCAGTTGTGTTTCTTCACATTGACCACAAACCTTTCTTAATGAAACCACATATTTTTGGCAGTGCTTGCCAAAACACCAAAAAGAATTGCATAGATAAGAGAATGTAGAAATGACTGTAAACATTGGGGCAAGAATTCCTACTTTCGACAGTGGCAGCAACAACTCCTTGGCTTGTGGGTCTCACCTTCCCAGCCGTCTGGATCAGTCTTAAGACTGAAATACGAGGGCTGCCTTCAGCGCTCTCATAATTCACGAGGGCATCGGTGCTTGCGGGTGTTCCTGGAATCGTGTGGTGCGGCTCTGGGTCCGTGCATCTGGGGGGCAGGACGTTGTGCCATTTCTTGTTGGAGGGTGGTCTTTGGTCCTACATGACACTCGGGTGGGGGGCTGAGACTTGCCGGAGCACAGTTGCTGGGGGGGTATCCCTGGAGACAGGGGCCGGGGCGGAGCGGGGTGTGGATGCTCGGCGGAGAGTGGGGCTTCTTCCCGGCGGGGTGTGTGTGGCAGCCCATCGTGAGTGCCTGGGTGGGTGCCGGTCTTTTCCTGCAGCCTTCTCATGCCTGTGTCCCGGTGGGGCCCTGCGGTGGGGGAGACCCCCATGGGGAGGGATGATTTGGATGTGGCGCCAGGTGGGTTCTCCTGGAGCGGCCTGAAGGGAGTGGAGCCCAGACGGAGGTAACAGGGCCACTGAGCCAAACGGGGCATTTTCGCTCCTTCTTCCCACCTTCCTTGAAGGTGGGGTGAGGGGTTGAATCTAGCGGTTTGCCTCGGCGGCCCTGATTTCCCTGCCTGGGCTCTCTTCCGAAGGGAGCCCAGACAGAGGAAATGGGGCCGCCAAGCCAAACGGGGCATTTTTGCCACTTCTTCCACCTTCCTTGAAGGTGGGGAGAGGGGGCAAATCTAGCAGTTTGCCTCAGCCGCTGAACACGCAGGTGATCAAGCGGCGGCCGCGGCAAACCGCAATGTTCGCCCCCCTCCTCTGTCTTCGGTTGCTCCTCAAAGGGGGAGAAGGCAGAGGAGGGGGGAGAATGAACTGCTAAACACTTTGCTTCACCCCCCACCCCATCTTCTGCCTCTTCGCTCCGTTTGTGAAGGTTGTGAAGAGGCAGGAGATAGGTAGGCAGGCAAAGCAAAAGTATATCCGGCGTATAAGACGACCCTCAATTTTGAAGGGTATTTTTGAGTGCTCAAAAGTCGTCTTATACGCCAGAATATACGGTACTCTAGGACTCATTCATTTGTCTTTTTAGAAGTCTGTGGTATTTGTAAAACTCTTCTCTAGCACCACATTTCAAATGAGTTGATTTTCTACCTATCAATTTTCTCCACTCTCTAGCTTCCACAACCATGGCAAATGGGAAATATGATGGCATGGACTTTATTATTTAATAACATATCTTTTACACTTCAGGAACATGTCTAGTTCCCTCATAGCTGCCTTGCCAAGTCCTAGTCTGATTTCTTGACTGCAGTCTCCATTCTGATTAATGATTGAGCCAAGGTATGGAAAAACTTAAACTATTTCATTGTCTATAGGTTTTTCATGGTTTTTTTCTGGGCTGTAAGACCATGTTCTGGAAGAGTCTTTTCCTGACATTTTGCCTGCATCTGTGGCTGGCATCTTCAGAGAATGGTAGTGTAGGGGTGTGTGGGGTTTATATACTGTGAGACCCTGTTGGAGAGGATATGTAAATTTGTGTATTTGAATGGCTAGTTCCGGGGGGGGGATATGCAAAGAGGATTAGTGTCTGTTTGGCTAATGGCCCATTGTCTGCTGGAAATCCCCTTGTCCCTGGGTGAAGTTCATTTGCATGTTTTGAGTTTTGATATTGGTGTTTTTCAGGACTGGTAGCCAAACTTTGTTTACTTTAAGGTTTTCTTTTTTCCTGTTGAAGCTGTCTAGGTGTTTGTGGATTTCAATAGCTTCTCTGCGCATTCTGACATGATAGTTGTTGGCCTGGTCCAGAATTTCAGTGTTTTTAAATAACATTTTGTGTCCAGGTTGGTTTATAACGTGTTCTGCTACTGCTGATTTTTCTGATTGGCCCAATCTGCAGTGTCTCTCATGTTCTTTGATTTGTGTTTGCACACTGCGTTTTGTAGTCTCTATGTAAACTTGTTCACAGCTGCATGGTATGTGGTAAACTCCTATGGCTGTGAGAGGGTCTCTTTTGTCCTTCGTTGAGCGTAGCATTTCTTGAATTCTCTTGGTTGGTCTGTAGATCATTTGGAGGTTGTGTTTCTTTATCAGTTTCCCTATTCTGTCTGTGACTCCTTTGATTTATGGTAAAAAACTACCATCCCTTTGGGTGGTGGTTTTTCTTCATTCCTGTGGTCTTTTCTGGGTCTGACTGCTCCTGTGATGTCTGATCTGGAGTAACCATTAAACTGTAGAGCCCAGTTTAGGTGCTTCAGTTCGTCCTCCAGGTAGTGGGGTTTGCAGCTCCTTTTTGTGCGGTCTACCAGTGATTTTATTGTGCTTCTTCTTTGTCTTGGGTGATGATTGGAGTTCTTGTGTAGGTATCTGCCCCTGTGTGGGGGTTTTCTGTATACCTTGTGGTCCAACCATTGGTTTGGTTTGCGGTGAGGCATTTTGAAAAACAAGCCCTGAAAACATCACCAAAAAAACCCAGCACCAACATGGTTCTGATATGGGGACAAGACTTTCACCATTTGGACCCACGGAGAAGAAGATTTGGCTGCATTTCTGAACCACCTGAACAGCATCCACCCAAACATCCAATTCACGATGGAAAAAGAAAAGGAAGGAACATTGCCATTCTTGGATGTCCTAAACATCCCCCTGCCCCCCTTTCCCAATTTGGATGGACATCCATCTAAATTGGATGTCCTAGGACATTATTGGATGTCCTAGGACATCCAATAATGGCAATGTTCCTTCCTTTTCTTTTTCCATCGTGAATTGGATGTTCGGGTGGATGCTGTTCAGGTGGTTCAGAAATGCAGCCAAATCTTCTTCTTCGTGGGTCCAAATGGTGAAAGTCTTGTCCCCATATCAGAACCATGTTGGTGCTGGTTTTTTTGGTGATGTTTTCAGGGCTTGTTTTTCAAACTGCCTCACCACAAGCTACTTCCAGTGGGATAATGAATTCTACAAACAGATAGATCGGGTAGCCATGGGCAGCCCTCTAAGTCCCGTGATAGCAAACTTTTACATGGAACATTTTGAAAAACAAACCCTGGAAACAGCACCAAAAAACCCACAACATGGTTCCGATATGTGGATGACCCTACCAGCAGCACCTCTACCATCAGCATAGCCCCTTGCTTCACAGGAGCACCCAATCCTGTCACCAGAAAGGTAGTACCATGGTGGGTACTACTATGGCTACAACAACTATTTCTTCTACTGCTGCTGCTTCTCTTGCCAGGGTTGTCCCAAAACATTTTGTGGCCTCACATCCCCACCCCCAACAGCACTGGAAACTTAGTGGTTAAGCACAAGTTTAGTATGCAGAAGATAGCAGATTCAATCCTCAGAACTTCAGTATAGGGCTAGGAGATAATCCTGCCTGAAGTCCTATGACCAGTCTGAGCTGACAATATTGGGCTGGGATTTAGCCAGTAAATCAGGGGTGAATCTAGCTGCTACTTCAATCAAAATCAAGGAGACCTTGTAGGGTTGCATGTACGCTGCACACACATCTCACAATTAAGATTAAAATTGTTTATGCCCCCAACTACTCACAAACTAGGATTGTCAGGTTGAAAATCAGATAGTTCCGTTATGTTTAATGCTTGTGTAGAAGTGGGAATTTCAGCAGGTTTTGCTTGTCATGCAGCACAGTAACAAGTAACACCTGCTGAAACCCTTTTCCCTTTTCCACACATCTGTTAAAAGTACAGGAACTGTCTCCAGTTTTCACCCTGAGAACCCTATTTCAAACACCTTTTAAGGGGCATGGGAGAAATTTCAACATTGCTCCTTGGGTTGTTTCATATTTAGGAGAGTGCTTGTTTACAACAGGAAGGGGGCTTACCAGTTCCCGGTGGGCCGGTTTGTGGCCTGGCTGGCACCCCCCCAGCAATCTGCTCTGGCACCCCCCCCCGGTGACCACGTGGAGGCTGGCATGGGAGCCGCCATTGTTGGGGTCATCCCCTTCCCAGCTTGCCCAGTGCCCAGGCAGGGCGGGAAGGAACAGGCCAATCGGGGCAGGCCTGCCCTGCCCCTATTGGCTCCCATGCCACGGGGGTGGGTAGGCTTGCCCTGTCCCTATTGGCTCCCACGCCATGGGGGTGGGTCATCCAGCCGCACTTTCTGGAACGGGTGGATGACATGGGGGACCTGTGTCGGAGCCAGTACAAAAGCTGGCTCCGGCGCAGGCCTCCCTCAGTTGGCTCATGGGGAGCTGAAGACCCACACACCCACCCTCCCTTTATATCATGTTGTTTCTACTATTTGTTGCAATTTACAAGGTGGATGGCATGGGTCTTGATCTGGGAAAGGGGGGCAGGGGGCCTCCATCAAGTTCAAGTTCACGGAGATCCCTCTTTTCTTATTGCTAATGAACACCTCGTTTACAGGGAAGGAGAGAGTGTCAGGCAGGATGGCTTGGCCAGCAGCTCTCTCCTCCAGGAGGGCTGGGAATGTCCGACCAGAGGCCATTGGCCAACATGGAGTTGGTCAACGATGAGATCACGACCCATGCCTGATGTGCCAACCATTTTGCAGCCATCTGCAAGTTGGGGCCTTTTATTGCCAACTATATATACTAACCCGTGTTTAATTTTCCGCATTTGTACTCAATACAATATTGTTATCCTAACTTGGTGTATGTGTTTTACTTGAGAGAGGGGAGCAGGGGGTGGCAGTACGGTCTGGGTCCGCAAGTGACCTGGAAGGCCCTTCCAGTTTGATTTCTGTTTTAAAAAATGCTTCTCCTGGACACTCCCCCTAGAAGGCATTTGGGGGCAAAAATATTTTTTTAACACTAGGGGTCACAAAAATGGGCCTGGGAGCCATCTGCAAGCTGCACTTTGCCCATACCTACACTAGATAAAACAATAGTCTGACTTAGAATATGTTCCTAGAAATAATGTGGGTGTCAAGTTGAGTTTTTCTTTAGCACACCTGGGGGAAGCAGGCCAGTTCAAAAAGTGCAGGACACACAGAAAAGAGCAAGCCAAAGAGCTCAGTCTGTTTAATGGTAGAGCCAAATCTGCTGCTGCCGCCACCACCACTTTTTAATATAAAATTTCATTATTCTAAATAGTGCTTTATTGAGTAATGTAAATGAAAAGACAGTCTCGGTCCCAAAGAGGTTACATTCAAATTCAAATAGAGTGAGAGACAACAAAGGGGAGAAACTAAAGGGAGAATCAAAGTTAGAGGACAGATTAATTTTTCATGAATTCTGTGTCATGGGTATGGCTGTTTAAAAAAGTGTCAGATTAACTCTCTGTTGTACTATTCGTATAGGATAAGAAAAGTATACCAGACTACAGCTTTAGCATTGTGGGTTTGCTGACAGTCCTGGCTATGTAGCTGTTAAATCAAGACTTCTTAACAAAATATACAGAAAGTATGGTATAGGATTCTGGTTGTGCAGTTGTTTCCCTCAGGTACAAAACTTCAGAGGTACATGTCAGGAGTTAAATTAAGAAAAGCCTTTTTTTTCTGTTTGTGTGTGTGCATGCATATGTGTGTGTGTGTGTGTGTGTGTGTGTATATATATATATATATATATATATATATGTAGCAGTTAATGCTGTGTGATCTTATTGCCAAAAATCCATTCTCTGCTGTGAGTAATCCTATATTTCCTCTGTGCCAAATGGCACTGTTGTGCATGTCAGAAGGCAGCTAATGCCAGTTAAACACACTGAAATAGCAAAGTGCTTTATCACAGCTATCATTTCAAGCTTAGCAGCTTGCAGGGTTATCCATTTCAAGAGCAACGTGTTGTCGTTTCCCCCCCACCTTCCAAAAAGGCACTTTTCATAACATGGATATAAAGGTAAAGGTTCTGTGCAGGTGCCACAGCCGGTTTCAAGCCAGGAACAGATGGCCCATTTCTTGGAGGGAGTCCCATAAGATGGATTACTCTGCTGATGCAGAATGATACACCAGAAAATTGCAGATTCACCATGACCACTCTTTTAACTTCCTTAATGCTTTTATTCTCTCCCCCTCTTTCATTTAGGGTTGTTTTGTTTTTTTCTTTCTTTTTAAAAAAATTCTGCTTTGTGCTGCTCAGAAAATCTTTGATAGACAACATACAAGCTCACTCACAGCAGGAGAGAGATTAATCATTAAAAAAAACTATTACAATGTCTCTAAAGGGGAGGAGAAAAAATAAAACAGAGGAAACAATGGTTGTGTGGGTAGTACAACATATTCAGTTTCCAGCAAGAGTGTAGCCATTGAAAAATTGATTTCCAGGTAAGGGCAAAGATTTCTAAATGCCCTCAGTTAAGTGACTGTATATAGCAATCTTCTTTCACTCTTTTGGAGGTAGTTATTTACCGAAGGAGATATTGCCAGTTATATATTGTGTGTGTGTGTTGTGTGCCTTCAAGTCATTTCCAACCTATGGTGACTCTAACCTCCTATCGTATGGTTTTATTGCCAAGGTTTATTTGGAGGTGGCTTGCCATTTGAGGTTGAGAGAATGTGACTTGCCCAAGGTCACCCATTTTTTTTAAATCATCCATGGCTCATTAGGAGCCCATAGGAAAAGCAGATCATACTAGATGGCATCATCCCCTTTGAGTTCCACTTTGTAAAGTTTAGCACACTTCTGAATCTCATATGGCATCACTAGCCAATGATGCAAAGAGAACAGGGCTAGCCCAAGAAATTTTGCTGCCTGAGATGGAGCAGCCAGTGCCCTCCAAATCTGCCATGCTATAAAGTACTTGAGGTTGGCCAGAAATTCCACAAGCACTTCTTTCCACTCCCTGGTAGTAAAGATAATGAACTAGATAACATAGACTTTATTGAATTTTTGTGACACCCCAGTCCATCTGGCTGAAATGTCTGCCATACTCTGCCAGTGCCATTCCCAGGCCCACCCAATCCGGGCTGGGTGAAAGCATGAATTTTGTGCCCAGACAGGAAGGAGGCAAGGCTCCTACTGGCACACAGGTGCCTTTGGGGATAGGGTAGACTTCTGGAGACACCATTTTGGGCAAGTGGCCATGTGTTAAGGGCACCATCATGACACCATGCCTGAGCCCGGTGTGATCTGCAGACAGGAACTAGGTGATGCTTTGCAGTCCCCATAGGCATCCACCTGGAGCTGTCAAGCCTAGGGTGAGGATGTCGGCCATGACTGCCCTTCCCACCTATGAAAGCATGGATAGAGGAGACAAGGGTGGAGATCATTTCCTTGCTTGACCTCCCTGGAAGGGGTCTGTCTTATAAACAGGCATTAGGCCTGAGGTACTGGGTAGGCCGCCTGCACAACTGACCCTACTTTATGTTGTTTTGATCTTAATTAATAAAGTGACCCTAGTTCGAATCCAATACATCAGTCTTGCCATTTCATTTCCATTTCCACATGCAAAGGTTAGGGCCATTTTGTAAGGGGCCAGAGAAGTGCACAGTGTGATGATAATGTGACCTAGAGAAATCTGGTCAAATATACCACTGACTGTATGCATGTGAGCTCTGTGTATGTGTTATACATTTCATGCTCTGTTTTAATAGGTATACACAGCACCAAACAAGACAGAAAATGAACAACAGGTTAAGGAATGTTTTTAAAATTGCAACATTCTTTTTAGATCATAAAATGAATTTAATGCTTTAGCCCTGTGGATATAAATTGAGCAAATGTAATTCTAGGATCAGGAAGGGTGGCCCTGATGCTTTGTTTATTTTCTGTCGCCTATTACTTTGACTTGCTACTCTTGTTCTCTTTGCCTCCCTCTGAGAGGAGCTATATATGCAGCAATTGCCTTCAAGCAGCATGATTGAAATGGCTCTAGATGTAAAGCTAATGGGGTCCTAGATGTAACGCTAATGGGCTCCTCTTAGCTGCTTGGAGGTATAAAGCCAGAATAAGCCAGAGTCATTTTTGGCCCAGGGAAATGTTTCTTCTGGATGGTTCAGCCTCGGCTGCCCCAGGAGAGCAAGAATCCTGACATAAGCCTGGTGTGTAGTGCTGCTAATGAAGCTATGTGGGGTAGAGGTGGAAAAGGTGCCTCTTTCCCTGCTCCCAACCCCAGGGTTTACTATTATTCTGATTATATTGACAATCCATACAGAACCTGCTATTTGAAGGCCATCTGCAGCAGAGGTCTTTAACAAAGCCATGGCAAAGAGCAATGGGACTGGCCTGAAAGTAAGCCAGCATCAGAGAGCTATGAGATTTGTTTTGTGATAGAGGAAAACACATGCAAATGAATGGGCCAGGTTTTAGAATGATGGAAGCAGAACTGATAATGATCTCATTCAGAGCAGCATGGATATTGTTCAGGTTTGCTGTGCCTTTGACTAAAGTTTCTGTGAGCAACTGGAAGGCAGCAGAGCAAGTCAAGGCAAAGGGAGCCTTATTCTTGTACATATACATACACATATATCCTTGTCACTGATGATGTTAAAGGTATAGTTTGTTTTAGCAGAAAAAGACATGAAGGAATATACTGACACCTTTGAGACTAACTGGGAAGAAGAAATTTCTAGCATATGCTTTCACGGACTCAGTCTGCTTTATCAGATGCATGAAAAGAAGCCTCTGTGGACAGACATATACATAAATGTGTGTGTGAGAGAGAGTGAGAGTGTGTGTGTGAGAGAAGTCATGGAAATGTGAACTATATTGGAAGAGCAATAAGTATCACTTTAATGATGGTTTTAAATAATAGTTAAAAGAACAAAGGTGGGAGATAGGTTTTGCATAGAAGCCTCAGATAAGCAGTTAAACATATGTATAGTGGAGGAAAGCTTTTGTCTAGTAGTGCTTTGCTATGGATGCAAGACCAGTAAAATGTTGTCATAGACCAGGGTTAAGAAGAATCTTTTTATGTGTGTGGCTGAGCTTAAAGCTATTGTTTTAATATATGTCTTGTATTGTTCAGACTACTGCTAATAGATTGGAATTTGTGGATATATCCGAATTCAGCAGATTTCTCTTCCCAATTTTTTGTTTGTTTGTTCAAGAACTACTATTTGAAGGTCCAAGACAGAATGTCCAGGGAAGCTGAAGCGTTCTCCTGGTTTTTGGAGTACAGGTATTCCTTTTTCTAATGTCAGATCTCTGTCCATTTTCCCTCTGGTATAGAGATTGCCTTGTTTCTCCAAAATAGAGTGAAGAGGGACATTGTTGATACAGGATGGCATGTTCCACATTGAAGGATTAACAAGTGAAGACATCTCTGATATTGTGAACAATGTTATAAGGCCCTGTAATGTTGCTACCAGACTAAATTTGGGGGCAGAGCTGGTATCTGGATTTATAAAAAAGGTCTTCTTCCTGAATTTCCATTCATGTTTATCATGTTGCAGCCAGTGGCTCATAACCTTTTCTTTACCAGGGGTCCCCTTTAGAATCATAGAATCATAGAGTTGGAAGAGACTACAAGGGCCATCTAGTCCAACCCCCTGCCATACAGGAATCAATCTCTCTATATAAAATGCTTGGGTATGTTTCTGATCCCAGTGTACTGATTGGCCACTTAGGAAACATACCCAATGAATCCCCTCCTTCCTCTCACTCCCTCAAATTCCCTGCAAATTCCCTCTCCACACCACAGTCCACACAATCCTGCCACTCAAATCCCCAGCCTCACAAGGGCCCCTCCCTCCTATCACTCCCTGAGCCACTCATCACCTGCATGTAAAACTATGTCGTATGTTACGCTGGGTACAGCTAGTACCTTTAAATATCTTTTGTTGCTGCAGACCCCCAAGACTTAACTCAAGATTTAAAACAACAACAACAATATCCAATAATAATAGTACAATTGTACTATCCATTAAACCTTCCCTCAGAGGCACTGGAGGGGAAGGAAAGACCTTTTTCCTGCTTCATCCTGCAAGTTTGTGGATGGAGTGGATTGAATGGCAATGTGTAGGCCAAGCCAGCCAGCCTTTGCCTTTGCCCTTGTCATGTGGCCACTCCACTGCAGGGAGGAGATGGGCCTTCAAGCCTTCGCAGACCCCCTGTGAGGATATTGCGCCCCCCTGGGGGTCCAGGGACCACTGGTTAGGGATCACTGTTGTAGGCTTTTATGGACTAGAGACCCTTTTATAATCAACTCAGCCTTTTACTTCATGATTGATTACTTACAAATAAAATAAAATAAAACAAACGTTCAACAACAACAATAATAATAATAATAATAATAATGCTCTTTCTAAGAAAATTAATGGATAGAAGGGCCTTGTACCATGAAGGTAATTTAACCCAATTTGAATTTCATAATACATATAGATATCTGACAAATAAAATGAAATTATAAAGTCATTCCTAATTCCTTTTCAAATTAAGATGGCTTCAGATAGAAACACCACCTCCCTAAGTTTTGAATTTTGCTGTACATTTCAATTTGAAAAAGCAATTTCAGGATGCTTGGAATTCACTCCAGTGAATTCCAAGCATCCTCCTCAAGGGAAGTAGAGTCTTTGGTGTAAGGATCACAAGATGGCCACAACAGGGGCAGTAAGAAGTGCTTGTGTTCAGCTTCTCTTTGATTTACTGCCATTGTTTCCATGTCACAGTGATATTCTCTAGAAAATGTAACATTACATTATTTGGCATGCTGGACGAATATGCTAAGTACTTTATGGCTGTGACAAGATGTTTCCATTTTCTGGGTTAAAACTCCCAACCTTTCACTTCACAGATTCTTATTAAGGATTATCTTAGAGAAAAAATGGGAAAAAAAAAAAGAGGAGGGAAGGGTGGGTGGAAAAAAACCCCCCACATAAAACTTAAAGATCAACACATCAGGAAGACTTCTGAGAGTGTGAAATGTAATTACCAAGATACCTTATAATCTAGTTATAGTCTAGGCTGTTGAATTAAATTATCATGATCTGTAACTAAATATAAAAGGTCCAAATTTGGAAGCAGATAGCGGAGAAAGCTTTTGGTGACCAATAATAATCACTGCAGAAGGATATTTTTTGGATTATAGTCCTCTCAGAAATCACATTATCTCAAACCTTGCAATATATACCAAGAAACTCTATTGTTTGTACTGCCATTTTGAAAAGATTTATTTCCCTGGGGAACAAACCAGAGGAAATCAGTAAAGCAAAACCTGCTTTCCTCCCAGATATGTAATGCATTGGCTTCTTGGTATATAAATTGCTCAGTACCTAGCTACACTGACACAAGCTTTGTGCATGTCCTTGGAGTTCTTATCTCTCTTTGGTTAAGCCCAGAAGATTTACCCCTCCCCCATGCTAAAGTGAAAGCACTTGTGAAAGAGGAACCACAGTAGTTGGGAGGGAAAATGTTGTGAGTCATGACTCATAATCATTTACATTTAAGAACACAGAGGCATTTCTAACCACACTCTTGTTGGTACAGAAATAAAGCATAACTTGGGATCTTAGCCGCTCACTCCAATAGAATCAATGTTCATGAAGCATTGCTTAGACTAGAAACCTCAAAGTACTTTTACTAGATTGAAACCCCATTCTGAACGCCAGTTCAAAAACACAATTCAGCGTGAAAACAAGGTATGCACTCCTTTTGTGTGTTGTGTTTTAAAGGGAAATTGGGGATTCTTTCCTTCCTTCCTTCCTTCCTGACAGCACCACTGTTACAACACCAAATATATTGGGGATATATTCAAAAAATCAGCACAGGGCAGAGTGCAGCCACTGATGGAAAGCTGTTGTGTCCCCAGTACCCAAAAGCTGCCCATGCTGAAATATTGTGTTGTACATGGAGATTCATGGGTCACCTATCGCCACCACCTACGACTCCTCGAACGCTTTCATCAGCGCTGTTTACGCAGAATCCTAAATATACACTGGACTGACTATGCGACGAATGTTGCTGTCCTTGAGCAAGCAGGGATCACCAGCATTGAGGCCATGATATTGAGAACACAGCTGCGCTGGGCAGGGCACGTTTCTAGGATGGAGGACCATCGCCTCCCAAAAATACTACTCTACAGTGAACTTGCCATGGGTCAGCGTAAGAGGGGCGCTCCAAAAAAGTGATACAAAGACTCCCTGAAACAACATCTCAGGCTCAGCCAAACTGATCACCAACAATGGTCCACCCTGGCCTCACATCGGGAGGCATGGAGGTGCACTATCCACATTGCTGCAGCCTTATTTGAGAACTCACGCCGAACAAGTCTTGAAGAGAAACGACAACGCAAAAAGAATCACAACCCAGAAAATCATCCAAGGAGACCTTCTGCTGTGCTTTCTGCAACCGGACTTGTTTATCTTGGATTGGTCTTTTCAGTCATCAGCGCGCGTGCAGAAAGCACGGGATGAGTCCTTCCTGAATCTTCATTTGCGAAGAAAAGCCAGAGAGAGACATGGAGATTCCCTTTCCTATTGTGAATATAATGCTGTTTGGCCGAATACCCCCCTCCCCATATCAACACATTTGAATCACATCTATGTGCTTTCATGTCAGTAAAAACTTTGCAGAAACTCATCTGGCCACTGATAGAACAAAGATGCAGCTCTTGCAAAAAGGGTAATGTCATGCTCTGCTTTCCCTAGCTGTATTCTACTGAGATGAATATAGCAGAGCCTCACTATTGTATTGGTTCCAACCATGTTACACACCAGAGTATGTTCCAAACGGTTTCTTCATGAGGAAGATCACATCCAGTGGTGTCACAAGGAAATAACTTTTTTTTTTTTATAAACAGAGACACTCATAGAAAAGATTAAGTGAAAGAGGAATCCATGTTCTGATTTCGGACTTTTTCGGATGGAAGAAAAGTAACGCTAGCAGCGTCGCCAGGTTGCGACGCTGCAGCGCAAGAGGGCGTCCATTTCGGACGACGCTCCTCCCAGCAGTACTGTTGCAGTACTGCTGGGACATTTGAGCGTGATATTTTTCCTGACGCTGGGCAGGAAAAATATCACGCTCAAATGTCCTAGCGGTACTGAAACAGTACCGCTGGGAGGAGCGTCGTCCGAAACGGCCGCCCTCTTGCGCTGCAGCGTTGCAACGTGGCGACGCTGCTACTGTTACTTTTCTTCCATCCGAAAAAGTCCTTCCTCCCAGAACATGGGGGTTAAAAAAGAACATAATTATTAAAGCAAGGCATAGGATTGTTAAATGAGACGTGTTCCTTGGAGCTTGAAAAAGAGCTTGTATTTTTCACCACACACATTTGTACTGATTTTCATAATAGTAAAAATAAAAAATCATAGAATCATAGAATTGTAGTGTTGGAAGAGACCACAAGGGCCATCTAGTCCAATTCCCTTGTCACACAGGAAATCAGGATCAAAGCATCCCTGACAGATGGCCATCCAGCCTCTGTTTAAAGACCTCCAAGGAAGGAAACCCCACCATGCTCCGAGGGAGTGTGTTCCACTGCCAAACAGCTCTTACTGTCAGAAAGTTCCTCCTAATGTTGAGGTGGAATCTCTGTTCCTGGAGTTTGCATCCATTGTTCCATGTTCTAGTCTCTGGAGCAGCAGAAAACAAGCTTGCTCCATCCTCAATGTGACACCCCTTCAAATACTTAAACAGGGCTATCATATTGCCCCTTAACCATCTTTTTTCCAGGCTAAACCATACCCAGTTCCCTAAGTCTCTCCTCATAAGGCATCTTTTCCAGACCTTTCACCATTTTAGTCTCCCTCCTCTGGACACGCTCTAATTTAATATCCTTTTTGAATTGTGGTGCCCAGAACTGGACATAGTATTCCAGGTGAAGCCTGACCAAGGCAGAATAGAGTGGCACTATGACTTCCCTTGATCTAGACACTATACTTCTATTAATGTAGCCCAAAATCGCATTGGCCTTTATAGCTGCCGCATCCCATTGTTGACTCATATTCAGCTTGTGGCCTGCTAGGACTCCTAGATCCCTTTCGCATGTAGTCTCTTTCAGCAAGGTCTCCCCCATCCTATATCTGTGCATTTTGTTTTTCCACCCTAAGTGCAGTTCCTTACATTTCTCCGTACTGAATTTCATTTTGTTAGCTTTGGCCCAGCTTTCTAGTCTATTCAGGTCATTTTGAATTTTGATCCTGTCCTCTAGGGTATTAGCTACTCCTCCTAATTTGGTGTCATCTGCAAATTTGATAAGTATGCCCCTAATTCCCTCATCCAAGTCATTGATAAAGATGTTGAATAGCACTGGGCCCAGGACAGAACCCTGTGGCACCCCACTGGTCACATCTTTCCAAGACGAAGAGGAGCCACTGCTGAGCACCCTTTGGGTTCGGCCGGTCAATCGATTACAAATCCATTGAACAGTTAACTTGTCTACCCCACATTTTACAAGCTTGTTTGCAAGAATTCCATGGGAAATCTTGTCAAAGGCCTTACTGAAATTGAGGTATGCAATATCAACAGTGTTCCCTTCATCTACCAAGCTGGTAATTTTATCACAAAAAGAGATCAGATTAGTCTGGCATGACTTGTTTCTTTGAAACCCATGTTGACTTTTTGTGATGATGGCATTGCCTTCTAAATGTTCACAGAATTTCTGTTTAATGATCTGCACCAGAATCTATCCTGGTATTGATGTCAGACTGGACGATAATTGTTGGGATCCTCTTTTTTCCCCTTTTTGAAAATGGGGACAATATTTGCCCTCCTCCAGTCTGCTGGGACTTCTCCTGTTCTCCAGAAGTTCTCAAAGGTTATTGCCAATGGCTCTGAGATTACATTTGCCAGCCCTTTTAATACTCTTGGATGTAGTTCATCTGGTCCTGGAGATTTAAATTCATTTAGATTAAGAAGGTATTCCTCTACTACCTCTTTACCTATTCTGTGCTGGATTTCCACTATTGTGTCCTCTGTTCCATTATCCTCAGCTCGATCACCCTTTTGCTTTTCTGAAAACACTGAGGCAAAGAAGGTGTTGAGTAATTCTGCCTTTTCTCTGTCCCCTGTTAGCATTTTGCCATCTTCTCCGCATAGTGGCCTTATCATTTCCTTCTTCCTCCTTTTGCTGCGGACATACCCCCAAAAACCCTTTTTATTGTTCTTAACCTCTCTTGTGAGCCTGAATTCATTCTGCACTTTAGCTTTTCTGACTTTACTCCTGCGTGTGTTTGCTATCTGTTTGAATTCTTCTTTGGTGATTTCCCCCTTTTCCCATTTCCTATACATGTTCGGTTTAAAACTTAGCTCCGTTGAAAGTTCTTTAGTCATCCATCCTGTCTCTTGAGACACCTCCCATTTTTCTTCCTCATTGGTACTGTTTGGATTTGTGCCTTCAGCATCTCTGTTTTGAGAAAGTCCCATCTGTTTTGAAGTCCCTTCTCTTTTAGTATTCCTGACCATGGGATCACCCCCAGTATTTTCTTGAGTTTATTAAAATCAGGTCTCCTAAAGTCTAGAATGCATGTCTGACTATGCCTGGCTTCTCCTTTCCATTGTATAACAAACTCCAGGAGAAAGAACATGATCACTCTCACCTAAGGATCCCACCACTTGCACCCCATTAACCAGGTCATCCCTGTTGGTTAGGATCAGATCCAAAATAGTTGATCCCCTTTTTGCCTCTTCTACCTTTTGGACAATGAAATTGTCTTCCAGGCAAGTAAGGAATTTGCTAGACCTTGAAGTTTTGGTTGAGTTAGATTTCCAGCAAATATCAGGATAGTTGAAGTAACCCATCACTACTACATCTCTCCTTTCTGCATGTGTGTTCATCTGTTCTAGAAAGGCATAATCCAATTCCTCCGTCTGATTTGGGGGTCTGTAGTAGAGTCCCACAATAACATCCCTGTTGTTTCCCTCCCCTTTAATTTTTATCCAGATGCTCTTCACCAGGCTTCCAGTATTGATGTCATGGATCTCTTCAGTGGTATAAACATCCCTGACATATAATGCTATTCCTCCTCCTTTCCTGTTTGGCCTATTTTTCTTAAAAAGGTTATACCCCTCTATTCCTACATTCCAATCATGTGACTCATCCCACCAGGTTTCAGTAATCCCTATTATATCATATTTGCTTTGTTGTGCTAGGAGTTCAAGTTCATCTTGCTTATTTTCCATGCTCTGTGCATTAGTGTAGAGACATCTAAGACCATGTGTTCCCTTTACTTGATGCCTGTGTAAGTTTTTTGTCTCCCACTGTTGGGTCCTTGTGCTGTTTGCCTCGTTCCCTCTATGACAGTTTGACTATTTTATCCCGCCCTTTTGCCTTCCACAATACTGTCTCCCTCCCCCATATGACTCAGTTTAAAGCCCTCCTGATCACATTCTTGAGACTGTTGGACAAAAACCTTTCTGCCAACTGTTGTGAGATGCACCCCATCCCTTGCCAGAAGTCCCCCCTCATGAAACTGCAGCCCACGATCCAAGAATCCAAATCATTCTTGGTGACACCATCTATGGAGCCAGTTGTTTACATTGACTATTTTCCTTGCCTCCCTGTACCATGCCCTTCAACTGGCATAAGGGATGAGATGACAACCTGTGCATCCATTTTTTTCAGCTTCCTCCCCAGAGCCTCATAATCTCTTCCGATCTTCAGAAAGTTGTGCCTTGCAGTATCATTGGTTCCCACATGGACCAAAAGGAAGGGGTAATGATCCGTAGGCTTGGCCAGTCTTGTCATCCTCTCCATCACATCACATATCTTTATCCCAGGGAGACAACACACCTCCTGAGACATCTTGTTAGACCCACAAATCACTGCTTCTGTACCCCTCAGCAAGGAGTCCACCACCACCACCACATGCCTACCCTGAGGCTTAGCAGCGGCTGTTCCTTGCGGTGGTACTCTTAAGGTCCCCTGCACTGCCCCTGAAGTCTGTCCATGCTGTTCTTCCTTGTCCTTGATAAGGGAGAGAGATTCAAATCGATTCTGTAGCTGCAAGCTGCCAGAAGAATCCATGGTTTTTCTACTTCTGTGTGTGACATTACTCTAGCTGTCTACCTCAAGTGTATATGAAGTGACCCTCTCCTCCCCAGCAACTTCCTCTGTGTGGTCCCCATCCAAGACTGTTCATCCTGTTCTGTCTAGGAAAACCTCTTGCTCACGAATCTGTTGAAGTGTAGCTGCCAGTGTCTCCAGCAGCTGGACTTTCTCCTCCAAGAGGGCTACCAACTTACACTTGGTGCATGTGAAGTTCCCCACATCTGTAGATAAGAAGACAACCACCCCACAAGTGTTGCATGTGACTGCAGCAGTTCCCTCAGTGTCCATGCTGAGAATTCTTAAGTAATCAGTGAAAGAGGACTGTGGGCTTCCTCCTCAAAAAAATCCTCCAGTAATGATAAGAAGGAAAGATAAAACATATCCTGTAAACGTACTGGGGAAATTATAATATCACAAAGACAAGAACAAGGGCACAAATAGAACAACAGAAATAATAAAAGTTGAAGAGATGGAAAAAATAGGATTGTATTGGAGCAGCTGTGAAATTATATGAGCATGAAACATCTGACCAGAATGGCTCAAGAATAACGTGTCAACAGGTTAAGTGTTTGTTGGCTGCAGCTGTGAACAGATATCTCTTTTCAGTGATATTGTCAATATGTGCTTTCTCCACTGAAGGTGTAAGTTTCTATTCTGCATGAGCTTCCTGGAAGATTTAAAAGAATTGCATCCATCACTGAAGATCAACTGCATGGTGGTTTCCACCTGTTTCCACTATTACAAGTGCCAGGGGCTCAAACCTGAGTTCCCTTTCCCAGGAGCTCCAGGTTAGCCCTCTCTCTGTAGGGTTAGTCCTGAGTTCAGGATCTTCACTCCAGGATATTCTCCACAGTCCCCAAAACCATCCAGTAGCCACCACCACCACCCACTGAGTCAAACTGGGGGGCTTCTTTCCCCTTGGGACCCCCCTTTTCTCACGCACAACGCAGTGGGAAGTTGTGCGTAGTCTATATTAATCAGTGGCACTCCTTGCCACTATAGAATCAACTAACTCCCTCGTCCTAACCCCAGAGGAGGCTCACAGTAGCATAGTCAAGAGTAAGGCACATGGTAAGCATCAGTATAGGAAGATTAATAAGTTTACTTTATTCAAGAGAAGTAGTCATGCAATCTCACATGAGGCAGGATTCTCCCCTACCTCAGGCAGGCAGGCTTAAAGTGGTAGCAATACAGAGTATCAAGATCAAAGCATTACATTACTCTGGTTACATTCAGTTACTAATTTAGCTACATTCAACCAAAGTAAAGAAATTAAAAAGAATTCCCTAACGCAACTAAACAGGCCCTAATCTCTACTAAATACTTGCAGTTTGTTGCCTTGAGATCTTATCCAGGAAGCTGGGAGCAAAAGCCAGAGATGGAATGGCTGTGCTCTACCAGCATAGCTGTCTTTGTTTTCTCACATTTTCCAGAATCTCTCTCTCCAAATCCCTCTCATCTCATTCACACTGGTCTCAAACAAAAGCAATTAAATCCTCTCCAGATTTCATAGAATCATAGAATTGCAGAGTTGGAAGAGACCACGAGGGCCATCCAGTCCAACCCCCCTGCCACGCAGGAAATCTTGATCAAAGCATCCCCAACAGATGGCAATCCAGCCTCTGTTTAAAGACCTCCAAGGAAGGAGACCCCACCACGCTCCGAGGGAGCGTGTTCCACTGCCGAACAGCTCTTACTGTCAAAAAGTTCCTCCTCATGTTGAGGTGGAATCTCTGCTCCTGGAGCTTGCATCCATTGCTCCGTGTTCCAGTCTCTGGAGCAGCAGAAAACAAGATTTCCCGGGCTTAAAGCTGTAATTGGTCAGTCCAGTCACATGGTGTTATGGTAATGATGTCATCTCATTAGCTCTGTGAAGGTGGTGCTTGGGCCCCTTCCCATTAACCCTTTTCTTACCTGATACTATGCTGGCAAGACAATCTGTTTACAAACAAAGAGAGTTATAGTTCTCTAGCAGAATGATGGGAGTTGCACCTTGTGGCAAAATGATGGAACTCCATCATGACAACAAGGATGGACAAAGGGTGGCCCATGGGCCAGTAGCGAGTAGCAGCTTTTGGTTTCTGGAGCACCCATGATGATTTCTGAGCAAATATCATGGGGTATTTAATTTAGATAATTGCAATTTTAGACTACCCAGTAACCAGAATACTATATATTAAAATAAACACAGATCTCCATATTGGAGAATGATGACTGATGGAAGCTTATCATAATATTTCTAAGATATCCAATTTTCACGTATTAAATTTAAAGCTCTCTATATCTCAGAAAAGGTAAATATTGGTAGGACAACTGTTTTCAAAAAGTCATGGTTACTATCCCAGCATGGGAAACAAATGTTGCTCTGGGAAAGTCCATAGCTCAGTGATAGAGCAGAAGGTCACATGTTCAGTCCATGGCTTATCCATATGTTGCTATGGAAGACTGATGTCTGAGACCCTGGATAGTAACTGCCAATTGTTGGAGACCAGTGGCTCTCAAATTTGTGGTCTGCATATTCGTCCATGAGCTTGAAGCTTGTCCACAGAAAGCTTACGGAACAGTTGGGAATGCCTGTACTCCATCTTTCATTTGTTTTTTCCCCTTTGATAATGGAGGCAGAACCTATTTTGACCAGGAAAGGATTAGCAAGCAGGCAACCAAGATTCTGGTTTATGGGATATGATAATCTTGAAAGGCCAATGGTCTGACATAGTTAAAAGAAGCTTCATATTTTCTTGTACATGGAGGATGTTTAGTTCCCTGCTTCTGACAGTGACCCCTTTCACACACCAAGCACCCCACTAAAGACCATATACCTACCCTCAGCAGTAGCAACAGAGGGTTGCTGCTAGTAGGACAAGAAATCATTGTCCCTGTGTATGTATTGAAGGGCTTTGCATGTACATGTAAATTTCTCTGCATCTTGGCATATGATAGATGGTTACCATCAGTCTCTTAAAGAACTGGTTTCTGGGTTTTGTTTTCTTTCATCATACCACAATCTATGTGGGACGAGCTATGCAAAGAGTGCTGGCCCATTTCCCCATAGCTCCTATTGAGTTCTATAGGGCAAAATAATTTTGCTGGCATCTGAGGCCCATTTGAGAAGTGTGGGTGGACCTGCATTTTACTGCAGACACTGATCAGGTAGGAAAGGTTGAGCCTCCTGATCATTGGTACCTCTGACTGAGAGCGTGATTTTTTCTATCACAGATAAATGGCTACCAGCCACTTCTTTGGGCAAAAGTAAAATGCATGGGGATGTGTTTGCAAGACCTTAGCAGGACTATTAATAACAGGGTGCCTTGGAGGCCTGTCATTCATAGGGTTGCCATAAGTCAAAGCTGACTTGAAAGTAATTAACAACAACAAAATGTTGTGGCCAGTGTTGTGGTGGAGGTGGTAGTGGGTGGGGGAGGACTTTCTAATGTCATGTTTATGGACTTCCTGCCAGGAAGTGGAACTTACCTTGCTCTCCTCTCTACCTTGTGTATCTTCCAAATGCTCTTTGGAATCTTTCCAAATGCTCCTACCTTGGGGGCTTTGGTTAAAGAGAGGGAAATCCTTTCTGCAAGTTCCCATTCTACTAGCAGACAAATGGGATTGACTGCATCCCAAAACCTGTCCACCATTGCATAGCCCAGCCATTAAATCTGTCAAAGGTTCACCCACTGTTGCACAGGCCTTCCCTAAACACACAAACGCACACACTGAAATACTACTTATCATAATGACAGGCTTTCTTTAATGTTACAGTATAAAAATGTTAATGTTAACCATGTTAATGTTACAATGTAACATTGCAGTATAATAATGTTAATATTACAACATAAATTCCATTTTCAGACAGAGACTTGATTCTGAAATAACAAGGATTTAGTATCACCATTAAAGAGCCTCTGTACACCAAACTCCAGTGTGGTGTGCACGGATGCCCAGTTTACCTCCTTCACCTCCTTCCTTCAGACATCTCTCATTCTAATCAGCGCTGTCAATCGAAGCTTTCCCCTACACCCATGAATGGGCCTACTTTGTTGAATCAGCAAATCTGATACAGATGTAATATCTTCCATTAAGAAAAAACTGACTTGCTGTTTAATGAGATAATTAAATGGGGGGGGGAGGAGGTTGGACTTGGAAGATGAAAAGGATTGCTTTTAATTAGAGAAAACAGGTGCACATTTTTTAGAATATCTTCTAGCTTATTAAATTGTGCGTTGATGGGGAAGCTTATTAAATTCAGATGCAATATTGAAGTAGAGGCCAAACAGGAAAAAAACATGAGGGAATATCTGAAGATGGCAGAAGAGCATGGACGAATTTTTATTTAAATGTATATCACTACTTGACAATACTTTATAAATAGTCATAGGCTGAAGGTTAACAGATATGAGAGAGAAGAAGTAACAGATAATAATTGCATAGACCTTTGCATTGCTAATAACTGGAGTTAGCTAAACTGACTACAGCTGGCAAGGAAAGGAAAGATTGTTGTATTTTTTTGGAAAGATGAACTGGATTTTTATGTTCCTGAGATGCTCATGGATTTCAGAAGCACACAAATTTAAAAATTCCAAAATTCCAAGGCTGCATTGTGTGTGTGTGTGGTATGCCCCTTACTATGAGATGCCCTTGTATGTATACTTCTTCTCTTTTTTAAAAGTGATTAGTTAGCACAATCTTTCTAAGCCGAAATACTAAGAGATGGAGGGTTGTTGTTTTTTATTATTCTCCCTAACAGTGAAGTGTATTTACATACATGTAGGACAACTATGTCTTTATAAGACTAACGTGTTTTTGGAGACCAAGTGGCAGAAGAATAAAAAAAAGTGTCAGTTTTAATCAATATCATCTGACATTATGGGAATTGAATTTCTATATTTCTGCTAATACATTAGCTATATTCGGGCTTTATCTCCTCTTGCAGAATTGATTTGCTACCATTCAATTCACTTGGCTCTTGTCATGCAAATTGTGGTATTTCTGCCCCCATTGACTGTGCAAACTGAGATTAGAGTTGAAAATCAGGTCTCACTGACCAGCTGCTGTGTATTTTTCATTTGCTTTCTGACATTCCCCTTTTCCTCCCCTGACTAGTTCCATTCCCTTATTTTCACCTTCGTGCCTGGTAATGTGCTGATAATGCTGTCTCTGGGGATAGAGGGTCAGGAAACTGTGGGGAATCATTTTGTCTGCAGCTGTGCTTGGAAAGAGAGCATGTGTCTGGTATAATGCATAAGTGCAGAGAATGCATCAGGAGATGCTCACATGAGAAATGTTTTAGGTCGCAGATCTTTCTAGTGTTCTCAAGAAGTTCTGGGTTTCTCTCTTCATTGGACTCATTGATTTTCCTTATTGAATGGAGCGGACAGTAAGTTACAAACAACAACAGCCCTAGCATAACCCTCAGTGTTTGTGATGTTCCTCAAGACATTTTGTGTGTGTGTACAAACACGAGAGGTTGAAACTGTGGAGGAAAGCACAGCTCCTCCTATCAAATCTCTGCACCTGGGCAATGCCACCTTAGATCCTGTGGACTTCTTCTCAAAACAGGAGTACAGCTGTCCCTCCACATTTGCGGATTATACTTTTGTGGATTTGATTACTCATGGATTATTCTGCTGCCCTACACCATTTTTAACAGGGATGTCATAAATAACACTGGTTCCCATCTTGAGCTGTGTTCAGTTAAGTCAGGCTCAGTCAATGGTCAAGTCTTTGGTCACTGAGAGGAAATTAAACTGGTGGAGTGGCTGTGCCCGGCTAATTTGGGTGGGAGGCGGGAAGGGGATGGGATGGGGTGGGGGAGTGGGAGGAGGGAGAGATGGTGGTGCTTGGGGGTCTCTGGGGCTGATGGAGGGAGAGGGATGGGGGGAGGGGAGGAGGACAGAGCCACGGTGCACAGGCGGGTGGAATGGCACAGCAGAAGGAGGGCAAGTGCAGCAGGAAGAGAATGCAGCACACACACTTTGTGTGTGTGTGTGAAAGAGGTGTTTGTGTGCATGTGTGTATGTTTGACAGTCTCTTTGCTGCACCTTCCCTTCTTGGCTGCTCAGAGTGGGCAGGGGCAGTTTACTCATGAGTAAACAGGGGAAGACCAGTCTCCCCCTCCTTTTGCCCAGGCCACCTCCCATCTCATCCGTTGCTGCTGCTGTGGCCATTCCTTAGCTCATCCCCCCCTTAGGAGGCAAAACCCTGCATTTACACTCCTTCTCTGGTTTTAGTGCAGCAGCAGCATGCTCCTCTCCTTGGGTAGAAAGCCGGCCATGGCAGGAAGGGAATGGAAGGCATAGAGCAGGGATTGTAGTACAGGAGGAGGTCCATGAAGGTGACACCATGCTATTGCACTGGGCTGACACCAACCCTAGTGAGGGGGGAAAGTGCACCCTAGTGCACTCTAGGGGAGTGAGGGGGAAGTGCATGCTAGTGAGGATGTGGGGAAGCAGGGAAGAAAGTGAAGGATTGCTTGTTGTTGTTATTTCTGCAAACACTTCTTTCTTTTCCCTTCTGAGGGATGCGTGGTGAAGGGGGGAGGGAGAGATAGCTTTAGAGCCTTATTAATTTTCCACAGTGATGAAAGGATGTCCCCAATGTGTAAAAGGAATAGGAGCGAAGAGAGAGACAACCATGCTGGATTCCCCTTCAAGCTAGCAGCTTTTCCTTGTCCAGCAGAAGCAGTAACAGGAAGTGACCCTTTGCCTTCATCTCTGCTCCCCTCCCCAACTCCTCTCACTCTAGATGGCCACAGCTAATACTGTTGTCAGGGGCCTGAGGTGGCAGAGGGCAGATGCACCCATTGAGCAGCAGGGGATGGAGAGGCTGCCAGAGTGGCGCACGGGCTGAGTAAGGAAAACAGAGCAAGTCAGCCAGCGAGAGGGAAAGCAAGTGGGTGGGTGAGGGAACAGGCAGGTGAGTGGCAGTCAGAAGCTGGGCTGGAGGGGGCTGTAAAAAGGGTTTTGTTGGTTACTTTTAAAAGCTTTTTATGTTTTCTAATTTTTAAAATGCTTTTAAAGTATATTTTATTCTTTTAAATATTTTGATGTTTTAGTGATGTACAAGGTCTGTCTATTAAATAATGAGATTGATAAAATAACCCATCTTTATTTCTATGTTTTACAATTCTAATGCTTGCCCCCTTCAATATATTCCCCGTTCACACTCACACACTGATGCAGGCTTGTTTTCCACTGGTCGAAGGTGTGGAGCAGACCAGTTTCTGTCAGCTGCGTTAACACATCTGCCATTTTCTTCGTACATATTCCTTTCAGCACCCAATGGGGGACATCCAGAAATCAATTCAAAGTGCAGTCATATGGCTCTCAGAGAGGTTTTGCTAGCCTATCACAAAAACCGCAAAAGCGAAGGCCAATCGCCCTCTTTGACTGGGCATCTGCCTCAGTCACCTCTTGCTGTTCGCCCATCGTTGGAAGACTATATCTTCTAATGCTTGGGTGCTCAGAACAGTGTCAAGAGGCTACACAATGGATTTTGTGCAAAGGCTGCCCCTTTGTTTAACCAGTCATGAACATCCAGCGTGAAGGAAAAGCTTCAGCTAATGCGGGAAGCGATATCACATATCTGTCAGATTCAGGCCATAGAGCCAGTACTCTTGGTGCAGAGGTTTCAGGGGTCTATTCTCACTTGTTTCCGGTACCCAAGAAGAACAAAGAACGGAGGGTCATCCTCAGTTTCAGGGGACTAAACCATTGGGTGACCAGAAAGACATTTTTAATGGAAACACTATGTTCCATCCTCAAATGCATACAAAAGGGGGATTTTTTGGCATCACTGGATTTGCAGGAGGTGTATCTCCACGTTCCCATTCATCCAGCTCATCATCGTTTCCTCCAGTTTGCATTTCGGGAGGATCATTACCAGTACAGAGCCCTTCTCTTTGGGTTGTCAGCCTCCCTGAGGGTGTTCACAAAGGTCCTGGTGGCATTAATGGTGCACCTCCACAGAAGAGGGGTTCAGGTTCGTCCTTACCTGGATGACCTTCTCATCAGAGCGCCCTACCATCAGGTGCCTGGAACATTTCAGATTCATGGTCAATTGGGAAAAGAGCCAATTGGAACTGGTACAGAAAGACCTGGGGAGTGCAATAGACACTTGTGCCTACAAGGTGTTCCTTCCAGATGATAGGAAGGTGAATCTTCAACAAATGATTTGTCAAGTCTTAAAGCGGAAGTTCTCTCCGCTGTTGAGTTTGGTAAAACTATTAGGCCTTATGGTGGCATGCATTGACTTGGTGCCCTGGGCGAGGTTTTACCTCTGATCACTGGAGTGGTTCCTCCTTCCGCATCAGGACCAAATAGCGTCCAAACAAGCTGTCCAGGTCACATTAGATCAAAATGTGAGACAGTGCCTGAGTTAGTGGTTGGGGGACATTCTCAAGGAGGGGATGCCCATCTGGGAACCCAGGAGGATTCTGATGAGAACGGACACCAGTCTGAGGGGCTGGGGAGCCCACTGCAGGGGTCGGATGGCTCAGGGTCTCTGGTCAAGTCAGGAGTCCTCTTGCAGCATCAATTGGCTGGAAATGTGTGCAGTCCATGTGGCTCTCCCACAGTTCAAATGCTTGGTGCAGCACATTCTAGCATGGACAACATATCCACGGGGGCCCACATCAACAAACAGGGGGGACTCAGTCTCGCTCGCTCATGGCAGCAACAACGATCTTGTTTGATTGGGCGGAGATGCACCTACTCTCCCTCAGAGCAGAGTATCTATAAAGTATCTGCAATTTGCAAGCTGATTGATTAAGCAGACAGAATATGGACCCAGGTGAGTGGTGTCTGAATCCCCTAGTCTTGCAACAGGTGTTAAAAAAGTAATCCCCCTCCCTTCTGAGGACCGCTTGGGTAGGCCCCAGCATAAAGGAGTACCTTCCCACTTTGGTGGAGAATGGAACATTGGACTTACCATAGAGGTTCCTTCTCAGCAGAAGTGGGGAGGGAATCCTTTCCCACCTTACGGTTATTTTGTGTTTTTAAATGTTAAGTTATCCTATATTGGTTGAGTTGTTAGTTTGGTTGTGGGTCCCCCCTTTTTTCTTGGTGTTCATGGGAGCTTGCTTTTCTATCACTGGGGAGGGGGGATGGCCCTCCTCCTCGGGTGCTAGATCTCTTGCTTTCTATTCACTGTTTGCCCTGCCTGTTATCTCACGTGGGGAGAGCCAACCCAGCATGAAGGATTCTGTCCCCACTTCTGCTGAGATGGAACCTTCACGGTAAGTCCAATGTTCCGATCTCACCCAGAAGTGTTCACGCTGTACCAGCCATTTTCACTGCAGTGATGAGATTTAAATGGCCCAAGGTTTTGCACCCTGGCAATGCTGGCACCAAAACAGGACAGGTGATCTATTGACAGCTTCAGCCATCAATAAAAAGGCACATTAGCATAATGCCAGTAGAACCAAAAGGACATCGTCATCTAATATTGGCATCCTTTTGCGTTCCACTGGCGTCATGATTGCACCACATTTGCTGTGTCTTATAATCTCCTATACTTCAGAGGAAGGCACTCGATAAGTAGTCCTTGCCTAAGAAAACACCACGAAATTCATAAGTTGACAGGCAACTTGAAGGCACAGACATAAACACACCAAGAGAAATTTCTTTGTTTCACATACTTTACTCCTGATATTCATGGAGAGGGCCACAAAACTTTTGGATTATTCTGTTTTATTGTGGTTTAATTACTCCATTGTATATAATGTGTACATCATAAATATCTATGTCCAATTTATACAGTAAAGTAGAATTGTAAAAATTTCTGGAACCATATGCTTTCCCTCCTTTTTTCCAAAAAATGTTTGGAAAAATTGAATACATTTGTAAGGTCATATCTCTGTAACTGTAAAAGTAACTAAAACAAGCTGTTACACTGCAAAAGGAACGACAGTGTCTACTTGTAATGTAACTAACTTAAATTGCAGTTGGTTATTAGCAAAAGGAATTAATTACAAATAACTAGTTACTTGCAAGTTCTGCTTGAATAGCTTGAGCATGAGTATACCTTTTACCTGTGTCATCACTAAAGCCAGTGTAATCCCTCCCCCCAACAGTGTCACCTGGTGCCATTCGGCCTTTCCGCACCACCCTAGTGCTGCCACTCCTTTTACCTTATTCATGCCCACTGAGGAAAGTTAAGCTAATGAGTGACTGCTTCACAAAGCTATATTTGTATCCTTCATAAGCTTTTTGTCTCTGGATCTTGTCCGTTCAGATTCACAGTGGCAAGGAAAATGCTTCCCTGAAGAATTTCCCTGTAGATATAAGGCCTTTGGTTGGAAATAGTGTGTTCTTGTCTCATATTAACAATAAATAAAGTGCCTGGCTTGATGTTCTGTATTGTGGGCTCTGAAGTATTTTTGGCTGTAAATTGTGCTTTTTGCCTGACACTCCTAGAGATGAGCAAGCACCTCCTGCAAGCGGCAGAGGGAGAGCATCTGGCAACATGCCTAGTATCCTAGTTGTGGTTCAGGGTTACTGAATCAACAGGCCCAAAGTTCCATTTTTACAAGATGATAATCAGGTTTCTAGGCAACAGAGCCTATTTTCAGTTCTCTCCCATTGAGAGAAATGCCTCCTTGTGCAGGCAGGCAGGCAAGAAAAAGTGACAGATTTCAACAGTCTCTAATTTGAGCTGAAAATAAAACTTAGCCCCTGAAATCGCAGGGCAAGGCAGCATAAAAACCTAGCACTGGGAGCACTAAGAAGTAAATTGTTCCCAATAATTAAACTAAGCTACATAGAAGCCATGCTGATTGAAGCCTACCTCAGGTGTGTGCAGAAAGACATCTTCTTCAGTGCATCCATCACCCCTGCTGTGTGCTCAGTCATGCCTTACAGCAATTATCAAGGAAATATTTAAACAAAAGGTGGGGGAGGGGAGTTGGATTTTTAATGTCCAGAGTTAATTTAAGGTACAGTCTGTTGGAAATATTTCCTTTGAAAGTCCCATTGAAATAAAGAAGAAGTGCTCAGAAGTCCAATCCTGCAATACAAATCCCATTCATTGGTAGGTTTATAATGTAAAAATGTTATGTTTGGAAATAATATACCATTGTGGCATAAAATATATTGCCATTAATTCAGTGCTAGTCCTATCACAAATCCTCTTGAAATATATGGGATTTGTTAGTCACAACTAAATCAAGTCTCATTGATTTTGTTGGGTCTACTTTAGGTAGGACTAACAGTGGAAATCCACTATTTTCCTTCTCTATTCATTTTGTTTTCACATTGATGCTAAGGCCCATTCATCCTGAGCAGATCCCTGTATCAATCTGGCAGTAGGCGAGGACAGAAGTAGATAGGGGGTGCTGCATTGTTTTTAACTGGACTGTTTTAAATAGCTTTTAATCTTTTTAAATGGCACATTATTCTTTTAAAAGGAGAATCGAATTGTTTTTAATACTGTGAATAGTTCATACTATTTTAATGTTCACTTTTGAATGTTTTTAATTGTTCTTTTAAATTGTTAGCTGATTTGAGTCCCAGTCTTTGGAGAAAAGCAGGCTAATAATAACAATTACTACTACTACTACTACTACTGTTTGCCAACAGTCTCAAGAATTTGATCAGGAGGGCTTTAAACTGAGTCAAATGGGGGAGGGAGACAGTATTCTGGAAGGCAAAAGGGCTGGAGAAAATAGTCAAACTGTCATAGAGGGAACAAGGCGAACAGCGCAAGGACCCAACAGTGGGAGGCAAAAAAACTTGCACAGGGAGCAAGTAAAGGGAACACATGGTCTCAGATGTCTCTACACTAATGCACAGAGCATGGGAAATAAGCAAGATGAACTAGAACTCCTTGCACTACAAAACAAATATGATATAATAGGCGTTACTGAAACCTGGTGGGACGAGTCTCATGATTGGAATGTAGGAATAGAGGGGTATAACCTTTATAGGAGAAACAGGCCTAACAGGAAAGGAGGAGGAATAGCATTATATGTCAGGGATATTTACACCAGTGAAGTGATCCATGACATCAATACTGGAAGCCAGGTGGAGAGCATCTGGATAAAAATTAAAGGGGAGGGAAACAACAGGGATGTTATTGTGGGACTCTACTACAGACCCCCAAATCAGACGGAGGAATTGGATGTTGCCTTTCTAGAACAGATGAACATACATGCAGAAAGGAGAGATGTAGTAGTGATGGGTGACTTCAACTATCCTGATATTTGCTGGCAATCTAACTCAGCCAAAACTACAAGGTCTAGCAAATTCCTTACATGCCTGGAAGACAATTTCATGGTCCAAAAGGTGGAAGAGGCAACAAGGGGGTCAGCTATTTTAGATCTGATCCTAACCAACAGAGACGACCTGGTTAATGGGGTGCAAGTGGTGGGATCCTTAGGTGAGAGTGATCATGTTCTCCTGGAGTTTGTTATACAATGGAAAGGAGAAGCCAGGCATAGTCAGACACACATTCTTGACTTTAGGAGAGCTGATTTCAATAAACTCAGGGAAATACTGGGGATGATCCCATGGTCAAGAATACTAAAAGAGAAGAGACCTCAAGACGGATGGGACTTTCTCAAAAGGGAGATACTGAAGGCACAATTTCAAACAGTACCATTGAGGAAGAAAAATGGGAGGTGTCTCAAGAAACCAGGATGGATGACTAAAGAACTTTCAATGGAGCTAAGTTTTAAACGGAACATGTATAGGAAATGGAAAGGGGGGGAAATCACCAAAGAAGAATTCAAACAGATAGCGAACACGTGTAGGAGTAAAGTCAGAAAAGCTAAAGCGCAGAATGAGCTCAGGCTTGCTAGGGAGGTTAAGAACAATAAAAAGGGGTTTTTTGGGTATGTCCGCAGCAAAAGGAGGAAGAAGGAAATGATAGGGCCGCTACGTGGAGAAGATGGCAAAATGCTAACAGGGGACAGAGAAAAGGCAGAATTACTCAACACCTTCTTTGCCTCAGTGTTTTCAGAAAAGGAAAAGGAGGACCAACCTGAGGAGAATGGAACAGAGGACACAATAGGGGAAATCCAGCTCAAAATAAGTAAAGAGGTAGTACAGGAATACCTTCTTAATCTAAATGAATTTAAATCTCCAGGACCAGATGAACTACATCCAAGAGTATTAAAAGAGCTGGCAAATATAATCTCAGAGCCATTGGCAATAATATTTGAGAACTCCTGGAGAACAGGAGAAGTCCCAGCAGACTGGAGGAGGGCAAACGTTCCCATCTTCAAAAAGGGGAAAAAAGAGGATCCCAACAACTATCGTCCAGTTAGTCTGACATCAATACCAGGGAAGATTCTAGAACAGATCATTAAACAGAGAGTCTGTGAACATTTAGAAGGCAATGCCATAATCACAAAAAGTCAGCATGGGTTTCAGAGAAACAAGTCATGCCAGACTAATCTGATCTCTTTTTTTGATAAAGTTACCAGCTTGGTAGATGAAGGGAATGCTGTGGACATTGCATACCTTGATTTCAGTAAGGCCTTTGACAAGTTTCCCCATGACATTCTTGCAAACAAGCTTGTAGAATGTGGGCTAGACAAGTTAACTGTTCAATGGATTTGTAATTGGTTGACCGGCCGAACCCAAAGGGTGCTCAGCAGTGGCTCCTCTTCGTCTTGGAAAGATGTGACCAGTGGGGTGCCACAGGGTTCTGTCCTGGGCCCAGTGCTATTCAACATCTTTATCAATGACTTAGATGAGGGAATTAGGGGCATACTTATCAAATTTGCAGATGACACCAAATTGGGAGGAGTAGCTAATACCCTAGAGGATAGGATCAAAATTCAGAATGACCTGGATAGACTGGAGAGCTGGGCCAAAGCTAACAAAATGAAATTCAATACGGAGAAATGTAAAGTACTGCATTTAGGGCGGAAAAATGAAATGCATAAATATAGGATGGGAGAGACCTGGCTGAATGAGACTACGTGCGAAAGGGATCTAGGAGTCCTAGTAGACCACAAGTTGAACATGAGCCAACAGTGTGATGCGGCAGCTAAAAAGGCCAATGCAATTTTGGGCTGTATCAATAGAAGTATAGTGTCTAGATCAAGGGAAGTAATAGTGCCACTCTATTCTGCCTTGGTCAGACCTCACTTAGAATACTGTGTCCAGTTCTGGGCACCACAATTCAGAAAGGATATTGACAAATTGGAGCGTGTCCAGAGAAGGGCAACTAAAATGGTGAAAGGTCTGGAAACAATGCCATATGAGGAGAGACTTAGGGAGCTGGGTATGTTTAGCCTGGAAAAAAGACGGTTTAGAGGCGATATGATAGCCCTGTTTAAGTATTTGAAGGGATGTCACGCTGAGGATGGAGCAGGCTTGTTTTCTGCTGCTCCAGAGACTGGAACACGGAGCAATGGGTGCAAGCTCCAGGAACAGAGATTCCACCTCAACATTAGGAGGAACTTTTTGACAGTAAGAGCTGTTCGGCAGTGGAACGCACTCCCTCGGAGCGTGGTGGGGTCTCCTTCCTTGGAGGTCTTTAAACAGAGGCTGGATGGCCATCTGTCGGGGATGCTTTGATTGTGATTTCCTGCGTGGCAGGGGGGTTGGACTGGATGGCCCTCGTGGTCTCTTCCAACTCTGCAATTCTATGATTCTATGATACTACTACTACTACACTGAATGGTACCTCCAAGTTAGTTTGTTGAGAGAGGCATTCTTTGCATAGAAAATGTTCTGACCCTGGTACATCTCATCAAGAACTCCTGTGGTGCTTATAGCCACAACTGTTGTACAAGATTGTGAAAGCTACAGCATTTCAGGGAGGGAAAGAGCATGTGGGGGAAAGCCCAAGAGAAAGGAATAAGAACCTTCTCAGACTCGTTGGTAGGAACAAGGGAGAGGATCTTCTCAGTGGCTATTCCCAAATTTTGGAACTCCCTCCTAGGTAGTCTAGGATAACTCCCTCCTTACTCTTCTTCTGCCAGCAAGTAAAACCTTTCCTGTTCCATCAGGGTTTTAGAAATCTACTGTGATGGGCTTTTAAAGATGTGCTGTGCTATTTTGTTGATTTTTATATTAATAACTTGTAAGCCACTTTGAATCCCATCATTGTTTAAAAAAAAGCATGCTATATATAGTAGTGGGGAGAGAAAGAAAGAGAATCATAGAGTTGAAAGAGTCCCTATGGGCTATCAGGTCCAGCCCCCTGCTCAGTGCAGGATCTCTAGCTACAGCATCTCCAGCAGGTAGCTGTCCAGCCTCTTTTTGAAAATGTCCATAGAAGGAGATCCCACTACTCCCCTAGGCAATTGTTTCCATTGCTGAACTGCCCTCACTGTCAAGAAGTCCCTTCTAAGGTTCAATTGAAATCTACCCTTGTGTAGCTTGAAACCAGTAGACCTAGTTCTACCCTTTGAGGTAGCAGAGAACAAGCCTGCACCCTCCTCTTTGTGGCAGCCCCTTAGGTATTTAAAGCATGTGATCATGTCAACCCTCAGTCTTCTCTTCACCAAGTTGAACATGCCCAGCTGCTTCAGCCTCTCCTCTTATCATCCTCATTGCCTTCTCTGAACTCTTTCCAAATTGTCTGTATCCTTAAAATGAGGTGCCCAGAATTGAACACAGTACTCCAGTTGAGCCCTGATCAGTGCAGAATACAGGGAAACTATTACTTTCCTCGATTTGGAAACCATGCCTCTATTAATTGTCTAATCTCCTTTAAACTTGCATTTTGTGATTTTTAACTATGTGTTACATTTCTTATTGCTTAAAAAGTCCATGAACAGTTTTCAGTCTTTAAAAATGTCTTCAATTGGCTTTTAAAACCCATGTTAGGTTGGCAATTTGGGCTAACTCAGCAAACTTAACAATCCATTCTTCCATCATTGCTGCTTCGATCTACTATTTCCAGATTTGGGCAAACAATGTTCTTGCTGCTGTTATCATATATTGAAGAATTAATCCATATTTACTATCCTGTTCTTTATCCATAATATTCAGCAAGGATATTTCTGGTGACGTTACAAAATCTACCTTAATTTTTTTGGTTTAACATGTAAATCTTAGACCAATAACTTTTCAAAAGAACCCTCCTTCTCTTCACATCCCCAACAATGATCTTATACATTTTCAACAACTTATTGGAGTAACGTACCATCTATACATCAGCTTATACAGGTTTTCTTTTAAATTGCTATACAGTACAAAGTAAATTTTATGTCTTTGGACCCCAGTTTTCCCCATATATCCATTTGAACATTATGCCCAACATTTTGGGCCCACCTTATCATGTACTCTTTTATAGGCTTATCTTCCAACTCTAGTTTTCAAAAGCTATTTATATACTTTTTAAATTACATTTTTATCATCTTTACACAACTCTTAATAAAAATCATTTTCTCTGGCCTCTACTGCATTTCGTTCATCTTGATTAAAAATACAAGCAATAGCTTTGCAGTTATGCAGAACAGCATGTAGGAATGGGTTAGTGAGAATTCCATTTAAAGCCCATGCAACCAAATACTGTATCTAAATTTCAAAAGGAGTTGGGAGAGGTAAGGAAAAGGAAAAGGAAAAGGAAGGAACACGAGCAGACAATAATTGCTACACATAGAATTCCAAAGAAAATCAATAGGGTCAATCCCTTTCTTAGCCAGGCTATATTGCCAAGTAGAATCTTGCATTTCAGAGTATATACAGAACTACTTGGAGTGAGAGGCAGCACCTTTGCCCTTTCTGATTAGATGTTGGTAGGAAGAGTGAAAGCAAAATGAGAGTCTATTAGAATCAGTAACAACCAGCCTATTAGCAAAGATACATTTTTATGTGTTTGGTATTGTGATACCTTCCATTCATGATGCGAGTAGTTTAGCCAGGAGATCAGAAACAAACCTGCCACACAGTGATGTTGGACTACAGCAATCAGCGGTTGTATCCCAACAGCATCTGGGGTCCTGAATTTGGAACGTATGGACACTTCCACAACAACTCACAGCTTGCAGTGCTAAACTGCCAACTAGTCTCAAAAGGACAAAGAGCTCCAAAGGAGTGCTGGGTACATAAATGAAACAAAACTAGATCTTTCTTTATTCAGGCTGCCTGGGAGGATACCACCTCATGTAGTACTGTTGAGCTGTATCAGAATGTAGGGATTTGTCACACAGTTTCAAATGAGCTGATGACGAGGGCACCACTATTAATTAATTGCAGCAACCTCTATTATACATCAGGGATTGCTAACTGGAAAGCTTGGTAGGTAGTTTTTGCTCCTACACAACTGTGGAATAGGTGGTTTCAGCCATTTTTGGTCACTTTTCTTCATTGGGGGCAGGGGTTGGAGAGGTTTGGAATGCTATCTGTCACAGTGGCATTGGACAAACTAAGATAAAGCACATCCATTTTAGGGTGTGTAGGTTGCAGGTGATCAGAGTTGCCTTGGCATGTCTACCAATGTCCGAGGGCTACAGAAACAGCCCCTGGGGTCCATGCAGTTCATGGGCTGCAGTTTGTCCACTGCAGTACAACAAAAGTCTGATAAGAAATAAAGCAAGCTCTGCTAAAGCAATGCTGAAAAAGACTTCCTATCAAGAAGTCAAGCAACATCAAACGAGTCTTATCTTCAATTGCCTTTATAATCCTGACATGTTTCACACAGGGAAGTCCAGGGTTAATTTAGGTATGTAGGCTCAGAGTACTGGTCATGACCTATAAAGCTCTTATACGGCCAAGATCCTGATTATATAAGTCTGTATCTGTCTATATGAGCCTGCCAAAGTATTATGACCTTCAGAGGAGGGCTTTCTGTCTGTCCCACCACTCACCCAGGCTTGTCTGGTGAGAACATGGGAGAGAGCCTTCTCAGTGGCTGCTCCTAGGCTGTGAAATCCCTCCCAGGGGAAGCTTAGTTCATAGAATCATAGAACTGTAGAGTTGGAAGAGACCACGAGGGCCATCCAGTCGAACATCCTGCCACGCAGGAAATCACAATCAAAGCATCCCCGACAGATGGCCATCCAGCCTCTGTTTAAAGACCTCCAAGGAAGGAGACCCCACCACGCTCTGAGGGAGTGTGTCCCACTTCCGAACAACTCTTACTGTCAAAAAGTTCCTCCTAATGTTGAGGTGGAATCTCTGTTCGTGAAGCTTGCATCCATTGCTTCGTGTTCCAGTCTCTGGAGCAGCAGAAAACAAGCCTGCTCCATCCTCAACGTGACACCCCTTCAAATATTTAAACAGGGCTATTATATCGCCTCTTAACCATCTTTTTTCCAGGCTAAACATACCCAGCTCCCTAAGTCTCTCCTCATAAGGCATGGTTTCCAGACCTTTCACCATTTCAGTCACCCTTCTCTGGACACGCTCCAATTTGTCAATATCCTTTTTGAATTGTGGTGCCCAGAACTGGACATAGTATTCTAGGTGAGATCTGACCAAGGCAGAATAGAGTGGCACTATGACTTCCCTTGATCTAGACACTATACTTCTATTGATGCAGCGCAAAACCGCATTGGCCTTTTTAGCTGCCTCATCACACTGTTGACTCATGTTCAACTTGTGGTCTACTAGGACTCCTAGATCCCTTTCGCATGTAGTCTCATTCAGCCAGGTCTCCCACATCCTATATCTATGCATTTCATTTTTCCGCCCTAAGTGCAGTACCTTATATTTCTCCGTACTGAATTTTACTTTGTTAGCTTTGGCCCAGCTCTCCAGTCTATCCAGGTCATTTTGAATTTTGATCCTGTCCTCCAGAGTATTAGCTACTCGTCCTAATTTGGTGTCATCTGCAAATTTGAGAAGTATGCCCCTAATTCCATCGTCCAAGTCATTGATAAAGATGTTGAATAGCCCTGGGCCCAGGACAGAACCCTGTGGCACCCTACTGGTCACATCTTTCCAAGACGAAGAGGAGCCACTGCTGAGCACCCTTTGGGTTCGGTCAGTCAACCAATTACAAATCCATTGAACAGTTAACTTGTCTAGCCCACATTTTACAATCTTGTTTGCAAGAATGTCATGGGGAATCTTGTCAAAGGTCTTACTGAAATCGAGGTATACGATATCCACCATGTTCCCTTCATCTACCAAGCTGGTCATTTTATCAAAAAAAGAGATCAGATTAGTCTGGCATGACTTGTTTCTCTGAAACCCATGTTGACTTTGTGTGATTATGGCATTGCCTTCTAAATGTTCACAGACTCTCTGTTTAATGATCTGCTCCAGAATCTTCCCTGGTGTTGATGTCAGACTAACTGGACGATAATTGTTGGGATTGTCTTTTTTCCCCTTTTTGAAGATGGGGACAATGTTTGCCCTCCTCCAGTCTGCTGGGACTTCTCCTGTTCTCCAGGAGTTCTCAAAGATTATTGCCAATGGCTCTGAGGTTACATTTGCCAGCTCTTTTAATACTCTTGGATGTAGTTCATCTGGTCCTGGAGATTTAAATTCATTTAGATTAAGAAGGTATTCCTGTACTACCTCTTTGCTTATTCTGTGCTGGATTTCCCCTATTGTGTCCTCTGTTCCATTATCCTCAGCTCGATCACCCTTTTGCTTTTCTGAAAACACTGAGGCAAAGAAGGTGTTGAGTAATTCTGCCTTTTCTCTGCCCCCTGTTACCATTTTGCCATCTTCTCCACATAGTGGCCCTACCATTTCCTTCTTCTTCCTTTTGCTGCGGACATACCCTGAAAACCCCATTTTTATTCTTTTTAACCTCACTTGTGAGCCTGAGCTCATTCTGCACTTTAGCTTTCCTGACTTTACTCCTATACGTGTTTGCTATCTGTTTGAATTCTTCTTTGGTGATTTCCCCCCTTTTTCCATTTCCTATACATGTTCCGTTTAAAACTTAGCTCTGTTGAAATTTCTTTAGTCATCCATCCTGGTTTCTTGAGACACCTCCCATTTTTCTTCCTCAATGGTACTGTTTGAAATTGTGCCTTCAGTATGTCCCTTTTGAGAAAGTCCCATCCATCTTGAGTCCCATCCATCTTCTCTTTTAGTATTCCTGACCATGGGATCACCCATAGTGTTTCCCTGAGTTTATTGAAATCAGCTCTCCTAAAGTCAAGAATGCGTGTCTGACTATGCCTGGCTTCTCCTTTCCATTGTATAACAAACTCCAGGAGAAAGAACGTGATCACTCTCACCTAAGGATCACACCACTTGCACCCCATTAACCAGGTCATCCCTGTTGGTTAGGATCAGATCTAAAATAGCTGACCCCCTTTTTGCCTCTTCCACCTTTTGAACAATGAAATTGTTTTCCAGGCAAGTAAGGAATTTGCTAGACCTTGTGTTGCAGGTGACTGCAACAGTCCCCTCAGTGTCCATGGTGAGAGCTTTTAGGTAATCTAAGAACTCTTAGGTAAGGCTGAAAACTCTAAACTGTACTTTCAGGTATGCTGTATTTTTGTTTGGTTACTCAAATTTGCACGCCGTTAGGCATGCACCTCAGCAACAAGCACCCTCTCCCAACAGTTTAAAAACATTCAAACTCACCCACTCAAAATGGCTGTCCAGAAGCTGCTCTCCTTCTTCTTTCTGGCAGGAATCTGGCCTGGAAAGCCTCTGCAAGGGGTTATATAGAGTTAGGCTCCCAACTCCACCCCCTAGTGACTCACAGATGTGACTCACAGAAGCCCCACCCCCTCAGCAACAAGCACCCTCTCCCAACAGTTAAAAAAAATTCAAACTCACCCACTCAAAATGGCTGTCCAGAAACTTCTCTCCTTCTTCCTGGCAGGAATCTGGCCTGGAAAGCCTCCACTCAAAATGGCTGTCCAGAAGCTGCTCTCCTTCTTCTTCCTGGCAGGCTCTCTCTCTGCTCTCCTTTTGCGAGCAGGCCAAATACTTTTCTTTTAGAACAGGCCTTCAGCCTTTAACTAGTTGGAGTAGGAGGATGTGGGATGGGTTTGCTGTTTATATATGAAGTATGTATTTATGTGTTTTTATTTGTTTTAAAGTAATGTCTTAATTGGATTGATTACGTAATGCTTTTTAAACGTAAAATTAGAAGTATTATTTATTTATTTTACTTATATCCTGTCTTTCTCCAAGGATAGGATCCAAGACAGTTTACAACCAGTTAAAAACAGTGTATAGCTAATCTTCAAGTAGAATGTGGTGATTTTTAAAAAACATCCATATATCATTTACTGAGGAGGTACAGTACCTATATATTTTCACCTTTCTTATTTACATCAAAGTACAAAATGTACCACAAACAACCTTCAAAGGAACTGACATAATCCCATGATGTGTACAGTACTGTGAACATCTACTGGCCAAGACCTTTTGTTGGAAAACGAAACAAGTAAACACAATTTGCTGGTGTTCTTGCTTTGAATCTTATCTTTTAATTGTTTTCTCCACCTGCACTTGTTGCACTGAAGTGGGAGTGGACCTGGAGGAGAAACAAGCCAATGTAGGGTGTAAGAACCTGCGTTTTTAAATTAAAAATTAGTGTAGGCAGAGGAAACACATCTTGTTGTAAATATTAAATAAAGGAAGGAAGCTTAAAAATCAGTGGCAGCAAATTTAGTTAAGGCTCTACATATTTTGTAAATCCTCTCTTAACAAGGAGTTGTGTAATTCATACCAACCATACAGCTGCAGTGATGACAGATATTGCCTTGTGCTGGCAGACCAATTTTAAAGAGCACGACCTCAGGGCCAATATATAGAGAGAGCAGATGAGCTGGCTGCCTGCAGGTGCTCAAGTGGTCTGACTGATTTAACTCTTTCCAGGCCACTTTAGCCTGCAAAGGGAAGAGTTTCCATTTACCATGTGTGATTCCAAGATGCAAATCAGTAGTGTTACCAGAGGAAAGGGTTTGTCATTAAATTTGCCTGTGTGATTATCCCAGGTTGTTGACTTATTGGTATTCATTTAATGTCTTATAGGTTCTAAATTGAGGTCAAGAGGTTAAACGGTATCACAAATTGTAACTGTGTTCCAGAATTCATCAACTTATAAAGATACTTCCCCGCCCCCACCTCACATAGGATTTTACCTTTTTAAAAAAAACCTGGTAATTCTGCATCAGTTGTGAGTGCAGAATCCAATATCCCCCCCCCTTTTTTTTTTTTGCCTATTTGTTACTTGGACATTTTTAAAATGTTACATGTTAGGGGTGGTTGGGTGAAATTAGCTGTGATCTGTATTGCCATAATTGTTTTTTAACTTCATTGAATGTGGGGTTCAGACATTGCTGCCTCCATCCTCTTTTGCATGTCCAGCAAAATGGTCCAGTTCAATCATTAACATTTTCTTATTCATCACAGTCAGATTTTTGAATCAGATACACAGGAACCTTAAGGTAATCTGTTATCTGTCTCATCTTTTCTGTCTTTAATTATGGGCTGGATCACATATTATTTTCCTATGCAGATAATGGCATTAAAGTCACCTCCTCTTTAGGATCCTGGCTGGCCTGTTGCCTGTCTCAGCTGATGACATGCATATAAACAAAGTATTACAAATATATTTCAACTGAGAATACGCATCCTTTTATAAATGATGACAGATAAACCAGATAATAGATTAGAATGTATAAATAGAATCACCTGATATAGAAAGAAACAAGGTTTCTCAAAAGAAATAAATAATCTTCATATCTGTGTTTTAGGAATTACAAATTAAGCATAAATGGCACTTCACAATTATGAATTTTGTAATTGGGATGAGATGCAGTCATGGTTCTATACTACTGGTTGAAGTAATGCATTACAAATAATGATGCCACCTGTAATTACATTGCAGGTAGCAAGGACATAATAGCATTTATTTTGCAAAGTAGCACAGATGGGCAACTTCATTAACTCTGTTAAAAATTAATGGGGTGGTACTACCTTAAAACTCTCCAAAAAATTTTTGTCCCTCATGGTATTGTGAAACAGTAAAAGGTAAATGTTATATGTTACACAGTTTCACAATACCATGAGGGACAAACATTTTTTGGAGAGTTTTAAGGTGGTACCACCCCATTAATGTTTTTTTTACCCTGAGAAAAGGAACAAAAATGCAATGGGTAAGACTGCCAAGGAGTATCAGATACTGTAAGCTATATTTCAGAGGAGAGCAATCAAAAACCAGCTCTGAGCACTCATTTCCTAAGAAAATCCCATTAAGTTCATGGCATCACCATAAGTCAACAGGTGACTTAAAGGTGTGCACACACACACAAAACACAGAGTAAAATGAGGGGAATATCAATAAGTGGAGAAAATGAGTAAAGAGTAGCAATAACGATCAAGTGGGAAAACATAGTAGCAAGTAATGGTATTACTTCCTTTTAAAAAAATAACTTTTTTTCTGTCTTCTATGAGTGTGTGTGTGTCTGTGTTAGAAAGGGCCCCCCACATCCTTAGACTGTGTCATCTTTAACTGGGAGGGAAATATGCCCCCACTTCAATGGTTTCAGAGAAATGACATCTATTTTTTGTGTCTTGGTTCCCATTAAGAGTTGGTGAATTAATTTATCAGCCAAATTCCTGAACAAGAGGCAGGTGTACACAGACCTAGCTGGCAGGTTTGACCAGTGCTTGTAATGCCAGTATTCTTTTGACAGCCATCTGGTTTTTTGGGCAAGAGTAAAATCAACACTTCATCTACTAAGTTGTAGGATGGTGACTGGAACTTCTTCTGTTCAGGGCAAAGAAGACATCCGATAAGCAGAATTGTTTTATGTGAAGTCAAAGGCTTTCACGGCTGGTATCCATAGATTTTCCTTGGTTTTTTTTCCAGGCTGCATATATCAATGGGAAATAGAGGTTTGGGGTGAATTGTGTTTATGGTAAAAACACATTGGTAATAGTAGCTGTATGTGCACTTCTGTGTGAAAGCCAAATGTAAAATGTAAAACTTCCCTAACATGTTATATTCCTGTTAAGCAAAGGTATGGCCAAGCATTCTGTGATAGGACATGTTCCCTAAAAACATAGGATAATTTATTGCCAGAACAAAATGTATAGATGTTTATAACGAAGTATGTACAAATGCTGTGGCAACATACACTACCTCAACCAGTATTCACGAACTATGAATTGTTGGGGGTTTTTTCCAATTGGTAGGCTCTGCTTGTAATTTGTTTAAAAATTGAAAAATTAATGTGCTGGAACAGTTTCTGAAAGGCTCATAAATAAAGAGTTGAGGACCAAAAGCTTCAAATGTATCTGGGGTTCTGTTAATTATGATTAATTGCTTCTCCTAAAGGTTTTTTTTTTTGTTAAGAAGCCTCCTAGCAACCATGAACCGTAATTAGTGCACATCAGTGAAAAGCATGGGAGGTCACTCCATTCAGCATTTCTTCCAAAGGAGAATGTTCTCCTTCTTCCTTAAACTCGCACATTTTGGCAATTGCTCAAACAAAGCACGAAGGCCCAATCCTGGGGAAGTGTTTTAGTACTTCTGGTACAAACTGGTTTGAGAGCCAGTCATGTTGTTTAGTTTGTCTTCCTTCTAGGCCAGTAAAGCAACTGGATTCCCTTCCTGTCTCTCTCTCTGCTGCTTGTTCTTGATGACATTCACATCTCAGGTAACTTCAGGTGTGCCACCACATGGCATAGCATCTTATGTTTCAAGAGAGCACTGAGGCTCTCCTCCCCTTTTGCATATGCATTTTCTTCATTACACAGCTTGAACCACCAGCCAAGTACATTAGCCAGAGGCTGTGACTGATGGTCTCTTAAAATAGTCAATTATTTAGCACTCTCCAACAAATTTAATGGTATCATTTGTGCAGACAACTCAACTCACATTGGTTCTGGATTTTTGATACATTTGAGGTAATTTTATTTGATTGTGTTGAACTGCTGTTAATTATACCATGCTGAATGACTTTAAGGCTTTTAAAAACATGGCTAAGGAAATCTACAAAGAAATCTGTTTAATAACTAAGAAACTATATGTTTTGTTTTGGGGCAAAGTAAGCTGCAGTTGCGGGTTCTGTAAAACAAAAGCTGGTGCCAGGTATGGCCAAAACCAAGATGATCATTTTGCTGCAACAGTTTAAACCCATTTACACAGCTGAGTGTGATTGTATTTGAACAGATATTTTCACTTGCGTACTTCCCCGCACCCATTCATGTAAAATCACTTTTTGATAGCTGCAAATAATTCCATTTAAAACCAGCAACAACAGATGAGCTCACAGCATTATCAATGTACAGATCGCTTACTCACCTCTCTTTGCTTTAGCAGCAAAGTGCTCCTGGAAATATAGGTTTATATGACAGCTGAGAGAGGTTGAAAAAATTACTTAATGCAAATGAAGACAGAAAATGTGACTTCATGAATAAGAAATAAGCAAAAGCTGAAAACTTCCCATAGGCAGTATTATGTGCTTTGAAATTAATAGCACTACGTACTGCTCTTATATATTCCTCTTTCTCGGGAATATAATGCATAAATATAAAAGTTTTTCCTAGACCATTTGGGGTGGCAAGGGTAAAAACAAATTGTTTCATTTTTGTAAATACAACAGCTTTAAAATGAAAAATAAGTATATCTCACTCTCTATATGGCATGCAGACATTTTGTATTATGTGGGGTACATATGCACAATATTACCTCATCTTGATGCAAAGCTGGAGAAAATGCAGAAAAATAAAAATAGGTTTACATATTAGCAAAGCAATATGGAAATTATAATACAAAGACATTTTATAGTATATAATCTACTAGAATAGAAGACCAAACTTCATAGTGCTTGATTTTATTATTTTAATATGAATCCATGCATGATCCATTTAACAAGTCCATTCTGAAAATTCCTTCCAGGAAACAAGTGTTTGAATAAATGGATTGATATGGAGAACCAGTTGGTAGCTTGCGATGTTGGACTTGTAGCCACTAACAAGTTTATATTGCAACATGGCGAGTGGGAATGTTACTGTTCTCCATTACCCTACATTTGGTTACATGTGCAGTGTGGTAAGTTTCTGCTTGACAAATGATCACTGTTCAAGACCACTGTTATCTGTATATAAACAAATAGCATTTTTTTCTTGTTTATCAGAGAATGTCATCTTTCAATAATGGCAGTAGTAGCCTTAACACTCAACAGTAAGCCTAGCTGGGCACAGTGGGACTTACTTCCATGCATAGGATTGAGCTGTGAGCAGGTAAACTGCATAAGCAGTTTTAATTCTTCTTTTGTTATCCAGTCCCCATCCAGTTCATATGTTCTAGAAGCTCAGGATTTTTGTCTTGCCATTCATCTTGAATTTTGACCATAAATTAATAGTTTGGTGTATCTTTTAGCTTGACCTTTTGTCTTGACCTGTAGTGTGGCAACGTTTGCCTTTTATGGGTAGTTGATGATGATTAGGCCAAGTTGATGTATCAACAGTGAATACATAATTTGGGGGGTTGTCCTGAGAACCTCAGCTCGCTCACATTCCAATCCCCCTCCCAACAATAAACAATCCACCCCCCTCCAGAGCATGGCAGGAGACTGACTATAGACAGGACCAGGCAAAGGCCTAGCTACAGACAGAATCCTGACATTCTGCCCCCCGTCAAATTAGTCCCCCTCGGCAAACCCATGGGACAATCACAATAACAAGCCCCTCAACCCGGCTTATTTCGAAAGCACCTGTGAAAGGCCCAAACGAAGTGAGGGGCTCTCAGATGTTCACAATGTCCCGTGGGCAAATGACTCCACTGCACAAAGTATTGCAGGTGCCCCCAATGTAGTCTGGAATCTAGGATCTGCTGAACCTCAAAGTGTTCATGTCCATCAATCATCAGGGGAGGGGTTGCCTCCATGGCAGGGTGTCATGTATTTGAATGAGGAGCACGTTTCAGTAGACTGCAATAGAAAACAGGGTGGACACTGTGCTATGACTTAGGCAAATCCAGCTCTATTGCCACAGGATTGATTATACGAGTTACTGTAAAGGGTCCCACATATTTGGGCCCCAGATTCTTTGATGGCTGATGACATTTCAAAAATTTAGTGGACAAATACACCCAGTCTCCCACAGCATGGCTAGGGAGCTCTCTTTTTATCAGCTTGGTTTTTGCACGCTGCTTTGGCAAAGTCTAGGGCAGAAACTATGGACCGCATATCCTTGATTTTATTACTCAATTGCACCAGTTGCACCGGATCTGATGCAGAGCTTACCCCAATTGGCATGGGGTCTAATTCCCTCCCATAAACCACTTTAAAGGGTGAATGCCCAATACTCTGGTGCACAGCATTATTATAGGCCACCTCTGCAAAAAGCAATAAGTTCACCTAGGCATCCTGCTGGAAGTTAATATAACACCTCAGGTACTGCTCCAATACTGAGTTCAATTTATCTGTCTGTCCATCACTTTGGGGGGATGATGGGAGGAGCTGAGTCCCAACTGCACCCCCAAAAGCTTGGTAAAAGCCCATCAGAACTGGGAAGTAAATTGATCCCCCAATCAGACACAATTTTGGCAGGGGTGCCATGTAACCTAAAGATGTGTTGCACAAACAGTTTAGCCAGCTGCTGAGCAGCGGGGACACTTGCAAGCCACAAAATGTACTTGTTTTGAGAACATGTCCATTACTACCCTATGACAGTCTTTTTCTTGCTTTTGGGCAAGTCCACAATAAAGTCCATACTGACCACCTCCCAGGGTCTCGAGGGGGTAGGAAGAGGCTGCAGCAACCCTTGAGGTTTCCCCCCTCCCCTCTTGGATGTCGCACAAGTGGGACAACTCTTTAAGATACTCTTCCACATCTTTTCGTAACTTAGGCCACGAGAATTGTCTTCTGAGCATGTGCAGCATCTTTACATAGCCAAAATGCCCTGCCGTCTTGGCATCATAACTTTGGTGAAACAACTACCCTCTCAAGGCTTTTGGTGCATAGATTTTGTCACCCTTAAAAGGCAGTCCCTCCCTCAAGGTCATTTCTCCAACATGCACCTTGTACCAAGAGTCTGTGAGCACAGCTTTCTCTAACTGCTCCTTCCAGGCTGGCTCCAATTTGTAATCCACAGGTGACAACCTGGCTTGGCTCTTAGTGAGCACCACTAAGCCCAATTGTGAAGGGGAGAACACCGTATCTATCACCTCTACTCTTTTACTCTCATGTTGCAGCAGCCTGGACAATTCGTCCGCCAGAATTTTTTTTGTTCCTGGGAGGTATTTAAGCTGGAAGTTGAACTTGCAGAAGAACTCAACCCAGTGGATCTGTTTTGGTCCCAGTCTGCACAGGGTTCTCAATGCCTCTATATTCTTACGGTCTGTCCATACCTCAAACAGCTCAGTCTCCGTCTCTAACAAATGCCTCCAGGCCACCAGCACATGGCAAATGGCCCCTGCCCCCTTCTCCCACACTGACCAATTTCTCCCAGTCTCATTGAACTTTTTGGATAGGTATGCACAAGGCCTCAATTTACCCTCAGAGTCCTTCTGTAACAGTCCCCGTCACCACATCTGATGCATCTACCTGTACCACAAAAGGGGCCATGGTGTCTGGGTGCTTGAGGACAGGGTCTGAGGGTGAACAGCTCTTTTAGCTTATCAAAAGCTTGCTGGCACTCTGTACTCCATTTTATGCACTAGGGGGGCTTCTTTTTGTCCCCCCCTGACCTTTTTTCATTTTAAATAAATCCGTGAGGGGTAGGGCCACCTGCACAAAATTGGTGATAAATTGTCTATAGAAATTAGCAAAACCATTGAAACTCTGGAGTTGTCTTGGGTTCTAGGGGCTTCCCACCCCAACACATCTTTTACTTTGGCTGGGTCCATCTCAACCCCCTCACTAGAAATTTGATAGCCCACATAGTCCAATTTGCTTTTGTGGAATTCACATTTGGACAGCTTAATGTACAATTAGTTCTCCACCAGTTTTGTGAGCACTTTTTGTGCTAGCTTTACATAGGAGTTGTAGTCTTCCAAACAGATTAACACATCAACCAGGTATACTAATACTCACTTGTAAAGAAACTCCCACAACACTTCATTGATCAGGTGCATAAAAATTCCTGGAACACCAGCCAATCCAACTGGCAAAGCTAGAATTTCAAACTAACCCAGCTGGGAATTCAAAGCAGTTTTCCATTCACTTTCATCTTTAATCCACACCCAAAAATAAGCCTCCCTCAAGTCCAATTTGGTAAACAGCTTTCCCTTTGCCAGATGGGCCAACAAGTCCTTCATCAATGGTCGTGGGTATTGATTGGACACGCACACTGCATTGAGGCCTCAGTAGTCTGTGCACAGTCTCAAAGTCCCATCCTTCTTTTTTTGAAGGAGGGCTGGGCCCCCCAACACTGAAGTGGTTGGCATAATAATAATAATAATATTAATATAATTAATTAATGTATATTCCACCTTTTCCCTAGGGAATCAAGGCAGAGCACAACATAATTATAACAATAAAATATTATAATGATAAAAGCTCAAAGTTAAAAAACAATCCCATATCCCATCTCTCTCCCCCAATCATAAAAATAACAAAGAACAATAAAATAGAAATTAAACAGCAGAATATATTAAAATTACAAATACAAATTCAATAAAATTGAAGGTAGATTTGTTTTTGTTTTATCTGGAAGGCTAATCTAGAAAGGCCTGCCAGAAGAGATCCATCTTAACAGCCTTTTTAAAGGCTTCTAGGGAGGTAATATGACGAATGATAAAGCCTCTGGCCAGATTCGTGTCTATAAAACTCCTCAGTGCCTCCATTTCAGTGGGAGTCATGGAGTATAGCTTTGATTTTGGCAGCTTAGCCCCCAGCACTAACTCAGTCTCACAGTCTGAGGCCTGATGAAGAGGAAACACATCAGATTCCTTCTCCTCAAACACCTCCCTCCATTTCTGATACTCTGTGGGTGCGTCTTTCACTTCCCCCAGCACCATGGCCATAGAGCAAGCTTTAATTGGGGCCCCTCTGGTAGTTCTCCTTCCTGCAGGCTCCACTGCACTCTCCATTATCTTGCCCAGGCTTTGCCCTGCTCTACCCCCAGGCAATGCAAGCTGGATAGGAAAACATTACAATCTCCTTTATCCAGTCAGTGTCTGGGTTATGGTATTTTAACCAGTTCAGTCCCAACACCACAGCTTGGACTGTTTCTGGGGCTACCACGAAGTGTATGGCCTCCCCGTGAGCACCCATCTGCATCCATACCAGGTCTATGTACAGCCTAGTCAGGCCTCCCTTCATGGGGTCTCATCCATCTAGGTAAATTTCATGAGTGTGCTCAGCACATGCATCTCTAGTCTCAGTCCTGCTACCAGGGCTGGGTGTTTCAGGACCTGGGAACAGCCACAGTCAGTCATGGCCATCACTTTCATGGGACCTCCCCTTTGCCAGTCCACAGCGTGACTTTAATAAAAAAAGGAACATTCACCTTCCAGTTGGCCCAACACATACTGCAATATACCCTCCTCCATCTGGAAGGAATCTTCCCATTCCCTTATGAACCCTTTGACCTGGGTTAAAAAATACAACAGCTTTTTCACATCTCCATCAAACATGGCTTTCAGACCTCTGTCTGTGAAGGACCCAGGAGCCCTCTGTGCTCGGCAAGGCCATCTCTCTGGAACTATCTCTGCCTCTTTCTCCTTGCCTCCGCCAGGGTCCTCTTCCTGCTCTTCCTCTACCACTGCAACCTTCTTGGCTGCTTCATGCACTGGCCCCCGCTGGTGGGTGCCTGCTTCCCCCCCCAACTTTTAGTCAGAATTTCATGCAGGCAGGACTTAAGCTCTCTTATGTCCTCACGAACCTCCTGCAACTAAAATTCCCAGTCCCCACAGGGTCTGGCGACACTGTACACTCCACTGGGTCTGGCATCCCAGTGCTGGGACCAGCGGTTCATGTTGCAGCGATGTTCCTCTGGGTCAGGGCACCAGGGTCACCTCTCCTTCACTGCTGCCCCAGCCTCTCTCTGTTGCATCTCTGCTTCCGTCCCCTTGGCAACTCCCAAGTGGGTCTGCATGCCTTTTCTTCTTTTGGTCTCTTTGTCATGGGAGGCTTCTCCAGGCCACTCAATCTGTTTATCCTGGGAGATTTTCCCAGGACATTCTTCTTTCCCCTGCAAGAAGCTTTTCTGGAACATTGTGCTCCAGGAGTCATCTGCAGGCAATGAAAGTTTTGCCAGACTGTAAGGATTCTGTCAGAACTTCAGTTTGCTCAGACAACAATCACTTGTTAAGGTGTTTTATTGATGAGGTAAAGAAGTGAACAGATCCAAGAATATTGGCAGAACCGGCACAAAGGAAAAAAGTATGCTTTTACAAAGCAGCTTGGTGGGCAAAATTCCTGCTCCCCCTTTCCCCCAAGCATCCAGCCCGATGTGACCTTGGAGCCTCTGCAGCTCCTGAGAACTTCAGCTTGCTCTCATTCCAATCCCTCCTTCTAACCATAAATAATAATAATAATAATAATAATAATAGTAATAATAATAATTTTACCCCACCCCTCTGTTAAAAGCAATTGGGGCAGCTTACAACAGTTAAAATACAATACTGACTAAAATCCCTAAGCCCTACGCACCCCCATAAAAAGATATTAAACTAGTATCAAATTAAAAACCACCTAAACTAAAATCACATAAATAAACAAATACAAAAATCAACAGCCAGCGAGACTAAAAGAGGCCAGGAGACGCCGCTCCTGAGGCCGGGATCTAATCAGGAAAGGCCTCCCGAAAGAGATCTGTCTTTAGTGCTTTTTTAAAGCTACTCAAGCTCTTCATCTGACGGATCTCGTTTGGCAGGTCATTCCATAATTTGGGGGCGATTACCGAAAAGGCCCTCTGGGAGGTTGCAGACAGCCTAGTTTTTGTGGCTGAAGCAAATTCCTCCCCGAGGACCGGAGTGCACGGGTAGTATTGTATGGGAGGAGGCAGTTCTGAAGATAAGTTGGACCCAAGCCATTTAGGGCTTTAAAGGTAATAACCAACATCTTCTACTGGGCCCAGAAACTGATAGGCAGCCAGTTGAGAGATTTTAGTACTGGAGTTATATGGTCTTGCCGAGATGTTCCCGAGACCACTCTGGCTGCCTATAACAATCCATACCCATCCAGAGCATGGCAGGACACTGACTGTAGGCAGACCCAGGCATAGGCCTAGCTACAGACAGAAATCCTGACAGGCAGCACGGAAAGCAGAACATTCTGGCTGCCCTGCTGCTTTACTTTGGAGTGCGGTAAGCCTCTTAGTCTTTGGTTGGGTTGCCAGCTGCAACCATTCCTGGACAAATGTAGCTTGTCCACAATGTCTCTTGGGACTTTATCAGATGGGGACAAAATATAGTGTCCCCGTCTTGCTAGCTATTTCCCGCCCCACTCCCGTCCCTGTAGCATTTTAAAATTAAAAATTATCAGACCTACCTTTAATCACACCATACAGAGTGCTCCCCTCCCCTCTGGCAGTCCAGGAGTGAATGGAGCTCTCACGGAGCCCCATTCACTCCCTGGAAAGTAAATCCTGGCCGTTCTCACAAGAGAATGATCATGTGGGAAATTTAAAAAGAAAAAGAAAACTACACATCAAAAATAAAAACTAAGCACCAAAACACACTTTAACCTTACCTTTAAGGGTGTCACTTACCTCAATGTTCCAATCTCAACCGGAAGTGTTCAGCAGGGACCTCCCACCACAGCTGGCATTGTGCGAGCAGAACGGGGCACCTTATCACTTGCCCGTGATTCTGTCACAGAAACAGAACAGGTGATCTACTGATGACTTAAACCATCAATAAAAAGGAACACGGATGGAATGGGAGCAGCATGGGGGCATAACGGGACAGGGATGACATTGTGTGATAAGTGAGCCCTTTAGCAATCTCCTGTCACCCCTTGTATAGATTTTTTGGGTCTTCTGATAATCTCCTTGCTGTGGTACATTCCCACTGGATTATACCAACACACTGGCTGGTATCCTGTTAAAGACATATGCACATGGAACTTTCCTTTATGCATGCATATGTCCTTTTTGAGGCACGGGGGGGGGGTAGATATACTCTTCCTCCCCCCACAGTGCCCAAATCTCTCCCAACTTACTGAACACGTTCTGAAGCCCCCACATGGTCATTCCCTGCTTTAGCCAAACACAAAATGATGACTTAAGTGCTGAGATCCACTGGGGTCTGCTTCTGTGATCCTGCCTTGTCTTCATGAAGCAGGGAATGAGCCATGAAGGGGGCTTCAGAGGCTGTTCAGTAATTTGGGGTTGGTATTGGTGTATGGCCTAGCTGAGTGTAGGTCCACATGCAGATTGTGCTACACTGATCTATACAGGATTGTAACTCTGTGTGGAGGAGCATATTCTTACAGATGTTACTTTTGCCAGAATTCTAACCAGGTGGGATCATATCGGAAAGATTTCTGAAACAGTTATGTTGGCTTCTTATTTGCCTCTGAGATAAATTCATGATGCTGGCATTTACCTTGAAATCTCTAATTGGATTGGGATCCAGATACCCACCTCTCCTTAAAAACTTGGCCATGTCTTAAGAAAGTGGAGGTGGTTTTCTGTGTACCCTTGCCAAAGGAAGCTAGGTATTCTGTGACAAGGTGGAGAGCCCTCTCTTTGCAGACACCCTTTGTGTATAGTGCCAGCTCCTTTGAGATTGAATGGTGCTGCTACTCCACATATTTCAGCACCAGGTGAGGATACTGTATTCATTTGTGTGGGAATGTTACAGCTGGTTTATGGTTCTAAATTGTCTGACTCTTTCAGGGGTTTCTCTGTATGTGTGTTGTTGTTGTTTTATTGTTTGTAGTATTTTTTTAGATAATTTATATTTTATTCTTTGCTAACCTATATATCTTGCCATGGTATCTTCAGATAAAGGGTGATCTAATATAATTTTGATAAATAATAAAAGAACAATAACAGAAATAGGGCAGTATGAAGAGACACAAAGAGAGAAACTATACATACATAGAGGGAAAAAATGGATTTTTTTCCAGCAACAGAACTTCCTTTCCTACCCAGTAGCAGATTCCACCGTGCTTCTCATTGTACAAAGATGACTGGCTCTTCCCATAGTAACATCAGTCACTGCACTTCCAAGCTGTGCTCAGCTTAAGAGTAGTGTTTGAACTGAAGTAGGAAAGGAGTTGTAAGAATAAGAGAGGAGGGACTAGGAATAAAGAAAATATGTCAGCCTGCATGAAAATTCCTTAAACAATTTTGCAAATTATATGAAAAGCAGCATGTATGGGTGTTGTGTCCGTGTGTTCCCTGTTGACTGAATTCAGTGTGGTTACAGAAGTGTTGCTATGGTGACTATAAAAGTGACAGCTGTTATGTTGCCTTTCCCCAGAGAAATGTATGGTTATAATGGTCAGCCTTCTCAAGGGATGGCTGGCATTTAAACTTCAAAAATAAATGAACAGGTATGTGGAAAAATATTATTCTTGTGTGCAATTATTAACAAGAAGATGCAGTTTTCAAAATGCTATCCTTTGTGGAAATACTGTTTTTTAACCCAGGTGGATGTTTTAACATTATGGAGAAGATATTATTTTCCTCCATGTGTGTTTCGATGAGATAGGCATTCAAAAGCCAGTGGGTTGATCTGCTACTCTTTGGGTGTTACGTAATGGGGACTTTCTTTGCTTTCTGTTAAATATGTGTTAAATAACTGAATAACCGTGTGTGTTTTAATGTAGAATTTGTGCTAAACATGTCAGCATGCTGCTTACAAGACTGCAGTGTGTACCTTGTATACATGCATATAAACCACTCAGCCAACTTCTATTTTAAATTGCTGTAAGCTGCCTTGGGTATCTTGGTGGGAGGAAGGCAGAGTGTAAATTGAATCAATCAGTCAAATAAATAAACAAACTATAGTGCCCATGTTTGTCCAGAACTCATTGTAAAGTGAAGAGGAATAATAGTCTGTCTTAACCCCCTGATTTTATCTCCAGGTGGGGGTTAGAATATGACAGATACAGCCTTTAGCCAGTGTCAAGAGCTTGTGGGCAGACAACTGTTGGAGGTGTTTTTGTTGATAGAAGCTGGTGTAATGGCGCTTTCTGGAGTAGGAAAGCCACAAAACAGCTCCCAAATGACAGTGGTGAGTGGTGGATTCTATATCAGTGCACAGTGAATCTGCTTTGACTTTTATAGTTAGCCCTCTGTACCCACAGGTTCTGCATCCATCGGTTCAACTAACCATGGCTCGAAAATATTTGGGAGGAAAAATGCAAAAAGCAAACCTTGCTGTTCACCATTTTATATAAGGGACACAATTTTACTGCACCATTGTATCTAATGGGACTTGAGCATCCATGGATTTTAGTATCTACAGGGGTAGTGGTGGTCCTGGAATCAAACCTGGGGGATACCGAGGGACCACTGAAGTATGGACTTGAAAAGCGTTCCCCAAGACTCCGGACCTATTTTAGGCATAGGATTCAGCACCTTGGTTTGCTCCTAGAATCACAGAGTTGGGAGAGACCACAAGGGCCATCTAGTCCAACCCCCTGCCATGCAGGAATACCCAATCAAAGCACTCCTGACAGATGGCCATCCAGCCTCTGTTTAAAAACCTCCAAAGAAGGAAAGTCCACCACACTCCAAGCAGCACATTCCACTGCCAAATGGCTCTTACTGTCAGGAAGTTCTTCCTAATGTTGAGGTGGAATCTCTTTTCCTATAGTTTGAGTCTATTGCTCTGTGTCCTAGTCTCTGGAGCAGCAGAAAACAAGCTTGTTCCATCCTCAGTATTACATCCCTTCAAATATTTAAACACAGTTATCATGTCACCTCTTAACCAACTCTTCCCCAGTCTAAACATGCCCAGCTCCCTAAGACACGACTCATAGGGCATGGCTTCCAGACCTTCTCACCATTTTGGTCACTCTCCTCTGGACACATTCCAGCTTCTCAATATCCTTCTAGACACTATACAGTTGTCCCTTCATATTTCGTAGAATCATAGAATTGTAGAGTTGGAAGAGACCCCAAGGGCCATCCAGTCCAATTTGCTGGGGTTTGGTTCCAGGACCCACCATGGATACCAAAATCTGTGAATATTCAAGTCCCATTATAGGCAATGACATAGCAAAATGGTGTCCCTTATATAAGATGGCAAAATCAAGGTTTGCTTTTTGGATTATTATTGTTTAAATAATCTTTTCAAGCCATGAATACTTAAATCTGTGGATACGGAGGGACAGCTGTACTCTTTTTGCAACCTCTAGAGCAGATTTGCAATGGGCATAGGGTGCTGCAAATGAATTGTCAAAAATCATCCCCAACCCTGACCTATCAGCCAGCAGGAGTTCTCACGGAGCCTTAGGAATCAAGCTTTTGTTTTAAACATATGATGTTTTTATTGTTTATATCCCATCTTTTCCTTAGTTCAGGAGTCAAGGCAACCTACAAATGATTAAAAATGCAGCTAAAAATTTGCATCATGCCCAAGTTAAAATAGAATTAAACTATTAAAACTAGCTAAAATTATAAACATTAAAAAGAAAACAACCAATAGAAAATGGGACTTGTTAGTCACCTCTTATGTAATCAACGGTTTACTCTAGTTGAGAGTTACATTGGATTTGTCCCTCTGATTTTAGTGTGTGAGGCCTGCCTGCAATCTTGTTTTTTAAAAAAATCTTACATTGCATAAAACTTATATTGCATAGTTATACAACTGTCCATCTAAGGGCATCTTATGTTATGCCTTTATAATACAAGTATATGTAAGTTAATGAAGTAGATATGTTACTTCTTTAACAGGAACTGGAACTTTGGTATCATGGAAAGAATAAGGATAGGTTCTTTACATCACACAAAAGAACAGCAATTCAACATGTTTCAGCAAACTTTTTATTCATAACTTACACTGTGCACATATGAAATGCAACAACCAGGCAGGTAATCCTTCTATAAGTAAAGAAAAACATTTTGACTCTTCTAGAGACCACTTGAAAGCTTCTTCCAAAATGTATCCCAGGCTGACTTTTTCTTTCAACAGCCACAACTTATGGTTTTCATTTTGATGGTGAAACTTACAGATCTAGGCCAGCGTAGCCAGAGTAGCTGGTGAGGCAGGCTAATCTGCTTTCCCTTTTTCTTTCTGTTTTACATTTCACATATGCTCAATAAGTGACAGTGGAGGCAGCTGTTTACCTTACCTGTTACACATAAGCACACACAGCTACAGTAGGATCACCTACAGTAGAAGCCCATTCTTTTCAAGTCCAAGCTTTATTGTGTTATTTACTTCAGATACCCTGCTGCAACTCAACAATGAAAGTCTGTATTCACCATCCTCCCAATGCCAATGCTACAGAAAACTTCCAGCTAGAAAGAAGAAAAGAAAACGAGGGAGCTATGGGCTGCTGTAGAAAGGATTTGTAAAAAGGAGCTTCTTTGTCAGAGGCTTTGTTAACTAAGGCATGCTTGTATAAGGGTATCTTAGGGCTTGTCTGCACTAAGGATAAAACATGTACTCACCGTGGATCTGGTGTGATTTGTCTACACAGCACACAGAGTGAAACTGCTCCTTTTAGCCATTAATCCAGCTTAACAGAAACCACAGGTTGCTCCAGAGTTTCCGGGAACCTCCAGAGTGGCCCCTGTTTTTTGGATTGGGCTGGACCCAGCTGGCTCGGGCTGGATCCAGAGTGACCCTGGTGTACACACACACACACCACAAGGAGGAGGTTGTTCAATCTACCCCCTCCTTGTTGACTGCATGAGCACCTTGTTCAGACAGCAGCAATGCTGCTCCAGAGACTGGAACACGGAGCAATGGGTGCAAGCTCCAGGAACAGAGATTCCACCTCAACATGAGGAGGAACTTTTTGACAGTAAGAGCTGTTCGGCAGTGGAACACACTCCCCAGAGCGTGGTGGGGTCTCCTTCCTTGGAGGTCTTTAAACATAGGCTGGATGGCCAACTGTCTGGGATGCTTTAATTGTGATTCCTGCATGGCAGGGGGTTGGACTGGATGGCCCTCGTGGTCTCTTCCAACTCTACAATTCTATGATTCTATGATTCTATGATGGCCAGGCTCTCGCAGTAGGGCAGCATCAGTAGTGGCATTGAGGGGGACAGGCCAGTGAGGTCAATGTGGTGTTGGCCTGGTGGCCCATCTGGACTATGGCACAGCTCCGGAATGATCTGCGCCAGTACTTGTAGCTGGCATTGTGTTGATACATGGCAGCTCTGGAGCGTAATGCTGTGGACTGGCCCTGGATTATGGTGCCAGTATAGATGAGGCCTTAGATAAGGCTGAAAGAGAGTGAGAGAGGATGGCCCAGGTCACCCTGCAAGTTGCATTGTCTGAGTGAGATTTGAACCCACATCTTACTGGTCTAAATCTAACTCTGTAGCCATTACACCACACTGGAAGTGATAAAACTGTTAAGACTTATGTCCAAGCTGCAGAGAAGCTGGAAAGGACTGGAAAAAGGACCTTGTTGTACACATCAATCACTAATTACTTTAAAGATGACAGAAAATCTGTTCAGAGGAGGGGTGCTCTACAAAATGTGTTTGGTGGCTCCTCTTGGCTTTCCTTTTCAGAAAGGGGCAATTAATCGCAAGCTTTACCATGCAGAGCTCAGTTCCACATGCTGTGACTCCAGTTGGGGCTCAAACATTGTTCTTCCTTCATCAAGAAGACACAAGGTTGGCTGTGATTTCAGGCCATCTGTTTACACACTTCTTCCAGCGCTCTGCAGCCAGTTTGCTTCCTTACCCTTTTGTTCCAGACCATCTATTGCCTGGTTCTTTGGGCTTGTAGTACATTGGCCTTTGTTTGGACTTTGTTCCTGAGGATGCAGTCCCTATTCCTTTACTGTTCAGGTAAAATAAATAATGAACTGCCTGCCTGTAGTTCTTGTGGAGACTTTTGGTAAGTGCTAGAAGAGCAGAGCATATCAGTTTTACTAGAGAATTTTCAGAAATGCCTCCCATGTTTGTTCAAACCCTCTGGTATTTATGTTTCTAAATAGTGAGTTAATAAGGCCATTTCTTCCACTCTACTTCTGCACATTCATTCACAGTAAGGCGGGAAATAGGATGCAGAGCTTAGAAGAGTACGGTAACCTTTTTTGTACTAACACACTGAATTCTCCAGCTAGTGGCTGCCTGTGCCCCCAACCTCTATGCATTCAACAAGCCTACTGACTGCATGCAGTGGGTAAAAAACAAGATCCTTTGCATGTATAACTGTACACATGTAGGGCCTGTACTCACACTTGGGACAATCTGTCATACCATGGTTCAGCTTTATTCATAAAGAATCATTTCTTAAATTCTAACCAATGTGAGGAATTTGAGGTATTCCCAGCTGCTGCATTCAAGGCAAGGATAGGACCAGGAGTTTTGAGATGATGCCTGTTTTAAAAACAATGTAAAACATTTACCATATCTCTCTTTTGCTTTTCAGGAAAGAACCATGGGCCTTATTCTTTTGGAATTAAACCTTAAAAGATGAGATCAGCTGTTTTTCTGAGTATCAGTAATGACAAGAGCATATAAACATTGAATTTTGGACTACAATGCCCAGAACTCCATAGTCAGAATTCTAGGAATTCTGGAAGTTGTTGTCCGAAAATGTACCTTGTCCAAACTCCACCAATTAGCAAGTGAAAAAGACACCAGATCCTGTCTGATCTTGGAAGCTGAGCAGGGTCAGCTCTGGTTTGTACTTAGATGGGAGACCACCAATGAATGGTGCTAAGCTATATTTCTGAGAACTGACAAAAGCCATTTCTGAGTATTCCTTGCCTAAGGAAACCCTATGAAATTCGTGGAGTTGCCATAAGTTGACAGATTACTTGAAGGCACATACATGAGCATGAAATGAATGGATAAGAAATTTGGAAAGAAGCCTGAAATCTCATCTCCAGTTTACACTTCATTTATTTCACAATATACATGGTAGGATGATATTGCTTGCATAAGTTTATTGACCCTTGACTTCAAGACATAAGAGTCCCAGGAAGAGGCTATGCATATTTCTCACTTTTCCAGTGTTGTATTTTTTCAGTCTCACACTCTCTGCCCTGACCAGATATGTACCATTTTCTGTTTTCCTGCCACAGAGTCATCATTTTTCATTAGTGGTAACTGAAGCCTACATTGTGATTTCCCACATTTTAAGAAGCTGCTGAGAAATTATGGTGATGATTTAATTACCTGTAGAAGGCATGCTACCAAGTGCCCTTGGGAATAATTTCAAACCAAGAGGGAATTATGTAAATAGGTGCAAAGTGAACAGTAATCATCAGTGACAACAACTAACGGATATGATTACTAAGACTGGCTGATGTCTGGATAATGGTGCAGCTTGGCACCAGATAAACTAATGCTATAAACTAATGCTGTAAACAAGAAGACATCAAAAAGCCAGGACAGTGAGTGGTCTTCAGTGCTTCAAACCATCAATTAATATCATAGATTGTAGTTAAGTGTCAAGCATAATTCAGGTATTCAGGTGTACTGCATAATTAGAGTACTAGTGAAATGTTATTATGTAAAGACAACATAGATATATATTAGGCTCTCAGGCTTCAATACTCTTTGTCACTAGTAAATACTTTGGAAATGAATCCAAATATTTCCTTTTTCTGGCATAAACAAGTCTTAGTCAGGCATTGTGTAAGAGTCAGAGGGGGAGCAGAGCAGCCATGACCAAAACTTTGAAAGTTTTTTTTTAAACTTAAGATCCCAGAATCCTGTAGGTAGGGTGGCCACTGGCCTTGCCTCCTCAATTACCACTTCTGTCACTCTCCTCATGGATTTTCCTCATATGATTTTCCAGCATTCACCATAATGTAGAGAACCTCTGTGAATAGAGGAAGTTCATCTGTTCAAAAAGTCACCTTCCATGGGGAGAGAGCAAGAGAAATGAGAAATGAGGGTTCAAATCTAGCATGTTTCCACCCTTGCATGTTTATTCTCCACACTTACAGACCTCCTCAGCAGGGCTAGAATATTCCAGAAAAGATAGACCCTCCTGAAATGAAAGAAAAGTACCTTTGGATTCAAACCAGTTACTCTGAATTACCATGCTAGAGACCCAGAACTGAAATCTCTTAGAACAGTGGGCCCCAACCTTTTTGGCTCCAGGGACTGATTTTGTGGAAGAGTATTTTTCCATGGACTGGGAGAGGGGGGTGAGGGGGATCAAAAAATGTGGGCCCTTCAAAAGGATCCAAGATCTCCTTTATATGAAAAACCCTTCTATCAGAATTTTTCTCTTTGACCCCATTTAAAGTTTACCCACCATATACTGAATAGATTCTAGAACTATTTATTTGTTTATTGCATTTATATGATACCTTTCTCCTGGTGTGGGACCCAAGGTGGCCCACAAACAATAAAGCATTTTTAAAGCATAGCAATAAAGTTAAAATACAATTAAAATATTGCCATTTTCAAAATCTACATTAAACAATACGATTTATTTAAAAACAGAGAAAAGTTAAAACTAGAGTACCCACCTCGATAAGAAGGCTCCCTGCAAGGGAACCTCTTTCAGCCCAAAGGCAAAATTCAATTTCAATGGATTTCCTGTGGGCCACACTTTACTGGTGGTCAGAGGGGGGAGGAAATCTCCCCTCCTCTCCCTTTTCGAAGTAGCTTTCCAGTTGCTTGCTTGCTTGCTAAAATTCACCATAGATGGCAAAGGGATGGCAGTAGTCATTGGGGAAGGTGCTTGGAAAAGGGAGGGGGAATTCCAGCTGGCTCCTGCCTTCCCTTTGCAGCTGGCATTGGAACCAGAGGCCGCAGCTGGGAAGGATAAAGGTTTTTCAAACTTAATATCTAAATGAGTCCTTGTCAGATAAAAACAGTGGGGATGTCTTTACATACTAAAAGATCACTGTGACTTACTGGAGGGAGGCTGGAGTGAGCAGCTACTGCCTGGCATAGAAGAGAATGTAGCTTGCTGTGTCTTCTCTTCTTTGCCCCTGCAAGCAGCAACTACACAGCCAGGCTGAGAGAGAAAGGCTGCTGTAACTTCCCACCAAGCCAGCCTCATGATGCGTGTGAGATAGGCTTTTTGCAAGTTTTTTTTTCCCGCAAGCTCTGCAAGGCTTTTTGCAAGCTCTGTTCACTCCCTTTCAAGCATTGCTGCTTGAAGGAGAGCAAACAGAGCTTCAAAAAGCAGTACCCAGGCAGCCAGGCTCAGGCTGGATACCTCACATGCAGCCCAATTCCTAACAGACCACACACCGGTCCTGGTCCAGAGACCGGTGGTTAGGGACCCCTGTGTTAGAAATACACACACACACTGCATTCCTGTAAACATTTATTTGCTATAAATAGACACAATAATAACAGTTACAAGGAAGGAATTACAGGCTCTGAACCAACATTTTGCTATATACTTTAATCAGTCATAGGGGTATTTAAAGTTTAAAGAAATTGACCAGTAGACTTGAGCAGAAGGCCCAGGGAAGGAGTGCAGGGAATAATTAATGATCCATATAACTCTAGCAGCCACTGGTGTTGACTGGTTGGAGAATTAAGGCTACTACAGTCTGTCACTACTGTTTCATCACTCATTTACTAATTGTGGTAAATAGCATTTTTATGGATCCCATGTTGCTCATTCTATGCAACACCAGAGCTACAAGGAAAATAAAAAGCTTTTTCCTCTTTTTTGTAAGAGTTCTTGGGTTAAAAAGTTTTTTTTTAAAAAAAAAAACTTTAGTTGGTGGTGCAATAAGGAAGAGAAGAGTAGGCAATTTTTTTTGCAATTTCATTTAGTTGAACATAGAAATCTATAAAAAGCAAACATCTTGCTCTATGAATATATACACTGTTGGTTCTTGGCAAAATTCACTGTTAAATTATGATACCATCCTATACACATTTACTCAAAAGTAAATTCCACTGTGTTCAATGGGGCTTACTTCCAGGGAAGTGTACATAAGAGTGCAGCCTTAGGATGTGATTCACTTATAAGCATGTTTTTAATGACACAAGCTATCCTTGGGATCAAACTGTCACTGATCGAAATGCAAATAATAATTCTAGTAATTTAAAAATTACAGGATTTTTATTTTATTTTATTACAAATAAGATACATGTTTTCAAAGTGCAACCATGGCATACCTTAGAAATAATTATTCAGATTTTACTAGTTGGTTATTTTCTTCCCTCCACAAGGCTTAACATGTTAAATTATTGGTTACAGCCATGTACAATCAGTACTTGAAAATAACTAGTTATTTGTGAACATGTCTCCCCAACCCCTTCCCCCATTGAGGTTCCATAAATTAGTTTTCTGGACAACAGCACTGCTGTTTATTGGAAAGGGTGCATGTGTATATGTGTGTGTGTTAGTTAAGAGGAGTACAGTAGGAGAGCACTGGGTTTGTTAAAATCTAGACATGTGAATTTCACTAGGCATTTCTGTCTCTTTGCATATCATGCTTTTTGATTCCAAAAGAATGGAAAGGTGGAGCATGCCATTATATGATAATACAGAAAATGATCAGAGGTGCTCAAAATATTTCTGACTAGCTGTGGTACTCAGTGTTATACAGGGAAATTATTAACCTTTGTTGGTGATGGTTCAGTTTCAACTGCTCTGGAAGATAAGTGCTTACCTCTTTAAGTGCTGATGTTGCACATCAGTCTTAGGGCTTGTCTATACGAGAAGAAATAATGCACATACCTCCTCATTATAGGCAATTTGCAGCAGTGTTCTTTTGTCTCCACAGCATTTTGGGAAAATGATAGTATGTGAAGCTCTCCACCGTGATGTTCACATGGCCACAAATCAAGATGGTGGCCTTATCATTGTTTTGTGTGGTGGGGGCAAGAAAGGCAAGGGAACTTGGAAGTATTTTCAGTACATTTGGAGGGTATGTTTGGAATGGTCTGGCTTAACATATAGGTAGGGAAGATGAAGCCCAAGAAGGGTGCTGAGGACAGGCATGAGAGAAGGAGCAGCCCAGTCCTGAGCAGCAAAGAGCTGCCCTTCTTTTCCTTCCCCCAGCAGCTGGCCAGGCAGCTCCTCCTGTCGCTTTGCAGCTGGAACCAGAGGCTGCTGCCGTGGGTGAAGGCAGGAGGTTCTCTGCCTCTTCCTCATGGTGTCCACTCTCCTTGTCATCTTTGGGCACTACAGTTCCCTTTAAAAATTTTTTAAAAGTGCATGATTGCTAGCACTTCCAGGCGTTTGACAGCAAGCCTGCACCTGTGCACATCCAATTAATCAGATGAAGAATTCCACCCTCTCCAGACTACACAACAAATTGCATCAGTGTTTGAACAAGCAGGAGTGCACATTTCCTTTGGAATATGGAAAAAGCTGCGTAGGTTTTCCTGCAGAGTATTTGGAGGTTTTGACCCCCTCCTTCACAATACGTTGAATCGCCACAGGATCCCATTGGGACAAAATATATTCTCCTCGCATTCTATGAGGAGATTTTTCACCATCTAGACAACCCCTCGATTGCCCTTGAGTGAGCATGCCTCTCTCAGCCAGCCACCAAACATACTACTTTGTATGAATGAAAACTTAATGAGGGAGGTACCCCAGGCCCCGCAACTGAATTTCATCTATGTCATGTAGCTCATATGTTAAGTCAGACCATTCCAAACATACCCTCTACATTTACTGAAAATACTTCCCGATGGGTTTTGGGTAATGTGGTAAAAGCCAGACAGAAATTTAATTTTATTTATATAAAGATTTATCCACCCTTGATTCATTGACTGGTCTTTGTAGCCACTTATTGCTGCACTTCAATATGGTAGTGAATCGGTATCCTCCAACTAGAATGAGCATATCATTTTTATTCACCTTTTCTAGTCCAGGCAAACAATATGGAGTGTTTTAATTCTGTTGGTGCATGACTCATTGTTGGTTTTGAAATAATAAAAGAAAGTCAATATTAGCCACAAACTTTAACAGAATGTTTTCCAAAGATTTAACATCTTGGTAATTGGGACAATCCTGTAATCTGCGAAACACTGATCCATTAGTTACAGTTTAATTAATCTCTCTGTTTAGTGTAGCAGTAACTGAAAGCAGTGCTTGGTTGTAGGGAATTTTGGCTTCTGTTCAGTGATACAGACCCACTAATGGTTATAATAGGCAACAGTTCTAGCAATTACTGTGCATGAAATAATGCCATTTGTGTTATACCTAGAAGTGATGTTCAAAATTGTTTGATGTTAATATGGACAAGACAGATTAGATTTGAATTCCATTAGGTCTTAAACCAACATGCCTCAAAGGAGAAGAAGAAGGAGAAGAGGAGGAGGAAGAGCAGCAGCAGCAGCTAGTGATACATTACACTCAAAACAGAAAAGAAAAGCAGCTTTGGCAGAATTCTGAGCAGGGAAGTGTTGATAGAAGCCTTTCTGTTTTCAGGAGGGTCAATCTGGATTCCATTTTCCTGTATGTAAAAAAGCCACAGGATGGGAAAGAGTTAATTGCCCTTCTTTGTGCTGCAGTGCTGTGCAGCATCTTGCCCATATAATTTGTCTTTTCTTTTTTAAAAATAAAATGTGTTGGGGTTCCATAATAGACTCTACATGTCCCATGTAGTTACTTCCAAGACAGGAACACCTGCAAACGAATGTCCTGTGTAGGTGTTCACTAGAGAGCCATCATGATGAAGTGATTTGGGCATTGGACTATGACTCTGGAGATGAAGGTTTGAATCCCTGCTCGGCTGTGGAAGCCTATTGGCAGACCTTGGACAAGTCATACTCTCTCAGCTGCATAGGAAGGCAATGGCAAACTCCACTAAACAAATCTTGCCAAGAAACCCCTGATTGCATCACCTTAGGGTTGCCATAAGTTGGAAATGACTTGAAGGCACAGTGCAGCAGCAGCAATAACAACAACAAGGTGTTCATCCCCCTATTACAATTGTATGAGTATGAGAATGGAACCATGCACCCTCCAACATTTCACAGATAAAAACAGGGACATGTGTGGCCAAGCAACATCACAGTTTCGTCAAGATGGTGGAAATTATTAATAAGGAGGAAAACCCAAGCTAGGAGAGGCTGCAGCAGTTCATTCTTTCTTGAGCCTACTGGGAAGGGCAAGATTCTTTCCCTGCTTCTCCCATCCTGATTAGTTAATTGAATGCAAACTGCTTATGCACTTAGAACTCAAAGGGCGAGAATAGGAGAAGAAAAGAGGAGCTGGGACATTTTAAAGAGCATTTGCAAAAACAGGATGACAGAGAATTACAGTCGGCCCTACATATCTGTGGATCAACCAACCACAGCTTGAAAATATTCCAATATATATATATTTTCCAAAAATCAAACCTTGCTGTTCACTATTTTAAACAAGGAACACCATTTACTATGCCATTGTATATCATGAGACTTGAGCATCCACAGATTTTGGTATCCATGGGAGGTCCTGGAACCAAACCCCAACGGATACTGAGGGCTCAATGTACTTGGAACTCTGCCAAATCAGGACCATTGAGGGGTATAGAACACAACTATTTGTCTCTTCCTCCATTACCCATATTTTCCGGCATATAAAATGGGCATATAAGACAACCCCTAACTTTCCCAGTTAAAATATAGAGTTTGGGATATACTGTACTCGCCATATAAGACTACCCCTCTTCCAATGCACACCAAATAAAAATTAAAAATGAGTATCCAGCTTGTTGGGGTACTCAACAAGCTGGATTGAGATCTGAGAGTGATCTCAACAATCTGGAGTGAGATCTGAGAGGTCCCAAGATCAGGAAGGGTGGAGGGGTGGCTGGCTGGACAGGGGGAGGCTTGTAGCTTCGGGAAGCACAGGCTTCGGGAAGTGGCTTCAGGAAGCACAGGAGGTGGATGGCAAGCCTCCCCCCAGCCAGCCAGCCAGCCCTTCACCCTTCCTGAAGGAGCGAGATCTGAGAGGTCCTGACATGGGAAAGGGTGGAGGGATGGCTGGCTGGATAGGGGGGGAGGCTTGCCAGCCACCCCCATGCTTCCTGAATCCATGATGGGGCTCCCCAGCCAGGTAGATGGCAAGCTCCCCCCGTCCAGCCAGTTTTTGAGCTCCTCCCACCATATGCAGTGACCGCAGATTCTCCAGTCCAGCTCGGAAGTTTCAGCACCCACCCGATGTAAGAGGTGTAAGATGACACCTGGTGTATCAGACGACCCCCCGACTTTTCCTGGGTTAAAAAGCCATCTTATATGCTGGAAAATACAGTACATCCTGGCCACTCAATTTATCATCTTCAGTGTACTGGGAGACACATATGGAAGAAAAGAAGCATGTTTTACTTGTGTAGCTTCCTCATGTGATTGTCAGGGCTGGCCCTTTCATTAAGCAGAGTAATCAAACAGCTTCAGGCAGCAGATTTTAGGAATCATGAAAATTCATAATGTTATTAGCTGCTTAAATTTGTTAAATTTAAAATTATTGCATATTTTATTATTTCATTATACTCATTCTTGCAAAGAAGAGGGAGGTGCTTTTGAGATTTTCTACTTTACATGCCAAAACAATGTGACTGCCAAGGGCATTTTACTCTTTGATTAGTGGGTACCATTTGCTGCTCTGCCTCAGGGAGCAGGATGTCTTGGGTCACAATCCTGTAAATTGTACAGGGAGTCTACACATGTAGAGCAGATTGCCTGTGGAAGAAGTTAATCTGTAACTCCCATCCATCCTCCTAGCCAGCATAGCCAGTGGTGGGGAAAGATGGGAGATGCAGGCCAACAGCACTGGGAGAGCCATAGTTAAACATCCTTGTGCTAAAGGGGGCTCAGCCGGTCACTGGCGGGCCTTTTTGTGGCCCAACCGGCACCCCGGATGCCTCTTTGCACCCCCCCCTGCACAATCAAGGAACGGAGGGGGAGTGGAGGACCGCATAGCCCTCCACGGTGGCCACCATGCCACCTTCTCCTTCCCAGGTCGCTTTGTGGCCGGAAGGGTCGAAGGGAGGGTGGCCAGCCAATCGGAGTGGGTCTACTCGCCTCTGATTGGCTGGGGCCCTCCCAGGGAAGTGGGTCATCCGGCCAGCTCTGGCGCGGCCGGATGACATCAGAGGAGGGGCAACGGAGCCGAAGACAGAGGATGTCGGGGGGGCGGCGGAGCAGGAGGTCAGGGTTCGGGCCGCAGGGCAGCGGTCGGTGCTAAATAAAACTACGAGGTCCTAATTACTTTTGCGTGAGGGCTAATAGCACCCAACCACGAGTCACAACACAGTTACATCAACTGGCTGGGTTGGGAGATGGGGCCAAAATGCACAGCAAAACAACGCCACCTTCAGGACCAGCCACCTCTTGCTGAGGAGCAACCCCCAGTGGGGGGACGCCGGCGGGGGAAGGGGGGATGGCCCCCCGGCGTGCAAGCCTGGGCCCAGCCAGGTGATACCTGGGACACTGTCCCAACTGATGCCGGGGGAGACCCACCGCTCCCCTGCGGAGGCTTTTGGAGCCCTGGTACTTACCTTAGGGGACATCATGGGGTACTGAATGTCTTAGTCCAGAAGGTGGACGGGAATAGGGAACCCCCTTCCATGGTGCGAGAGGAGGTGCGGATGCTACCAGTGGCCCTGAGCATGGAACCCAGCACGTCATCCAGTGGCAATGGGAGGTCAAGGCGATCCAGGTCCAGAGGTCAGAGTGGTTCAAGAGACTCTGGTCGCTCTGAGTCAGGGGGCTCAGCATCGCGTCGGCGCAGTTGATCAGGTGGTGGGCGTAGTCTGCAGAAGAAACGTAGGAGGTCACGTTCCGGATCTTCATCGGGTGAGTCTTCTGAGGAGGACAAGTACAGGTATTGGGAAAAGGGGTCTTTCAAACCAGGCCTGCCAGGGTGGGCCCTTAAGCTCCGGAAGGCCAGGCAAAAGGCCGGCGAGGAGCAAAAGGCTGGGGGGGGGGGCGCAGCCGAGGGTGAGGCGCTGAGGGAAGCAAAATCTAAGGAGGACCCCCGGGGGGCCACCTGGATCACAAAGTGCATTCCAAGATCCTGCAGGGATACTACGTTGATGTTTTCTCACTGGCACCGCCCCCGGACGAGGAAGCCAGGGTTCACAGAAGTGACAAGAAGGAGAACAAGAAAACCAGCTCGGAGACTGTGGAATGCACTTTTGCCAACTGGCTCGGTGGCTATGCGGTCTTCATGGGGGTCGTGGCTCTGGTTTTTCCAGAGCAGGCCTGGCACCTGATCAACCATCTCCGTCAGGTGATCAAGGTCAGGTCTCAGGTAGGGGATGCCAATGCCATCATGTATGACATTGAGTGCAGGAAGAAAGCTTCCAGATCCCCCATGCACAGATGGGAAACCATTGACTACCCCACTTGGCTGCAGGCCACTGGGCCAGGCTGGCGGGAGAAGAGTGATCCACCCAAGGCCAATTGCAAAAAGGAGGGGAAGAAGCCAGTGTGCTGGGAGTACAACGGGAGCAAGTGCTCCCGATACAAGTGCCAGTTTGACCACTCCTGTGACAGCTGTGGGGGTGGGCATCCGAAGGTTAACTGTTCCCGCCAAGGGAGCGGGAGCCAGTCCTTTCGGAACAGCTGCCCTGCCTCAGGTGGTGCTAGAAAAGAGGCAGGGTCTGGTGGTGGCACCAACGCCAGCTCAGCCAAGTGAAGGGCCCCCCAGGATTGGGAGATTGGGTCGCATGGTGGCAACTCCAGTCAAGTTGGAAGCTATGCGACCCCTTCTAGCTGCCTATCCCAAGAAAGAGGTGGCGGTTTACCTGGCCATGGGTTTTGAATTTGGCTTTCACATACCTTTCCAGCGTCCAAGGGAGGTGTCCAGCTCTGGCAACCTAAAACCAGCGGCGCAGCTGCCGGAGGTGTTGGCCCGGAAGATTGGGAAAGAGCTGGAGGCGGGTCTCATAGTGGGCCCATTTGGACAACCTCCCATGCCCAATCTGCGGGTCTCGCCGCTGGGGGTGGTTCCCATGAAGGCGCCCGGGGAATTCCGTCTCATACACCACTTATCTTACCCAAAAGGGGCTTCAGTCAACGACGCCATTCCTCAGGAATTATGCATGGTTCAGCATGCGTCATTGAACCATACGATCCGGCTCTTGCAAAACTGTGGTCATGGAGCCCTCATGGCCAAGTGCGACATCCAGTCGGCATTCCAGCTATTACCAGTGCATCTGGATGATCATTATCTGTTGGGTTTCAAATTTCAAGATAAGTGGTATTATGACATGGCGTTACCAATAGGCTGCTCCATCAGCTGTGCGGCCTTTGAGGCTTTCAGCACATTCCTTGAGTGGGCCCTGCAGCACAGGGCAGGATCACCTTTTGTCACCCATTACATGGATGACCTCCTCATGATGGTCCCCACTGGGGGGGGGGAGGAATGTGGGTTCTTGCTCTCTTCCTTTCAGGCATTGGCTGATGAGCTCAGAGTCCCCCTGGCTCCAGATAAGACGGTGGGCACTTCCACTTCCCTAGTGTACCTGGGAATACAGCTGGATTCCATGGTGGGAGTCTCTAGGCTGCCTGATGACAAGATCGAGGGACTGAGGGGGATGCTGGTCGATCTCCGGCGGAGGGAAAAGGTCATGCTGAAGGAAGCCCAATCACTGCTGGGGTATCTGAATTTTGCATGCAGGGTAGTTTCTCCGGGGAGGGCCTTTTGTGCCCACATCGCACGCCTAACAGGGGGAGTGAGAGCGAGACATCACCGCATCCGACTGATGAGAGGGTCAAGGATGACATGGGAGTGTGGATGGATTTCCTAAAAAACTATAATGGTGTCTCTGCATGGCAGGGGCGGCTGGACCTTGAAGCCGGCCTACAGGTGCACTCCAATGCGGCGGGCAGCTTGGGTTTCGGGGTGTATTACAATGGCCATTGGTGTGCACAGCCATGGCCTCAGGCATGGTCAACATCCGGCCTGGCAAGGGATCTCACATTCCTGGAATTCTTCCCCATCCTGGTGGCCCTCACAATCTGGGGGGAGTAGTTCAGGGACAAGAGGGTGCGTTTCTGGTGTGACAATCAGGCAGTGGTGAGTATCATCAACAGGCAGTCCTCCAGGTCTGAGAGGGTCATGCGACTGGTATGCTGGTTCGTACTGGTATGCCTGGAGTCCAACATCATGTTCCACACCCGCCACATCTCGGGCATGGATAACGAGATTGCAGATGCATTATCTCGATTTCAGGAGGAGCATTTCCGCCTGCTGGCCCCCGAAGCTGACAATATGGCGGCCCCCTTTCCAGCAGACCTTTGGAACCTTGGGAATGAATAGTACTGCAAGGAGTAGCTGATTCTTTAGCGCCATCAATGCAAGCCAGCTATAAGAGGGCGGCCATCCAATTCATGGCGTTCCAAAAGCAGCATGGCTATGGGGCATCGTGGCCGGCGTCTGAATGAGAGGTATTGCACTACCTGGCCGCGTTGAAGGAAAAGGGCCTGGCGTCCAGGACCATCGCGGGACACGTGGCGGGTATCTCCTTCAGTAAGGCGGCAGGTCACGGGGACCCCTGCGATACCTTCTTGGTAAGGAAGGCACTGGAGGGCTGAAGAAGGGCGACGCCAAGGGCAGTGGACGGGAGGCGCCCTGTGTCCTTTGATATGGTTGCCTGGCTGGCAGGCTTGCTGCCTTCCATTTACCACGGCGCTGCTGTTCAGAATGGTGTACACTACGGCATTCTTCACGGCCCTGAGAGTCAGGGACATAGTGTGTTCCTCCAAACGAGATGCATCCGGCAGGGCGCTGCAGCGGCATGATGTGACAATCTCCGGCAAGGACATGACTGCGCATACACCGGTCAAAGGCTGACTAGCGCGGCCATGGGGCCACTCTTCACCTGCAGAGGATTGCGGACTCATTCCCGTGCCCGGTTACCTGTATGCAGGAATTTTTGCACTTGCGGGGGGTATCGAAGGGCCCCCTCTTCCAGCATCAGGATGGGATACCACTCACGAGGTATCAGTTCGTGGGTGTGCTGAAGAAGGCCTTGGTGCAGATGAAGCTGCCGGCAGAAGAATTTGGCAGCCATTCCTTCCCTATAGGGGCTGCTACTATGGAAGCCATCAGCAGAAGCCATCATGAAGTTGGGCCGATGGAGGTCCAGGGCTTACGCCACATACATATCGCCGGAGCGAGTGGCCCCACCCAAGCAGAGGCCTTTCGTGGGCCTCTAGGGCTCCCTGTTGATGAAGGGATGGTTGGCGGAAGGCGTTTCCAGGTGGGAAAGCCTTGTTGGCGGATGTCATGGGTCGTGATAGGGTGTGAGGTCAGGGGTCTCCGTCAAGAGCACTCCATCAAGTGCAAGTTCAAGCACTAGTTCAAGTTCAAGTTTAAGGGAGACCCACCTCTAGTGATTAACCATTTGTTTTCAGGGGAGGAGAGGGAGTCGAGTGGACGGCTCGGCCAACAGCCCTCTCCTCCAGGGAGTTGGTATGGACCGACGGGTGGTCTTGGCCCACAAGGGTGGGCTCAAGAAGGGATCACGACCCATTCATTGCCGCCAACCCTCTAGCAAAAATTGCGGCCATTTTATTGCCAAACATGTATTTAATAACCTGTATCTAACCTGTTTTCTGAAGATGTAACCAAAATATAATCGTTAAAATGTAACCAAGTGTGTGAGTATTTCATTCAAAGGGGCGGAGGGGTTGTACGGTCTGGGTCCGCAAGGGGGCTCAACCAGTCACCGGCAGGCCTTTTTGCGGCCCAACTGGCGCCCCAGATGCCTCTTTGCACCCCTCCACACTGTCAAGGTCTGCAAAGAGAAGCAGGCAGAGCCTGGAGGTTTTTAAACAGAGGTTACATGGCCATCTGTGGGGACTTCTTTGATCATGTATTCCTGCATCTCAGGGGTTGGATTGGATGGTCCTCGTGGTCTCTTCCAACTCTTATGATTCTGTGACTGGAAAGGGAAGTTGGAGCTTCAGAGTGGAAGTAAAGAGAAATAGATCTTTGTACCTAAGACAACAGAAACCTAATCCTGCACATTTTTTAAACCTGATGTGATGGGTAAATCACAAACCCATCAAATACTAAGAATTTTTCAGCAGCTTGGGTCTGACAAGCTAATGTCTTCTTGTGAGTGTAAAGGCACTTCTTCTCATGTGATGATGGGTCATTGATTTTTATCACCTTTCCCCATATGCAGTCCCCATGGTACATCAGAGACTGTTCTATAGGGTCTCCTGGTGCTTGGGATGGGTATTTCTGGGTGCATAGCAGGCTGCAGCAAGGGAGAAATGAAAGAAAAGCCCTACTCTAAGAGTACAAGCCTGTTGATGTTATATATTATTCATTTTCAGTCATTTTCTTTCTTGGTATCTTTCTTGGACGGGTGCCCAGAAATGAGGATGCAACATGTGAAGCTCAGTTTCATGAATAAAGCCTTTAAAGTGAGCAACAATTATTTTTATAGGTATGTTTATATTTATGCATACAGAGGGAGAGAAGCAGAAGGTTGATGTATTGGACTAGGAAAAAATATTTTCTAATTTCCAGTACCGGTTTTCTAGATAGGTTGAAACTATTGAAAACAAAGGCACTGATCAGTGCCAATAGTAATGTAAAAGAAAGTCATATTTCAGGTATAGAAGCAAACTTTTCATTTGACTGAACAGCTTGCTGTGTCTGTTTCAGGGTGTTTTTGTTTTTGTTTTTGCAGTCAGTTTAATTGTCCAGCATAAAGGCAAGTAAAAAAAGAGAATTACTTAGGGAAGCTAATAACAGATTTCAGACCTGAAATAGGCAGATATAGATTATGATGTGCTGAATACACTATTTTTAAGTTTCTCATAATAATGTTAGTACTAAAACTTGTTTTACATTTATTTTTGTTAAAGGTATCATAATTTTTAAAAAGGTGCATTGCTTGTATGATGTATTCTACACATCTTATGTTTAACACATTATTAAATGACTTCCATTTAATTTCTAGTCTCTGAAAAGTAAAGTTATGCAGAATATAGAATCTATCTTTTTTTAATGCAGTTATGGTAATTGAAGGTGAATCCTTGACTAATCTGGGTCAAGGGTAGGAATTATGCATCTCTAGCAGTGGAAGCTGAGATTTCTCTTTGGCAAGAATGAAATATTATGAGGTTACAGTGTTGACAGGAGGAGGTGACATGATGGTACTGAGGTTGATTGGATTATAAAGGGATTAAGTAGTAATGGGATAGGAAGATACTCCTGGAGTGAAAAGAAGCCGCAGATGATTGTTGAGGCAAGGTTTCTAGGGTCCTGCAAGTTCATCATTGTGGTCATGGATTTCTCAAATATCAAACGGTTGGAGAACTGCCTAGCAGTGACCACTAGAATTCATAGGGATAGATATTAGCCAAAAATCCACATCAAAATTATGCATGGCAGACTTCCAAATGCTTTTAATGAGCAAATAATTATATTTTTATGTGCCCCAGGAAAATAAACAAACATTTAATCATACAAGAATTCTTTTATCTATTTGATTAAGCAAGAACAGATAATTCAGGATCATACAGCGTACCTTATTTAGCCATTATTATTGTGCTGTTGTCTAGGAAACCATGGCACTGTACAGATGCAGAGTAAAATCAAAGTGCTTCTTTTTCGAGTTGAGCTGAAGATCAGTTGTGAGTGAAATTGAGATTGTTTAAAAAGTACTGTAATTGATTTCTGTTTGCACACTTCAGAAAATTAACATGGGTTTAAGCGCTAGCTAAGAATGTATTGCAAGAATTCTCTTATGTACCATATGACAACCTTGTCCAAATGTGTGTCATCCAGATGTGTTGGAGTATAACCGTCCTAAGTTCCTAGCCAACATGGCCTTTGGCTTTGAGAGGTTGTGGTGATATGAGTTGAAGGTCAGACAGATTTGTTGGACACCAAGCTGGGAAAGCCTGCCTCAGTTTGTAATTTTGAGTCCTGTGACTACTCAGGAATTCTGCCTCCAAGATAAGGCACAGTGGTTCCCCTGTGGTGGTGATACAGAGAGCATCCTGTGCACAGGAAATTCACATTCAGTCTGAGTGATCTTTCTTTCTCCCTCTCTCTTTTGCATTGATAAAAGAGTATAAATATTCAAGCAATCCACATACAAACCAGTGCTTACAGAGCTCTAGAAGACACAGATCTTTACACAAAAGCAATATTATGTGCTTGGACTAAAAAATGTGGTGTTGTGTGTCTGTGTACATGTTGATTCTCCTGGGCATCTTCTCTAGATGTGGTTGAGTATTACTCCCATCAGTTTCCAGCCAACATGACCATTGGTCAGATAGGTGGTAGCAATGGAAGTTGCCACCCCACACATTTATGGAACACAGTTTTGCGGAAGGTTGCCTTTATGAGTGATCTGTCTCCCTCTTCTCTTTGTAAAAGGGGAGTGTAAATATTCAAGCAATTCACATGTGAACTAGCGCTCACAAATGGCTTGGAGATGTAACCCTTTACATGGCAGCAAATATTCTATGCATGGACTGAGAAATGCGGGGTGTTGCTTTGGTGTGTTTGTTTCTTCATCAAGTTCTACTTTGTACATTTCAGATGGAAGTAGACACCACCTTAAAAGACAATAATGTCATAAAAAGCTTCAGAGTGCGTTCACTCTCTGCCCATCCGAGCAGAGATGCATGCAGCAAAGTAGCGTGGGCTTTTGAGCAAAGCCATGCACACCTCTGGTGCAAAAGAAATGACTATTTTAATTCTCTTTTATGGCTTTATTAAAAGGTAAATGAAAATAAAATAGACAGCAGAAGACATTCATCCATGCTTCTGTATGCTCCAAGGTTCATCGGGAGCTAAGAGAAAAGAAAAAAAGCCCCCAAAATGCAGAGGGCACACACAAGCTCTAAAATCCCCTCCCAGTTATATAACTTTCCAAAACATTCAATCCTTCTGAGAAGTGAAACAAGAAACTGGACTCTTAGTTTCGTTTCTCGCTCTCAAACTCGGAAGGACAGAATAACAACAGGAGAAAGATTTATGAGTTCTAATAGACAAGCTGGAGTCTTCATTGCCTTGGTGAATAAAATTACCCAAAGGGGAGAGACAAACTTCTAATTACAATATCTATTTTCCCTGACAAATAATTGATACTGTAGTGCTATATCAGCTTTGTGATGTGATAGGGGACTCTGGACATATTACGTTTCATCACTTGGCCACATTATTTTCTCATTCTAGCTTTTAGCACATTTTTAGGATTTCTGGGTGGGGTTACTTCTTTGCATGTGAATGCTGGCTCTCCTGGGCACAACAGCAAAAGTGGCTCTGTGTACTAGTTGCCCCACCCTTTTGATAACAAACATTCCTAGGAAACCCCCCCCCCCATTCCTGATAAAAACCCACAGGAAGAAAATTATATAGATTTTATATAGTACTTTCGCACTTTTCCCTCCATCTATCAGAAACAACAGAGGTTCAAACTGAAAATCTCTGGGGATTGTAATGTTGCCAATACCAATAGGATAAACCCGCTGTCTTTGTATAATTTATACTGTACTTCTGGTATTATAGGAACAAAAAGGGAGTGGGGAAGTAGGGTAGTATGCTTTGTTTCCAAATGAGATTCCTGCTATGCAGGTCTATATGTTTTGTCTTGGTGTTGCTGTCCACTGCACAGAGAGATATTGCTACCTTTTTTTTTTTTTTTGCAAGATTGGTGCATGTTGCATATAACCTTTACGATGACAACATGAATGTGTAATAAGACAGAATTATTCAATAGCTATTAAAGACTGGTTTCTTGGTAGCAATAACATACCCTCCTGTATTCATTTCCCACAGCTCTTTTTGCCATTTTGAACTTTCCAAACATAACATAATAGCCACATATAAAGCAATTTTACAAGAAATGAATTATGTATATGTTGTTGTTGCCATCATTTTATGGGTGCATGCTAATACCGCTAACTTCTTCAGTACAATCTCTTCCTGTGTTTGCAGAAAAGTGTTTTGCTACCCTAAGCTGTAACACTACCTTGACATATGAGAAACACGGATACCAAGGAAGTGAACCATTCTCTTTGTAAAATTAGTCTCTTTGTACAATTAGTTGCTACAAAAATAGATATTTTGCACTGTTATGGCCAACTATTTAGGAATTTGTCTTTTATGATTATTTAGGGAGCATGGTAAATAGAAAACACCTGAGTTTTAAACAGTCAGGAAAATCATTATTCTGACTTTCTCTTACTGTGCTCAAGGCTTTTTCTAGCATTTACCCAGAAAAAATGTAGGGAGTTATAGGGAAAAAAATGTGTATCAGTCAAAGATCATTTGTGCAGTTGAAATATTAAAGTAATTAAAATTGTATTATGCTAGATGCTACAAAAAGTGATTAAGAACAATATGAAAATACACAGATAAACACTTAAACAAACATAAAAAGGTACCAAGAAAAGACAGTTGATTAAAAGAGTGTCATGTAGTTCCTCTTCATGTTCTCCCCCAGAAGTTTGGTTATGTGGTCTTGTTGTGAAAGGGGACGGGGAGAAGAGGACTACTCGTTCATGCTGTAATCATGCAATTACAGTGGGATGTGATTATTGCATGCTCGTCAAGTACCGTGAAAAGAGCGATATTGAGGGCTATTGACGGCTTTGCCCATCAATTAAAACTTACACCTAATTAACAGGTGGAGCACACATGGACCATGGGAGCACAACAACATGGTGTGATAACAGAAACCCGTTTGTGGTACTATTGCATTGTAATTCTGCCATTTCAGCCCTGTCTGATGAAGTACTAAGTCTGCATAAGCTAACGCTACAATTTTTTTCTCTCTCAGTTAGTCTCAAAGGTTCTACAAGATCCCTTTCATTCCACTGTGTGCATTTATCTGAGAGGTTCAAATCAGGTCAGTCTGCTTAAAAATGAAGGGTGAACCATACCTCTGAGAATCTCTAGCTTGACCCTTATGAATTAGAACATGAGAGAAGGAAGGAAGGCACAGGGTTTGGAAAAGTTACTGTTTTGGGCTACTGCTCCAGGAATTACCCAGCCACCACAGTCATAATTATAGGGTTTTTTTATTTTTTTTAAAAAAGCCTTTCTCTAAGCTTAAGTGAGAAGGGACCAAAATCAATATCAATCAGACTTAGAAGCTTTAGTTCCAAGGAGGAACATGTTCTTTGCAGATGGCTGATGGAGTGCTAAGCCATAGTCTCTGGTGAAATAACCATAGGCTTGAGATGAGAGTAAGAGATGTCTGACTGAGGACCCTGAAGCAGCAAGATGATACATGAAAAACTTTAAGTCCTGTGGGATGCAGCCATGTCAGACAACTAATTTCAAAACAACTGCACAAATTTGTATCAAGCAATAGCTTTTTGTATATGTTAATAGATCAACATCTGATTATTTGGACTCACCCTAGAGCTGAGCATGCTGCCTGCCCATGACTCCATGCTTACATTTCTTTGCTGTTGGAACCCCAACACAGTCAATGGGCTGGTTTACACAGCAGATTTATTGTGGCAACTTGCGGTTTAATTATTTTCCACAGCTGTGCCAGTCAGGGTTTTTTTTCTAATTATGTCGCTTTGAAGTTCAGACTTGAATAAGTGTGGGGGGTGTGGCTCTGTGTGTTTCTGTAAATCTGCCTGTAAATGAACTCACTCCATAAAGCAGAGGGAGAGTAATCTCTCTGCTAAAAGACCTTGTGCCATGCCGTGGATCGCATGTTTTTCCAGCTGCTCTCTCTCTCTCTCTCTCTATTTCCCCCTCCCTCCCTCCCCCAAGCAGAGAGAGAGAGAGGGAAAATAGCAGTTCAGCTTGCTACAGCCCTTTGTGAAATGGTTTCTCTCCCTCCCCTGTGCACAGGATAAAAGTGACGAACGAGCTTTTACATACTTTCAAAACAGCAGAGAATGAGAAGGAATGGTCCCTGAAAGTTGTTGGGAATCCTTTTTTGAAGTTGTTCGGAATCCTTTTTTTTTTTTTTTTTTTTGCAAACTGGCTCGCAAAATAGCAGACAGGATTTTTGCAAGTTTCTTCTCTAATGGCTACTGTCTTTGCCTCCTCCCTGCCCCCCTTTTAAGCCCACCCCTGCATCATCAACCAATCACAATGCAGCTGTGCTTTAACCCTTAGCGGAATGCTAGTTTACACTGCCAATAAAGCACTACATTGCAAATATTCCTGCAAAAATAGCGACATGCCCTGCCACGCTATATTTGGGTCTTTTACCTTCCCCCTTCTGAATGAGGCGATGCTGTGCTGCGATCCGTGGGAACTATGAGCTATCTTAGCGGTATATTTAGGGGAATATTTGCCCGTGTAAACGACCCCCAAGTGTTTCCAGCTGCATGGGAACCTGTGTGGGAACAGTTGTTTATGAATAGATCTTCCCAGTGTAAATAGCCCACAGCAACCTGTGAACATACAGGGATGGGACTAGCAGCATCCCCAAGAGCAGTCTTCCTTGTAATCCTGTAATGACTCCTTCATAAAATTAATGCACGAAAAGACTAATACTAGTGGAAATTATGCAGGACACTGCCTCCAATTTGTAAACATTAATCTTCTGTATTGATAACTGTTTGGTCATGTTTCCCTCTGAAGTATCCAACACTGAATCCTGCCAGGAAACACTTGGATAGAGAAACAGAAAGGTCACCTCTAATTTTTTTCATGAGTGTTTGGGCTCACCTTTCTCCCGCCAACAGACTGTAGAGCCTCAGCCTTCCACTCCTATGCCAGCTTCCCTTGAAAGGCAGCATGCTGGATTCCCATGGGGGGTGGTGGCTTGTGGCCAATGAGAACCCACTTTGCTCCATTCTATTCCCTCTCACTCGCTATCTTTGACTCCTCCCACTGCCCAGAGTTTTTTTTTTTTAAGCAGGCTGCAGCCTGTCTGGTGCAGCATTTGCAAAGAAAGCCTTTCTCCCCATGGGAAGCAGAGCCAGGGACATCCAGAGGACCCCAAGGGGTCCCCTAAGAAAGAAAAAGAGGGCCTGGAACCCCAGGCCAGTCTCCCACCTCCTTTCCACCTCTTTCCAGGTTTTTTTTTTTTTTTTAGCTTGTAAGTTCCTCAGGGCAGAAGGTGTCCACTCAGTATAGGCTCACTGAGAGGCACCTGGCACAGCCTGGGGACAAACTAACTTTTGCACTTAAAGCAATATTACCCTGACAGAAGAAGGGGGAAAGGGCTCAAGTTTTGGGGTGCAGAAGGGGTGAAGAGCAGAGGAAGGGGTGAAAAACCTACCCTGCAAGGTAGGATAGGAGGAAAAAGAAGAAAGAAGAGGGTGGGGATGCATTGAAAGCAACATTATTTCCCCCCATGCATGCATATTAAGACAGCAAGGGGAGCTGACAGCTCAGTGGGCAAAGATGTGACTGTAGGTCAAGAAGGTGGTGCTGAAAAATACCCTCAAGCTGCTGATTGGCCAGCCAACAGAGCGCTATGATTGGTTGGGTATGTTTCCTAAGCGGCCAGTCAGCACACTGGGAGCAGCAACATACCCAAGAGAATTTTATATATATATATAGAATTCCCAAACTGTCTGATTTAGGAACCAGCAATTTACCCCCACTGTGCCAGAGACCTACAATATTTGTGCATGCTCCACACACACACCCCCAAAAAAACTTGCCAGGGACAAGTAGCCAGTGGGTTGTGTACTGGCACCAGGCCCTGGACCACCACTTTGAGTAGCATTGGCATAGATGAGCTTGTGGGACAACTAGAGTAAAAGGAGAAGCTTGCTAACTATTAAGAGTCTGGATGCATGGTAGGGATGAAAAGAATATTCACCACTATTCATTTCCCACAAGAATAATGGGTTTCTTGATGCTTGGGAAATGTCACTGAGAAGAATAGTACAATTGCAAGCTTCTGCACACTTTTTGTTTCCAAAAACCCTGATTTTTTTGTTTCTTTTGCAGGAAACTGTGTAAAAAAGTGGGTTTTATGCAGGAAATCCATGTGTTGCTATGCAGCATAATTCACAGAGGGATTTTGCAAAGTGTGCAAATCTCTTGAAAACTATGCAGAAATCTTTGTTCTCTCACACAGTAAGGAGAAAGGATGCTATATAAAGATGAAGAATGTGAAGATTTACACCCCTAATGTGTAGTCAGAATCAGAAAGAAAATATGCATCTGTACTTGGATGAAATTTGATTAGTAGCTTGAAGGACATCCAAAATGACCCCCACCACAGGCACATCTCTTCTCCCTGATTTGATTTGAAATGTGTTCTGTGAGTCACTCTCTTTTGCCTGAGGTTAATCACCTTTTTCTGAGCTCTCAGGGAAGTCAAGCTACCCTTAAGTTAGAGGGGCAAACGGACATGTTGTCGCTGCAGGATGTTACTAATGCTAGAAACTGTTAGCCCCTGGATAGAGGATGAAGGTTTGCAAAGTAAGCAGATTCTGACAGAGAAGCAAAACTGAACTGCAAACTCTGCCAAGAAATTCTGTCCATCATCTGCATGGTCCTACTTCATGTCTGCCATCCCCTCAGGCTGAGAAGCCTCAAGTTCTCTCCTTATGTCCCCTCCTTTCTCTCCACAGTCTAGTCAGTCCTTCTGACTCCAAAGAGCATGGCCCCCTGTGCCTCTCTTCCCTCCCTCCCTTCCAGGATGGCTGACAGTATTTTTCTGCCTGAGGCAGATCAACACAGGGTAGAGACCCTCACTCACACAGGACCAGGCGCATAATACCAAAATCCAGTCAAGAATCCTCTAAATGCCCATCTCTATCCCTGGGTGTAAAAATACAGTAATAACCAAGTAAATACTCAACAATTTACTGCCCTTGCATTATATCCAACATTTATGAAACTGACTCACTATGTCTAATGTTAGGGCTGGGCTTGTTGCTCTTCCTGTGGTTGGAGATACATAGTGGCATAGCTGTAACTCTCTGCAATACCTCCAGGTCAATGTCAGAACAAAGTCTTCTATTCCATTCTGCACTCTCCCTTTATCTACTTCAATTGTAAATGCTTTTCTTGATGGCATGGTCAACAAATTGGCACACAAATTGAATCCTCTTCCTACTGCCTCAGCATACCCAGAACTTGGAACCATTAATTTTTGGATTAAAACTCCCAGAAACCTGCAGCTATCATGTTCAGTGGCTATGCTGGTGAGCGGATTCTGGGAGTTCTAATCCAGAAAACTAGATTTTCCATGCTCTGGTACCTAATGTAGCTGAAGGAAAATAGTGATGGTAGCATTTTATATTTCCAGCTTTTGACACTACATTTTATATTTCCTGCTTTTATAACCAACACATTAGTAAAAATTACCCAGTAGTAATGGATGCATGGATCAATCTGTTTTCATGTCTATGCAAGTTTTGCATGTGTTTATTTAATAGGTTTCTTTTTCTCATCTTGAAATCCTTGTCCTGAAGTTGGAGGGATGTGTGAATGAAAGAAAGACACTCTCCAAAAGGTAATCTTTCCTGTTTCATACCAGGAGAGGTAATCTTAGGCAATCTTTCCTGATTGTCTTTGACCTCCACCTGTTTTCTCAAAGAGGTTTGTCACCCTGAATGATTCTAGGAAGAATCATCATTGTAGATGTGGCTTGTACATAGGTAGGCCTTCAGACAACAGTGGCCAAGGCACTTGCATTTAAAGGTCTGTACTTCTGGTTGAAGTGTTACTCTAATGCAGAGTAGACCTATTGACATCAATGAGACTTAAGCAAGCTGTGTTTAACAAGTTCTCTTCATTTTAATGCCACCTCCAGGTAAGGCTAATACTGGATTTAGTCCTGAATATTGTTTTCTATAAAGTACAGTCGTCCCTCCACGTATTTGTGGTTTCTCCTCTTTCTCCTCCCCCTCCCCGGGAGGGAACTCCTTCCACCTCAGGGGCTTTGCTCCGTTGTGGAGGGATGACTGTAATTTCAGAGCACAGATGGAGTTATAAATAAAAAGTTTACAAGCAACAATATATTTCCTTCCTTCTGTGATATATAAGGTGTTCAACTGTTGGGGTTGTCTCAAGGTTTGGAATTGATATTGAGATTCTGTTGTGCAGCTACTTCTTCTTTTGTTATCTATCTATCTATCTATCTATCTATCTATCTATCATTAAAATATTTCTGTCCTTTCCTATAGCAAAAACTCTCAAGGTGCCATATAGGTAAAATCAATAGTAACAGGCTAAAACAATTTAAAACAACAAAATAATTTAAATAGGCTAAAACAGATCAAACATATTAATGAATTAAAACAGATTTAAAGATTAAAACAGTTAAAAACACTATGCATAACATTGGAAGTAAATATGAAACCACCATGTGGTCAAGCACCTTGCCCAGAAAGGGGATATTTGCAATAGGCTGGTAGTTCTCATATACCTCTGGGTCCAGGAAGGTCCTTTTCAGGAGAGGGTGCTCCTTCAAGGCAGCAGGCACTTCCCCCTGACAGAGTGAAACATTTACCACCCCCTGAAGCCACCTAATAAATCCCGCTCTGCTAGATCTTAATAGTCAAGGTGGATAAGGGTTAAACTTACATGTGGTGGGATGGGCTGATTCAAGTGTCTTGTCCACATCATAAGGCTGCAGTAATTGAAAATGATTCCAGAAGATCTGACCAGATGGTGTACCAGATACATCTATAGACTCTAGTAAGTTTGACATCAAGTTCTGAGTAAATGTGAGCAACTTTCCCCTCAAATGGCCTGGCAAATTTTTCACAGAAGGTAGCCATGAGTTCCATTCCTAATCCTGCTGGGTCCAGTCCCAAAACATTTCTCACCACTTGGAATAATCCTGTGGGATCTTAAGGATGCAGTCCTAGAAGCATAATAAGATTTGTTATATCAGATATACAGACAGTTCTATATGAGTAACAATAAAAAAAAATAATAACTAGGCTTTCCCAATCTCAGATATTATTTTGGCAGGGTGGGGTGTGTGGAGAGCATGTGAAGAGCATCTGATGGAATGTTGATGAGCGAATGAGGAGAGAGAATGAAGGAGCCAATCTTGTGGCAGGAAACTGGTATGGGAGGGGTCTCCTAGAGGGAAAGGGGTGGATGACAGTTGGGAGGGAGAGTTGAAGATGTGATGTGATGGGGAAAGGACAGGAATGTGTGTATGGTTGTGAGTGCAGCTGAGGGATTGTATGTGCACTGGGAATATTGTTGAGAGAAATAGAGGCTAATTGTAATACAGAGCAAGAGGGAAGAAAGACCCTAATAACTTGTTATTGAGTCTGGCAGATTCTGGAATTATATGGTCACCACAGAGTGGGAATATCAACCAGTTTAAAGTTAACCAAGTTGGAGACAAAGTTCAAAGCATTTCTGTTATACTGTTTATGCAATAAACCAGCCTTTATGTTTTGTTTGTCAAATCTAGACTCCTCATGAATTATTTCCCTTACTAGTATTTATTTGGCATGCTAACCCTGTAATTAAACACCAATACAAGTACAGTTGTCCCTCCGTATCCACGGATTTAAGTATTCACAGCTTGAAAATATTCTTTCAAAAATAATAATCCAAAAAGCAAACCTTGATTTTGTCATCTTATATAAGGGACACCATTTTGCTATGCCATTGCATATAGTGGGGCTTGAGTATTCACGGATTTTGGTATCCACGGGGGGTCCTGGAATCAAACCCCAGCGAATATGAAGGGACAGCTGAACTATCCAGATTAAGTCAAACCTCAGTCCAAGGAAGGGATAAGAGGGTAGTTTGATACAAAGGTGGAACTGTGGAACTGCGGTCTCCATAGATATTTATTTGGTGGCAACGTAAGTGACGAGGCAGCCAGGCTGAACAGTGGTGTAAATTCGGCTGGTGCACCATGCTAATCACAGGGGGGACTTGCCCTTATGTATTGTAATTGTAAACATGCTAAATCTAGTGTATTAGGGATACTGCTTCTGGCAGTATACCCCTCCCCACCAAATCAAGCCTGCTTCTTTGTTGTGGTCTCCCCCAAGGAGGGGGCTTTTGAGGAAAACTAGTGTTGAAATGAAAGGTTAAACATTGTGTGTGTGAGAGAGGGGGGGCAGGGAAAAAGGGAGGAAGAAGAGGTGGGGAGTGGGATAAATTTTGGTTAATTATTCCAGGTTCCTGAGTGTTGTTTATTTGTCCTCTGAGATGCATTCTTTCATTAACCAGTACGAGAAACTGAAGTTAAGCATGATTAGTATTTTACACGTTAAGGTTTTTTCTATTGCCAGTGCACAGCAGTCTGATTATGCGGAAAATGTGAAACAAAAATGGAGCTGATAAACAGACAAAAGATTTTATGAGTTGATATTGCATGTATGAACAGAATGCTTGAAAAGAAGGGGCATATTTACAATAGAAAAGAATCCTTTCAGATTAGCTGAGCCTCAATTAGTATTCCTTCCATGTTATCTTGAGTTTAACCCCTGCCTTCAGAAATGTCTAATCAGCTACCCAAGCATTGTACTCCTAGCTTTAGCACTTAATACCTGTCTCATTGGGGGCTGGTAAGTCAAGGATGTGGGCGGATCTAGGCTTAAAATGTTAACCATACTGAGGTTGGTTATCATGCCAGTTTTATTTGTCTATGTGTTCTTAATTATAATTATAATCATCTGAACATCACTTAAAATTTTTACTTTGGGAATTTCCCCTATTGCAAATTCTACTTTATAATTAGTTTATTTGCATTCTCTTTATCCCTTATTAATAAATTACATTTCAGTGGCTGCAACCAGCTCCTTTGATCGCAGTGCCTGGTAATTCACAAACTTGGTTTCATTCCCTATTGACATTTAAAATGCAGTGATGCAGGCAACCAAGAAGGGCTTACCACAGTCTGGAGAATTAGCATTTCCCACTTATTGTAAATCAGTAATGGATTCCTCTGTTTTGCTTACATTTGAGTCTTCCTACCCACACACGAACCACATTAAGTGAGGTCACTGGTTCACCTATCCCTTGTGACCTAATCTCAAGAAAGAGCTCTGAGAAAGTGTATATGTGCTGTATAGCTGCTGTCACCACTGATTTCAAACCAAATAAAAGAGCTTAAATCAAGAGTGATATAAACATTTCAGTGGTTTGCCTCTGGCAAACCTAATGTTAAGCAAACACGTATCTAATGAAGATAAAAATAAAGGGAGATACAACAAAGCATATACAGGAAATCTTTAGAATCTAAAGAAGGCCTTTGAGCACTCCAAAAAGATATGCTATGATACTCCAGAAACATAATTAGTTAATTAATTAATTGTCAAGAAATTTACAAAATGAGGTGACATGCTGTTAGAACTTATTATTATTTTATTTATTTGTATTCTGCCTTTTCCCCAGTTTTGGACTCAAGGCGTCTTACAGCAGTTAAAACGAACAGTTAGAAATTAACAGCATGGAAAAGTTTAAAAAAGTAATTAAATCATCATAAAATTAAAACCAGTTAAAAAAAACCATAAGCCATTAAAAACAACAACTAAAAGTCCAGCACATCATATAAGATGTTTACCTTTTTAAAAAAACAGTTCTCAGAGGCTTGTTAGAATAAAAAGGGGGGGTTGCCAGCTTGTGGAAAGATAGTAAGGAGGGTATCAGTCTAGACTCTCTAGGAAAAGATGATCTAGAGCCAGAGAATAGCCCCCAAGAAGGCCCTTTCCCAGTTTCCCACCAAAGGTACCTATGTGGATGGCAGGATAGACACAAGGGCCTCTCCCAGAGATCTCAAAACATGGACAGGTTTGTATAGGAGAATAAAAACCTTCAGTTAACCTGGCTCTGAGCCCTATAGAGATTTATCGGTCATAACCAGCCCTTTGAATAGTGTTCAGAAATGGACAGGCAGGCAGTGGAGCTGTTGCAACAAGGGAGGTGTATGGTTCCTGTAGCCAGCCCTAGTTAACAGTTTGGCTGCAGATCTTTGGACCAGATGAAATTTATGAACAATCTTCAAAGGCAGCCCCATGTACAGTGCAATAAAGTAATCCAGATGGGATATAACTAAAGCATGTCTCACTGTAGCCAAGTCTGACATCTCATGGAACAGATGCAGATGGTGCTGAAGCCTTAACTGTACAGATGCACTCCTGGCCACTGTTGATACCTGAAGTTCTAGGTTCAGGGCTGAATCCAAGAGTACACCCAAGCTTGCAGACCTATGTATTTAGGGGAAGTATGACCCCATCCAGCACAGGCTGAATGTCTATTACGTGATTTGCCTTCTAAATGACCTCTGTCTTGTCTGGATTAAATTTTAGTGTGTTCTCCCTAATCCAGTCCACTACAGATGACAGGCACTGGTTTAGCACCAAAACAGCTTCTTTGAACAGGGGTCGAAAGGAGTAATAGAGGTGGGTGTCATCCACATACTGATGGTCCCAGACCCCAAAACTGCAGATAACATCTCCTAGCAGTTTCATGTATATGTTAAATAGCATGGGGAACAAAAACTAATCCCTGAGGGACCCCATAGGCCAACAGCCAAGGGGTTGAACAAGAGTTACCCAGCACCACCTTCTGTGTTCACCCCTCTGATCCAGAATAACTCATCTTATGTTCCTAAAATCATACAAAGAGGACAGATCTCTGCTGCTGACATGGAAGTACAGTACATTTGCAGATTTACTGCAGATTGCTATGCCTATTAATTTTTCTTTTCCACGTGATTACCCTCTCTCCTGCAATGCTGTATTCTCTATGCAAGCTGGGAAACCTTAGCAATTCCTCACAGCAGGATAGCTAAGGGTGTTTTTGTGTAACCTTTTTATTTATTTAGTTATACAGTATTTGTTTGTTTGTTTGTTTGTTATTTATACCCCACTCTTCAGCCACAAGGCTATCAGAGCTGCATTAAGCAGTTTCCAATGTGTGTTAGCTAATTGTCCCCACAAGCCGGGTACTCATTTTACCAAACTATGAAAGAATGGAAGGCTGAGTGAACCTTGGAGTCCTCTGGAATCGAACTTGCAATGTGGTGACTTGCAGTACTGGTATTTAGCCACTGCACCACCAGGGCTCCTTTCTAGCTGGGACAATAGAAGTTTGCAGCGAAGAAAGAATTGGTGGAAAGGGGATAAGACTAATGGTCTTCAGCAAGTTTCTAGTTTGCTCTGTGCTCACTTGTCAGTTCTGATGTGAAGACAGACACCAAGTATAGCTAAGAGTATCCACCATACTCATTTCTTATATGACATGTTTCTGTCTCTCATGTTTCTATCTATACCAGGTGTGGGAAACCTTGGGTCTTCCAGAGGGTTTGGAGCCTAACTGCTGACTATGCTGTTTCAGGCTTCTGGGACTTGAAGTCCAAAAGAGCTGTAGGTTAGACTATTCCCCAACCCTAATGTTGACCTTGATCATGTGTGGTGTGCAACTGAGTTTTCTCTGCTACCTTTGACATCAGTGGAAACCTTGGTTTTATAATTGAATTGTGTGTGTGTGTGTGTGTGTGTGTGTGTGTATAACTTGGGTATGTTTCCATTCCCAGTGTGCTGATTGGCCATTTAGGAACATACCCAACCAATCATAGCACTTTGTTGGCTGGCCAATCACCACACTGGGAGTGGAAACATGTGCCAAACACCAGCTGCAATCTCCAGGCCACCACCAGCACTTCAAACCCCAGCAGGGCACATGCACTGGACATCACCCACAAGCTCCAGGCCACAACATAAACAAGTCATTAATTTATAATTTAAAATCTCCTATAACAGCATATGTTACACTGGGTACAGCTTATATATATATATATATATATATATATATATATAAAAGCTTTACTGACTTGGATCCATATGGGTTTTTTTTGTTTTTTTGTTTGGCAGTAATCAACTTCCAGGTGTGAAGCAAGGAAAGTCTGTCTGGGCTTCTTCTAAGGGAAGCTCCAAGGGGCCACTTTTTGAACATGAGTCAGAGCACATGGTTAGAGATATAGCCAATATTCTTCTGTGATCATACTCCTCCTGACAACCAAGTGGAAGTGCTTCTCAGCTGTCCATGATTTAGATACCATGTGTTCTGATGTATGTGCACAGAGCACCTCCATTTAGAAGTGGGCCAAGTCATGCCACATGTAGAAGAGCCCTATGCACATAAATCAGCATGCTCACAAAAGTCCCTTTCCTGATCTTCCAGACATGTGAGCTGCAGGAACACATGTCAACTGCTGGGATTGGATACATGGTCTTGGCATGTGTCTGCAGCAAGACTCACAGCTCTGTACTGCCTTCGTATGTTGTTTCAATGTAAAGTTGTGTGAACTTGCCTGTAGTGACGTTGGATGCTGCAAATAAACAATATGGGATGCTTGATGTATTGAGGAAATTGATTTTGTACCAGGTCATATTATTTATCTGTTTAGCCCAGCATGTCAGATTGTCAGAGCCTCAAAGAAATCTTTCATTTCACCAAGAAATTGAGCCTTTTAAAGTGGAGTTTCTTGGGACCCCATATAGGCAAAACACGTACTCTGCCATTACACAATGTTCCTTTGTCTGTTCAGCAGTGATAGTAGAGTCACTTCCCACCTCAAGTTCACTGTGGATATTTCTCTGGATCATATTGGTATATAGTATATTAACCTCCTGTGTTGCTGACCAGAAGAAACTGTGAGATGGTTTCCTAGGCACACACCACAGGTGGACTGTGCTCAGTCAGATGAGTTACTTTTTTTTTTGTATGTGGGGTTTTTTTAAATTCTGTTTTAACTTAAATCCATTGTTTCTAGAGGCCTTCAGAAACATAAAAAATGCCATTGCTTCCATTTTTATTTATTGGGGGGGGGCATGGGAGAGGGCTCTGGGGAAGCCAGACTGCAAACATTGGCTTTGCCCAACTCTGCACCAATCTCTTGTCACGGCTAAATAATTTGTTGGAAGAATTGGATGACACAGGGATAGAGAGCAAGTAAGCTCAAATATCACTTTTCAACATATGAATGACAGCTCTTCTAAGCTTTCTACAGGATCTCACACACTGACTATGAATAGGGAAAGAGAGCAAGAAAGAATCCACACAAACCCTGCTTCCTACAGATTCATGTACATTTCAACAGCAAAGATGGTTTCTCTTTGTGAAACTAAAGAGAAAGTTGGAGACATCTATTTCAAGGTGGTTCTTTTTGGACCTTTGCTCATGTATGTGAGTATAGAATATCCTAAATCCGTTTTCCTATGTTTCCTCTGAATATTCTTTCTTCACTGATGGAATAAAGATACTTAGTACTCCTAGTTCACAGATCTGTTGTGCATGATCATCATCAATATTTAAGTGTTACGAAGCTCCAGGATAGAAGATGCCTGAGAAGTATAAATTATTATTATGAGTAGGTCTCTTTGTTTATTTCTCTTTGCAGCAAGTACTTGGGTTCTTTACACAAATGTAAAGAAATAGAAGTTTCAGTTCATTTTGCTTGATAAATATTCAGTTCTTTATGCCTAAGGAGTAAAGCTAAATTATGTTGCATATCTTGGTTTAGAGGGAGAAAAAAACCACATTGTTTTGCATTTTCTTGAAAGAGTTTATATTTGATAAACAAAATCCTTAGACAATTGCAGGAGGGTTATTTCTTTGTGCCAAATACTAAACAATTCATGCAGAGATTATTCCTGCAAACAATGACACCAGGCGATCATATGCATTTGTGGGGAAGCAATTGAGGGTAACATGCAGATGCTGTATTTCCATTATATTCACATTTTATGGTAAGTTTCTAATCATGTGTAAAGGGACAATGAAGGGGAGGAGCTGTTGTCAGACAAATGACATTAAAAACTGCCTGGAATGTTTTCATGTTAAGAGCGTTGTTCAGATGACTGAGGTGGTTTATTGCACTGTAAATGAGCAGTTATACTCAGTTTTTGTAGGGAGTCCAGACATCAAGGAATCACTTATTTTGCAATAAAAACCATTTTAATTCCAATCACAAGGCAACATTTTGTTGTTGGTAAAATGCAGACCCTTCTCTCTGCCCTGGCTAATGTTCTGTTACAATAGTTTGTCATTGAATACAGAGCTTGGACAACACTGCCAGAATCCCCCAACCAGCATAGCCAGTGGCCATACTGAATTTTGAGTATTCAGGGAGCTGTAGTCCAAAAAAGTAACTTTTCCAAGTGCTGATTGGTGATTCACAAATGTAGTTGATTGCCCTTAGTATCAAGGGCAACAACTGATGCAGTTGTGACTTTGGCCTGCACCACTTTGTGCCTTTTAGTTTTTCATTGCAGGAAGCTTTGGGATTCAACAGTATGTTGCCCTCACTGCAGAATGAATGACAGGAGAAAGAGAAACAGCAAGGTTTGACTGTCTCTGCCATTTCTCTTGGTAGGAAGAGGAGCACGCCATGTCTTCACCTGATCCTTCTGTTCATGTGCTAGTAGGAGTAGCAATTTGGTAGCAAGTCAAAGAGTACAGTATTATGAAAATGGAGGACATAGGATGGAAAATTTAGACCTTAAGTGAAGCATGTTGAATGTGAAGTTGAAGGCTTTCACGGCCGACATCCATGAACTGCACCCAGGGACAGGGGGCTTCCCAGCAGACAATGGGCAATGGACCATGAGCTAAATAGACACTAATCCCCTTGCATATCCTCCCACCCTAAGAACTGAACATCCTACAACTGAATACACAAGTTTACATGCTAATCTTCAACAGTACTCACAATATATAAACCCCACACACCCACACACCTCCATTCTCTGAAGATGCCAGCCACAGATGCAGGTGAAACATCAGGAATAAACTCTGCTAGAACACGGCCTCACAGCCTGGAAAAAAACCCACAAAAAACCTATGAAGCATGCTTGGTTTCCTACCACCTTAAGACCATGTTCTGATCCTCTTTTCTTAGACTCTGTTTCTGGTGGTGGTGCGGAAGCTGCTGTGGAAGCTGAAAGAGGTCTGGAAAATGGGCACCAAAGAGGTGTAGAATAGTCAATTGTGTTCCCAGGTGGCTTGACTGAACATCGGGGCGGGGGGGGAGAGGGGTGTCAATGGGAGTTATTTTTTCAGAAAGGGTGTTTGCAGCCTCTGAGGTCCTATGGGGGCAGGTGACCCTGTCTTAGAGGTTTGCAGCTTCCTATCCAACATGGCCAATCCCTAGCAGAAGGAGGCTTTGACATGGGAGTGCTTTTAAACAAATTCCTCAGTGCCTCATGATTGCAACACTGCAGACTCCCCATGTAGGCTTCAAGTGGCTCTATATTTGTTACATTCATATAGTCTTTGCAAAATTGTGATATGTGAATTTATACAACCTAAAATACTTAGTATGGATTCGGGATTTTTAAAAGCTTGGCATCTTAAAAAAAAAAATTGGAAAAGAGTGTAGCCATTTTATTACCTTAGTGCCAGAGCCTCCTTAATATCTGCCACCCTGTGGGTTAGAAATATACTTAATTGGGAAGCACATGTACTTTGGATGTAGAGTCTTCCACCTTTGCGCTAGAAAAAAGAAACAGAGTACTCTTTACTTCTGTCCCCCGCCCCTTTTATTTATTCCCAAGGTTTGCAAAAGACTGCTGTCACATGAATATAATCTACAGTATGAGTAATTTTGCAAGTCAGCTTCTGGAAGGGAGTGAAGTGGCTCATCTAATCCATGCATCAAGTGCTTACACATGGGGTTACATAGGTGCTTACCTTAAAAAAAAAGCCATCCATTTAAAGCATGCATGAGATGGCAGGTCTGTGGCTCTGGAAACAATCACAAGGGCTTAGAATGCAGAACTTGCCAGGAGATGAGAGATGTCTCAGGGATTTGTGGCACCCACGAGAGCCATTTCTTCCAGTGGGTCATTTTATTTTGCTACAATTGGATACCGTATATTGATCAGAGCTGTATACCACCTGGTGTCCAGGCTGTACCACACTACAGCAGAGCCTGATCAGTACAGAATGCTTTAGCTAAGAAATCTTGCAATAATTTAGGTAGGAAGACCAGGTGTTGCTAACTTCAACATGATTCAGAGAGCTCTGGAGGATACAAGTTCCATTCCCACCTGGCTCCTACTGAGCAGTGCAGGCAGTAGATTCCAGATTCCTTATTTCAATTGGTTGCAAGATCTGAACAAAAATGTTTATGCTACTGGCTTTGCTTTGGGCCCAAAAATATGGCACTGAATTTTCAGGTCAAGTCTGAGTTCAAGCTAAAAATCCAAAGCTAAAAATTTGGATCTAAATCCAGTTCCATACCCTCCAGCTGTCTCAGTTTGGCAGGGGTGGTCCTTATCCTCTGTGATCCCACTTTTTCAGCTGCTTTTAGAATGTTCCAGTTTCTCTCTCCTTCCGTTACTTTCCCTCTTTGTCCTCAGCTTACTTCAATTGTTGCAATCTGTGTTCAAAGTACAAAAGTAGTTCATGCTCAATTAAATCAGTTGAGGGGGGAGAGGAAAGAATCTTGCCCTTCCCTGTAGGCTCAGGTCAAAGCAATCTGCTGCAGCCTCTCCTAGCTTGTCTGTTCTTCCTCATTAATAACGTTTCCCATCTTGAGCACACTGTGGTTTTGTTCGGCCATGTATATCTTGGTTATCATCTGTGAAATGTTGGAGGGTATGCAAATTTCTGGTCCCAGCTAGAGTAGACACACTGAATCAACTGCTGAAGGGTTAAGTCAACATGTATATAAATCCCATGGATGCAAAGGATGTACTTAAGGTGGAACTAGCATTTGGATTAAGGCCAAAGAGGTCTGTTGTTATTTGCCATCATGTCAACGTTGACTTATGGCAATCCTATGAATGAGAATCCTCATTATAGTTATCAACTGTCCTGCTCAGGTCCTGCAAACTCAGGGCTGTGGCTTCTTTGATTGACTCAGACTGCTTAGACAACTGCAGTGCACTTGACCTGTGGCTTTCCTTGAAAAAAAATGCTCAGAAGCTCCATCAACTACAAAAGGCAGCAGCCAGACTGATGTCTGGTGTGCATTTTAGAAACCTTATAACACCAGTCATCCAAGAACTGCACTGGCTTCCAATTTGCTTCCGTACTCAATTCACAGTGCTGGTTTTGATCTACAAAGCCCCAAATGGCTTGCGGGTAATGTATTTGAAAGACTGCCTTCTCTCATATGAGCCTGCCCAAAATTTGTGATCACCAGAGGAGGTTCTATTGCGTATTTCAATAGCACTTCATAGAAGTTAGGCTGGTATGTACATGTAACAGAGCTGTTTTTTGGGGGGTGGGTTGTTTTTTGTTTTTTTGTTTTTGCTGCACCCTGACTATGATACTCCCTACCCAAGGAAGTTAGGCCGACTCCATCTCTTTTAAGTTTCCAGCAGTCTGCCAAAACAGTTCTGTTCCACGTGGCCTTTAATGCTAGAAATTGCTCTGTTTTTAAATTGTATTTTAGGAGTGTTTTTAGATTGCTTTTAAAAGTTTTTAGAGAACATTTTAATGTGTTTTAAAAATATTTTTGTCTTTGCACTATTTTAATTGCATTTATTTGTCTATCACATCAGGAGGCCTTGTGGGGCTGGAAGGCATTATAGAAATATCTTAATAAATACAGAATCCATCTGTAGTGTGGCCTGCCTCTTTCCTTACTGCCTTCTTCTTTACCAAGCATTATCCTCTTTTCCAATGAGTCATGTCACCTCATGATATGTCCAAACTATGAGAGCCTCAGTTTAGTCATCTTGGCTTCTAGGAACAGTTCAAGCTTGATTTATTCTTGGACCTATTCATTTGTTGTTGTTTTTTAGCAATCCATGATACTCCTAGAATTCTTCTCCAGCAATACATTTCAAATGAGTTTATATTCTTCCTGTCGAATTTCTTCACTATCTTTCACAACTATATATAGAAATCGGAAATACAGTGGCTTAGATGATTCTGGTATTTAATGTTCCAAGGTTATTCCAAGGAAGTTGCAAACCTGAAAATATTCTATTTCAATCCTTAATTTTCATCTTATATTTTGTTTTTAGTTCATAACATCAGTGTACCTATCATAATTCAGTGAATAGGCAAAAAATAATCTCAGATACTATTGTTTATCATTGCTTTCTTTAAAACAGCTTAATTTAATCTCTTGCTGATTTATTTCAGTATTTTTTAGGTTGGTAATTTTCCACAATACCCATTGTATTATATTCTTTGGACAATTTGTTTATGATCTCAGAAGCTTTCTTATAGTTAGGTTTACTGTTTTTCATTCCACTTGTTTCTGTTCTCCCTTTGAGAAACTGACAAAAAATGAAACTGCAAGTTCATAGAAATTTTCAGATTAATGATTATATATTAATATTCAAACCTACATATCATTTCTTATTTAATTGAAATACCAAATATAATTGAAGTGCCAAATCCAGTACCAATCTCTGGCTCTAGACTCTCTGCTGGTAATTTAAAAATGACAACCCAGTTGGAGAATCACAAATCAAGAAGGCAGCTCTGTATTCAGAAGCAGCTTATGCTATACGTAATAGTGTATGAGCAGCAGTCTACAATGGTACATCCTTTTAAAAATAGATAGGCTGTTTCTCATGCTGGCAGTACAGGTGAGCTGAATGAGTTACCTGTGAAATTTGCATGTTTCACCAATAATTTGCATATGTACAGATGAAAATTTTATCTTTTGTGGTTGTCCTAGGACAAATCTTCATCCGTGACTTCATTGGTAGAACAAGCAAGATTATCCTTGAGTCAACTAACTAGGGAGTCTGTTGTGTTTTTTTTTTTTTTTTAAATCCCTGTGTGTCTTAGGTTTGAAGGCAGTGGGTGGGGAGAATCAGGGTTATAAAATATTTAAAAACTGCATTATACTCTTACATGACCCTAACTAAAATGCTACCCTCAATATAGCAGCTTTCTCATTGTTGTCAAAAATATAACACATAATTCATTACATGCATTTCATAAATCATAGAGCAAAAAGATTAAAGCTAATCAGACATGCTCCTCTGTTAGTTATTCCTTCTTTTCTTATTATTTTCCCCCAACAAAGCCAGCATGTGGAAATGCAAGCAATCTCTATGCTCTCATACAATGCTGAGGTCATCTGGCTAAGGTAGTGATTCAGCAAACCAACATAGAATATTCAGCAGGACAATATGAATGTTCATAATCAGTGTTAATGAAAGTTCAGTGATATGTTCTGTGGCTGCAAATAATTTAGATCTTAAAACAACAGTCTTAAGCACCTTTAAGTCTTCTTAGCAAAGTCTTGTTCTGCTTCCTCATGGACCATGTTCTCCAGCTGTTCCACTTTCCAATCTGTTGTCTGTGGCCGCCTGGAAACACCCTCAATGGTTTAGATCTATGTACATCAGCAGATGTTGATCTCCATGCAAATGAAGTTATATTGACAAAGGCTGTATGCCACTCTGGGCAAAAAGAGATATTGCTAGACACCCCTTGTAGCCAGACCCTTGTCAAGCAGACCCACATCTTCTGTGGAGGCTTAGCCCTTCATATCACCTCTGGTTCTACATTCTCCTAGATGGTCCTTAACAAGTAGGATGGCCAAGAAACCAAGTCAAAACAGGTCACTGACAACTGTCAGGTGTCTCTTCAGCATAAGTGCACTGATTCATATAAACAAAAACTATTCTGAGTTAGAACTGTTTTTTTTTTCAATTTTATTTTCTCACTACAGACAGCCCAAAGTTACCATTGGCGCAAATCAGCTAGAAAACAACAGCACACCTGGGTCTTTGATTGGCTGAGGGCCAGTTGGTAGAAAACAAGGGACATCTTGTGTGTGTGTGTGTTTTTAAAAAATTTGGTTCCTTTTTGGCTGCATACTTTTAGAACTATATCTTTTTTAGCTACATACTGCACAAAGTTCCACTTCCATACCTATGCTAAAGCGCCAGGCTTTAGCTGTGTCTCTATCAAAACAGCAGGGCTCTAGGCTTGCCAGAAATTGCTGGATTCTGCCCACATTCGTCCTGCTCTGTGTTCTGTTTCTAAGGGTCACTCAGGCTGCTGCTATACTGCAGAAATAATGCCGCTTGACAACACTTTAACTATCATGGCTCCATCCTATGGAATCTTGAGCTTTGTGGCACCAGAACTTCCTATGCTGTCCCCCCACCCCCAAACATGAGTAGTGTTCTTTCCAAGTAAAAGAGAGCTGTTAGCTCCGACACAATTTGAATACCTAATATGCTCTAGCCACACACCTAAGAGCCAGGGGCCAGCTACAGAGCAAAAAATAACTGGGAAGAAACTGGGACAAGCCCTGTTGGTCCACACATATGGCAAAAACAACAACAACGACAACCCCCCAAAAAACTTGGGAAGAAATCAGGAAGAACTCTATTGATCCCCACACTTGTCAGGGCAGACACATGCTATTAATAAAGAGGGGTAGCAAAAAAGCCCAGTAAACCCATGACTTTCCAACCCTCTATTTTCCTTGGACTTTCTTGGAAAATCTGGGGAAAACTGCATTATTGGTTGTCTGATTAATCAGCAACCATTCCAAGATATTGGGCACAAAGCAGAGCTGGATTATGATTGGTTGGACTGTGGAGGGGGAGGGCTTGCAAGGGTAGCCTTGCAATTCAGGAGCCACCATTTCTGAATTGTCCTGTGTCGGGTCCCCCACTGCTCCTCCCACACAGGGCATAATGGGCTCCTGCAGCCGATGACAGTCACGGAAGAAAAGCCTGCCCGGCTGCAGCTCTCTTCTTCTGAATGTGTGTGTCGGGGGGGAGGAAAACCCATGGAAACCTCAAGCCCCCCTTCCCTCCTCCTCCTCCTCAGCAGGAGAACTGCCCTGCCCAGCTGCAGCTGTCTTCCATGGTGCAGAATGACCAGGAACAGAGAGGCAAGCAAGTGAGGCGGTGGCTGTAACGGTCTGTAGGATTAGGGGCATGATGGGGCTGCCTCAAAGGCCACCTTGTGGTGCGACGGCTTTGGTGGTGGCAGCTCAAAGAGCCCTCCAGCCTCGGGGGCAGTGGTGGGAAGAGGGGCAGCAGTGGAGGGGGCTCCAGCCAAGCCTGTCAGCAGGGAGACATGTCAGACAAGGTGGGAGGCAGTTCGTGCGCCTTCTCTTCCCTTCCCCAGGCCTTTCCCCAGCAGCCCCCAAGAAGCTGGGAGGAGGAGGGGCAGCCTTGGAGGCCACCCCATGGCAGGGCAAAACAACCCACCCCCTGCCACTCAACTGATTTGGAGTCCACTCCAACAACCTTTCACCCCCTTCCTTCTTTCCAGTCCACCCTCCCTGTGAACAAAAAATCTGAGACTTTACTCCCCATAACAAATTGTGACAGAATCGAATTCACCTCATGTCTCATATCATCTTGGACTAAAACTGCCATGTAGCTGTGCCCCCTGTGTGGTGTAGTGGTTTGAATATTGGACTAGGACTCTCGAGACTGGAGCTCAAATTCCCTGTCAGCCAAGGAATCCCGCTGGGTGACTTTAGGCAGGTCACACTTTCTCATCCTTAGAGGAAGGCAAAGGCAAATCTTCCCTGAATAAATCTTCCCAAGAAAATACTATGAAAGGGTTGCCATAAGTTGGATTTGACATGAAGGCATATAAGAATGACACCACACACACACACACACACACACACACACACCTTTTCTCCTGAGGCCTTTCACATACTTTTACACATTCAGAGCATAAAGTCACTACTTATTCAGCAGACAGAATGTTGTCCAGTTAATAAACAATAACTGTGCAATTTTCTCCACAGATAAGGCCATTACTTTCAAACTCATAACTGTGGATGATTTGAGAGGATGGCCAGTTTTCTTCTACCAATGACACTCAAAAGTCTCCATTAAACCTTGTTTCATTTGCTTCTGCTACAAATGAATAATGAGAGATGATTTCCTCCCTGCATTTACCTTGTCATTTCTAAAAGTAAACTGCATGCTAATGCTCTTTAGGCTAATACGTGCCTTTTAAAAAATTTAGAAACCGGTAAAAATAGTAATTAGTGAGCACTAATTGCTTTGAAACAGGCATCATGTCAGTACAGCATTTGAATGCGAGCACGTGTGTGAACATCTTCAGCATTTGAAAACTCCAATCATTGAAGGCATTCAGAGCAGTAAATTATATTATAGCAATTTGCTTCACAAAATATGTATTGTAAATCTAGCTTTTGCTGACAGCTGTGACAAGCTACCTTTGTAAAATATATGTCTGATCAGGCTTGATTGCTAGCCTGGATTCCCTGATCTATAGTAGCAATTAAACATTCTTTTATCTGTTGCTAATTTTTTTTATTTGGTTTTGCTTGATCACTCATTCCATTTTTTTGCTGCTCTGATTCACCCTACAGGCTTCCCTGGATTCAGCAAATGCTGTATTTTAGCAGCTCTCACAGTTGCAGGCATTAAGCAAAATATTTTTCTTGCGGGTGTTGTTGTATTAGGACACTTTTCTTTGTCTGACAAAAGGAGGAAGGGAGCCTGAGTCCTGTGGTGTGTGTGAGTAGGGAGTGCATTGGAGGGCGTCTTGTCTGTTATATTTAGCTGGTGAATAATTAATGGAAGCAGCTAAATGGAAGCCACATGGTCAGCCAGGGCTGGAGGTGCTGACTTTGGAAGACACCAAGCAGCGTTAGGCAGCTGAGACATAACGAGAGAAAGGTTTCTTAAGAGATTTACCCAAGTTGATTTTCAGTTTCAGGACTTTCCACTAGATGATGGTGCTGTCTTTCTTTCCTTGGAAAAAAAACCCCCAATAAATCAATAGGTATAGTCAAGGATTGCAAGACAGTTGGAACCCAATGGGTACAAATGACTCCCTGCCCATGACTCCATTCAGAGACAGGAGTGCAGGGATGAAAACCCTGTTATTCAATTTCCCTTGATTTCTGTGGCTGGAGAAATGCTGGTTTACTCATTCCTTAATATTCGTGCTTGTGTTCTATTCCCCCCCCCCCCCCGCCGCCTTTTTAGAAAACTGATGCAGGCAATATTTTGCATGCTCACTTAGCTGGGTTAGCACGCCTTTATATTAAAAAAAAGAGCAAGAAAAATGACTGTGCAGTTAATGTTCACACAGTGCTCTGTCAGTTGCACAATTTATTACAATGGTGCTTAATGTTCTTTTTAGGATTCATGAGGCAAGGCAGAGAAAGGGCTCTGTCTACACAAAACAGATACCAAAAATCTTTGGCAAAAGCCTGGCTTGGCTCATTTGCAGCAAAACCCTTGAGAAAAAAATTCATATGCATGAAAAACAGCTGCAGCAATTGATGACAATATTCCATGTTTCCCCCATTTCACCCCTTCTTTTGAGAGGGATGGAATAAATGAATATGCCATCTGATTTTTTTATTCATAAGGTAAATATTTATTCTTCTTGCAATAACAGAAATTGCAAGAAGTTTTGATGATTTTTTCAGTTCAAAAGCTTAGTTTCTGCTATAGTTTACCAGATTCTAAAAATAAATAAGTGAAAAATTAGGGGCCTTTTCTGCTTCCTTGTCTTTTTTTTTTTTTTTAATGGTATAACGTAAGCACTAATTGTCAGCTTATTTGTATGTACAGCACCAGAGAGAAGGAGCAAAGCTGTCATTAGCAATGGATAGATCACAGGTTTAAGTCTCAGGTGTGAAATATTTCATAGTCCTTGATGCCATAGGATCATATCCCAGGAGAATAGAGGCAGTTCTTCATTCTCCAGCAAACTGAGTACTGGTACTTTGCATTTCTGCTGTGAAGAATTCTTCTAGGTTTTGTTTGGACTTCAGAATCCTGTGGGTATGCTCCATGAAAGCTGATGATTAATGATCAAGTGAGGAAGCCCAAGTCCAGAGCAAGTTCAGTCAGACCCCCATTTCCATGGGGGCTTTGTTCCTGGACTTACTGTAGATACTGGACACCACAGATAAAAGTGAACCCTATTAAAATACAGGACTTCTGGTAAAAACAGCCCATAGTGTTGTCTTGGAGGACCTAGAAGATGCCTAAAGAGGATGCCTCTCTAGGCATTTTCCAGCACACCTCTATGATTTGTGTCCCTATTTTGTGTCCCACGGATAACTGAAACAGATATGGGTTCCGTGGATACATATGTCTGACTGTATTCTGAAACATGGCTGGACTTATCTGTAGCTGGGGTCACGTCAAGACGTTCCCCCTATTTTGACATGTGGATTCATGTTCATCCAGGAAATCTGTCTTGGCATCCTAGGCAGCTGCCAATTGTCCAAGGATCTCAGAAAGACCCTCTGCTAACATTACCTCAACTCAAATTGGCAGTTACAAGTGCCCAGACTCAGCTGTCCCCTTACCACTTAATGGTTACCATTTTTATTCATTCATTCTAGAGACCACCAGCCACAATTTTAATTTCCCTGCAATGTCTTTTGGTCCCAGTGTAATGTCATTTCCAGGAGGATTAAAAAATTGGCCACCAACTATAATTAGCAAGGGTCAAGTAGCAGCATTCTTGGTGTGGCTATTGCCACCACCATGAAAGTAACAGTATGAAAATTTAATAATGCTGGGCTATCTGGAACCACAATAGGGTTGGCAGCCAGTGATCCACATTTCCTGCCAAGTTGAGACCTGGCCAAGGTAAGGATTAGGAACCTAGAAAATTCTGGACAAAACTAAACTGACAGAATGGTTGTTGCACAAACATGTTTCCTGTCCCAAAAGCACCCAAAAGAAATCTGATTCCCAGCTGTGGTGTTCTGGGGACTACAGACTTTTTTAGACAGGACTTACCATGCAAGAAGACTCCGAAACAGTTACGATGCTGTCGCGTGGCAGGGGGTCCATTTTGGATGACGCCGTCCCTCTCTCGGCATCATCTGTGTCACTTCCATGTATGATTGGAGACAGCTGCACCATATTTTACTCACGGGCAACTTCCATGAGTAAAATATGGTGCAGCTGCCTCCAATCATACACGGAAGTGACACGGATGATGCCAAGAGAGGGACAGCGTTGTCTGAAACAGACCCCCTGCCACGCGACAGCGTTGTAACTGTTCCAGAGTCTTCTTGCACAGTAAGTCCTGTCTGAAAAAGTCCTATGTTGCTGTTGTGTGCCTTCGAGTCATTTAAAACTTATAGTAACAGTGAACCTATCACAGGGTTTTCTTGGTGAGATTTATTTGCAGGGGTGTGCCATTGCTTTCCTCTAAGCCTAAGAGTGTGCGACTTGCCCAAGGCCACACAGTGGATTTTCATGAATGAGCAGGGATTTGAACCCTGGTCTCCCAGAGTTGTAGTCCAACACTCAAACAACTGCACCACATTGACTCCTGGTGGGGACTATTGTCCTATGAACAGAGACAATTAGTCTCTAAAGAAGCATTTAGCATGCTCACAAAATGGCTTAAATTTGTTGTAGTATGTGGGGAAATAATTATTATAATGTAATGCAATCTTGTGTACTCCATTCACATGCTAAGATAAGTCTAGGAATTTACCCTGCATGCTTCTGTTCTCCCAACTTCCCTTTCTCTCATTTCACTAGGCAATTCCAGCCAACTGGAGTTGTGGGTCATTCAACACATGGCCTAATTTAAATATTATTGCTCTTTGTACAAAAGACTCTTTTAAGTTAGAGACTCCATTCGGCTGAAGCCATGCCATGATGTTCACCATGCAGCCTCACCGCTAAAGGCTGGGTGAGTCTCATTCTACCCTAAATTCTCCTAGTTAGTTAGGAACCCTTTTTAAAGTTTGTTTTAGTATGTAGATTAAGATTGATATACCTTCAGTAAACTTTTGATATGCATTTTTAAGCTGACTCCTTTGTTTTTGTAATGAGTCTAATTCATTGGGTGATCAGACCACAGACCACACACTTTTAAATGTTAATTGAGCTGTCTCTGCATTCTTAAGTGTCACTCTGCATGAATTTGAAAGTAAAAGTCTTTTTATTTTTTAAATAAGATATTTTTTTTTTTTTAAAAGGGCTAGATCCCTGGAATTTTTAATACATTTTTATTTTTAGACTCATACCTCCTACATTTGTGATGTAGACAGATTTAGATAAATTGGGCAACTTGCCTGTAAAATGTATCACTTCCAAGCAGAATGTGGTACAAGAGCCATTTAGCATGGTATGTGAGGTGCTTGCTACTCTACCAGTGTGTAGATATAAGTACTGTATATTGTGTTGGCATTCAGACACTAGACTTGTGGTTTTCTGACTGAATACATCCGTACAAGTCTTTTGCATATATTTTGGGTGAACTAAAGCTGTTTAATCTAAATTATATTTTCCTTGGTCTCAAGATATTCTTGACTGAAAATTTTAAGATAAAAACCTGTTAATATTGGCAAGCTGCTGATGCCTAGTTCATTGTACACAGGTAGCTGGCAGACTCCCCTGGAACAGATGAAATTGTAAAGGAGCAGTATTTAGTGATCTTATTTAATCAAGATTTTTTTAAAAATGAAAATGGATAGCAAAAACTGAGAGTCCTGGAAATGCTTAAAGACAAACTGCTTTATTACAGCATAAGCCATGATAGGAAACTTGTGACCTCCAGATGACCTTCGACATCTTGAGTTCAACATTAGCATGAGTTGCAGTCCCATGCCTCCGGACCCCTGCCCCAGTTGAGCAGGGTCAGTCCTGATTAATCCTCTGGCATCCCACTTTTTCAACCACTTTAAAATGTCCCAGTTTCTCTCTTTTCCTCCCACTTCTCCCTTTGTTCTCAGGTTATATCAGTTACTGCAAACTGAGTCGAAAGTGCAAAAGTAGTTTGCACTCGATTAACTTACCAGGGGAGAGGAGAGGAAGGGCTGAATCTTTCTCTTCCCTGTAGACTCAGGCAAAAGTAAACTGCTATAGCACCTTCTAGCTTCTGTCCTGTTACTCATTAATAACTTTTGCCATGTTGACCACACTGTGATGTTGCTTGCCCACATGTATTCCAATGTTCATCTGTGAAACATTGCGGAATATGCAGTTCACTTCACCAGATGCATAAAGTTTTCCCTGAGTTGTCATTTAGCCAATATATATGTCTGTACATATGATAGGTATGTGGGTGGGTGGAATTGGATTGTAAACAGTGAAATCAGAAGGACTCAAAATGCAGAATATATACAATGGTTATTATTAAAATTGTCTAGCAATTTAACATTACATTTTTTAATTTTTTAATTTTTTAATTTAGAACATTTATAATATAGACCAAAGGGGAAGATAATTTCTGTCAAATACCAGTGTCTAACTCTTGTGTATATTTCAGATGTGTGTGTGTGCATGTGCCTTCAAGTATACATGATTGAAAATTTAGATATACAAAAGTTTTATATTTTAGTTACCACAGAAGGACCCACTGCTTTCAAAAGCTGGTATAACCCCCTCTTCAAAAGAATATACATATCATTTAAGAATATTACCAATCGCCTAGGTCAGTGGTTCTTAACCTGTCATCTGGGGACACCCAGGGGGCTGCAATTTCCTCACATTAGGTCTGTGAAGGCTTGAAGACTGCTCAGCCCACCTCCTCTGTCCACATGACAGGAGTCCAGGCAAAGGCTGGCTGGGCCTGTGCATTGCCATTCAATCCACTCCAGCCACAAACTTGCAGGGAGAAGCAAGAGAAAAGTCTTCCCTCCTCCCCTTCCAGTGCCTCTGAGAGAAGGCTTAATGGATGGTGTAATTGTATTATTATTATTATTATTATTATTATTATTATTATGTATTGTGGTAGTGGTGGTGCTGTCTTGGGGGTCCATGGCAACAAAAGATATTTAAAGGGGGTCCCTGGTAAAGAAAAGTTAAGAGCCACTGATCTAGGTAAATGGTCCCAAGATCTCTTTTCGCAGGAATATTTCCTGCTGAAAAATAAATGGATGAAGGCAGACATGTATCCCTTGTATTCATTTCTGCACATGCTACATATAAGATCATAAGGTGCCCTCTACTGATTATAAGAAGAAATGCAACCATTGTTCCACTGAAAGGTTGTTTGGCAGGATTTTTTTTTAAAATTGACTCAGCCCTTCTAAATTTTTGCTAAATTTCTGTGGGAATTATATAGGCCTCTGGACATTATCGATCTGAAACCCCTAGCATTCTTCACTGTTGGCTATGCGGGTTACACTTGCTCGGAACTGCAGTTCAGCGATGTTAGAGGGCTGCACATTTCTCACTCTCCCTTACCATTGACTGGACTGACTAGACTTCTGAGTTGAAGTCCAAAATACCTCGAAGGCCAAGGGTTTCTCATTCCTGGTCTCTGTCCTAGTTTATTGTTGTTATATGTCTTCAAGTTTATTCCAACTTATGGGAACCTAGCATGGGGTTTTCTTGGCAAGATTTATTCAGAGGAGGTTTGTTGTTGCCTTCCGCTCAGGCTGAGAGACTGTGACTTGCCCAAGGTTTCTGTGGCTGAATGGGAATTTGAACCTTGGTCTCCCAGAGGCCTAGTCCAACACTCAAACCACTACATCACACTGGCTCTTGACAGAATGGTCACTATGACTTAATAGTCTTATGCTTACATCTGGAGTTATCACTACCATCCATGACAAGTTAGTGCATATGTTTCTTGTACACCTGTGGGTGGGAGGTATGTGGCCCTGGAGGGAGTTGTTAGACTGCAACTCCCAACATTCCTCACCCTTGGGTATGCTGGATAGTGCTGGTGAAATTTCAGTACAGCAACATCTGGAGGGCTGTCTGACAGGGCCAGTTTAAGGAATTTTGGGGGGCCCTGCAATGCTTTATTTTGGGGGCCCTATATGTTTATCTCAGGTCAATGTAACCTAACTCAACCTAAGCTATTCACAGTACAGGATATTCAGATTATTACTAATAATGTTTTTGCAGGAGGAGGGTAACTACGCCCCCCCCACAATGATGGGCCCCCCTGCGGATGCTGACGCTGCTGGTGCCTTAAACCGGCCCTGCTGTCTGATTCCCATCCCATCATTACTTTTTATTGTCCATGAAATGTCAGCATTACTTTGCTGCCTGTTTTTCACCTATAACCCAAGTATTAGAAGCAAAATTGCCATTATTCTAATCATCCAGACATGCTATGTTTGCAGTACTGGCTGGACAAAAAGAAAATCTTGCTTGCCTACCTAGTGCCAGCTCCTGCAAATATTAGTCATTTGGGTCACCCTTGACAATTTGAAAAGAAAGGATTAAGAAATTCCTTTGCTTATCACCTAGGTTTGTCAAAAGGTGAACAGGTATTTAGGAGCTCAAATCAAATCTTATTCCTCAGAAGTGTCTTACTTAATTGATTCTCTTTTCCTTTTAGTTGGTAAAAGCAAAATATGGAATTAATTTAAGCACGCACTTCTTGAGGACATGCACTCCAACTGTACTGGTGGCAGGAACAGTCCAAAATAATTCTCTGTTGTCACATATTTTGAGCTGCTTTTAAAATGCCCCAGTTCCCCCCACCATACACTTTCCCTCTTTGTCCTCAGCTTACTTCAAAAGCTGTAAACTGAGTTCAAAGTCCCAAAGTAGTACCGCTCTCTTTTACATAAAGAATGCTATTTTGACAATATTAGGATTGGCCCTTAGAGAATCAAGTTTACTGTTGTCACACATCATGGGTGGGCAACTGTGGTGAGTTATGGGGCTTCATTAGTCTCCTAGGAGATTTGGGGCACATTCCCCAACCACAAAAATATTTTGCCTCCAAATGCCCCCTAATGTCCTCTAGGCGCTGGGGGGGGGGCATTTCTGCCATATTTTAAGGTTCAGGAGAGTCCTTTTATCAAAACAGGGAGTCACTTTCTGTTTAGTTCCCCCCCCTTTTTTTTTTTTTACTTCTGGGGTTCCTGAGGGTCACAAAAATGGCTCTGAAGGCTGCATGCAGCCCATGGGCTGCATTTTGCCCATCCCTGGTGTACATGATATGCTCATATGAACAATGATCTTGAATATTGTGCTGGCTTGCTGGGCCATTTAAAGAAAGTCTCCTTTATATTGAGCAGAGTGTGATGATCCTATATAGTCCCTGATCATGAAGAGATTACCATTTAAATCATAGCAGTCATGTACTGTTTCTCTTCCTTTCACCAATTACAGTTACAGGCACGTATCTTTTTCTAGCTAAGATGATACATTTTATGATGAAAGGATGGGGAGTGGGAATGACACATAATCACCTTCTGTTGGGGATGTAAGAAGTAAGGATGATGCCGGGATATAAATATAGTTTCATTGTTTTGAGAAGAAAGCATGTTTTCCTGTTAAAATCATGCCCATTTTGATAAAGACCTACTACTATTTATGCTTACTCCAGGCAACAGATGTATGCCCAATGTGTCCTGCAGGTGGCAGTAAATTAACCTAAAGTAATACCCTCTAGCCCTTCTCATGTGTCCCATGGATTTTAATATTACTACTGAGATACATATGCTTCCATTATGAAGTGAGCCTTCTATTACCTAATAAGACTATTATTTCCAAAGTCTCAGGTTTTATAAGCAACCTCAATTAGACACTGCAACTGGTATCCCCTAACTCCTCAATTAGCCTGCACAAGAATAACTATGACAGCACTGTTGGGACACAAGAGAAAGCCATTTTTATTTATGCTGGTTTTCTGTGATGAAACAAAAAATTGCCAAATTACAGAGCCTGGACAAGTTACTTTTTTGACCACAACAGCCAGAATCTCCCAGCTAGCATGGCTGTTGCTCATGCTGAGGAATGTTGGAACATGTACTGTACTCCAAAAAAGTAGCTTTACAGACAAAAGTAGCTTTACACAATTTCCTGCATTCCATTATAATCAAGAAGAGTTACATCTGCTCTCTGGTCCTTTTCACAGGAAAATTAATCAAGTATATGTTGTAAACGTTCCTTGTTGTTTACTTTTTATTTACCTTTTAAAGCTTTTAGACCTTAGTCTTAAATATGATCAGCCATCAGGAAACAGGAGTCTCACCATTGTCTTTAGTGTAATCATTAATTAGGACTCCCTCTTCCAACACACCCACCCAAGAAAAAAAGCCTTATCTTCACACAAAAAGAACCTTGTAGAAACCCTACCTCCACTCTCCTTAATTTTTAAAAGAAGCTCTTTATAGCTTTTACCATTGTTTAAAATATATTTTATTTAGTACATTTTGTCCTGGTTTTTCCACTAAAAATACAGCACTCTACAAAGCTAACATGCATAACTAGACATGAATTAAACAATAAAGCCATTGAAGTCATGACAGTCATCAGCAAACATTAAGACAGTTTATTTGCAGACTTAGGGAGAGGTACTTCAAAAACAAATACCTAAACCTTCCTTATTAACCTGCTGAGTCCTTCAGTTTCCACCCACCTGTTTTAATGATTTTCATCCTTTCCCCCCATAAAACTGAAGCGGCTTCAAGGAGGTAGCTTCTTAGACTATACCTTTCCCTTTATCACCTCTGGGGCTACTTCCATTTGAAGAGGAAAAGTAGAGAGGGAATAAACTAGTGCCACACATATTATTGCCAAATGACACATTTACTATTCTTTACTTCAGCTGTTCCCTTGATGCTCAAAACTGAACACATTCATAGAGTCATAGAGTTGGAGGAGACCTCAAGGGCCATCCAGTCCAATCCTCTGCCATGCAGGAATACACAATCAAGTTATTTCTGACAGATGGCCATCCAGCCTCTGCTTAAAAACCTCCGAAGAAGGAGACTCCGCCACACTCTGAGGCAGTGCATTCCACTTCCAAGCAGCTCTTACTCTCAGGAAGTTCTTCCTAAAGTTTAGATAGAATCTCTTTTCCTCTGGTTTGAACCCATTGCTCCATGTCCTAGTCTCTGGAGCAGCAGAAAACAAGCTTGCTCAGTTTGACATCCCTTCAAATATTTAAACATGGCTATCATGTCTCCCCTTAACCTTCTCTTCTCCAGGCTAAACATACATAGCTCCCTAAGATGCTCCTCATAGGGCACGGCTTCCAGACTTTTTACCATTTTGGTCATCCTCCTCTGGATACATTGCAGCTTGTCAATATCCTTCTTGAATTGTGATGCCCAGAACTGGACACAGTATTCCAGGTGAGGTCTGGCCAAAGCAGAATAGATTGGTACTATTACTTCCCTTGATCTAAATAAACACTGTACTCCTATTGATGCAGTCTAGAATTGCTTTGGCTTTTCTTGCTGCCACATCACATGGCTGACTCATGTCCAGCTTTTGGTCCACTAAGACTCCTAGATCCCTTTCACATATACTGTCATCAAGCCAGGTGCCATCCATCCTATATCTGTGCATTTCATTTTTACTGCCCAAGTGTAGTAGCCTACAGTTCTCCCTGCTGAAATTTATTTTGTTAGCTTTGGCCCAGCTTTCTAATCTGTTGAGGTCATTTTGCATTCTGATCCTGTCCTCTGGGGTATTAGCTACCCCCTACTAATTTGGTGCAAACTTGATAAGCATGCCCTCTCTTCCCTCATCCAAGTCATTGATAAAGATGTTGAATAGCACTGGGCCCAGGACAGAACCCTGTAGCATCCCACTAGTCACTTCCTTCTAGGATGAAGAAGAACTATTGGTGAGCACCCTTTGGGTTTGGTTGGTCAACCAAATACAAATTCATACAGCCTTAAGAAAGTGTTCAATAACCCCCAAATCTGAAACATGTGCAACCACAGTTCTTTATGCTCTCATACCCTCCAAATTTCACAGATGAAAACTTGAACATGGGTGTCGAAATTACATCAGAGTGTGGTCAAAATTGTAAAAGTTATTAATGAGCAACACACAAGCTAGGAGAGGCTGTGACAGCTTGCTTTTGCCTGGGTCTACTGGAAGGAGCAACTTCCAATAACTATCACCTCCCTTTCTCTCTCTCCCTTTCTGAGTTAAGGGCAAAGGAGGATAGTGGGAAGAGGAGAGAAAAACTGGAGCATTTTAAAAACAGCTGAAAAAGACAGAGGATTAATCAGGACAGTCCCTTCCAAAATGGGACAGTTGGAGGATATATGCTCTGGAACCACAAACAACCTGTATCCAACCCTTAGAAACTCTCCCCCCGCCCCTTTTCCAAAGTCCAATGCAGGTTCATGTGTACGGGCTGACTTGGCGATAGGGAAGTTGGTGCAAAGGCCTGTTTGGGACATTCCAGTTTCATTCATTTGAATACATAAAGTTCTAGCTCAAGGGTGGAGTTTATGTGGCCCTTCTGATGCTGTTGAACTGCAAGTCCCAGCAGCTCTCGCCAGCATAGTTAATGATGAAGAATGCTGGAATATGCAGTCCAGACACATCAGTTCTAACTTATTTCTGGGTGTGCTGCAATGTATGTGCCATCTGATTGTGCTGTGCTTCCATGTGCCCTCAAATTCCCAGTTTTAGCCCCAAGCAGCCATCAGGGAAACACTAGAACAGGGCTCAGTTCTCTATCTTTGGTTCTTAAGCATTCTAAACCCTGCTGAAATGCTATCCAGAATTACCTTCTTTCCTCATATTTGCCCTCCCCCTTCCCCTACTTTTTGGACACTATCTGTGTTCAGCTCCTTTTCTCTATTACCAGACAAACCCTGGTGTTGCCAAGAATAATCAATCACACAAAGACATTAGCTTTCCCTATATCTTGCTGCAACTGTTGATTTATATGACTGATTTTAACCCCATAAAAGCCTCTTGTCAATTAAACCAACTTCTTTTTGAATGTATAGTTTGAATATAGGAAGTTATGAAAGAGAAGACACCATCTCCTCTTCCTACTGCTAAGTTAATTGACTGCAAACTATTTTTGTTCTTTGATTTTAAACAGCAGAAACTGAAATAAGCTGAGGATGAAAGGGGAAGGAGAAGACAGATACCAGGACATTTTCACAGAGGATTAACCAGAGCCGTCCCTGCCAAATAGGGACAGTTGGAGTGTATGAGACTGTGAGGCAATAAAATGCTACATAGTGTTCAGTGGGAAGGCTAATGTATGCAGGGGCAATTCTACTCCTGCTCCTTGGTTTATACATGTGCTGTTGGGGTTTATTGCTATTGACTGCTTCCCACTTCTGAAATACAGTACATTGTTCTAGTACAATGCTTTCTTGTTGAATTAGTGTAATGCTGATGCTACAGCAGTGACAAATCAGTCATTGGGGTTGGACATAATGCTAACCATAGAGTACTGCTGGCATGACATCTTAGGAAGAAATCTGTACAACCAGGGACATATCTACTGTCGGAGTGTTTATGCCCAGAATGATGGTGCACCTGGAACTATCTGGTTTGTACATAGAAGGTCCCTGCAGGATGGTTCTGCAGTGCGTCTATGAGTATAGATTTAGTCCTGCACATGTGTAGGAAATTATTTCATCACAGTAAGACTATCTGAAAGCCTGTATCTTTTCATAAGAGTCTTGCCAAGCCTTACAATCTTTGTGGGAGGGCTTTCTTTTCATTCCACCCTTCTTACAGGTATGTCTGGTGAGGTGCATTCTTGGTGGCTACTTCTAGACTATGGAAATTCCTTCTGAGGGTGGCTTGATTGTCCCCTTCTCTGCTGTCTTTTTGCCAACAGGCAAAGACTTTATTTAAACAGGCCTTCAGCCTTTGACTGATTGGGTTAGAAGGATATGCTGTTTCTAATATTCATTATGTTTTTAACTGTTCTAAATTAATTAAATTTAATTGGATTGTTGTTTAGTGCATTTTAAATTTTTGTACTACAGATTGTTTCAGCTATGCTGCTAAAATCTCTCTCTCTGGCTTTTCTTCGCAAACGAAGATTCAGGAAGGACTCATCCCGCGCTTTCTGCAAGCGCGCTGATGACTAAAAAGGCCAATCCGAGATAAACAAGTCCGGTTGCAAAAAGCACAGCAGAAGGTCTCCTTGGGTGATGTTTTTGGGTTGTGATTCTTTCTGCGTTGTCGTTTCTCTTCAAGACTTGTTCGTCGTGAGTTCTCAAATAAGGCTGCAGCATTGTGGATAGTGCGTCTCCATGCCTCCCGATGTGAGGCCAGGGCGGACCACTGTTGGTGATCAATTTGGCCAAGCCTGAGATGTTGTTTCAGGGAGTCTTTGTATCGCTTTTTTGGAGCGCCCCTCTTACGCTGACCCGTGGCGAGTTCACCGTAGAGTAGTATTTTTGGGAGGCGATGGTCCTCCATCCTAGAAACGTGCCCTGCCCAGCGCAGCTGTGTTCTCAATATCATGGCCTCAACGCTGGTGATCCCTGCTTGCTCAAGGACAGCAACATTCGTCACATAGTCAGTCCAGTGTATATTTAGGATTGTGCGTAGACAGCGCTGATGAAAGCGCTCGAGGAGTCGTAGGTGGTGGCAATAGGTGACCCATGTTTCAGATCCATAAAGGAGGATAGACAGTACAATGGCTCTATACACACTGATTTTTGTGCTTTGCCTCAGGTGTTTATTGCTCCAGACTCTTTTGTGAAGTCTTCCAAATGCACTATATGCCTTTGCTAATCTGTGATTGATCTCTTTGTCAATCTTGGCATCTGAGGAGATGATGCTTCCCAGGTAGGTGAACTGCTGAACGGACTTGAGCACAGATTTGCTGACGGCAATGTGGGGATGGTGGTGTTCGTCCTGTGGTGCAGGCTGGTAAAGAACTTCTGTTTTCTTCAGGTTGACTTCTAGCCCAAACAGCTCTGCAGCTGTTGCAAAGCAGGATGTTAGGCGCTGCAGAGCTGCTTCTGTGTGGGCAACAAGGGCAGCATCATCGGCGAAGAGCAGCTCACGGACTAGATAGTTTAGAGTCTTAGTGTGAGCCCTCAGATGGCTTAAGTTAAACAAGCTACCATCAGTACGGTAGCGTATATAGATGCCGTCATCTTCTTCAAGCTCTGCCATAGCCCTTTGGAGCATCGTGCTAAAGAAGATTGTAAATAAAGTTGGTGCAAGAACACAACCTTGCTTCACTCCATTAGTTATTAGAGAGGGCTCTGAAAGAGCATCGCCATATCTGACTTGACCACGCTGTCCCTCGTGTAGCAAGATAATCATTTTAAGGAATTTGGGGGGACATCCTAGTCTTTCCAGGATCTGCCACAGACCTTTTCTGCTTACAGTGTCAAAGGCTTTGGTGAGGTCCACAAATGTTACATAGAGACCCTTGTTCTGCTCCCTACATTTTTCTTGCAGTTGCCTAAGGGCAAATACCATGTCTGTAGTACTCCTATTGGCTCTGAAGCCACATTGGCTTTCAGGGAGAAGTTCTTCTGCAATAGGAGGAACTAATCTGTTCAAGAGTATCCTTGCAAGGATTTTTCCAGCAATAGAGAGCAGTGTTATGCCTCGATAGTTTGAGCAATCGGATTTTGCTCCTTTTTTCTTGTACAGGGTGATGATGACTGCATCTCGGAGGTCTGATGGCAGTTCCCCTTTTTCCCAGCAATTCACAAGGAATTCGTGGAATTTTTCGTGGAGTGCATGACCTCCATGTTTCCAAACTTAAGGTGGGATTCCATCAATCCCAGCTGCCTTGCCGTTTTTCATCTGCTGTATGGCCTTAAGGGTCTCTTCCAAAGCGGGAGCTATGTCCAATTCATTTTTCATTGGTTTTTGTATCATATGTTAGATAGCTGAGGCTTGGACTACTCGGTTGGCGCTAAAGAGACTTTGAAAATGTTCAGCCCAATGATTTAGGATGGAGGCTTTATCAGTAATTAATGTTTGACCATCTGTACTGTATAAGGAGCTTTGGACCTGATAAGTAGGTCCAAACACTGCTTTAAGAGCTTCATAAAATCCTCTATGATCACCCAGATCTGCACAGCATTGTGTCTTTTCTGCTATATTGATCCACCACTTGTTCTGCATGTCTCGGAGTTTTTGTTGTAGTTTGCTACATGTGAGGCGGAAAGCTGCTTTTCTTACATGACAGGTTGGCTGGGCGAGGTATGCCTGGTGAGCAGCTCTCTTCCTTGCCAACAGCTCCTGGATCTCTTGGTTGTTTTCATCAAACCAGTCTTGATTTTTCTTGTGGGAGAACCCGAGGGATTCTTCTGCAGACTGGAGGATACTGTTTTTGATATGTTGCCAAAGCACTGTAGGAGAAGGATCTGTAGGATGGTCTTCAAGTTTCGTTTGTAGATTTGCCTGGAAGTTGTCTCTCATGGTAGCTTGTTGAAGATTGTTGACTTGGAGTCTCTTCTTTAGGATGCCACCCCTCTTAGGTTTGAACTTAAGATGAAGATTTAGTTTACATCTGACGAGGCGATGATCTGTTTGGCATTCTGCACTGGGCATCACTCGGGTATGACGGACATCACGAATGTCTCTCTGATGGACTAGAACGTAGTCAATGAGGTGCCAATGTTTGGATCGGGGATGCATCCAGGTTGTCTTCAAGCTATCTTTCTGCTGAAAGATTGTGTTTGTAATAGTCAGCTGTTGTTCTGCACAAAACTCTAGCAGGAGGCATCCGTTATCATTGCAATTTCCAACACCATGCTTGCCTAAGACACCTTTCCAGGCTTCGGAGTTCTTTCCTACTCTGGCATTGAAGTCACCAAGGATAATAATTTTATCTTCTACAGGGACTTTTTGTATGAGTTGGCGTAGGTCTGTGTAGAATTTGTCTTTCTCTACAGGGTTGGCTTGCATAGTTGGGGCATATATACTAAAGAGAACAACATGTGGGAGGCGTAAGGAAATAATGCGATCAGAGTGTCCTGTTGGCAAGGTTTCGAGTTTGGAGGCAATGGAGTTTTTAATCATAAAGCCTACTCCTGAAAGATGTTTTTCGGTTTTGGGTTTGCCAGACCAGTAAAGTGTGTAGCCGGCGCCATGTTCTTTAAGGCTGCCTTCCTCATGGAAGCGAACTTCACTAAGAGCAGCGATGTCAATATTAAGCCGTGATAGTTCATGGGCAATTAGGGCAGAACGACGCTCAGGCCGTCCACTATCTTCAGAGTCTTGCATGGTTCTGATGTTCCAGCATGCAAGTGTCAGTTTATTTACACCTTTGGAGGCCGGTGTGTGCCTTTGTTTCTTTGCCTTGGTTTGACCGCATCAGAAGATTCCCGTTGGCCGCAGCTAGCCAACCAGGTAGTTGGGGATGAGCTTTCGTTAGGCCACCTTTTCTAGCCCCCTCTCCATATGGAGCAAGCAGTGCTCTCCTTAAAAAAGGCTGCTTGGGCGTTCAGGATGCTGCCGAACAAGACTGTCATCTCCCGGGTCAGCCTCGAGCGACCAATGTCCTGAACCGCCTGCATGCAGGGTTGGGGCTGCGGCTTCCAGTGCATATTTACACCTGCCGGTTTCGTCCCTCACCAGTCGCTACAGGGCTTTTTTGGAATTGGATTTGTCCTTCGAGCCTATGCAATGGATTTTTCTGGTGGAGCGCAGCGTGCACAGAACTGGCCTCACCCTTTAAACCAGAGATTCATCTGCCGTGGCCTTGCAAGCATGGACGTGGCAGCGAGGTCCTCGGGCCGTAGGTTTGATTAAAGTTTCCTTCTCTTAGATGGTTGACCTTACAGGGTTGGACGAGCACCATCTGCCCGGGTTTGGGATTAGAGTTTTCCTTCTCCTAGGACGGTTGCCAAAAGGCTAGAGAGCCCATCCTGCCCTTTGATGCTCTTTGTCAGACCCTTCGGTTTTGACCTGTCTGGCATGGGAGACCCTACCAGTGGCTATTATGCCACCGCCAGCATAGCTCAAAACATCATTAGGGTACGCAAGCCTCTCTCCCACGACAAGGGGACGTCAATGGAGAGGCTAAAATAACATAGCTAAAATAATCTGTAGTACAAAAATCAACTAAATCAATACATAAATAAATAAGTAGCTTCTTCTGGTATGCCTCAGTTGGATCTTTTAAAACATGGGTTACCTCCCTTATGTAGGTAGTCCAATGGGATGAACTTTTCCTTCATCAACCACTTTAGTAGGGGTGGGGAAAAATCTGAAGCTCTTTAAATATTATTGAAAAATATGCTTTTCGTGATTAATAGAAGAATCTTGGACTAACGAGAACCTACACAGTTTGCAAAATTGTCATTTAACTGATTTGCATAGAAAACAACATTTTCTGTGCAGGAAACAGCATTTTCTGCACATGCACACATGTGCGCATGCACACACAAAATCCTGCACAAAAAACAATCCACATGTGACTTTTGCACAGAATAATTCTCAAATTGCAAAAAGGCTTAGAAAACTGTGTGGTTTTCAAAGACTTTATCTCAGTAGAGAGAAATTTGCTAAAATTACTTATTGCTTTCTTCGAGAAGAAACTTAGTGAAGACTTATATCCCTACTTTTCAGGTACATAGTCATCATGAAGAACTTCCATATACTACAAGGGGTTGCACCTCTTCAATATCCCTCTCTTATTCCATGCTGGCTGTAAGAGTCTGGGCATACAGAAACAGAAGCTAGCGGCCTGAAGAGAATAGCTTGATATTCTGTAAGAAAAAAAAGGCAACATATTTGGTATTTTCAGAGTTAGTCATGGAGAACTAGGCAGTTATAATGCTTTGCTCTGGAATATTAAGGAGACCTCCCCACACTTTTTTTTTTTTTTTTTTGCACATCCAAATCTTGCACAGGTAGCCAAGTGTTGTAAGATGCTATTATTCTCTGCTCCTCAAAGTTGGCTGCTTTGCACAGCAACTTCTGTTTGTTCAAATGGTACAGCAAAATCTAAAAGTCATTGTCTGGCCTTTTGTACCACAGTGAAAGTCTTAGAACAAAGTTTGTTTTGTGTTAGAACTTTCTTTGCATACTTTGTGTGGGGAGAGACTTTAAGGCAACAAACAGATGGACAAGCATCCAAGAAGACTCTGGCATGACTATCAGACTGAACTGCCTTCTATGAAAGCCTTTGCTTTTTCCCAGATGAACTCAGATGATCAGTGTATTGGGAGCTGCACTGTAGCGTTAATGGTTCCATCTGGAAATAGTACTCCATATATTGTTTCTGTTTCTTCTTTCTTGTAGTTAATTGATCTTGTCACTTGAAATTTTACAGTCTTGGCAATTATTTCATCTGGACTTTAAAACACATTGGACAAATGCCTTTGCTGTAAAAGGGCTTCTGCACTTGTTTTTTGCACTTTATATTTTTCTTAACCTTTTCCTTTCATGACAGAAAAAAACATTTCTCTGCTTGTATCATTCTCTGACTCAGCAGCCACAAGACTTGGGTGCTTGATCAGGCTTCCATTTATGTGAATTTCTATTCAAACTGTACATTTCAACAGGGTCACAGGAAAGATCTCTTGCCTGGGACTCATGAGAAGAAAGTGCCAGACTGGGATACATGGACAAACAGTCTAATGTAGGGAGCCAGAATGGTGTAGTGGTTATTGCACAATGACTTGAGACCAGGGTTTAAATCCCCACTCAGCCATAGAAATCTACTGGCAGACCTTGGGCAAGTCACATTCTCTCAGTCTCAGAGGAAGGCAAAGGCAAACCCCCTCCGAACAAATCTTGCCAAGAAAACTCTGTGATATGTTTGCCTTAGGGTTGCCATAAGCTGAAAACAACTTGAAGCCATACATCAGCAACAATAAAGTGTAACCCATTGCAAGCCAGCTTCCTTATAAGGCCCTATATCTCATAGCAACTATTCACATCATCTAGATCACCTGAATAAACCCAGCAGGAGAAGCCCAGGAAGACGTCTTTGAGAAGGGCAGCCGGCTAACATATGACTAGCCATTTAAGGAATCAGCTAGTCCTTTTAAAGAGCTTACCAGGTAGCCATTTAGGGCCAAAGAAGGTATATTAAGAAACAGAGAGCAGCTATTACTCCATTTTTTTTAATAGCAATAGCAGTTGCATTTCTATACTGCTTTATAGTGCTAAGCACTCTCTAAGCGGTTTACAATGTGTTAACAATTTGCCCCCAACAAGCTGGGTACTCATTTTAATGACCTTGGAAAGAGGAAGGCTGAGCCAACCTGGAGCCCCATAGGATTGAACTCACAACATTATGGCTGCAGTACCGGCATTTAACCACTGTGCCACCAGGGCTCCTTTGATCTTCCTCATTGGTCATCTAAGATCCTACTTTGCATGTGCCAGTAGTTGACTGAATATGTCTTGCAGTATTTAGGTCTTCATATTGTGGTTATAGCCACAGTCTAATTCTAGGAGAACACTGCTTATAAATAGGGATTTCAAACACAAATGAAGAATTTGTGGTTGTGCAAATTAAGCTTTTAATACAAGATGAAGACAGCCTGTCCTAAAGGGCTGGAGACCAAAGAGATATCCAAACACCTTTCTGATGTCAGTGTGAGAGGCATGCAGCTTGCTTCGATGAATATTCCTATAGAATTCCCTTTGAGTTTAACAGAACTTTCTCCCAAGTAAATGTGTATGGGGATTACAGACATATGTAGTCTTAACTTCTCCAATAGACCTCCCATCTAATCTCCTTGTTTTGGCTGCCTCGCAAATCTCTCATGAGTCCCATTCCTTCTTACATTTATTGCTGTTCTCCTTTACAGTTTGGACAGAGCCAAACGGGTTATGGTTTGAAGCAAAGTAGCCAGAACAAGAAGTTAACAAATGCTTAATGGAGAACATATTTTTGAAAATATGAAGAATGATTTATGAAGTCAATGACATCTGCAAAATTTGTACGACTTGTTTAACTAGCCTGTTCTGCTCCTGATAGCCATCATGAGTCCCAGCCTGGGAGTAACACAGGATACAAATAACATGATGGATGGATGATGGATGGGCAGAGTATTTCTTTGTATTCAGAATTCTGGCTTCTGAATTGGTTAAGTGACTGTCTATATCAACTGTACTGCATTTAAAACTTCTTAGGTATGGATGAGCTGTTCTCTGTTCCTTTGCATGCTATCCCCTTTCTTTCATTGTGGGAAAATGCAATCTGTTTTGGTGAGTAAAAAAAAAAAAAGCAAAAGAGAATGAGCAGTAGTGGTTTTGTTTGTACTTGTATTTACCCCCCATGTTATGCACAATAATGAAGGACTCTACAGGAGCTTGGTGGACTTATCTTTTCTTTGATGTCACCTGTTTGAGATCTGGAGAAAGATACTTTTTATTAGGGCAGATTTGTTTGAAGATTTTAGTGTGTGTTTTTTTTTTTAATACAAGTGCTTATAAAAATTGCAAATGGTAAGCATCATTTAAGAAAGAGGCATTCTTCTTTTTTCTCCCATACAAGTAGAATTCTTTTTCTCAAACAATGTATGTCATGACACATATCTGCATCACCCAAAAAGAAAGTGTCCCTTCTGCTTCAGAAATATTGCCTTACCCATATGCAAAGGATAGAGAGCCTCTGTCCAAGAGTCCTGCTGGGGTTTTGACAGTAGAGCGGAAAGATGACAGAGAAAGACTTTCAGCTCCTGAACCTTGCCTCTTCAGGGTGGCCTTTGTTTTGTTGTTGTGTGTCTTCCAACTTATGGTGACCCTATGGCAAACCAAAGCCGTAAGAAACCCCATGAAGGCACACATTACAAAGTACACAAACATTCCACAATACATTGAAAACTTCTCTCTCTCTCAAGAAAATATAAAAAAAAGGATGCCTTCAAGTCATTTCCAACTTATAACAACCTAAGGTGAACCTATCACAGGGTTTTCTTGGCAAAATTTGTTCAGAGCGGGTGTGCCTTTGCCTTCCTCTGAGGCTAAGAGAGTGTAACTTGCCCAAGGTCAGCCAGTGAGTTTCCATGGCTGAGCAGGGATTCGAACCCTGGTCTCCAGAGCTGTAGTCCAAAGCTCACACCACTACAGTATGCTGGCTCCTGTAGCTTATGCAGGGGGGGAGGGGCATTTTTAAAAGTTTCCCCCATTACAAGCAATAGGGAATCATTTAATACAGCCCTGGCACTGGCTTAAATATGTTCCCCATTTGGGGGCATAATTGGACTGTGGATCCAGCAGATCTATTTCCTCTCCTTCCCTTCCTACAGCCACCAGTCCTGTCCCCCCCACTATAAGGTTGCTATTCCAACCTCAGTTGCTCTTTTGACCTTTCATGCTGCACACTTATTACGCTTCAATATACCTCTATCTGTTACAGCTGCATCCTATGGAATCCTGAGTTCATGAAACAGTAGAGATCTCAGGCAGATAATTCTAAATGCCTCATGAAACTACAAAGCCCAGGATTCCACAGGATGCAGCCAAGTTAGTTAAAGTGGTATCAGAGTTTTATAATTGTATGAAAGAAGCCTTTATAATAGAGGGGAGCTGCCATGGAACCTCTACAGCAGACGGGAAGGGCTTGGAACTGGAACTCTAAATTCAGATCTCCCCCTCAAAAGGTGGAGTGTTTTCTAAAAACGTGTGACCAATCCTGTGGGCTCAGGGATGCATCCCTTGAACCCTAGTACTGCAGCCTAAAACTCGTATGATTTTTTTTAAAAAAAACTTTATTTAATCTATATCAACTTGCAGTCTTGCATTGTATATGTCCTGCCTTCCTGACAGCCCTGCCTTCTTGTGCATATTTTTTTCTGGGAGTTGAACAATATGGAACTTTATGGCGTAAACGTGCATAGGATTACACTGTATAACAATGGAACCAAGCTCACCCACTAGGTCACAGCAGCCACCTGGAGGGACTGTAAGACAAAAATCATTACATGCTCTCTCTACCTCTCTCTTTATTATGTATTAAAACAAGCACTGTGTGGTCCCATGTTTGATCCCAGAAGGCTTGCCATCATCTCCCAGAAGCTTCCTTCTTTCCCTGCAGGCATCCTATTCACATGATTCTGTGGCTGAATTATCGGTAGTACAATATTTCTTTCTGACATTTACATTTTACTCCCTGCTGAACTTCCTTCTCTTGATTTGCTTTCATAATTGCTTTCACATTTTTCTTTCCTTGGCCTTTTCAAAACCTTACAGCTCTTAGAGTTGTGTGCAATAAAGGGAGGAAAAGGTCCTTTGCTTAATACGGGTTGGTGTTTTTCAGAGAGTTAGCAGTGTTAGTCTCTTGCAGCATAAAAAGGAGGAATGGAGAGGGGGGGGAAGATATGTGGCAGCACCCTTAAGACTAATCCGTTTTTATTTTAGCATGAGCCTTCATGGATATAAACCCATTTCTTCAGATGCACTACTGAGTGGCATTAAGGCTTCATGTATAAAGCATATTTATATAGTTGTGGAAGTGGGATAGTTTGGTGCTGGTGATGCATAACATCATACCACTGTGCCTCCACCTCAAGGACATAGAAAATCCTGCACCCCAGAGAGCTGGAAAACATTACTTTTTTTTTTAATGACAACTAGCAGAATCCCTAGCCAAGGGGTAGTGCCCAATGTAATTTTATTTACTTAATTTAATTTATATTCTGCTTTTCTCCTACAACAAGACCCAAAGCAGCTTACAACAAATTAAAACAAAGTACAACAACAAAAAATCAGTTTGCAACAATTGAAGTAAGCCAAGGACAAAGAGAGAAAGTGGGAGAGGAGTGAGAAACAGGGGCATTTTGACAGCAACTGAAAAAGTGAGATGACAGAGGATCAATCGGGACTGTCCTTGTCAGGACAGTTGGAGGGTATGCCACTTCAGTACTAATCTAACCACCTACTAGGACTGAGCATTTCCCTCAATGTAACTATCCTTCTATAGCAAAATATGTAGTCCCATCACATTTTTTCCTGTGGTTTCAATAATCATTTTATGTTGTTCTATATCTGTCGACAGCAGTAGTTGTTCTTGTAGTAGTAGTAGTTCTTGGTGCATGAATGACAACACATTCTGACATGCTGTATTGATAACCTGGCTCTACTCGTAGCACCCTAGTGGCACAGGTCATGACACTATAATGATGTGGTAAGTCATTGTAGCCCACCCTAACTGTTTTCTCCTGCAGTGTTGCACAGAAGTGGCCTTTAGGAGGAAAATACTTACTTATAAATGAAAGTTCATTTGCTAGTCCATGTATTTTCATATTGCCCATAGGTCTGGCAAATACAGAAATGTTTTAAATAAAAAGGCATATAATAAAGGGATATGATAAAACAATAACATTGATAATGAGAATTGTATTTGTTGATTCTGTTCCTATACAAACCAAGGTAGGAGATGCATAGAAGTTTGTCCCACCACTCCCCACCATTTCCATCAGTCAGATACACCATGTTGTTTTGTGTAGCTGGCCAGCAATATTTTCAACAACAGTTTTTCTAATCACTGTCTTGGAAGTGTTTTAGTAAAAGGGTTAGTTTAGCATCTGAGATGAGGGGAAAGAACATCAATGCATGCTATTATATTTGCTTGACAGGTTTGCAACTGGTGCATGTCTTTTCAGCACATTGGCTAATATTGGCATTTCAGCAACTGTTTTAGCTCAGGTCAGGAGTCTTGAAGGTTATCATTTTAATTATAGATCTGAAAACACCATAGATTCAAGATCCTGCTAGATTCAGCTTTCCACACTTAGCCAGATTCCAAAATATAGAAGGAACTTTGAACCTCTTCACACTACACAATTATAGCACTATTATTCCACTTTAACTGCCATGGCTGCATTCTATGGAATCCTCAGGATTGTAGCTTGGAGAGACACTAGAGCTCTCTGGCCGAGAATTTTAAATATCTCATGATACTACAAATCCCCAGAATTGAACCATGATAATTAAAGTGGAGTCAAAGTCCTATAATGCTGTGGTGCGAAAGGCTACCATGACTCAGTGTTAGAGCACAAACTAGGTTATAGCAACAGTATCACCCAAAAATACTACTCTACGGTGAACTCGCCACGGGTCAGCGTAAGAGGGGCGCTCCAAAAAAGCGATACAAAGACTCCCTGAAACAACATCTCAGGCTCGGCCAAATTGATCACCAACAGTGGTCCGTCCTGGCCTCACATCGGGAGGCATGGAGACGCACTATCCACAATGCTGCAGCCTTATTTGAGAACTCACGCCAAACAAGTTTTGAAGAGAAACGACAGCGCAGAAAGAATCACAACCCTGAAACATTACCCAAGGAGATCTTCTGCTGTGCTTTTTGCAACCGGACTTGTTTATCTTGGATTGGCCTTTTTAGTCATCAGCGCACTTGCAGAAAGCGCGGGATGAGTCCTTCCTGAATCTTTGTTTGCGAAGAAAAGCCAGAGAGAGAGATCTCGATTTAAAGCAAGTGTGTAATTTCTGTATGTCTGTCCAGATTTTGAATCCCAACTCCTATCAATCCCATAGGTGAGAAATGCTGAGGTTTGTGGTTCAGCAACATCTGGATGGCCATGCCATTCCCATCTCTGATTTTAAAGGATGAAGTAGCAAGTGAGGGAAAAGGTCTTTCCTTGTAAACTTGAAATACTGCTGCCAGTATTGTCAGAGTAGGCACTACTGAACTTGACATGATGGACAAATAGTCTATCCTGGAATAAGATAAACTTGTAGGTTCCATCTATATAGCTTTCTGGATTCCACCTCTTCTCCATTTCATAGAATCATAGAGTTGAAAGAGACCACAAGGGCCATCTAGTCCAACCCCTTGCCCTGCAGGAATAAACAAAGCATTCCTGACAGATGGCCATCCAGCCTCTGTTTAAAAACCTCCAAAGAAAGAGACTCTTAATTATCACTTAATGGGAGTACAGTGTTTTATTATTGGAATATAATCTTCATTTGGGATGGGGGGGGAGTCATGAGTAGTTTTGTTTGTTTGTATTAGTTTGTTTTAAGTTTGTGGGTTTGTTTATATTAGTTTGTGTGTTTTATGTATTAAAAAGGTTTGTGCTTATTTTTTTTGTGTGTGTGTTACTAAAAATATGTTTAAAATATTCAAAAAGGCAATTGGAAGGAGAAAGACTCAGTTGCCTGCCAAAAATATGAAAGAGCTGGAGTCAGGTGCAGTCACATTGGGAAGGTGTTCTAAATTAGTGATGGGGATTGTGTGGCCCTCCATGTGTTGTCCTTCTGCAGGTCAGTGTTCTTCACCATTGCCTATGCTGCAACATCTGGAGGGCTGTATGACTCCCACCCCATTCTAAGTTTTGGTTATTGTAACTGAGGACACTCCTTTTACTTGCCCTGCTCCTTGACAGAAGTGTGTTTAATGTGAGATCTGTGAAAGGATGCCTCTATCTGTTGCACTGTGAGCAACAGATGTCCCACTGAGCATGTGTATCTTAAGGCAATAGGGCCAGAAGGAATTGTAGGTGCACCACCTGTGTCCTTGACTGCTCTCTGCATGGCTTTATAAAATGGAAGGACCCCACTCACTTTCCTCTACAGCTTAGCTTATTGTGTGGGCAATAGGGGAGAAACATTGTTCCATGGCTTCTGGGATCCACTGGTAGTAGCTCACTGGAAGCTTCTGGGTAATAGGACCTGCTTTTATATACAGACTCCAACCAAACTCTCTCTCCCCCTCCCCCCTCTCTCTGTGTGCAAGTGCAACCTGCAGCCTACCAACTGATACTGGGTATATCCAAAAGGGGTTTGTGTGCCTGTAATTACCTGTTTGCATTGTCACTTGGCTTTGAGAATGTAGACACAGTACATTTTAATGTATTTTTTAACTGCAGAGATTCATAATTACCACTACTAATTACAATGAAAATGCAGCCACAGTGCAGCCAGATGTCAGTTTTATTGATGTTACTAGCTAGATGCCCTTAAAACAATTCTCTTCTTCAATTAGGAATTATAATGGAGATGCTAGGGCAGGTGGGAAGTCAGCTGTAACGTTGAGCATAAAGGATAGGGAATGGTATTCAAGGAGAACATGGTCTGTGAAACAATAGCTTGTTAGCTTTTTCCTGGCTTATTAGAAAAAGAGACTAGACTTTTTGGACCAAGTGAACATTGATGGAAGACCTCAGTGTCATACAGAAAAGGCTCATTAGGTTTCCTTACATTTGTTAGTGACACAACAAATGAGACCTTCAGACCAGAAAGCTACCACTGAGTCCTTAAATTACTAACTTGAAAGTAATTCCAATTGACTTCTTGCAAGAGCTCTTAAAAGGTTAGCCCTGGATTTCACAAACCAGTTAATTAAGACAACACATTCAAATATAGAATCACCCACAACCTCATATTAGTAGATGCAGTGGCAAAGGTGCAAGGACAAACTGAACTGTGGGCCAGAAAGGTCACCAGCCCAAGCACTAATTCTCAGCCTTAGCTCCTAGCTTGTTAATCTGGGGGTGAAAATAGTGCCCTAAGAGAGCTGTTGAAAAGTGTTTCTGGGTTTTTAAAAACATTTATTTAATAAAATGGCATCTTTCTCAACAACGGCTGCTCTCCAATGAATGCATCCCTCATTGGTTAGTCCTCTTGGAATGATTCACTGGGGTAAAACTCACACCTGGTGGATCCTGTCCTCAGGTCAACCTACACTCAGTGCTTCTGTATGTGCTTAAGTAGATTATACTTTTCCTGCATCTCAAATAGAAGTGTAGATCCCCGATGGTCTTGTTCTCATCTCAAAGTCTAAAGTAATCTCTGGACACTTCTACATTGTCAAGACAATGTGTGGGTTCTGTTTATGATCAGAGACGGCATGCTAGCTTATCCTTTCTACTTGAGTAGCCCAGCACTTCTTCGGCCTCTGTCTGTAGTTGACCCCAAATGCCTAAGCAATAGCACACAAATATTGTTAGACTGCAACTCCCATCAGCCCTAGATGGCAAAGCCAAAATAGAAGGGTAATGGGAATAGTAGTCCTGCAAATTCTGAGGGAACACACATTCCACATCCCTGAGTCCCATCTTGAGGTCACATGACACAGGTTTGCTTTAGAGTGGGAGAAATCAAAGGGATGGATAAAGTTTTCAACCAGCAGTTCCAGGAGGGCTGCTGTGCTGATTGACAATCCCAACAGAGACTATAGCTTGACATGCCCTGTCATGGCTGGCATTTCTTGGGAGTCTACAGGAGTCTGTAGGGAACTGGATATGCAAAGAATCTTGCACCTGTGGAAGGGCAGTAAAGAGAACATGTGGAAGGACAGTGGAGAGGAATGAGAGACAGGGAGAGGAGAGACAAACAATTGTTACTGGTTGGAGAACATTATTACTGTATGTAGATTTTATATATTTATTTTTGTATTTATTTTGGTCATTTATATCCTGCCTTTCCCCAATAATGTAACTCAAGGTAGCTAACAATATGTTTTAAAATAATAAAGGTTAAGGCTACACAAAGTCATTAATACAAGAGTATAAATATAAGAGTTATTTAAAAAGATTAAACAATTTATAAAGTTAAAACATTAAACATTAAGAACATTAAAATTCATTAAAAGACCATATACAGATTAATGCCTGTATCTGTGGATCCCATATCCAAGGTTTCACTTGTCCCCTGTTTGCACAACAGCCTTAGGTTTGGGGGGCAGAAGCAGGAAGAATCACCCCCACTGCTGTTGCTTCATTGCCAGATAGAAGCTGCCCTGACTTCTGTTGCCAGGAGCCACCCCAGCTTCTCCTGGGCAAAGAAACACAGCTTCTTTGTCACTAGAGAGAATCCCCACCACCACCTTGCTTTCTCCTGGATGACAAAGCATGGGCAGCAGGTGAGCTGGGGTGGGGGGGAGTATAGTGAGCACTCTGATTTTGCTCTAAGAGTGAAAGTGGAGCATTCCTTATTACCTGTGGTTTCACCTTTCTTCAGGGAGTCCTGAAACTTATCCCCCCGCAGATATGAGGGTTGATGTCTACAAACCTTAAAAACAGTACTGCACAGCGTTTAAACCTCACCTCAGTCAGTTTTTAAAAGCTTGATGACATAAAAATGTTTTGACTTGCTGACAGAAGAGCAAGGACAGGGCCATCCTGACCTCTCTATGGAGGGAGTTTCAAAGCCTGGGAGCAGCCACCAAGAAGACCCTCTCCCTTGTTCCACCAAACAAGCCTGGGAAGGTGGTGGAACAGAGAGAGGGGCCTCACCAGACAATCTTAGAGCTCTAAGGGGCTCTAAAGGGAGATATGGTCCTTCAAATGGGCAGGACTCAAAATGTATGGATGCATACTAGTTGTTTGTGAGGGAGACATTATTACACAAGGCTCATATTCTGGAATTACAGCAAGACAGTAGCAAATGTGGCCCTTACTTATTATACAACATTGTCTCTATCCTGTTGCTGTCTTACTGCTTCTGTAGTGCATATCATTATTGATGGGGAAAACCTGTCAGTAGGTCCCAATATCGCTGCTGTGGCAGCATTCCCCTCTGTGTGATAAGATCCATGGCAGTTGTGATATGAAGGAAGTCACCTGGCATGAGGGGGCCACATGACTTCCTCTCCTCCTCTCTCCCCTCTTCCCCTCACTATTCCAAGCTGGTAAAAATTGCTTTTTCTCTATGTCTTTCTTTCTTTTTTAAATTTTGCTGTGCTCACATACTTATGGGAAAACAATACAATATTTGTTAATAATTTCCCTGTAATTACACAATCATGACCCCCCAAAAAAAGAAAAGAAAAGAAAAGAAAAGAAAAGAAAAGAAAAGAAAGGCACACATGCCACTGAGTGGTAAGGTTATGGAACTGGTGCAATAGAATGGAAATTGCCAAAGCAGCACAATTGCAGCAGACTAATGTGAGTGAAGATGAGGTGTAATAGTTTTGGCTTCAATACCAGTATGTTTCCATTTGCTTCACTAACATGATTGCTGTGAGAAGGGAGGCTGATGTGATAATGTCCAGAAATGCCACCTGAATATTCTGCTGCTGAAATGTCTACTGAAATGTCCTTCCCCTGAAATCCTGTGTGTGCACTGGATGTTTCTACAGCTTCATACTTCTAGGATCGGATTCTGTTATGGGGGAAGGGAACAGTCTCATCAGATCTGGCCAGAGCATGGAAACATTACTTTTGAGGGATACAGCTCCCAGAGTTCCCAGGCAGTATAGCCACTGACAAAACTGTGTGGTAGATTTTACTCTAAAGTAGTAACTTTTCCATACTTGAGATTTGGTTTTGGGAGATACGGATCTCCAAATGTTTTTGGAATATAGCTCCCCTGAACCATAGTGAGGGATGGATGAGGGTTGTAGTCCAAATGCAAACAAAGAGCCAAAATTGCCCACCACTGGGCTATGGTAACATAAGCCTTAGGTACATCTAGATTGCATTCTTACAACAGAATGCATTAGGATATGTTTTTTTAGAGATACATGATTGTGGGATAACACTAGATTTATTCTGAGTCAGCTGCACTTGTTGCCAACTTATTTTCAGGCACAATTCAAATTTATCCTTAAAACCATAAATATCCTGGGTAAAGGATTCCTGAAGGACCACCACCAGGTCTCCTATACTATCCTGTCCAGTGACTAACAGATGGTGGAACAACCTCCTCCATGATCTGCCTGCAGGAGAAGTGTGGTTAGTAGTGACTTAGTGAGAGGGCCTTCTGTGTGGGTACTCTCAAATGTTGGACTATCTTGTCCCATGAGGTTTAGCCAGCCCTCCTCTTTCTTGCAGTTTTGTAATAGCTATTGAAGATTTTTGTTTTAGTCTTGACACCTTTTTTGAACTATGATGACTAGGTTGTGCTTTGGCTAAAGGTTTGTTTTTATCTGTCATACTTTCCTCTATTTTTATGTGTGTGTTGTTTTGTTGATGTAGCTCTATAGGATACTTATAACTTTGACTGAATAAGCTGTTTTGTCTGATGTGTGAGAATCAGGGTAGAAATCCTTCTCTTCTAAATAAACATTTAACAAGCAGTGACAATGTTTGGAATGCTTGGCCTTTCCCAGGAGAGACCTTACCTGTATAGGGGGGATGAGTGCCTCCTTGCTATGTGTGGGAAACCCTCCCCTTTGCTGGGAAGCAGTTCAAACAAGACACATTTTCTACTTGGCCTTTGTCGGAATGCACAGAGGGCTAAACAGGGGCAGGGATATAGGGTACACATAAGACCCAACCTGAACCTATGCACCTGACAGCTTCCCAGACTTCCTTGTATTGCATGTGAATAAGGCTCTGTAACTGCATTCCATTGAATGTGATCACAGAGCTCTTATATTCAGGCACACTTGATTACAGAGCCCTTTCCAGATCTTCACAGGCAATGCTTCAAGTTTTTGGAAGTTTCTGGGCATGCTGCAACTTTTTGGGAAAGTATTTATGTGTGCATTCCTACCCCATCCCCAGTTTAGCCCTACCTGCAAACAGACAAGAGTGTGCATAGGGTTGTGGTAGTTCATATAGCATTGCTTCTCAGCCTTTGGTTCTCCAGATGTTTGAGCCTTCAACTTATAGAATTTCTGACCATTTTATGAGTGTTCTGCTGGCGTATCTGACATGGTTATGGCATGACTAGCATTCTACTAGCATAATGGGCCTTCTTTTCTCCCAGTGAACAGAGGATTTTGCTTTAAAACTGCAATTTGTAATCCAGTGTATAATTATCTGAAAGTAAGATCTATTTGGCGGTACAGAGGACTGAAATATTTTCAGTATCAGGTCCATATGTTACACCATCTCTCATTGGCTGGAATTAGGCATGTGACTAGTCCAAGATAGAGAAAGGAATTAGAAGATGTGTATACAAAAAGTGAATATTCTTACAAATGAATTGTTTTTGGGAAGTATTTTTTCCCTCTTGAAACTACAATTCTGATGTCAAACTCCTACTTTCGAATACATTTTAATTATAGTAACCCTTCACCGACAAGTGTGTGACCCTTCGCCCCCAACTTAGCTTGGTGTCCAGGCCCAGAATTTTAACTGTAGGTTTCCTTCTCCTACATTTTCCTCTCTCTCTTTGTTCTGTTCTACACTGTATTAAAAATTACCAATGAGTATCAACAGAAAAACAGCAACATACAGCTGCATGGTTATTTGTTAACATTTATGAGGGTTTTATTTAATAAATGAAATATGACTCCCCCCACTTTGATTTCTCAAAAGGAAGGAAATTACACACTTGGATTTTACATTTTCCTAGAAGGCAACTTCTTCACTACCATTTCTACTAGCTTTTATCACAGACATCTAAAAATTGTGTTGAACAAAAGGTTACAGCAGTTGATATTTATGGAGTCATTTTTTTAGAGTCTGGAAGAAGTTAATCTTTAAGCTCTACTGCATATCAGGCTATGGTTAGAAAATGAAGGTCATGGATGCATTTGTATCTTTACAAATACATTTGTATCTTTAATAATACAGGGATTTTTGTTTTGGAACACAGCATGTTTTATATTGAAGGGAAGGCTTTTCCCCTCCAGATATACTGTACCTAACGAAATGGCCTCCTGCAGCGTTGCTGTCTTTTGTTATAAAGGAAATATCGGGATTGCTATCATTAGTTGCCTGATTTTTATTTGTGGCTTCAGGACATAATTTGTGAGTTGCTGACAACAGGGGGCAGACTGGGTTTAGATTTTTAGGGGGAAGCCTTTGCTGCTGCCAGAGGCATCGATCTGTTCACATGTGACTCTGCTCCCCTCCTTTAGCATATGAAATTGAATTGTGACCACTTTTTAGTTTAAACTGTGTGTCAAAGAGTGAGCACAGAAAGCCTTGATTGCTAGCACAGATCCCTCCCACCTCCACTGCCTTTTGACAAAGCAGATAGATTGCAAGCTTGTATTCATCTTGGTTGACTTGAAATCTTTTTATTAACTGTTTATTTAATGTTAGCCACCCAGTATGGCTCTGGCATGCTCTCAGCATACTTTTGGCTGCCTTGCCTGTCTAAAGAGACTTTTGGCAGAGCCCTTGGTCTGAGATTTGCACGCTTTTTCCATCCTAACAAGCATGCTTGAGGCGCCTAACCATACTTAGAAAATGAAAAAAGAAGCAAGCTTTGCTTAACCATGAAAGGAGTAAGAAGCGATTCTGTTACTTCAATTAATACCGTTTGTGAGCTGTGCTCTAATTTGGATTTTGATACCATGCAAGAAAAGGGATTGCCATACCTAATCTATACAAACCAGAGCAATATATAGATATATATATAAAACTTTAAAAACACTGGATGTCTACTTTCTCATAGCAGTGGTAAGATGAAACCCTCTCTATAAAACAGGATATTGAAGTAAATAGTATGCACCTTCAAGTCGCCTGTCAACCTTTGGTGACCCCATGAATTTCATAGGGTTTTCTGAAGCAAAGAAATCACTCAGAGGTGATTTGCCATTGTCTTTCCCTGAAATATAGCCTATAGAATCTGGTGTTCCTTGGTGGAGCCCATCCAAGTATTAACCAGAGCTGACCCTGCTTAGCTTCCAAGATCAGATGGGATCTGATGCTTTCAGTGTATTTAGACCAGTAGTGAAATAAAAAGGTTAGGATTAAAAGAGTTACCTTAGATACCCAAGGGCATAGGCATACCTGGCAGGTGGGCAGGCAGGCAGGCAGGCAGGCAGGTAGGCTTCCTTCCTTTCTTTCAGCAGTTCTCTGTGTCATGCCACAAATTGATTTTAAACATTCCTGGGTTGCAAAAATGTGGCAAGTGGGATTGCTGTTTGAGAACATGTGTTCACCTCTTCCTCCACCAGGGACAGTGCTGCAGTGGAGCCAAGACTTTCAGGGCTGAAGTTCTGAGTATTTTTTATTAGCTCGAATAATGCTGTTGTCCACTTCCTATCTATACTTAGCTCTATTCCTTCCTCACAGTATCTGGGGGTGAAGCTCCAGTGCATTGTTATGACCTATCACTGTTGTCATCCAAAGTATTTTGGGGTGACTTTGTCCTGAATGAACAATTAAGCCCCATTAGTTTTACAAAAGGCCTTCTCCTATATCAGTGAACATTGTAGCTATGGGAACTTTTCGCTATGAATGTCTACACTTAATCGCTACGATTCTTCACTTTATCTGCATGCTACTGACCAGAGGCATGTTAACCTTGTTCCACAGTTATTTGAGTTTCACATTATAATATATATATTATATGGAATTTACAATATAATATATGGGAAATGATTTTGAATGCAAGTATTCTTGTATGCTGAAAGAAGATCTTTGTAACTATCCCTATCTGCTGCAGGAGACGTGGAACAACTGCACATTTACATGAAAAACTAAATTGTCTTGTATTGGTATATCAGCAGCCTGTGAGGGATTGTGTATATAGAGAAAGAAAGAAAGCAAAGGCAAACTATGTGTGTTATTCCTTCACATACAGTAGAAGCATGTGTAATTAATCTTTTAAAGTGATTCCAGTTCAAGTGGCACGTATTGCAAAGTAACTAGAGCTGTCTATGATGCTATGTACAAGGGCAGCACTGATATGAGAGTGCTTATTTTCAGGTGAGGGGTACAGGTATTTGCCTATTGTGCTGGAATAGCTCTGCATGGGAATGAAAGTCAGTCAGGAGATGGGGAACAGGAATGGAAAGCACATGATTTTTCTGGCTGAACAGTTGCCAAGGCAATGGTTCAAATTGCTTTCTTGTCATTCACTGATGTAGAAGCTACAATCTTGTATGTTTCACCCACACATTCAGAGTGAGGGCAATATAACAGGAAGTATAACCTCCTTCTAAATATGCTTCCTTTCTGATGATTAGCTGGGATAGCATGTGAATGGAATGAAGAAGCATTGACTAGAGCAAAAGTAGAGCTTTTTTTTTTTTAAAGATACCTATTTAGAAATACTGTATTCCCCCAAATGCTTCTTTCTTTGGTTGCTTGACTTTGGCCTATTCTTCTTTGCAAACAGCAGTGAGCTGCTTAGTCTAGAATGAGAACCTGGCCCAAAGCAGGTTACAGCTGCTTGTAGCAGTGGAAAGAGGAATAACAGCGGGAGTTATCAAGTGCCTTTCCTAACCATCTTCACATGTTTAGCCTGCACACTGTTCACAGAGTTCTACCCTGGCACATTTTACACAAGCCTTATAATCCCTTCCTTATGCCCTCTCCATTTTCTAACACCAATTGGATGGCTTCCAAAACAATGACCAGCCATCAGGGTGATATATTTGTAACTTTGAAACATTTATTAATATTTGTTAAAGGAATAGTTTTGGGGGAAGGGATAGTTAATGACAGCCTTACAAGGTTTGTTTTGTAGCATATAAAGCAGAGCTGGATTTTCTTGTCCCTGATCTGCCCTGCTTGGTGGGAAAGGTGAAGGTTGAAAGGAATCTCAGAAGTACTTCCTCAAGGAGCTTCAGGCACCATGAGGAGGCAGTTGTGAAGGAGGCAGCTTTACACACCTCTGGCTCACCTTGCATGGTGGGAAAGCAAGAGAAGCTATCACAAAGAACTGCCTGAGGGTGCTCCAGGTGCCCTAAAGTAGCATCTCCTGGGGGAGCCAGTTTCACTCACTGGTAGCTTTGTACTAGGATTGCCATGTTTTTCTGACCCTAGTAAGGAAAAACTGTCCCTGTTCCCAAGCCAGCTGAAGACTGGCTGGTACACATGAGGTGGGTTTATATAAAGCCTATCTCAAATCTCATAGTGGACAAACTCTCACAAAAGGTCCAGGCTTCCAAGAGATTTGAAATCTCACTGCAGGCTGGAAATGTCACAGCAGGCCTGTCGGGATCTGTTCCTAAAAGCGACCTCCCTGCCAATATTTCTCTATGTCAAGTTGCTGTGTGCTTTCATGTTTGACCGATTGATGTTTTGCATTCTTTTCTAACTGTTTCAAGTTGGTGTGCTGAGCTGAGACAAGGGAGGATGGTGTCTGTCTGGAAAAATGGCCTAGATGGCCTTGCACCTGCAGATGCTATAGGAAGCAATAGGCGGAGCTTAGGTTGGGTGAGAATGGGAATGTGGATGATGGGTGACCAGTGGTTGGGGCCCGCCAGATTTGGCTGATTGTAAAGATTTTTTACTTTATTGTGTTTCCTATGAGCTTCACTCGAAGCAACAATTTTGTATACTTTGCTCTTTAGTTTTCTGTGACAATAACACCTACTGTTTAACTCTGAAGCTGTTGTCCACTGACTCTGAAGAAGCAGTTACATGACAAGGCCCCCTTGAGGCATAACTTATATAGGCCTGCCTCACATGAACCTCTCTTAATTATTTGTAGAGCTATGTATATTTGGAAATCTAATAGTACCAAATTTTAGATCTGTATATATAGCAGATTTTTTTAAAAAAAAAATCTGTTGAGCTGAGAATAAGAAGGGTAGATTTGGGGCACATTCTTAATAAATGGACCTTTGCATACTAAATGTGCTGTAGTCATTCTATTATGAGCACAGATGGTATCTGCTCTTTCCAAAATGATGCAAGCTATACTCACAACAGACAAACAGATCATTTGGTGTCCAGTAAAATGACCTCAGAGCAGAATCCACCTGTTGCAAATGCAACTGGCATTTGATCTTCCTAGCCTCAGATCTATAGGTGACTATACTGAGAGAGTAGCCTGTGAGTCATGATTGGGAGCTGTTCTGTCTCACTGTTCAGGAGGCAACAGAAGAGCAGTGCTATGCCAGCTGCAATCCAGACAGGCAGACACCAAGCATTTGGTCCATAAGGCCATTTTGCTGCACACCAAATGCTCAGGTGTTGGTCTGTTTGGAACACAACTGGTGCCTCCTCTCAACAAATCAAGAAATACAGGATTTGGGGTGATCCATATGGCCCCAATAATACAGGGCTGGACTTCAAGCCCTGAAATATGGAGCATCCCACAGAAAATAAGACAGCTGGGAAACCTACAGGGCACACACAGAGGGAAAGGTGAGGAGTGAAGGAGAAGGATGGAAGGTGAATGGGAGTGGCTGAGAACTTGCAGTTCCTGAAGTTTGCAGGAGCTAATAGTAAAACACCATATTTACCTCCCCCTGGAAAGCTTTTTTTAGTGTGCTTCTTATTCTGTTTTCTTTCAGGCAGCCCAGTCCTGTGACTTGCCCTTAGATTTTCTCACTGCTGACATACAATGACCCGAATAAGGATCTATGATATTCACAGATGTGTAAGGGGTGCCCTTTATCCTTGCCTCATTTGATACAAAACTTACTGTCCTCTTTGGTTCCTTGGAGCCAAATATACAAATGATTGAGAGTGGTCCTCCCTGATACTTTTCTTCACCACTGCTAGCTTGGAGTTGCAGATTAGGAAACTTGAGCATGTGCATTTAAGGAGCATGTTTGGAAAATACTTTTTTTGAAATGTTACTCAGCCAGTCAGTGCTGGATGCAGGAGGCAGAGAAGTTATGTTCCAACCAGGCCAGGCCAATAAATGTCAGGTTAGCGAGGTGAAGAAGAGAGAAGTAGTTAGATCTAGTGGCCTCTGTTTGATAGTTTGCTCAAGAAAGAGTCAAAACTGGCTTGTGTGTGCATGTAGTTTCAAGTCTCATGAATTTCATAGGGTTTTCTTAGGCAAGGAATACTCAGATTATCACACAAGGCTAATATTTTGGGGCAATTGCATTATGAAAGGAAACAGGAACATATTGTTTTGAAAATGTTTCTTATCACACCTCTCTTCTTTCACATGGCTACACTGCTTTGAAAAAAACCCTGGTGTGAAAAGTCTTTTTGTTGCAGTTGTGGCATTACAGCAGTCACTGCCATGATGGGGTCTGATTCTCCTCCTCTCCTCCTCTCCCCCCTCCCACTCACTATTCCAAAGCAGGCTAACTCTGTGCCTGTTGGGTTTTTAACTTTTAGCATTGCTGTGTTTGCAAAAATTAATTACATAATCAAAAATAATTAAATAATTAAAGCAAAAATGATAACAATTTATTTTTATTTTATCATTTTGCTGTAAGTATGCAAATACAGCAACCCCCCCCACACACACACAAAACCTGACAGGCACAGAGTTAGCCTGCTTTGGAATAGTGAGTGGGAGGGGGAGAGGGAGGAGGAGAATCAGGCCCCCTCATGGCACTGACTGCTGTAATGCTGGAACTGAAGTGAAGAGACAACAAGGTAAGCAACAAGGTTATCACAACAAGGTAAGCAACTGAACAAAAGTGACATTTAGAGCTATTGATAGCCTTTCCCCATCAATTAAAAGGGATGCCACAATAAGTCTGAATACATACCACGAATACACAGTCACAATGTCGTGTGATAACATTTGGCCATAGACACTATTATCCTGCTTTAATTCCACTTTTGAGCCTTGTGTGATAATCTCACAGGTGGTTTTGCTCATTTCTTGCTCTGACAGCCACAAAACATGTTTCTTTGTGTTCTCTCCACTCTCTGTAAAGCATAATTGGTATAATAAGATAGAATCATAGAGTTGGAAGAGACCTCAAGGGCCATCCAGTTCAACCCCCTGCTGTTCAGGAATACACAATTAAAGCATTCCTGACAGATGGCCATCCAGCCTCTGTTTAAAAACCTCCAAAGAAGGAGACTCCACCACACTATGAGGCAATGTATTCCACTGCCAAACAGCTCTTACTGTCAGGAAGTTCTTTCTAATGTTTAGGTGGAATCTCTTTACCTGTAGTTTGAGTCCATTGCTCCATGTCCTAGTGTCTGGAGCAGAAGAAAACAAGCTTGCTCCATCCTCAATATGATATCCTTTCAAATATTTAAACATGGCTATCATGTCACCTCCTAACCTTCTCTTCTCAAGGCTAAACATACCCAGCTCCTTAAGCCACTCTTCATAAGGCATGGCTTCCAGACCTCCCACCATTTTTGTTGCCCTCCTCTGGACATGTTACAGCTTGTTCATTTCCTTCTGTGATTGTGGTGTCCAGAACTGGACACGGTATTCCAGGTGAGGTCTGACCAAAGCAGAATAGAGTGCACTATTATTTCCCTTGATCTAGTCACTATATTCCTATTGATGCAGCCTAGAAATGCATTGGCTTTTTTAGCTGCTGTGTCACACTGCTGACTCATGTTCAGTTTTTGGTCCACTAAGGAGATTTTCACATGGGGAAATTATTCCCCTGAGAGATCGGGAGAGAAATGGGGCTCTTCTGGGAGCAGAGCTCCATTTCGCACGCCCCTTTCCTTCTCCCGATCTGACGTCGTCCTCACTCTGTGCTGCTTCCATTTCTCTGCCAGTATCTTCCGTCATTTTTTAAGAACGAAGAACTTTCGTTATTAAAAAATGACGGAAGATACTTGCAGAGAAATGGAAACAGCACAGAGTGAGGACAACGTCAGATCGGGAGAAGGAAAGGGGCGTGCAAAACGGATTTCTGCTCCCGGAAGAGCCCCATTTCTCTCCCGATCTCTCAGGGGAATAATTTCCCCGTGTGAAAATCTCCTAAGAGTCCTAGATCCCTTTTGCATGTACTGCCATCAAGCCAGGTGTCACCAATCCTATATCTGTGCTTTTCATTTTTACTGCCCAAGTGTAGTATCTTACGTTTCTCCCTGTTGATATTCATTTTGTTAGTTTTGGCCCTGCTTTCTAATCTGTTAAGGTCGTTTTGAATTCTGATCCTATCCTGTGGGGTATTAGTTATCCCTCCTAATTTGGCGTCATCTGCAAACTTGATAAGCATGCCCTCTATTCCCTAATCCAAGTTACTGATAAAGATGTTGAATAGCACTGGGCCCAGGAGAGAACCCTGTGGCACCCCACTGGTCACTTCTCTCCAGGATGAAGATGAGCCATTGGTGACTACCCTTTGGATTCGGCCCATCAATCAATTACAAATCCACCTAACGGTTGCATTGTCCCACATGTTACTAACTTTTTTGCAAGAATATCATTGAGGACTTTGTCAAAGGCCTTACTGAAATCAAGGTACACTACATCCACAGCATTCCCTTCATCTACCAAGTATGTAACTCTATCACAAAAACAGATAAGATTAGAAGGGAGAAAGAAGTCCTTAAAATTTATTTGAAATTATCTAAGAAGTATACAACTCAGAACCTAAAATTATGCCTCAAAGGCCACAGAGAGCCAATTCAGTGTGTGAAACATCTTTGTAACACTTGGGATCCATCTGGACCAGGCAAAATTTGCCTGACTTGTCTCAGTACTGGCTGGAGGTTTGGAGTGTTTTTTAAAAGTCCAGATGATACTCTTCCTCTCCCAGTCCTTTGAGGGTGCTTTTGCAGGTCCAGTCAGAACTTTTGCACCCAGGGCAGGAGGAAGTTCTTTTGAAACCCCCGGGAACTTAGGAGACAGGCAGGGGTAAATTCCGTATTTGGCTTCCTTGTCTGGGGTACTCCTGTGCAGTCCCCTCTGATGACAACATGGATGGGGGTGTGTGCTTTCTCACTATGCTCCGGGGAAGGGAAGAAATCCCATGCACAATGCATGTCAATCATAACAACCCAATCCTTTAAGGCACAATTGGATGTGGAGGCAGAAACAACTGTGTTGACTGATGAATTCTGGGCACAGAATACGATGACATTTACTAGGGCTTTTGCCCAGTTGAAATGAGCTCTCAGTCTCAGAGCTGTCTTCAAGGGAGAGTTCCCCTACAGCCTGCTTTACAGAAGTCAAGCTTTGAAATTATAGTACCATGAATAATAATTGCCAGGTCTGAGTCTCAGAGTCAGGACCAGTTTAAGGAATTTTGGGGCCCCCTGCAACGCTTTATTTGGGGGGGCCCATATGTTTATCTCAGGTCAGTGTAACCTAACTCAACCTAAGCCATTCACAGTCCAGGATATTCAGATTATTGCTAATGATGTTTTTGCAGGAGGGGGGTTACTACAGGGCCCCCCACAATGATGGGCCCCCCTGTGGATGCTGACGCCGCAGGTGCCTTAAACCGGCCCTGCTCAGAGTAGAGGTTGCCTTTTTAGTAGTTGTTTAGGCTCTGTTTTCCAAATATTTCTGATCGCAGTTATGCTATATTCCCGTTTGATTTTATTTAAAATTTAATAGCCTTTAGTGTAATGGCATTTTTGCTCTAGTTGTAAGGTGAAACCGCCTATAGAATAAGGAGACTGAAAAATATATACTTTATATGGGAATGTTTATTAATTCTAAACACTGGCTTAGTGCTGCCATCATTTTTTATCACACCAGACAATAGACAAAGGCTGAACTCCTGTGTTTCTTATGCACATGTCTCCTGCTTGAGAGCATTTTCGTGCATGAAGTGGATGCTGCCTTTGAGACTCTCTTATGTTTGACTGTTGTTAATGTGGAATAAAAAGCAGAGGAGAGCTGTTTACAATCTGTGTCAGCATTCTGGCCAGTGCAGGTTTTACAGTTATACTGCAAAATTACCCCACCAACAGTTTTAAGCTTTATTTTGAAAAACTCAAAAACTTAAATTTATGCACATACAATTGGAGTAGGATATGGGCTGCATAAGATCCCTATTGACTCAGAAGTAAGTCCCATTGATTTCAATAGGTGCATAAGACTGTAATTCAGTATGAAGATCCTATACCATATGGGGTGAAGGAGGGGTTGTAGATAAAAGGAACCTAAATCAGTTTTTCCCATTTGTAAGGTCATTCCTATGGCCAGTTTAGCATAAACAGTGATTTTAGCTCCCATTCCAAATAAATAAATAATTGTAATTAGTTCCTTTCCCCTATAGCAGGAGTTAAGCAACATTGCATTTCAAATGTAATTTAATGAGGGACAAGTTTACTCCTTTTGCAGTGTAACTTTAGCTTTTAGTTACTTTTATACTTGTGGTGATGTGGCCACACTAAACAATAGGAGAGGGCTATTCCATAGTTCAAGTGATGACTTATGCTACTACCTCATGCCCTGTATTGACATAACTGTTAACCTGGGTGGGAGGAAAGTATATTTTGTACCATAGACTAGTAGCCTATAGCATTCAGATTTTAAAAGTAACCAAAAGGATCTATTGTAGGAAAAACGAAGAATTGCCTTTTGAAAATTGCAACTGTAGTTGTTGCAACTACTTTTGGCAGTTCTAGTTTCACCTACCTTGGAACTATAACTGCAACTATTTACTTTTAAAAGTAACTTTACAAGCTCTGTCTCTCCTTATCTTGACATAGCCCAAGGCAGACACCATACGGTTTTCCCAGTGCCAGGTGTTCCCTGCCTGCCTGAGCAGAGATGCTTCATTCTCGAGTGATCCCAGATCAATTTTCTGTCTACAAGTGTTATCCTACTCTAGTAGGCACATATACTATAATATATTTAGTATTGATATTGTGATTAATAAAATGGGTAGATTGTAGTCCTTTAAGCAAAAAAAAAAGAAGAAGAAGAAGAAGAAGAAGAGAGAGAGAGCGCGCGAGAGAGAGCGCTACTTCTGTGGGACAAGGGATTGAAAATCCTCTCTACACAAACATTGTCATTTATATAGTATTAAACTAGTAAATGGAGAATTCTGAAGAAGGATCAGCCTTCCCTTATAAAGTATCATTAAGATATGTTGGACTATAGCTCACATCATTCCTAAATGGACAGATTTTTTTTATTGATGAAAGAAAGACAATGCCTTAATAACCCAGAGACCAATCTGTATAGAGCAGCCATATTCACATTATTTCATTTCTCAGAGAGAGGGGCTGGGGGTAGGGACATGGCTCAAACAATTTTACACCCTTTCACTTTAAAGCCTTCCTGCAACAGCTGCATTGGGAAAGCACTGGTTATCATAGAGAAGGAAAAGCTGTACATATGCTACTCAAAGGCAATCTCTTCTTTATCATGGCTTCACCTGTTCCACAGTTGCAGATTAACACTGTCAGTTGTTTGTGAAGCTAAGTTCATGCATTGTAGAGATGAGCTTGGATTCAGCCTTGTCCGTATCCTGTTTGAGAAGGACCTCTATAAAATAGATGTCTCCTTTTTCTCAGACATCATGGCTCCGTGGGGCTGAAGAAGCAGAACAAGTTCAGGCTAGACCCTTGTTGTTTCTTCTTATTTACAAGTATATGGATGTAGTCTGTGGCAGCTGAGAAACTGAGTTATGAAAGACACTTGCCTTTGCCATAAACTTACTAGGTCACCATCAGCCACTGTCTCCGAGCCTTTCTCTCCCCTCTTTCCCCATATAATAATATAATAATAATAAAATTTTATTTCTATCCCGCCCTTCTGCAACGCAATCGGGGCGGCTTACAATATAAAAACTCCATAGTCCCAGTGCCCTAGCCCACCCCCCCTTAAAATAATATTAAATTATAAAAGATTAAAAACATACAGTAAATTAAAAATATATAAATTAGAAAAAAGATTAAAACATACAATAGTTAAAAAAAATCTGATTACAGCTCAGTGAAGACAGCTGAGTCTTGGGCCGGGATAGTTATTCAGGAAAGGCCTGCCGGAAAAGATCTGTCTTGACAGCTTTTTTAAAGCTGTCTAAGGTGTTAATAAGACAGATCTCGTCCAGCAGGCTATTCCATAATCTGGGAGCAGCAGCAGAGAAGGCCCTCTGGGAGGTCACCGACAGCCTTGTTTTCATAGGCTGTAACAGATTCCCCCCAGAGGATCGAAGTGCGCGGGGAGGGTCGTACGGAAGGAGGCGGTCCCGGAGATAAGTTGGACCCAAACCATGCAGGGCTTTAAAGGTTATAACCAACACCTTGTACTGTGCCCGGAAATATGCTATGTGGAGCATAATACTACTGATTTGCCTTAAAGAGTTGCTCTGTAGATTCAGACTACAGTAGATAAATGCATGTGAAGTGTTTTGAACACTTCAAACTACCCTACAAATGCTAAGTACTATCATTCAATACTTTGGAGTTCATAAGAAGTGGGTCACAGATACACTTGCCTTCTGTCAGGCCCCAGACATGGAAAGGAGAAACCAAAATTTGCCAAAGCAAAGAGATATTCCTTCACCCAATTCTTCAAAAATACATATTACGTGTCTGCTCAATCACTTTGTACCTTGGTTATATCCAAACTAAACTGTGAGCCTTCCCATGAGCAATTCTAAGACTTCTCAATTGTAAGTATCCCATAGAGGAAGCCCAAAGAAAATTACGAATTACAATGAGACTAAAGATTTGCCCTCCCCATTCCCCAGTGCCAAATACCCCCAATCATCTCAACCCAATGGCACTTCTTTTCTTATGCTTCAGTTACACGACAGTTTTTATTGCAGTAATTTGCACTTTACCGCTGTTTTGCAGCTGTAGTGCATAGTTCAGATGATATATGGCTTAATTGATCTATCGGTTTTGTTTTCAGCTGTGTTCCGCTTTGATATTCACACAGCAGACTGAGACAGGGGCGTGGCCTCCCAAGCACATCCCCTGATTACCACAGGAATGCCTGAGATGAACATTCACACACACACACAAGAGAGACTGGAAAAGGCTTGCTTAATTCTTCAGATCATAGCAGCTGGGCACAAGATAGCATGGAGGGAGGGAGAGAAGGAAAGACACACACACACACAAGGCTAAAAATCCCGTCTTTTTCGTGGCTAAGCACAAGACAGGAAGAAGGGAAGGAATGCGATCGATCGCAGGAGAGGAGATGAATCATTCACACACACACAGACGGAAAGTAGCAAGGCGGGAGGGAGAGAAGGAAAGACACACACACAAGGCTAGCACTGCAGTCTTTTTCGTGGCTAAGCACAAGGAGAAGAGAAGGGACGCGATCACAGGAGGGGAGACTAGATCATTCACACACAGAGAGACTGAAAGTAGCAAGGCGGGAGGGAGAGAAGGAAAGACAGACACACACACAAGGCTGGAAACAACATGGATCTTTCCTCCATCCCCTCCTTGTCCACGCCCCTCCCTGGTGAGTTCAACCAATCATGGCAAAGCTCCACTGTGAATGTATCAAAAGATTGCTGGTAATTCACACAGCACGTAGAGTAATGCTTGTTCAGACTATCGAAAATGCGTTACTTTTCAAAAAAGTCGGGAAAAGTCCCGAAATCCTTTATTGCGTTACTAATGGGTTTTTGTGCCCCCCTCCTTCTGAAAGAGGTGCCTTTGTGCCGTAATGCATGTAAACAATTAGGAATCTTGGCAAATTCTTCACAGTTTTTTTTCCACCGTGTAACCAAGCCCCTAGTCATGGTCTGTCAGGGAAGCACTATTCTTGAGTTGGTTCCCGCCCTTAATGAACTGCTCAGCAAAGAGACGTGGTGTCGGGTAAGACACCTCTCCTTTGTCCTCAAGGTTTCTACCTTTGTAGCTGAGATATTAAAGACTGCTGGATGATGCTAGCTAGAGATGTTCTTCACTCAGTTGTTCATTCTCCCTTTAAAAAGTCTGGCACAGTCAGGAACACGTTTAATTAATAGACAGAAATTGCTGTAAAAGAAAATAATTCTCAACAGCTCAGCTGTGACTGTTATGAGCTCGAGTCATGGAGTCAGGCAACCACCCAGACTGCTGTTTACATGAGCCAATAAAAGGAGGGGGAAAATCATAACAGAGCCAAGGATACACAGAAAATGGATTATCACATGGCTTGAGATTTCTGGCTGCTAATTGCATTTGTCTGCTCTTTGAGCGTACACAGTTACATCTGTGTTTGCATATAACAGGTAGAACTGAAATGTATGTTGTCGTATTGGCCTGTGAAGTGAGGAACAGCTGCCCAACACACACTATTGAATACTTAAGGTTGTCCTTTTCCCTTTGGATCTCCACTTTCCAGGTGGCCCATGTAGCCAAAGTAGAGCATGCCATGAAATCAGGGAATTCAGCTGTAGAGCTGTGAATTTTTGTTTACTTGCTGGCAGAGTATGATTAGCACAAGGATGTTTCTAAGCATAAGACTAATTATACTGTAAAACTCCCAAACACCTAGTAGTAATTCTTCCTGCTTCCTAAGAAGCACATTCACAAAAGGATGTTTCCAGATGGGGGTAAGTTACATGACAGTATTTAATTCGTAAAATGCCTGCTTACTTCTCTTTCAAACCAGTGCCTAGTAGTTTATACAATTTTCTCCGGAAAGTCATTTCTCAGATAACATCCGAAAGCTTTCCAAATTTGCAGTTCACATGGGGAGGCGTAGTCTCTGAGACTGACAGTCACAGAGGCCTATCGCTTGCCAGGGCAGAAAGGACGACTGTGGTGTGGGGGGAGCGGCCGGAGGCCCAACTACAGCCCCGGGCATGGTGCAGCGACATTGCTGTCATTGGGTCTTGGCCGCGCCCCCCCCAACGCTGCTGACATTGACCAGAGGCCCTGGTTCAAACAGTCACGCTGCTACAGAGTCCTCCAAGGCCAGTGCCTTCGGGGTGTGTGTGTAGGTGTGTGTTTGGGTGAACAGAGGCCCAACAACAGCAATGACGCTGCACCATTGCTGTGGTTGGGTCTCGGCCATGCCCCCAGCCTACACCACCCCAGAGGCCTCGGGAAGCAGCGCAGTGGTTTAAACCACCACCCAGCTCCGAGGCCTCCAAGGCCAGCACCTTAGGTGGGGGGGCGCCAGAGGCCCAATGACAGCAACAGTGCCGTGCCGTTAGTATTGTTGGGTCTTGTCTGAGCCCCAACCCACGCCGCCCCAGAGGCCTCCAAGGCCATCGCCTTCTGTGGGGGGGGGGGTGACCAGAGACCCAGCGACAGCAACGGTGCTGTGCTGTTGCTATTGTTGTCTCTCAACCGCGCCCCCACACCACACCACAGACGCCCTGGGAAGATGCTGCAGGAGGACAGGTGGGCAGTGGGACTGTCAGTCCCTTCCCTCACCCACCCTTTCCCTGCTGCTGCCCCTCCCTCCTTACTTGCCCTTCTCTCTCCCATTCACAAACAGCGAATGGGGAAGAGCAAGGGGGGAATGGAGGAAGAGGCTGCAGGAGAGGACAGGCGGTTGATGGGACTCATAGTCCCATCAGCCACCTTTCCCCAGCTGCTGCCTCTCCCTCCTGCCTCTCCCTTCTCTTCCCCATTCACAAACAGCAAATGGGGAAGCGAGAGGGGAAGGGAAGTAGAGGAAGAGGCCACAGTGGTGGACAGGTGATCAGTGGGTCTCAGAGTCCCACTGCCTGCCTTTCCCCAGCTGCTGCCTCTTCCTCCATTTCCCCCCTCTCTCTTCCCCGTTCACTGCTTGCAAATGAGGAAGAGAAGGGAGAGGCAGGAGGGAGAGGCAGCAGCGGGGGAAAGGCAGGTGATGGGACACTCAGTCCCATTGACCGACTCTCCTCTGCTGCAGCCTCTTCCTCCATCCCCTCCCCTCTTCCCCGTTCACTGCTTGCAAACCGGGAAGAAAAGGGCAAGGCAGGAAGAAGAGGCAGCAGCGGGGGAAAGGTGGGCAATGGGACTATGAGTTCCATTGACTGCCTGTCCTCCACTGCAGTCTCTTCCTCCATTCCCTCCCTGTTCCCTGTTCACTGTTTGCGAATGGGAAGAGAAGGGCAAGTAAGGAGGGAGAGGCACCAGTGGGGGAAAGGGCGGGTGATGATGGGACTGACAGTCCCGCTGCCCTCCTGTCCTCCTGCAGCATCATCCTGGGGCCTCTGGGGCATGGGGTGGGGCATGGCTGAGCGCCAACAGCTTTGGGCCTCCAGCTGCCCCCCATTGAAGGCGCTGGCCTTGGAGGCCTCTGGGGCGGTGTGGGGTGGGGGCTCGGACAAGACCCAATGACAGCAAAGACATGGTGCCGTTGCTGTCTTTGGACCTCCGGTCACCCTCCCCCCCATCGAAGGCACTGGCCTTAGGGAGGCCTCGGGAACAGAGTTGCAGTTTAAACCGCTGCATCGGCCGAGACCCAACGACAGCAACAGTATGGCACCGTTGCTGTCCTTGGGCCTCCGGCCGCCCCCTCCCACACCAAGGCTGAGACCGAACGACAGCAACAGCAGCAGAACAGAGAAGGGGAAAGCGCTGGGGTGAAAAAATGGCGGTAAAGTTTTGCAAGCCATCCCTTTCAAGCCCGCCCCCTCTGACCAACAACCAATGGGATCTCAGTTTCTGCTCTGAGACCCTGCTTTGCAATTGTTATTGGTAATTCACACAGCCAATACTGCGCAACCTTCCGAAACCTTTCTAAAAAGTCGGGGGAAACTGCGAAAGCTTTTACTGTGCGACTTTTGGGTTTTTTGGCCCCTCTCCTTCTGAATAAGGAGACTTTGAACCAAAACATGTGGGAATTATTAGGAGTCTTGGCAAATATTTAGCAGATTCATTTTGCCATGTAAATGACCTGTTTGACAATGCAGAACTGAAGCAAACTCCAAATGGCTATAAATGTGAACTTAGGGAATTTTTTTCTTTTGCTGGGTACATATGGAAGTCTAGCATGGTGCTCTGTAGCTATATCCTTTCATAGAATCATAGAATTAGAGAGTTAGAAGAGACCACGAGGGCCATCCAGTCCAACCCCCTGCCACGCAGGAAATCACGATCAAAGCATCCCTGACAGAAGGCCATCCAGCCTCTGTTTAAAGACCTCCAAGGAAGAAGACCCCACCACGCTCCGAGGGAGTGTGTTCCACTGCCGAACAGCTCTTACTGTCAAAAAGTTCCTCCTAATTTGGAATGGCCTGCCGGACGAGATCCGTCTTATTACCACCTTAGACAGCTTTAAAAAAGCTGTCAAGACGGATCTTTTCCGGCAGGCCTTTCCTGAATAATTATCTCGGCCCAAGACTCAGCTGCCCTTTATAGGCTACGATTGTATGTTTTTAATTTTTTTTCTTCTAATTTATATATATTTTAATTAATGCATGTTTTTAATCCTTTGCAATTTAATATTATTTTAAGGGGTGGGTGGGCTAGGGTATTGTGAGTATGGGGTTTTTATATTGTAAGCCGCCCCGATTGCGTTGCAGAGGGGCGGGATATAAATAAAATTTTATTATTATTATTATTACTAATGTTGAGGTGGAATCTCTGTTCCTGGAGCTTGTATCCATTGCTCCGTGTTCCAGTCACTGGAGCAGCAGAAAACAAGCCTGCTCCATCCTCAGCGTGACACTCCTTCAAATATTTAAACAGGGCTATCATATCGCCTCTTAACCATCTTTTTTCCAGGCTAAACATACCCAGCTCCCTAAGTCTTTCCTCATAAGGCATGGTTTCCAGACCTTTCACCATTTTAGTCACCCTCCTCTGGACATGCTCCAATTTGTCAATATCCTTTTTGAATGGTGGTGCCCAGAACTGGACACAGTATTCTAGGTGAGGTCTGACCAAGGCAGAATAGAGCGGCACTATTAATTCCCTTGATCTAGACACTATACTTCTATTGATACAGCCCAAAATCGCATTGGCCTTTTTAGCTGCCGCATCACACTGTTGGCTCATGTTCAACTTGTGGTCTACTAGCACTCCTAGATCCCTTTCACACGTTGACTCATTCAGCCAGGTCTCCCCCATCCTATAACTACGCATTTCATTTTTTCCGCCCTAACTGCAGTACCTTACATTTCTCCGTATTGAATTTCATTTTGTTAGCTTTGGCCCAGCTCTCCAGTCTATCCAGGTCATTTTGAATTTTGATCCTGTCCTCTAGGGTATTAGTTACTCCTCCTAATTTGGTGTCATCTGCAAATTTGATAAGTATGCCCCTAATTCCCTCATCCAAGTCATTGATAAAGATTTTGAATAGCACTGGGCCCAGGACAGAACCCTGTGGCACCCCACTGGTCACATATTTCCAAAAGAAAGAGGAGCCACTGCTGAGCACCCTTTGGGTTCGGCCGGTCAACCAATTACAAATCCATTGAACAGTTAAATTGTCTAGACCACATTTTACAAGCTTGTTTGCAAGAATGTCATGGGGAACCTTGTCAAAGGCCTTACTGAAATCAAGGTATGCGATATCCACAGCGTTCCCTTCATCTACCAAGCTGGTAATTTTATCAGAAAAAGAGATCAGATTAGTCTGGCATGACTTGTTTCTCTGAAATCCATGTTGACTTTTTGTGATGATGGCATTGCCTTCTAAATGTTCACAGACTCTCTGTTTAATGATCTGCTCTAGAATCTTCCCTGGTATTGATGTCAGACTAACTGGACGATAATTGTTGGGATTGTCTTTCTTTCCCTTTTTGAAGATGGGGACAACGTTTGCCCTCCTCCAGTCTGCTGGGACTTCTCCTGTTCTCCAGGAGTTCTCAAAGATTATTGCCAATTGCTCTGAGATTACATTTGCCAGCTCTTTTAGTACTCTTTGGTGTCGTTCATCTGGTCCTGGAGATTTAAATTCATTTAGATTAAGAAGGTATTCCTGTACTACCTCTTTGCTTATTCTGTGTTGTATTTCCCCTATTGTTTCCTCTGTTCCATTATCCTCAGGTGGGTCACCCTTTTCCTTTTCTGAAAACACTGAGGCAAGGAAGGTGTTGAGTAATTCTGCCTTTTCTCTGTCCCCTGTTAGCATTTTGCCATCTTCTCCATGTAGTGGCCCTACCATTTCCTTCTTCCTCCTTTTGCTGCGGACATACCCCAAAACCCCCTTTTTATTGTTCTTAACCTCTCTAGCAAGCCTGAGCTCATTCTGCACTTTAGCTTTTCTGACTTTACTCCTACACATGTTTGTTATCTGTTTGAATTCTTCTTTGGTGATTTCCCCCTTTTTCCATTTCCTATACATGTTCTGTTTAAAACTTAGCTCTGTTGAAAGTTCTTTAGTCATCCATCCTGGTTTCTTGAGACACCTCCCATTTTCCTTCCTCATTGGTATTGTTTGAAATGGTGCCTTCAGTATCTCCCTTTTGAGAAAGTCCCATCCATCTTGAAGTCCCTTCTCTTTTAGTATTCGTGACCATGGGATCACCCCCAGTATTTCCCTGAGTTTATTGAAATCAGCTCTCCTAAAGTCAAGAATGCATGTCTGACTATGCCTGGCTTCTCCTTTCCATTGTATAACAAACTCCAGGAGAACATGATCACTCTCACCTAAGGATCCCACCACTTGCACCCCATTAACCAGGTCATCCCTGTTGGTTAGGATTAACCAGGTCATCTCTGTTGTTTAGGATTAACCAGGTTGGTTAGGAATGGTTTGTTTCACCTGCATACTGGCTGGTGTTGCATCCTTTTTATTAATGTTTCCATGAGTTGATTAATTAGATAAAATCTGCAGTGATTCAAATCAAGAGAAATCTTGTCGTTTAGTTCTATAAGATGCAGATTGACTACAAGATGGAGACTTAACTAAATTTCAAATATTTTAATCATTCTATGAGTAGAACAAATGGGCACTGGGAACACAAGTTGTTCAAGATATAATGTGACAATGTAATGAATTACAGAATGAGATGGAAGTGAATGGGAGAAGAATGTATACCAGTTGTATAGCCAGTATCTTGATAACATAACCTCCAACTGTCCCAAATTGGGGTAGGGTGGGGTAGTCCTGAGTAATCCTCTGCCATCCCACTTTCTCAGCTGTTTTTAAAAGTCCCAGTTTCTCTTTCCTCCTCCCACTTTTCTCCTTCATCTTTAGCTTTCTTCAGCTGCTGCAAACTGAGTTTAAAGGTCAAAGGTAGTTTGCACTAAATTAACTCAGGAGGGGGAGATCTTGCCCTTTCCTAGTAGGCTCAGGCAAACCTAAATTGCTGCAGCCTCTCCTAGCTTGTGTGTTGCTTATCATTATTTTTACCATCTTGACCATGCTGATGTTGCTTGGCCACACATATCCTTGTGAAATGTTGGAGGATATGTGATAAAGGGGAACATTGGTCTCCATACTGAAGTAATGGTTTATAAGGAAGCCACTAGGAATAGATGTGTGAGAGAATAAGTAAAACAAGGCTAAGGAATTGCTGCTGAAACTCCGTCCATATTGGATTAATATCATGAGTGACATCAATTAGGTTAGTTTAAGACATTCTTTTTGATATATGGTGCCAAAAGGCGCATCTGTTTTCTATACTGTTTCAAAGGAACAGACTTGGCTCTATTTTTTCTGCTATCCATATAGGATGGGGTGTTTGAAATGGATTTTTCTGGTTGCCTGTTCATGTGTTCATTTGCAGGACCTTGATAAGAGAATAATTTGATTCTACAGTATATGAAAACTATAACAGAAGTTAAAATTCCAGTTTAAGAGAATATATATGCTATATATGTTCTATTGTGCTGCATGGTATAAAACTGATCTGTGCTTGTAAGCCATTTTGAAGTGTAAACATTTGAATGATAGACTGAGGAGCAGCCTTTAGTGTGTGCTTCTTTACACTTGCTGGATCCATCATGTTGGTGTGATGTCAGCTTCCTATTTAATTTTCTGGAAGTGGCAGAGGTTAATTGCCTCTGTGTTTTTTCTTGCAGCAGTGCCAAAAAGGAATTTCTTTACAGATGCTGATTTAGCAGAGCAGAATTGTTTACCGAAGATTAGACTTGGCACTGATTAAGTGCACACCAGTTCAGAAAGCTAGAGGGAAATCTATAATAGATAGTGTATTTTTGCCACCAAAAATACACTAGCTTAGATTCTAGAACATAGACAGAAAGTTAGGCAAAATGCTAGATGTATTGTTTCTTGCCCTAAAACAGGAAAAAAAAATGGTGGCTGTTTACTTATCACACACACACACACACAGGATAAAAGAAGATATGGGTTGACATAAAATCTGACTGTGTTACACATTAAATTGAAATTTGGAAGTTATTACTATAAATTAAATAGAACTGCAGCAGATTGTAGCATACAGGGAAGGCTGTGACCCATGGGTCACCCAATCCCTGCTGAGTCTCCTGGTTATGTGCCAGCTGCTGTTAGATAACTTACCTACTTATGGCTCATTATTTTTAAATGGGGCTTGGACTGGGCAGACCTTCAATTAAAGGGTGACCATCCTTAAATTTGAATATATAGCCATCCTAAGGGAAATGCACCATTTTAGTAACTCAGAGGTGTATAGTTCTACTTTGATGAGTGACTGATGGTTTCCTTTAAAAATGGGACTAATATGCAGGAACTATGAGTGCACTTTTTTAATCGCCAAATCTGGACTTGGATCCAAAGAACTACAGAAGTAATTCTGTTTACCCATCAGTGCTATGGATGCACGGTTCTCAAACAGTTTCCCATGATGTATGGCAAACCTGTTTTGGAATGGTGAGAGGCTGAGTCAAAAACAATTTTGATATGCCATGCTTTTGACTACTCAAAGTAACCCAGTGGTGCAGAACCAACTGACTTCTGTTATCCTCCTGCTTCAACTGTGGTAAGAAGATACATGGTAGCACATAGTCACACCAAGATGATTGAGCCCTGGTGGCGCAGTGGTTAAATGCCAGTACTGCAAGCCACCACGTTGCAAGTTCGATTCCAGCGGGCTCCAAGGTTCACTCAGCCTTCCATCCTTTCGTAGGTCGGTAAATTGAGTACCCAGCTTGTGGGGGGCAATTAGCTAACACACATTGGAAACTGTTTAATGCAGTGTAGATGTGTAAATAGCTATTGCTTAAAACAATTTGTAAGCCGCTCTGATAGCCTTGTGGCTGAAGAGCGGGGTATAAATAAATAAATAAATAAACCAACCTTGTAGAAACATACTGCAGGTAAACCCCATGGTGTTCGATGAGACTGACTTCTGAGTAGTAAGGATGTAAATCTTCACTTATTTCATTCTCATGGGCAAAAATGAAACATTTTTTTTAAAAAATTCTTCCTACCAGACCAGATTATAAGAGTTCTTGTACAATTCTGAGGCTTTTTTGCATTTCAAAACTCTGTTGCAAAAATGTTGTTTGCACAAAATAAAAATGTTATGCAAAACCCAGCATCTTTATGATAAAGACATTTCTTTTTTAGCAAATCATCAATCTGTGTGCAAAAAAGTTGGCTTTTGAGCAAAGCCAACCAAAACTGGAAAAAGAAAACTGGGAGAAAGGGCTGGTCTTTCCATTGTCACCCAAGGACCCCCCTCCTTGCCCTAAAAATCTAATAGTGGTTGAACATTTTTTACAAATGGATGTCTGACACTGCTGCCACACTGCAGAAATAATGCAGTTTGACATGGCTTTAACTATCATAGCTCCATCCTATGGAATCCTGGAATTTGTAGTTTGTTGTGATGCCAGAGCTCTCTGACAGAGAAGGCTAAATATCTCACATTGAGCCATGACAGTTAAAGAAGTGCCAAACTGCATTATTTTTGCAGTGTGGCAGCAGCCTCAATATGCTGAAACACCCTTTCTCATCTAAGATGAGAACACTTGTGAACATTATTACATCCCTGTAAAACAACTTGCTTTTTTTCTTGCACAAGCATTTCTTTCTGTAAAAGTTTTTTTTTTAAACTGAAGCTGATTTTTAAGTAAAAACTTTTTTAAAAAGCAAGCTGTTGCAGATGGGCAGCTCAGTCTTCAGTGTTCCATCCTTGTTTATGCTCTATTGAAATTAATTATGACGGCCAAATGGTTGCCGAAGAATTTTGTGTATAGATTATGAAGGTATTAAAGGCACTGAAGATGCCAAAGAGTGCTGCCTGCATATCAGTTTAGAATGGCATTGCTCTGTCACTAAGTGGCTTAAGGATAACTTTTTCAGATCTTTCCCAGGTAGATCAGATTCAGATTTAAGAACACTGAGAAAGAATAGTGTGAAGCACCGATACATTAAGAAACACCGGTGAGACAGCCTTGCATTTTATCAACCTTAGAAGGCACAATAGTAAGGAATGCCAGGAGTTGCAATCAAATAACCTCTGAAGGGCTGCATGTTACCTGTCCCTGAGCTACAATGAGACACAACCAGAAGAAACCTATCCAGATGCAGCACACAATCACAGCAGTCTTTCCAAAGCCCTGTTTTGGATGCAAAACGTTGTGTTGTAGCTCAGGGACAGGTAACATGCAGCCCTTCAGAGGTTATTTGATTGCAACTCCTGGCATTCCTTACTATTGTCTGTGCTGGATAGGGCTGACGTGAGTTTCTGTCTGGCAGAATCTGCAAGGCTATATGTTCCCCACTCCTATTATAGCTTGTTCAGATATGATCCATTGAATTCAGTCTACCTAGGAATCAAAATTAATAGCATAATGAGGGGGAGGGCAGAGGGAAGCTGTGTGTTTCATGATACGATCTTATGAAATGTTTTACCATGGACAGCACTTCCTCATTTTATCTCTTGTATCAAGAGTGTGGATCTCCTCCTTTCTATGGCCTCTCTTGTGGCCATATATACAAGTTATTGTATCCAGGCCAGGCTCCAGGCCAAAGGGTTTAGCATATTGGGAAACTGTTGCAGAAAAATAGTCTTGTCTTCCCAACCTTTTATATAGGAGATTATTAGATGCGTCCAAAAAGTATCTTAGGAGAATACCAGGATGACGTTCCTGCCCTGCGAATGGGACCCAGTTTCACACAATGTCATGCTCATCACGTTCTGCTCCAGTGCTTCAGCAGTTAGTAAGGTGGTGCTTTTCATTGACAATAGTAACTGCTGAAGCACTGGATCAGAACACGACGAGCACAAGGATGTGTAAAACCGTGTCCCATTTGCGGGACATGAACGTTGTTATGGCATTCTCCTAAGATATTTTTTGGACGTGTCTGATAATCTCCATAGTGTTAGCATGTTTTAGGATCAGGGAAACTGGAGGTGAAAGATTTAGTCATTATTTTTAATGGTTGACCTTAGGTACTTCAGTATTTCTCAGTCTTTAAAAAAAATTCAAAGATACTGCCATGTTAGTTTTTGAAACTAACTAAGAGAAAGAAGTTGGTAGCATAAACTTTTGTAGACTTTAGTCTGCTTCCTCAAATGCATGAAGTGCTTAGAAACTGACCTTTATAGGCAGTCTGTGTATGTGAATAGCAGTAGAAATGCAAAACTTGTGGGTGTGGTGATGAGGTGACAAATTCAGTTTTAAGGATGGTCATTGAGGGACAAATCAGAGGAAAGATGTTGCCTAAAGTCAGGGTGAGGAAATAACCCTATGAATGGTGGAGGAAGATATTGGAATGTACTGTGATGCTGGCTAGGATCCAGAAAGGAGATGTATTAAACCGGCCAAGAGAGCCCTCATGAGGCTGGGGTGTAAACTGGAATTATAATATGTGAAACCATTGTCCCAGTTCAACCCACTGTCGATAGACTGGAGTTTGTGGATATATTCCAATTCACTGTTTCTATTTCCAGTCTTCCTTTGTAGTTTTTCTGTTCAAGGGCAGCTGTTCTGAGGTCAGAGGTGGAATGTGCAGGAAGACTGAAATGTTCTGCAACTGGTTTCTGTGTATTTCCACTCCTAATGTCTGATTTATATCAATTTATCCTCTGGCACAGAGACTGCCTGTTTGCCCGATGAAGAGAGCTGAAGGGCATTGTTGACAGAGGATATACCACATTATAGAATGAGCAAGTGAAAGTATCTCTAATACTGTGGGTGATGTGATTAGGTCCTGTGGTGACATTTCCCCAGTAGAGGTTGTGTGGGCAGAGTTGGCATCTGAGTTTGTGGCAAGATGCCCATATCCCCATCTGTGTTGTTTGTCCTCTTGTAGGTAAGTAGCTGTTTGAGATTGAGAAGCTGTCCGTAGCCAAGTAAAGGCCTGCCACCAAGAGCCTTTGAGAGGGCAGTGTTATTGTCCAAAATAGGTTGTAGTTCATTGATGATATGTCTGATTATTCTCAGTTGGGAGCTGTATGTGACCACTTCCTGTCTTCAGTCTGTTCTGTAGTATATTAGTGCTGGGTACAAGTCTTGCCTTATTGATTTTTTTTTTTACTTAATATGGTGGATACTGTGGACATAAAGGTCTGCTCCTAAGCACTTTACTCCATGCATCTGAGGAAGTAGATTTAAGTCTATGAAAGCATATGCTGCCTGCTTCTTTTCTCAGTCTCAAAGGTGCTACAAGATTCCTTTGCATATTAAAAAAAATGATTATGAAGAAAAGAGACAGAGAAGAATAAAGGTGGAGGAAGGAAAGAAAACGGGGTGAGAAGGGGAATAAATAGGATGTGACCAAGGGTTATGCATATACATTGGTGTAAGCTGAACATATTTCCAAAAATACACGTTCTTGAAATTAATATCTGTAAAATTATGTTCATGTGTAGCTAAAGCAGTAAAATCTTCTAACCATTGAATGATGGTGGATGAATGCTTATCTTTCCAGTCCTGTAGTTTTTTTTGGGTTTTTTTGCAATAGTAAAAGCATGCAGAATCCAACAATGTTGGACTCCACATGAAACAAGTTGAAATCCACATGACAGGAATTTAATTTAAAAGAATATGTGGATCTACAGATACCAAAGATTTTTCTAATATTCTTTCCCAGCCTAAATTACCTCACAGGATTTTTATTATGTAATATAGCTTTTGTGAAGAAGTGTATCCGCTGCCCTGAGATCCTTGGAGGAAAAGAGGAATATAATATAATTAGTTAATATAATTGCTTGTTTTTTATCCATCATGAGAAAGTCATGCTAAAAGCTGGCATCAACAGCAGGGGTAGGAATCTTTGTCCCTTTGGGCATTGATGATAAACTATTCCCACCTGGCTCACCATGGGCCAATTAGGCCAGGGCTATGGCATTAGAGTTGAACAATGAAGCACTCATTCCCCAACTCTGATCTTAGGTTGCCTTTGCGTTGTTGATTACATTGCCTTTAAATAAGCAATGTGTACTAGATCTAATATTTTGAGCTCTACAAACTGACTTCCCCGCCCCCTAATCCTAGGGAGGTAGGAAGGATGTGGCTGGTAAATGGCAATTGCAGAGAGATAATAGCATCTTTGGCCAGTACTTATCACACAACAGTCATGTCTGTCCTGTTGCTACTTTGCATTTCAATTGCTGTCGGAGTGCACCTTTTCATTGACAGGGAAACCCCCTCAATGTCTCCCAATATTACTGCTTTTCCATTATTGCCCCGGTGCAATATATCCCTTGCACTGCAGTTCTGCTATTCCAATAGTCACATGGTGTGAGTAGATAATGATTCTCCTCCTCGCCCCCTCACTATTCCCAAGCATGCTGAGGTTTGTTCTACTCTGTTTTCCTTTTATTTTCTATTTTAAAATATTTTTTATTTTATCATTTTGCTGTAATTGTGCAAAATGAAAATTAAAAAATTGAAAGGCATGCACACACTGGGTAGGGCATACAGGGGTAGGAAGGCAGAGTTAGCAAGGTAGTGCAGAAGAGTGAGCATGGGACCATGGATTGCCAAAGGAGCACAATTGCAGGGAAGTGTGATAATGATTGTTTTTGAACCAGTTCCTATTTGCTTCCAGAATGTGATTGCTGTGAAACAACAGGCTGGTGTGATAAAGTCCTTAATATTCTCTTGTTCTTGTGAATGCTTTTCTAGCATCATGCAAAAAGAAAGAAAGAAAGAAAGAAAGAAAGAAAAGCTAAGGGTGCACCAGCTAAGAGTGGATGTAGCTCCGCACTAAGAGTGAAAGTACAAGGCTATATCAGCCTTGAACACAAACACTCAGCAGTTGAGGGGGGAAAACGAACCAATACAGTGTTTCTGCAGATCCCCCCCCCCGTAATCAAAGGCGTACTTTTTCCTCAGTGTGTGTGTGTGTATTACTTCACAGACTGTCTTTTCAACAGCTTCATTTCCTTTTGTTTCAACATATCTTTCGACAAAATGTGCTCCACACCTCCCCCCTCCAATCACTGCCAGACTATTTTTAGCCTCTTATCACTGTTATTTCCTGCAGTAAATAGTTTCCTGGCATTGCTTCAGGAGCAAACTGATGTTAGGAACTGGAAGGCACAGTGTGGCGCAGTAGATGCTCTTTGTGGGGATGAGAGGAAGAGGTGACTGCAGACAGGCACAAGCCCTTGGAAGAGTCACTGTCATTTTGCTTTTGGGCTGATTCCAGAGCAACAGTGAGATGGTGTTGTTTCTACTCCCCCCTCCCCCAGTAACACTCGCTGTTTAGAACAGAAGATGTAGAATCATTCTTTTCCAGGGTGCCTAAGGAGCTATCAAAATTAGATTTTTGTCTTGTTTTCCCAAGGGTCTCTCATTATTGTATCTGGAGAACGGCTTCTGCCAAAACTGCTTGTGGGGCATTGAGGGAAAGGGGAGGGAAGCCTAATGTGGGAAAATGGATGGATATGCAATTAAAAATCTGAATGTGGTGATCTGTCAACTGTGCATACTCAAGAGGAGAAGGAGAAAGAGAACACAGCAGAGGGATCAGGCATGAATATGAAAGCAATTAGGATTTTAAATTGACCTACTAAAACAAGCAGAATGGATGATTTGATAATTCATTTGTATCTGCCCACAGTAGAATCAACTAGTAGGAAGTCTGGGAATTTTTTAAATGCACCATACGTTTGTTAATGCTAGAAACATCTATAAGAAATATTGGTATGTAGTACTGGGTGCTGTCATTCAGGACCATCTGCAAAAAGTTCTGAGCCTGAAACAAATGCATAAATTATTATTTCTTTAACTTTTTTTTTAAAATCTGCCTTTCAGTTAAATTAATCCCAGCAGTAGCATACCTAAAAGCCTGGAATATAAGCAATCATACTTTTCAACTATCAAGTATCCATCAGAAAGCAGCTCCAGTACCAGTGATCAGAGATGATATTAAAGCCATCCATCAAGTAAAGACCATCAAAAGCTTTGGTAAATAAATCTGATTTCATATTTAAAGAAAGTATAAGGGCGAAGGCTTTCACGGCCAGCATCCATAGATTTTTCTTGGTTTTTTTCCAGGCTGTGAGGCCGTGTTCTGGAATAGTTTCTTTCTGACGTTTCACCTGCATCTGTGGCTGGCATCCTCAGAGAAGGATGCCAGCCACAGATGCAGGCGAAACGTTAGAAAGAAACTATTCCAGAACACGGCCTCACAGCCTGGAAAAAAACCAAGGAAAAGCTACCAAAGTATAAGGGCATTCCACCTAGGGCCACATTTGAGAAGGTCCTGTCTCTAGTAACCATTACTTAGCATCAGAGCTAATAAACCTCTGAAGCTGGGGACAAGTCTCTGTGAATTAGTGTTGGAAGGTCCTCAAGTGCTAATCTGGCTCAGTCCCCATCAAGGAGGAAATCCAGAGCTAAAACATCCTTAATACACAGCCACTGAGTATAAATTCAGTCAAATCTGAATGTTACCTGTAAATGGATTGTTCTTCCTTCAGTGTGTATTGTTGGCTTTCATTCCACTGTGCTTTCACAGACGCGCATTGAGTAATGCTTTATTCTGTCGAGAGTTTATGTTAGAATCCCCAAACCAACTGATTTTCTGGTTTTATGGATCCCTCTTCTTTCCAAGTCATGTCCAAAGATTATGTGTACCTTGGATCTTAAAGAATATAGCCACATATTTTAAGTTGGTCTTGTGGCATGAGCTCTGATGTTGCAACATGGTTCTTCTCTTTAATGCAGTAGGTGGGTGCTACCATCTGACTCTCTCTTGTGAAGATATCTTACACACACACACACACACATGGTATGTCTATGGATAAAAATGTGCATGGATCTTTTGGGATATAACACTTAATTATAATTTAGGTATGAGCTGGAATTCATAATGCCAGTTCCATCCCACTCTGCATTCCTTTGAGATGGCCACAAGTGGAAGATTGGGAGCGTTCATTTTTGTATTTAATGTAATCACAGTTCCATTATGTTCAAACTTAAGGAGAATATGGTTACAGTAAGACCCCTATATCTGCTGGGGATTGGTTCTGGGGAGGCCATGGATACTGAAAACCATGGATAATAGTGAATGCCATTGAAAATAATGGGACTTCTGGTTTGAAATACCATAGAGTTGCCTTGGAGGACCTAGAAAATGTCTAGAGAGGGCACATTTTCTAGGAGGACTCTATGGTAGGTGTGCTGTTTTGTGTCCAGTGGATAATTGAATCAGTGAATAATGAATCAGTGGATACGGGGGTCCTACTGTACTTTATAATATGATTTCTTCAAACTAATGCAAACAGTACTTGGCGCTTTGTTTGGGATGCCTTAGGCCAAATCCATATTAGACAAATAATCCAGTTTGAAACTGGATTATTTGCCATGGCACCTTAATATTGAATCCTGGGACTTGTAGTTTTACAAGGTCTTTATCCTTCTCTGCCAAAGAATGCTAATGTCTTTAAACTGGATTATTTGTGTAAAGGGGATTTTAATGATAAATGATGCATAAACACCCACAAGATATTGAATCTGTCACTCTGAGACTATATCCATATGGCACAATTGTAGCATTCGATATACAGCTCCGTCCTACAGAGTCCTGGGGTTTGTAGTTTAGTGAAAAGGTTAGAATTCCTTGCTAAGCAGCTGTAGTGAAGGAGTTCAGGGGAGTAAACTCGAGCTCTTCCGTTCTAAGTCTCTCCCAAATCTACAAATCCCAATTCTGACAGATGGAACTGTTTTAACTGTGTAGTGTGGATACACTCTATGCCCCAAACAGAAAAACAATACTTTCCTGGAGTCTGGGCAACTACTGAGTTTCCCTGCCCTCTGTTCCCTGGGTTGCACTTCTAGATTCCTGAAACAGGTGCCTTGAGAGCATTCAGTTGAACTTTTGAGTATATGCATTCAGTTCTTGCAAAGCCCACAAACCTTTGATCCTGGGATTTGTAGTTTCATGAATTCTCTGCTGCATCAAACTTTCATACTGTAGTTCAGGGAAATGCAGTAAAGAATTCCAAGGATCTCACTAAACTGCTGATACCATGGCAGATAAAGTGGTATTTAATTGTTATAATTGTGCAGTATAACTACACCCGAATTTAGATTTGTAGATTATTAATTCATTTCTTTCATATTGATTTCAGTCTTCTCCCAAAACTGAGGTTGCTTCTAGACTTCACTTTTATGCTTGTCTCAGAACATCCCATTCACTGAAATTTGCCAGTGGGGAGAGTCTAGGGGCTGATCTACACATGGGGGGGAAATCCAAAGTACCTCATAATATTGGCATCTTGCAGTAGCAGTGACATGTCTAAATGTTCTGGCCTCAGAAACCCCCATAAGCCTCGCATTCCTGGTGGTGGCTACAAGTGATTTACTCACAATAGTTCTTCACCACCGCCATTTTTTAAAAGTGGTCCTAAGGTGCGCTGGTGCTATAGAGTGATTTTCCAATTTTATAGGACAGCAAAACAGAAAATATTCATCCTGTTGTATTGTCTTAGCAAGCAATTGCTAAGGTGAAAATCCAACATGGCAGCAGTGGGTGCTCTCCCTGCTAGCAAGCCCCGCCTCTGTTCTTGCCCAGCCAATCAGCTTTGTGCTTCCCTGTGAATTTTTTGTTCTTCGATAGTTCAAATGAGCAGGAATGTGCATCCCCTCGCGCAGTTTTTGAAAAAGTACAGGAAAATTTGTGAAAGCTTTTGCCGCATTGTTTTTGCCGTTTCGGCCCCCCCTCCTTCTGAATAGTGTGGATTGGCTCTGGATCCCCTTTAGACAGGTAGGATTCCTAGCGAATTCCATGAGGGGTATTTTCACCATTTAGATGGGCCCTGGGTATCATCTTCAGTTTACAGTCCTCCCCCTGCTTTGGAACAGCAGCACAAATCTTGAATTGTGAGCAATACAAGTCCTCATTCTAGAAGCACCCTGGGATGCAAAATTGCTCACAAGAAGATTTAGGGTTTTTTTAAAAAATAAAAATAAAAATACAAAAATCTAAATCCACAGAATTCATTTATTAAAACCCCTTCCTCATAGAATCATAGAATCACAGAGTTGGAAGAGACCTCAAGGGCCATCCAGTCTAATCCCCTGCCATGCAGGAATACACAATCAAATCATTCCCGACAGATGGCTATCCAGCCTCTGCTTAAAAACCTCCAAAGAAGGAGACTCCACCACATTCCGAGGCAGTGTATTCCTCAGTGTAGTTGAGCTTTCTGATGCATCCTGAGTGAATCAAGGAGGAATTTCCAGAGGGTCAGCCAAAACAACAAGGATCCATTTTTAGTCCCAACTTGAGTAGGCTAATTGAATCAGTAGTGTTTACCGGTACTTAAATATTGATTTACAAGTCAGCAATCAAATTAGTTGGTCTACTCCAGTTGGGATTAGCAATTGAATTAAGCCCAATGAGTCTAATGACATCTTAAACAGCAACAAATGTACAATAGCACAAGTGTTTACAGACTACAGACCACTTTATGGTAAGCTAGGCTGCAGTCTGCAACTACTTATGCTGTCCTAAATTTGCCACAGGACTTACCGCGCAAGACTCTGGAATAGTTACGATGCTGTTGCGTGGCAGGGGGTCCATTTCAGATGCTGCCATCCCTCTCTCGGCATCATCCGTATCACTTCCGTGTATGATTGGAGGCAGCCGCACCATAGTTTACTCATGGACAACTTCCGTGAGTAAAATATGGTGCGGCTGCCTCCAATCATACACGGAAGTGACACGGACAATGCCGAGAGAGGGACGGCAGCATCTGAAATGGACCCCCTGCCACGCAACAGCATCATAACTATTCCAGAGTCTTCTTGTGCAGTAAGTCCTGTCTGAAAAAGTCCTTAGTTGATTCTGAGTGGGGGTGGGAGAGCTTGAAAAGAGCTTGTGGTTTCCCTGGCAACTGTCCACACTTCCCAGTGCTTAAAATTAATCTATAAGAGAGAAAATATTGATTTCCTCACAAATCTGTTTTAGCAGCATTTCAGCATGGTAGCTTTCTGTGACAGTTTTCTTCAAGAATGATTTACAAGCACAAGTGCCATCAGTTTTAATAACTTTCTAGGCATCTCTAGGACTACAGAGCAGCCCTGTTTAGCAAGACTGGCCTATAAAACATGTAGTAATCCTCATTATTGATGTTGATATTAGTTTAATCAATTAAAGCAACAACTAATTGGTGATATGAACAATATATATTATTAGCAAGATACATTTCCACAAGGAAGAAGAAGCAGATGCTCCATTTTTTAATAATTTCTCCTGAAATTAGCTTATATTTCTTATGCTTTCTGACTTGAATTTTGGAAACAGATTGCAAGCATCCAATTGGTTATTGCAGTTTGTTGTATTATATTTTTGATGATCTGTATGTATCTTCTAAGCCTTTCCCCCCTGCAGATGGTTTTGAACACAAAAATTAGTGCTTATCACTCGTATTTAATTTATAAAAGTTAATAAAGGACTCTTCCCCCACATACAATCAATACTTGTTAACAACTTGGGAGAGCTTTTGGTTTTTTAGTTTAATTCAAGAACCTAGAAGATGCCTAGAGAGGACACCTCTCCAGGAATTTACCAGCATGACTCTATGGTATGTGTCCCTATTTTTTCAGCCGTGGATAACTGAGACCATAGATATTGGTTCCACAGAATGGGGGGGGTCCAAATGTATTGTTTTAATAACTGGTACCCAACATTCTGTGGCTACTGAGCATGGTCAACCCTTACTGGAGAAGGGGTGTAACTTAGCATCGGACTACATGCTTTCCCAGGTTCAAATCCTCATATCTTCAAGTAGGCTCAGAAGAAAATTTTTGAAATCCTGTTACAAGTCAGAGGAAATACTGAGCTAGAAAAGCCACCCATTCTTATTTCTTCCTACTGAGCTAGGATTTTTTTTTTGAGGCGGACAGTTGTACTTTAAAAAAACCTGGTGCAAAATTGGCAATTTTTCTGAGCATGCTGACCCTCTCTCTTGTTTCTGCATGGCTGCATTTTAGCTCTAGTTCTTTTGGCACTCACCATCTGTGTCAATCCACTTTTAGTGGGAGTGATATTTGTTCCAGCAAAGCAGAGCATTGGTGGCATTTCCTTATGCTGACCTGGTATTATGTGTCTTCATTCTCTTGTAGGCTTTTGAAATGAGCTAGGAACCTTAATATAGTTCACTTCTTCGTTCATGTATTCAGCACTTAAACCATGGTATAAATTTCCAACCTGTGCAGGTATTTTTAGTGCTGAGCTGGGGGGGAAAAGAAGTCACATGTTTGCTCACTCATGAAGTGCACCCTCCTTTTCAATGATTCCCCCCCACGTCACCCTCATCTCTTTGTGAAATGGTGTGAAATTGTCTCCAAATTGTCAGGGGAAATGTAATCCCATTGCCAAGGCAACCCAGCTGAAAATCTGATACTTGGGTCTGAAAATTGTCTAGATGGAGCAGAATCGAGATGTACGTTCTGATGCACATCACATAGAAAGCGAGGTGCATTTGAGTGTGGATGTCATCCATCTGCATTACATTGCTTTCATGTGGTTGGACTGGAGTGCATGTGCTCATTGAACATTCTACCCCCACAAGCACCATGAGATCATGCAGCTACAGCTGGGTAAGGGGTTGTCTAGATGGTGAAAATACTCCTCATAGAATGCGAGGCCCAATGAGATCCCACAGTTTGCCTTAGTCAGAACGAGACCCTCCCCCAAGACTTAAAAAACTGCAGGAGAAAAGCCTTCACAGCTTTCCCAAGTTTCTAAAAATAATGCATGGAAGTGCACATTACTGCTTGTTTGGACAACCAATTCACATCATAGCACATTCTCAGCGAGGGTGGAAGTGGAAATCTGATTGGTTGAACATGTAGGGGGGGGCGGGTGCTTGCTGGCAATGAAGTGGCCAGAAAAGTTTTGCATTGCTGATAGTGAGCTTTTTTTGCTTTTTTGCTATGCTGAGGCAATCAAACAACATTTTTAAGCACAAGGTCACACATGCACACCTTTGATTTGCAGTTAAAAACAAAATACTGTGCAGCGGCAACAACTTGTGGAGAATGATAATGCGAATAATTCACTCTCAGCCACCATCTTGATTCGCAGGCATAGCTGTGTGTGAACTTCAAACAGGGATAGCTTCACATAATCAGTGATTTTGCCAAAGTACAACGGAGACAAATGAATGCTGCTGTGAATTTGCTTTAAAGCACAGCAATTCAAATTATATCTTCTTGTCTAGACAAGCCCTTAAGTGTTGGAGTCTCAAGCAGGGATGTTTGGAAATCTCACTGCTCCTGAGATTCTAATCCAGACTTTCTAAGCACAGCAAAACCTTTAAGGATTCTCCAATCTCCTCAAGAAATCTAGGCTCCAGTGCATGAGTAACATCCCATTGATAAGCAGAAGTGGCCCCACCCCAGGGCTTGACAGCTGATGGGGTGGACGTTTTGGATGGGGCACAAAGGGCTGGAGAATAGCCCTCTGTACCCTATCCAAAAAGAGATATATATTTTTAAGGCACATTCATGCGCTAATACAGTGATATGTCACTAACAGGATGCCACATGATGTCACCACTCCATATCCCTACCACCACCTCTACTGCCATGGATTGTGCAAAACAGTGTGTTTTTTTCTGTTAGCAAAGTAAGATATATTGATAAACTAGAATAAAAAACCAGCTCGCAATGGCTTAAAGTAGATCTTTTTGTTTAAAAACATTTCCACATGTCTTACCAATCCTGTGTTTATTTTTATCAAAATGATGCTGAGCAGTAACTCAATGTGATAGTTGATGAATAATTTGCACATGCATTCTTACTGCCCTTTCTTCTGCATATTTTCTTAGTTACTGGAATTCCCTGATTTGCAATGTATTAATGGGTTAAATACACAAGGCTTAATACTGCCCTGGTATTTTCTGTTACAGCACAGTTGAGGCTTTGATGGATTGTGTTTTACAAAATATGTCTCTATTATAATTGGCAGTTAGTGACAGATAACAGTAGCAGTATGAATACAACTGTTGAGGGGCCCCACTTCGTAGTATAATGTGCTATTCAGAAAATCTCAGCAGGTGGGCGGAGGTCAAGTCTCTGTCTCTTTCTATTGATCTTTCTCTTATGTAAGCAAGCAAAGCACGGCTCAACTGGCTTGTATTAGTAAAGTTGCTCCTTTGTTTTTTGTTTTTTAAATAATGGGCTATTGGTTGCTCTAGAAGTTAGAAATATAGGGCCCAATCCACCTTGCTATGCTGTGCCGTATACAGTATACAGTATTCGATGTGGGCTTATGCAAGATAGTGTCCCTAGACTAACCTAATTAGCTGTTTCTTGATACACTTTCTTACACCAGGGTACATTCTGCATACCTATACACATGGGAAGCTATTAAGATCTCTGTCTTACAATAGTTGCTTAGATAACAACTTGAGAGAAATGTCACTGATATGGTTATTTTATCACAACATGTTAGAAGCAAGACCACAGCTGCTTAGTTCATATGGAAAAAGGGACTCTGGCTGTGATATTATTTCTTGGAGTTTAATTCTGAAGCTTCCTACAATGATCTAAGGTATCCTTCACTGCCCTGATGCTTTCCAGACAGACTGAATGAAGATGAAGTTCTCTGTGTGCCCCAGCAGGAGAGAGGGTGTAAAAAGAGGTAAACTTGAGGCTATTCATGGATGCAGTTAACTTAACTTAACTTAAACCTTTGCTTAAATCTTCCCAGATAATCAGGAAATCCATGAGATGGTGGCACAGAAGCAAATACATGCATTTAAGGGAAAATATAGAACAATGTGGATTAAGGAACCATATTACATGATTTACAACATGAAAAAGTAGCCCTTTATAAAACACTACATTCTCCCCTAATTTCTCAGTAGCCTACTACATTCCTGGCAGTTTAGGAGTTTGCCCTAAGATTCAGGAAGAAAGATTTCCTTATGTTCCGAGAGTTTGATTCCTGAGGACACAGGTGAAAATTGAGAAAGATTAGTCCAGGAAAACTCAATTGGGGGGGGGGATGGTCCAGAAAGAAGTGTGGTGTGTATATTTGTGTATGGGTGTAAAATTAAGTAGGGAAGTCAGTTTTATTTTATTTTACCACTAGGAGAAAATAAAATAAAATAAGCTGACTGTAGAATATGCGTACCTTTAAAGGCTAAAAATTGGATGACTGGGAGCTGACTGTAAATCCCTTGTCATTCTGAGGTTGTGATTTCAACTCTATTCTGTACCACCAGTGATCACAACTACATGGAATTGGCAGATCCTTTGCAGGTACTGCTTGATTACCAGTTCTTACGTGAACTCAGACTTATTCTTATGCCACCCCTGTGTCCAACTCTACAAGTCCAGCTTGGAAAATCAGAACTAAAAAGTCAAGGCATCAGGGTGATTGAAGTCAGGAGCTACTTTTTGGGACACTAAGGACATGGGTGCATCCAGTGTGATTGGGACTGTCACATCACAACAGAAACTGAAACCCCTTAGCTTTAAAAGCAGCTTACTTGCTGTCCGTGAGCAAGCAGGGATCACCAGCATTGAGGCTATGATATTGAGAACACAACTGCGCTGGGCAAGGCACGTTTCTAGGATGGAGGACCATCGCCTCCCCAATATAGTACTCTACGGTGAACTCGCCACGGGTCAGCATAAGAGCGGCACTCCAAAAAAGCGATACAAGGACTCCCTGAAACAACATTTCAGGCTCGGCCAAATTGATCACCAACAATGGTCCGCCCTGGCCTCACATTGGGAGGCATGGAGATGCACTATCCACATTGCTGCAGCCTTATTTGAGAACTCACGCCGAACAAGTCTTGAAGAGAAACGACAACTCAGAAAGAATCACAACCCGGAAACATCACCCAAGGAGACCTTCTGCTGTGCTTTCTGCAACCGGACTTGTTTATCTCAGATTGGCCATATTAGTCATCAGCGCACTTGCAGAAAGTGCGGGATGAGTCCTTCCTGAATCTTCATTTGCGAAGAAAAGCCAGAGAGAGAGAGAGAGAGAGACTGCACAAGGTAAAGGGGGTGGTTGAAGTGACTGCTATTTTAAAATTGGAACATCTAAGACTCCTAAGACATACAAAAACAGTAGTGTGTTGCTTTAAACCACAGAATTTGTTCCTATATAGTACTCCACTTTTCAGAAACAAAGAAAGCTGGCTTTCACTGTCATTGAAGCATGCTAAATATGTTTTATCAGACATCTTGCATATCCCAGTGGTGTCTTCAGAACTGTTTACAAGCTCATCTGGGGAATGATTTCTTAAATGGTTTTGTCTGTCTTGAAAGAGCAGCATTTTCATTTTACACATCGAAAAGAGCAAGCTTGGCATGTTTAGTGTCCATTACAAAGATTCTTTCCCCAGAAGAGATCTGCCTGTCATACTTTGTTCTTCTGAACTGCAGAATAAGAAGGGTTGTTGTTGTTGGTGGTGGTTTCTTGAGTTTTAGTGCAGTTCATTGGTAAAATTCTATTTATCACTAGCACATAGCATGATTAAGATAGAATTTTCTTAGCACAGGTCAAATTGGAGCTTGATCTATACCACAAAAGCTGTGAAGCCAAGGCTGTAGTAATTACATTTATATCTTTATTTTTTTTATATAATTTTATTAAATTTTAAAACATATAAATTATATACACAATCAATAAAACAATTATACTTAATAACATATAAGTGATTCCCTCCACCCAGGGACCTCAACTTTACATTCATCCCTCTTTCCAAAATTCTGTTGTTTCCAACTGAGGTGTGTTTCCTCTCCCTTTTATTAATACAAATTCCAAGAACTTACTCCATTTCTCTCCAAAATTGTTCTTATTGAATATTCCCCCTTTTCCTTTAATAATGTTTGTTAATTTCTCATTTATAGCTATATCCCATACTTCACTATACCATTCTTCTATTTGGTATTTGGTTTTCCATTTCTTTGCTATTATTAACCTTGTTGCTGTCAGCAAATTTGTTAATAATTCCTTGATAATTTGGGACTCTTGTATTTTTTTCATAATATGATAGTAATGCTATTTCAGGGCATAAGGGTATATTTATCTCCATTATCTCATTTATTTCCTTCATTACCATTTGCCAAAATCTCTGCACATATTTACAGTGCCACCACATATGGATATACGTACCCAGTTCTTGGCATCCCCTCCAACACTGTGCTAAATACTTTTTATCTATTTGATTCAATCTTACTGGGCTTAGATACCATCTCCATATAATCTTATAGTAATTTTCTTTTATTCTTACTGATAATGTTTTCAAGCGACACATATTCCATATTTTCTCTCACTTGGATCTGTCTATTACAGTTGCTACATACGTTTCCCATACATCTTTAAGATAATCTTGCACATCTTAATTTTCCATTAATATTTTATATATTTTATTTGTAAAGACTTTTATAGTAGTTTTCTCTTGGGTGGCTTGTATAATTAATTCTTCAAATTTTATATATTTTCTACAACTTCCCTCCTTTAACCATTTTTTTGTCCACTGCTCTGTGTTAATTTAAACCATGTAATTCCTTGTTCTCTTAATGCTTTTTCCAAGTAATTCTTATTTTTCATTTTTTCCAACCATTCCTTCAATCTTATTATTTCTTGTCCTCCTAGCTTTATTTCTACTTCATTTCTTAAATTTGCTGGAAAACCCTCCAGCAATGTTACTGGAGTAAATTTATATCTTTAAGTGTACATTTTTAAAGGATCCATTTTCAGTTGCCTTACAAGTAGTAAAGTATCCTTTTGAAGTTACAATTTACAGTGGCATAAGGACCCTGAAGGCACCAGATCATGTCCGATATTAGAAGCTAAGCAGTGTCAGGTTTGGTTAGTACTTGTATGGGGGACTGCAAGTGCTATGGGCTATATTCAAAGAAATGCCATGTCGAACCACATTCGAGCATTCCTTGCCTAGGAAAACCTTATGAAATTCATAGGGTTACCAAACACTGCTAGGAGATTTGAACACAGGAAGGCAGGCAGGCAGGCTTGCACACACACAAGGTGTAAACTGTTGGGCTGAGACCCAAGTTAAATCCCATTTCTCCAAATACCTTGCCACTCAAAATAACCAATACATTTTAAACTCATTCTTTTCCAGAGGACAGGGGAATGACATACTACCTGCAAGTCACACTCAGCCCACTCCTGCATTAGGCAGTAGAGATACTGGCACACTTTACTACACACAGTTAATTTGTTCCAGAGCTTAGAAACATTTTGGACTACAACTCCTACAATTACCCCAGCTAGCATGACTGTTGTCCATGCTGCTGGAGATTTTGGGGAGTTATAGTCCAAAAAAAGTAACTCTTTCAAATTCTAATCCAATCTCATTAATTGTAGATGAAGGCAGGCATGCAGGCTGCTTGCTGAGATTGAGAATGTAATGAGCCTCTTTAAGACACCACATAATAACTACCAACCACTGTAGCATGGGGCATTGAGCCACAGTCATGTTGCTTTGGAAGGAGAGCATGGAGACTCATTCTGAAGGCCGTGCTGTGCTCCCTCCTAAAGCAAATATGTTACATAATTCTGGACAACTAAGAAGGAAGTATCTTTGTTTTTTCCTGTCTCAGGGAATAAAGGCAGGACTGGAGGCGGATCTGACTGAACTCAAACCATCCTTCCCTCCACATCAGAGACAGAAAATTGGGTCTGCTGTGGATTCAAGATTCTCCTAGGCTGGGGTGGGAATCATGTCACCCTCCAGATGTTGTGGAATTGCAATTCCCAGAAGTTCCATTGGCAATGCTGGCTATGACTGCTGAGAATTGCAGTCCCGCAACATGAGGGGAGGGCTGCACAATTCCTACCCCTGTCCTACATCCTCCAGCTAGGAGCACCACAGAATTAGTAAATAAGTAAAGCTATCATACTATACTTTCTGACTGTCAAGGTAAGAGTCAGGTTAAATGTTATTTTCAATACCACATAGAATATGTGATGCCTGTTCTTTTTTCTTGGTCAAATGTAAGTGCAGGGAACATTAATCAGGATGTTAGTGTGGAAGGTGGGGATTGTTAACCTCTTTCATTCAGTAATACAGTTGTCCTTCCATATCCACGGATTTGGTATCTACTGATTTAAGTATTCACAGCTTGAAAATATTCTTTAAAAAATAACAATCCAAAAAGCAAACCTTGATTTTGCCATCTAATATAAGGGACACCATTTTGCTATACCATTGCATATAATGGGACTTGAGTATTCATGGATTTTGGTATCCACAAGGGGTCCCTGGAACCAAACCCAAGTGAATATGAAGGGACAACTGTTGTTCCAGTTCAGATCCCTTGTGCACCAGAGATTTGTACTGGGGACAAACCCTTCTTCACTTTAACTGGGGCTGCTGTTGTCATTGTGTGCCTTCAAAGTTGTTTCCAACTTATGGTGACCCTAAAGCGAACCTATCATGGGATTTTCTTGGCAAGATTTGCCTTTGCCTTCCTCTGAGACTGAGAGAGAGTGACTTTGCCCAAGGTCACTGAGTGGGTTTTCATGGTCGAGTGGGGATTCAAATCCTGTTCAAGCCATTGAACCCAAATCTAACCCTCAAACCATTATACCACATTGGCTCTCAGCTTAGACTTTTCCCCAATGCAAATCATAGGCATAGTGTGATGAACCCCATCAAGCTTCAATCCCTCAGAAAACAGGCATCAGTTCAAATGCTTTATTGCAAGGCATTAAAATGAACGGCATCAGGTTATTGACAGATCTGAAGCAAGCATGCCAAAAGCACAGCACTAGTATCTTGTCTAGGTTTCACTTTCCCCCACCCACCTGGCTAATTGGAGTCTCTCTGTTCCAAATTCTAACTCCCTAATTCTTTCTCAGGCTTAATAGCCTTGAGCTTGCCCGCAGATGGTACCCTTCACATTCCAGACACAATCAGCGTTCCCCACAATGTCCTCTGCTCATTTCCAGACCCTGACTAGCCAGCAGGCCTAACAATGGCAAACTAATACAACACAGCATCTATCTATATAGCTAATAGCCAGAGTCATGATGCATAGACTCCCTGATCTGGATGGGGACCACAGGCAGGATGGGAGAAGGGCAAATATTTCAATCCTATTCTTACTTTTGAATAAGAGGAAATAATCATTGTAGATGCATACTGTGCATAAAAAGTAATGTGTGGTTTGGCTCCAAGTCCCACTGAACTCAGTAGGGCTTACTTCTGAGTAGGTCTATATGCAGTTGCAATGTAATTTCTAGCGTAGTCTCATCCAAAGGAAACAAGCCTAACACTTTTACCCTTTGAACTTTTCATCACCCAAAAGAGAAGCGCAACTCATAACACATACTCAGATTCAAAGTTTCTAGTCATGGTTATTAAGAGAGTTGTTACAATTTGTCAAAGTCTAATTATTCTACTTAAGTCTGCACAACTAAATTAAAAAGAACACAAGATCCAGAAGCCACAAATCCTTTCTGAAAAGAATTTCAGCACTGATATACAGTCAGCCCTCAACTTTTGCAGGCGTTTAGGGACACAAACCCCCCACAAAAGTGGTAAAACCACAAGTATCTCTAGTTTTCCCCCAACCATATTTCACACAAAAAGTACCTTTGAGGTGGTGGGGTTCCTTTGCAAGGCAGAAGCGGACAGATGGTGTGGCTTGCCACCACCTCTGCAGCTGCCCTATGCCATTTTTAATAGGGGCTTAAAAATCTCACTGTGTGTTCAAAGTCTCTTGCAGTCTTGTGAAGCTTGCAGAGAGACTGCAAAGGCCAGGCAAGACTTTTAAGTCCCTATTAAAAATGGTGTAGGGCAGCAGCAGAGGTGGGGGCAAATAATCTGCAAATAATCAAATCTGTGGGGTTGACTACACAGTGAAAAAAATCCTCTAAGAATTCGAACAGAATGCCATTGGTCCTCATGGACGATGGCCCACATTCGCCATATTCAGAAGGAGGGGTAATGAAAACTACAAATGGATTGCTATAACAGTTTTCGTTGTTTCTAGTGATCCTTTTTAAAAAGTGTGCGAAGAAGCACACAATTGGTCATCTGATCAACCAGTTCGAAAAGGGGCACACAGCAGAGCTTAAATATGATTGGGCAGACCTTGGAGGGGGTGGGCTCAAAAGGGAAGGCTTGTAATGTGGGAGCCGCCATTGTTGTTCTTTCCCTCTGTCCCCCCTCCTTCCCTCCCAATAATCTTCCTGGGGATTATGAGTACTTGGCCTGTGTAGTGTACCATGATTATGAAGACGATTGGGTTGATAGATGGGGAACCCAGAGCTCTCTAAGTGCTCCTCCATCTCTCTGTGTGTGCATGTGTGTGTGTCACCCCTCTCCCCCTCCCTCCATCGCCTCCCTTTCTCTTGTAATCCTTAATGCAGCCTGTGGCTACACAGACTGAGTGACAACTGCGAGCAGAAAGAAGGAGAGGAGGAGGAAGTGAGATCCAGAAACTGAAAAAAAAAAGGGGGGGGGACCTGAGGGAGATTTTCCACTGGCAATTCACTCACAGCCACCATTTGTTCTCAGAGGGCATGCTCCATTTGAACTACAAACTTGGGTAATTTTCCCATCACTGATCTTGCGAATGCATTGTGGGCACAAATGGGAATTGGAGTGAAAGGGAGGTAAGGCGATATTTTCCAGAATTAATTCTCCTGTCTAGCTAACCTCACAGAAAGGTAAACCAGCAAATGTGGAGGGCTGATTGTACGAAATTCTATTCTGGAGCTACAGTATTAAGAACTGTTCACTCTATTGTAAATGAAATGCCCCTCCTATGAATAAGAAAATGAAGGATCAATTTTAAAACTTGTAAATCAAGATTGTTTGGGATTGAAGCCTTAGAGATACATAAAAACAATACATGATAGTTAGCACAGTGAGCTTTATGGTGCGTAATCTGTCATATTAACTTTTAAGCATTTCCCCCTTGGTTTAATTAGCTCTTACATCATAACTAAAAGCAAAACTGGAATTAATTCAGTGAGCTGGCTGTGGGGCTAATAGTGAAGTTAATTAAAAACTAAACTGTCTATTAGAAGGATAAAAACTGTTTGTGGTGCTCTAAATGTGAGCTAATGGTTCTGTATTATCAGATCTGTTGATTATTTGTGAATTTTGGAAAACATTCCGTATGAAATACTATGCTACATTTGTGTCCAGAACAAAATTTTGGTTAGACTGTAGAGTACTTACTGTTTCTGAGGTCCCTCCACTGGCTGCCTATCAGCTTCCGGGCCCAGTACAAGGTGTTGGTTATCACCTTTAAAGCCCTAAATGGCTTGGGCCCAAGCTATCTCAGGGACCGCCTTCTCCCTTATAATCCTCCCCGCGCTCTCCGGTCCTCTGGGAGGAATTTGTTGCAGTCACAAAGACCTAGGCTGGCGACTACCTCCCAGAGGGCTTTCTCGGCTGTCGCCCCCAAATTGTGGAACGGCCTGCCCGACGAGATCCGCCTATTGACATCATTAGACAGCTTTAAAAAGGCTGTCAAGACGGTTCTCTTCGGGCAGGCTTTTCCGGCTTTTCCGGAATAGCTAACCCCGGCATCTGGAACCCCCTCTGGAGGTTCCTTTTGGATCTCCTAACAGATGCTGCCTGCTTAAAAGGATATTTAACATATTGTACCACATATTGATTTTAACTTGTATTGATTTTAACTTGCATTAATTTAATAATGTTTTAAGGGGAGGGAGTTATTTTGGGTTGTTTTATACTGTCTACCATTTTATCATTGTAAGCCGCCCCGATTGCTTGCAGAGGGGCGGGATATAAATAAATTTTATTATTATTATTATTATTACTTGTCCTTGGTTGTCTGTTTTAATAGGCCACTCTGGATTCAAATGATTTGTCTCATCTTGCAATGTACGCTACTTCCTAGGGTTTCTACCAACACATTTCATTTATAAGAAGCATCTCCTGTCCTGCAGTTCTAAATTTTTGCATAATTGTGCCCATTCACCATAGAGATCTTGTAAACATTATGCCAACTCAAGTCCCCCACCCCCCCCCCGCCGGCAAAAGAGTTTTGTATTGATTTTGCACAGCCTGAGTTATCTCATAACATTGCCTCATAGTTGTACTCTTGATGGGTCAAACTTTCTCAATTATGTGTTACTTGTATCACTTCCCAGGCAAAAAAATCTTCCTCAATCAGATTAGAGCAGATTTGCATAACCTGTGCATATCCCAAGGAAGAAATAAACAGCCTTTGTTGGATTCCAACTCCCATCAGTCCTTGCCAGCATAATCACTAATATGGCTGATGGGAGTTCCCATCCAGCAACATCTAGAGGGACATGTGTTCCCCACTTCTGATGTACACAATGCAGTTATAGGGAGAGCTTTGAAGATGAGAATTGTTGGCAGAGGAGCCTCTAGCCTGTTTTGGACTCAGTTTCTATAATCCCTTGCCATGCTGGCTGGGGCTTCTGGGAGTTGAAGTCCAAAGCCTCTAGAAAGCCAAAGTTTCCTTGTTCATGCTCAAGACTTAGAATCATAGAACCATAGAGTTGGAAGAGACCACAAGGGCCATCCAGTCCAACCCCCTGCCATACAGGAATACACAATCAAATCATTCCCAATAGATGGCCATCCAGCCTCTGCTTAAAAGCCTCTAAAGAAGAAGACTCCACCACAAAAGAGCCTGATTCTGGTTAATGAAGGGAGCAGGGCAGGACTATGACCCACAAATGTTAATGTTGTCCAAAGGTTACAAACTGTGGAATATGGTAGAATCTTGAAAATCTCTCCCTACTGTTTTTAACAGTAAATTGTGTGGGAAATTATACCTCTGGAGGCACCTGAAATGAATATAAGAAGACATTATACATATGAGATTAATCTATCAGCCCACAATTCAGCTTCATAATTTGCTTTCTGTCATCAGTCATAAGATCAGGATGAGAGGCAATATCTGTAGCTTCTGACATACACAGACAATAGGCAGGGTCTCCCAGGCTCATAAATCAGGACACAGTGCAGGAAGAATGTCTGTTTTAAACTGCTTTAAGCATCAACAAAATCTCTAGCTATCACATCAGATTCCCTGGTGTACTCCCCAGTAAGGTTAAAATATATTGTATTTCACCAGTGTTTATGCAGCACTCTTTGCTATTTAATTTAACAAGCATTACAGTGGCATGTAATTAAATTACTTCTATGTTTGGATTTAGTAGCAGAGTGCCCTGAGAGGTAAACTCTCTGTTTGCATTCTCTATGTATATTCCTCCTTTACCAGTATAATCCTATACTCCTCTACACAAAAGTTAGTCTCATTGAATTCTGTTGGCTTTGCTGTCGTATGGCCAAAATCTTGTTCAAGTAAGCTCTACCAGCATACTTAAGCAGTTGGAAGATTCTGGGTGATGTTCCGGTGGTCATGCTAGGCTGTTCCATAACAGGTTTGAGGGCAGAGTTGTGCCCAAACACTAGGCTGGTCTTTAAGATTGTATGTTGTCCTGTAGGTGAATCAGGAACTGCTTGCATAAGGGGGTATTGGATACCTCTTTAAGTACTGTAAGAATGTAAAAAGTACAACTTCCAGTATGACCTGGAATTACGGTATTCAAGGGTAAAGTTGATTTCAGATTAAAGAGCTCCCCTCACCTCACTATCCCATTTAATAGTACTGTACTTTCTCCTCCATTGGTTCTGTGATGTGGAATTAATCAAGACTAGCATCATCTTTAATATGATTTGAAGTGAAGAGAAAGGAATTGGTATTGTGACTGTGGCGGAGGATAGGAAAGGAGAGGAATACTGATAAGTGCTAAGGGTAATTTTGTTTCTTTTAAGACCCAACTCAATTCTATTTCATTTCTTACTCTGTTTCTTATGTTTAGGCTGCAAGCATCATTGCTTTTGTAACCAAGGTATGTTGATCCATCCTCTTTTAGCAGCTGTTTCTCAGCTGCCAAGCTGAGGCCTTTTACAAAGCATCCTGTACCCAAGTTCTGTATTATAATATGAGACACAATTGCTTCATTTCATGCACTACTCTAGTAATGTAAGAGGTGTAAATAGAAATTACACGGGAGCATAGATTTGTATAGGAAGAAGATATACATTTCACTTAATCCAAATTTTGGAGTTTATGCCATTTTCCCTGTATGACTGCACCCTTTAGCACGGGTCTTCAGTGATGCTATGATGCTGGAGTAGCATTAGATGAGACCACAGCAGATTGAAAACCACACTATTAAAGCTATATGCATGTTACATTGATGTGAACGTACTGACTCCAGTGTAATTTACTGCATATAATTAACCTAATCCAGTGCTTCCTGTGTACATAGGGCTCTGGCTTGCTCCTTATGTACAGGCCCATTTCATATGGGGATGTTCAATGATACTGAAGAGCACAGAATGATCCAAGCTCACATAGACATCCATGTGTTTATTACCCAATGCAGAAGGTTGACTCCCTACCAGTTGTATTTACAACCATGCCATTTGGTGAGACACAGAGCAAATTAAAACATTGTTTGGTGTGAACCGCTGCAAACAGCAAACATTTTCTTGTTTATTATTTACCAATTAGATCAGAAGATTTCAAAGCAGTACACATATTTTATATTTATTTATTTAGGTATTTATACCCCGGTCTTCAGCCACAAAGGCTCTCAGAGCAGCTTACAAATTGTTTTAAGCAATAGCTATTTACACATTTACACCACATTAAGCAGTTTCCAATGTGTGTTAGCTAATTGCCCCATAAGCCGAGCACTCATTTTAGTGACTTACGAAAGGATGGAAGGCTGAACCCTGGAACCCTCTGTTATTGAACTTGCAGTGTGGTGGCCTGCAGTATTGGCATTTAACCACTGCACCACCAGGGCTCCTTACATGCACATTACAGTGTACATTTTGTATATTTTCTGTTTGAATGTACAGTGAGTTGAAATCTTCAGATACATCATACACAGATTACTATGCAATCTTTATGTGGCCTATGAAAGAGATGTTAGTGGCGACTTGCATAAATACGTATGGTGTATGTCTGGACTAAATACCCTAAAGGCACCAGATCTTGTATAATCATAGAAGCTAAGCAGGGTCAGCCCTGTTTGGTACTTGGATGGGAGACTGCCAACAAATGCCAGGTGCTGTAGATTATATTTCAGAGGAAGCAAAGCCACCTCTGAGTGTTCCTTGCCTAAGAAATCCTATGAAATTCATAGGGTCACCATAAGTCAACATGTGTCTTGAAGGCACACACACACACACACACATTATGTGCCTAAAGTAAAGAGTAATTGGAACATGCTGAATTTTTAAGGGAAGAGCATTCTACACAGTGGGTGGCACCATACCAGATGCCTTGCTCTGAATGATCGTCAAGAGGAGCATGGTACAAGCAGGACCATATGAGATATGTGGAGATGAGCAGAATTCTAGTTGTGGAACTGGGGATTTTAAAATTGCAGTTCTCAAACAATTCACCTCTAGGTACAGTAATTCCAGAGTAAGGAGCAACTAGATATACAGTATTGTACTCCCAAGAGTAAAGAGGCTCTATTTATGTGTGGAAGTTACATCCAATGATAACGCCTTGCACATGATTGGTCTGAGTTGTGCTGCTTCATAGCAAGAGAGAAGAGAACTGTGAGTTAAGCCTGGACCAAAATCCCCACTCCCCATCCTTTCAGTGTGGTTGTAGTGGTGTTTTCATAGAGCCAGGATTCATAAAATAAAACCCCAGAGGAAATAAATGTAAAAACCCTGTTCCTTCTCATAGTGAACACACATATAAAAGTGTATCCACCCTCATCCCCCCCAAAAAAACTTTAGGGAAAACTTCAGTGTGTTTTAAAATGTTTCCAATGGTGTCACTTGAGCCCGACACTACACTATCATGAATAAGCCACCCTCATATGGTTTATTATATATGCTCTTATGAAGGATTCATCTGAAGCAGACAAGAAAAGTTTTCCAATAATGGCAGCTTTAGCCATTCATTGTCAGAGTTATGATACCAGATGAAGTTTCATATAGATTTATTTATAACTAAGAGCATATTTCAATTTATGAAGGGTTTTTAATGATAGCATAAACTTGAGATGAAGGGGGTTTGATATTTAAGTCCTTTCTGAGACTTATAATTTTGATATTGATTTAAAAGGTAGCCTCATGTTCTGAGAGAGGCAAATTCCATATGTACACCAGTGCTATTGTTCTCAATAACTAACGTTTGGGTGGTTACCTATTATACTCACACTGAAGCAAATGCAAGAGTTCTCCATTGCAGCTGGAGAGCTTACAGCAATTATACATGAGGAAAGGCTGTTCTCTGTCAAGTGTTTTCTGTCAGCGCTTTAGAAATCACTTTTGTTCATAAGCTTCCTTTATGTGTTACTTGTGTGACAGTGCAAAGCATATTGAAAGGGATTGCAGATCCTACATCTTGACTTATGGCCAGTAGCGACACTAGGGGTATGTGGAGAGGCCAAACCACACCAGGTGACACTGTCCGGGAGAGAGGTGACACCAGCCTTAGTGATGCCACAGTTTATAATGACCCTATGAATGAGAGACCTCTAGTTCACCCTATCATCAGCAGCCCTGATCAGCTCTTGCAGACTCAGGGCCATGGCTTCCTTGATTGAGTCTCTCCGTCTGGAATGTGATCTTACTTTTTTCCTACTGCCTTCTACCTTACCAAGCAATATTGTCTTTTCTAGTGAGTCATGTTTTCTCATGATATGGCCAAGTGTCCATTGAGTCATCTTGGTTTCTAGGGAGAGTTCAGGCTTGATTTGCTCTAGGACACATTGATTTGTCTTTTTTAAGTCCACACTATCTGTAGAACTCTTATCCAACACCACATTTCAAATAAGCTGGTTTTCTTCCTATCTACTTCTTTCGCTCTCCACCTTTCACAACTATACATAGAAATGAGAAATACGATGGCATGGACTTTATTTAGTATTCAGTGATATATCTTGAGACTTCAGGATCTTGCCTAGTTCTTTCATAGCAGCCCTTCCAAGTCCTAGTCTTCTTCTGATTTCTTGACTGCCGTCTCCATTCTGATTAATAACTGAGACAAGGTATGGAAAATCTTGAACTATTTCAGTGTCTTCATCATCTGCTTTAAAGTTATATAAATTATTTATGGTCATTATTTTTGTTTTCTTCATCTTCAACTGTAAGCCTGCCTTTGCACTCTCTTCCTTGACTTTCTTCAGTAATAGTTCCAAGTCTTTGCTGTTTTCTGCTAGTAGTATGGTGTCATCTGCATATCTTAAATTGTTGGTGTTCCTCCAATTTTCACACCTCCTTTTTTGAGTCTAATCCTGTTTTATGTATGATACAAGTTAAACAAATAGGGTGATAAAATGCAGCTTTACTTCACCCCCTAGCCAATTGGAAACCTTTCCATTTCTCTGTACAGTATTCTGCCCTAATAGTAGCATCCTGTCCTGAGTACAGGTTGCACATTGGAACAAACAAATGTTGTGGCACACCTGTTTCTTTAAGTGCAATCCATAGTCTTCATGAGCGATACAATCAAAGGCTTTGCTATAATCTATAATCCACAGAGTGATTTTGTTTTGAAATTCTTTGGTGCTCTCCATTATCCAACATATATTTGAAATATGATCCCTAGTGCCTCTTCCTTTCCCGAACCAAGCTTAGACATCTGACATTTCTCACACCATATATAATAAAAGTCTTTGTTGAAGAATTCTGAGTATCACTCTGCTTGCAAAGTGGTTACTTATGGTTACTTCAATCCATGGTGTGCCCTTTCTTGGAGACTGGACTGTATATTGAACATCTCCAACCTGTGGGCCATTCTTTTGTTTTCCATATTTGTTGACAGATTTTAATTAGAACTAGAGTAGATTCTATCTCCGTAGCTTGAAGCAGCTCTATTGGTATGCCATCTATTCCTGGTGATTTAGTTCTCCCTAGTGCTCTGAGTGCAGCTTCCACTTTGTTCTTTAAAACTGAAAGTTCATCTTCGTATGGTTATTCCTTGAATGAATCTGTCACTCTTCCATCTCTTTTATATAGTTCTTCTGTGCAATGTTTCTATCATCTTTTTATTTATACTTGGTCATGTAATGACCAAGCTGGTCATAGAGCACCCCCACCCTTGGTTTAAGTTTCCCTTTGGTTTCTCAGATGTTGTGGAAAAAGCCTCTTGTGCTTCCTTTTTTGTTGTCATCTTCTATTTCTCTGCATTATTATAGTAATTCTTCTTGTCTCTGTGCACAAGTCATTAAACAGTTGCATTCAGGGTTCTGACTATTTCTGTCATCTTTTCCTGTTGCTTCTCATCTGTCTTTAACTGCTTGAAGACTTTCACCTGTCATCCAGTGAGGCTTGTCTTTCTTTTTGGCTACAGTTAGTATCTTTTTGCATTCCTTCCTGAGAATGTCCTTGGCTTTAATCCAGAGTTCTTCTGGCTCCCAGTCAATTAAGCTTCATAGTGCAAATCTATTTTTACATTATCTTTAAATTTTACAGGGATGTCCTTCAGGTTGTATTTCAGCATGATGGTTGATTTAGTGTTCTTTAGCTTTACTCTAATTTTTGATATTAGTAGGCTATGGTCTGTGTCACAGTCTGCTTCTGGTCTTATCTTTGCAGAAAGAATGGAGCTTCTCTGCTTCTGCTTCCAACTACATGCTCTTTGATTTCTATATTGGCCCATCAGGTGATGTCCATATATACAGTCACTTCTTGGGTTGCTTGAAGAATGTGTTTGTGATGAACAAACTGTTGGCTTCACAAAATTCAGTCAGTTGGTCTCTTGCTTCATTTATTGATCCTAGCCAGCTTTTCCTACAATCTTTGATTCTGCTTTGTTTCCTATTTTTGCATTACAATGGCCTGTGATTAACAAGAAGTCCTGTTTTGGTGTGTGATAACCTTCCTCCTGGACTCCATCATAGAGTCTTTCAATTCTTCTTCTGCCTCTGTAGTTGGATCATAAACTTGGATTAAGGCTATATTAATGGGTTTTCTCTGAAGCCTTATTGACATAATTTGGTCAGATTTTCCATTATATTTATATCCTTTGAGTAGTTTTGATACATCTCTCCTCACTTATTAATGCCATCCCGTTTCCTCTTAGAGTTTCATTTCCTGAGTAAAGACTGTGTAATTATCTAATTCAAAATGTCCCATTCCTGTCCACTTTCACTTGCTCACCCCCAGTATGGTAATGTTTATATGTTCCATTTCTTGTTTTACTATGTCTAGCTTCCCCCAATTCATGCTTCTCACATTCCATGTTCCTACAATGTGTTGTGAAACCTAGTACTTTCCTTTCACCTCTGAGCATGTCAGCATCTAAACATCCTTTCAGTTTGAGTCTAGTTGAATTCCATATGAAGGAGCCACAGCACTACTTGTATTTGTCCTCTGCTGTATCCCAGTAGCTCACTGAGTGCCATCCAACCTGGGAGTTTCATCTTCTGGCTCTATCTTTTGTTTCATATTGGATTGTCTCATCATAGGGTTTTCATGGTAAAAGATCTTCAAAAAGAGGTTTACTGTGCTTCCCTCTGTACAGTACTAACAAACTTTAGGTATGGTGCCACTGCCATATCTCTGAGGCCAAATTCACACTACACACATGATCCAGTTTGAAACTGGATTTGCTATGGTTCCTTCCTATGGAATCCTGGGATGTGTAGTTTTACAAGGTCTTTGGCCTTCTCTGCCAAAGAGTGCTGATGCCTCATCAGACTACAAATCCCAGGATTCCATATGAAGGAGCCATGACAAATAATCAGGTTTGAAACTGGATTATTTGTGTAGTGTGGATTTGGCCTGTGAGATCCTCCAACAGTGTCAGCCTCCACTACTGCTGCTACCCAGTTACTGTTTGGCACATTTAGTCTGGCTCCTCAGCAAAAGCCTTTCTGACATAGGATACCCTACCAGCAGCATTGCTGCCATCAGCATACCCTCTTACCTCACAGGAGCACTCAATCCCAGTACCATGGAAAGATAGTGCCATTGGTGGGTTTAAAGAAACAGCCCACAACATCTATATGTATAATTCTCTTGGGTATGTTGCCATTCTGCTGATTGGCCACTCAAAACACACCCAACCCACATCCAACCAATCACCACCCACATGCAAATTCCCTCTCCACATCACAATCTACTCAATCTGCATCACCTCCACACAAGGGCCCCTCCCTCCTCTCACTCCCTCAGCCACTCATCAGTCACGGGCTGCAATGGGATCCAGGTAGTAAACTGATAGTGGCAGCAGGATGCCATTGCTGCCACTGGACTGGAGCCAGGAAGTCAACTGGTAGTGGTTGTGGCAGCGTAACAGAATGAGTCACCCTCAGCAATTCAAGGAAAAGTGTGGAACACTGAGAAGAGGGAGGAGGATGTTAAATTCCCAGCCTACCTTACAGGGTTGTTGTGAGATCTACCAGGAGTTTTTTGGGGAGTTTTTTTAACAGTATATGTCACATCGGGTCCAGCTAGTTTTAAATATTGCCACAGATATTATCCATGCCAGGAAAAAGCAGCATAATACTGCTCCTTTCCATCACCAGGGCTTAAAGTCTGCTTCTTTAGATTACCAAAAGCCTTAGTACGGGTTCAGGGCAGCAAAGGGGCAAAGTGTGGTGATCTTCTGCATGTCAGTCCTGCACCAACCTGCATTTACAGGAGCTACAACAGTTTGCAGTTAAGATAAACCCAGCTTGAGGTTTTCATCCCCCGGAGCACTGGGGAGCCAAAGGCATACTTACCTTTCAGGCTGGCTTTTTTGGGGGGGATCCACCTCACCCACCCATAGTTTATCATTTCACTTTATTTGTTTGTTGTTTCATTTACATCTTGGCTTTATCCATAGAGCTCAAGGCAGTGTTGAATCCATCAGTCTTATTTATTATTTATTTTATTCATTGAACGTATATCCTGCCTTTCTCCCAGTATGGGACTCAAGGTGGTGGATAAATGTTGCCTGTGCTTCCCCTCCAATGGTGTTTGTGAAGGTAAGGTACACTATGCAAAGTATAGTTTCTGATGAACTTTGTAATTCAATCAGCTAACAATAGTGGTGAGTGGTGGCTGTCATGTAAGTGATGCTGTCAATATGTTCCAAATTTTACTCTAAAATTTAAAGGAGCCATCCAATGTGATATTGTGAGAATAGTGTTTAGCAGCTTGGACTAAAGTCTGTACTAAATCCTGGCGTGGATAGGCTGTCCCAGTCACATGAAGCCAGCATCCACCAATGACTAGTATCCAATTCCAGACTGTACCATTTAAAGGAAAAGAACTATATACCGCCTATGCAAGCCTTGGGTTGAGCCCAGACTTAGCTGTCTTTAGAACAAATCCATCCAAATCAGTCAGAGTTCTGTTAATAACTTAATCCCCCACTGACTTTAATACATTTACTCTTAAGTATAACTCAAGCCAGATCCAACTCAATGTGATTTTTTTAGTGGCTAAAAATCAGTTATGAGAGTGATGTTATGAAAAATTGTGGTGTGTGAACTGATTCGTAATGACCCCAGACTGAAAAATGTAATGTGCAAATGGCGACTTTGAAATTTACTATGAGGAAATAAAAATTGCAACTGTATTTTATACTGTGGAACCGCTTGTGCATGGTCTGAGCTCTATAGTTTTATTACAAGAATGCTTTGAATAATGTATGAGTGACTTAAACAGAAATCTCAAACATGACAAATATCTGTTGGAGAACTATAAAGAAGCCCTGTATAATCTCAGACATTGGAGTCCTAGATGTGAAAAAACAGTCACTGCTTGCAAGCTGAAGATGAGAATATTTCCAGCTACATTTTTAAATGCTGCCTGAAGAAAGGTTTCTGATAACTGTAAGTCTCAATTTGTTTCATATTAGTTCAAAAATAATTGCAGATGCTGGTTTATAATGTTTAGCCTCCAATACTGTATGTTGCAAAGATATTTGTGGTCTTTCTTTAGCATTTTCTGCATTTCAAGTTAACATGCAACTAAATGTTATTTTTATGCTGTTTTGTGCAATATACTGTATCTGCCAGCACTAACTAAGTTTATTTCCATCTGTACTGTTGTTGAGATATGGAGAAAAACATTAGTCACAGTGGTCACCCTTATATTTTAAAAAATGTGTAGAAATGGGTAGTTTATCAAATAAGCAATTGCACCAGTTTTATTTGGGTGTTTAGGGTTAGCTGTCCATCTGCAGTTTGCGGTTAGAGATCAGTTCTGTAATTTGTGACAAATGAGACAAGGAACCATATAATCAGGCCTATGAAACGAACAGTCATCTCACAGAAAGGAATTCCTACCTTAAGTCAGGTAGAAGATGCTGCTCTGGTCCATATCGAAACCTTATGTCTTTTCTCTCTACTCCTGGTTTCTGCCTTGCTTGTTAAAGCTCAGATTTTAAAAGGGGCAATGCTTGAAAAGAGAGATTCCTGACAGCTCTCATTTATCAACAGATAAGTCATTAATTCTGCCTGAGTTGGGGTTTTCAGACTAGACAATCCAGGGTTGGGGAATGCCAACAGTTGCTGAAGTCAAGAACAGCCAGTAAGCTATTGTGAACCAGGACTTGAGAAGACTCAGGTTCAAGTCCCCATTGAGTTACCAAACTCACTGGGCGATCTTGGGGCAGTCACTAATTTGAAGCCTGAGGTATTGCTGTTATAAAGATAGAATGAGGAGAAGAAGAGCTATGTATACAGCTTTGAGGTCATCATTTAAAAAGTGAGGTATAAATGCAAGATAGGAACAAACAAATAAATGTGTTTTCCTGGATGCTCCTAGATACCCAGACAATAGTTATGGACTGGGACACATTTTATAAACATTTTGGCAGAATACCTACAGCCCCAAAGCTGGAAGAGAAGGGTCTGACTATTGTAATCCATACTTCAGTGAGTTCACTTTAGTTTGCATTACACGAAGCTATCCTCGCAGGTTAGCTAGTTCAGAATTCATTATTTGTGTTCTAATGAGTCTGTTACGTATCCTGACAGCCCCCATCTTGGAATATCAAATAATTGGCTATATTTAATAATTTGACTAAGGTGACCATCCATGTGTTTACAGGTAAACCAGGGACCCCCCTAATAGCAATGTAGTATTCATGCAAGACCAAGGGAAGGGCCTTTGTAAATTCCCCAAAACAAATACTCGAGCAAGACTCAACACCTGGGGTGCAGCTACATGGGAGAATTTGTAGTGAAAAATAGCGGCTTACCTCCCTTTCGCTGCAGTGTCCATTTGTGGCTGCAGCTCATTCACAAGCTTGGAAGGGAACTGTTTGCAGTTTACATCCATGGAAGAAAAAAGGTGGCTGCGAGTGAGTTGAGTCCAGAAAATCTCCCTCTGTTCCCCCCCTTTTTTCTCTTAAAGTGACAGATGTGGAAGAGCTGTTTTCTACTTAAATAAAACTTCATACTTTTGCTCTGTCATTTTGCCGGCTGAATGATAGTGCTGGCAAAAACAACAACAATGGTGGCTCAGGCATTGCAAGCCCTCCCTTGCAAGCCCGCCCCCTCCGAAGTCCGACCAATCAGCTCTCAGCTTTGCTGTGTCCCCTTTTTGAATTGGTTGTACAGATGACCAATTATGCACAATTTTGTGCACTTTTTAAAAAAGATCATGAGAAATAGTGAAACCTATTATCGTGATCTATGTGGAGTTTTCAGCCCCCCTCCTTCTGAATATGGTGAAACCCAGCAGGTGCTTGTGTAAGCTAAAGGTATTCTGCCTGCATTCTTGTCAGATTTTTTTCATCGTGTAGATGAGCCCCAGGAGACCTTATTAGTTCTGAAATGGGATCTTTGTTCCCTGCTCCCTTCCAACAAAAGACCTTGTTTGTTCCTATTCAATTCCAAAAGCATCGACCATTAACGATCTTTGTTTTGGCCTGGGAACCTCCGAGAACTATTGTATTTCACTCAAACTCCTGTCCCTTCAGGGGAATTATTGCATATAGCTATAACCCCAAAACACCACCAAAGTGTGCACAAATCCCCCACTTTCTGACTTCATGTCAGTTCGTGTCACCAGTCTATTGTTCGGACCTCCTCACTGTCGGTTTACTTCACAATCTCCAATCTGCAGGATTGGTACAGTATAACCTGCTACCCCCTTACTCTATTCTTCTATCCATATACTTGCTACTACTTTGATAGTCTTGTGTGAGTGCTTGAAGCCTGAGTGTTTGCGCAAATGCTGTAGATATTAATTTCCAATAAAGATAATTTAATTGTACCTTTTGGCTTAGAGTCTCCTCCATAGTACAGGTATATGTAGGTTAAATGGTCCAGCTGTTGCCCATCCTTGAGCTAAATAAATATTCCCCATTTTACTGTTCAGACATCAGAGGGTCCCCACGGACCCCATGCAATTTGGGTAACAAGTTGATGCTGTCAGCATGAAGATATTAGAGTCAGTCTAAGAACTTTTCATTGAACGATGGCATGTATATAAACCCCATAAATAAGAATAAGAATAATTAACTTGCAGAACTGTTTTGAAACATTTTCGGTTTGTTTCTATACTTAATTGAAAATGCTGACCAAAACTTTTAAACCTAGAGAATTTGTTGTGTGCATTCAGGCAACATTTAAATCCAATTTAAAATCATTCTCTTTCCCCTGGTAAGTAAGATGGGCTGATAAAAACCTATCTCAGATGTCATCAGTTGCAGATGGCAGGTTCTCCTCAACTAGCAGTAGATCCTTCTTCTGTGGCAGATCCTGGTTCCTTGGAATTCTCTCCTCATTCTGGGTTGAAGGGAGTAAAAATGTAATAGATAATATGTAAAGATAACATGACATCAATAATAACATATGTGTGGGCTAATTTTAGTGCTGTGTTTTGATGATTATATTGCCTTGTTATTTGCTTAGGTTTCTCTCCCATCAGAGTACATACATATTTATTTGAAACACTTTAAGTTTCTTTTAATTATAAAATGTGTTGGTAGCAATTTTACATGAGAAAGGCAGTCTGTTCATACGGTAAATAAATAACAAATGGCATCCCTATAGTACTGCGAAGTAGTTGCAGACGTATCTATAGCCTTAGACACTAAATTCTTAAAAGCTCTCTTTAGTGTATTTCAGAACACTTCCACAGTTCTTTTTAGATGTTGAATATTTCCTCAAATGACCATAATTCCACACCATAATTTCCTTGTGGTATTCAGAAGAAGCAAAGGTTACAAACAATCCAATATATTAAATACAGTGTTACAGTAGAACCCCTGTCAGGAATTAGAGACTGAACTCCAGAGAAAATGGCCAAACAACTGCTGAGTCATGATGGCTGAGGCCAAGGAATTGCCAAGTCATGCTAGTCTTGGAGTCACAGCTGCTAAAGAAGGTTACTAGAGGGCATAGTTTCTGGAGTGCAAGATCTGATGTAATGTACCCATGTGGTTGAGTAAGCTAATGCCTGTAAATGTGTATAAAAGAAGGCTCAGTTCAGAGCTCACTCTCTTCTCATGATTCCTGGATGTCTGGCGAAGCAGTTTGTCTGCTGAGTGTAAATATCTGTACATATTGCAACTGCTTGACTTTGAAGATAAAAGTGCCTCCTGTTTATTGGACATCAAAACACTCTGTGTGTGAGTATTCTTAGGAACGGGTTGCTACTAAGTCTGCTGAGATTTTTTTGGCTTCTGCCGGGGATTGAGTGTCCTATCATCCCCTGACAACCCCTACATTCGCTGATTCGCCAACCATGGATTCAATTATCCATGGTTGATGATGGCAGGGGGGAAGGGGGATCTCACCTCCCCTGTCCCTTCCCCTGTGAGGGCTCCTGGTCTCTATGGTGTCAATCACCGGGGTGAATGGGAAAGGGGCAGATAAGCGATCTCGCCCCCACCTTCCCCCTTTGCCCCCGCCATGGCCCCCACCACAGTGGTGATTGCAGGGGCAAAGGGAGAAGGGAGGGCCAAGATTGCTTCTCTGCCCCTTCCCCCCCACCATGGCCCACCGTGGTGGTGATCAAAGGGGGAAGGAGGCAAGATCACTTCTCCGCCCCATTCCCCCTTCACCTCCACCATGACCCCACCGCTTCTCTGCCCCCTTCCCTCTTCGCCCCCACGATTGCTGCAGCAGCAACAGGAGCCCTCCCAGGGGAAGGGATGGGGCAATCTCTCCCCCCTTCACCCCCACAATCGCCGCTGTGGCGGGGCCATGGCGGGTCTAAGGGGGAAGAGAGGGGGGGAGGATGGCCCCCTGGGATGGCGTTCGCTATTATCCACGGAATTCACCATCTGTGGGAAAGTAGGATAGTGCCAACTATAAGAGAATGCTCTTGCATCTGTCTCTATATTCATTTTTTAAGGAAAGGTAATATGGAAATAACTAGGTTACTAATCCACCTGTGAGGAAAATAGGGGTACTGGTGGCTGTCATTATTATGGCATTGTTTGACAATGCTAATATTTTTCTGTCAAAGGCATGTGATTTAACTTCTATGTATGAGTTTCACATTGTTTTTTCTACCCACATTATGAGGGTTTAGAGCTTTCTGACAGAGACCAAGCATGAGAAATGATGTTTGATGTTATTGCAAGGGGGCTAAACTTAGGGTTAAGGGCCATTATCTGGGGGGGGGGGAGAAGGTAAATTGTAGATAATATTTGAGTATATTTATACATATTTATCTCCTTTTATAGCAGTCATTTGAAATCCAATTAAACTTGTCTGAGCCATGGAGGAGCGATGTGATAGGACATCAACTTTCTGAACAAGAAGCTGCAGGGATAGAGGGTGGCTGTAAAGCAAACTCTAAAAAAGGGATGGATAAATTCCCACTCCTCCAGTCCCACTGCACTCACAGAATACTCGTACCAGGTTCCTACTACTTCTGTGCTGATGGTAGAAATACAGTAGGACTCCTGTATCCACTGATTCATTATCCACTGATTCAGTTGTCCACCGGACACAAAACAGCACACCTACCATAGAGTCTTCCTCGAAAATGTGTCATCTTTAGCCATTTTCTAGGTCCTCCAAGGCAACTCTATGGTATTTTAATCCAGAAGTCCCATTATTTTCAGCGGCGTTCACTATTATCTACAGTTTTCAGTATCCACCCCCGCCCAGAACCAATCCCCAGCGGATACAGGGGTCCTACTGTAAAGTCATGTTTTCCTTTAAAGGAAGGTTCATGCCACCAGTGCATCGGCTTGCCTATACGAGGCTATAAATTGTTGATTGATGTGCACTAATGCCATTTCCCAGCAGCTTTCATTTGTCTCAATGATTTTTTGGCAAGACCACAGGCATTCAAAGCTATCCATGTTCATTGTTCAAACTGGCATGCCTCAGAATCAAGATGGCAGGCATGAGTGAATTACTCACAGTTTTATTGTCTCCAATAGAGTTTAGAGTTCAGAGGATGGTGCCAACCACAGATACAGGCGAAACATCAGGAATAAACTCTTTTAGAACACAGTCTCATAGCCCAGGAAAAAACCACAAAAAAAACTATGGGTGCCGGCCATGAAAGCCTTTGAATTCCCAACCCCCCTCCTGTTGTTCAAAACAGACCATCTTTCATGGGGTGACAAAGAGTAGAAAATTGCCCATATTACAAATCTAGGGGGGAGGGTAATAGAAGTGGATACAGACACAATTTATTGAGAGAAAAAAGATGAGGGCCGTGCTTTCATGAGCATAGGGAATCAATTTGGACTGGAACATAGTTTGGTGATTTAGATCTGGAATTAATTTGTCTGGTTTGATCCAACTGCAAACAGATCGTGACTCTGAATCAAGATACGGGAATCCAGATCACCAATAATTTCTTATTGACTCCATAGGGAAACAAAAAATGGCTGTAAATTTTTTATTATTATTTTCATACATTGTATAAAATTGGGACTCTAAAGAGAGGTAGACCCTAACAAGGGGGTGTACCCAGCAAAATTTCATCCCAGTACCTCAGGCTGTTGTATGCTAGGCACCTGTAAAGTTTGTGTTGTTTTTTAAAAGCAAAAATGACTTTTAGAAGCTGTTTAGAAGCTTGGCAGTTCATGATGTTTTTTGTCCTATCACTGTCTTATAGAAGAGGTCTGAGTATTGTGTAACCCTCCTGATGTTGAATTCCCAAAAGCCAATTGTGAAGAATTCCCAGAAGCCAATTGTGAGGAATATTGGAAGTTGCAGTCTAACAATATCATGCCATAGAGAATTATTCAGCTAAGTCTGCTAAAGTGTAACTAAGATACGTGACAATGAAATGGCAATTTACTTGAGAAGAAGGTCCTTTTGCTTTATTCTCCCAGTAGTTCAACTGATGAATGCCAGTGTTACATCACAAGAAATTAGAGGGGAACCGTGTGACAAGAACATGCTTTACCAACAGTGTGGTTGGTTAAATCCTCCTGATAAATCCTCCTGATCCCCCTTATATTATCTAGTGATCTAGACTGACTCTGAACACTTCCCTCTCCTGGTCCCATAATTTCCCATCACATCACTTCCAGAGTTGCCATCTTTAGTCTTTTGGGGAGGGAGAAGAAGAGACTGAGAGCTGCTGCCATGAGAGGATTCATCATCCTTTTGTCATGCCCTGCTGGATGTTACACCTGCTACCTGGGTGCTGGGATTTTTCTGCCTCTTGACCAGAGCTAGATCTTTTGGTACTGCCTCTTGAAACATTCTGTTAGTGCTGTGATGCTCTGACAGTTTATGCCTATTCATTTGCTGCTTGCGGTAAAGGTAAGTATCAATCTACAAATCCACTTCCCTCTCAAAGTAGTCCCAGACAATGCTCTGTGTTTTCTGTGGTGACTGAGGCTGCTGACACTCTGCAAGAAATAATACAATTTGACACCTCTTTACCTATCATAGCTTCATCCTATGGAATCATGGGATTTGTAATTTGTTGTTGCACCAGAGCAATCTGTTTGAGAAGGTTAAATGTCTCACAAAACTGCAAATCCCAGAATTCCATAGCATTGAGTCATGGCAGTTAAAGCAGTGTCGAACTGCATTATCTCTGCAGTGTATCAGCAGCCTCAGACTGCTTGGCTTGTATTTAACCCCTAACAAAAACAACTGTGGCATTTGGAATGTGGTGGGGAAAATTAGTTTCATTACCTAAACACAATAGACTCAAAAAATAGACAACTTAACAAGAAAGTCATAGAGAAGAGAATGCTAGGCTGTTCAGTAAAAGGAAATTGAAAAGAGAATGATTCAGAGATCAGCTCAGATGACAGTAAGTAACCCTTACCATCACCACTGCTCTTTCTAGATCTGCTACTAACTCAGCTACATCTAGCAAACAAAGAAATCCCAGAGGACATAAGTGATGATGTAACTACCATGATCTCACATAAATCCCTTTACATATGATGTGTGTATTTGGAAGGTGCTGGTGAGATTCCTGTCCTCCACCCGCCCCATTGCATGATACAGCTGTCAGTAAGCTCAGTTCCCTTCTGCATCACATCACCTATTTTGTTGAAATTGTCATGTTGGAGATAACACTGTTTGGCCTTCTTCCTACTTATTGTTAATGTCAGTCTCCAGCTTGATATAAAGCACTTTGGACTGTGCCATTCCATTCCAGAACTGATTCAAGTCAATTTGATCCAGAACTGTTACCAACTCATCTGAGTCAGCCAATTTCACTTAGTTATTCAGGATTTGGCTGAATTGGTTATGTTGCCCTAGCATTTTTTCACTTAATTCATCCTTTCTTGGGGTGATGTGGTTGTTGACTGCAGATAACCTGTTTCTGTATAGCAGCATTATTTGTATGACAGCTATGATGAACTCGCCACGGGTCAGTGTAAGAGGGGCACTCCAAAAAAGTGATAAAAGGACTCCCTAAAACAACATCTCAGGCTCGGCCAAATTGATCACCAACAATGGTCTGCCCTGGCCTCACATCGGGAGGCATGGAGATGCACTATCCATAATGCTGCAGCCTTATTTGAGAACTCACGCCAAACAAGTCTTTAAGAGAAATGACAACGCAGAAAGAATCACAACCCAGAAACATCACCCAAGGAGATCTTTTGCTGTGCTTTCTGCAACCGGACTTGTTTATCTCAGATTGGCCTTTTCAGTCATCAGCGCGCTTGCAGAAAGCACAGGATGAGTCCTTCCTGAATCTTTGTTTGCGAAGAAAAGCCAGAGAGAGAGGAGAGAGAAAGAGAGACATAGAAATAATACATACAAAGTTTAGTGAATGAGGAAATGGATGTTAATGGTAGTTGTATTGCTAGGTAACACCTACAGGCTGCTTAAGACAGATTTGTTATCCTTACATACAGAAATGAAGAGGATAGTTAAAGCATGTTAAGAATGGAACTGTCCACTTCTCTAAGTGCTAAATATTTGTTTCACATTTTGTAACACCTTTGTATGGTATGATAACACCATAGGGATGACCTAGCAACAGGCATTACCTCAGCAAGGCTAAACAATAAGGCAGGAATGTCTTACAGAAGATGTAGTTTCTCTATAAGTCTCTCCATGGTGCAAGATAGTTGGTTATAAACATTGGCAATGTAAACAGAGTACATTGGATTTCCAGAGGATTGTAAAAGAAAATGTATTTGTTGTAGGCCATTGAAAAAGTGGTCTCTGAGATTTAGCTTAAATATTTTCAAGGTCCTTTTATGCTTCCTTTGCCATGGCACATGATAAGGACAGGTTGGACAATATATAGTCTCTCATCTTTTTATCACTGAACCTAAGAATGTTGTATTAGTAAAATAATAAGACTCAGGCTTTGTGAAAGGTTAACAGGTTAAATGTATAGCTGTCTTTGTACCTTTACAACCTTTGTTGATGTTAACTGTCCTCAAGCCGACCTCAACTCATGGCAACCCTATGAACTGGATATCTCCAAGACACTCTTATCAACAGCTCTTCTCAGGTCCTGCAGACTCAGGGCTGTGGCCTCCTTGATGAAGTCTATCCATCTGTAAATATAGTCTTCCCCTTTTCCTACTGCCATCTACCTTCCCAAGCATTATTGTCTTTTCTAGTGAGTCATACCTTCTCATGATACGGCTGAAGTACAACAACCTCAATTTAGTCATCTTGGCTTCTAGAGATTGTTCAGCCTTGATTTGTTCTAGGACCCATTTGTTTGTCTTTTTAGCCATCCACAGTATCCATAGAACTCTTCTCCAGAACCACATCTCAAAAGAGTTGATTTTCTTTCTTTCAGCTTTCTTTACTATCCAGCCCTCACAGCCATATATTAATCCCAGATAAGTGAGTACAAGATTGGACCTTTACTCTTCAGATGCATACTCTTGCTATTTTTTTGTAATGTACCTGTGTAATGTATATCTGTGTAATATATCTGTGTAATGAAAGATAATAATAATAATAATAATAAAAAAATTAATTTCTATCCCGTCCCTCTGCAACACAACCGGGGTGGCTTACAGCATAAAAATCCCATAATTACATTAGTACCCTAACCCACCCACCCCTTAAAACAATATTAAATTAAAAAGATTAAAAACATACAATAATTAAAAAGAGAAAAAAATAGAATAATCCAGTGGCAGTTTAAGGGAAAAGACAGCCGAATCTTCGGGCTGGGATAGCTATTCGGGAAAGGCCTGCTGGAAAAGATCTGTCTTGACAGCTTTTTTGAAGCTGTCTAAGGTGGTAATAAGATGGATCTCATCCGGCAGGCCATTTCATAATCTGGGAGCGGTAGCAGAGAAGGCCCTCTGATAGCTATCCTGGCCCGATAGCTATATTACAAACAAATACCAGTAATTTCCTCTTTTTAGAAAAGACATATTACCTTATGTCTTTCACCCACAAACCACTCAAGTGCTTCTTTTGAAAAATCAAATTATGATGAAACAGACCTGCAGGGATGCAAGATTCCATTTGTCATTATTACTTCCTTGGTTTCTGTTGTTCCTTTCCTGGAAAGCTTCATTTTGTGTTACAGTTTACAAATTAAAAAGTAAGAATAAAGACAAACTGGAGAAATGTTTTGCCTCATAGAATTTATTCTTTCCCACCATTTCAAGTGATCTCTTTTTACCATGTTGATACCTTGCACTCTAAGTCATCTTACCAGCTCACCCTAATGAAACCATTATTTGACTGGTGAATTGAAGCAGGAGCCATACGTAATGCATACACATGTCCACTTTGATTGAATTTCTTTCCAATAAGTGGTTGGTGGTGATCATGAGGGCTCTAAATCTATTAAAGTGAGCTGTGCTGATGTAAGCTTATGAACAAATTAAATTTCACATGGAAACCATGAAGTGGTCATTTAGCAATGGGAGCAGGTGTTCTCTGTAGATTTAAGCACTTTGAGCAGGTTTAGAAACAAATAGATTCTACATCGTGGCCAGTAGACTTGCAAACTTGCAACTAGAATCTAGTGAAGTAAAACTTCCCTTATTTAATTCTTGCCCCTGAGAACCAAAAAAATAAACAAACAAACAAAAACACAAACCTGCTGGATGAGAGTATAATAGTTTTTGAACATTTATCTTCTTTTTTTTTCTTTGCAAAACTTACAATAAAAAGTCCTCAAAGAGTTTTTGTGTGTTTAAAAAAAAGCTTTAAAAAAAACAACCACAAGCTTTTGTGCAAGATTTGAGCTTTTTGTGCAACTTACATATTTGTGTACAATAGAAGGTGGGATATGTGTGTGTGTGTGTGTGTAGAGAGAGAGAGAGAGAGAACCCTACCCCTGTTTTGCTATTACAGTACTGCTGACCAATTTTTTTTTACAGGTTTTCCAGTTTCACACAAAGTTTAAAAACCTTGCTGTGTTCAGCAACATTTTTGGCATTTCAAGACTCTTCTTCCACATTTTTTTTGTGTGGGGGGGTGCTCTTTACATTAGAGTCAAACATTCCAAGCCACTAACCAAAAGATGTGAGTCCCATTCCCTCTGTTGCTATTGGAAAGCCTAGAAGATGCTTTATTGTTCAGATGCGCTGGTAATTCTGGAAAGGCTACCAATTTTCTAGACAAATGTTCTCAGAATTTGGCTTATGACAGCAAAGAAAAAAGCATCCATGCCCTGCTGGTTCAGCTTATGTATGACCAGTTTGTTGAAGGTAAGCACAAGCTCCTAATATTTCTGAATATATTCAGTGATTCCACTGAATTATGAATACATGCTATACAACAAAATGTAGGTGATTCAAAAGGGAACTTTTTTTTCATAGTGAGCCTTTGTGGTGTGCCCCTCCAGCTCTCTATAGAACTATTCATCTGATTTTAGGCTTAGTGTAACTATTGTCATTATTCCTGCTGCTGAAGAAAACAGTCTTCAAACAATCAGCAACAGCATCTGCCATCAAGGGAGTTATCTTCTTCCCTATCTACTTATCTCTCTAAAGACACCATAAATCCTCATATCAGTTTTCTAAAGTGTGTAATATCTGCTATTATTGTCTCAGCATCTTCAAAGATTTGGTATGCATGATATATATAAAAAAGGAAACTGCTCTGTATGCAGCTTTTACCATTAGATGAAGCCTTTCCAAGGAGAATTTCCCCTTCCCCCATTGTGAAACATTGTTGACTACAAGTCATCTTACCATCTACATTTCCACCTGTGGTTGCCTGCCAAGGATGCCTGGAGACAATTAGATACTGATCAGAACCTCCCATAAGGCAGCTGGGGCTGGACAAGAGTGCTGGAGTCTGGAGTGCTGTTATGTGCCCAAATGAACCACCCAAAGAATGGCAGGTAATGGGAGCAGTGGCAAACAAATTTGGCATCTGTACCTGGGCTGGCAGGGCCACTCAGGGCTGCCTAAAACTCTCCATAAAGCAATTAGGTTCAGGATCTAAAAGGGGAGAGGCAAAGCGGGTGCCCTTTAGAGGTTGATGGACTCCATCTCTTAGTATTCTGTCCCTCTGCATATCCTGGTTAGGATCAATGGGATCTGCACTCCAGCCATGTCTGGAGGCCCACACTTTGCCCATCCTTAGTCTGAAATGACCCAGCTGCACCACAGAGAACCAGTGAGAGCTCCATCCAACTGGACAAAGCAATTACAGCAGGCCCATGATATCTGCTGGGGTTTGGTTTCAGACCCCCCCCCCACTGTGGATACCAAAATCCATGGATGCTCAAGTCCCATTAAATGGTGTCCCTTATATAAAATTGAAAACAGCATGGTTTGCTTTTTGGATTTTTTAAAAATATATTTTCAAGCCATTGATGGTTGAATCCATGGATGGTTGAATCCGTGGACATGGATGGCCAACTGTACTCTGTGGGCATTTGTCTGCAGTCATCTCCTCTAACATTGTCTTTGCACCTGGCATAGTGACATTAGAAGCAGCCTCATATGAAGTCATACCAGGTGTCCATCTAGCGCAACACTGTTGACACTGATTGGCAGTGGCTCTTTGGGCTTTCAGGCAGGAGTTTTTCCAGTCCTACCCAGAGATAGTGGAGATTGATCCTGGGACTTTCTTCATGCAGGTGCACTACAGCTAAGCTTACATCCCCTTGACCATAGCCAGATTATAAGAACAAAGAACATATGTGCACTGATGGAGCTGCAAACCTAAACAGTCTTATGAGTGAGTAAATTCCTTGAACTTAGCAGGACTTAGTTCTTTGTAAACATCTTGAGGATTGCTTTCTAAGATGGTAATTTGTATTCATTTTTACTGCATATAGCCATTTAAAAAAAACCACGCTGCTTTCATCTTCTTTGAAGTCTTCATAATTTTACCGTCTGTTTCTCCTTGTAAGATGAATGGAACTGCAACATGTTTCTTCAGAACCTCTGTATTTTCCCCCCAGTCAAAAGAACATTTAAATAATAATGACACATGCAATGTTGCTGCTGTCTGCCAAAGGCTATCTTTCATAAGAGACTGCAGTCCAGGTAAAGAAAAATGCTTCAATTAAGCATTTTCTTATTGCAAAGCACAACCTGTCTGAAGCATTCCCCTTTGAACAATGACTGTTTAATTAACAGTTTGAACAGCTCTTCAAGTTTTAATGTAGATGGGGCATAGAATTTGGAATTACAATAGGAAATGCCACTCTGAGGGGTTTGCCATGCTGTAGTATTTTAAATCTAATGTAAAGAAACTGTCTCAGAGCTTATCCAGAAAGGAAAGAAGTCCCTGGAAATACTGATACTTTCCAGTTTTTTTGTTTTGATTTTACCTGCATATTCATGGTTTTGTATCTAAACTTTTTCTTGAAATATCTTGGGTTTCTCTCACCCCCTCCTTTGTGTTCATCCTTCTCCACTTCCTACTTATCATGTGTCACATTTAGACTCAGGCAACATTTCAGAAATTGACTTTCACCAATATCCACTGGGCCTATTCTAATTATTATTCAGGAATTACAATCAAAGTGTTAAAGTGCTTTAGCAATATTACACTATTTAAGCATAGGGTCATTTTCTTTTATTGCTAATATTCCCCTTTTCCACACCTGATCTCTTTTGAATCTGAGTCAGCCATCTTAGCCAATTCCAGTACGACATAAACAGACAACCATGGAGAGGTTTGCTTCATTTTGAGAAATAGTGGGTTAATTTAAACTAGCCTCGGGAGTGTGCATGAAAAGACCTTGGTAATGCCAGGAGTTTCCAGTGAATACTTCAGATGGGGAAAACATCAGGTAGATCTCCAAAATAAAATCAGTTTGTACAGGAGCAAAACCTGGGACTTTCAGATACAGTATTTTGTTCTTGTCTGTAGAGTCTGTCACAAGCAGTGGCATAGAAAAGTGCCATTTGACAGTTCATTTTTTTTCCTTTGACAGTTCATCTTTTATTAAGTACCTGTTGTGTGGAATCCAGACAATCCTTTCCTTAATGTCTGTTTTACCAAAAATAATATATGACTTGATATATTTGATTATATCTTCTTGTCTGATAATTCTGCGGGGTTTTAAAAATGTTAAATCTTCCACTTTATTTGCCTAGTAACAGCTGTAATCTTGCATTTTAAAGAAATTGCAGCGAAGGGAAGAGTCTTGTTCTGTGAGAAGGAAAAGAGAAAGCATTAATATAGATCCAGATAACTATGAACAGATCATGGCTTTCTTAGATCCTGCAACATATATGCCCCTCAGGTCACTCCTGGAGATTAGGGGACCCCTCTAGAATCCTTTGGCATGTGGAGGATTAGATTGCCACTAGAACAAAAATCCATAGGAATAAGGCTAACTCCTTGTTTGAACTGAGGTGCTTTTTTGCTTGCCCAGAAGCCCTAATGAAATATATAAAGATAGATACATAGAATAGAATGCCAACCAGTTGGAAAAAGTAGGCCAATGGAAGCACAGTGTCTCAAAAACAGTGGGTTGACTGTGCATGTCTTGGGCAGGGGGCACAGAAACTTTTAACATGCAATTAACCCCCATACACTTGGGTTAAAAAAATGTGCCTTGTGTGAATTATGGCCTGTTGGGAGTCCACATTCCCATAACTGCTTGCAACTGGTGTCACTACCAGGGCCGGCTTAACCATACCACCAAATCAGCATCTGCAGGGGCCTCACACAGCCAGGGGCCCCCGTACTCCTCCTTTAAAAAAAAACAGCATCTCCCAAACTAGAAAGAGAAAGAGAAAGGAGGAGCTGCCCTCCCTGTTGCTGAAGCTAGAGGGAGTTTGCTGCTCCCTCCCCCCCCCTCCTCCCAGGATCATCGTCAAAAGGCAAGCCATCCAGGTGTGGGTCGGAGAGGGATGAATGTGTGTGTGAGAGGGGGGGGGAGGGAAGTGTGAGAGTCATCTCTTTCCTTCAGAAAGGGTTTCTTCCTTCCTTCCTTCCCTTTCCTTCCTTCCACACAGATCCCCTTCCAGCCCATCTTTCCAGCTGCTCTTAACACGTCCTGGTTTCTCTCCCTTCCCTTTCCCCCTTGGTCTTCTTCAGCTTCCTCCCCTTGCTGCCAACTGAGTTCAACCTGCAAAATGAATTTGTGTGTGTTTGCCTATGTGCCTTCAAGTCGTTTCTGACTAAGAAAAACCTACCATGGGGTTTTCTAGGCAAGGTTTGTTCAAAGGGGGTGTGCCTTTGCCTTCCCTTGAGGCTGAGAGAGTATGACTTGCCCAAGGTCACCCAGTGGGTATTCATGGCTGAGTAAGGATTCAAATCCTGGTCTCCACAGTCATAGTGCAATGCTGAAACTTCTACAACACCCTGGCTCTTTTAACAGAAGAATATAAAGAATATAAATTAAAATTTAGAGTAATGTTACTGGCAACAATTGTTTTATTGTTGTCACTAAAACACACCAGTATCCCATTAGTGTTATGTGATTGGCATTGGCCTAGAGCAGTGGTTCTTAACCTTTTCTTTACCAGGGACCCCCTTTAAATATCTTTTGTTGCCCCAAGACTTAACTCAAGATTTAAAACCCTAATAATAGTAGCTAACAACAACAACAACAACACAATTACACCATCCATTAAATTTGGCACTCTTGCTTCTTCCTGCAAGTTTGTGGCTGGAGTGGATTGAATGGCAATGTGCAGGCCAAGCCATCCAACCAGCCTTTGCCTTGGTTCCTGTCACGTGGCTGCTCCACTACAGGGAGGAGGTGGGCCAAGCAGCCTTCAAGCCTTTGTGGACCCCCTGTGAGGACATCGCGGACCCCAGGTTAAGAACCACTGGGCTAGAGAATGATGGGAAAGGAACAATACAACCAGAACTTGAGAAGGCTGCTGGCAGAGGGACTCTGGGAGGTGTAATCCAAAAGTAACTTTCCCAGGCTCTGAATGCAGCCTAGAATCATAGGGCTGGAAGGGACTCCAACAGCCATCCCATCCAATCGACTTCTGCCCTGCAGGATCACACAATCAAAGCATTCCTGACAGATGGCCATCCAACCTATGTTTAAAAAAACCCAAAGAAGGAGACTCCACCACACTCTGATGCAGTGTATTCCACTGCCAAACAGCTCTTACTGTCAGGAAGTTCTTCCTAATGCTCTTAGGTGGAATCTCCTTTCCTGTAGTTTGAACCCATTCCTCCGTGTCTCTGGAGCAGCAAAAAACAAGCTTGCTCCATCCTCAGTATGACATCCCTTCAAACATTTAAACATGGCTATCATGTTACCTCTCAACCTTCTCTTCTCCAGGCTAAACATACCCAGCTCCCCAAGCCGCACTTCATAAGGCATGGCTTCCAGACCTCCCCTCATCCTGGTTGCCCTCCTCTGGACACATTCCAGCTTGTCCATATCCTTCTTGAATTGTTATGCCCAGAACTGGAAACAGTATTCCAGGTGAGGTCTGACCAAAGCAGAATGGAGTGGTACTATTACTTCCCTTGATCTAGACACTACTCCTATTAATACAGCCTAGAATCACAATGGCTTTTTTTTTTTTGCTGCTGCTGCTGCTGCTGCATCACACTGCTAACTCATGTTCAGCTTGTAGTCCATTCTTCCTTTTCTTTGAGGTAATCTACACCTTTACATTAATTGCTAAACTAAATTATTGGTGGCAAATTATGTAATACAGTAGCCCCCCTTATCCACTGGGGATTGGTTCTGGGGGGGTGGATACTGAAAACTGTGGATAATAGTGAACGCCATTGAAAATAACGGGACTTCTGGTTTAAAATACCTTAATGTTGCCTTGGAGGACCTAGAAAATGGCTAGAGGGGACACATTTTCTAGGAAGACTCTATGGTAGGTGTGCTGTTTTGTGTCCCATGGATAATGAATCCGTGGATACAGAGTGTCCTACTGTAATCTGAACATCCTCTACTGTGAATAGGTTAGGTTACATTGACCTGAGATAAACATGGCCCCCCCAAAATTAAGCATTGCAGGGGGCCCCAAAATTCCTTAAACTGGCCCTGGTCACTACCACCACTGCTGCTACCCGAATAGATGTTTCTTTGGAAACGGGAAGACAATGGAGGTAGCTGGAAAGGAAATTTTGTGTTGGGTCTACACTTTGAACCTGACTGTCAGTGGGCTTTATATTTGAGCTCCTCCAGCCTCCCTCCATTCCTAGACTGAATACTGTCACTAGCTGAGGCTACTTTATTTGACTGATCAGATGCATGTGTTTATGACATCATTTGGATATCAACTCCAGATCATGAACTAGCTCAGATGTCAAGAGTTACTAAGCAAGCCAGAGTTTATCACTAATGAAACTGTTAGAGCACAAAGACAATATTAGTTTTTGTACTTAACAGTGTGAGAATACAGCTGCTCCATAGCATGTGATCTCTTTCTCTCTCTCTCTGGCTTTTCTTCGCAAACGAAAATTCAGGAAGGACTCATCCTGCGCTTTCTGCAAGCGCGCTGATGACTAAAAAGGCCAATCCGAGATAAACAAGTCCGGCTGCAGAAAGCACAGCAGAAGGTCTCCTTGGGTGACGTTTTTGAGTTGTGATTCTTTCTGCGTTGTCGTTTCTCTTCAAGACTTGTTTGGCATGAGTTCTCAAATAAGGCTGCAACATTGTGGATAGTGCGTCTCCATGCCTCCCGATGTGAGGCCAGGGCGGAGCACTGTTGGTGATCAATTTGGCCGAGCCTGAGATGTTGTTTCAGGGAGTCTTTGTATTGCTTTTTTGGAGCACTGGCTTGTGGCGAGTTCACCGTAGAGTAGTATTTTTGGGAGGCGATGGTCCTCCATCCTAGAAATGTGCCCTGTCCAGCGCAGCTGTGTTCTCAATATCATGGCCTCAATGTTGGTGATCCCTGCTTGCTCAAGGACAGCAACATTCGTCACATAGTCAGTCCAGTGTATATAGTTTTCTCTTAAAATGGATACAAATGAATGAAAAGTTCTTCATGATTATTCTAGCTTCCACAAAACTTTTTTTTTTTTTTTTAAGGAAGGGGCTTGCATTTCCTTCTCTGTGTTTAAACCCATTTATTTCAGAATGGCTTGTTCCAAATACCAAATCCTGTGTTCATTAAGCAAATGGTCTTCACAGAATCATAGAATCATAGAGTTGGAAGAGACCATGAGGGCCATCGAGTCCAACCCCTTGCCATGCAGGAATATACAATCAAAGCATTCCCGACAGATGGCCATCCAGCCTCTGTTTAAAAACCTCCAGAGGAGACTCCACCGCACTCTGAGGCAGCACATTCCACTGTCAAACAACTCTTAAATACTTTTGCTTCAGTTAAACAGACAAAAAAGGCTACACACACAAACAAAGGCTGCAGCTGTATGTGGCCTGTGGCCTCCACTTTTTCCACCCCTGCTCTAGGGTGTGTGTGGCGAAGTTTAGCCGTGTCTTTGAACCCCTTCTTAACCGGGATGTTTTAGGCCACAAAGAAGTCTTTTTTTTCAAAGCAGGGAGTAATCAGATGTCACTTGTTGAGTGGGCTAAAATAGATTGGGTGGGGCATGGTGAGTTGTCTCCTACACTTTTTAGAAATTTGAGTAATTTGAAATAAATTCAAAACTTTATGGTGAGTGGGATGCCTTGGGAGCCACCTGCACCCCAAGGACCATACTTTTCTGACCTATTTTAGAAAAAAACACTGTGACACAGAAATATTGCAAATAGCTTAATTTTAAAAAAAAAATGAACAAAGAAACATACTGATCATGTTAATATTGCAATGTTTTCATTCAACCAGTCTGGTGTTGCAAAGCCAGTTCATAATGAAAATCATGGATTCTTCCCTTAATCTAAGACAGGAGAGGGCGAACGGTGGCTCATGGACTGCATGCAGCCCTTGGGACTCGCCAGAAGACTTCTCCAACCCCCAGCCCCCCAAAATATTTTTTTAATTGGGGGCTAGTTTTTGGGTACTTTTTTGTCCCCAGATGGGCCAAAACTACATTAAAATGCTGCAGTTTGCCCCCAACCATTACCAAAACACCAAAAAAGGAGGGAGAATTGGTTGAAAATCAGCCAAAATGGTAGCCAGAGGTGACATCAAGTCATTTCAGGCACACTGAAACTTGGTGTGGCCAGCCAGCTGGGCGCTGGGAGGTAAAATGCTCCCACCCCCTGTGCAGTTACTCACCCCTGCTCTAAAAGGATAGACACGTTTGTCCTTGACTCGTCACTTCATAAAAAAGAAGGAAACTTTTTCAGAGCTGATGAAAACATCAGCAAAAAGCTTCACTCCTCTTTCAGCGCAACCCTGCAAATTACTAATCTCTAACTGTATGTGGAGAAGTTAAAAATAGCGTGGTAAAGTTCATGCAGTATGACGGGTATATTGATGGAGGTTTTTCTTTCTCATGACTATTGTTCCCTACTGCCTTCCTCTCTTAAATAGTAATTAATACTAGGAGTGGCTGTGGATTTAATAAGAATGCAGTGCACAGGGAACAATAGAGTGCAACCCACATTGAAAAGCAACCAAATAGTAAAAATGATTACAGCTTCCATAATCATAGGTTTTCAGATAAGTCTAAATTTTTACCACTTAAAATATATATAGATCAGCAAGTCATTTCAGTTAGTTTTAAATCACTAGAAAATTAGCCTCATATAGAGAGAACATATCCTTGGACATCTGCTCAAATGGTATTCAGTCTGTTTATACAGAGAACCAAAGGTTGTCTTTTTTGTCTAGTTTAAAAAAAAACCTGATTCTTGCCCTTTGGAACCTCCTTTTGTTGCCAATGGTTTATAGTGGGGAAGCTATGGAAACAGAAATTTGGTAAAATTGCTTTCTGGACTACTGCATCTAGAATCCCCCAGCTGGAGTGGTCAAAAGGTTTGGAATACCGTATTGCAGTTCAAACCATTTACATTCCCAAGCTCTGGAAGGAGCTGTGATGGTTTACCTAAGCAGTCACAGACAGCTCTGGGTTTTTGAGGGAGCTTATCAAAGTGACAATGGGTAGTGGTCTCTTTCTCTCTCTCTCAGTGGGAATGCATGGCTACAACGTTCCAAGTAGTACTGGAAGCTGGCTCTTGTTTCTATATACATTTTTAAAAAACAGTTAAACATTTCTATTAGAAGCACAAAGTTAAAACAATTTAAAATACCTTTAAAACATAGTAAAAAAAATTAGAAGCACACCTCATTAAAACACTGTTCTCATTAAAACACTGTTCTGAGTTAAGAGTCAAAGCCCTGCTTAAATAAAATGAAAAGCTTTTTAAAAATCCTCTCAGTTTCCCATAATGCTGTAGAACAGTGGTAGTTTGGAAGCACTGTGGGAAATTAAAAATAGCTGCATCTCTCTGCCTGGTACTGCTGGGACAGAAAGAGAAATTAGGGAACAGTCAAGCAGAGGCTGGATGGCCATCTGTTGGGAGTGCTTTACTTGTTTATTCCTCTATGGCAGGGGGTTGGACTAGATGGCCCTTGTGGTCTCTTCCAACTCTGTGATTCTATGATTCTATGATAAGGCAGGTATCAGCAATGGTCTTTGACTGGGGACGGGGTTGGCACAAGGGCTCTAGTAGCTGACCAGGGATGCGAGGAGCTGACAGCTGTGAGCCAATACTGATGTGTCTCTTAAAGAAAAAATCTAAATCTTTAGAATGTAAAGAAAAATTCTAAATCTTTACACGTTAGAAGAATAGGATTGGAACTTTATTCATAACAGAGTCATCAAGATACTATTTGTTGTTGTTAACTGATGTCAAGTTGGCTTTGATGTATGGTGACTGTATAAATTAGAGACCACCAAGATACTCTGTTATTAACAACCCTGCTAAGATCTTGCAAAGTCAGGGCCAGGAGTTCCTTGATTGTGTCTACCCACCTCTAATGTTGTATTCTGAGCTTCCTGTTAGCATCTACCTTGCCTAGCATTGTCTTTTCTGATGAGTCATGTAATCTCATGATATGTTCCGAGCACAATAGCCTCAGTTTAGTCATTTTGGTTTTTAGTGAGAGCTCAGGCTTGATTTGCTCTAAGGCCCATTGATTTGTCTTTTTAGCAGTCCATAGTATCTGTAGAACTCTACTCCAGCACCCCATTTCAAATGAGTTGATTTTCTTCCTGTTAGCTTTCTCCACAGTCCAAGTTTCACAACCATACATAGAAATCAGAAATATGATGGCATAGGTGATCCTGACTTTGGTAATCAGTGATATATCTTTACATTTGAGGACCTTACCTAGTTCCATTATAGCTGCCCTTCCAAGCATTATCTTATTCTGATTTCTTGACTATAGTCTTGATTTTGATTCATGACGGAACCAAGGTATAAAAAAAGTCTTTGATTTTAACTTTAATGTACAGTGCAAAGACTTTGCTCAGGTAGGCTTTTGGTAATTATTTGACTACTTAGTAAGAGACTTTTAATGAGGAATACTGTACTTATTAAGTGTTCCTTTCTGCTAACCTGGAGCAGATAGAAATGTACATTTTCACAGACAAAAGGTGAGAGGGAAGGTAAACAAAAGGTGAGAGGGTAGGTGATCAAGATATGAATATGAACAAGTTGTCAAATGAGTATCCATTTTCTCCTGCAACAGAGTTTTCTTCATCTCCTCTTCCTGTTGTAGCCTTGGGTGCCACCCAAAACTTATTCTGAACATTTACCAAACCTTTAGAACAGATTTTGAGGGTACATGTTTAATTATAAAGGTTTGATTCTAAAATGTGTTTCTCCAATCATTTCATGGTTGCCTTTCAGCTGTAGACCACAGTGCAAGTGGTGTGTGTGTGTGTGTGTGTGTGAGAGAGAGAGAGAGAGAGAGAGAGAGAGAGAGAGAGAGAGAGTCTCCTCCCACAGTGGTGGGATAAAGCCACTCACCTGCTTGGATTACAGACCACCTCAGTTTATAAGTTGTCTAAAACCTGCTACTACTCAAATTATGGAATGTACTCCTTTTAAAATTGTGAAATGAAATATGTAATTACAATGCATTTTGAATCTGAAGAGTCTGAATTCATTGACACAATGACATTTCAAAATTTAAATATTAGAATGAAAATTCAGTATCTAAACGTAAATTTGGATAGTATCATTTACACTTTGGTGTCCATAATGTTCCACCAGTATGCAAAGTTAGTTCTATATCCCTGGTGTCACACTAGGACGCTTTTTTTTTATGTTCAGCTATTTATTTGTTTGTTTGTTTCTATCCTGCCTTTTACCCACTTTAGGACTTAAAGTGGCTTACAACAAATTAAAAAACACCTTCAGTCCCCATATTGGGAGAAATACAAAATAACAACAACAACGATGATGATGATGATGTGATGATGTTAAAATACACAACATGCAAAAGTTAAAAAGAGATTAAATGATAAAAAAATACCAAATTAAAACATACACAATTAAATAAATGCACATGTGTACACACACAAACACAAACACCAGCACAACAAATAGCAAGATTCAGCATATCGTTTAAGTGACAATCAATCATCAAATAAGTGTTGAAATAGAAAAGCCTTTACTTGTCTGCAAAAAGAAAGAAAGAAAGTAGAGATATGGCCAGTCTAGCTTCTCTGTGAAGGGAATTCCAGAGCCTGAGGGCAGCCACTGAGAAGGCCCAGGTTCCCACCAGATGTATCTGTGAGGGTGATGGGGCAGAGAGAAGTGCCTTCCCAAAAGATCTCAAAACACAGGCGTTTGTAAGGGAGAATATGGTCCTTCAAATAACCTGGACCTGAACCATATAGGGCTTTATGGGTCAAAACCAACACTTTGAATTGTGCCTGGAAATTGACTCAGCTAATGGAGCTGTTGCAGCAAGGGAGTTGTGTGTTCCCTGTAGCCAGCCCTAGTTAGCAATTTGGCTGCAACTGTTTGGACCAGTTGAACCTTCCTAACACCCTTCAGAGGCACCCCCACATAGAGTGTGTTACAGTAATCTAACTGGGATGTAACTAAAGTGTGTCACCATGGGTAGATCTAATGTCTTGAGAACAGGCACAGCTGGTACACAAACTTTAACTGTGAAAATGCATTTCTAGCCAGCACTGAAACCCGAGTTTCCAGGCTCAGGGTTGAATCTAGGAGTACACTCAGGCTGTGAACCGGCATCTTCAGAAGGAATGTAACCTATCTAGCACAGGCTGAATCCCTGTTCCCTGATCTGCCTTTCAAATTATGAGAAGCAGTTCTGTTTTGTTCTGGATTAAGTTTTGATTTGTTGTTCCTTACCTGTTCTCTAATACTTGATGATAGACACTGGTTTAAGTCCAAAACAGCTTACTTGGCTTCTGATGGAAAGGAGTAATAGAGTTGGGTGTCATCCATATATTGATGGCACCTAACCCCAAAACTCTGGACAACCTTTCCTAGTATATGTTAAATAATGTGGGGGACAGAACTGAGCCCAATGGCCAAGGAGTCAAACAGGAGTTCCCCAGCACCATCTTCTGGTTTTGCCTCTCTAGGAAGGAACAAAGCTACTGTAAAACAGTGTCCCCAAGTCCCATCCCAGCAAGGCGACCATGAAGGATACCATGGTTGATGGTATCAAAAGCAACCAAGAGATCCAGCAGAACCAATGGGGACACAGTCCTCCATCTATTTCCCAGCATAGGTCATCCACCAAGGATGCCCCATAACCAGGCCTGAAACTAGATTGAAATAGATCTAGATAATCCATCTCATTCAGAAACCCCAGGAGCTGGGAGGCTCCAGGACCTTGCCTAAAAATGAAATGTTAGAAACTGGTCTATAATTATCTAGAATGGTGGGATCAAGGGAGGGCTTTTTAGTAATGGTTTTATAACAGCCTCATTCAAATAAGCTGGAACTCTGCCTGTTTTAGCAAGGCATTAACCAGTCCCTCTACGCACTCAGCCAGTCCCCCTCTAGCTTTTTTAATAAGCTAGGAAGGGCAAGGATCTAAAACACAAGGATCTATACACTCCAAGAATCCTATCCACATCCTCAGGTTGCACAAACAGAAAAGTATCCATTGTCACTGGACAACTAGAGGCCAAAATTACATCCACTGGATCTGTACCTATTGCAGTTTGGATTTATCTCTCATGAGATCTCTAACCACTTGAAATAGCTCTGGTTCCTTGCAGATGCAATAGAGACAGAAAGGAAAAGTACCTTTGTGTCTGTATTGCCACAGAGTAGGCCCTTAGATAAGCTTTACCTTGTGTTTGATCGGACCTGTTCTTAGTTTTCTGCCAGTACTCTAGTTGCCTTATTTGTTTCATTACAGAGAGCCGATTTGGTTCCACTTTGTGAGAAGGGATGCTCAGGAGCAATTGTGGACTTCAACAGGATTACCTGCCAAGGCAGCAGGAAACTCCCCAAGAGCTATCAGGAATACTACTTAGGACAGATCCATGCCTGTCCTGGCAGACATGAAATCCTGACCCACTCCCAACAGAGCAGTCTCCACATAGATATTGAAACCCACCAGTACTACAAAGCTGGGCAAAGAATACTTTCATTCCCACACTCTAGAATAAGTGCAAGAAACCTGATCCTGTCCAACAAAGAGAGCTGAGGTCTCCATCTAGATTGGGACCCTTGCTCCACAATTTAGATTGTCAAAAAAACATATTACATGTATATTTATTCTGAATGGGTCACATCTAGGCAATATTCACTGGATCTACAAGCAAAAGAAGGTTTTCATCTGTATGGGTATAAAATCAATTCCGTTTCAAATGTGCATCCAGCTGAGAATGTTTTCATGTCAATACTGTTTGATGTTTTTGCCAACACTGTTTGTTACCATACACATTCACTTGTGTATCCCAATGAAAGGAGTGGATTCCTAAAGAATGACATAACCAGTTGGGTGGGCACTTGGATGCATATTCAATTGGCATTCACAATTTCTGATCTGGCAAGGGATAGGCATGCAAATTTCCTTAGTTGAAATGGGGTTCAGATGGATGAAATGCTAAATATACATCGATATCCAAGCAAAACAGAAGTACAGATGCATCTGAAATGATTGAGAGGGGGACTGGTTCATATTTAAAGGCTGGGTTAAAGCATATTTTAGTCTGACTGTACACCCACTATCTGTGAAAGAAGATAAATGGACTATTTCTGCTGGCATTTTTCATCTTCTTTTAATACTATTACTAGATAAGCTGATCCATCTAAAACAATGAACAAAGGTAATATTGGAAGGGAACTTCATTACACATACCAGTTTTCCTGAGTTTCTGACGTTGGATACAAAATCTGCTGAGTGGCTAATAACAATCCCCTATATAGTTTATCAGTTTTCATCTACATGGATCTCAAAATAGCAGGGGTAAACTAAGTCTAGGGTGAGGGAGCTGAGCCCTCTGCAAAGATCAGGCATAAAGAACCAGAGCCACTGTAAGTCCTGTGTAGTAGAGCCCCCTAAGAAAAACCCAATCAGAAGCACCCTAGTTAATAGCCATCTTTGAATTTGCTTAATCTTTTCCCTTAATGCATTAATTTTATGCTTTCAAAAATTTTACAATATTTCACTACTTATTGTGACATTGTCTTCACAGCAGTTATGTTAACTGTTTTAATCAGTGGTATTATTATTATTCTCTGTATGCTATGTCTTAACTCTTTTGTAAAAAATCTATATGAGTATGCAAAATTCATAATGACCTACCTGGCAGTCTTGACACACACACACCTTTAAAAAAGTTCCAGTGTCCCTGTGATCTACTGGTCACTGCATCTGAATAATGGCATTACAGAACTGGAAATGGTGGAGAAAGGGACAGCAAAAATGATCACATATCACAGAATCATAGAGTTGGAAGAGACCACAAGGGAATGGGGTTGGAGAAACTTCTCAGTGATGGAAAGCTACAATTACTGGATGATTATTATTTTTGGTTTAGAAAAAATGAGTAAGAGATCACATGATATAGGTTCAGAAGATTCAAACATGGTATAGAGAATATGGACAGAAACAAGCTTTTCTCCCATTCTTTTAATACTACTACAGGATAATTCATGGAAACAGTTCAGTACAAAAAGCAGGAAGGACTTTAGATTGTCTCTGTTTCTGCAGATGTTGTTGAACTTCACTACCCATGATTCCTCACCACTGATTTTGCTAGTGTCAAAGGCCAGGCATTTTTGGGTGACAACTTTTGAGGCCTAGAAATAGAGAAATAAAGTTCCATAAATATGGAGTGTAACCTATGTCTGTAGCATATAAGAGATAAGACAGAAAGCCAGATGTATTAAAGTATGCGTATGTATTATTGAAAACTTGGCAGCAACTTCAGGCTGGGAAATGCCTACTGAAATGTCAACAAAACATGACCAGGAGTAAACTACACATGGATGTGAGCAGACATGGCCTATAATAACCTCTTAGCAGGTGCACTGGGTGATGTAATTAGGATAGCAAAGAGCCAAGGATTCCAACCATACCTGAGGTACCATCATATCTAAAGATCTCTGTTTTGATTGGATATCATAAATGCAGGAACACTGAACACCTGTGTTTTGATTATTTTGATTGGATAACTGATATTCTGGGCAAAGGTGAGGAGAAAATAAAAGAAGCCAAGATGGACCCACAGATTAGACTATTCTGAAGTCTCCATCACATGAAGAAGGCTGTTTGATAACAGCTGCACTGTTCCTAACAGACTGATAATCTGTCTAAACCCAATGAAGATGGTATTGGTAAAACCTTCGTATAGGCTTATGCTAAAATAGATATATGTCCTGTTATGAGTATAATTGATGCTTATTAATATGGTTATAACAGATGCTGTTAAGATTTAATAATGCTCAAGGAGACTAACCCTTGAATACCTGTGTTCACAGAAGTCTGTTAGGAGATGTATAGTGCCTCAAAATGAAATTGTATTCCTAAATGGATATGAGACAAGGGACAGAATTTTGTACATGTAAAATCGTTCATAAACTGTCTGTATATGAATGCCTTAACAGACGCTATAGTGAATATGAAAGAACCTGATGGTGATGATGGGTAAATTTCTAATTTATATGGTTTAGAAGGGTCATGTTCCTACATGTGTTAACTATTACAGAACCTGCTAAAGAGAGGTAGGTCTCGTCTAATATAATCTGGGTTCAGTTTGGAGTATTCTGGCTCTAGAACTGCCCTGGATTTCCCCTGTTATCCATGCATTCTGTGGTGACACCAGGCAGATGCCTTCACATGCATCCCTGCTGTGTTGCCCACCACCACTGGAAAAGGTCACATCCTCTGAGGCCAGAAATGAGGTGCCCAGCATTGATCACATGTCTAGGCACATCATTGTAACCTCAGAGGATGTGACTTGAGCTGGCAGTGGTGGCAGCACTGGGTAACCCAGCAGGGATGGGTGTGAAGACATCCGCCTGGCGTTTCAACAGAGTGCACCAGGCCCTGCATCGTCTGGACCACTCACTGTAGGAACAAGGGGAGGATGTTTTATTTGCCTGGTGTAGAGAAGCCTGCAGAGAGATAACGATTCAGTCTTTATGAAAGTATAACATCTTAATGGCCATATGAGGTAAGGTAATGGATGTGTGATACCTTACATGTGGTGGACTGTGATGTGATGAATCTCAGTACCCAGACATCAGTATGTCTGTGTTTCTTTCTAAGGAGACTGTATTTGTTTATACAGTTGTCCCTTCACATTCACTGGGGGTTGGTTCCAGGACCCCCCGTGAATACCCAAATCCATGAATACTCAAGTCCCATTATATACAGTGGCATAGCAAAATGGTGTCCCTTATGTAAGGTGGCAAAATCAAGGTTTGCTTTTTGGATTAGTATTTTTTAAAGAATATTTTCAAACCGTGAATACTTAAAACCATGAATGCCAAATCCATGAATGTGGAGGGACAAGTGTATATGTCTAAGTGAATATAATAAATAGCCTACATGAGTACAAAAAGCCTGCTCATTTTCTATGTAAATATCCTGAGATTCCAATATTTAAAAATGCCTAAGAGGAATGTTTATGTTAAAACAACCTATCTGGTCTAACTATCATCCTGAATTGGGCATTCAGGTGGCCTGAAGTTGATATTGGAACCCAAGACAGCATCCAGATTAGCTGACAAGTGGCAAGGACCCTCAGTTCCTCAGTCTTAAAAGATAGGGTGGGGAACCACACTTTTTTCACTGGATACTATTGATGGGAAAGGCAGTCCAAAAGCAGCTGGAAAGCCACATGTTTTCAACCTTACATTACAATTCATGAAAATGGAATCAGAAAAAGGAATGTAGGTCACTAGTCATTATCTATTTGCAACCTCAAGATTTCAAGACAGTGTGCCACTGAATTGGAATATCTGAAGCACAGCAACAATAGGAAAACATTAATGCCAGTTGTCACATTGGGTGGGGGATTCTGGGAGTTGGAGTTGAAAGAGTAACTTGTCTAGCTTCTGCTGAGAACTCAGTTGAGTTCTTTCTGTGTGACTATGAGTCTGTGTCTGTGTAATGGTTCAGCAGATGGTTCTGTGGGCCTTAAACTGAACTACTTCTTAAATAAGATTGTGCAGGAAAGTGCTTGAACTTTTTGGAGATTTTATAATTTAAAGCATCCTGATATTCTTGGTGATGATTCCAAACTTGTATTTTGGCATCTTATATTCAGTGCCATGTTGGATGTTGCATCCAACTTCCTCAAGCAAAAGTGGTTAATGTTTTTGAACTAGAGAGCAGAGAGAACATTGTGTTTTCGTAATGTATCATTCATTTCTCTACCCCCTTCTAATATTGTCATCTTTAAGAACCACATTTTGAACCTTGTGGGCCACCCACACCACAAGTTCAGAAGGCTTCAGGAAGGAGGCTGGAGTGTTTACTTTTCTGGCTTGGAAAATGTAATGCTGCACGAAATGCCTCACATACATAAATTGCCTGCATTCGTTTAAACTAGGCTCTGGTATTTACTAGCCTTCCCTCACTCAGATGAGAATTAGATTTGCCAGATGTTGCTGATCATGAGGAATATTCTTTCTTCTTCTTTTTCTGTAGTGGAAATGTTCTTTTGTTACATACATAGAACTCCATGCAGAGTTCCCCATAATATATCTTAGCCCTCCTTCTTGAAATTCAGTATTAGCAATGCCATGTGAGATAGCGTTTTCCTTTCACACTTTATTAGCATCCCTGCTTACAAACATTTTCTTGATTAAAGACTTCATTTCTATTTAAAAAGCTGTCAGCCAATTTTTCCTACTCTCAGTGGAGCTGATGAGGTTGCAATACAGTGGATGTGCACGACTGAAAATTGCAGCTATATTTATAACAGAAGCTTGACAGGTGTGTATCTTAGTGTAGCAGAAGACAACATACATGGCTGCATGAAATAGATCTTAATTGTGCAACTTGCAATTACAGCCTAGATCAAATCCTTAGAAACATTGTTGATTTGTTTATTTTCTAAGAGATACATTGCTTTAACAGGAATGTGTATCTCATATATATACCTCACTTTTTGTATAATACGAAACACTTTTTGTATAATAGGAAAATGCCTCACTTACAATGCCCTGATGAAGTGGGGAAAGTTGATGGACAATGACCTGCTCAAGACCACCCAGTGGCTGTTTGGTGTTTTTAATACAGATCTTTATTCAAATTGAACACACTGTCCATTACATCCCACAGCCCACATGGGATCACTACATAATACTGTTTATTTAAGTATTTCTGTGTCTTCTCCTAGCCCACAAGGGCTCCCAAGACAACAAACAAATGATAACCAATTAAAACAATACCAAGACAAAAACATTTTTCAAACACATTTAAATCGTCTTTAAAAACTCCTAAAAGCAGTCTAAAAACAATCCTAGAATCCAGTTTTAAAACGGTTAAAACCACAATTTTAAACACTGAGGTGCCGTTTACATGATGAAAAAGTAGTGAGAGGAATTCGTGTCGAGCACTGGCTGTTTACATGTACATTGTGTTGGGCACGGGATTTTGGGAAGGGGGGCCACCTTTTATCACACAAGCCATGGGACTTTCAGTCCTGCGGTTTGTCCGGTTTTTTAAAAAAGTCACAGAAGGATTCGGAAAATCGTACGTCTAAACACCCCGGGACAAGATATCTCAGTACTTGGTGATGACCAGAAATATATGTGACCAGGGGCGGGCTCAGAGAGGAGGGGTCAGTCACCCGTTCAATAGATTGAGCCTCACCAGATGAAAACAAAGGCTTCCATTCCAGCTGCAAGTAGGTTGTGTCTGTCTGCATTAAATCACCCTGTTCATGGATTTCTACACTGGGAACCCTTCTACTTTAACCCGTCCCTCCTCTGCATGATTGGTTTACATTTTAAAGAGAGACTAAATTGTAAAGAGATCAGAGACAAACCCCCCCCCCGCCTACATCTACTCCATTTGTGTAATAGCACAGTAAAAAATGCCACCGTCTGAGCAGATGATCGCATAATCACACACACACACACACACACACCCGCCTGCATCCACTTGATTTGTTTAAAGGCACAGTAAAAAATGCCATCGTCTGAGCAGACAGATCGTACACACACACACAGACACACACACCTACCTACCTACCTGCATCCTCACTTTCAATGGGCTTTAAATGGTGTTCTTTCAATTCAGAAGGACAGCAAAGGGTATAGCCACTGAACGCCCCTTCCTTCCTCACTTTCAATGGGCTTTAAATGGTGTTCTTTCAATTCAGAAGGACAGCAAAGGGTATAGCCACTGAACGCCCCTTCCTTCCTCACTTTCAATGGGATTTAAATGGTGTTCTTTCAATTCAGAAGGACAGCAAAGGGTATAGCCACTGAACGCCCCTTCCTTCCTCACTTTCAATGGGCTTTAAATGGTGTTCTTTCAATTCAGAAGGACAGCAAAGGGTATAGCCACTGATTGCTCCTTCCTCCCCACATTAGGTCACGGATCGCTCATTCCTCCCCTCATCCCCTCATTGCCTCAGTCCAGTGCAACACTCAATCATCCCCTCATCCCCAATGCAGAAGCTTTAACAAACATTTGAGCCAGCCAATAGCATCGCTCGTGGCACGAAACTCTAAAGGAAGTACGTCATGAGGTTGTGAAAAAACGAGTAATCACATCCTTGATTGACAGCTAAAAAAAAAATCCCGGGACCGTAAACTCATGTAAACAAAACAAAAAAAAATCCTGGGGTAGTATAAAGTGGGAGAAGGTACATATCACGGGACGTGATGCCGTGTAAACAATGATCCCGGGATCCCCCGGGATATCCAATTCATAGACAAAAATCATGTAAACATGGAGGAACGAATACGGGATCAAGAAGTCCCGGGAGGCCCCATGACAAAAACTACCATCTAACTGGCACCTGAATGTCATGCAGAATTCCACTGTTTTGTCTGCCTGCTGGAAGATTAAAAGATATGGGCCAGCTTAACTTCTGGTGATTAGGTGCATCTTGGGTTCTCATTACCCTCTTTTGTGCTTTCTGATGTGGAATACCTCTGTTTCTCACTGTTGATGAGTCATCTGTTCTGACTATTTGCTGTCATGACCCTTGCTATAAACTTGTAGATGCTCCACTCTATCTATTTGAGAAGAAAAGTGGCAGCTGCAACCCAGGGCTTGTCCAGATAATGCTCATTCCTGTGCATTATTGTAAATTCACAGCAGCATTCTTTTGTCTCCATGATCTTTCATCAAAAACAATACACTGAGAAGCTATCTGCGTTTGAAATTTAGATACCTGCGAATCAAGATGGTGGCCGTAAATTAGCATGTTATACTCTGCTGCCACTGCACAGTATTTTTTTTAACATTAAAGCAAAGGTACGCAAGTGCAACCTTCTCCTAAAAAAATTATTTGGGCACCTTGGCAGATCAAAAATCCACATGATCATTAATGTGGAAATCCAAAAGGGTTAGTAACACCACTCCTGTAGGGTCCTCACGACTAACCTGACACCAACTGGGAGAACTGTGTTGAATTATAACTAGACTGAACTATAATTCAAGTACTGAACTATGAATCAAGTGCTAATTGTTAAACAATAACCAAGTGTACATATATACATAGATAAATACACAATCACATATGGTAATGTTTTTGTCTATAACATATCAAATGGGTTGCACTATAATTCAGGTGCTAGCTAACTTTATATAACCAGTATCACAACATGAATAGATTAAGAAATAGTCACATCTGGTGATACTTTTTGACTTATTGCATATACCATGTTTTAATAAACACTTAGGAATACAATTCAAAGCCACATGTTGTATAGTTATATAAACTGGTTTCCAACTAGAAAAAATTCACTTTAGCAAGCACTTGTACAATACATGAAAAATCAACAGTATTAGTCACAATCATATGTTGTGAGAATTTCTTACATTTCCCCTCTTTCTCAAACATTACACACAATCATGAACTGTATAAATTTTTAACCTTATTTATGAACAATAATCATAACATATGTTCCTGCATCCGTCCACTAAATTCAACACAGTTCTCCCAGTTGGTGTCAGAAATCCAAAAGGGTGCTTCCAGGCGCTGCCTTGCCCCCCATGCATGTCCAATCAGATCTCCAGTTCCACCCTCTCCGAGATGCATATCAAATCGAATTGGTTGTCTTAATGAATGCTAATGCACATTTCCTCACATTATTTTTAAAAATACAGGAAAAGCCACAAAGACTTTGGGCACCTTGGCAGATCATGCAGTAAGTGGAGTTTTTTAACCTCCTCCTTCTGAATAAGGTGAATCGCCACAGGATCATGTTGGAACAAAAATTATTCCCAGTGACTTCTATGATGAATATTTTCACTGTCTAGACAAGCCACTAATGTTCCAATAGATCTTCAACATCCAACAGATCTCTTGTTCCAGGTTGCAGCCAAGTAGCCATGCCCTTGGGGTTCTGTTTTCTCTTAATGTCAAGTTCAACCAGGGAACTTGATAAGCAAAGTGGTAAGGGGTTCAACCATGCAAATTCAAGGCTAAATCCAATTGCTAGTCCCAACTGAAGTAGACCCATTGGACTCTGTGATTTACAAAAACAATAACTTAGCATTGGGCAATTGATTTTGTGGATCTAGTTTATTTGGGCCATAGATTGCATTCAGGCCTCACTTCCTTCCCTCTCAATTTTTTTTTCTCCACCCAGTGACACTCAACATTTTATAGCTGCTAATGACTACTGAGCACACTTGGTTAGCATTGGGCTATGAGGAGGGAGTTTTTCCCCTTTAAAAAACCCCTATCTTAGTGTAATTTTGCAAACTTTGAGCTTCCTACCCTCCAGCGCATGCTGATATCTCTGTTGGTTTAATTTCTTTAGGCACAATAAGATTGACTTTCTTATTAGAGAGAATGATGAAGCTTCACCATAATCCTCTGTGAGGCTTCATAGAGTAAAAGAAAGGGGGGAGGCAATCCCCAACCCTAAACAGTGTACACTCAAAGTCTGGATACTGAGTGAAGTCAGACATGAAGAGGAGGAAATCAAGATGAGAAGGAAGGAAAAGAGTGGATAGATAAGAAGAGAGGAATGCAAGTAAGTGTAACCCCGTGTATGGTTTCTCATTCATTTGAGTGAGAGATTTGGATTAAGGGCCAAAGGCAAAGGCAAAGGCAGACTGCTGAAACTGGATTCAAGCCCACTGTTCAGTAGCTGCATTCCTGCATGGTGGGTGACCACAGACCAGCCAGCCACATAAGCACCTCTGAGCTGAAATGGTGGCTTTGAGTCAGGTAATAAAGGGACACCCAGTTGCTCATGAATGGTGGGGATCCAAGGAGGAGGTCTTCTCCTTCTTCCTAACCACCCGACATTCCTGCAGGCCAGGAAAAGACTGCAGAGACCTGCTGCCCTTGGGACCTCCTAGTGATGTACCTGCCACATTTCTGGGGCTCTTTCACACTACTTGATTAAGGTGCTATGACTCCACTTTAACTGCTGTGGCTGTGTGCTATGGAATTCTGGGAGTTGTGGTTTTGGAAGGCACTAGAGCTTTCTGGCTGAAAATTCTAAATGCCCCTCCTTAAACTGCAAATCCCAGGATTTCATGAGATAGAACCATGGCAGTTAAAGTGGAATAATAGCCTTATAATCATTTAGTGTGAAAGGGGCCCTGGTGGCAAGGAAGGTGGGTAGGTAGACAGGGAGCAGGGAGGAGAACGAGGTGGCTCTTTGGTTTGGTGGGCAGGTGGAAATGGGAAAAATCTCTGGCAACTGGGGCAGCATGGAACTTGGCTTGGCTGGAGATGGGAGGGCTTGATTCCTTTATTCTTCTGCCTGGGCCACTTCACTTGATGCCTGTGGGAGTGACTCTCAAGGAGTCAGGCTTCCTTTCCTGGCCTGGCTTGCCCAGCAGCAGCTTTGAGCCCCTGATGGATTGGCTAAAAAATTTACCCAGAATGTCAAATTTTGTGTATCATTACTACTTTCTTTGAAAGAAATTTTACAATGGATTTTACAATGGATGTCAAAAACAGTAGACAAATAATGATACTACCAGGAAAGACAAACACATGTGCTACATATTGGGCCTTGGGCCTCATTCTGGACCACCAGGCCCAAGTAATTTCTATTGGGTCCCCCCACTCTCATTGTCCCTGGTCAGAGAAAAATGAGTGTTTTGTGGAGGGATCTGAACAGAAAAGAGATGGCGCAGCTATTTTTAAACTTGGTTGTAAGTATCAGCAAGGGAGAATAGGCAAAGACGTTTAAGACATTTCTTTTATTTTTGAAGTGATGGAGGAGTGGGAAGAGTAAAAGATCACAAGGAGGGACAGGGATATGGTGTGGGCTGAAGCTGTGGAGCTTTTAAAAGAGGTGAGCAACATGCAGCATGGAACCCCACAGGCATTTTTGTGTCCTCATCCCTCACTGCCACTGAATTTGCCAGAGTAGCAAAATTACTGCCTGTTTCTTATGACAAGGTTCATAGAGAAGAGGGGACTCACACCTCTTGTTCATAAAGAGAATTGTTCTCTCAGAAGCCCCCAGGAAGTATGATTCAACTTAAAAACAAGGCTGAAAAAGATAATACATAGTAGGTTCTCCTGGAAGGAGAAGAGAAAATGGACAGAAAACTCATCTAGGAAACTAAAGGTTGAAGTTGACATTAAGGGGAATAATTAACCTGGTTTGCCTTCCACAATGGGATTTCCTTATGTGCCTCAGTAGTCCATCTTGCAAAGTAAGACTGTGTTTAACTTCCAATGACCAATTACAAATCAAACCACACTAAATGTAAGCCACACTAAATCCTCTGACAGACGTCCTTTCACCATTTGAGGGAGCACCTTTTTCTTCTAAAAAGTTGCTGTAAGTGTATCTGGTTTAACCCTGAAAAGTTTGTGGTAATGGTTTGTGATGAAAGAATTGATGACTTTGGCAGTGGAGGAACAGTAAGAGTTTTGCAAAGATCAGGGTACTGTGTGCTCAGACTTCACTGTGATAGGAGTGGTAGGGCAGGTCTGAGTAATATGATTTTCAGCAGAACCTTTCCAGCAATGTTGTATCCCTCTCTAATCTAAAGTAAGTAAAGCCAGCTTTTTCATATATTGGTTTAATTGAGTGTTGTACTTCGTAGGTTAGGAGGAGGGATTTAAAACTCATGTAGTTGAAGAATAAGATACCAGACAAAACCACCAGAGCCGTCAAAGACTAAATGCTCTGTGTTGTTTTACACCATATAGACAGCTCTGATGTGAACTGTGAAGACAGGTGTCATGTCACATTAATTAAAGAGTAGCTGGTTTGCCTTCTAAAAATACAGTTATAATGCTGAATATAGGTTTGCAGCCATTTGGAAGCAAATAGGATTTGGGGTCAGTTGCAAGTTCAATGAAAAGTTCAACGTTTAACAACCCAAACCATTTAGAAGACTGGCTGTTATTGATATTGGTTTTCAACTGTACCAGTTTTTCTCCAAAATTTCATACCATTGTAGAAAATTAAAAACATATCCAACAAATCCAATTATAAAATAATTTAATACAACATAAGCTAAAACCAGAAAAATTAAATATGCGTTTAAATTTTAAAACACTGTTCCTAGACACCCTAGAGTTCTGCATGAATGGCCATCTGTCGGGGATGCTTTGATCATGATTTCTTGCATGGCAGGGGGTTGGACTGGATGGCCCTCGTGGTTTCTTCCAACTCTACAATTCTATGATTCTATTATTTGTTTTTAAATTTTTTAAAAATTGACATTAAACCCCCCCCCCACCGACACACACACACAAATGCAGAAATCTACAATGTCTAGGAACAGTAGTCAGTCAGTATTTCTCCCAAGCACTGGAAAAGGTTTTTTATTAGCCCCCTTTCAAAAAGTATTGGGGGTGTTTGTCATGGAAAAACTGTTATGATTTTCTTCTTCTTCTTCTTCTTCTTATTATTATTATTATTATTACTGCATACCCTGCACTGTATCTTAAAAATCAAGAGTCAAAAGGGTACTTGTCACTTGTACATTTAATATTTCACTGGCTTCACTAAAAAGCCAGTGAAATATTAAATGTACAATAAGAGATAAGAAAGCAACCCAGGGAAGCCCTACAGCTGAGCATATAAACAAAGTCAGCATTAGTTTCTTAAATTTAGCTTCTCTAAGAGATGGGAAATAAGGGGAGCAATAATCCTGTGCAGGAAGCCAAAGTAGACCTTTTGGATCTCTCAAACTAGGCTTGTTTGTGGAGTAGTGGACCCCATGCATCATTAGATGAGAAACAGATAAATTAAGGTCTGTAATAGTTAAGAAAAAGCTGTCAGACTACAGCAATTAGGGACTGGTTAGCCCCTGGGCAACTGAGACAGAAGAAGCTTTCTTCTGCACTGTATGCAATCTGTGGAATGGTTGAGAACACTTTCAATTTACATACTTTTTCAGACAGGAATTACCGCGCAAGGAGACTCCGGAACAGTTATGACACTGTCGTGCGGCAGGGGATCCATTTCGGATGATACCGTCCCTCTCTTGGCATTGTCTGTGACTGTTCCAGGTATGATTGAAGGCAGCCGTGCCATTTTTTACTCACGGACAACTTCCGTGAGTAAAAAATGGCATGGCTGCCTTCAATCATACCTGGAACAGTCATGGACAATGCTGAGAGAGGGACAGCAGCGTCCGAAATAGACCCCCCTACCACACGACAGTGTCGTAACAGTTCCAGAGACTCCTTGCGTGGTAAGTCCTGTCTGAAAAAGTCCTGAGTGAAAAACCAGTGTGGAGATAGAGCCAGAAATAGTCTCTGCACAGATTACAGCTAAATATATGTAAATACTGTGTATGAGATGTGCAAATTTCCTGAACAGATGAAAGATGAGATGTACAATGCTGATGTGTTAGTGATACTATATAAGTTGATATTCCTTACTGAATATGAACTACACTGAAATGTACTACATCCCCACGTTCATGTATTATAAGTACTATGTGCCTTATAAGTATGGAAAATGTTACTTAAAATAAGATAATATGCCTAGACTACATGTTATCTATAGATGACAACATGCCTAGACTGGAACTATCTATGTGATAGGATTGAACCTCCACAAAGAGGTGATAACTGCATACAGTTTTTATTTTACTTAATAAATATTAAGCGTAATGATAAAAGCCACACATTTACAGTTGCCCCTTCCCATTCGCATATTTCCCTTGTGTGGTTTTATGTATTCGTGGATCCGTTCACAGCTCCGCAGAGGGAGGGAGGAAGGGAGGGAGGGGCAACCAAAGCCAGGCTTAAGGGGGTGGCGGCGGCAGCAACACTTGTTGCGCGCTCACTTGCAATACACCGGGCAGGTGGGCAGGCAGGCAGGGGCTCCCAACAGTGCAGCAATGGCGGTGGGGCTGACGGTGGCTCTCCTGCCCCCACTGCAGCTTTGGCTGGCCTCCCCCTCCCTGGGACTCCTCCTCCTCCTCCCCCTTGGCAGAGCCCACTGGGAGGCACACGTAGTGCCCAACGTTGACCACCTCCCCCATCATCCCGAGCAGGATGCAGCGGGGATGATTGGGGTAGCAGCCACGTTGGGTGCTACATGAGCCTGCCAAGGGGCAAGAAGAGGTGGAGGCCCCACCTCTCACCACTCATTCCCTGGGGGAGAGCCAAAGGCTGGGCAAACCCTGCACTCACCACTCATTGCTGGGGGGGGGAGCTGAAAGTTATTCACTTTTTTTTCAGTTTTGTGGTGGTGCTCCACCTCTAACCCCCACAAATGGGAAGGGACGACTGTATTCTCCTGTCATAAATGTCCTTGTAGTCCAAAGCTTAAAATATTCTTAAGAGGTATACGGATGTTGATCTACCTACAAGGGAATAGTGTTGCTCGCAACATTGCAACAGGTGACCAAAATAGTGAGCTCTAAGAAACTTAAGCTAGATACAAATTGGCAAGGAGAATGCAAAGAATATTCAGCACCTCTACAAATAGATGGGGAAGAGAACTGCAACTATTTCATTTTACCAAAAAGGTCTTGCTCCTTGTGAAGGGTATAGTCCTTTCTTCATGAGATGGAATCTGAACTATGCTTGCTTTAAAAGCAGTGGTAGCTAGTGATTTCTATGTCCTCGTGGCAGTGAATCCATTCTGTGTTTCAATCTGAACTTTCAAGGAGCCATCGGTGGTGCTGAACCTATGAGAGGGCCATCACTGCTTGAAAGCAGCCACTGGAAAAAACCAAACATAAGATGCTAGTTTTTTTTACCTGAGAGAACACTTCTCTAGGCATTTCTAAATTCTCCAGCATGCCTCTATGGCAGAAATTGGCCATAGAATTGTGCTGGAAAACCTAGAAATGCCTAGTGGGAACTCTTCTCTCTCAAATCCATGAAGGCTTAACCTGCAAATGTGGAGGGGCAACTGGAGTTTGACCACATGTAGAAGCGATATATGAGTGGCTAACCAGTTATCTGAGTCCCCCACTATCATCAGCACCGTTCTTTCTGGATTGAGCTTAAATTTATTTATTGTCATCTGGTCCACCAGCTCACTTGGATTTGATGAAAGGAGAAGTACAAATGTATGCGTTAACATATGTCAGTATGTCTTACTACCCCCTCCCCTTGGTATCTCATACTGGACACTTTTCGGGGTCAGGTTGGCTAGGGCAAACCAAAGGTCAGTTGGAAGTCACAATGACCTGGGATGTGTCTAGAAATATAATGGTAAGAAAACCCAAGTCAGAATTATGTGGAAATCACCTTAGTAAACACAGTTGTTAAGGAGGTATGTGCTAATCCTTCCTTCCAGCTGTGGGCATTCCCAGCAATAATTCAATCAAGCAGTTTGTGATTAAATTAATTATCCTTAATCTATTCCCTACAGAAATCTCTCTTATACCCCCTACCTGACCAACCATTAAGAGGTTGTTGCAGAACCATCAAAGTTTTGTCTTGCTGGAACCAAAGCAATCAATTGTGTTTCGTTCCCTTTGTTCTATCCAGTGGGAAAGCCATTCCAGCTTTGTCATAACCAGAGTACCCCTTCAGGATATGAAATAGGGTATAAAATATCCCAGCCTAGATCCCAGCTAGGTGTGCCACAGGTGGACACCGACACTCTGCCAGATTCTCTGTGCCACCATCAGACACCAGTCTGAGTATCTTCACTGCACAGAACTCTGCTTCAAGAGTAGTAACTATCACCCCATATTCCCAGAACTCTCACTCTCTATTCAGCCGTTCTGTCTTACTCTGTGTAGCGTTGTATGGTTCTTAAGCATGTGTGTTGTGTATGTTAGTTCACTTTTGTGTTATTCCAATAAAATACTTTATTTCACTTTAACTGGAGTGCTCTCTATAGTTAGTAGTGGTATACATAAGAGAAAAGATCCCTGAAATTACCCTCCTCTCACAGGCTTCCTTTTGAGCTAATAATTTCCCAAAATAATAAAGGAGATTTTAGCATTATAGGTGGGCTCTAAAGCACCCCCACCTCTTAGAGTAACACATACTGATGACAATCAGTGTCATACACACTAGCAGTTTTATTATAGTTGTTAATCAGTACAGGAGACAATGCTGAACCTTGAAAAACCCTGCTGCATAATTCTCATGAGGAGAAACAACTATTTCCAGCCATTAGCTCCTGGAATGAATGTCTGAGAAGATATAGAACCACCATGGTTCAATACCAATCCTGAAAAGACATTCCTGAGCAGTACAATATTTGATGATATCAGAAACCACTGAGAGGTTCATGAAGAACAATAGGTTCACACTGCTTCAGTCTTCCTCCTGGCAATGGGGTTCAACCAGAGTGATGAAGGCAATATTCAGTCTGAAGCCAGGCTTTAAGCAGGAGTGATCCAGATAATCTAACATTCTTAGGCCTAGCTGTTATATCCCTTATAGAGACTGGAACAAACATGTATTGATTAGCATGACAGCAGTTCTGGACCATATTTCCTGATAAGCCTACACAAGGCAAAAAGGTCAAAACAGTCTTGTCATAGACCATTTGAACTTCCAGTTAAATGAACTGAAATGCATCCAATCAAATCTGAGACAAATGTTCCAGTGACTTCCTACAGAGACCAATGACTAGCATGTTCCTTCATGAGAATGAATATGGGCTTTATCACACCAGACTGTTGTCTGACAGTAATCATGTTGTTTAAGCAAACAGAAATATACTGGTATGGAAACAATCACGTTCACACCTTCTCTCCAATAATACTATGGCACTGCTTCCATGATGTATATTCCTGCAATCAGTCTTCCACACTGCCTTGCTTGACCACACCTTCCTACCCATGTCTGCCCTATGTAGTGCATGTGTGCTGTTTAATTTTTTCTTTTTATGCTGTAATTGTGCAGTAATTGCATAATTGCAGCATGCTGGTGACCCAACACAGCAGTGTAATTGTTGGTTTATTTTTTTTCTCTCTGCTTTACCTAATTCCAGGTATATAACTCAGCAGATTTCATGTATGTCATAGAGGAGTCTCTTGTGAGAACAGATCTATTAAACTATCATACAACTGCTACTATTCTGGGGAGGAGAAGGAGAAGGAAGATCCTTTTCTCATTGGTTGAAAGAAAAAACACACACCTTCCTTTCTGAATCTACCATACATGTTCAAATTAGCTATATGGCTCCATTCCCTATATGCCTCCATGGTGAGCTAGGACAGGAGTAAATATACTGGGGGGAAATATACTGAAGTTGTTTTGTTTTGTTTTAAAGGTATGTTATGAGGGTTCTGCCATAATTGTGACATTCTGGCAATCTGCCATTAGGGCACTGCCATAATTGCACAATTGCAGCATATTGGCAGGCCACCATGAAAGCACAATTTTGCAATTATGGCAAAACAAATAAAAAATAAAAACCAGGAAACAGAGTAAAAGTGATGATGTTCCTGTGCACCATGATGTCTTCTTTGTCTGGACACAGAAAGTGGAGTGACTTCACCCTGCTTGGGGATAGAGAGGGGAAGAAGAAGAGAACCATGCCCACTCACACAACATGACTGCCAGAATATCAGAACTGCAGCAGAACAAAAAAATCATTTAAACACATAGGTTAAAAGATGTAGGATTAAAAGAAACATTACATTAAACACATCCATAAACTTAAAATACCAGTTTAAAATTCATAGTTTAAAATCAACTGGGTATGCCTGCCAGAAGAGACAGGTCTTCAATAGTGTTTTAAATTCAGACAGCATCTTTAGCTGTCAAATCTATTCCTCCAGGACATTCCACAGTCAAGGAGCAGCTGATGAAAAGGTCCTCTGGGTGACAATTTCCAGTCCAGTCCTGGCTGGTTGAAGTAAATCTCCCCCAGAGGACCTGAGTGTATGGGATGGATTGTATGGGAGTAGGCGATCCTGCAGGTAACCTGGACCCAAACCATGTGGAGCTTTAAAAGTAATAACCAACACTTTGTACTTTGCCTGGAAACCAATTGGCAGCCAATGAAATGATTTTAATATTGGTTTAATGTGCTTATTCCTGGATGGACCTATAAACAATCTGGCTGGCATATTTTGAACTAACTGGAGTTTCTGACCTTGGTACGGAGGTAGCCTAATGTACAGCACATTGCAGAAGTCCAACCTTGAGGTTACCAGCATGTATACTACCATCTTTAGGTCTTCCAATTCTAGGAAGGGATGCAGCTGGTGTATCAGCTGAAGCTGATAATAAGTACTCCTGACCGTCACATCTATCTGAGCTGACATTTGAAGGGATGGATCCAGGAGCACTCCCAAGCTACAAACACAATCTTTCAGGGGGAGTCCAGATTAGGACCCTTAGCACCTCTTTCTTGTCCAGACTCAATTTCAATTTGTTTTCCTTCTTCCAGCCCATTACTTCCTCCAAGCATTCATTCAGAGGAGACACACTGTCCTTAGCGGAGGCTGTTTTTGAAGGCATGGAGAAATATATTTGGGGGTCATCAGCATACTGATGGCCCCATGCCTTCCAATTAGCTCTCCCAGTGGTTTTGTGTAGATGTTAAAAAGCATTAGGGATAGAATGACACCTTGTGGGATGCCATATAGCAGCTACTTTTTTGAGGAGTAGCTATCCCCAAACACTACCATCTGGAACCTGACTGAGAGGTAGGACTGGAACCACTGCAACACAGTGCCTCCAATTCTCAACCCTCCCAGGCATTCCAAAAGGATGCCATGGTCAAGAGTATCAAATACAGATACAAATGCTGCTGAGAGGTCTAAAAGCACCAGCAGGGACACAGTTCTCCTGTCAGTGTTAAGACAGAGATAATCCACTAAGGTGACCATGGCAGTCTCAGCTCTATAGCCTGCTCTGCAGCCAGTTTGAAATGGGTTAAGGAAGTGTCTTCCAAGACTGCCTGTAGTTGGAAGGCAACCACCTTCTTGATCACCTTGCCCAGGTCCAGAGGATCCAGGGAAGTCATTTTCAGAAGTGGTCTAACCACTGCTTCTTTTAAACAAGATGGAAAAAGAATATACTAGAAACAATAGTTAAACAGTAGCAATATTTTAGCCATTAACAGGTTTTTCCCATAAATGAAAATATGCAATCCAATAACAATGGGGATGCAATGAAACAATGGGAGAGCTATGATTTTGTGTGATAAATAAAGATCAAACATGGAACTTAAGGCAGTACAGTCATGCTACAAACCTATAGTGTGATAAAGTGCTACAAGTCACCTCCTTCTCAAAGTCCTGGCAAATATATCAGAGTAAACTTGAGATGGTTCCATAGAAGCCTGAGTAGGCTGTTATCAGCCTCCTGATGACCATGGAAAGTTCTGCTGGTAACTGCTTTACAGAAGTGCTGTTGGAGAACACTAAGACATTGTTGCTAGCACTCACGAAATTGTTCACAAACCCTTGAATAAAAAAGGTTGATGGAAACATTATGTTCCAGTCTATTCTCCTCCTTCTTCACCTGAATAGTTGGGGTAGTGACTGTCTTTTTCTTGGTGAATAAAGCACCAAGCATACCCCTGGCACAGAATGAGGACACAATAGCAACAGCAGCAAAGGTGGGACTTTCTCAGCCTAATCTGTACCATAAGAAGAATATCCTCACAGAGTCAGACAAATCTTTTTCTTCTTGCTTGGCACTGTAAATCAGTTCTTGGATAGAGATTTGCCCTTCACAGACCAGTGCACATGGTTCTTTCTCTGGCACCTATTCATGCATTACATTTCCATAGCTATTTTCTCAGCCACCTTCAAGCTGGGGCCCTTTCATACTACATAATTCAAAGCACTATGAATCCACTTTAGCTTCCATAGCTGCATCCTATGGAATCCTGTGGTTTGTAGTTTGAGGAGGCACTAAAGCTCTCTGCAGAGAATTCCAAATATCCTTTCTTAAACTGCAAATCCCAGGACTCCATAGGCTGGTACCATGGCAGTTGAAGTGGAATCATAGCATTATAATAGTGTAGTGTGAAACAGACCCTGTTTGAAAGATGCAGAATATAGCTTGTATATAAGTGAGAATGAGTATCTGTTTTCTATCCTTGATTTCTAGATGGAGACCACGATTCTTTGGAAAGAACTGAAGTCTTTGTTTCCATTTTTAAAGCACTAAGGAGATTTTTCTGATGCTGCTAAGAGGATTAATACAGGTGACCATTTCTTCAGTACAGTAGAACCCCTGTATCCACGGATTCATTATCCACTGATTCAATTATCCACAGGACACAAAACAGCACACTTACCATAGAGTCTTCCTAGAAAATGTGTCCTCTCTAACCATTTTCTAGGTCCTCCAAGGCAACTCTGTGGTATTTTAATCCAGACATCCCATTATTTTCAATGGCATTCGCTATTATCCACAGTTTTCAGTATCCACACACACACTCCAGAACCAATCCCCAGTGGATATGGGGGTCCTGCTGTATGATCTTTCTACCATGGTCATAAACGCATGTGGGAAACTAGCTATTGTCACATCCCTTCATATATTGACAAGAATTTATCTCAATCCTGTACCTGCCAGAGGGATCAGAAAGACAAATTCTTCTAACACATGAGAAATACTATAGTTTTATGCCCACGGATTCACACATACCATGCCGTTGTGCCAGGTATTCTCAGGGCGCAGGTATCTAATGCAGCCTCCTTCAGTGGTTGTCTTTGGTCCCCACTGGTGGGTTGCAGTGATCTCTTTCAGACCAGTAGCTGTCTTGCAGAAACCAAGTAGGTCTAGTGCCTGGATGAGGACAACCTTGAAATGGTATTCAGTAGTTATGGTGGCTCATAGATTCTGGCCAATGTAATTGATTGTTGTTGTTGCTGCTGAAAGCTCTGAATGTGTTGATGTCCCCACTCTGTATGACTTCCATTTTTGTATTCTGCCCTCTTGTTCAGAAATGAGGCCTTATGTGTATGGGGAAGATTACTGTCAGGAGGCAGAGTAAAACTCTTATTTAAACTGACATAGCATCTTCAAGGATGCCACATGAAATTTCAGGAGGCCCAGACATTGTGTTTTCTTAGAGAGTTGTAATAGTGATTTGCCAAAGGGACAGATACCTCCACGGACAAACAGACACAGATTGCTTCAAGTGAAAGCAGAGCAAAAAGTTGATTAATATTCCAGCCTCCCAATTGGTATAATTTACAGGCTCTTTTCTGTTTCTATGTCATCTGTCAGGATCATTGCTATTTGATATTAACTTACTCCGTGTTATGCTGGTTCAAAGCATATAACTTCTTGTTGATGTCTATCTTGCATAAACCTTCAGAGGCCAGTATCCCATTTATGTGCTTTAGGAGTTTCAAAATCAAAACTGGTAGTATGAATAAACAATAAATAAAACAAAGCCTTTTTGAAACATGGTCTTGCATGCTAAGAGCTTCCCAGTTTATAAATAAAAATTATTTTAATTTTCCTATGTTCAGAGATTATATATGGAGGCAGTACCTGTCCACATGCAGAGATAGTGTTTTCATTTAATTTTGGGTGTTTTTTCCTTCAAAATGAGAAGACATAAAAAAGCAAGCATAACACTTCAATGAAAAATACTAACATTCTGAAAAACAAGTCTCCTGGCTTTATAAAAATTATAAAAATTATGTATATATTTGTTTTTAATGTGTTTTTTTAGCTAGAAGGTTTTAATCTTATTGTGTTTAATGTCTTTTTATGTGGCAGGGTGGGGGTGGGTGGTGTTTTTAGTCATTATTATAATGTTTTAATTGTTGGAAGCCGCCCCGATTGTTTTTAGCAGAGGGGCGGGGTATAAATAAATTTTATTATTATTATTATTATTATTATTAAGTAGATTTTGATCTTTGCTCAGTGGTGAGAAATGGAGATCCATGTGGGGTTTGTGTGTATGTTACACCTTCTGAGAGACCATTCCACTTTATCACACACACCCGCTCACAGTCTAGAGTTGCCTGAGTGAAAACTGGAGAGGGCTCCTGTACCTCTAATGGTTGTGCAGAAGAGAGAATTTCAGCAGATGTTGCTTGTTACATGGTTGCGTGACAAGCAACAACTGCTGAAATTCCCTCTAATACACAATAATTAAAGGTACAAGAGCCCCCTCCAGTTTTCAGTCTGGCAATCATAGCTCACAGTAATAATAATAATAATAATAATTATTATTATTATTATTATTTATATCCCACCCCTCTGCTAAAAACAATCGGGGCGACTTCCAACAATTAAAACATTGTAATAACGACTAAAAGCACCATCCACCACCACCCACTCCCATAAAAAGACATTAAACAATATAAAATTAAAACCATCTAACTAAAATCACATTAAAAACAAATATACACAAGATTTTAAAAAGGCCAGGAGATGCAGCTCCTGAGACCGGGATCTAATCAGGAAAGGCTGCTGAAAGCCTTTTCCATCACATACCACTCTTCTGTGCAAACTGCAGTCACACACAAATAACCAAGACTTTGATAGTGCTGTCTATTCTATTCTCTTCCGCACCCCTTCTAACAGGCAGCACAAACCCTTCTCAGTCCCTTACCCTTGTTGATAATGTGTAAACTTTCTGAATCACTGGAGAATGTTCATAAATGTGTCATACAACCTAAGGAGCAGCACCAAAGGCTAAGGAAGTCTTGTCTCAGCCCATAGTTCCCAGGGTTTTGAATGCAGAAGTCTGTGTTGGCCTCAGTTTTTTTGAGCCTCATTTTTATTTTACAGGTTATGTCAGCATAACCACTGTTTCCCTGCAGATCTGTCTGTCTGTGCTTTAATTTGATAACCTATTCCTCACTCTGCAACCCCAGTATATGCCTTAAAGGCGAGGTGATATGCATTCCAGCGCATGCTTATACTGCAAAGAGAGAACTCCCATGTGAACTGAAAATGACTTGTTTCAAGGTAGTCTGGAGATGCCTTTTGTCACTTTCATTGCAAGAGGAGTCCAGCTTTTAAAGTTGCCTGAAGGCACAGTCTGAAAGCTCATTCCTAAGGAGAGAGAAGTGTGCATTGAACTGACAAGGTTTCTCTAGACATTGGTTTCTCCAGACTGTCTTGAGACTGAAGCCCTCTTCATACATTACAAGAAATGTACACAAAGGAAACAACAGGATCACTGCCCACTGCTCTACGTGCATTCAGCTTAACTGCTGAAATAACCGATGAGCAAGTAAATGATACACGCAAAAGCTCAGGTCCAATTTCTCCTCAGCTTAGCATAAATATCGGCATACAGAGATATGCTGCACCACCCCTGTGCAACCCTGTGCAGAATAGCAACATTGTACAGAACATGTCAATGGCTGGGTGCCACTGTACAATGAGCAACATTATTGTGTGTGCAACTCTGCTGCCATCAGCAGAAATACGTCTGCAAATAATTCAACCCACATACATAGGGTGATTTATGCATGTTTATGTCACTAGTAGAGTGCCAGCACAGTAAACATCAGAAGTGTGACTCATACATGGAGCCCTGGGGATGGCGCAGTTCATGCATTCTGTGGCCCACCAAGTCCCTACTATCCCCCCCCACAGCCCAAAGGCCACAAAAAATGGCCACAAAACCCTCAACATTTGACCTACCCCCCCTCCAAAATGACAGGAAGTGGTGTGGTTTGCTATTTGGTATCAGCCTGCCCTGAAGCAGCCAGAAATTGTCCTGAAAACTGACCAGAGGTGATCAAAGCAATTGCAGTTTCAAGAAATGGTGTTGAAGTCTTCATGGAGTCAGGAGGAGCCAAAAATGATTCCCACACCCCTCCATACATGTGTACCCCTGATGCACATGAAAACATGAATTCTGCCATTTGAACATGCATGATGCATTTCAGAAAAGAAGCTGGTCAGTCTGAAAAGTTTATTTTTTTTTTTTAACAGCAACTCCCCAAATCCTCCCCAACCAGCCTGGTCACTGACTATAATGGATATGAGATGTTTAGCTATAATCCTAAAAAAATGTTTCAAAGCTCTTCCTGTAGGAGATGGTTCCCTCCTATCTTCATTTTAATATACACAGAAAATGTAATGTTAATTCTGTTCCAGAGCAATCCCTTTCATGCAGACCAGAATAGACGGTATGCTTATCAAGTTTGCAGATGTCACCAAATTAGGAGGGGTAGCTAATACCCCAGAGGACAGGATCAGAATCCAAAATGACGTGAACAGATTAGAAAGTGGGGCCAAAACTAACAAAATGAATTTCAACAGGGAGAAATGTAGGATACTACACTTGGGTAGTAAAAATGAAAAGCACAGATATAGGATGGGTGGCACCTGGCTTGAGGGCAGTACATGCAAAAGGGATCTAGGAGTCTTAGTGGACCAAAAGTTGAACATGAGTCAGCAGTGTGATGCAGCAGCTAAAAAAGCCAAAGCGATTCTAGGCTGCATTAATAGGAGTATAGTGTCTAGATCAAGGGAAGTAATAGTGCCACTCTATTCTGCTTTGGTCAGACCTCACCAGGTTTGGGGCACCACAATTCAGGAAGAATATTGAGAAGCTGGAACGTGTCCAGGGGAAGGTGACCAGGATGGTGGGAGGTCTGGAAGTCATGTCCTATGAGGAGTGGCTGAGGAGCTGGGCATGTTTAGTCTGGAGAAGAGAAGGTTGAGAGGTGACATGATAGCCATGTTTAAATATTTGAAGGATGGGCATGCTCGTTTTCTGCTGCTCCAGAGACTAGGACATGGAGCAATGGGTTCAAACTACAGGAAAAGAGATTCCACCTATACATTAGGGAGGACTTCCTGACAGTAAGAGCTGTTTGGAAGTGGAATACACTGCCTCGGAGTGTAGTGGAGTCTCCTTCTTTGGAGGCTTTTAAGCAGAGATTGGATGGCTATCTGTCGGAAATGATTTGATTGTGTATTCCTGCATGGCAGGGGGTAGGACTGGATGGCCCTTGCGGTCTCTTCCAACTCTATGATTCTATGATTCTAACTTTGATGTCTTTTCTTTGACAGGAAAACACTTCTCTATTTGCTTGGGAGTTGTAGTTCACTTTATAGGAAGGCAGTTTTGTTTCTTGTTTTTATGGCTTGTATGAATTTTATGAATTTGCTGCTTTTACTTAGCTGCTGCATCTGTGATTGATATTGATGTTACATGGCATTTACTGTCTTGCTTTACATGGTACGCTGCCCTGCGTATATTTTCCTGCAGTGCAGCCTATAAATTTATCTAACAAATAAAAGCTTAAACAGTCTTTAAATTTATCAAACAGAAAAGTAAAACAAGTTTTCTTTAAAAGAAATGGCTCTCTCTCTCTGTGTGTGTGTGTGTATATATGTGTTGTTTTGATTGTTGTTGTTTTACTGAATCACTGAGCATGTCTTCTCTGGCTTCATTACCAGCCCATGCATCACACCACAGAACAGGCTGAGTATTCAGCTTTGTAAAACCGTGGGTCTGTTACTGCCCACTGCTTTTGGCTCAAAGTCAGTGGTGGTTGTAAAACAGCTTCACTGGTCCAAGGAATGTGTAAAATGGTTTGGAAAGCTGCCTATTTCTCCCTCCCTCTCCATAATACCTCCTTTTCCCTATTTTGAGCATGGCATTCACAATCACAAGTTTTGCTCTCTTTTTAAGTTCTGAAAAGTGAGGCCTTCTCACTGAGACCTTGCCTCTCTCATTGTGCTCTTCTGTTAATGGTGATTTTATTAGCCCTTCTTCTTTCTCTCCCTTTCTGTCAGCATACAAAATGACATTTCATCCAGGGCACCTCTCCAGGCTGTGAAGTTTTATGAGCAATGCACAGTGGAAACATTTACAAATCTTTTCCAAAGCACATATAGTTGATCTGTGTGTGGGTGAGTAAGTGCCTGTGTTGTGTGTGTGTGTGTGTACGAGGTGAGAGATTCAATTGTTAAATATCTGTTACTTAGGTTCACCTTTCCATTTGTTTAACATCTTCTGAAGTACAAAAGAAAGTCTTGGCTGTCTTTGGGTTCTTTGGGAAGCTGAAGTAATCCAGAGACTCTGACACTGGCAGAATCCTTAAAGTTCAGCTGGTTTTATGTTACCAAGGTAGAAATTTCAGTTTGATATGGTTTCTTCAGTTGTTAGCTTACTCTTCTGACTGCCATTAACACAATTGGCTTCTTCAGCTCCTAATCTCTTAATAAGATTGTTTCCTGTTTCATTGGTATGTGAGAACTTTGAGGGAGAACAGGTCAGCTAATGACTGGACATCTTGGAGGTCTCTCATTCACCATAAGCCAAAGTCAACTTAACAGCTAATAACAACAATAACTCCTTCAATGTACAGTATTTGCTGAAGTGCTAGGATAAATTTCACACAGTCACAGAGAAATACACACAAGCACACCTGTGAAGGTTTTGTGTTAATGCAGGGATTTGGGTGTACAATCAGACCCCCGTATCCATGGGGTTTGTTTCCCGGACTTACCATGGATACTAGAAACCACAGATAACAGTGAATCCTATTAAAATAAAGGATTTCCAGTAAAAACATACCATAGAGTTGCATTGGAGGACCTAAAAGATTCCTAGATAGGATGCCTCTCTAGGCATTTTTTTCAGTACAATTCTATGGTATGTGTCCCTATTTTGTGTCGTGGGGATAACTGAACTGCGGATATTGGTTCTGTGGAAACAGGGGTCTGACTGTATTTCCTACAGAATACTAATTTCTGCTCTTCTTGAAGGTCAGATTGTACATTTCTGCTTTTACATGTGGCTAAGATATATTAATAGAGCAAGATGGTGGTTTATGACATGTTTCAAGTGAATTTTGAAAAACTGTATTTAAACTGGTGACCTGGATTTGGACTAATCTGATTGTTTTTGTAATAGTTAAGAGACTGGTCAAAGCTATTTTAAAGTTCATACATTTTATGGTAGTGTGATTTCCTTCAATAATTGCATGCTTTGCCAATATGTATTTTTAAAAAGACCACATCTGAAACTTCAAATGTTTGACTGAGTTCATTACAGCTGGATCTAAATTTTACAGACTAGTTTTTGTTTTAAATTAAGTACCATGCAGAATCAAAGGCCTGTACCTAGAAATGTACAGATTTCCCAATCTGGATTCTCTCACATATGAATTAGCTTCCTCTGGGCATAAATGATTTCCTTAAAAATAATCTGGTTTGTTTTTTGCAAGTCTCCTCCACCGAGGAATAGCATTTATATTTGTTTGTTTTATACAAAGATATGTGTGAGTATCCTGTCATATCCTCTTCTTCCGGTGACTGCTCATTGCTTAGATTTGTTGTTAAAACAATAATAATAAAAGGCAACCACAAAATGCAATAAAGGACTTTTTCGGACGAAAGAAAAGTAACGCAAGCAGCGTCGCCAGGTTGCGACGCTGCTGCGCAAGAGGGCGCCAGTTTCGAACAACGCTCTTCCCAGTGGTACTGTTGCAGTACCGCTGGGACATTTGAGCGTGATTTTTTTCCTTCCCAGCGTCATATTTTACTCGCGATCAAAAAAATCATGCTCAAATGTCCCAGCGGTACTGCAACAGTACCGCTGGGAAGAGTGTCGTTCGAAACTGGCGCCCTCTTGCGCAGCAGCGTCGGAACCTGGCGACGCTGCTTGCGTTACTTTTCTTTCGTCCGAAAAAGTCCAAAGAATAACAAATTGTCCCTGGTTGTGGGACAAACAACACCTGCTGGAATTTCCTCATTTATACAACTATCAAAGATAACGGAGCCATCTCTAGTTTTCAGTTTAACAACCTAGGTGAGGGAATCTATCTGATACCAGCAGCAGATTCTAAAGACATGCTTTATCCAGGTGTAGTCAGGGGATCTGGCTAGTTCGGATGGACAGAAAGGTGACATCATTTCTGAGGAGGCCTGTCTTTTTGGCACATAAGCAATAATGCTAGTTCTTCATAAAGCATCACAGGCAAGAAAGGGCTGGAGAAGCACTACTCTTGCCGTTTCTATCTGTTAGTGCACAGGGTTATATGCAACACATAGCCTGTGCTCCACCCTGAACTAGCCTATGGCCTTCAGGTATAGTGGGAGAGAATGTCCTAATACATGTGTTGAATTATGATTCTATTGCCAGTCCAGTCAGCTTCTGTACATGGAATGGAATGGAATGGAATGGAATGAGAAACACTTTGTCTTTCAGCCCAGGCAATATAATGGCTTGGGCCAGCCATTCATTCATGCATACCTTTTTATTAAAAATTGAATCCTCCCCTCTCCTTTTTTTTTTTAACATGACTGAGGCAGTTCCATGTTTAATCACAGAAAACAGCTGTCACTCCTCCTAGGTTATACATTACAGAATGTGAGAGGAACCTTTCTGGGTCAGACCAAAGGTCTGTCTAGTCCAGCATTCAGTTTCCACAGTTACCAGTCAGCTGCCGAAGCGAAGCCCTCAAGCAGACTTGAGTGCAACAGCACTTTCCTGCTTATGTTTCCCAGGAAATATGAGGATGCTGCCTCTGGTACTTTAGGAAATATATGTTTATCATGACTAGTAGTCACCAGAAGCTGCATTTCCCACAAATTTGTCTAGTTCCCTTTTAAAATCATGCAACCCTTCCTTTGACCCTTATAAAATACTGGTGGAATAGATGTGGCAGGTCTCTTGCCAAAGACAAGGTAAGGAGCAGAGGGCAAGGCATGGAATCTCCTGCCTATATAATGACTTCTGCTTTCCCTACGCATTCAAGAGAGTATTATGGGTTACTACAGCTCCAAGGGAGTTGGGCTGTGGAAGATAATTTTAAACACTTCATGGACTAACCCAATAAATAAAATAATTGAATGGAAGTGCTCTGGTTCCTATTGTTCTCATTAGCCTCTCCATTTTTCAGGGAGTCCAAGTGGCATACACCAAGAAAGTAATTACCCAGTTTGGCATCCATCTGTACAATTCAACCTGCGGCAAAATGGCTTTAACTGCCAAATATTTAGACTGAAAGGAAAATAAAACATGTTTAATTAAAGCTGGCATTGTATTTTGTATTCTCTGTTGTGCCTGCATTTTGGAATATACTCTTCAACACAATCACCCAAAAGACAGAATCCCATATGTGCTGAAAGACTTTTAATTAGATGGAATATTTCAATATGCAGCAGTGTGGCAAAAATGTTTCCCATCTCTGCTACATCCATCTGCAAACAAGTACTGTACCACACACACACACACCACATCTTTTTGTTGCTGTTCTGCTTGGATTGAAGGGATGGTAGCATACACACTGTCTTTTGTGTGTGCATTTATTTATGAGGAAACATCACAGAGACAGGGAAATAATTGAAACTGATACTTACACAGGAAATATTTAAAGAGAAATGCCTTATGAAAGTGGAACAGGAGAGTCATGGTAGCTTTAATTTCCAAGGCCAAGATTCTGAACCAGATTAGGCAAAGAATAAATAATTCATAAGCTATTCATATATTGCTGTTATTGGTATCTCCTCTTTCTGTGGAGCTGAGATTTCTCCCATTACTTTCTTACAACAATCCAGTGAGGTAGCTAAACTCACAGGACTTTTTCAAATGGTTGAAAAAATCCTCAAGGAGGTTGAGAGACGTAAGGGGCTGTCGCGCTTACTCAGCCCCATTTCAAACAACACAGTCATCCTCTGTCCTCCTCCTGACCGCCTCCTGACCTCCTCCCAACCTTCCACCGTGCTGCTCGTGCCACTTTTTATTGATGGAAAACCTCCATCAGTAAAAAGTGGTGCAAGCAGCACAGGGGAAGGTTGGGAGGAGGACGGAGGAGGACTGCGTTGTCTGAAATGGGGCTGTGTAAGCACGACAGCCCCCTTCTTCTCCCAACCTCCTTGTGGGTTTTTTCAACCATTTGAAAAAGTCCAAAGACTTGAGTAAGGACTCATATTAATGACAGAACAGGAATTTGAACTCTCATTTTCTCCCATCATCTAACACTCTTTCCATGACATTAAACCTCTTGGTTGCCTCATCTATATATATAATTCTCTTGAGTATGTTGCCTTTCCCAGTGTGCTGATTGGCTGCTCAGGAAACACACTCAGCCCACACCCAACCAATCACCACCCACATGCAAATTACCTCTCCACCTCACAATGCACTCCTGTCACTCAATCTGTGGCCCAGATTGGGATCCAGACAGTCAACTGGTGGTGGCAGCCGTGGCAGGGCAAAAGAGTGAGTCACCCTCAGCAATTCCGGGAAAAGAGTGGAACGCTGAGAAGAGGGAGGAGGAATTTAAATCCACCAGTCTACCTTACAGGGTTGTCTACCGGGCGTTTTGGGGGGAGTTTTTTTTAACAGTGTATGGTACGCCAAGTCCAGCTAGTTATTTAGAAACTGGCTTGCTTAGACTGATTGGTCTGAACTAGACCAGACTCTGCTCTTTTGAGATAAATCTGGTTCTGCCTTGGCTGAACATGTTGTACTTTGAACACTGGCACTAGGCTCTGTCTGCTATTTAATGTGCGTGAATGTTATTGTTTTGTTGTCACTGCTTCAATTGGTTCTGTTTCTATTGTTTTTATTGCTTCTCCTATTGTTTTATTCTGTTTTTATTGCTCATAATTTTATTTTTATCAGTGTTTTAATACTGTGGTGCACCACATTATAAATGTTTAATTGAAATGTGAAGCATTCATTAAAAATGATTCAATAAATGTGCCTATTGTATAAATTAGCAAAAACCCAACAACAATAAAGGGTCTTATGGAATCTTAAAGACTTACAGATTTGTTGTGGGACAAATGATTATAGGCAAGTCTGTTTTATCAGATGTATATTAGACAGTGGTGGAATGAACGTTTCGGTATATCATGATCAGTACATTTATTGTGCTAGCCAAAGGCCATGGCAAAGATTTTAAAATACAAAAAACATTTAATATAAAAATTATAAAAGTACAAAAGATGCCCCATAATTTTGCATGCAGTAATCAAAGTTATTGCTAAGCTGGTATAAATAATAAAAACCTAAATTTCTAAGTTCCAGCATGTAAATCAATTTAATACTTTGAGTCTCCATGACAATTTGTGGCAATTTTCTCTAACTCTCTCTTTCTTATCTTTTTTGCAGCCAAGGCAAAAAGGGCCACCTTATATCTTATGTAGTCATTGGTATCACTCAAAAGAAACTCAACTGATTCTACTAGAGGGTTTCCAGTTCCATTTGTCAGTATTTCTCTCTCTCTGGGGCTGCTATACATGAGACAAGATAGCATGTAATGAACAATGTCTTCCACTTGTCCTTGGGTTTCAGTAAATACTATCTTCTCTGTAGATCTGTCTTTCACAAGCTGGTTACCTCCCCCCACACACACACATTCTGATGTTTTAACTTTAAGTCTGATCAGCTCCAGCCAATGTGCCCAACAGTCAGGAAGGCCAAGAATTGTAACCCAAAGGTTCTGAAGGGCACCAAATTGGTGAAGTCTGTCATAGGTTTATATCTGATAACTATTACCAAATTGCTAGAAACCTTGGCACTAAAATCCAAACTTCTACATTATATTGTACAACATAACCGTATAATAGTAATGTGTCTATTCATCACGGATGTAATCTGGTATAATCCTTTGCTTTGTGGTGCATTTGATTTCAGGAATTGCTGTTTATGCCATGCTGTGGGTTAAATGATCAAATTCTCACTTGGAAACACAAAAGCTAGCAACTTTTAAATATAGGCGTAAGTCCAATGCCCCAGTTTGAGCGAACCCATTTAATCCATTGCTGATTGATAAGTTACTGCTCTTGTAACTCCCAATGATTCAGTGGATCCACTCTAGTTCATAGAATCATAGAATCATAGAATTGCAGAGTTGGAAGAGACCACGAGGGCCATCCAGTCCAACCCCCCTGCCACACAGGAAATCACAATCAAAGCATCCCCGACAGATGGCCATCCAGCCTCTGTTTAAAGACCTCCAAGGAAGGAGACCCCACCACGCTCCGAGGGAGTGTGTTCCACTGCCGAACAGCTCTTACTGTCAAAAAGTTCCTCCTCATGTTGAGGTGGAATCTCTGTTCCTGGAGCTTGCACCCATTGCTCCGTGTTCCAGTCTCTGGAGCAGCAGAAAACAAGCCTGCTCCATCCTCAGCGTGACATCCCTTCAAATACTTAAACAGGGCTATCATATCGCCTCTAAAACGTCTTTTTTCCAGGCTAAACATACCCAGCTCCCTAAGTCTCTCCTCATAAGGCATGGTTTCCAGACCTTTCACCATTTTAGTTGCCCTTCTCTGGACACGCTCCAATTTGTCAATATCCTTTCTGAATTGTGGTGCCCAGAACTGGACACAGTATTCTAAGTGAGGTCTGACCAAGGCAGAATAGAGTGGCACTATTACTTCCCTTGATCTAGACACTATACTTCTATTGATACAGCCCAAAATTGCATTGGCCTTTTTAGCTGCCGCATCACACTGTTGGCTCATGTTCAACTTGTGGTCTACTAGGACTCCTAGATCCCTTTCGCACGTCGTCTCATTCAGCCAGGTCTCTCCCATCCTATATTTATGCATTTCATTTTTCCGCCCTAAATGCAGTACTTTACATTTCTCCGTATTGAATTTCATTTTGTTAGCTTTGGCCCAGCTCTCCAGTCTATCCAGGTCATTCTGAATTTTGATCCTGTCCTCTAGGGTATTAGCTACTCCTCCCAATTTGGTGTCATCTGCAAATTTGATAAGCATGCCCCTAATTCCCTCATCTAAGTCATTGATAAAGATGTTGAATAGCACTGGGCCCAGGACAAAACCCTGTGGCACCCCACTGGTCACATCTTTCCAAGATGAAGAGGAGCCACTGCTGAGCACCCTTTGGGTTTAGCAAGTAGATTTGGAGTCACTGTTCTAATGTACAGGTGCCTAAGTGTATTTGCGGTACATAGAGCTAGTGTTGCAGTGGTTTGAGTGTGGGACTAGGGGCTTGTCTAGATGAGAAGATGTAATTTGGATTGCTGCGCATTCATGCAAATTCACAGCAGCATTCATTTGTCTCCATGGTCTTTTGGCAAAATCGCTGGTATGTGCAGCTATCCGTGTTTGAAGTGCACACACAGCCATGGCTGTGAATCAAGATGGTGTCTGAGAATGATTTACTTGAGTTACTATTCTCTGCAGGTTGTCACTGCTACATAGTATTTTTTCCCCCACTGTAAATCAAAGGTGTGCAAGTGTGACCTACCACTTAAAAACCTGTTTTGTCCCCTCACCACAGCAAAAAGTGCATGATAGATAATGTGAAACTCCAGAATGGCACTTCTGGCCAAGTCATTGCCATCAAGCCTGCCCCCTGCACACATCCAACCAATCAGCTTTCTACTTCCAGCCTCACCAAAAATGTGCTGCAATGTGAATCAGATGTCCAAATGCACATTTCCACAAATTCTTTAAAAAAAAAAAACCCAGGAAAAGACACAAAGGCTTTTCCCATGCAGTAAACAGAGTTTTTTGCCCCCCCCCCTTCTTAAAACTGCAAAACTTGGTTGGATCCCATTGGGACAAAAGGTATTCTCTGCAAATTCTATTAGGATTATTTTCACTGTCTAGGCAACTCCTAGGACTCTGGGAACCCAGGGTTCAAATTCCCACTCAGTCACGGAAACCCACTGGGTAACCTTGGGCAAGTCACACTCTCAGCCTCATAGGAAGGCAATGGCAAATGTCTTCCAAATAAATCTTGCCAAGGAAAGCCTATGCTAGTGTCACGATAAGTCAGGGCCAACTCAAACGTGTCTAACAACAACAAGAAGAAATCTAAGCACTAAATCCAATTGTTCCAACTTGAATACAGATACTGAATCAGTAGAATTAACATAAGGGTTGACTTTCCAAGTTCCCTTTGAGTCTATTGGATCTTCTCAGGTTGGAACTAACAATTGGGATTTAATCCTAAGTGTCTTGGTTATTATTTACTAAGAGTGTGTGCGTATTTGTTTTGTTGAAGAAGTTTCCAGTAGAGCGAAATTGAAACTGTACAAAGTGCCCCCCTTTTTTTGGTCAAGAGGCAGTTCCATAATTCCAACAAAGCCAAAGAGTCCTATTAGCATCTTGCGTGTTAACTTGAAATCAAAGACTACAGCCTAAATTGTGTTCTTGTTGCTGAGGTGACTGGTGACCTGAATTGATGCTGGGGGCTAATTGTCTGGGTTGAAGGATAAAGCAGAGAAACTAGGTCACCAGTGTTCTGAATCTAGGATTTGGGTAATTCAAATGTTGCAAAGGCTTTCTAACATTTTACTGCCAAAAGATTCCCCCGCCCCAAGCCCTCAGAGTGAAAATCAACATTCAAGCATAATTTTTTCACTGCCCCATGAGGGTGGTGATGATACATATTCACACTGAAGTGAACCAAAGTGAACACTTTCAAAAAGTAGTCATAGCTGCTAAGTAGGAGCAATTTACTTTCCTAGCAAATAATTTTCAAAGGACCAGGCATTTAAAATGAAAGAGCACCTTAACGATTTTGATAAATCTTGTACTGCCAGGATGACAGATGGGCACATTTTCCTTAATGACTAATAGAAAACCCTAGTCAGTGCACACTTCTCAATGTATGCTATCTTAAGAGCATAGGAAGACTGAACCCTCTCCTACTCCAAGAGAATCCAGCCAGATATCTCTGGGAAGCTCTCAAACAAGGCATGAAAGACATGCTGGCTTGGGAATTCTGGGAGCAGTGCTAAAAAAAAAAAAAAAACTTTTCCAATTTCTACATAAGGCCACTGTCTCTCACACCTGGTATTTTTTTGTTGTTAACTTCAACTTAAGGTGACCCCATAAATGAGAGGCCTCTAAGACACCCTATCCTCAACAGGCCTGCTCAGCTCTTACAGACTCAGGGCCTTGGCTTTTTTGGTTGAGTCTATCCACCTGGAATGCGGTCTTCTTCTTTTCCTACTGCTGTCTACTTTACCAAGCATTATTGTCTTTTCTAGTGATTCACGATATGGCCAAAGTATGATGGTCTCATACAGTTTAGTCATCTTGGCCTCTAGGGAGAGCTCAGGCTTGATTTGCTGTAGGACCCATTTATTTGTCTTTTTAGCAGTCTTTGGTATGTGTAGAACTCTTCTCCAGCACCACATTTCAGATTAGTTGATTTTCTTCCTATCAGCTTTTTCTTTCCCTGTCCAGCTTTCACAACCATACATAGAAATTGGCATGGACAATCCTAACTTTAGTAATCGATGATATATCTTGGCACTTCAAGACCTTGTCTACTTCCTTCACAGCTGCCCTTCCAAGTCCCAGTCTTCTTCTGATTTCATGACTTCAGTCTCCATTCTGATTAATAACTAAGACAAAGTATGGAAAATCTTGACTTATTTCAGTGTCTTCATCATCTATTTTAAAGTTATGTAAATCATCTGTGATCATTATTTTTGTTTTCTTAAAGTTCGGCGGTAGATCTGCCTTTGCACTGTCTTCCTTAACTTTCTTCAGTAATCATTTCAAGGCTTTCTGCTAGTAGTATGGTTTAATCTGCATATTTTAAATTATTGATGTTCCTTCCTCCAACTTTCACACCTCCTTCCTCCAAGTCTAATCCTGCTTTATGTATGATCTCTTCTGCATACAAGTGAAACAGATAGGGATAAAGTGCAGCCTTGCCTGACCCACTTACCAGTTGGAAACCATCCCATTTCTCCATATTCTGTCCTAATAGCAGCCTCTTTTCCTGAGTACAGGTTATGCATTAGGACAATAAAATGTTATGGCACGCCTATTTCTTTAATAGCAATCCATAGTTTTTTCAAGATCAATATAATCAAAGCCTTTGCTATAATCAGGATGATATTCTTTTGAAATTCTTTGGTGTGCTCCATTATCCAACATATGTTTGCAATATGATCCCTATGGCCTCTTCCTTTCCTGAACCCAGCTTGGACATCTAGCATTTCTCACTCAATATATTGTAAAAATCTTTGTGGTAGAATTCTGAGCATCACTTTGCTAGCATGGGAATTAATGTAATGGTCCTGTGGTTGCAGCAGTTGTGTATTATTCAGAGCTTTATTTCATTTAGAACCTGCGCTCTGTGAGATGATAGACTATAACTCCCTTATCCCTGACCTATAGTGTTGGACTACAACTCTGGAGACCAGGGTTCAAATCCCTGCTCAGCCATGGAAACCCATCGGGTGATCTTGGGCATGTCACATTCTCTCAGCCTCAGAGGAAGGCAAAGGCAACTACCACCACCACCCTGAAAAATCTTGCAAAGAGAATCTCATGATAGGTTGTACATCCCTCCTGGATTGAATGAGGTAGGTGGAAGAAATTTGCCTTAGAAGGAGAGCTATATTCATAGATTCATAGAACTGGAAGGGGCTCTGTGGCCCATCAAGTCTAATCCTCTGCTCAGTGCAGGATTTCCAGCTACAACTTCTCTACTGTGCTTGCCCCAATTGCAGTTTAGGGATGGGTATTTGGAATCCTCAGCCAGAGATCTCTAATGCTTCACCAAACTACAAACCCCAGGAATGCATAGGATGTTACCATGGCAGTTAAAGTGAAATCATAGTGTCATCAGTGTGCAATGGCCTAATAGCTTCCTTCTTGTGTCTTAACAGTTTCATTACCTTGGAGGGACAATTTCTTCCAGCATATGAATAGTGAGGAACTCCTCTTACTCTTTAATTCATCCTATCAGCTACTGATATAGGCTTCAAACAAGGGCAAGTCAACTCAAAGGAGGGTTCTTCTAGTAGCACAATAAGGCTCAGGTGCTTCATAAGGCAATATGAGAGAAGGACAAGATGCACCATCATTGCTGCCCCCCAATCATTCCATCTTCTCCATCTAGATATGGGTCTGAAAGACTAAGGGAACAAGTGGATGCACAGACAATCTGTGGCATTGTAACACATCATGATTTCTCTTAATGCATGTCTGTTGGGGCATTGGCCTTAGGTTATAATTTTTATGGCTTTCTGGAACTTCAGACAACATGAAATAACCTTATTCTGGTCTTAAACTGGTAGATTTTTAAAATCATTGAATAACTATGAAGGAATTAGCATCCTAGAAAAATAGCATATACTGTATGAGTTTATATTTTGTTAGGATAAAAGCATTTTAGAAATATAACATTAAAAGAAGCATGCTGACATTCTCAGTCATTGTTTATTTGTATTTTCAGGAGAGTGATTTGTTAAATACTAACACTGCTGCCTAGGTCAATATTATTTGGACTCTACAATGCTATTTTCTTAAATCATGTCTTTTCCACCCACTGACACAGCATGACTCTGTAATGGACAAAAATACTGTACAAGAAGACAAAATGTAGATTGATTGGGAACATTTTCTTTCTAAATATTTTTGTTTGTTTAAGTTGAAAGAACTTCATTATAAAACAAAAACCAAAAACACAGAAATGAACAACCTTAAATACACAGAAGGCAGAGCATAGCATGCCCACCACACTCCTCCAGAATAATGAACTGTTGTGTTTTGATTGTGATATGTTGACCATTAAAGTTACTACTTATATCACTGCAATTAATGATTATAGCTTTAGTATGTCCATTGTGGGAGCTACCATGGCATAGTGGCTTGAGTGTTGGACTACAATTCTGGAGACCAGGGTCCAATTCTCCACTGGGACATGAAACCCCACTGGGTGACCTTGGACAAGTCAAACACTCTTAGCCTCAGAAAACCGTGTGATAGGTTTGCCTTAGGGGCATCATAGGGTGAAGTTGGAAATGACTTGAAGGCACACAGCAACAACAAAAAGGTTCATTGTATGAACTATATGAAAAAATAAATTCAGTTGGTGCAGACAATACAATCCCATACATGTTTACTCAGAGTAAATCCCATCTATTCAGTCAAGTGTGGTCCATTCTGGTGTGTTTGGGACTGGTGTTGCTGACATCTATATACTGCGGTCCTGTATCTACTTACCTTTGAGTAAGCCCAGTTGACCTCAGTGAGACTTAGTTTTGGTTAGACATGCTTAAGATTGCACCGTAAAAAAGAGAAATCTATTTGGCAATGGGAACAGCATGAAATCACTTATTTTCCTATACAGGCCACAAGCTAAATTTGACAGAAAGCAATATATATTGTATTGCAGTAATCAACACAAATGTTCAAAGAAATAAAATATTTATACTGAATCTCATTTTATGATAACTAACTGATGTCTATGACAGTATAAATGGTATAAAAATGAGACTGAAACTGCTTTACTACAGCAGCCAAAAATGTGATCTCTGAGTTGGAAAGAAGAGTGCTCATCAAATTACTAAGTTACTTGCAGCTCATTCTTTGCAACGTCTAGTTGCATCAGTGTAGCTGACAATCGGCTGGCCAAAAGACTTATCAGACAGAGCACTCGTAGATCACCCTACATATTTTCCTACCATGTATCATTTCTCTATTTTGTGTGCATATCTGTCTGACCAAGGGAACTGCTTATGGTACAGCTTTATTTTCAAACATATGTAATCCTTTGCTGTATCTGTATATAACCTGTATGAGCTGGACTTATTTTGTGAGCATCCAGGAGCACAGCATATGGTGTCCTAAGGATTGGGCATATGAAATGATTCAGTTGCTAATCAAATAATATGCTGCTGAGGAAAGAGTTTCTATACCTGCTTCTACCATATACATTGATGCATCTCAGATCATAATTTGTCTTCTCTCTCTCTCTCTCTCTCTCTCTCTCTCTCTGACATAGTTGAGAAATTTCATACCACAGTAATGAAAGCCACCTGGTAAATGCTAAATAATTCATAAAATGACCACAACAATCAAGCTTATTTTGTACATAGTTCTCTCCCCGACCCCAATTCCTGTTCACATAAACAAATAGAAGTGCCATGCTGTAGAAAAAGAACAACTGGCAAACTATACACTTACAAATGCCAGGCTCCTGCAAAGCAGCTACCCCCCTCTGGTAGCTTTTGAAAAAACAACAACACACCTTTATCCACTTGAAAATGTTGATAAGGCACCTGTCATCAATCTAGACACTTTCCACAAGAAAACTCAAGATAATTTGCTTATACAAGACCACATGTGATGAAACCTACGGTTCTGAAATGCATGTGCAAACCAAGGATGAAGGATGAGATACTGTCATTCCCTGTGTAGATTTATACTGTCATTTGCTTCCTACAGTGTCAACAGCATGACTATACAAACAAACAACACAAGATGATCCACTGTGAGCTGTGTGCACACGCTGGAAATGACAGGTCTGCTGTGATTACTGTTATCACTGCTCAGAAGGGGTTGGGCCTGGGGCGAAGGAGACTACTGGAAGAATGCTAGTATGCATATCTGCATCTGTTAGAGGTGATTTGAGGTGGGGAGATATTTTCAGAGGTGCAGATTCCAGCCTGTACAATCTAAGCTATCATCTCAAGCTAGCCATGCCTTGCCATGTCTGGAACTGGAAATGCTCCCCTTGGGGACCATTAACAGTCTTGTCCCACAGTGGCTTTTAAAGACAAAAGCTGCACATTTCCCTCTTCTGTTGTACTCACTGTCAAAATAGCCTGCAAAGCAATTCATTTACACAGATGCAGTAGAGAACATTTGCTTATCAGAGGCAAAATGCATGCTCAGTAGCCAGATGTTGGATTGAAAGTGTGGGACCAAATGCTTCATTGAAAACATATATTGCACTTATATTGTAAGCTACGTTGGGAAGAAAGGTGATATGAAAAGATGGCAGAAAATATATATCAAGCTAACAGACAAAACTAGCTGTTGATCTAGAACCTCCTGCTTTCCATGCATTTTATATTCATACAGGTACTTTTTAAAAATAGAGGAATTTTATAAATATACTGGTCAAAATCTAATCATTAGTCCCAACTATGCTAAACCCTTTGAATCAATGGAACTTACAGATGTGTTGTCCTAACAAGGACTCATTGATTTAATGGGTCTACACTGACAGTTGGATTTAGTACACAGGTAGAAATCATGCAGCCACTAGATTTGAATTAGAACTCCCAGCAGCCCTCGCCAGTATAGCCAATAGGAGGAATGCTAAGAATTGTGGTGGGTCACACAACTCCTACTCTGGATTGAGTCCATGATCTTCTGAAGTGGAATAGTGAAATCATGAATATATCACATAAAATCATAATATCACAGAGCTGGAAGGAAACACAAAGACCACCTCATCCATTGCCTTGCCATACAGGACTATACAATTAAACCACTCCTGAGATATGACCATTCAACCAGTGTTTAAAGGCCTCTGAAGCAGGTGAGTCTACCACCCTCTGAGTCAGTCTGTCCCACTGCTGAGAAGCTCTTACCATCAAGAAGTATTCCTAATGTTTAGGTAGAATATTTTTTTTCTTATAATTTGAATCCATTGGTTTGTTTTCTAGGACTTTATCAGATGCACAAAATACGGTGTCATAACAACGCCACATAACTGTAAAAGGGCACGCATATCAGAAGATGTCACCCTTTCATGGTTATGTCCCCGCTAAAACCTGTAGTTTTTTATTGATGGCTGAAGCCATCAATAGATCCCCCATGACACTTTTGTGCCGGCATTGGCGGCATGTGAAACCTTGCGCCATTGTACTCACGTCAATGCAGCATCAATGGCTCGTCCAGCGTAAACACTTCCGGGTGAGATCAGCCAGGTAAGTGATGCACTTTTTATGACCCTCTCCAGGTTACTTGGAAGTGTGGGGTTTTTTTAGTGTGTTTAGGTGCTTGGTCTTACTTTTTAAGTGTTTTTGTTTTGTTTTGTTTTGTTTTGTTTTGTTTTTGAATTGCCCGCGCTATGTATTCTTGTGAGAATACGTGAGATGTTGAATGAAGAAGTGAACAGAGCTTCATTCACTTCCTCTTTCATTGCCAGGGAAGCCTTTCCTGGGATTAGAGGTAAGTGTGGTGGGGGGGGGCATTATTTTGCTGGCATAAAAATGGATTTTTTAATGCCAGCAAAATAATGCTTTTAAGGGGCTCGTCTGATAAAGTCCCTAGTCTGTGGAGCAGCAAAAAACAAGCTTGCTGTCAGTCTTCTCCAAGCTAAACATATTCAGCTCCCTCAGCCATTCCTCCTAGGGCTTGGTTTCTAGACCTTTTACCATTTTGGTCACTCTCCCTATTTTGGGCTGCAAAATTTTTATGTTCTGTGGTTCTCAAAAAATGTTATAATACACCTGCTTCTACGTATATCACATGTTTCCAGGGTGCCATAACAGAGTGCAGTCAGTGCCAAAACAAGTAATTAGTTATTGGTATGTCCAGTAAATAAAAATACTGTATACCATATAAGGTATTTGCTGTAATGATTCAATGCAATCTTTAGTTAAAAATCCCAAAGTTCTATTTATAAGCAACTGGTGCCCTCAAATACAAATGCTGAAGAGAAACATCTGGTTACATTAAAGAGATGATGAATTCTTCAGAGGCCTTGCCTGGGAGGTTTCAATTGACTTGAAATATGTCCTTATTTTACATAATTTTGTTCTGGTGTTTTAAAAGTATAACAAAACGTACTTATAATAATTGTACACAAACACACATATGCACACATATATGAATGAAACAGTGAGGCAGTATTTGTAGACCAATATAATTATTCTTTTTGAATATTTTTCAGTAGAAATGAAAAGCTTCAGTCATAATCCCCCTTCGAAGGAATTTGGGTTCTGATGCATAAATTAATATTCACATATTGAAAACTGTTCAAGTGAACAAAAGCATTTTAGAGAAACACAGGGCTGCAATCTGTGTTTCATTCGAAAAGGCGGAAGATCAATTATGAAAGACTCCCCTCCTCCCATTTGGCAATGCTGTAGAGTACAGAAAATGGTGAAAATCACAGAACACCCACACGAAAGAATCAACATCAGCACAAAATAATGGCCTGTACAGTACTTCCAAACAACACTGCATTCAGCTCTGTTCTCTTGGCTAAAGGTTAAGATACTAACCGCAGACAGTTCAGGGGTCTTCTGGATGAGACTGATTATCTAGATCTTTGGCAATCTGGCTTTCAGCCTGGATTTCAAATAGAAATTGGTCACCCTGGGAAGGGTCTGCATTGTGTCCCTTTGTTTCTCTTAGAAGTTTTTGATTCCAACAGCTTGGGTAGCCAGAATCATAGAATCATAGAGTTGGAAGAGACCACAAGGGCCATCCAGTCCAAGCTCCTACCTTGTAGGAACACACAATCAAAGTACATCTGACAGATGGCCATCCAGCTTCTATTTAAAAACCTCCAAAGATGGACACTCCACCATGCTCTGAGGCAGCGCGTTCCACTGTCACACAACTCTTACCATCAGGAAGTTCTGTCTAATGTTTAAGTGGAATCTCTTTTCCTGTAGTTTGAGTCCATTGTTCCATGCCATAATCTCTGAAGCAGCAGAAAACAAGCTTGCTCCATCCTCAATATGACATCCCGTTCAAGTATTTAAATATGGCTGAGTTGTCAAGATGTGTTACACTGATTTCACTCCTACCTAGCTGATAGCTTCTAGTTTATTTTATGGGATAAACAAAATAAAACAAGGTTCCATGTTGTACATAGTACACTATATTTTTAACAGCTACAGAAGAGGTTGTTGTTGTTGTTTTTGTTGTTTTTTGAGATTTTGCTCATGTTAGAGTGAGAATAGCTCTCTATGAGTAGTATCTTATTAGTGACATATGCAAGTGTAAGTTGTGCTGTGGATGCCACATGGACAATGCACAAACAGTTGTACCCAGTTGACAATGGTGGAAGCAGGGTTCCACATGTGAAGCCATTTTGCATGCAGTTATGCATTCACACTGTGATAGTAGTGTGCAAAAATATTTTTTTTCCTAACTCATTTGTCTCTTCCTATTCATTTCCTGAATTCTCTACATTCTCTTAGTTTCTTCCTACTTACCGTAATTCTCCATTAATAGGTCCCAATGTCATGACAGTTACTTTTGTTTTCTAGAACTACGTGTCTCCTACTTTGTTCATCACTATACTTTTTATCATAATGTCATTGCTACAGCTGCTTTGAGATACAAATTTTAGACAACTTTCTTTGTCTTTTAGGGGTATTGTGGTGACAACATGATCCATATGTTTGCATGATCCATAAATTCCCTTTATTTACCTCTGTGCATTGCCTCTGTGCACTGCACATTGCTGCTGTCCTACATGGTAACAACCATGCACATTGGCCACTAATGTGCAAACATTACACTACCTTGCTATTCTGTAAAATGGTTGTGTAATACAAGTGGAACATAACCATATTGGTAGTAGGTTTGCCCAATGTCCCTTATTAGAACAGATGCTCCTTATTTGAGGGCCAGAGAGCTTGTCTCTTACTGGACTGGCAAGTTACTCTTATTGTAAGAGAAGTCCCCTATCTGAAGGGCTGGAAGGCTCTTCCTTTTATATAAATTAAATAAGATGCCCCCCCCCCAAATCCCACATTTTTGGGAGTGGGCCCTTCATAATGACAGAAATGTGTGCATCATATACGTTATGAATGTGGAGCTTATAATTTATGAATTAATTTTAAATACATGGCTAAGTTAACTGAAATCAATACTTTCATTTGATATTCAGGTAGATCACAAGCTTGTTAACAGTTAACGTCTTGATTGTCAACCATGCTTATCGAAAATGTTGGCTGTCCCTTATTGTATTTTGAAAGTACAACACTGGTAAGTGGTTATTTATGCAACATCAGGGGCAGGGCCGGTTTTAGGCACCAGCAGCATCAGCATCCGTAGGGGGAACCATCATTGTGGGGGACCCTGTAATAACCCTCCTCCTGCAAAAACATTATTAGTAAAAATCTGAATATCCTGTACTTTGAATAGCTTAGGTTGAGTTAGGTTACATTTTAGGGCCCCCAAAATAAAGCATTGCAAGGGGACCCAAAATTCCTTAAAGTGGTCCTGATCATGAGTGGGCAAAGTGTAGCCTGTGGGCTGCATGTGGGCCACCAGACCCAAAAGAGTGGCTCCCAAGCTTCTGGAGCACACACACTCCTAGAAAAGCTGAGAGACCCTCACAACTTGAATGAAATAGCCAGCATTTCTTACTGTATCTTGGCATAAGCAATCCTCTGCTTATCACGGCAAGCAAGATGCTCCAAGACCTTCCACCCCCTCCTTCCACCCCCTCGCTGTACTTCCTGCTTAACTTCCTCTCTGTCTGAGATCCCTAATTCCCCAGCAGCAATCTTGTTGATGCCTCCAAATACTCCCACCCCTTCTTCTATGGCCCTTGTTTGAATCCCTGCTTTAAATCCTCTTTGCTCAACCTCCTCCAACAGAAATCTTGTTGGTTCACACCAAACACTCCCACTTCTTTCTGAAAAGAAAATAGTCAGATTTTTTTAAAAAACAAACATACGGTAATTTTATGAAAAGTGTGACCCCTGAGTAGTGTGTCCCCATGCCTGACTGAAAAGTGTGCCCCCGATGCCTGAGTGTGGCCCCCAGGCCTGCTGCAATTGCCCACTCTTGCACTACATAGTACTAATGTAGGGCCTTGGCTTATTTCTCCATTCCAAAGGAGCCATATGAGTTGACAGAAATTCTGAAAGGCTGTTACTGTGGATGCAGCAACAAACAGAAAGTCAGTCAGTACTGGCAAGACTGACTTCTGAATGATAAAGAGGTTAACTGACCTGAAAGTTGGTACTGTATATTCTGGCGTATAAGACGACTGGACGTATAAGACAAACCCCCAATGTTTAAGTCAAAATATAGAGTTTAGGGTATACTCGCTTTATAAGACAACCCCCAGTCACCTGCCCTCCCCGAAGCCACGATCGGGCTCCCCATCGCAGCTTCAGGGAGGGCGGGTGGTGGCTGGAAAGCTTCCCCCCCTCCAGCCAGCCACCCCTCCTGTAGCCTCCCCGAAGCTGGCTGAGGAATTGCAGGGGATGGCTGCCTGGCTGGGGAGAGCTCAGCCTCTCCTGCCCAGCCAGGCTTCCCCCCCCCCATGCAGACTAGCTGGGCGGGGGACATCTTCTCCATGACTAGGTGGGAGGGGAAATAAGGTGGCTAGCAAGCTTCTCCCCCCCAGCCAGCCACCTCTGTCATTCCGAGTCCGAGATGGGGCTGGCACTCAGACTTATCCGGCGTATAAGACGGCCCCTGACTTTTCAGTTGATTTTACAGGCTGAAAAAGTCATCTTATATGCCGGAATATACGGTAGTTCATTTGCTCTGGATGGATCAAGAAGTCCAGGAGCACTGACATTCTAATTGTCTGGCTAGCAAGGTATAACACCCTCTTCCTTGTAGGAAACCTCTATTCATGCTGTTGCCATCCCAGTAAGGTAAATGTAATGTACAACTTTCCTTCCCCTCCACTTCAACCTGGAACTATTCAGTTGTTTTTGCTCCCACCTGCTAAAATAAATGAAATGCTCTCCTGCACTTGCTCTCTGCAACTGGGGTAGACAACAGCTATCTTCCTTCACTTTGTCCCATGTACTTGGATTAACCAATAACAGCCTCTCTGAACAATCATAGGTGCTCTGTGCTGCATTTAAAGAACTTTATGACTAGGTCTATCCATCTGAGAAGATCAGAATTGTGTTCCTTAGCTAGCAACCCATATATGATGCAAGACAAATGCCCTTTGAGTCCAACAGTCATGGAAGGGCCATTCAGGGCAAGAAGGTAATAAATTCTAGCACTCACCTAAGCCAGTCATATTTAAACCGTAAGCTATACAAATGTGGGGGGGGGATCATGCAGTCCATCACTCCTATCCAGCATCAGCAATGTCGGGAGTGCTTTGTGTATTCCTGCATGGCAGGGGGTTGGACTGGATGGCCCTTGTGGTCTCTTCCAACTCTATGATTCTGTGAATGCTGGGAACTGTAGTCAACAACACCTGGGGGCACATGATTCCTAACCCTGATATAAATGCTAAATTTCTGGAAAAGAAACAGCAAAGAAACAAACATGTAAAAACTGTGGGTTTGATTTCCTCTCTCTTCATTCAGTGTTATAGTGACACAAAAGAACTATGGTGACACAGTCACCCAGAGGAACTTTTCTGCTACCACTCCCAGACTGTGGAATGGCCTGTCGGAGGAGATTTGACACATTGACAAACTGGGGATGTTTAAGAGGGCTATTAAGATGGATCTCTTCTGGCAGGCCTTTCCAGATTAGATTGGATGGTTGGCCGTCACTTTCCACTTTACTATTCTGTCATTTTTAAATTGTTTTATGCCTTTTCTTATTTTAAGTTATTTTAATAGTGTTTTTATAGGTAAAATTTGAATTAATTACCATTGTATAGTGGTTTTAATGATGTTATTTTAATGTTTGTAGATTATGGATTAATGTTTTAAATGATGTTTGCTGCCCCGATCCTCATGGGAGAGGCAGGATATAAATAAACCTTATATTATTATTATTATTATTATTATTAGAACTACCTTTATATTTTTCTGTGCTGCTATCTCACAGCCAGCAGAGAACATTAATAACTAGTTCATGGGTGTTGATAGCACTTTTTAATGATTTTGCATACTATTTCCTTTCCAAGCATTTACAAATCCAACTGCGTGAAGCTGACTCCTCCTTTAAATATCCAATGTAGTGTACTTGGACATTCATTCTATCATGCCTTGGCCCAGAAACCTTTTTTAAAAAATACTGAAAAGGAGAAGTAAAGACAATTAAGTTCTGTAGGGCTCTGAAGATTTTTAAAAAATCAATACAGTACAGAGAAATGAACAATGTTATCTGTTACATACCTACAGAGTAGATAAAAGGGGAAAGGAAGAATGTGAAACAGCCATTAAAACTAATTTTCTGCATGTACTTTATTCTTTTTTGTTGCACAGGATGTAAGTGGGTCAAAACACAGTTTAAGAGTTGGCAAAATGTGTGGATTTCACAAATAATATGCAGGTTTAACTAGTAATCAAATTTCTATGTAGCAGTTTTGGCATTTAAGAGAATAGGAATGTTACTTAATGGCATGCTTAGAGTGTAATCAGATGGCCGCTGGAATGATGTCTTGCAACTACAGGATAGCTCAGAAATCTTCCTGTGCAGTAGAATGCAGAGCTTTGGTCTTGGCTTGCCCTGTGTCCTAGCCCTCATGGAAAGATCTGTGCCTCTTGCTTCTCCAGCACTGAAGCATTGCTATCAAAAAGAGGAGAAAAAGAGTATCAACTGATGGACAAAGAGAATTTGGGATCCTGACGATCAAAAACCTTTCTAGCCTTATGTGTCACCATACACTTGACACATAAACATAGCTGGTAATTTTCTTTTGGGATAACAGTTTTGTAAAAGGACAGACCGTTTGACCCAGGAAATTATGGCTTAAATACATGATAGCTGAATTAATTACTCGATAGTAAGTCAACACTCATGTGAATTCCATTCATATAAACATAAACCCAAATTGACATCTAATGTGGTGTAGTGGTTTGAGTATTGGATTAGGTCTCTCAGAGACTAGAGTTCAAATCTATACTTAGACTTGGGAACTCACTGGGTGACTTTGAGCAAACAGCATGCTCTCAGCTTTAGAAGTAATGACAAACCTCATCTGAATAAATCTTTCAAAGAAACCCTATGACAGGGTTGTCATAACTTCAGAGTCAATATGAAGGTTTATACAAACATGGAGGGCAAATTGGATAGGCATCCCAACATTTAATAAATCATTTAACCATCTGGGGGTGACAGTTTTTAAAAACAAATTAAGCTTGCATCTCTGTCAATTGGATGGTTTTTTTTTTAAAGAAAGATATTAAAAGATGGCCCCAGATGTGTATAACAATAGTGGGAAACATCAATGCTATGTAAATAATAACACTGCCAAAACTAAATTATTTCTGCCAAATACATATTACTGTAATTGATTCAAAAGATTTAGCACAGTTGCAAAACCACACCTGTAAATTTCACCCATCAATATAAAAAACTAAGTTTAACAAAGAACTGAGCAGATTAGCTGAAGGGGTGGGGGTGGGTAGTCAGTACAGTACAGTCAGACCCCCACATCCATGGAACCAATATCCACGGTTTCATTTATCTGTGGGTCACAAAATAGGGAACACATAACACAGAGTCATGATGGAAAATGCCTAGAGAGGCATCCTTTCTAGGCATCTTCTAGGTCTTCCAGCACAACTCTATGGTATGTTTTTAATCAAAGTCCTTTATTTTAATTGGGTTTTCTGTTATCTGTGGTTTCTGGTATCTGCGGTAAATCTGGGAACTGAACCCCCGTGGAAATAGGGGTCTGACTGTACAGCGGCTCCTCAGTATCTGCTGGGCTTTGGTTCCAGGACTCCCCTTTGGATACCAAAATCTGTGGATGCTCAAGTCCCATTATATACAGTGGCATAGTAAAATAATATCAAGCCCTTATATAAAATGGTGAACAGCAAGGTTTGTTTTTTGTGATATTTTTTGCCAAATATTTTCAAGTCCTGGTTGGATGGACTCAGAACTCATAGATGTGAAAGGCTGACTGTATACACAATTAAGTCAAACCAATTAAGAACCATAATGTCATATTTCAAGGGAGCCTTAGAAAAGCTATAGGTTGGTGTAAGAGCAATATCTATATCCATGTGACTTCTAAACCAAATGCCTTCTATGCAGGTCCTTCAACAAAAATGAAGGTGTGCAGAGGAGAAGGAAGGGAAAGCCATATAGTGCTAGAGTGAGTTTGGAAGCTATATTTGATGAAAGGTTGTCTTGGAAACAACTTCCATCTATTAAAAGATTAGTTGCTAGGGCAATTTGTCAGCTCCAGAAAGCTTTCTGTAGCCAAGGAGGACAATTACTTGATCCTGTTTTTACAGAGTTCTTCATGAAAGTCTTAGCCTGGTGGTTCTTCACCTTTTCTTTACCAAGGATCCCCTATTAAGGTCTTTCATTGATGCAGTCCTCCAAGACTTAACTCAAGAATAAAAATCCTAAATTTCATCAAATATTTATTTTAAATTGCTCAAGGGTCTTCAGATTTGGACAGAAGGGAGAAATAAGTGAATGCACATACTCCTATTATAATATTTTTATTGGAATCATTCCATACAAAATAAGAAGAAGAGGAGGAGGAGGAGGAGGAACAAAAACAAAAACAACTTGAACAATACCTGATGGCTAACACTCAAATCACATTTGCCCCCAGAAAGATGACTATTAATAATATGTATTTAGACGTGATAGGATAAGCTTAAGAAACATCATAGTGGGCACATTATCTTTAAACACTGGGTTTCAAGTAATGCAATGTGCATAATTTGAAGGGATCTAGATACATAGCTATTCTTCTCCATGAGCAAAATTAGGGGTTTGGATGTCACCAAACTGAAGAATAAATTCATCATGTTACTTTTTTTTTAATTTATTTATTAATTTTTAATTTTTTTATTTTTATTTTTTTGCCCTTTATGCATGGTCATGAGGGAGAAAATATTAAAAATTCTGTTTCACTATTTGGACAAAACACCACAAGTTATTATGACTAACAATCAGATATGTATTACTTATATTGTTTGCCACAACACCTAAGAAGCATTTTTTGTATGATGAAATATGCTGATATCTATGGAACTGCACTGACAGTTAGAAAACTGGTTAAAAACAGGAAGGGCAGATAGGAATAATCATTTCTTGCAATGGAGAGGTGTAAGCAACAGGATCCCTCAGGGTTTTGTATTGTGACCAGGGCTTTTAAAATTATGCATAAACGTCTGGAGTTAGGGCTGAGTACTGAGGTGGCCAGATTTGCCAGTAATGCTAAATTATTTAGTATAGTATGAACAAAAAAGAGATTGTGATGAGCTCCAAAAGGATCCCAGCAAACTAGGAGCATGGTCAGCAATATGATAGATGAGATTCAGTTTCAAAAGTACAAAATGATGAATACTGGACTTAAAAATCCCATATTCACATAAACACTACAGCAGCTGACCAAGGACCCTGAAACTGAGATAAACAGTTCAATGAAATATCAAGTAGCCGGCCCATTGTTTTTAGCAGAGGGGTGGTGTATAAATAAATATTATTATTATTATTATTATTAGTCACTTTGCTGCTCCTGTTGTTAAAAGTGTGAGAGAGAGATGGGTGGGGGAGGGAGAGGGAGAGAGTTTAGAGTTCCATGCTGGGCATAATTACAACATCCTGACTGGAAATTCTGACTTGTCCTCCTCACAAAGTGAGCAAGACAATGCAGGGAAAAACAACAACAATTCCCCTTGTCCATGAGATGGTGAGATTTCTTTTTGTCAATCTCTGAGAAATGTTTTGCACTTTTGAGACTGACCTTTGTGCAGTTCTCTAAGATGCACAAAAAAATTAAAATGTAGTAACTGTGGTCTTTTTGCATAGAAGAGTAAAAGTAGTAACATTGTTACTTTGTAATTGATCAGGCTTTTCTTTTTGTGCTTTATTGGCTTTGCAAATGTGTGTTGTTATCTTCACAAAAGTACAAATTTTGTACAAAGATACTCTGTGGAAAATGTGGAAAACATGACCAAAACAAAACAAAAACTTTGATGTAACTGTGCTGAGATGATCTCTCCTGACCAAAATCTCAGCAATGGCATGGTTTTTCCACACTCATCATTGCCTGTGCTGGCTTAAGCTCATGGAAGTTGCCCACCCTAATGGAATATATGGACTGAGATGCCGCAGCGGCCTTAGAATCATTAGAGCTAGGGGGAACTGAAAGGGCCATCTAGTCCAATTTCTGCCAAGCAGAAATATGCAATTAAAGCACTCATGAGAGATGGACGTCCAACCAGGTTTTTTTTTAATTATTATTTTTTTTTGTAGCATAATACAAACTATGTACAATATTATAAGACCTCTAAAGAAGGAGAATCTACCACCCTCTATTCCACTATTGAACAGCTTATTGTCAGCTCTTCCTAATGTTTAGGTGGAATCTTTTTTTCCTTATAATTTGAATCCTTTGTTCCAAGGCACATTCAGAAAGGATATTGACAAATTGGAGCGTGTCCAGAGAAGGGCAACTAAAATGGTGAAAGGTCTGGAAACAATGCCTTATGAGGAGAGACTTAGGGAGCTGGGTATGTTTAGCCTGGAAAAAAGACGGTTTAGAGGCGATATGATAGCCCTGTTTAAGTATTTGAAGGGATGTCACGCTGAGGATGGAGCAGGCTTGTTTTCTGCTGCTCCAGAGACTGGAACACGGAGCAATGGGTGCAAGCTCCAGGAACAGAGATTCCACCTCAACATGAGGAGGAACTTTTTGACAGTCAGAGCTGTTCGGCAGTGGAACACACTCCCTCGGAGCGTGGTGGGGTCTCCTTCCTTGGAGGTCTTTAAACAGAGGCTGGATGGCCATCTGTCGGGGATGCTTTGATTGTGATTTCCTGCGTGGCAGGGGGTTGGACTGGATGGCCCTCGTGGTCTCTTCCAACTCTGCAATTCTATGATTCTAAGTTCTGGTGCCTGGAGCAGCAGAAACAAGCTCACTCCATCATCTACATGACATCCATTCATATATTTAAAGATGACTATCATGTCACCTCTTAGTCTTCTCTGAACCAAAAACTCCCAGGTTCCTAAATTGTTCCTCATAAGGCTTGGTTTCCAGACCTTTGATCATCTTGTTTGCCCTTCTCTGAACATGTTCCAGCTTGTCAATATCCTTCTTGAACTGAGGTGCCCAGAACCAGATGTAGTAAATACAATGGGACTATTACTTCTCTCAGTCTGGACACTATACTCTTGTTGATGCAAGCCTAGAATTGCATTGTGTGCAATTAGTATCTGTTGGCTACATACAGTAAAACCATGCTTCTCTGCATTTCTGTTCAGTTATTTTTGGGTGGTCTCTTAATAAATGTTGAAACTGTTCTTCCATTCAAGGGGAGTACTGGAAGCATTATTATCAGTATGATTTGCCTTTATTATAACATCACATAGACAAATCTAATTGTTCTCATGAACACAATATATCATTGCACATGTGATCTATGATTGGCAGGGATCACATCAGATAAAGGACATTTTAAAAACAGTAGCAGAGCTATAGAATGGAGAAAGAAGCCAGCTGGAAGCCTACCATAAAAATAACACATGGGGAAAAATAAGCAAGGGGGAGATTTTCTTTAAGATGCCTCCACCATAATGCTCTTTTTAACCATATGTGTGTGTTTGTGTGTGTGTGTGTGTGTGTATATAAATTCACGGGTAAAAATTCAGCACAGCTCTACCTGAAACACCCAGGAAAATGCTAGAAAAGGTTATATTTGATCTCAGTTCGATCCAGATTAATTGTCAGAATAGACACTTGCCACTGGAAAACCTCCTTGCTTGTAACCATGTTGACTCCTTGAGTCATATGTATATACAGCACCAGAAGTGTTTTAATTGTCCATTTCTGTAGGGGGAAATATATGTGAAACCATATGGCTTACTTCCTCTAAGTAGGCAACCTGGTCCTTGAAAGTTCTATGCCTGTTGCAAGTGCTCCTTAAATCAGGTGTGAGCCCAAAGGAGCAGGTTCAAGGATCACAGCTTAAGGCTATGAGAACAACCTTCTTTCATGGCAATTTGTATCAAAGGTGCTACAGCAGTTTGCCTTATATGAATGCTTTAAACACCATAGGCTGCTTAGCTAAGGGATTTCAGTACTATTCTTGTTACTATTAGCAGTGCCTAGCCAGAGGTATAGCATTTTTTATTGCTTTGGAGCTTAATGTGTATCACCTGAATTGCATTTGTATTTTGCTTGTGAAGGCCTGACTCCTGAGGCAAACAGAATGACTTTGAGATGCTGATGGTAGCATTTTCAAAAAGAAATTATGCACACAGCTTCTGCTGGAAAGTTACACAGATTGTCCTTTGAGCAATGGCTTCAGAGTACTAACTGCCAACACCCTAGAAAATCCAACTTCCCATTCAGCGTATGGAAGAATTACATTTTTAGACAACTATTCCCAGTGTTCCTCCAGCCTGAAAGGTCAGTGACTGACCATGCTGACTGGGGATTTTGGGAGTTGTAGACCAAAATCATAATTTCTTCCTCGGGGGAAAAAAAGTTCTAGCTTCAACTTGTATAGCATGCTCTTCTACCAGTGTAAGGTACTGTTGCTGAATAGCATACACTCAATATTCTCCAGATTATAGAATCATAGAATCATAGAATCATAGAATTGTAGAGTTGGAAGAGACCACGAGGGCCATCCAGTCCAACCCCCTGCCACGCAGGAAATCATGATCAAAGCATCCCCAACAGAAAATGCAAGGATAGCTTTTTTGACTGTAAGAAAAATCCCAAATTCCATATTAGTGCAATATCTTCAGTAAGCTAACCAAAAGAGTGTATATGTCCATGGCAGCTTCCTTTTCTATGGGCTTGTCTGTACAAGGCTATAAAATGTAGATTGGTGCACACTAATGCCTATTTGGAGCAGCTTGCATTTATCTCCATGATTTTTTGGTAAGATCACAGGCATGTAAAACTATCCATGCTTGTTGTTCAAATGGGCATGCCTACGAATCAAGATGGGGGTGCAAGTGAATTACTTGTTTTTTAATTCCCACCAGTTGCCTCTGCCCAACAGTATTTTGTTGAAAAAAACATATTCAAGGTATCGAAGTGCGATATTCCACTTAAATAAATGGGGGGGAGAGGCAGTTTCATCACCTTATTGCACAATCACTATGGTGAAAATCCAACATGGCAGTTTGAGGCACTTGCCTTCCCAGCAAGCTCCACCCCCTGCACATATCTGACCAATCAGCTTTGCACTTCTGCTCTTATGGGGAATGTGTATCAAAGCGAATCGGTTGTCCCAAACAAATAGGAATGTACATTTTCTTTGAAGGTTTTTTTTTTAAAAAATACAAGAAAAGCCACAAAGGCTTTTCCTGCGGAGTATTTGGCATTTTTGGCCCCCCTCCTTCCAAATACGGCAGATGATATGGATCTCATTTAGACAAATCATATTCTCATCATATAGACAAACCCTAAGAAAGCTTCTTCTCTTTCTCAGGCTGTGCCTTGGGCTCTTCTGTATCTTATGCTTTGGTCTCTGGATCACACCATCTTTTCATATTGCTTGTAACATATACTAAAATTATACTGCCCTGTTCCTCCAACATTAATTTAATTTATGCTGTATGTTAAGGGATAAAATAAGTCAATAGACACTTTGCTTTATGCAGTGAGGTTAAATACATTAATAACAGCAGTTAACCATAGCTGTTAATTTACATGTGATGGAATAAGTGTGAGTAGTTTGTATTTCTTGAAAATGGGGTCTCATCTAACTAACAACCATTGCTTGGTGAAGTCTTCAATAGTTTCTTGCCAGTATTAGTGGTAAAGGAGGATAGACAGTACAATGGGTCTATACACACTGATTTTTGTGCTTTGCCTCAGGTGTTTATTGCTCCAGACTCTTTTGTGAAGTCTTCCAAATGCACTATATGCCTTTGCTAATCTGTGATCGATCTCTTGGTCAATCTTGGCATCTGAGGAGATGATGCTTACCAGGTAGGTGAACTGCTGAACGGACCTGAGCACACATTTGCCGACGGCAATGTGGGGATGGTGGTGTTCGTCCTTTGGTGCAGGCTGGTAAAGAACTTCTATTTTCTTCAGGTTGACTTCCAGCCCAAACAGCTCTGCAGCTGTTGCAAAGCAGGATGTTAGGTGCTGCAGAGCTGCTTCTGTGTGGGCAACAAGGGCAGCATCATCAGCAAAGAGCAGTTCATGGACTAGATAGTTTAGAGTCTTAGTGTGAGCCTTCAGACGGCTTAAGTTAAACAAGCTACCATCAGTACGGTGACATATATAGATGCCATTGTCTTCTTCAAGCTCTGCCATAGCCCTTTGGAGCATCATGCTAACGAAGATTGTAAATAAAGTTGGAGCAAGAACACAACATTGCTTCACTCCATTAGTTATTAGAAAGGGCTCTGAAAGAGCATCGCCATATCTGACTTGACCACGCTGGCCCTCGTGTAGCAAGATAATCATTTTAAGGAATTTGGGGGGACATCCTAGTCTTTCCAGTATCTGCCACAGACGTTTTCTACTCACAGTGTCGAAGGCTTTGGTGAGGTCGACAAATGTTACATAGAGACCCTTGTTCTGCCCCCTACATTTTTCTTGCAGTTGTCTAAGAGCAAATACCATGTCTGTAGTACTCCTATTGGCTCTGAAGCCACATTGGCTTTCAGGGAGAAGTTCTTCTGCAATATCAGGAACTAATCTGTTCAGGAGTATCCTTGCAAGGATATTTCCAGCAATAGAGAGCAGTGTTATGCCTCCTTTATGGATCTGAAACATGGGTCACCTATCGCCACCACTATGACTCCTCGACCACTTTCATCAGCGCTGTCTACGCACAATCCTAAATATACACTGGACTGACTATGTGACGAATGTTGCTGTCCTTGAGCAAGCAGGGATCACCAGTATTGAGGCCATGATATTGAGAACGCAGCTGCGCTGGGCAGGGCACGTTTCTAGGATGGAGGACCATCGCCTCCCAAAAATATTACTCTACGGTGAACTCGCCACAGGTCAGTGTAAGAGGGGCGCTCCAAAAAAGCGATACAGAGACTCCCTGAAACATCTCAGGCTCAGCCAAATTGATCACCAACAATGGTCCGCCCTGTCCTCACATCGGGAGGCATGGAGACGCACTATCCACAATGCTGCAGCCTTATTTGAGAACTCACACCGAACAAGTCTTGAAGAGAAACGACAACGCAGAAAGAAATACAACCCAAAAACATCACCCAAGGAGACCTTCTGCTGTGATTTTGCAACTGGACTTGTTTATCTTGGATTGGCCTTTTTAGTCATCAGCGCGCTTGCAGAAAGCGCGGGATGAGTCCTTCCTGAATCTTCGTTTGCGAAGAAAAGCCAGAGAGAGAGAGAGATTAGTGGTAAATAGCACTCTCAGCCTGTATGACCATCCAAAAAAGGTTGGGGAGAACACAGTCGATGGCATTTCAGAAACTGAACTTCACTGCCTATGAAATGGTTAATACATATCAAGGAACAGCAAACAGCAAGTTTGCATATGATAATCACCATAGCAACAGGAGAAAAGACACCTATTTTGGTTTCAAACATCCATAAGAAAAAGCTGACCAGGAAGCTAATAACAGATGTGTTTGAGTGTATTAATATTAACCACAGTTGTGTTCTGTAAAATGAGTCACAATCTTCCTTTTAGGGGGTCCTAATGACCCAGTGTTATGTCATTTGTTCACAGCCACATGTGAAAATACACCACTTTTGTTCTCTCTGTGTGGGATAATTATTAATTATCACTCAGTTTCTCCTCAGTTCCATCGAGAAGGCTGCATTTGATGAAGCAAAGGTTTCTGCATCCCACCTCCTCTGCTGTTTAAGTGTATAGCAAAAGCAACTTGTCTCCTAGCAGCAGGATTTATGTCATTGGTGTCTCTGCAGGGTTGCTTATTCAAAGTCTCATTACAAATTCTCAAACTAAACTGCTTAGCTGCTTGCAGGTTACTTGTGTTTCAGTGTCCCTCAGAATCTCTCCATTTTTCTACACCACAGAAAGAAATGTCTGCACGGCCATCTTACCTTGCTCTCTACACACAATGTAACCCTGGCTAACTATGAAACAATAGACCTCAGTGCTGTTCCATTCCTTGCCCTCCTACCTTTGGTCTTGGCCAAAGGACATTTGTTTCAGTGCATTTTAGGGTTTGTTATTATGCCTTCCCCTTTCAGTTGTGCAGCTTGGTAATTTCAGAGCCTGGACTTAAGGAGACCTGCCCTTTAGATAGCCATGTGTATAACTTTAGTTATGAAGTATACAACATATGCATGTTTTCGCTGCCATTACTGTGCTCCCATGCTTTCCCACTGCTTCTATATTCTTGAGAATGTCCACATCCTCACCCCAAAGGCTGTTTGGTGACTCTGTTTTGTGTTTTTTTTTAAAATTAATACTTTAAGCACATGCCATTTCCCATTTTAATCCTAGTTGCACAACTATGAGCTCAGCTAGACTGGAGAATTGTAGTGAAAAATAGCACCTTACCTCCCTATCGCTGCAGTGCCCATTTGTGCCCACGGCTCATTTGCAAGCTTGCTGGAACAAAATAGTTTGTAGTGTACATCCCGGAAAAAAATGGTGGCCGTGAGTGAGTTGCATCCGGAAAATCACCCTCCATTCTCCCCCCCCCTTTTTTTTAAATGACAGATGTGGGAGAGCTATTTTCCGCTTAAAAATATCTTCATACTTTTGCTCTACCACTTTGCCGCATGAACGATCATACAAAAATGACAACAATGGTGGCTCTGGCACCTTCCTCTAACCCTGCTTTACATATGATATGTTCAACATACAAGTTAAACAGATAGGGTGATAAAATGCAGCCTCACCTGACCTCCTTGCTAATTGGAAACAATTCTGTTTTTCCAGATTCTATCCTCTTGTCCTGAGTACAGGTTGTGCATCAGGACCAGCATTCCTCAACTGGGGTTCCACAAGATACGGCTAGGGATTCCACAAGAAATAGTAATGAGAGTAACGAGACCAGACCTGGGCTTCCCCTCCCCTTCCCTGGTGGCTTCTCCACCTGTGAGGAACACCCTGCTGCGACCATCAAGAGGGGCAGGCAGGCAGGCGGGCGGGCTGTAGTCATGGCTCCTCCTCATGGGCCAGCCAAGGAAGCCGGGCAACAACTGTTCCCGCCTCCACCAGCATGCTCCAAACCCTGCCTTCTTCTTCACTACTGACCACTTTCTCTTTCTGTCTTTTGGAGGGGAGGGTCACTTTTCTGTAGGCAAAAGGGGTGGGTCGCCTCTCAGCCCCTTCCACTCCAGACTCATGGCATACTCCAGACTCCAGACTTGTGGCCACCTCCTGAGGGCGCCCAGGCAGCGCCGTTTCCCTGCTCCTTGGGCCAGTGGAGCCATGGCCAACCTGGGAAGCTCACCTCCTCTGCAAGCGCCTGGAGGACCGGTAGCACCCCCACCTCCTCTGCCCGTGCCCTCTGGGCTCCTCAGGCCGCCCCCTTTCTTCCACCCACCCAGCCTTTTATTGCGTGTGGCTGCTGCTGCCCTTGCTGCTATGGCTGCCCCCGGCTCACCAGGAACCACCGGGGGCTTCCAGGAGCATGATGGTGCCTCTTCCCTGCACAGCCCCAAGTGCGCCCAATGCCACAACCACAGCATGCTCTCAGTGCTGAAGGGTTACAGGCGTTTCTGCTGCTGGTGGGACTGTGGCTGTGCCAAGTGTGCCCTCATCACCAGGCACCAGTGGATCATGGCCACCCAGGTGGTGCTGCACAGGCGGCAGCAGGTGCAGGAGGAGAGCCAGGCCTGGGAACCCCCAGCACAGCCCCTTCCCATGGAAGGCACCGGGAAAGTGGCAGGCGAGGCCGCATGGAAGAAGAAGAGCTTCTGCCCAGAGCTCCCAGGTGGGTGGAGAGGTGGGATTGTGCAGGGGGCTTTTGGGGGGGGGGGTGTTGCAGGGTGCAAAGTCTTCACCAAGTGGTTGGGGCAGGGTTTCTCAACCTCCCCAAGAAGTTGCTAGAAGTTGCACTGGACATGAGATTGAAAAAAGATAACTTTTTTTTTAGCTATACATATAATTTTTAGGCAGGAGTTACTTGAGACCTGAAAATGGCTCCAAGAGTTCTGCCAGAGTAAAAAGGTTGAGATAGACTGATCAGGACAATCAAATGTTGTGGCACATCTTTTTCTTTAAGAGTGGTCCATAGTTTGTCATTATCTCTATAATCAAAGACTTTGCCAGAATCTATAAAACCCCGGCTGGTTTTCTTTTATATGATCATTTTATACTGTATTAGCATTTTAATGTGATGGTTTTAATTGTGTTGTAAAATTTCATTGTGTTTGCTGATTCTTTTTGTGAGCCACCTTGGGTCCCACTCCAGGAGAAAGGCAGCATATAAATGAGATAGATAGATAGATAGATAGATAGATAGATAGATATACAGACAGACTGACAGACAGACAGGCAGGCAGGCAGATACTGTGGTGAGCAGTATGAGCTTCAAAAGCCCCCAAGATACTCATGCCAGCCTTGGTGTTGATGTAAGGTCTATTTGCCATTATCCTCACCACCTACTACTTAATGGAGGGGCTGGGGTGTGGGGTCCTGGATGTCAGACCTGAGATCAATCCCTAACTACACCCCTACTCTTAGAAGTTACCGCCTCCTTAAAGAGTATAAAGCAGTGCTACTGTCTTGCTCTATTCTGAAGGAGTGACAGGTATGGGGTCCTAATGCCACTGTTGTGTTGTTTGAGTAGGTAAGCCAAGGTTCCTTAGCATATGAAGACAAGCAAAGATGGCTGACTGAGAGGCAGAAGTCTTCTTTACAACCAAAGACAGCTCTCCCTGAGGGACTGAGCACTAAAATAGTGATAATTAATATTCATCCTACACAGAGGAAACATAAGTGTCATATATTTCACATACGGCTATTATTAACAAACAACACAACACAATGATTTCTGGCTTCTCCGAGGCATCGTTAACAGATCTTGGGAATAAGCCAGCAAAGTTGTGAATGGCACTGTAACAAACAATATAGAGCAGACCTTGAAGCAAAGAAACTCATACAAAAGCTCTCTTTTCCTGGAGAGAGTGAGCAGCCCTGTAGTTATGCTTTGGCTTCTGGAGTAATATCGAATTGGAAGGTTCATGCAGCTGAGTACAGGAGGAGCTTTACTGGCTGTCAGCTTTAGTTCATCATTCATAGAATATATTTCTTTATTCATGTACTAAAGATCACAGTGTCTGGAACTCGGGGGCTTACTTTAAATAAGTCTGGGTATTCATGACAGCTTGGAGGGAGGCAGGGAATCAGAGCATGTTTTGTGGGAATGTGGCTCCCTGAATCCATGAGATGTGTTGGTGCTATTTGATGATGAAATGAAAGAAATTCTTAACATGCCCCCCCCTCACACAGACATACTTAGGGTAGCTTATGCGGTTCTTCCGCTTAGAATCATAGAGTTGGAAAAGACCACAAGGGCCATCCAGTTCAACCCCGTGCCATGCAGGAATAGCCCAGCGCTATTCAATCAAAGCATTCCCGACAGATGGCCATCGAGCCTCTGTTTAAAAACCTCCAAAGAAGGAGACTCCACCACTCTGAGGCAGCACATTCCACAGTGCCTTCCCTTGACCAATAAAATAGTGAGGTATATTGTCTGAAAGATGGAGACTAGCCAAAGGTCACCCAGAAAACCTTATGGTTGAGTCTAAACTTGACATTGAGTCTCTTTGTTCCTGTGGGCACCTTCATCATTGCACCATAGTGGCTCTTATGACCTTAGACTTCCAGTGGCAATCGTATGTCCAGCAGCTGGGGACCTGGGTAGCTAAACTTCTCCATATTCATGAGCAAGAGGTTTTCCAGGACAGAACAGAACTAATAGCCTTGGACTGGGACCACACAGAGGAAGTTGCTGGGGAGGAGAGGGTCACTTCACATATACAGGAGGAAGACAGCTGGAGAAATGTCACACACAGAAGTAGAAAAACCAGGGATTGTTCTGGCAGCTTGCAGCCACATAATTGATTTGAAGCTCTCTCCCTTATCAAGGACAACGAGGAAGAATAGCATGGACAGACTTCAGGGGCAGAGCAGGGGACCCTGTGAGTACCACTGCAAGGAACACCTGCTGCTAAGCCTTGGGGGAGGCGTGTGGTGGTGGTGGTGGGACTCCTTGCTGAGGAGTACAGAAGCATTGATTTGTGGGCCTGACAAGATGTCTCGGGAGGTGTCTTGTCTCCCAGGGGCAAAGATACATGATGTGATGGAGAGCCTGACAAGACTGGTCATTATCCCTTCCTTTTGGTCCATGTGGGAACCAATGATACTGCAAGGAACAGCTTTCTGAAGATCAAAGAGATTATGAGGCTCTGGGGAGGAAGCTGAAAGAAATGGATGCACAGGTTGTCATCTCGTCTCTTCTGCCAGTTGAAGGGCATGGTCCAGGAAGGGAGAGGAAAATAGCCGATTTAAACAACTGGCTCCTTAGATGGTGTCGCCGAGAACAATTTGGATTCTTGGATCATGGGCTGCACTTCCATGAGGGGGGACTTCTGGCAAGAGATGGGGTGCATCTTACGCCAGTTGGCAGAAACGTTTTTGCCAACAGTCTTAAGAATTTGATCAGGGGGGCTTTAAACTGAGTCATATGGGGGAGGGAGACAGTATTGTGGAAGGCAAAAGGGCTGGAGAAAATAGTCAAACTGTCATAGAGGGAACAAGGCAAACAGTGCAAGGACCCAACAGTGGGAGGCAAAAAAACTTGCACAGGCAACAAGTAAAGGAAACACATGGTCTTAGATGTCACTACACTAATGCACAGACCATGTGAAATAAGCAAGATGAACTTGAACTCCTAGCACAACTCCTAGCACAACAAAGCAAATATGATATAATAGGCATTACTAAAACCTGGTGGGATGAGTCACATGATTGGAACGTAGGAATAGAGGGGTATAACCTTTTTAAGAGAAACAGGCCAAACAGGAAAGGATGAGGAATAGCATTATATGTCAGGCATATTTATACCAGTGAAGAGATCCATGTCATCAATACTGGAAGCCAGGTGGAGAGCATCTGGATAAAAATTAAAGGGGAGGGAAGCAACAGGAAACAACAGGGATGTTATTATGGGACTCTAATACAGACCCCCCCAAGTCAGACGGAGGAATTGGATGATGCCTTTCTAGAACAGATGATCACACATGCAGAAAGGAGAGATGTAGTAGTGCTGGGTGACTTCAACTATCCTGATAAAATTTGCTGGAAATGTAACTCAACCAAAACTCCAAGGTCTAGCAAATTCCTTACTTGCCTGGAAGACAATTTCATGGTCCAAAAGGTGGAAGAGGCAACATGGGGGTCAGCTATTTTAGATCTGATCCTAACCAACAGGGATGACCTGGTTAATGGGGTGCAAGGGGTGGGATCCTTAGGTGAGAGTGATCATGTTCTTTCTCCTGGAGTTTGTTATACAATGGAAAGGAGAAGCCAGGCATATTCAGACATGCATTCTAGACTTAGGAAAGCTGATTTCAATAAACTCAGGGAAATACTGGGGGTGATCCCATGGTCAGGAATACTAAAAGAGAAGAGACTTCAAGATGGATGGGACTTTCTCAAAAGGGAGATACTGAAAGCACAATTTCAAACAGTACCAATGAGGAAGAAAAATGGGAGGTGTCTCAAGAAACCAGGATGGATGACTAAAGAACTTTCAACAGAGTTAAGTTTTAAACAGAACATGTATAGGAAATGGAAAAAGGGAGAAATCACCAAAGAAGAATTCAAACAGATAGCAAACACGTGTAGGAGTAAAACCAGAAAAGCTAAAGTGTAGAATGAGCTCAGGCTTGCTAGAGAGGTTAAGAACAATAAAAAGGGGGGGTTGGGTTATGTCCACAGCAAAAGAAAGAAGGAGGAAATGGTAGGGCCACTACGTGGAGAAGATGGCAAAATGGTAACAGGGAACAGAGAAAAGGCAGAATTACTCAACACCTTCTTTGCCTCAGTGTTTTCAGAAAAGCAAAAGGGTGATCAACCTGAGGATAATGAAACAGAGGAAACAATAGGGGAAATCCAGCACAGAACAGGTAAAGAGGTAGTACAAGAATACCTTCTTAATCTAAATGAATTTAAATCTCCAGGACCGGATGAACTACATCCAAGGGTATTAAAAGAGCTGGCAAATGTAAATCTCAGAGCCATTGGCAATAATCTTTGAGAACTCCTGGAGAACAGGAGAAGTCCCAGCAGACTGGAGGAGGGCAAATGTTGTCCCCATCTTCAAAAAAGGGGGGAAAAGAGGATCCCAACAATTATCATCCAGTTAGTTTGACATCAATACCAGGGAAGATTCTAGAGCAGATCATTAAACAGAGAGTCTGGGCACATTTAGAAGGCAATGCCTTAATCACAAAAAGTCAACATGGGTTTCAGAGAAACACGTCATGCCAGACTAATCTGATCTTTTTTTGTGATAAAGTTACCAGCTTGGTAGATGAAGGGAACGCTGTGGACATCACATACCTTGATTTCAATAAGGCCTTTGACAAGGTTCCCCATGACATTCTTGCAAACAAGCTTGTAAAATGTGGGCTAGACAAGTTAACTGTTAAATGGATTTGTAATTGGTTGACCGGCCGAACCCAAAGGGTGCTCAGCAGTGGCTCCTCTTCATCTTGGAAATATGTGATCAGTGGGGTGCCACAGGGTTCTGTCCTGGGCCCAGTGCTATTCAACATCTTTATCAATGACTTGGATGAGGGAATAGAGGGCATACTTATCAAATTTGCAGATGACACCAAATTAGGAGGAGTAGCTAATACCCTAGAGGACAGGATCAAAATTTAAAATGACCTGGATAGATTGGAGAGCTGGGCCAAAGCTAATAAAATGAAATTCAATAGGGAGAAATGTAAGGTACTGCACTTAGGGCGGAAAAATGAAATGCATAGTTATAGGATGGGGGAGACCTGGCTGAATGAGACTACGCGTGAAAGGGATCTAGGAGTCCTAGTAGACCACAAGTTGAACATGAGCCAACAGTGTGATGCGGCAGCTAAAAAGGCCAATGCGTTTTGGGCTGCATCAATAGAAGTATAGTGTCTAGATCAGGGGAAGTAATAGTGCCACTCTATTGTGCCTTGGTCAGGCCTCACCTAGAATACTGTGTCCAGTTCTGGGCACCACTATTCAAAAAGGATATTGACAAATTGGAGTGTGTCCAAAGGAGGGTGACTAAGATGGTGAAAGGTCTGGAAACCATGCCTTATGAGGAAAGACTTAGGGAGCTGGGTATGTTTAGCCTGGAAAAAAGATGGTTAAGGGGCAATATGATAGCCCTGTTTAAGTATTTGAAGGGGTGTCACATTGAGGATGGAGCAACCTTGTTTTCTGCTGCTCCAGAGACTAGAACATGGAACAATGGATGCAAGCTCCAGGAACAGAGATTCTACCTCAACTTTAGGAGGAACTTTTTGACAGTAAGAGCTGTTTGGCAGTGGAACACAGTCCCTCGGAGCGTGGTGGGGTCTCCTTCCTTGGAGGTCTTTAAACAGAGGCTGGATGGCCATCTGTCAGGGATGCTTTGATCGTGATTTCCTGCGTGGCAGGGGGTTGGACTGGATGGCCCTCGTGGTCTCTTCCAACTCTACAGTTCTATGATTCTATTATTCTATATGGTCCACCAGGGGTGCATCTACACTGTAGAAATAATGCAGTTTGACACCACTTTAAGAGCTGTATCTCCATCCTATGGAATCCTTGGATTTGTAGTTTTACAACATCTTTAGCCTTCTCTGACAAAGAGTGCTGCTGTCTTACAAAACGACAAATCCCAGCATTCTGTAGGCTAGATTGTAAGCTTGAGGGCAGGGAACTGTTTTGTTGTCCTTTTTCTTGTAAAGCGTCATGTACAGTGATGATGCCATAGAAATAGATGATGATGATGATAATGTCAGTTAAAATGGTGCCAAACTGCATTATTTCTACAGTGTAGATGTATCCCAGATGTTACACTGCAATTCCCAGAATCCCCCACTAAGGGGTATGTTAGCTAGGGAATGCTGGGAGTTGCAGTCCAGCATAATCTGGAGGGTCACATAAATTTCATCCATGCCGAGGATGAACAATTTGAGGTCTTCTTTCTTTTCTTTTCTTTTTTAATGCAGCTAATGCTTGAATCCTGCCTTCCCTTCCCTCATTCTTATACACACATACAGACTTCTCACTCTCTCTCTCTGGCTTTTCTTTGCAAACGAGATTCAGGAAGGACTCATCCCGCACTTTCTGCAAGCACGCTGATGACTGAAAAGGCCAATCCGAGATAAACAAGTCCATTTGCAGATTTACCCTTATACTTAATACTTAAAACCCATTTTGAAGCAAGGACCTCTTTCCTGTATAGGCCATTTTTTTGCACCCCAACCCTTTTTGAATGCTTTGTAGCTGAAATAGATATGCAAATTGTCCTTTTAGCCAGGACCAGTTTAAGGAGTTTTGGTGCCCCCTGCAATGCTTTATTTGGGGGGCCCCATATGTTTATCTCAGGTCAATGTAACCTAACCTAATCTAACCTATTCACAGTACAGGATATTCAGGTTATTACTAATAATGTTTCTGCAGGAGGAGGGTTACTATGGTGCCCCCCCACAATGACGGGGGCCCCTGTGACTGCAGGTGTTGCAGGGCCCTTAAACCGGCCCTGCTTTTAGCATGTTGAGATGTGATGCTGAATCCTGTAAATCCACAAAGCATGTCAATCCATGCATCTCAATCAATATTTGCTGCTACAAACGTTTCAGCTCTAAAAGTTATCTACTTGTAACACAGTTTACTGATACATCCATGGTATACAAACATAGCCTGAGGATGACATTAAATATTATTTAGTAGCTAGCAGCTATGTCCTTCTCTTTCTTTACTCAAAAGTAAGTGGAGGGAATCTGATCTGGATCAGAATGCCAGGAAGTGTGTGCGGGGGGGGGGGAGATTGGTAGTGGAAATTGTATGTATGGGGCCTGAGCCAGGTTGAGGCTATAGGGGTGGGGAGCTATCTCCCCTGACACAGACAGACAGACCAAGATTGCTTGCTACCTTTGTAAACTAGCAATAGCATTAGCAATAGCAACAGCATTGATATTGATATTGATATACCACTTATCAGTGCCAAAGCACTCCCTAAGAGGTTTAAAATGTTTTTAGCTAATTGCCCCCAACAAACTGGGTACTCACTTTACTGGCCTATGGAAGGATGGAAGGTTGAGTCAACCGTGGAGCCCTCTGGAATTGTACTCATAAACTTGTGGCTTGCAGAACTGGCGTTTAACCACTGCACCACTAGGGCTCCCTGGTAGTTTGACATGTAGTTTTACCCTGAACCAGTAGTGGGCAAGTGAGCCATGGGAAGCAACCCAGAAAAAGTTAGGTTTGTTTCAGTCCCCTTAAAATCCATGAGACTTAAGTACTTCACTCATTTTGATTTAAATGGGGCTTAAACTTAAATGCCCCAAGTATTTTCTGGAGTGTGCCCACCCACCACCAGTCTCATGTAAGACTGCTTAACACTTATTAAAGAAAAAGGACTGAAGTCGAAGGCTATCATGGCCGGCATCCATAGATTTTCCTTGGGGTTTTTTTCTGGGCTGTAAGGCCATGTTCTGGAAGAGTTTATTTCTGACGTTTCACCTGCATCTGTGACTGGCATCTTCAGAGAATGGTTGGGTAGGAGTGTGTGGGGGATTTATATACTCTGAACCCCTTTTGGTGAGGATATGTAAATATGTGTATTTGAATGGCTAGTTTCTGGTGGAGATATGCAAGGAGGATTAGTGTCTGTTTGGATAATGGTTGGATAATGGTCAGCCAGAAAAATCAACAGTAGCAGAACATGTTATAAACCAACCTGGACACAAAATGTTATTTAAAAACACCGAAATTCTGGACCAGGCCAACAACTATCATGTCAAAATGCACAGAGAAGCTATTGAAATCCGCAAACCCCTGGAACAGGAAAGAAGAAACCCTAAAAGTAAACAAAATCTGGCTGCCAGTCCTGAAAAACACTAAAATCAGAACTCAACACTTGCAAATGAACTCCACCCAGGGACAGGGGGATTTCCAGCAGATAATGGACCATTAACCAACCATTAGCCAAACAGACACTAATCCTCCTTGCATATTTCCACCCAGAAACTAGCCATTCAAACACACAAATTTACATATCCTCCCCAAAAGGGGTTCACAGTATATAACACACACACCCCTGTGCCAGCCACAGATGCAGGCAAAACGTCAGAAATAAATTCTTCCAGAACACAGCCTCACAGCCTGGAAAAAAACCCAAGGAAAATCTAAGAAAGGAGTGAATCAATAGGAAGCATGAGGTCTTCAGATTTACCTCAAGATCCTGTTCCAACCCTGCAAAGAAGCACTAGAGGTGCATCTACACTTTAGAAATAATGTTGTTTGACACCACTTTAACTGCCATGGTTCCATCCTACAGAATCCTGGGATTTGTAGCTTTGTGAGGCACCAGCACTCTTTGGCAGAGAAGGCTAAAGACCTTGTAAAACTACAAATCCCAGGATTCCATAGGATGGTGCTACAGCTCTTAAAGTGGTGTCAAACTGCATTATTTCTACAGTGTAGATGCGCCTTGAGCCACAATAGGTGTCCATCATTGTCAAAACACTTACTTTCTAGCTCACATAGCTTTTGCAGGCTTTCTTGGAACATTGACCCATGAATGCTTGTGCTTGTGGGTCTGGCTGGGATGACTGGGAGGATGTAGACAAGAAGGTTCCCTGCCTGATTCTCGATTGGGAGGAGGTAGACTGGAAGTTTCCCTGCCTGGTTTTCGATTCGGAGGATGTAGACAGGAAGGTTCCCTGCCTGATCCAACTGGGGACCTTAAATTTGTTTCCTCCTGGCCTTGATAGATGCCCCTGGCCTGAACATTTCTTCACAGCTTCCCTTGGTTTTGGTACATGTGGATGTTGCTTGAAACAGGAATTAAATTTTGTACCCATATTACTTTGACTTTTGTCACCACTTTAAGCAGTTTTGTCATGATGCCAGATCCACTTTGGAGAGGGACTGGGCCTGCATGCCCATCGCCCTTAGTTTGGGTTTTCCTTAAGGTAACTTGGGGTAAGGCATTCAGAGACATGCCCAGCTGAGGGACTGTGGAACATGTCTCCTTCCTAGGGGCATCATGCAGTGGTTTTTGCAGGTGTTTGATCCCACTTCTGTCACTCCATGCCCCCTCCAGCAACCAGGCTGGTGAACAGGGGTCTGTTAGGTGCCTTCATGCCTCTCACATCTGATGCCATACTTCTTTTGGATGTAACCAATAAAGCTGTGGACGTTTGTAGTCCAATGTTGCTTATTCTGTGTTGGAGTGCTGGCACCCCACTCTCATTTCTCAAGCTGCAAGTTAAGTCCCACTGAAATCTATGGGACAAGTTATTTGCAACTAACCAAGCATTGACGGACTTAAATGTGACCACCTTCCCCTGGATTCAACACTGTCAGCTAATATAAGAATACATTTTTGAGAAATGAGAGGGACTAGATTTGTTTAATTAACTAATATCCTAGTGATTAATACCCTAAAGATTAAGAAGTTAAAGATAGGTCATCCATCTGAGTTTTTAATACATCCTCTAGTTAGGTGTTTAATACATTTTAGTTAATAATGATTTAGTTAATGCAGTCTGTGATTGATTTAAAATATTACAATAATAGTTTGCTGCTGACTTTTTAAAAATATGTTTTATTGATTTTTTAAAAGTATAAATACAAAGAAAAGAAGGAGTAAGAAAAATATAAAAAGGTAAGTGTGTAGGATATGTATGTGGGCTAGGCATATGCATTAATCTAAACTAATCAGATATCCAAAAGTACATTTTCTAAAGGTCAGCATCTATAAAATACATGTTTATACATAACTAAAGCAGTAAGATCATCTGAACACTGAATGATGGATGGTGAGCAATTTGCTAATACTATTGCTAATAAGGTTAATAATTGATCAGATTATGTTATTTAATTATGAAAACATTCCATAGACTAAAATCTTTGACATAACCTGTATACTATCCATTACCCAAGTTTAAATAATTTTACACTTCACAACAACTTTTAACTGACCAGGTTCTGACAGCTTAAACATTAACATGAAATACAATGTAGATTGCCCAATTGAAATATGTATATATGTGTTACAGCAGCAGCACTAGGGGGGCGCAGAGAGGCCAAACCACATAAGGTGACACCATTGGAGTGGTGGTGGTAGCCTTAGTGATGCCACAGTATGTAATGTTGCTAGTTAGACAGCCTGAATACCCTAAAGGCACTTGTTCCTGTTTGATCTTGGAAGCTAAGCAGAGACAGCTATGGTTAGTACTTGGATGGAAGACTGCTAATGAACATCAAGTGCTATAGGCCTGCACCCCAGGTTCACAGGAAGGAACTGGCAAAACCACCTCTGAGTATTCCTTACTTAAGAAAACCCTATGAAATTCATGGGGTCACTATAAGTTGACGGGCCATTTGAAGGCAACACAGGGATATTGCTATTTAAATGCAAAACTCTTAAAGTACAGTATTTTGGTTCAGGTTGCCTAAAGGAACAGATCATGCTGCATACTCCCAAATCACAAAATGTCCCAGCTTGTATGGTATAGCATGATTAGAATGTGGGTAAAATATAGCTTGCTGGGTGCTAATGATTAACCTATTATTATTATTATTATTATTAAAGTTTATTTCTAGAGCGCTGTACAAAAATAATCAAGGATAAAACAGAATGAAACCTGCCGAAGGCATACAATATAAGTAAAACAATAGACAAAATAATAAAATCAATTAAAACAAGGATAATTACAATTAATAACATCACAGTAAACCCAAGTGACAGAAAAAATAAATGTAAATCAGTCAAAGCTAGGGAATGCCTCCCTGAACAAGGTGGTCTTTAACTCAGATTTAAAAGTGGACAAAGAAGTAATGGCCCATATTTGAGGGGAAAGAAGGTTCCAGAAGTGAGGGGTGGCAAGCGAGAAGGAACAAATCCGGGATGGAGCAGTGGAGATCCTAGGTTGGGACAATAGGCCTTGAGTACTAGAACGAAGGGTACAGGTGGGAATGTAATGAGAAAGAAAGTCAGATAAATAAAGAGGGGTTAGCCCATGCTGGGCTTTGAAAGTTAGCAACAAAAGCTTATATTGGATACGGAAAGGGAAGGGAAGCTAGTGAAGAGAAAACAGCAAAGGGGAAACATGGTCAAAACAGCGAGCGGAGGTAATGATGCGGGTGGCTGAACGTTGAACAGAAATTAATGGGTGAAGATAAGAAAGGGGAAGCCCAGTTAAAAGGAGGTTACAATAATCTGATCAGGAGACCACTAAAGCATGGACCAAAGTCTTGGCAGTGGAGGCAGAAAGAAAAGGACGTATTTTGGCGATGTTGTAAAGGAAAAATCTGCAGGCTTTGGCTGTGGCCTGAATATGGGGAATAAAAGACAGCGAAGAATCAAAAATAAAACTGAGACTGCGGGCTTCCTGGACCGGGTGAATAGAAGTGTTGTCAACAAAAACAGAAAAGGAGGATTGAAGGGAGGACTTAGGTGGAAAAACAAGAAGCTTTGTCTTGGACATATTGAGCTTCAACTGTCGATATCGCATCCAGAGAGAGACAGCTGAAAGACGTGAAGAAACTTGCCGTTCAAGCCCTGAGGAAAGATCAGGGGTGGAAGATATAGTTGGGTGTCATCGGCATACACATGATAGGAAAAACCAAAAGAACTAATAAGTTTTCCTAAAGACAAGGTGTAAAGAGAGAACAATAGGGGACCCAAAACAGAGCCCTAGGAAGCTCCAATGGATAAGGGTACAGGGGAAGAGATCTGAACACTGGTGACCACTGCAAAAGATCTGTCTGACAGATAAGATTTAAACCAGTTAAGAACTGAGTTCGAGAACCCAATGTCAGAAAGTATATCAACTAAAAGACAGTGATCCACAGTGTCAAATGCCGCAGATAAATCGAGGAGAATAAGCACAGGATGGAGACCATTTGCCTTGGCCTGTAAAAGATCATTAGAGATCTTTGTGAGGGCCATCTCAGTGGAATGCCGTGGGCAGAAACCAGACTGGAAAGGATTGAGGATGGAGTTGGCTTCGAGAAACTCAAGGCAGCTCCAAAACTTTAGAAAGAAAAGGGAGAAGAGAGATTGGGTGATAACTAGACTAAGAAGAGGGGTCAAGAGAAGATTTTTTCAAAATAGGGGAAACAAGAGCATGTTTAAAGTCAGAGGGAAAGGAACCAGAAGAAAGAGAAAGATTAAAGACAGAAAGAAGCGAAGGAAGGAAGGAGGGGGCTATAGAGATTAAGAGATGAGGGGGAATTGGATCAAGAGAACAAGTTGTAGGTTTGGAAGAGTGCAGCAAAGTACAAAGTTCATCCAGAGAAACAGGAGGAAACACAGAGAATTGATTAGTTGACAGTTCCAAAAGATTAATGGGGGAAGACAAGTTAGGAAGAACTATTTCAGATCTAATAGTAGTGATCTTAGTGATAAAGTAATTAGCAAAGTCGGTACGGGAAAATAATGAAGAAATGGGGAGGAAATGGGGGGGGGAAGGAAGGTTTTAGCAAGGTGTTGAAGCAGGAAACAGCCGCTGTGGGAACCTCTCGTTGGTGCAGATCAATGATTTAAAGTAGTCCTGTTTTGCTATGGACAAGGTGGATGTGAAAGAGAAAAGAATGAACTTATAATGAATAAAATCGGCCCGCTCCCTGGATTTTTTCCAAAGAAGTTTGGCCGCTTGAGAGCATGACTGGAGGAACTTAACTATGGGAGTAAGGCAGGGCTGAGGCCTGTTCGTAGAGGAGGCCACACAAACAGAAACAGAGGCAAAATTGTCAATAATTGAAGAAAGAGTGGAGTTAAATAAAGACATCACCGAATCAGCGGAGTCCCCAAGAGAGAGGGAAGAGAGGGAAGCATCCAAAGACTGACTAAGAAGACCACAGTTAATAGACTGAAGATTGCGGAAATGGTGCTGAGCAGTATGACAAGGAGGTGGGGTATAGGTAAGAGTAAAAGAAATTAAATGATGATCAGATAATGGAAAATCAGATGCCAAGTAGTCGGAAATGACCTACTTGGCAGCCAAAACTAAATCAAGGCAGTGATCGAGAGAATGGGTTGAAGAGGTAGAATGAGGTTGAAGGCCAAAAGAAGCTAGAAGAGAACTAAAACGAGATGCTGAAGGATTACCTGGGGTTGTCCAGGTGGATGTTAAAGTCACCTAAAATCAATGTAGGTACTGCATCAGATAGAAAAACTGTCAGCCAAGACTCAAAGTCTGACAGGAATTGAGTAGCAGAACCAGGAGGGTGATAGATGACTGCAACCCGAAGTTGCAAAGGAAAAAAGAGTCTGATGGAATGAAATTCAAATGAGGAGAAACAATAACTAGGAGGGATGGAAAGAACTTGAAACTGGCAAGATTTGGACCGTAAGATACTGACCCCACCTCCTCAACCCTCAGGGCGGCTAGTGTGGATAAAAGAGAGACCTCCAAAAGAAAGGGCAGCAGAGGTAGCAGTGTCATGGGCCGGGAACCAAGTTTCAGTTAGAGCAAGGAGGTGAGATGAACTAGAAAGAAGAAGATCATGGATTGCGGTCGCTTTTGAGACTGCAGAACGACAGTTCCAGAGTGAACAGAAAAATGGGAGCTGAGAGATGGGGAGGGGTCAAATAAGAATTAGATTACGGGAAATACATGAAGCCATGGAAAAATAAGGGTTAGGTGCCCAATGATCAATAGATGTAGAAGTGACAATAATAACAACAAAAAGATAACAACAGATAGTACTCGATGACATTGCCTGAACACCACTGTTGCTAGATCCACAAAAACAGACACTGGGGTGAATGCAGCTTCAGAGGCTGGGTGGCTAAACTTGCCTTTGCAGACAGGATGGTCTCTTCTGTCCTGGGAGAGGCTGTTGACGCAGTTCTGCCCTGCCTTTATACCCAAAGGAAACACAGCTGAGTGAGGAAAGGCAGCTCCTGGATCTAAGTCTGCAAAGAGGCAGTTGGAGGCCAAGCAAAAGTCCCCAGGGGAAAATAGACACTGGGGTGACTGCAGTGGACTTCAAGTCAGTGTGGATGAAATAGAACTGGAATAATATGATAATCTCATCCAGTCACAAGAGCATAAAACATAAGATCCCTGCTGAATCAGATTAAAGATTTATTTAGTCCAACATCCTGTTTCCAATCTGTGGTCAACTAAATGCTTATGGGAAGCCCAGAGCAGGACACAAGTACAACAGTACTCTCCTGCTTGTGTTCCTTAGCAAGTGGTATTCCTTCCAAGTGGAGGTAGAATATGGGTCATCATGACTAGCAACCATTAAAAAAACCTAAGAATTTATCAAATCCCCTTTAAAGTCATCATAGTCTGCTGCCACACTGCAGAAATAATGGAATTTGACACTGCTTTAATTGTCATGGCTCAATGTTAGGGAATTCTGGGATTTGTAGTTTTTTGAGATAGTTAGCCTTCTCTGTCAGAGAACTCGGGTGCCACAAAAAACTACAAATCTTAGGATTCCATAGGATGGAGCCATGATAGTTAAAGTGATGTGGCAGCAACCTAAAGTACTGTATTTCTGCAGTGTGGCAGCAGCCTAAATTAAGTGATCCCCAAAACATCCTGTGGTTGTGCATACTTTAATTTAAATCATTCAGCTATGTGTTCCTTGTCTGTCTATGTCTTGGCAAATTCTATAGAGAGATTTTTAGCCAATTAGTTTTTGAAACTGCAATTTTCTATAATTTTGGAGGCATGCTTTTCTACATTAACTGCATTTCTGTAAACAAATAGTTATCTTGCTAAGTATTAGAATTCCAGAGCAAAAATTACTGTTAAAAATTAGCAGGCCTCTGTGCTTGTTATCCCTGTATATGTTCAGCATTTAAAATTTAAGCAGTAATACCTGTGGATTATCTGGGGCTTTTGTATTCCCCTGAACTAATTTTGTTGTCAAGTTTTTGGGTTCTGTTGGGATCCTGTGCCAATCTGAAGAATAGTTTAAGCTGCTTTTATTTTATTATCTCAGCTACTTCTTCCTGCTCAAGCCACATGATAGTTTCACTTGAAAATGCAACATTTACCAAATACTTCAAACTATGGATATAATTATTTAGGGTTCCAAATGCATGCCGTGTAGTGCATGGCTGTCTCTAGATATACAAAGGTATCCATCTGATAAAGAAGCAACTGTAGAAGTTGTATAGTGTAGCAAAATAGGAAATTATGTAAATAGCAGGCATGATAATCAAAATAAGTTAACAAATTAACCCAAATGAGTATTTTTCCTTATTCCTCTGACAGCTAAATGGCCATCTGTTTGATTATTTTCCACTAAGAAATTTTTGACTGCTTTCATTTCCAAAATATTCTTCATGGTACAGTGCTTGAAATATAATTTGATTCAAACAACAATCAGAAGTAAGATAGTAAGAGCTTTTCCTTGGGTTTTTTCCGGGCTGTGAGGACGTGTTCTGGAATAGTTTCTTTCTGACGTTTCGCCTGCATCTGTGGCTGGCATCCTCAGAGAATGGTTTTGTAGGTGTGTGTATGGAGTTTATATGCTGTGAACCCCTGAGGATGCCAGCCACAGATGCAGGCTATGGATGCCGGCCGTGAAAGCCTTCGACTTCACAGTAAGAGCTGTTCGGAAGTAGAATACACTGCCTCATAGTGTGGTGCAGTCTCCTTCTTTGCAGGTTTTTAAGCAGAGTCTGGATGGCCATCTGTCAGTAATGATTTGATTGTGTATTCCTGCATGGCAGGGGGTTAGACGGGGTGGCCTTGTGGTCTCTTCCAACTCTATGATTCTAAGGACTTTTTCAGATGCTCTAAAAAAAACCCGTGGAGGAGGACGCCTCTGTCCCCCTTCCAGCGATTGATTGTGCACGATGCCGTCCTCCTCTCGTCCTTCCTCCATGCTTCCTCCATGCTGGAGGGATGAGAAAAGTATTGCTTTTCATTGATGGAAACTTCCATCAATGAAAAGCAGCACCTTTCTCATCCCTCCAGCACGGAGGAAGCAAGGAGGAAGGACGGGAGGAGGATGGGGCATGCAAAATTGATTGCCGGAAGCAGGATAGCACTGTCCTCCTCTCAACTTCCGCGGGGGGGGGGGGTTAGAGCATCTGAAAATCTCCTAAATCTAAATCCCATTCCCTGATGTCTGAGTGAAAATCCTCATGTGCAGCAGCACAGGATTGCACTGCTTATGCAAGTTTAAAAACTGCTTCCACAATTAATATTGGGCACAATTCTTCTGGCATGTGCAAATGTGCAGTTGCATTCTCAACAGAAGTTGTGCTATTGCAATTATTTCCTCCTTTGATCCTTCAAATGTTTCAGAATTTGGCTCCCAGAATCCCTGACCATTGACCTTGCTGGCTGTTTGGAGGTGTAATCCAGAGCATCTGGAGGACCAGAAGTTGAGAACCACTGTAGATGTCAAAAGGATTAATTGTGCATTAATGAGGATGAACACACAATGGGGAAGAAGAGATAAGTTAGGAGAGGCTGCAGCAGTTTGCTTTTGCTTGAACCTACTGCCCCCTCCTTTCCTCTACCCTCTCCTTAATTAACTGTTTGGAACTCAGTTTTCTACTTTGAACTCAGTTTGCAGCAATTGAAGTAAGCTAAGGGGCAAAGTGGAAGGAGAAGAGAGAAACTAGGATACTTTACAAGCAGCTGAAGAAGTGGGCTAGCAGAGGATTGATCAGGACTGTCCCTGCCTATCAAGATAGTTGGAGGATATGAGGTCACCTGATCGAAGTTGACCTAACAGTAGTGGTGGCAACTGTGCATTAATTCTCCATGAGAGAAAAGAAGACAGTCAAGTTCCTGCTTACCTGGAAGTAAGCCAAATTGAAATCAGCAGGACTTCTGAGTAGACATGTGGAGTAATGCACTGTAATGTTATAGTTACCATTGACCTGAATAAACTGATCGGTAGTGTGTAATGCAGTACCTAGTTAGGCTTTTCTAGAGACAGTATGCTTTTAATGGCCTTGAAAATTATACCTGTTTTCTCAAGTATACAGGGGGTTTTTTCCCCCAAGTCTACCTTCTTCAGAGATTTTTTGGAAGATTAGTTGTAAAATTAGGTATTGATTCCCTCAGTGTTAAGGATGTGGACGTTAGAATCAGTCTAACTGCATAAATGATGAAACTTGATTGTACAGATAAATCTATGATCCTGGTTTCTGGCTTTGTTTCTTGAGTTTAAGAACATTTTCTTCACTGCTGTCATTAAGAAAATTATAGCTCTAGCATGCACATTGCATGCAAAGCTCCTATTGTTAGCACTCAGCAGGAAATAAACTCCCAGTAACTAGGATAATGCAGCATTGTTGGTAAAATAAGTAAAATCAATTTCCCTGCAATCAGCACATTTTTGAACAGATAAATATTTCTGTCATAAACTCATCTTGCAGTATATTTGCAAAGGGATGTCTTGAGAACTAAGTTGCTTTGACTTGTCTTAGTTCTCAAAATATATGACTTAAAGCTTTGGATAGAACTAAACGTGCGTATGTTTAGCTTAATCTCTATACATTTTTCCAAGCAATTTTCAGATGTCTGCTTTGTTTAAAATAGTTATCTGTGCATCAAGATGAAGGTTATGTGAAGCAGATGAAACCAATATCTCAAGAATAGTGTGATTCTGTAATAATGAACATTCTGTTGATTCTTAGATATGATGTGAAGATATATCAAGGTAGCATGGAAAGAGGTTAGTTTTCTGCCGGTGTTACTGCTGGCATGGATAACTGAAATCAATGTGCCACAAAAGAGATGCCAAGATAGTTACATTGGTGCAAGGGAATGTTTGACTGGCGCTTCCTCTGTAACGTACTTAGCAAAATGAAGCAACAGGTGAAGAAGTGACAAGCCAGATGCAGCCCTTAAGGCCGCTTTCCTCAAGACCCTCAGGAAAGGTGAAAGGTGAAGGAAGTCACCTTTGTCAGAATATGGTCCCTGTAGAACGTTAAAAGGATGACTCCTGAACACTTCCCTTTCCCGACAGGAAAGACAAAGAGCAAAAGAAGAGCAAAAGACAAAAGACAAAGAGCAAAAGAAGAGCTCTCAGAAGCTACTATCCCAAGGCCCCATGGAGTGCCAGAAATGCCCCAGACTCAAAACTGGAGGTTCCCAGTTGTCATCATTTGCTTTTGAAGAACAGCTGATTTTTGTGGAGAGGGGGTTGGGGGCACCTGAAGCCTATATTAACAGTTGTTGCCTCTTCCAGAGGTTTCTAGGGGCTTGTCCAAACAGTGAAAATACTCCTCATAGAATTCGAGGAGAATGCCTTTCGTCCAAATTGGATCCCACGGTGAGCTCCCATATTCGGAAGGAGGGGTGCCAAAGATGCCGAATACCGAAATTTTAAAATAATGCAAGGATTCTTGTTGGAATCCTTGCTTGTTGGGACAAACAATTCAGATCACAGCGCATTCCAGATAAAACCAGAAGTGGAAAGCTGATTGGTCAGATATGTATAGAGGGTACAGAGCTTGCTGGCTATGTAGTGGCTGGAACCACCATGTTGGATTTTTGTGGAAGCTATCGTGCACTGAGGCGACAAAACAGCTTTTTTAAAAGCTTTTTTAAGTGGAAGGTCTAACTTCCTCACCTTAGATTTACAGTCGTCCCTTCACATTCGTGGGGGTTATGTTCCACAGACCCCCGCGAATGTGAAAATTCTGAGAATAATGATTGCCCTCCCCCTCCCCCGCCAAAGCAAACATGGGGCCTCCGGATGCCCATAGTCGCTTCTCCCTGCCTCCCCCCTCCCTCCCAAGGCCTTCACGGGGCCTCCAGAGGCCCCATGGTCGCCTTCCCAGCCCTCCCCCTCCCTCCCCCCTCCCCAGGCCTTCATGGGGCCTCCATAGGCACTCCAGAGGCCCCGTGGTCACCTCCTCAGCCTTCCCCCCCTCGCTCCCAAGGCCCCCTTGCTGCCTCTCCCACCCCCCGCCCGGCCTCCTAAGGTGGTGAGGGGGCCTCGGAGGGCTCCCTCGCCACCTCTCCCACTCCCGTCCCAGCCTGCTTCTCTCCACCTCAGAAGCAGCCACAGGGCTTCTAAAGCCCTGTCGCTCTTTTGGGAGGGCGGGGGGGAGGTCCCCTGAAAACCACAAATATTCAAAACTGCGAATGCTAAATTCGCAAATGTGGAGGGGCAACTGTACTGTAAAAAAAAACAACTGTTTGGTGGCAGCAACTTATGGAGAATAAAAATGCAAGTAATTCACTCACAGCCATCATCATGATTCTCAGGCATGTCCATGTGAACATCAAAGATGGATAGCTTCGCATACCAGCTATCTTTAAAAAAAGCCCATGGAGACAAATGGACACTGTTGCGAATCTGCACTAACGCGCAGAAATGAGGATTATATTGCCTTGTTTAGACAAACCCTAGAAAAGGGTTTGGAGGGTTGAGTACAGAAAAAAAGAAGCAGGTAGAACTGGGGTTTCATGCAATCCCAGGATCCCTGGTTTACCAGGAAAGATGTACTGTATGTAGTTAATAGACAGTATTCCACTCATGTGCTTTTCTAGTCAAATAAGGATCCATGGATTCCTTCTTCCTTCTTTTCTTCTTTCTTTCTGGATTTAATTTAATTCAAAGGAGAATAATAAGCAGAGGAAAAATCCAGCTTTCTTTTTTTCTTCCTTTACCCTTTTTATGTTTATATAGAGTTTAAAATACCACCAGTTCTAGTGATACATTGCACTTCAGTATGTGTGTGGGAGTCAGCAATGCATCTGGCTCCTACCTATTGTCTAAATGTCCCAAGATACCTCAGCCAAACATTACGGATTATCATTATTTCAAGCCGGCGGGCTGTCTCCATACCACTGTACTCTTTTATAAAACATGAAGAGTGCCACTCTTGACCTGAGTCAGGGAGGACTTGCAAGGAATAACTTAGTATACACAAAGCAGTGTTATAGATTTTAAAGTCAAAATGTGCCAGTGAATACATACACACACTGAATGGAAAGTTTTCAATTTTTAATAAACCAAGTTCAAATTATGCCTGCAGCCATAACAACATGGGGCTTTGTTCCTTCCAGATCTCACAGGCTGAATAGCATCAAGACTGCTTCGTGAGCATGTTGAAAAATCTCAGAGACACATCCAGGCTTTAAAACAAGTGGCAACAGTCATTCAGTATGTACCACTGTTTCCTTCTGAGTTCAGTCAGGGCCACCACACCTGCTCACAGCCCAGAGCCTGGTTGCCAAAGCAGCTGTCAAAAAAAGAAGAAGCTTGCAAAGGTTTCTTGTAAAGATTTAGTGTTAATCTAGAGAAGAAGAGCAATCAAATGCATGTAACAAAACCCTGACTTCCATGTCTTGCAGAGAAAAGCACCTCCAGAAGTAGAGAAGAAAGGGAGTGGCAATGCTTAATCCACAATGTTTCCCTGACTTGTTTCCTTTCTCAGGTGTGGGAGTCAGGACTGCAGACACATGTTTGCAAGCATGGACATCTTATTCATTTGCAAGCTTAGAATCTTATTGGTTGGGGAAATGATTTATTCACTTATTTATATGCCACCTTTTCCCAACATGGGACCCAAGGCAGCCTACAAAATTTAAAAACAAGATAAACTAAAAACATGATAATGAAAATGTTAAACACAGTTAAACAATTATCACATTAAAATACCATTACATTTTGAAAAGTATAAAATTGGGGGTTTTTTCAATATAATTTTTTTTTAAAAAAAATACAGCATATACCTTGCATAAAACGCTCCCTGCAACTAATTAAACATTAAAAGCCTGTTTGAATAAAAATATCATTGTGTACTGGTGAAAGGAGAGCAGAGAAAGGTTCTGCCTAGCCTTCCATGGACAGGAATTCCACAGGTTGGGTGCAGCCACCGAGAAGGCTCTCTCCTGTGTTCTTACCAGATGGGCAGTAAGATCCCTCAAAGATCTTAAGACCTGGCCAGGTTTGTATAGAGAGGTACAATCTTTCAGATATTATTATTATTATTTGTTATTGTTATTGTTATTTTACCAACCTCTCCCCAAGGCTCGAGGCAGGGTACAATATGGTACGATACAGATAGTCTGGATCGAAGCTATATAGGGCTATTTTATGTGTTGGGTAATGGATTTTCAGCAGAAAAACACTGAGCAGAGGAAGAGGACGAGTACCCTTTCTGTGTTCCAAAATGTACCTCCAGAAGATGTTTTTTCCTTATGAAAAATAGGTGTGGGAGTTTTGTTACATGCATTAATGCGGAATGTTAACAACATGCCCTAAGGATATCTTAGCTGGACTTCACTGTAATAGATTTTCTCCAATATATATTTACATGCAGTCTAACAATATTTCTTGTGGCTTTGATTATTCATCAGCCTTCCTTCTAGGCTTTCAAAAAGCTGTGCATGTGACACTTTTTGCAAGACTGCAGAGTGGTAAATCTGTGTTTGAAGTTAAGAAATCATTACCAGCTCTATAATTTATTTATCAAAATATATTTATAACCTTCCTTCTGTACAAGATTCATAAGCTGGAAAACCCTGAATCTGAGTAGCAGAGAATACTGTTAAGTGAGATGATGTGCATTTGTTTAAAGTTACTATTGTGGTGTCAAAGGGAATTTCCCAGGCTATACACAGATGAAAATAAACAAATTTGTCAGGGTACAAAGAATGGCGCAGCTGGTTTTACCTGTCCAAAGTGGGGCTGAACTGGTGTTTCTTGAAAAACTGTCCATGTCCCGTCTGTCCACCCCCATCACATGAAGCTTTTGACTTCAGCTTTTGAAATTGAATTTGTCTGATTTCCTTTTTAAAGTCATCTAAGCTAGTGATCATCACTGTATCTGTGGCAGCAAACTCCACACATAAATATGGGTTGCCATTGGTCATAGGATATTTGGCCATCCAGATGTTTTGGCCTACAGATCTCATCTTTTTCATCCCAGAATGGCCAATGGTAAGGAACCAAAGGACGTGTAGTCTGAAGCAGAGCTTAGAATGTTACATTTAAGACAAATAGGAATAAAGACATGCAGAAGCCATCTGTAAGTGAGCACAGGTAGGATGGTACTCTGCCTCACCTATCTGCTCTGACGTACAAATTTGGACATATGCAGTTTAAAGCATCAGGAACACAAGACGTGCCCCTCCCTAATCTACCTTAATAGTTACAACAGTTCTGTGAGTGAAGTCGAAGGCTTTCACGGTCGGCAACCATAGATTTTCCTTGTTGTTTTTTTCTGGGCTGTGAGGCTGTGTTCTGGAAGAGTTTATTTCTGGCGTTTAGCCTGCATCTGTGGCTGGCATCTTCAGAAAATGGTTGGGTAGGAGTGTGTGGGAGATTTATATACTCTGAACCCCTTTTGAGGAGGATATGTAAATATGTGTATTTGAATGGCTAGTTTCTGGGTGGAGATATGCAAGGAGGATTAGTGTCTGTTTGGCTAATGGTTGGTTAATGGTCCTTTATCTGCTGGAAATTCCCCTGTCCCTGGGTGGAGTTCATTTGCAAGTGATGGGTTTTGATTTTAGTGCTTTTCAGGACTGGCAACCAGATTTTGTTTACTTTTAGGGTTTCTTCTTTCCTTTTGAAGTTGTCCAGGTGTTTGTGGATTTCAACATTTTGTGTCCCAGTTGGTTTATAACATGTTCTACTACCACTGATTTTTCTGGCTGGCCCAGTCTGCAGTGTCTCTCATGTTCCTCGATTCGTGTTTGCAGTAAACAAACAAAAGTATTGCCTCCGTTAGATGCCCTTTATTCATGACTCAGTTTCTCTAACATAAGCACTGAACAAACTCTATTCAACTAGGGCTTGAGAGAAATCCTTCCCATAATCCTCCAGTTTTTAGCAATTTCTATTCCTGCTACCACAAGAAGGAGTAAAATTAAATCTTTATGCAAAAGAGATTTATAAAATACCAATGGAAGCAGGAAAGATCCACAATAATGGCCATTTTGGTTGGACATCTCCAATAACAAGTCAACCACTGCACACTAACAATTTCTAAAGGGCTTCCCTCCATCTCAGCTGCCATTGATATGGCCTCAGAGGGAGCGAAGAAGAAGCAGGCACAGCTCCATCATACCTAGGCCAAGAAACAGATGAAAAGCCCTCCTTCCATCTCAATTGCCACTGACATGGCCTCAAAGGGAGAGAAGAAGAGGCAATATATGCTGGATCTAATCCTCTGCCATCCCCTTTTCCTTTTGTGTCATTTATTATTTTTTTATTTAGTTATTTATACCCCACTCTTCAACCACAAGGCTATCAGAGCAGCTTACAGATTGTTTTAAGCAATAGCAATTTACACATCTACACTGCAAGAAGCAACTTCCAATGTGTGTTAGCTAATGTCTTAATTAGATTGTAAGCCTGAGGGCTGGGAAGTTTTTGTTGTTCTTTTACTTGTAAAACACCATGTACAGTGAACGTGCTATATATATCACCATCAACATTGGGCGAACAAGCCACATGTGAATCATTCTGGTGAACTCCACACTGCCTCTCCAACAGGCAGGAGATAAATTCTTATTTATACAGGATAACTTAACCAACACTGAATCCCACTTGTGTATAGTTCTGGATATGTTCTAACAAAATCCTGCAGCTTTGGGCATGTAAGGGGGCATGGAACAAGTATTGTTCCACTGTACATCTGTCATCCATGTCTCTAATTCTCCTTCCCATATAGATTTTAACTCCGGGTTCATATAATAGGAACGGTCAATAAGCATGATGTACATTTTAGGAATTGCTCCCTTAAGTTGATTATCTTCTCAAAATTAATTAAGATCTTAGAAGATCCACTTTTCCTAAATCATGTTTTAGCAAATGCATTTATCTGGAATGTTTGTAACCAAGAACAATCAAGGGGTTATAACTTTCCCCCAAGATATCTAGTATTACAGTTGTCCCTTCATATTTGCTGGGGTTTGGTTCCAGGACCTCCCATGGATACCAAAATCTGTGAATACTCAAATCCCATTATATGCAATGGCAAAGCAAAATTTAAATGGTGTCCCTTAGATAAGATGGCAAAATCAAGGTTTGCTTTTTGGATTATTATTTTTTAAAGAATATTTTCAAGCCATGAATACTTAAATCCATGGATACGGAGGGACAACTGTATTAGGAAACCTTTGTCAAACCCAAATCCCTCACTATGCACACCCTCTGTTTTCTCTGTTCTTCAAACTGTTTACCTCCAAAAGCAAATTCTGAGGTACTAAGAATCAGACAGATTGATGCTGGTTCCGAGGCTAGATTTTTGATCCAGTCTTTCCTGACTTACAACATAGATCCTAGACATTTATTTTTATTTTGTCAATTGATTGCTTGGTTAGTGAACCAAGGAGAGTTTTATCATCACATATCATTCTCCTTCATACTTTCATATTCTCCCTAAACATTATCCTCTTCATCATCATTCATGATTACTGGACCCAATTTGCATCAGTTGAAAGGCAAGTGGTGGTCCTTATGTTGCCAAAATGGCACCGCCCATGCACAAAAGAGATATCCCCAAGCTCAGGGAGACCCCAAGTTTGGTCTAAATTTGTGTGTGTGCATAAAACCCAGTGAAGAACTGAACATGGTCGCATCATGTTGTGTGTATATGTGCATACATATAGAAAACTGGAGTTATGGTGAAATTATGTGGCTGGAATCTTGAAAAGAAGTTGTCCACAGGCAACGTTTTGTCAGTGGTCCCACATATTCCTGAAGAAGGTGGTTTTTTTGTGTCAGATTTGTAAAGAGTATTGTTAGTCTAAAAACCAAAGAAATACATTGAATAATCCCAGAGCTTCATTTAATATATATATATATATATTTCCATACAAGTGCCTGTTATGTTGTTCTTGCAATAGATCTTTTTTCTGAAGATCTGTCTATTAAAATGAGAAAACAGGAATCAATATTCTACTCTAAGCTACAAATCAGGGCAGCAGTTGGTTGACTTGACAGGCATGGCAACCCATCAGGGTCTTGCTGTGTCTTCACCTATAACCCAAGGCTACAGACAGTGGGTTGTAAGCCTTCTTCTGCTCCAAGACAGATGTCTCGCTTGTCCATCAAGCAGATTTTCTGAAAATGTGAATTAAGACACACTGTCATTAGGATACAGGTCAGTAAATCAGTGAGCAGCTCACTAGAGTAGGCAACAGAGGCATGGCAGGAAAGGAGGACTGTCAGACTCATTTTGGTTAGTCTGCACTTTATTTGTTCCAAAGCTGGAGGGAGATTAGGCCATGCTAGCTGGGCCTTTTATTTCTTTTATTTACAGCTTTCATCATTTTTACAATACAAAACACGCAGCAGTGAAACAGCAAAAGTAAACATAGGCTGAGATCCTGCATCATCAGATGTAGCTACGATGACAGAGCTCCAAAAAAACATACAGCCTAAGTCAGGCAGTGCCCCAGCTGAAGGATTCCCAAGCTGCCGCAGATCAAGGTGCTGGGAAATGATGACAACAGCACCTCCCATGGGGCATGTTGAGACAGGCAGCTGAAGAGACCTCTTGGGGTCTTCCTACAGCTGCCTGTTTCAATGCCAGGAGAATGGGGTAGTCATACTTACTGTATATGACATGTTCTCAAATAAAGCAGCAGCCTATTTAATTTCACTTAATCATATTTTTAGATTCTGCAGCAAAACAGCCCATTAAACAGCATTATCCATGTTCTTGTATTCTGCCCACATACCTTCTGAATGTTAAATATGCCTCAGATGCAGAAAGCAAAAATTTGATATTCCAACCATCAAAGACTCTGTGTGAACTCATTTGGGGATGGGGAATAGCATATGTGAAATATTTTTGTAGTTTATTGTGTAAGCCAATTTGGGGAATCAATTCTAGTTTGCAAGTTATCTATGGAACAGTTAGTGCTTATATTTCCGATCCCTTCCTTCAAAAAAAAATATTTTTTTTTCCATTTGACAACAGTATTTTGAATATGACTACCAACCATCTAAGGATAATTTATATGTTCTGGCTCCAAAATGTGTTGAAAGCAACTCTGCTGAAATGTGGACAAAATACACTGTAAAGTATGTGACAAAAATGCTGTGGATTTGTGGCAATAAATTTCATGTGCATCATTTTATTGTTCTTTGTGAAGTTGCTCTTTTTAAGACATCTGTTTGCAACATTCACTCAGCCTTAACTAGTGTGACCTTGTCTCCCAGTTAGAATAGTTCTCTGTTTGAAGGGCTGTCCAGGTCAAGACCAGTTTAAACATAACCAATTTTTGCTGTTAAAAAAAAAGATTTTGCCACTTAAAAAAAAACTTACACTGATTCTTATGTTTGTTCTGTATTGTACTGTGTAACAATTTCCATAGTAGAAAAAAACATTACAATGACTAGTAACATATAAATATAGACACGGTGTACATGTGCATGTGTGAATTCCCCATGTCTTGCAAAATATTTAAGAAATCAAAATTCAGGTTGCCAAATATAATTAAATACTGTATATAATCAAATTTAGAATACTGAATATAATGAAAAATGTGGCTTAAGCTCAGAGATGTTGCTACAAGGGGGCTAAATGAGGGCATTTCACCCCCAAAGTAAGTATTCTTTCAGACAAATTGAAATTTTCCTTCAGTTAGCAAAGTTCTAGCATTGCAGAGAGTCAGTGAAAATTGTTCATACCTAGAACTCTTACATTGGCTGTGCTCACATTCCCTTGGTAACTTTGCCTGCTCCCTTTTGTTTGGTTCCTCAACTATATTTCTAAATGTTCAAATGAAGTTTTAAGTTACTGCAATGCTAGAATTTTGTAAACTGACAGAAAAATCATGGGGGGGGATGCTTATTTGGGGGGCAATGCTCTCATTTCTATCTCTTCCCCATCCTGTAGTTACATCCTACTGTAACCTGCCAGTGTGTTTTGGTTTTTGTATAATAAAATTAGCTGTGTTTCTCTGCAGTTCCTTTGAGAAATGGTCAGGAAAAGCTTGCCTCTTGGCCTGACTTGTTTAATCCTGAAAAGTTATATCATATGGATTTCCAGTATGGCTGATGGTGCAGTGTCACCAAAATGTGCTAAATCATTGCCCAGGCCAGTGACTCAAGGGAGTTTTACAATCTTGCTTTAGTAAGGGAGCTTAGTAATAGAACAGCATGAGCCTGCAGCAATGATTCACAAGTAGATAACTTGGCAATGGCCAATTGTTCTCAGATCAGGTGATGGGAGGTCGGTGGGTAGCCTTTTTTGGATCCATTTATTAGCTGAGTCATCCACATCTCTCCATGTATATAATTTATAACAATTCAGCCTGCTGAAGATTTATCTGGCTTGTACAACATCATCATAGATCACTGCAGTGAATAGTAGCAGCTATTACTGAAGGCTGGGCCTCTTTATTCCTCATGAAGCCTGAATGTGAGAAAAATCTATTTTGGTATTAGAGCAGCAAGGAGTGAATGTATATTACCTTGCCTTGAGGGCACTTATGTTCTCTAGGGAAGAATCAGATAGCCATGACTGATTCCTGGTCTGTTGTATAAGCATCTATGTTCTCATAAACAATTAGTGCAAGGAATGACTTACACTTTGTCTGGTCATTGTTTTTATTTTTGGGTGATACAACAGGACAATTTCTTGTTATTGCTGCCATATTTGTTCCTGGATTCTACGTAGATTCTTTACTTGTTTTCCATCCTGATCTTGTTTTCCAGTTTGCCAGCAAACACTTCATCCAGCCTTCTCCTCCTCCTCCTCCTCCTCACCCTCCTCCTCTCCATCTTATTTTATTTTACCAGGTATACCTCAGTTAACAAAGCCTCTGACAGTGAGCTTCTTTTTACGAAGGTTTTTCTTGTCTGCCCAGCTACACCATTTCCTCTCATCCTCTGACTTGCTGAAGGATTTTTTTTTAAAAAAAAACTATCAGTATTGGGAGGGTGATGAAGAGAAAAACAGAGTTTTGATGCTGAGTTGCAGGAATCTACCTGCAGTAAATGCAATAAACAAAAATTGAGCTAAGAAAGAGCAGGATTCTGCTATAGCTGTGGGTACCTACCTAAAATAGGCAAAATAAAACAGCAGCTGTCTCCAGAATCCTTTACTAAGTATGTGTGAACAGCAAGAAAAGAGCAAAGAGGAAAGAAGAGAAGCCTCCCTCAATCGCTACCCAAACATGTTGAGTGGGGGGACATAGATTTATAGGTTTGACCACCAAAATGGAGATCATAAGAAAAGTGGGGCCTGGTGAAAGAAAATAATTCCTGGGTGCATTTTTGAAGAAGCCTTCATGTGGTCTCTAGAAAGTTTAAAATGTTTTTATTTACAGTACTTATGCAACACTTACTTGTCATGTTTTTTCATTTGACATGTGCATATTGTTAGTTCGGAATAAAAAAATTGCTGAAGCATATTGAATTACTCTTCTTTTTGATATAGGAGCCTATCCCTATTCTTTTCATGTAATTTCCTCTAGTATCAAAATTTCTGTTACAGAAGTAGTGATCAACAACACATCTAATTCATTAATTAAGGTATAACTTCATTCATGTCCCACCTTTTTCTTAGCACTGGGATTCAAGGCAGGTTGAAAAAATAAAAACAGATATAGGTAACTGTTCACATAATCAGTAAAAACATACAAAATATGAATATATGATTAACTATCAATAGAATTAATATTCATATTATTTAAAACCTCCATTAGAAAGCAAGCAAAAAAGAATAGTATAGCACCCTTTTTTAAAAAAACCAGTCAGTTCCTAAAGGCATGTCAAAGGAAAAAAAACCTGCTAATGGAAGGGCACCATTTTAGGATCTCTAGAAAGCAAGTTCTAGAACCTGGGAGCAGACAATAAGAAGGCCTTCTTCCCCATTCCTTCCAGATAAGCTTGTGGGGGTGATGGTATGGAGAGAAGGGCCTTTGCTGAAGACATTAACGCCAGGACAGACTCCTGTGGGAAACAAGATCATAGTTTAGATGACTGGACCTGAGCCACATGGGGCTTTAAAGGCAAAACTAGCACTTTCAATTGCATCCCAAAACAGGCTGGTAGCCAAGAGAGCGCTTATAACAAGAAAGTTATATGCTCCCTGTAAAAAACCCCGGTCAATACTCTACCTGCACTTTGGACTAATTGATGTTTCCAAATGTTCTTCAAAGGCTACCCCCACATAAAGCATGTTACAGTAACCCAAACAGGATGCAACTAAGATATGTGTCACTATGACTCCATTTAGATCTCTACAAATGGAGGCAGCTGGTGCACAAACTTTAGCTGTACAAATGTTCTTTGGGCCACCACAGAAGCCTGAGCTTCTAGGTTTAGGATTGTAATCATGAGTACATCGAACCTATGTCTTTAGGGGAAGAATAACTCCATCCAACATGGGCTGAATCCTTATTCTGTTCCTTTTGATTGATGTGGAATTCCTTTCACTTGTCTGGAATAAACTTCAATTTGTTTGACCTCATCCAATCCGGTACTGATGACAGGCACCAGTTTAGAAATGAAAAATTTTCTTGGAGTTAGATGGGAAGGAGAAATAGAGCTGGATGTCATCAACATGCTGGTGGCCGCAGAACCCCAAACTGTATACTGTTACGATAGCACACTAGTACCTCTGAGCATATCAAGAGGACCAGGCAGCAAAAGTTGTAGCAGAGTTGCAATCATCAGGCGAAGAAATGAGCACACAAATACAGATGCTTGTCTAAACTATTCCTCTTTACTAAAGCATATTGTAGTAATATTTACAATGAGTCTGAGACTCCTAGCATACAAGACTACATATTACAGCACAATGTACAGTGTAGTCCTGTCACTGTACAACAGTCTCTGAGAGCCAAGTCAAGTGCAGAGATAGATAATGTGGGGTGATCTAGTTATACAGTACAGATACAGTACGGTCATGGGTTATGCAGTTGGTGGTTCTCACACACATTTTCCCATACAGATAAGACTTTCTTCACATGCCCTTCCCACGTCTGTCTCCCAGACATAATCCAGATATGCTCACCAGCTGCATTTAGACGTCTCATTGCTGGCCCCTGCAGGCTGTAGCATACCACAGTAGCTCTTTATAGTATACATTTCCAGTGATTGTATATCCCAGGACCCTGACATATACAAAGACTGGCAGTCTGTTATTGACACATACAGTTATGCTAAGCATGCAGAGTTAATTTTGTGGACAATGTGCATGCTCATATCTAGTTGACAGTGGCAGAAGTGGAGTTCTTCATGCTGTTGTGCATCTGGGTGCACATCAAAGTTCCTTGAGTACCATGTGAATGTTCATTGCATTTTGATGTTGCACTACATTGCTATTCAGCACCAAGTTTGCTCAGTGTAAGCATAACATTATTCTGCTGACAGATATTCACACTATGCTGAAGCAACGTAGGATCTTGGCCAAACTCTCCCAATAGTTTCATGTACACATTAAGTATTATATAACTGAAAACTTAGGGATCCCACAGTCAATAGCCAAGGGGTCAAAGCAAGAGTCACACATCAAGAAGGAAAGGAACCATTGTAAAATATGGCCCCAAGTCCTATCCAAGCAAGGCAGCCCAGAAGGATACCATGGTTGATGGTACTGAAAGCTTCTGAAAGGTCCAGCAAAAGCAACAGGGACACACTCCCTCTGTCTAGTTACTGGCATATGTCATCCACCCAAGGGATTGATGTCATTTCTAACCAGACTTGAAGTTAGGTTAAAATGGATCTAGGTAATATATCTCATCCAGGAACCCTTGGATCTGGGATGCCACAGCACATTTCAGTAGGAAGTTACTGGAGACTGGCCAATTATCCAACAAAGTGAGTTTCAGAAAGGGTGCTCTTTTCCTCCCAGCAATGGTCTTATAACTTTCTTTAGGCATGTTGGAACCCTGTCTTACATCTGGTATTACTTCTTGCCTTACTGTCTTACCTCTTCACTCTTATTTCTAGTTCCTGTTGATCTGCAGCCTACCTAAAGGACCGACCAACTGTTATGGCATTTCTAGACTTGTGCTGTCCAAAATTCACCCTCCCCCTGGTCTGGGATTAACAGGTTCTTATTTGCTTACCTGTGCTACTGTTGGATTACTACTATTGAATTGCTTAATGATTTGCATGAACCTGCAGGAACTTTAACATCCTGATTGTTATAGTAGTGGTTATAGCAGTGGTTATAGATACGAAAAACTATAGCTCACTAGTAGTACATACTTTGCAGGGGAAAGGTTCCAAATTCAACTTCTGTTGTCTCCAGTGAAAGTGGTGCCAGGCTCAATCTAGACCCCAGTCTGATATCATAAATAACCAGAGAAGTAAGTGGTCACACTCAGTATAAGTGGTCAGGATCACCTATGTCCATCACTTCAACAAAACTTGCCACAGGCTTCTCAGGCTACAGATGAGAAATGTGATGAAGATAGCCCCAGAGATTTTCACAATGTTCCTGACCTACAACTTCTTTTCTCATGTCCTTGTGAATAATTCAGTTCCATTTGAATTTCATCCCTAGAGAATCACAGCCTAGGAGTTAGTAGCCAGGTAGGCATATGGTATGACAGCTGCCTAGGAAACCCGGGTTGCTCCAGAAGAAACAAGTGTCCTGTGGGAGGGAGGAAGAGGATGAGGTATTTACTGAAGTGAACCCTTTCCGGAACTATCAGAGCCTAATCTCTTGTACACCGTCTGCCACCAGTTAATCCTTCCTTACCTTATGCTTTCCCTTTATGTTTTCCCTATCTGATAGGGATTGTAACTGCACCCAGAATGAACCTTGTCACTACAGCACAAATAGAGGCCATAATTAGATCTGGCTGTGCCTACATCAATGCTATATCTTCAGTGTGTGTGGTGGAAGTGGTACAAGGAGGAGGTATAGGAGCCACACCAGAATAGGAGCCAGGAGAGCTTGTAGGCTATCTTCTGCATTGAGTCAAGGTTATACACCTGTCTGTTTTTCTTATAACAGATAAGCTTAGGAGACCAGAGGCAAACTCACACCAAGATACAAGGGGGAAAGCATATGTATACTTAAATGTGGACTTCACTTATGGTGTACTTGCTGAACAAGTTGGATAGAGACCGGGACTTGTATATAGCTGAAATGTATCATTGGCCACTGGCAGGTGAAATGGCTTGATTCTAATTCTGGAGTTCAAACATTATGGATGTTTCAGTGGTTATAATACACAGTGTTCAAATAAGAATTTACTCCAGCTTGCATTGGCTGCCAGCATACTTTTTTAAAAAGTATAGTGTGGCAGAGAGCATGATAGCATCCTGGACATACCAATGCTTTGCTTTTCCCCTGGCCAGGCTGGCTGGGGGATTCTGGGAATTGCAGACTCAAAAAGTAATTCTTCTGAGTTCTCCTTGAAGACTTTCTTTACATTCATAACCATACCTAGCCGGGGACCTTGAAAGTGTCTTCACAATGATACTGTAATGGGGTTCACAGCTTGCAAAACTCAGGAGATTTTGCCTTATTCCTGTAGTGCATAAAGATTACTGAGCACTTTCACAAATCTTCCACAAACAGACATTAAATTTGTGTCTTAATGTTTTTCCCATGCAGGAGGGAGTTCCTAATGAAGGTGTAGAATCATCACTCAGGTAGTCCAAATTTTAAACTATGTAGGTTAAAAATATTTTATGTCAGTGTAAACCTTGATTTGCCACCAAATGTAAACCTGAAAAAGCACTTCATCCTGTCCTGGCTCTCTGCAGAGTGTCATTGTTTGATACTTCTGCCTGCAAATAGGTTTGCTGAAATGAAATTCACATATATCATATATATATATTTTTTGGTGGAGAGGTAAAACAGTTTATAAACATAATGTATGAAGAGGCCCTCAACTATAAAGAAAATCTCTGCTTGTGTACTCTTTTAGGATTAAAATAAAATGTCAAGCAGGGAATATGCTAACCCTGTGCTCTCCATTGTTGCTTTGCTCATATGAAAGGCAATAGGTCTGAAACAGAGAACCTCTTATATATGTGGATGATCTACACGTGGTTCTGGATTCTGATTTTGTTTCCAGGGTTTTGACTCACCTGGAGAGACTCTTGTGCATACAAGGCAAGAGGCACTCCACTTCAAATCCATTGCGTTTCACATGAGCATAGCAACAACAAAGGGGGCAGGGATAGTACATTCCCCTCCTCTCGTTATGGTTTAACCTTTTTGTTGAACACTTGAATAGGGCTAGAGGCTAATGAGCATACCACAAAACTGTAGCCTGAATACCTATGCTTTATCAGTGGGTTCAGAATTGGATCCTTGGAGGGGCAAAGCCATCCCTTCTCTTCTATGATTCTTCATTTTCCTGGAAAGGGAAGAGTTCTCATTAGCTCAGACTTGGGAAGATCCCAGAACTACCCTTCAGGTGTTCCTAAGCATTACTGCACTTGTCAGATCTGGCTGCTAGTCACATCAGTTTTAATTCCCTTGAACATCAAACATCAGATCATTTCCCCTAATACATCATTAACAAACTTTTGCTTTTCATAGAAGATAAAAATTAAAAGAACCCTTTGCCCAGCAGTGCAGTGACTCATCAGAGGAGTCAGAGGGTTTACAGTTTAAACTGACTAATATGGTGCCTGTTTGCTCAGATGTTTCCAGCATACTTTAGCTTAGGCAACCTTCCTGGATAATTTGTTTTTACTTAAATTACAGAAATGTCAGAAATATATTGTAGCCTCCAAAATGTAATTGAGAGTGGAAGAGCCATTGGGCATCAACCAACCATATGTAATATGATTATGCTGAAAAGCCACTTCTGAATACTTATTTCTTCCATGTTATTTATGGAATGGTGCTAATATTTGTTAATTGCTAAGCTCAGTGCTTTTAGAAATATGCTAAAGTTGACAGCTCTGGAGACTGAACTAGTCATGCATCCCTTTGTGTGCATGAACACATGGGAGATGGTGGAACAACATGGGACATGCCAAACATGAGGTTCCCACATCCATCATTACCACATAACACTAATGTGGAGACACAGCCATATCCATAGAATAACTGGCAAAGAAGCTGCTTCATTATTTTTGCACCCATTGCCTCCCCCAAACCTCCACCCAGATCCCTCCAGGCCAGTCTAGGCAGAAGGACCAAGATGAGATTTGATTAGATAAGGTTTGGAGATTTTGTGGAAAGGATAGGAAAGCGTTAGGAACTTCTACTTGGCAATTTCCTGACTTTACATTAGTAGAGAAATATCTGTGTACAGTAATGTGGTTCTCTATTGTGGAAGTCTGTTAAGCTCAATGCTGTTGTTGTTGTGTGGCTTCAAGCCATTTCTGACTTATGGTGACCCTATCCCTATCGTGGGGTTTTCTTGACAGAATTTGTTCAGAGAGGGTTTGCCCTTGTCCTTTTCTGGGATTGAAAAAGTGTGACTTGCCCAAGATCACCCACCAACCAAGCAGAGATTCAAACCCTGGTCTCCCAGTGTCCTAGTCCAACACTCAAACCACTACATCACCCCTGGGTCCAAATATATAATAAAGGGCCATTTATACCATGGTGTTACCTCGGTATGCTGACCATATGTACCGTTTTAAAAGGTACAGTCCTGTTTTTTTTTCATATTTCCCAATTGTCCTGTCATTTTCATAGAAATGTCAATTTTGTCCCATTTTGGAAGTGTGCCAGCTAAAAATTCTGTGTAAACAGCAAGTGGATGCAATCCGTGCAAATTAGCATGCAAAGCAAAACTAGCCAGAAACTGCTGCCCAAACACAGAGAAATGTGTGTGAGAGAGGCACTCTCGCCATTTCCACCAAATACCCCAGCTTCCTTCATGCTGCCTAGGCTGGGACCACTGTTAGAGGCCATCCCCTGCTGTTGCGGGGAGCTTGGACAGCTCAGCTGTAGCAGAAGCAGAGAGTGAGCGAGCAAGTCCTCACCCTCCAGTTGCTGTCAGTGGGCAGACCAGTGCTGGGCTTCAGCCATCACTTGCCTTACTTTATATAGGGTAAGGAGGCACAGGAGAATGGGTATCACTCTCAGCCCCAGAGGGGCTTGACTTTGCCTTCCCTGGCTGGGCTTCTCTTTCTCACGCACCTCTCCTCTGACCTCTCTAGGCATTTTCCAGTACAACTCTGTGATTTATATATATATATATATATATATATATATATATATATAATTATCTTGGGTATGTTACCATTTTCAGTGTGCTGATTGGCTGCTTAGGTGTCAGGATCTGCCTCTCCTCGCAGGACTAGGCCCCTGGCTGCAGCAGACTCAGGCCCTGGCTGTGGGCGTCTTGGAAGAACAAGGCCAAGCTATCAGATGCAGCTGACTGCAATCATGCAGCACACTGGAAGCAGTCAGGGGAACTGCTTGGCATTTGACCCTCAGTCTTGGCCACCACAACATGGTCATCTGTGCTAACTATAGGTGCTCCTTGCTTTTGGGACCTTGCTTTTGGGTTGGGCCTTGGACTTTCTGTGCTGTCTGTAGCTGCTCCTTGGGTCTTGCTTCTGTGCTGTCTGTAGCTGGGCCTTGGGCCTTCTGTGCTGTCTGTAGCTGGCACTTGGGCCTTGTGTCTTGGGCCTTCTGTGCTGTCTGTAGCTGCACCTTGGGCCTTATGTCTTGGGCCTTATGTGCTGTCTGTAGCTGGCACTTGGGCCTTCTGTGCATGGTGTGTCTGTAGCTTCTCCTTGCTCTTGGGTCTTAGGTTGAAACATGTGGAAAGCATCAAGTCCTTTCTAAACATGGTGGTGGAGGGGCTCTTGCATCCTGGCGCATGTGGTATGTTTTTGTGTCTGTAGCATGGGATGTGTGTGTGTAGCATGGGGGGGTTATGTGTGGCATAGAGGTGTGTGTAGCATGTAGGGTGCAGCATGGTGTATGTGCAGCATGGGATGTGTGTGTGTGTAGCATGGCGTTGTGTGTTTGTGCATGGCGGTGGCAGAGGGGCTCTCACATCCTGATGTGCATGGTGTGTGTGTGTAGTGTAGGGTGTGTGTGTATGTGTAGCATGTGGTGTTTGTGTGTTTGTGCAATTGCATGGTGGCAGCAGCGGGGGATCTCGCATCCTGGCACACATGGTGTGGTATGTGTGCAGCATGGTATGTGTGTGTATGCATGGTTGCATGGCGGTGGTGGAGAGGCTCTCGCATTCTGCTGTGTGTGTGTGTGTGTGTGTGTGTGTGTATGCATGGTTGCATGGTGGCAGCAGAGGGGCCCTTGCCTCCTGGCATGCATGGTGTGTGTGTGTAGCGTGGTGTGTGTGCATGCGCAGTTACATGCCAGTGGTAATGGGCTCTCACATCCTGCAGTGTGTGGTATGTGTGTAGCGTGGTCTATGTGTGTGTAGTAATGTGTGTATGTGTGATTGCATGGCAGCAGTAGAAAGGCTCTCATGTCCTGGTGCATGTGGTGTGTGTGTGTGTAGCATGGTGTGTTTGTACATGCAGTTGCCTGGTGGCGGTGGAGGGGCCCTCACATCCTGGCATGTGTGGTGTGTGTAGTGCAGTGTGTGTGTAGCGTGGTGTGTGTGTGCGTACACACAGTTCCATGGTGGCATAGGGGCTCTTGCGTCCTGGCACATGAGGTGTGTGTGGGGTGTGTGTATCTAGCATTGTGTGTATGACTATGTGTCTGTGTGTAGGCGTGGTTGCATGGCAGTGGTGGAGGGGCTCTTGGCATGAAACTAGCCATTATAGTTGATTTGAAAGGTTGTATATTAATGTGTCAAATGATTGTACTCTTGACATGTTTCCTAAGTAGCCAATCAGCAGAGTGGGTACAGAACCATACCAAAGCATTTTATGTGTAGATAACAGTGTATGTTACGCCTGGTATAGCTAGTGTGTTCCTATTTTTTTCAGCCATGGATACGTAACTGAAACCATGGATATTGGTTTTGCGGATATGGGGGAAAACCTGTACAGTGGAGTTAGTATGAATGCACATTGGGACTTCGAAGACATTCTGTGTCTGTGTGCGTTTTTATGTAATTTTGGACAAGAGTGTGTGTGCGTACAAGTACACATTCACTGAATGCCTGCATGGAGCTATTCTCTGTACTGAAAATACTTTGGAAAGCAGCAAATGTTTATAGAAACCACTTCCACTATATAACCATTTGTGGATGGGCACTTGAAACCCCTTCCCCATGCTTTGGAAGAAGATAAGCAAGAGGAGGTTGCAAAACCACAAAAGCCATCCCACTCTCCCTTCCTGTGCCTCAGCCACCTCCAGTAGAAAGCATTTCCCTGCTCTCCTCATGTTCCAAATGCCCAAATTCTGATAGTTTGTGATAGTTAGAATTGTGATAGTTAGAAGAGTACCTTTGAACAAATGCTTAGCATCACAAGTAGGAATTTAGATTTACAGAATGAAAAGTATTGATGTAAAGGATTACTTGATTTGTGTTTAACCACTCAGGCTTGAATTTCATTGTTGTTGTTTTTTTAATGTGGGCTAATAACATTTGCAGAACAGCCAATTAGAGCGAAAGTTTACTCTTAAATCACCTTTCAGTGTAGGTGGCCTAAGGTGGATAGTGTGAAAATCTAAATTTATAGAGTTGGCAGAAGGTTTTTCTCCTTAGATCAGAGTTTATGGGATTTATTTCTAGCCTCTGTGGATTTTACTTGCTGAGCATGTACTTTCTCACCTTTTTGATTATATCTTGGAAATCCAAGGTGATATTATCAAAGTACCCTTTCTTTCCCAAACTACACTTGCCCTTTTTACATGATGAAACACTAAGCATTAGAGAGGCAATCGAACTGTGTACCAAAATATGCTGTGTTGGCAGTCCAAGAGCTTATAAATCACATCTTGGCATAATGCGTTTTAAGAAGACCTTTTTAAAAAGTGCACCTCTGGATTATAAGGCTACTTAACATCTTTTTTCTTTTTGTTTTTAAAAAAACACATTTTAATGTATACATGCATTGCCATGTAGGTGCTTTAGAGTAGAAGAGTACCCCGCCCAGCTCTGAAGTACCAACAGCAAGTTGGCCACTTTACATCACAAAAAAGAGAGAAAAGAGGACAATAGACTCCATAAAATTTGCATATGCTTATTTATACATACAAATTCAAATTTAGAAATAATTACCACAGTTTAAATAGAAATACTGTATATCACATTTAACCATAGTGGGGAAGACTGTGACTAGGCCACATCTGCACTGCAGCTATGGAAACTTGGGATTTGTAGTTTGTTGTGCTATTAGAGCTCTCTCATATACTGTAGAAGGCTAAATAGCTCACAAAACCACAGATCCCAGAATTCCATAGCATTGAGCCATGGCAATTAAAGCAGTATCAAACTAGATTATCTCTGCAATGCAAATGCAGCCCAAGTGATTTGTGTGCTGCTCAGTCTGCTATTGACAGACAAAGCCAAGTCACCTAATGTCTTTCCTTATGGTTCTTCTTCTTCTTTCTTTTCTTTTCTTTTTTTAATCAGACTTGGCCTGGGTAGCTCTTTAAACAGAGAATGGCTCAAAAGGCCTATAGAGCAGCCCTCTATAAAGGACACAAGGCCACCCTAATGGCTGATGATACCATCTGATAAAATTTATTGATAGAATCTGTGAGGTTGATGACTGGAGGAAACTGGAACTCTTTCCCCCTCCCAAAGGAGATTCCTGCTATTTCTTCCTGAATGTCAAAACAGAATCATACAATTTTAGAGTTGGAAAAGATGACAAGGGCATCCAATCCCCAGGCTAAATATACCCAGCTCCCTAAGCTGCTCCTCATAGGGCATGGTTTCCAGACCTCCCACCATTTTGGTCACCCTCCTCTGGACACGCTGCAGCTTGTCAATACCCTTCTTGAATTCTGGTGCAGAATAGAGTGGCACTATTATTTCCCTTATCTAGACACTGTATTCCTATTGATGGGGCCTAGAGTTGCTTTGGCTTTTCTGGCTGCTGCATCACACTGCTGACTCATGTTCAGCTTGTGGTCCACTAAGACTCCTAGATCCCTTTTGCATGTACTGCTATCAAGACTAGGGTCATCATCCTATATCTGTGCATTTCATTGTTTCTGCCTAAGTGTAGTACTCTACATTTCTCCCTGTTGGAATTCATTTTGTTAGTTTCGGCCTAGCTTTCTAATCTGTTCAGGTCATTTTGAATTCTGATCCTGTCCTCTGAGGTATTAGCTACCTCTCCTAATTTGGTGTCATCTGTAAATTTGATAAGCATGCCCTCTATTACCTCGTCCAAGTCATTGATAAAGATGTTGAATAGCACTGAGCCCAGGACAGAACCTTGTGTCACCCCACTAGTCACTTCTCTCCAGGATGAAGAGGAGCCATTGGTGACTACCCTTTGGGTTCAGTCAGTCAACTAATTATAAATCCACCAAACAGTGGCATTGTCTAGTCCACATTTTACTAACTTTTTTTCATATATATTTTTATTGATAATAATAATCTTGCTTACATAATTATAATTATAATGATACATACACATATTCATAAACATATTCATAAACATATAATATGTAACACTCTCTCTACTTTCATTCTAACCTCTTCCCAAACACCTTTCCTTCTTTAACTTCTCGTCCTTCTTTCTTTCTTTAAGCCTCCCTACACACTTCTTCTCTCTCTCCATTACACTTCCCCATCTTCAACCTAAACTTACAACCAACCTCTCACTTACGCACACCCTCACGCATACTCTACTCTCTCAATCTGTCTTTCACCACCATCTTTATCACCCAATAATGTATTATTAATTTGACCCTTCTCACCCTTTTCACAACAAATAACATCCTAACTTCTTAACTTCAAATGACTAAAAATGATTTTCCCCATCCTATGACCCGTATGAATAGTTTAAATATATGTTCCCTTTCCATCTTCTAATAACCAAACATACACATATAACGTCAAATTCAATAACCCAATTTCTAACCCAAATAATTTCAACTATGTCAAGCATTAAGATTACATTGTTATAATTGCTCTTATCTTTCAGTACCTTTTTTTTGTTTTCACTTTCTTTCAGTTTAATTATTTTTCTCCACTGTCCTTTTTTTTTTACCAGCTACTTGTATCAAACAATTTTAATCTGTCATCAGTAAATTCTCGTTTATTTTTCACCTTTTCTTCCAATATACATTTTACTAACTTTTTTGCAAGAATATAATGGGGAACCTTGTCAAAGTCCTTACTGAAATCAAGATACACTACATCCACAGCATTCCCTTCATCTACCAAGCTTGTAACTCTATGAAAAAAGAAATAAGATTAGTTTGGCATGAGTTGTTTTTGAGAAACCCATGTTGACGTTTAGTGATCACAGCATCCCTTTCTAAGTGCGTACAGACTGTCTGTTTAATGATCTGGTCTAGAATTTTTCCTGGTATTGTCAGGCTGACTGGGCTATAATTATTTGGGTCCTCTTCCCCTGCCCCTTTTTAAAGATGGGGACAACTTTTGCCCTCCTCCAGTCTGCTGGGGTCTCTCCTGTTCTCCAGGAATTCTCAAAAATTATCCCTGTGGTTCTCAGATTACTTCTACCACTTTGTTCAATACCCTTGGATGTAGTTCATCTGGCCCTGGAAACTTGAATTCACTTAGAGTAGCCAGGTATTCTTGTACTACTTCTTCACCAATTTCTGTGCTGCATTTCCCCTACTGCCTCATTTGCTCCAGTTTACCCAGGCTGAACACTGTTCTCCTTTTGGGAGAAAACTGAGGCAAAGAAGGTGTTGAGTAGTTCTGCCTTTTCTCTGTCCCCTGCTAGCATTTGACCATCTTCTCCACACAGCAGCCCTACTACTCCCTTGTTCTTCCTTTTGGTACGGACATAACCAAAAAGCCCTTTTTATTGTTTTTAACCTCTCTAGCAAGCCTGAGCTGTTTCTGGACTTTACCTTTTTTGGCTTTCTCCCTACACAAGCTGGCTGTTTCTTTGAATTCTTCTTTGGTGATTTCTCCCCTTTTCCATTTCTTGTACATGCCTCTTTTAAATCTTAGCTCAGCAAAAAGTTCTTTAGATATCCATCCTGGTTTGTTTAGACACCTCCCCTTTTTCCTCCTCATTGGAACTGTTTGAAGTTGGTGCCTTCAATATCTCACTTCAAGAAACTCCCATCCATCATGAACTCCCTTCTCTTTTAGTATTCCTGACCAGGGATTACCCCCAGTATTTCCCTACATTTTCTGAAATCAGCTTTCTTAAAGTCTAGAATGTGTGTCTGAAGTGGTGGAAAGCATCAGTTGCCTTCCCAAGCCATAGAATGGCTGCTCAAAAGCACCTCAGGAAAGTTGGATTTCAAGGTTCATTGAAAATTCATTACCATTATGTTCAATTCTTGTTTTAGGCTATTACTTCTCAGTTTAAAAGAAGTGGAAAAAAGGGAGGATTTGTATTTCATATTTCTGCTCTCCTCACTTCTGTGGATGGAATTCCCACTCTAGTCCCATGGTGAAATGTCTAGTTTGGAAATTACTTTGTAGTTCATGGCTACTTCTGTGATGGGGCATATCTAGAGAAGGAAGTATAACACTTGCACAACTTCCACCAGATCTTCAGCTGAGTGCTTTTTACAACAGGTGACGCTGCTCTTAAAAGGGCTTGTTTGTGCAATCATGGCAGAGCTCTCCCTGGGTCGCAACATTTCAGGTATGAAGGTGCAGGTTTGAATTTTCTCCTGTCTACACAGCTTTCTGAATTTACAAAACTGGCATGGCAAAGAAATGGACTCGAACTAGGCTTCTTCCCTCTAGACTCTGAGCAAAAGGAGAGAGAATGTTTTCTAGGAGAACATTCAAGCACAAAGATCTTTGCTCTGCATTCTGAAGTCCAAAGTAAGTTTCACAGCTTAATTCTCCTGAATATGTAAATTGGCACTTATATGTGGAGCTCTTGGCTTTATTGAGACTAAATGATCTAATATTTATGTATTCTGGGCTGGCTTAATGATTTATGCCAAGGACTCTTTTTTAAAAAAATCTATAGCCTAGCCTTTCCTTTCAATGGGGATATATAAAAATAACACTTCAGCCTGCATTCTGAAGGATTTTGCCTATGCTTTGGGGGTTTGGGATTAACCACAGTTATCTATAAACTAGGCTTTCTTTCAATTATGAATGCTATATGTTAGCTGTGGTGCTCTATTACCCACTGGGTGACCTTAATGGCACAGACTATTTTAAAGAATTTACAGCTGGACTGGCTGCTGTGTGCAAAGCGCTGAGAAAGAAGGTAGGCTAATGTAAGTTTTAGGGAGAGCTATTTGTGGATAAAAATGCCTAGAGAGCAGGAATACATTGCTGTGCTCTAAACATATTTTTACAGGTCATCAGAATATGATAGTTTGAAGCAATTATATGGTAAGTACAGTAAAGGATTTTTGAGGATTGACATCATTGTCTAGTCTGCATATTAACAGGTTTACACTTAAGGTAGTATATATTTTTTCCCTATCTACTAATCTTCAAATAAATAGACATATATACTAACATTATGCAATTGCACACAGTTTGAAAGAGAAGCAGGCGTATGATTATTCCTTTTCTATATTCTGCATAGATCTCTTTTTTGAGGTAACTGAGGATGCTAATGTTATGTTGTAATGGCCAGTAAGAGAGTTTATTTAGATGAAGCTGTCAGCTATCGTGGACTGAGTATGGCAATAGAGTCAGAGGTAACTTCATGCATTTACCTTTTCTTGTGGTGAGGTATCAGTGGAGGGGGGTGTTATTACCATACAAAAAGCAACGTTGCTGAGTAGATTTTTTTATTTAATTTGCATCCAAACTTAAGCCCATTATAGGATTTGATATGGCTTACAACAAGTTGTTCAATTGTGAATGCAGGCTGTTGGCATCAGCAGAGGTAGCCCTCCATTACCTACTCTCACTGCCCCCTTCTGATGCCAAAAGATCAGCAGCCCTGGTAGCTTCCATGTCAGTAGAACTGAATTGGCTCCAGGCTTCAGTCTGAAATTTAAAGGGGCTGTCCAAGGTGCTGAACTTTGGGGACAGGGTTACTCGTGTTGGATAACTCCTTTAAAATTCAAATTAAAACCTGGAGTACATTCATTGCTCCACTGCCATAGAAGCCAACAACCTGGGGGCACTCTCCCCCATTCTATTGCAGCCCAGTGGCTCAACAGCATAGTGGCCACAATGGGTTATGTGTTGCTTTGCTGGCAAGCTAGAAGAATATTTGCATCAAAAGAGATGTGCTTATGACTGATTTGGCTTTGTGGCCAAATAGTAGAAATACATCCTTCTCCTAGTCCAAGGCTAAACAAATACATTTTCCTTTTCTTATAAGAGACAATCTAGCAGGCTTTCATGTACATGTGCATTATCTGAATCTTCTTTACATAGTCAATATGTGTAGAACCCCGAGTCTTCAGGGACTGCAGCAGTGGATCTCTCCTTCCAACCCCAATGTCTTCATTAGACTTTTAGAGAGCCCCTGAAGAAACACAACTTATGTTTTTCATGCTATCAGGAATTCTGCTTTTTTTTTTTAACTTAACACCACAGCCATATTCCCAACCCTGCTTTCCACTTGCCTTCAGTTCACACACACACACACACACACACAGAGAGAGAGAGAGAGAGAGAGAGAGTATGAAAACACCATTTGTTACTTGATGCATTTTGAAGTCATACTTTTGCAAAGTAGAAATTTAAGAGAAGATGGAAATACAAACAAATCCTATTGTAAAAACAACATGGCTGCTAGTAATTGTTAGATGTTATTTAGTATCACCATTGACATTTTATGAGTCAATGATAATGCCTTTTTTTTTTTTTTTTTGGCAAGTACTGTAGTAGAAACTTTGTAAAAGCTGCATAGGATTGGTTAAAATCCTGGGAAATTTTGCTAGTGAAGATGGTGGTAAGGGAGCAAACTCAATATTTTTGCCTGGTGTGAGAACTTTAAATGGGAAATTTTAAAAGTGAAACAGATTTTCTTTGAAATTCCTCATGATACAATATGGCAGCTACAGCATCTACGTGGCACAAAAACTTGGTATCCAAATGAAAGATTAGATCTAGAACAAGGTTTTGCCTTTCAAATGAAGAACAATTGTCAGTAAGAGGGAAGCTTCAAGTTTGACCTCTTATGCCCAGTTTGTTTTAATAATGCCTGAGTGCTTCCAGCAATTATTTTGTTTGGAAAATTAATCCAGGGGAAGAAGGGTGATTTGGAAAATAAATACATACTCACTGTCCTTGCTTTTCATAGTCCAATTGCATTACCACTTGTATTCCTTCAGCACTGAAGTAAGGATAATATGCTTTCACATCCTTACCATAATCACCATTGAAAAGATTGCTCCTGCTTTCTTTATACATAACCTTGAAGACAAGATGGTGACATTGTAGTTCAGGATTTCTATTTTAATCAGTAAATATCCACGGTCTCTGACGTTCTCACTGAAGAGTAGTTAGGAAAATTTAGTGTGACTCTGCCTCCCTGTCTGTCCATAGATGTCAGGAACTCAGTAGGAGGCAAAATCTAATGAGGCTGCTGAAGCACTGCCTGTTGCTTGCCGTGGTGAGATCCCTTGTGGTATTTGGACATCCTTTGTTAGAGTAAACTGCAGGGCAGGGTGAAAAGATTTCAAACAAGTATCTGATGATCAATATTATGAGTTCAGAAAGGTGGGTTGCCTCAAGGCTTTATATGCACTTCTTCTTCCTTGCCTCTGATCTCCTTGACCATTATCAAATCAGAGTCAGGGAGATAGATGATTTGGGCAAAACAAGTTCCTTTCTCTTAAGCCTCATGCCCTTTTTGAAGTAGGGGAACTGTACTCCCTGCACCACACTGCATTTGTTTATTGATTCCTTGGCTTCTCCTTCAGCATCACCTTTTCTATAATGTTAAGGATCCTGCTTTATTTGTCTACATTTTGCTTTATACACACCAGGTGGAGTGCTTTGTCTAATGATTTCCACCTTTCAATTTGAAGTTATTACTTTCCTAGGAAAAAAAATCAGCACGAGAGAGACCTGGGGCAATATGATTTAAAATCCTTTGTTTAGGATTTGTATTAGGGCTGATACACTTTTGGCTTGCAAACAACTCTGCACAGTTCTTAAAACACTGCTCTAGCCGAATCAAAGAGCTGTGGAGGGCTGGACTACAGCTTGCAGAAAGATTAGCATGTGTGATGTAACTAATGCATTTTCCACAGATTCTGCTCTGTTTGCATATATGTATAATCTAAACAGATCAGAACTTAAGTTGCTTTGGGAAACACTTGAAATAATAAAAGCATGACAGAACATTTAAGCTCTGTGTGTAAGGTGACTATGTATCCAACTTTTCAGTCCTCATTTGAAGGCCAGTCAGCCCTCTGGTTGAATATATCCTTGCTTTGAAGAGAGGCCTGTTTAAAGATGCAAATCATAAAAATAAACTGGGTCCTTGAACAGGTCATCATCAACTGGGACATTATAAAAGCAGCTAAAAAAGTGGGATGGCAGAGAATTAATCAGGACTGCCCCTGCCCAATTGGGACAGTGGGTGGGTATGAGGTCGTCTGATTGCAGTTGACCTCACCACATTAAGACTAGTTTGGGAACGGAGGAACTTACCATGTAGTGAGCTGAAGGAAACTAAAGTGACTTTATGAGCCACTCCAGTAGAATAAGAATGGGAAAATAGCTTCAAGTGCTCTGTTGGGAAAACCTGATCCCTTTGTTCCCTTTGCCCAGAACAAATACATAAGATCTCAGAAAAGATATTCAGTTACTCTTATTTCATTCTCACAAATGATCCCTGTACAGTATTGCTTATGAGCTGAAGTCCTCAACAGCAAATCAACAACTGAGAAGTAAGTTCCATTGAACATAGTTGGACTTTATAAGATTGGGCTTTGTGTGTTGAGTATGTTTGAAGAACAGGACAAATTCCTTCCTAAGTCTATATTTAGCCATCAGTTCAATCTTTTGCGTGCAAACAAAAATCATCATGGCTAATCCATGGTTAATCCTCTTTATACCACAAGATATCACTAATATCTAAGTAATTATCCAGTTTTCTTTGTAATTATTTGCTACATGAAATTTGCTACTTCTTACTGTAGCTAGGAACTTGGTAGAAGATATTAATAATATTTGGGGGGAAGAATCTCCAGATTTTATATGTATACCTTTAACTTCCATGGCTGCCCATATTTTTTTTAAAAAACCTATGGCCTCTTAGTTTTACTTTATCCATTCCCAAATCCTTGTGATCCCCTTTAAGATGCTTATATACACAAGAAGATCCCCCCTGTAGTCATTTCATCTCCATACTGTATAGTCTTAAGATCATTATTGTGGTTCTCACCAACATAGCAAAGATGTTCTATACCAGTTTCAATCCTGTAGTTCTTCCCATTTCCTTTTCTTAAACATATGCCATGAAGGTAAGAATCTCAAAATGCCAGCTAAGTACTTCAACTTGGCTTTTTACTGTGACATAATTCCTTCCGTCTTGTTCTTAAAATTAAATCTTGACTGCACTGCTGGAAGCCAGTTGGTTTCTCTTGGCATGGCAGCCATGTGTTCTGAACCCTTTACCTTTGGCAAGTATTTTGGTAAATAAACTCTATATGCCTTGCAGTCAAATTGTGGAAGATTGAGACCTGTAAAAACTGATTAAGCCTATTTGCAGTGTAAAATCCAGCAACAATTGTCAATAACTAGAATGAGTAAGTAAAAGAGCTGCTTAAACTCAAAATGTAAGACTTTGACTGACTAATTCTGAAAAGACTAGCAGATTTTCAGTAAGAATTGAATTGCTGCTGTATGGTTTTGTATGATACAGTAGGGCCCCCTTATCCACTGGGGATTAGTTCTGGGGGGGGGGGGCATGGATACCAAAAACCATGGATAATAGTGAACACCATTGAAAATAATGCGACTTCTGATTTAAAATACCATAGAGTTGCCTTGGAGGACACATTTTCTAGGAAGAGAGGACACATTTTCTAGGAAGACTCTATGGTAGGTGTCCTGTTTTGTGTCCTGTGGATAATTGAATCAGTGGATAATGAATCAGTGGATACGGGGGATGCTACTGTATTTTGATATCACTATCATGCTTTACCACGGGGTGGACAACTTGGGGAGCAGGTCAAAGGATCACATTGGGCTTTCAGAAACCACTGGAGGCCAAACATACCCCTTTGCCACCTGAAGTCCCCAAGCATCCCTTGTCCTACCACAAGGAAAGAATGGTAGGGAGTATGGTTTACCCTTAAACATCTTCTTCCTTCTTTAAAACAAGCCCTAGTGTACTTCTTGGAGGATCCCCAGAACACTTGGGTGGTGGTATGCCTACATGTTTTAACATTAAAATGATTCCCTTAAAAGTCCTCTTTTCCTTCTGCTTTCTTTCAGCATGGGTGGAGGCAAATATAGATAGGGAACTTGTATGCATCACACAAGCAACATGTTACTGACCCCAGATCTAGTAGCTTTGAGGTGTGAAGTCAAAAGTTTTCACAGCCAGCATCCATAGGCTTTTGCGGTTTTTTTCTGGGCTTTGAGGCCCTGTTCTAGAAGAGTTTATTCCTGACATTTCACCTACATCTGTGGCTGGCATCTTCAGAGAATGGTGACAGTATGGGTGTGCGGGGTTTATAGACTGTGGGTACCTGTTGAAGAGGATTAGCATGTAAATTTGTGTATTTAGTTGCTGGATGTTCAGCTCTTAGTGTGGGAGGATATGCGAGGGGGATTAGTATCTATTTAGCTCATGGTCCATTGTCTGCTGGGACTGTCCCTGGACGGACTATCATCAGCCTGATAGAGTGGAAACTTTCAAAAGAAGAAACATCCATCCTGTCCAAAGGAGGTAATTGTGCAGTTACCACCACCAGAATCCCAGTTGAAGACATTATCACCCATGTCGAATCTGTCCTCTACCATCTCCCAGGCAGAAGAGATAAGATGAGAAACAGCAAGAATTCTGCAGAAGGCAAAACCACCAGCCAGCAACATAACCAAAAAAGAAAGAAAAGCCATCAAGGATCACAATGCGGACCCAGAAATCATCATTCTCCTAACAAAGGCAATGCCATAGCAATCATGGAAACAGAACAATCCAAACAAAAAATAAAGAAACTCTTGGATCATGCAATATACAAAAAACTCAAGCAAGACCTGACCAACAAAAGCACCAGAATAACAAATACCTTGATCAAGAACTCATCAATCCAGCCAATCACACGCCAGAGTCTATGCAAATCTGAGGCTCTCTCACCAAGACTATATGGACTTCCCAAGATCCACAAGGATTCCATTCCACTCCAACCCAAAGTGAGCACCATTGGATCCCCTACCTATGACATGGCTAAGTTTCTAGCCACTCAATTACAAACCCATATAGGTTAAACCCCCCACTACATCAAGGACTCAGCTCACTTCATAGAGAAAATCAACAATCTTGAACTGAAACCCAGAGACAGACTGATTAGCTTTGATGTGGTCTCTCTGTTCACCAAAGTCCCCAAAATGACACTATGGCACTCATCCAACCAGGGATGGTTTAAGGAATTTGGGGGGGGGGCTGTAACACTTTATTTTTTGGGGGGGATATGTTTATCTAAAAGGCTGCAGAAGCAGAATGTGTGGCAGACTTTAGGTTGATTGTCAGCATTTCCAGGTCTGGATTTGACTCTGTTTCCCCTTTTTGCCCTTGAATTTGGCTCCTGGCCCATCCCTCCACCTCTCCCACAGGAAGACATGGAGCAAGGATCTGCTGGCACACCCCTTACTCCCTGAGGGGGGCACCTGGTTGGTGGAGGGTCTTTCCCTGACATGCGTCTGCACATCAAGAGCCCCTGAGAATCAGCCCTACACTTTCTGACTGCCAGCTTTTTGCTCCTTGAGAGCAAGGTGTGATTCTGACCACTTCTCCTGGCTCCCACTGCTGCTCTGCAGATCCACTTTATATCTCTTCCTCTTGGCAGCCAGGAGAATAAGAGACACCTCTTTCTTGGTGCTGCTGCCCAATTCACATCCAGAGCAAATCTATTGTTGCCCTGTGGGATGGGGAGTCACATTCTTCCAGGGCTTCAACACACAGAAAGAAGCGCGCGCGCACACACACACACACACACAAGTAAGCATGTGTGTCATGCGTCTGGGTGTGTATTTGTCATTCTGTGCCTTCATGTTGATCCCCACTCAGGACAACTGCCTCCTAGGGTTTGCTTGGCAAGATGTCTTCAGAGGATGTTTGTCACCACTGCCTCCCTTGGAAGATGAGAGTACAGTATGCGTTGTTCAGGGTCACCCAGTGGGTTTCCAGTGATGAACAGGGATTTTTCTGGGCTCTGGGTCTGGCCCCCAAATATCAGGGTCTGGGATAGTCCAGACGTAAAACCCCAAGCTGCCAGGTGACCCCTGTGCCTCTGGCAATGGAAATGGGACCTCAGAGGCCTTCCCCCGCCACCAGACAGCTAACCTGGACCTTTGTTGGGGGAGGTCAACTCCTCCAGCTGGACACACTGCACTCTCACAGCCCTTCTATGTTGTCTGGATGGAAATGGATGAAGGATGGCTTTCATCCATTCATCTAAGTGCAGGAGGGTGAGGAAAGAGAATGGAGAGAGTGTGGAGACAGATAAAGAAAGGGAGAGAGAGAGAGAGAGAGAGAAGGAAGGAAAGCAAGCCAAATGTCATCCTTAGTGGTAATGTGGAGCTGACCCACCACATTCAGTATCTGTGGCTGACCTTACTCTGCAGTTTCCTTGAGATGCATAGAGAGGTAGGGGCATGGGAGAAACTTGGGGGGTCCCCATAGTGTCCCTGACAGCAAATGTGGTGTAGTGCTTTGAGCATTGGACTACAACTATGGAGACCAGGGTTCAAATTTCCCACTCAGCCATGCAAACACCCTGTGCAACCTTGGGCAAGTCACACTCTCTCAGTCCCAGAGGAAGGCAAAGGCTTTGATTGTGTATTCCTGCATAGCAGAACAGGGTTGGACTGGATGACCCTTGTGGCCTTTTCCAACACCACGCACCACACAACACTGCCAAGAAAACCCTGTGATAGGGTCGCCTTAGGGTCGCCATAAGTCAGAAATTACTCTAGGCACACCACCACCACCACAACAGCAACAACATCCCTGCCAGGGGTCAAGCAGGAATGCTCTTTCGGGCAGAAGCGGAGCCCCTGCAAAGCCCTTCCCCACCCCTCACCCTAAGAGGAGTCCTTGGCTGGCAAAATGGGAGGTAGAGGAGGGGCCCAGGAGAACCGCAAGGAATCCCCCCCTGGCTCCTTTGCCTGCCGGCTCTCTCTTTCCAGCCTTCCTACATGGCAGCCACAGAGGCTGCAGCTCTGGGCCCAGGATAGGGATGGCCCCTGCTCCTCCTCCTCTACTTGACCCAGTGGGGAGAGGCCTCCCCAGCCACTGCTGGCCAGCTCCCCTTGGAGTTCACCTCCCACCACCTCACCCCATTTCCTCCTGGCCTGGAGAGCCCCAGGGGGTAGGAAGAGGATGCTGGTTGCGACCAGGCTCTGCCCATGTGGGGAGGAGGCAACTGAAAGACGCACTCATGGGGATGGCTAGGTGGGCAGTGGGGTTTTCCAGGCAGGGGTCTTCCTGGAAGCTTCATGGAGCTGAGCCAAGAGGAGAGCAGCCATGACTCAAAGCCCTCTTACCTGCCTGTGAGTCAACACTGCCAGTGGCCACAGCCAGCAAAAGTACGAGCCATCCACCCCTTCATATGTGGGCAGGGGAAGGAAGGAAGAGGTGGCTCCCTGCCTTCCTCGCAGCTGCAGCCTTCTGTGGGAGCCAGGTGCCAGCTTCCACACAAAGCACAGACCCTCGCTCCCACTCATCCAGGTGCGCCTCAAGTGCAGGTGTGAAGAGAGAGGTGGCGATGAAGGCACCAGCCTCTTAAAACTCCCAGGAAGTGCTGGAGTGGGAAATTAGCACACCAGCCCATGAGAGAAATAGATGTGCCCTGTGAGATCTCCTCTCTCTCTCTCTCTCTCCCTCTCTCTCTCTCTCTCTCTCTCTCTCTCTCTCACACACACACACACACTGCAAATTTAAGGGTTCTGCAGTACGCACTGCACGTCAAGGTGTACTTACGGAGGGCTGTGATGCCCGCTGCAGCTGTGGGCCCCTTAAACCAGCCCTGGGGAACACACTTCCAATGGGGGAATGGGAACAATCCCTGGGAGGCTTGGCTCAGGAGTGCAGCATAATGGCCAGTCCTAAATCCAATAGTTGTTGCTTTTTTTTACCTCCAGTACTGGAACTACAGCACAGCTGCCTTGGGCATGGAGCACCTTGGCCATTTCTGGGGATCAGCAGTGGGGCCTTGTTTTGCCAAGAGGAGAATCAGCCGGTGCGGGCCTCCCTCTCCTCCAGCCGGGGCCAAGCCAGCGGGAAACCCAGATGCCTTGGCCTTGACTCCAGGCTCCTCCCCAACCCCAACCCCAGCTTCCCTCCTGGTGTGTGTGGCTCTGAGGCTGATGTCAAAACTGTGGGCAGCTCAGTTCTCCCTCCAGAGGAGGAGGAGGAGGAAGGGCTGGATACACTGTACTCTGAGCCACCAGGTAAGCCTCAGCCAGCCCGATAGTCAGTGTGAGGTTGCAGCGGGGCCCCTTAGTGGCAGTTGGAAGGACAGACAGAGTCCCGGGAGGAGTGCTATTCCCCTAAAAGGCTGAAGTGGCTCCGGAAGGTGGTGGTGGAGGGGGTCTGCCAGAGGCTCGTCTTGGCGGTGGTTGTGTGGGAGAAAGAGGCACAGAGGCAGTGGGTGACTGTGGGGCGGACCCTGCTGTGCAACTGCCTGCAACCTTGTAGCCACCCCACCCCCACATGAGGAGGGAACCACGACAGGGGAGCCTTCGCAGAACAGGGCCCTCTACATAACGGGGGTCCCCATGGTTGTGTGTCCTGCGGGAGCCTTAAATCAGCCCTGCATCCAACAAATGTTTCCAGCAAACATCACAGCCCTATTTGAACATTGCCTCACCACAAGCTACTTCCAGTGAGACAATGGATTCTACGAGCAGAGAGACAAGGTAGCCATGGGAAGCCCTCTGAGCCCTGTGATAGGAAACTTTTACATGGAACACTTTGAAAAGCAAGCCCTGGAAAGAGCACCAAAAAAGTCCACAACATGGTTCTGATATGCAGACGACACTTTCACCACTTGGAGCCACGAAGAAGATTTGGTTGCATTTCTGAACCACTTGAACAGCATTCACCCGAATATCCAATTAACAATGGAAAAAGAAAAGGAAGGAACATTGCCATTCTTGGATGTCCTAGTCATCCAAAAACCAAACCAATGATTACGACACAAGTTATACAGAAAACCTACACACACGGACAGATACCTACACAAGAACTCCAATCATCATCCAGGACAAAAAAGAAGCACAATAAAAACATTGGTAGACCACGCAATAAGGATCTGCGAACCCCACTACCTGGAGGATGAACTGAAACACCTAAACTGGGCTCTACAGGCAGATATTAGGAAAAACAACAGGAGTGAAGAAAAACAACCACCCAAATGGAAGGTATTTTTACCATACATTAAAGGAGTCACAGACAGAATAGGGAAACTGATGAGGAAACACAACCTCCAAATGATGTACCTACCAACCAAGAAAATCCAAGAAATGCTACGCTCAGTGAAGGACAAAAGAGACCATCTCACAGCCGCAGGAGTTTACCGCATACCATGTAGGTGTGGACAAGTTTACATAAACACAGTGTGCAAACACGAATCAAGGAACATGAGAGACACTGCAGACTGGGCCAGCCAGAAAAATCAGCAGTAGCAGAACATGTTATAAACCAACTGGGCACAAAATGCTATTTGAAAACACTGAAATTCTGAACCAGGCTAACAACTATCAGGTTAGAATGCATAGGGAATCTATGAAATCCACAAACACCTGGACAAATTCAACAGGAAAGAAGAAACCTTAAAAGTAAACACGGTTGGGCTACCAGTCATAAAAAACACCAAAATAAAAACTCAACACATGCAAATGAACTTCACCCAGGGAGAGGGGGCTTCCCAGCAGACAAGGGACCATGAGCTAAATAGACACTAATCCCCCTCGCATATCCTCCCACCCTAAGAACTGAACATCCAATAACTAAATACACAAATTTACATGTTAATCCTCTTCACCAGGGACCCATAGTATATAAACCCAACACACCCACACTGCCACCATTCTCTGACGATGCCAGCCACGGATACAGGTGAAACATCAGGAATAAACTCTTCTAGAACATGGCCTTACAGCCCAGAAAAAAAACTCAAAAAAAGCTTTGAGGTGGTTGCCAAACTGAGTCTACACTGTTCTTTGCAGGAGTGGGCTGCAAGTAGCAACTCGAGATGAACCAAGTACCAAGAGTTCAAATCCAATAGTCAGAACCATGGGTCAATTTAAATGATACAGTAATGTGCCAAAGTACAAGAAAGCCTTAGACCTGCACAGGATTCCACCTGCTTGCATGTAGGACAAATCTGGGTACCTGGATGTGGGTATACACGTAAGCCCTGGCCTCTAACATTGCACGTGTCTGGGAAGCATTCAAGACATTTGTATGTTGTGTGTTGAAAGCTTGTAGTATATAAGGCATTGTAGCTGCACTGGCTGAACATAGTTACTGAGTCCCAGTGCTTGGAAACCCTGATACAGCCATCCTTCCTCCCTAGAAGGATCCAATGGCCAGCCGGGACAGATAGGAGTATATTATATTCAAATGAGTCATAATCAGGAAACTAACTAGTTCCATCCTTCCCATGGAGCTATTCTGCAATGCATATAAACACAAAACATTAGTATCTTCCATTTCAAGTACATTAAGTAAGATCTCAAAATATTTGAGAGTGTGTTTTAAAGCTAATTCTCCATATCACAAAAGTAAAGGAAGTATGGAATTGCTGTAGTATAATGGTTACCTAGCCATCTAGTTATGTCTTGCTGTTTGTCATCCATTGTTTTTCTCAGTGTGAGCTAAAGACTACTCAGGTACAATATGTGGGTTAAGCAGGTCTCACTTGAGGATCCTTCCACCACAGTCTTGAACTGGCTCCTTCAAGGATGTGGCAGCCCCAGTAATGGAAAGAAAGTCTATTAACAGGGTTCTTTGTATGTTTGTTTGTTTTTCATGTTTTTGTTTTTAACATGCAGCATGATTTTAGTATTGGACCACATTAAAATAAATAAATAATAATAAATAAATGGTGAAGGTGAAGTAAATGATAAAGGTATAGTTGCTGCAGTCCTCATTGCACAGAACTCTGTTGCTGTGCTGTCAGCTGAAAGTCTGAACAGAACCTTTGTCAATGTGTTAGCTAAACACAGATAGATCCTCTGTAACCTCAATTACAATTATAGATCCTTCTGTAACCTCAGTACTACCATTCCATGGAACATATAATATATGACTTAAGCTCAAGCAACTCTTCACGTGTAGTGGTACAATAAGTAAAGCATTGTTGTGCTCTGTTCTTAAGTTCAATATCTTACAATTGTGTTGTGTACATGCTTGGCAAACTACGAATGATCCATTGCTTTACAGAACAGGCAGAGGACCTAACTAGGTATGTTTTATAATTAGTTTTATTTTTGAGCACTTAGGGAAACCTATTATTTGGATTACGCATATCCCTGTCTATAGTGCTATGCATTAAAACTCTTTATCATCAGACCATGAGCAAAGTCTCACTTGGCTTGGGGAAGCATCAAAGTTACTTCACCTTCTATTGAAACAAAACCTTCAGCACCTGTAATTCTAGCACACATTTTTCTAATGTTTCTGGTTAGCCAGCTGTTCTCATAACTTGCCGCAGAGCAGGAGTCATGCCTTAGTTTAAGAGCATGGCTGACCCATAAAGTATGTTTCTTGCGCTTCTGATTCCCTGCAAGGTTACGGAGCTGTGAATATGTGTGCCTTCAAAACTCCTGTTGACTTATGGCAACCCCATGAATTTCATACAACTTTCATAAGAATTTCATAGGGAATATTGTCAGCCCTCTGTATCCACACAGATCCCACCATCCATGGCTTGAAAAACTTTCCTCTCCAAAAAATAAAAATAAAAATAAAATAAAATAAATTCCAAGAAGCAAACCTTGATTTTGCCATTTTATATAAGGGACATCATTTTACTATGCCATTGTATATAATGAGACTTTTGCACTCATGGATTTTGATATCCACTGAGGGTCCTGGAACCAAACTCCAGTGGATACCAAGGATCCTCTGAACTCAGAGGTGGTTTACCGGTTCATTCCTCTGAAATATAGCCTACAGTACCTGGTATTCATTGGTGGTATCCCATCCAAGTATTAACCAGAGCTGATCCTGCTTAGTTTCCAAGATCAGTCTGGTGACTTTAGGGTATTTAAGCTGATAGCATATCACAAAAGCACATGTCCAAACCTGGTGGGGATTAATGTCCTGCAATTGTTCTATGAGTAGCTGTGCAAGAAGAGGCTAAGATTTCCACATTCCACAACAGAACTGCATCTGAAATATACGCTTTGCATGTCTCATCTGAGGAAGATCTGCAGACTTTTCAGGATGTGGGAAACTAGCACGATGGTCATATGTCATACTGTGAAAGTGTTATCTTTTTGTAAGAAATCCTGTTTAAAGGTTTAAAAAATATATGTAAAAAGTGAGAATGTGGCATTGACATTGCTCTAGATGCGTAGCACCCAGGGAACAGACTGAGCAGGCACATGGGTCACCTGGTCACACTCACTATGATCAGAGGTATAGTTCTGTTTTCTGTAATATTGTCTAAAATTTTGGTAATTGTTTATAAATGAACATGTACAAAGTTTATGCAAAACACTGACTGAAAATTATACTTGCATATGTGGAGAAATTCAGCACCTCTGTTGGCTTCAGCTCTCTCCCTCAGCCCTCCCTCACTTTCTGGATGGATGTCCCCTCTCTAACCATTCAGTGACTGAGGAAGGACAAGGGGCAGCCAGCCAGCTCCATTCCTTCAGCCACATCCAGAGAGAAAGAGACATATTCCTGGAACAGACTGGTGTCCTCCCAAGGTCCATGAAGATGACATCATATTCCTGAAACCAGCTACAGGAACAAGCTGTCAGGATACCCATTGTCCCAGGTGAGAGGCAAAGGGTATATTTGGATGGGACATGGGTTTGAATTTTCACCCTCACAACCCTCATATATTGGTCTATCAGCATTTAAAAAAAAAAAAACTTTAAGGCTTCGTTCACTTTTTGTTTTTGTCCAGCAAATGGTGGGAATTTGAGCTCCAGAAATCATAGAATAAGGGGCCCCATGGGCCATTGAGTCCAACTCCCTGGTCAGTACAGATCTTCAACTAGAGCATCCCCAGCTGTCCAGCTTCTTTTTGAAGATGTCCAGAGAAGAAGACCCCACTCTAGGCAATTGGTTCCATTGATGAACTGCTCTCACTGTTAAGAAGTTCCTTCTAATATTCGATTGAAATCTACTCTTCTGTTCCTTCAAACCATTAGACCTGGTCCTATCCTCTGGGACATTACAGAACAGGCTTGCACCCTCCTTACTGTGACAGCTCTTGAGATATTTAAAAAGTGCATTCATAACCCCACAGTATTCTCTTCAACAAGCTGAATATGCCGAGCTCTTTCAATCTTACCTCATATGTTTTGTTCTCCATATCTCTTATCATCCTCATTGCCCTTCTCTGAACTCATTACTACTTGTCTATATCCTTCTTAAAAGGAAGCACACAGAACTGAATGCTGTACTCCAGATGAGGCCTGACCAGCACACAATATAGTAGGACTATTACTTCCCTCAATTTGAAAACTATGCTTCTATTAATGCAGGCTAAAATAGCATTCACCTTCTTTGCTGCAGCATTACACTGCTGGCTTATGTTCAACAATAATGCCAAGGTCTTTTTCACACGTAATACTGCTGAGTCATATATCCCCCATCCGATCCCTGTGCATTTGGTTTTGTGGCCTAAATGTAGAATTTTGCATTTGTCTCCACTGAATTTCATTTTATTAATTTCTGCCCAATCTTCTAGTTTATCTAAGTGCTTTTGAATTTTGTCCTTGTCTTCCAATGTGTTAAGCCACCCCTCCTCCTGTCTGAAGTTATATTACAAATAGCCCCTGGAGACCATATACAGGCCAAAATGCATTGGGCTTTTTTTATAACTAATATATATCAATCGAGCAATTTGAGATGTATGTCTGGTTTCTTCTGCACATTTTATTGGCTCTCCCCAGTTTTTGTTTCCTTTGTATTGGTAGTATACTAGAAGGGATGGTGCACCACATGTACTTCCCATTTCTTTTGGTTTGTGGCTGATTTCCTGGGGGTTGGGTGGAACAGGGGAAGACAACAGGAGGAAATTACAGTCCACTGTGGCACGTTTTGGGTGGTTTGCTAACACTGAAATCTCCTTCAGCCCTCAAAACACAACCTAGCTATAATATTATTTGCATTGCCTTGAAATAACTGACTGATCCAGAACAAGAGAGTATATAAGGTTCTCCAGTTCACTGGAGAGCTTTGGGAACAAAATGGGGAGAGGAGCCATTTTCATCTATTGCTCCTTTTCCCTGCAGCTCTCACATGCACACACACCCCAGATCTGCCCTGGAGGACTGGATGACCTTTGGAATGAGTGAGGGGGGGGATGTCTAGTAGTACATGTGGGTGTTAAACAAGGACTATTAAGAATAAATGTAAACACTTTTTTAGTACTGGGATGGATTCCAGGGGACGCATCCTCCGACGAGTACCTCCAGCACTGATCATGCAGTACAGTACACTTCTAATACGACTCATAAACAGAATAAGGGAACTGCTTTGCTTCAAACAGAGACAAGAGCTTTGGATTTTTTTCTTTATTAAGCTTTGAAGTGTACATTCAGTGTGTGTGTGTGTGTGTGTGTGTGTGTGTGTAGCACACCTAGTAATAAAATACTTTCTTGTCAGTATTTTAGCTGAAGTATAACAGCAGCGATTGAGAAATAGCTGTTAGACCCTTTGCATTTCTATTTTTTAAAATATATAACACATACCTTCAGCTGGTGTGGCATCCTTATGCTTTGCACTTAGCTGTTTCTAGGAATTTAGAAGTATTATTCTTTCACTAGTACAATTTCTGCATGGCAGTTCATATCTGACTGTGTAATAAAAGCAGTTAATTGAGGTTTAGCTTTTTTGAAGTCCCTACTATCACAGATCAGTTGTACTGTAGTTTCTTCTCCAATTGTACACGGTCTTCCTCTGTGAAACCTGCTTGTATACTGTACCTTATCTTTTCTGCTGCTGTCATATTGGGGAATCAATTCTTCACAAGACATTCTCTGGTGTACACTGGGGTTGGGTCATCTAATAAGAAGATTTTGTGCCTATGTCATGGTCAGATTAGCTGTGTTTTTTTTTTAAGTGGCTTGGCCCATTCTAGACACTGGTGCAAAGCTGGGAGTGGATGTGCTTGCCTGTTTCATGTGGATGCAGAATTCAAATGGCCTATATACATTTTACTATGGAACTACAAGTCCATATGGGAATGTGCATACTGAAGGAGTTGTACCCCTGTACCCATGCAGCCAAAGTCTGCTGTGGGGGAGGGGTGGTTTTATGGCCTCCCCAATAGAGGCCAGAAAGCCTTGCACTTGGTGCTTTCACACCAAGCAGAACACATGATGGGCTTAGGTGAGAGGGTATATAACCCTCAGTTTCCCTTTTGCATGCCTCTTTGCTTCATCCTTACAATCTGCCCACCCACCCTCTGTGCTGTATGAGTTTAACTGGTTGCTTCGGGGCCGGGTAGGAATTTTCCCCCATATATATATATATATATATATATATATATATATATATATTGCCTACCCCGCGCTGTATCTGGTGAACCCGTTTGATTGGCTTAGGTTGGGTTGCTAAATAGGTATTCATTTCTCAGGTGACAGGGAGAAAAATTAATAGTCTGGTGTACACCTTGGCACCATTTTGGTAAAGGGCTGGGCTCTGGAACTACCTCCACAGTTTGTGGAACCTAGGAAGTGGGGAAGGAGTCTGCCCTTGGGGCTGGCTTGGGACCTTGCTCTCTCTTATAAAGTCTTGGGTCTTGAAATACTGTCTGGGGAGCAACCCCATTAACTTGGGACTGCCGTTGGGGTCAAGTGTTTCAACCAAGGAAAGGCTGAATGGTGATAACACCTGGCCCCCAGCTGGACCCACACCAGGTTCATCCTCTTTTGCGTATCCTCAGATTGTTGCATTTAAATAGGCTTAGGTCAAATAAAGTGGCCCTCTCGTTAATGTGTCTGGTCTCGTTATTTCAGGGTTGGTCATCAGTGTCCATGGTAGAGGTGACAATGATATTCACAATTTCAGACTTTGTGATTTGAAACATGAAGATTTCAAACTAGATATTTGCTTGAAAATTCAGAGGGAAAGTTCTTTGGATGGGCCAATTGCTTTCTCTTAGACTAACCCACCTTGAGGGCTGTTGTGTAACTACAACAATTTAAACATACAGTACACTTTAGAAGGATAAAAAACAAATAAAACAGTATAATTTTAAACAAAACAGCACCCTCTTACAAGCCCTTTCCTTAAAAGCCTTTAGTTCTAAAAGTCTGTCTGAAAAAAGAAACCCTTCACCTGGCAATGGAAAGAAAGCAAGAACATGGCCATCTTAGCCTCCTTAGGGAAGCAGTTCCAAAGACTAGGGGTGGCCACTGAGCAGGCCCTGTTTCATGTTCCCACCAACCATACCAGTGAAGATGGTGGGACTGAAAGAAGGGCTTCTCTTGAGTATCTCAGGACCAGTGCAGACTCATACAGGAAGATGTGGTCTGTCAGATAGCCTAGACCAAAGCTGTATTTATAGATCATAACCAGCATTTTGCATTGTGCCCAAAAACAGACTCTCAGCCAGTGGAGTGGTTGGAACAGGGGGGTTGTATGGTCCCTGTAATTAGCTCCAATTAACATTCTGGCTGCAGCTCTTTGTACTAATTGGAGTTTCTCAACACCCTTCAAAGGCAGCAAGGTGTAGAGCATGTTACAGTAATCAAATGGGATGTAATTAAGCGTGGTATGTGTCACCATGGCCAGATCAGGCATCTTCAGGAATGAGGTCAGTTAGGGAACTAATTCCTATTCACTGCTGACTCTGAATTGTTGTTGCTTCTTTTATCCGTTCGTGTATTGACAAGGGAAGCTGACTGCTGTCCTAATAACTGCACCTAATCTTATTTTTTGTGTATTTATAGTATACAACACTTTCCTTCAAGTGGTGCTTCTTGCTAGTCACCACCACCACCACTTTCTTATTCTGGCCACAATGGAGGATCTGTTTCACAGAGGCATCTTTATGAAGCCAATCCTCTTATCAAACTTGGTGCAGGAGGTGTCACTGCCCCATTCTGAGAAGTTAGTCATCAGGTTGGGCCTCAGAGCACTTTTGATTATGCTTTAATCAAACACTTTGGAGCCTTGTTTGGACCCTTGTTAATGTAAAGCATCACAAAGGCAACATAATTGTGATCATTAATGCTGGCTTAATGTAGGTTTTTCTATTGACAGATCTTTCCTATGTTCATTCTACTGTTACTTAGCTTGCCCTAACATGAAAAGATAGCTTTGATGCCTGGTGGAATCCTTGTTTCTTAGGGCTGATTTTTCACAGTTAATTATAGCCACAGATTAATTTTCATTGGCACCGCTTATCTGCTCCAACATACAGTTCTGTGATACAAGCCTGCTTCAGACATCCTTACAGATGCTTTTCCTCAGGTGGATGGATACCTATTGGTGTGTTTAGAGTGTGTGTGTGTGTGTGTGTCCACACCCTGTTTTGAAACAACAGGGTGGATTTTCTGTTGATGTTTCAAACTTGACCTTTCCTATCACCCTGTTTTGTAGGGCAGGGACTGAAAATACAAATGTGGTTAAAGGAAAAACAAACAGCAATTTCCATGTGTTTTTCATGGCCACATCAGTGGGACTTTTATGATGGTTTCCTCATTTTCATCTTGTTTGTCTCTGACTCAATTCCCCTTTCAACATTAAGTGCCCCATCTAGGCAGATTTCCACATGAAATGAAGCAGCTGTTAAAGCTGGTTTATATAGCATTTTATACATTTGTTTTTACTCTTTATTGAATATAGCACCCTCTCAGATGTTGGGCCATATTTTTTCTCCCTAATGACTTGGGTGTCTTTCCATTTCGCAGTCTATATAGTTCTCCACCCCATTTTCCTGCTGTGTTTTTGTATGGATCACATATTAATAGGGTTGTTTGTTTAAGTGCCACCACCTCATTTTTGCATAGTTCCCTGTGGAATATCCAGTCACCTTTGTTTATTCACCCATTCTAAGAATTTATATCAAGGACAAAGAATACCTTTCCACTGCCAAATCAATGGCAAGCATTAGAAAAACTACCTTAAAATGATAACAAAGTAGTGATAATTTTAAAAAGAATGTTTTTTTTGTTTTACAAAACCTACAGTTAAATGTAATGCTTTTGGATGTAATCCCACTGCTAAGTATTTGTTTTGATTTGTATAAAATATTATTGTCCTACCTTAGCATAGATCAGGATTGGGAACTGTGTTCATTCAGAAGTTGTTAGAACTGCAGTTCCCAGTCTTCCTTACTAACGGCTATGCTAGCTAGGACTGCTGGAAGTTGTAGTTCAACAGCATCTGGAGGGCCATACGGTTCCCATTCCTGGTATAGATCATGAGGGGAATGAGTTGTGGCTCATAGGCAGAGCACATGCCTTCAGGGATTGATCCCTCTCATCTCCAGTAGAGCTGGTAAATATCCTTGTCTAAAATGCTGGAAAGCGACTGTTAATCAGTAGATGTCTTGCAGTTTAATGCAGGCATCCTATTGCAGACAGGCTGCCATGGATAGTGGGCTGAACCCAAATACTGTCACAGATTCTGTTGTAAACATGGTACAAAGACAGAGTCAAGAGTGTTCCTGAGGTCATGCTCAATAGGGGTTGATAAGGAACAAGAATTAATTTTGGAATCAGGATACTAGAAACTGTAGTCGTCCCTCCGTATTTGCAGGTTAAGCATTCACGGATTTGATTATTTACGGATTTGATTAATATGTTTTCTCTAGGCATTTGCAGGTCCTCCAGGACGATTCTATGGTTGGAGGTCCTACAAATGCCTAGATAGAACACTTCTCTAGGCCTTTGTAGGTCCTCCAGCACGATTCTATGGTCAACTTCTGCTGGAAGTTTTGTGGGTTCCCCCCCCCCACACACACACACTTTCATGGGGCTACTGCACCCCTAACCCTGCAAAAGTTGAGGGCTGACTAGGAGTCAGACAAGAGCAAGATTCATTGGGTAGCTGGACTACACAGAAGTAAAAGGAGGAAGGCCAAAAACAAGGGTTTGAGACCCCCATAGCCAAGCCCCAAACCAGCTACAAACCAACAGCTTCCTGCTGTTGAAGAAACACCTACTCTTCAGGCACTCTGATTTCAAGGAATCATAGAATCATCCAGGAATTCACAAATAAGCATTCCTAACAGATGGCCATCTAGCCTCTGTTTAAAAACCTCCAAAGAAGGAGACTCCATCACATTCCAAGGCAGCCTATTCCACTGTTGAACAGCTCTTACTGCCAGGCATCTCTTTTCCTGTAATTTGAATCCATTGCTCTGTGTCCTAGACCAGCAGAAAACAATCTTGCTCCTTCTTCAATATCTGAAATTGATATTGAAGAAGGTATTGAAGATATATCCTTTCAGATATTTAAACATGGCTATCCTGTCACCTCTTAACCTTCTCTTCTCCAGGCTAAACACACCCAGCTCCCTAAGCCACTCCTCATGGGACTTTGGGGTTCCAGGCCTTTTACACTTTTGACTGCCCTCCTCTGGACATGTTCCAGCTTGAATTGTGGTCCCAGAACTGGATGCCGTATTCCAGGTGAAGTCTGACCAAAGCAGAATAGAGTGGTACTATTACTTCCCTCAACCTAGGCACTATCCTCCTATTGATGCAGCCTAGAATCACACTGGGGGGTTTTTAGCTGCCACATCACACTGCTAGCTCATGTTCAGCTTGTGGTCCACTAAGACTCCTAGATCGCTTTCACATGCACTGCTATCAAGCCAGGTATCCCTCATCCTATATCTGTGCATTTCATTTTTTTTCCCTGCTTAAATGTAGTACCTTACATTTCTCTCTGTTGAAATTCATTTTGTTAGTTTTGACCCAACTCTCTAAAGGAGCCCTCTTACTTCTGAGGACTCTGTCATTTCTGGATTTTTAGGTGTGTACTTGGCTGACATGCTGCTTGTGGGCCAACGTTCTCTCAGCCTGGGAGAGGCAGGTTCTTGAGTAGCCTTTTCTGATAGCGGTTCCAGGATGACTTTTGTTGAGGTTCCTGGTGTAGCATCCCCAGAAGTATGGGAATGCTGGAGTTGGGAGGGAACTCATAGGGATATCCAGCTAAGATTCCAAAAGGATGAGATTTCTAGGAGTGGACAAGGCCTGCCAGTATATAATACTGAGCTCAATGGACCAGTACCCTCATCTGGCATGAGGTAGCTTCCTATACATTATATGTGAGCAGAATAAAATATTTCATTGTATCTGATATCTATATGTGGTTAGCTGAACAGTATTAGGCTTCCCAATCTTGGGCAGGCTTTCTAAGCACATTCAACTTGATGCATAAAGAATCTCCCTTCAGGCTTTTCTACAGGATGTTTGGGGATGGATTTGGTAGGGGAATGGATGTTTATGGCAAGGCCTGCATGCACCACCTGGTGCCTTCCCTCACATACTTTCTTTCCATATTCATTCTTTAAACAATTGCATGGGGATGCTAAAGGCATGTGTTCATACATGTGCTGTTGGAAACCATATTTAGTTTCAATCCAGTAGATATGTCTTATTTTCAAGGATTTTTTTTCCATTTCACAATGTCCATAAAGTATAATTCATCTGACTGATACAGGAACTCCATCTTTATTTTGTAACATTGATTCAGAAACCCTTTGACCTTTCTGCTATTCCATAACTTGAGAGTTGTGCTGCACCAGACCAAAGACCAGCATTCTGTTCTCACCATGGCCAGACAGATGCTCAAGGGAAGCCACAAGCAGGACTTGAGAGCAATAGCCACCCACCCTCTCATGATATTTAGAGGCATGCTGTGTGCTTTGGTACATACCTATCATGACGAGTAGCCACTAAGAATATTTTACTGGTAATTTTTCACTGTGATAATATTTGGATATATTATCCAAATAAACAAAATTCAGATCTGGAAAATACTTAGAAACCAGAATTTTGCTTTAGAGAAGCCCCAAAAATGGATTGTTTAAAATTCTTCTTCTATTCCTTAGACCACACTGGGGTTATTTTTAGGTTGATGCACTGAGGATTAGTCATGAGAACACTTGAAACAGGCTGAATGACTTTTATTGTTGTATCATCCTTAATTCATGGGGATAAAAATTACAGCAGAGGGCAGGACTAGAGAATTGTGACATCTCTCTGACCTTTTTTTCCTGCTAGACATACTTAAGTAAGGGGATTCCTCTTTACTGGGCATGGAGGTCAGCATGGCACGAGAGGATTAATGTCAGCTTGGAGAAAATGAGCTCAAGTCTTTAACTATGTTGATATTTGTCTCTTCAAAGAAAGAAAGAAAGAAAGAAAGAAAGAAAGAAAGAAAGAAAGAAAGAAAGAAAGAAAGAAAACAAAACACCAGTGATCTGGAATTATGTTCTGGGATCTAGCTTTCAAATAAAACATGTGGAGGTCTTGGCTTAATAGTTTTGCTGCTTTGCTAATACAGCATCCTTTGTCAATCTGACATTTTAGTGGGGAAGAAAACAAGTGAAACCAGTTGTGCAGGAAAAAGCACCAATCAGTACAAAGGGGTTATGAAACCTTAGGCGAGGTTTCTTTCCATATATTTCCCCCTTTATTGGGGCTAATAACAAATGCTAACCCTAGTAAGTTTTTATATTTAGTCAAGCCTATGATTTCATGCCCATACACTTGTGCCACCTTTTCTTCAATAAACTGATCTAGCAGTGCTTTCCTGATCTACTCCAGTCAATGGTTCCTTATCTGTCTGTCTACTTACTGTATACCTAACTTGGTAAAATTACCTTTTTGGACTACAACTCCCAAAATCTCAAACACTGATACCTATCTACCTATCTCCATTCCCATTCAAGAACAAAAATAAAAATTGAGCATGTGCTCACAGTTTTCAGCCACCTTGGATTCCCCCCGCCCCCTCATAAAAGCTACTTATTTTTAAAAAAACAATGATGGGCTGGTGATTTTCTTATAAGCAAGTAAATAAAAGCAAAAAGAGAATACTGAGCAGAGAAGGAAAAACAATATTCAGTGGTGATGATCGCTGCTTGATTTTCTTTTATCAGTCTACTGTGCTCCCATGCTTGAACAAGAATGCAAGGAAGTAAAAGCTGTGAATGAGGCATGGAGATTTCTATTTGCTAATAAAATAAGCAGTAATAAAATTAGCCTTTTTTTTTAAAAGGATGTGCCATTTGAATAGGCTCCAGGTAGGATTCCCAATACTGGGACTCAAGGCAACTTACCAGAACGTACAAACCATCAGTAAAGATATATAAAAGTTATTTTAAAAGATAATTAAACCATCTATAGATGGTATTAAAATCATATAAAAATTTGTTAAAAGACAACACACACACACACACACACACACACAACCAAAAGATGTACATCATTAAAAGCCCATTGCAGTTAATTCCAGCAAACCTGTTGAAATAGGAAAACTTTCACTTATTGACAGAAGGAGAGCCAGGAGGGGCCTACCCTAGCCTTCATAGGAAGTCAGTTCCAAAGTCTTGGAACTGCTAGTAAGTAGGTCTTCACCATTGTACCCACAAATTGTGTGTGTGACTGAAAGAAGGGCCACCTCCAAAGATCTTAGAGCTCAAGCAGGCTCATACAGAGAGATACAGTCCTTCAGATATCATGGTCCCAGACTGTATATTTATAAGTTCATTTATAGCCTTCCTTTCCTTCAGTTAAAGTGGCTCAGGTAGCTCAGATTAAGAGAGAAAGAAAAAGAAAGGCCTAAAATTGTCTAGTGAGTTTCATGTCTTACTACTCTGAGGTCCAACATCTAAACAATTATTCCCTATTGGCTTCCCTGACTTTTGAGTGGCCTTACTCATCCTGGCATCTTCTGGGTGTATTGGACTTTGATTCTCAGCACCTCACTCATTGGAAGGGTACTTTAGCTGCTGTAAGGTAAAAAGTATACTCAGTGCTCAACATGACACACATACTCTGCCACAAATCTGGCCCGTTCCTCCCCCATTACCTGAACGAAACAGGATGGAGTCCAGACCACCACTCTAGCCCATCGCTGCAGCTGCCATCTGTGTCGCTCTCTCTGAAGCCAGGAAGCCAGCCTGCAGCATGTGATCAAGGCCCCTGCATGTGACCACCCTTGGTCACATACTGTGGGACTCTTTCCTGACTTCAGAGAGAGCAACATGGACAGCAGCTGCAGTGACTGGGCAGCTTGCCAGAATAGACTCCTGTGGTCATGTGTCACTGATCCATTTTTTCTTGGCTGAGACAGTTTTTCCTGGTATTTTGCTAAAACGCTTTATCCCATCTTTCCTCCGTCTTTGCCTAGGAGTCATGAAGACTGCCGGGGGTGGGGGGGAGCCCTGCGTCATATGGACCGCAGGGCTCTAAGATGGGGTAAATAGCCCATCTAGACAAGGTTTCATTTTTCTGCAGGCTTGCTGCTGAACTTAACTTCTCATCAGCAAGTTCCCTTGTGGCCAATGCTTTCATCCCTTTGCCTTCAGAATCAGCTTTTGGGGGAGAGGTGGGAGTCAATTCAGATCATACAAGAACTGCCTATTCTTGAGCTTCCCATATAGCTACAGTATTTTTTTTTGTAGGAACCACACCAAATATACTGCCTAAATTCCCAATATGTTAGAACAGGAGAACTGGGGAGGTGAAGGCTTAGAGGCCTGTTTCCCCATTGATCTTTTCTAATGCAAGGTTAAAGCTATGGTATTTGCCAGTGCTCTAATTTTTTGAACAGAATGTTAATTACCCTTTTGATTTGGAAATGCCTGCTCAGCATAGTGAAAGAGAAAGTTGAAGTGACATTGTGCTGCTGTGAATTGCCTCCAACCTTTCTCCCTTTATCTAGAAATGCTGCTCTGCTTTTGTTATCCATAACTTTGCAAAAGCCACATTTTGTTATTTTCTTCAAAGCAAAGCCATAACTCTCCACATGTTACCATTTCATTCGTAACTGTGTAAAACCATGAATAAGTACAACTCTTTTCCTATCACGTTAGAGGTAGGCAATTTGTCTCTCAGAAACATTTTTATCACTCTCATGTGAGACATAACTTTACAGTAAAGACTAAAGGTGTATTCAGATTAACTGTTTGTAGGGAATAAGTCTGTGGAGAGAATTAACAAATAATGGATGTTTAAAATGGCCAAATAGTATGTGCTAATTGATTACATCATGAAAAAAAAATAGATTGAATAATTTACTCTTACTTAGCTAGCTACAAACCAAAATTCTCTTGGTCTCTTTCATAGACTCCTCTGTGCCATAATGGACAATGTTATGTAAGTTACTATGGATAACACACTATTTCTCAGCCTGACTACTTCACAGGGCTATTGTGAGGATTAAAATGAGGGGTAGAGCTATCTCTGCTGCCGTGAGCTCCTTCAAGGAAAGACACGATATAAATGTAATAGACAGATAGATACATAGATAGAGGGTCCTGCAAGGAAATTTTGCAGAGGTTGTGCTTTCATCCTCGGTGTCAGCCAGCCAGTGGCAGGCAGCTGCCAGCTTCCATGTCAGCAGTGAATCTGTTCTGAATTTTACCCTGAACTTTAGATCTATAGATTTGGCCACCAAAATGGAAATCACAAGAAGAATGAAGGCTGATGAAAGAAGCTATGCCTAGTATGCATTTTGGAAGAAACTTTTAAGAAGTCTCTACAGGGTTCAAGATGTTTTAATTTACTTATGCAAGGTTTACCTAACCTTGTTGTTTCATTCCAACTCTACAATTCTATGATTCTATGATTTCATATGGTTTGGGTCCAGTTTATTTGAAGGAACGTATCTCCCTGTATGAACTCTATTGGCTAGAGAAGCCCTTCTCTCTGTCCCACCACCTTCTCAGGCTCATTTGGCGGGAACAAGGGAGAGGGCCTCTCAGTGGCAGCTCCCAGACTTTGGAACTCCCTCCCCAGAGAGGCCAGGATGGCCCTGTCCTTGCTCTCTTTCTGGCAGCAGGTTAAAACATTTTTGTGCTGCTAGGTTTTTACAAACTGACAAGAGCTGGGCTTCTAAGGCTTTAAAGATTTTTAAGGGTCTTTACAGAGTTTTTTAATGCATTTTAATATTGTTAATGTTTAATGTTTTAAATTAAAAATTGTTTATTTTTTAAAACTTCATATGTATACTTTTATTTTTACTTTTATATTGTTTTTAACTTGTATTGTTTTAAATATGTTGTTAGCCACCTTAAGTCCCATTATCAGGAGAAAAGCAGGATATTGATGATGATGATGATGATGATAGTTTTGGATAAAACATCTGCTAAAACATCCTGAACTGTTTTCTTTTTTGTGATGTAGGAACTTAGCCTTATTCTATCCCTTTTATTTCTGCCTCTGCTCCCAACTCTTCAGTTAAAGAAGTAATGCCTGGAAACACATCTGCTTTGTTTACTGAGGAATACCCTGTTGTAATATGTAACCTAGAGACATCCTGGCTGGCAGTCTGTTTGTGACTTACCAGTCCCTTTTTTGGAAGGGTGCAGAGGGCTAGTCTCTTCCCCTTGTGCTCCATCCAAAAATCTCCCACACCCAGCAGCTATCAAGCCCCAGGAGAGATTGCTGTTGCTCCTTCTTACCAAACAGAAGGGAGAAGCAATTCAGACCATGAAGATCTGGCTGCTCTGAGCTCCTGGATAAAGTCAAGTGTTGGCACACTCTGCTTGAGAATGTACCCTCATTTCTTCCCCACCCTGACTTGGCTGAGACCAGCTACCGGTATTTCTGTCTGATCTGAATTGCCTCCCACCTCTCTCCATAAGCAATGGCAGCAGGGGCCTTCTGGGACTTGACACCTGCCAGGCAGTGGGAGGATGTGGAACTGTGTGTGTGGAGCTATGTGCACATGTAGGATTTTGGCCCATGTGTGGCATCTCAGCAAGATGGATAGTTGTGAAAGTAGCACATATTGAGAGACTGAAATAGCTCTTGCTGTGAAGGAGATGAGAAAACCATAAGCTAAGTATCACAGCATTCATCCTTTAGACTTGACCTTATCTCCCTCCCACCGACCCACCCAATAATGGGCAGCTTATGAAACTCTTGGTTTCTAAATGTTGCTCCTAGTTTTTCCAGAGGTAAAAGGAATGGACCAGTTCACATCACATGCTACATAAAATATAAAGCAGGTCTGCAAATGTGAAAGTTGGGAAGGTCAAGACCTACAATAGAAATGAACTTTGCTGCCATTTAGAAGTAAACATATGGTTTAAAAGAAGTGCAGCAAAATAGTCAGTCGAGAGAAGGGGTGGGTACCTTCAGTGAGCTTAGAGGTCCATCTCCCTCTCTTGAATCCCCCAAGCCACCCAAACACTACCACTATCATCCCAACTGCTGTGTACTGGTGAAAGTAGGGGGTGCATAATCTTGTTTTAAGGGAGAAGCTGGTTTCTGGATGGCTTTGGACTATTAGATTTACTACTGTACTTGGGAGAACCTTTAAACTTGGTGCCAAAGAACAGTTGGCTATATTCCCCTCAGTAAGCAAAATTAGCAGAGTCTCTGTTTAAAAACACACAGCAAAGCATAGCAATTCCAGACACAGACAATTATCAGCCATCCAACTGTACTGCCCCCCCTTCCACACTCTGTCTAGCTTAAACAAAGTAAATACCTCCACAAGTCTTTAAAGGTATATTAAAACAGCTTTACTCACAACCTTCATTTTGCTTTGCATTTCCAAAGTACACAGGCAGAAAACTTGAAGATAGACAGGAATAACAAAAATATATCTTGATAGCTACATCTCTAAAACAAAATATGCAAGAGACCCCATCTGAGGCATGCTGCCTCTGGAGGGAGTCAATGGCGACTGGACCTCGTGTCTTCCAGACAAAGGAGACTTAAAAGACCTCCTTCCTCCAGAAGACTCTCAGGTTACAACAGGAAATTATCTCATCTTTTTGGTTTACATTCAACCTAGCTCAATCTAATAGTAAACAAACCAACATACTGGATCGCCACTATATTCCATGGACAGCCTGATTCCACAATGCAGAAATGCATTTTTAAAAGCTGTGGATACTGCAGCATAATTGAGTTATGGTGGTGTACCTTCAAATTCAATTGCAGCCAGTGGAGGGGGTCTGTGAAAAAGGATGGGTGCCTAGCTTTAGCCCATAGATCCCATGGTGCTTACTCCTGATCTAGCGTACACATTACCTTATGATTAGAGGGCTTCCAGAGCCTTGCATAGTGGATGGTGTCATTTAGTAAAACTACAAGCCAGCTTTATGAGAATTAATCACAAACTGTCTTTATTGTCCTAATTACCTTTTTCATCTCAAGAAGAAAGCACAGGATAAAAGTCTATGCTGAGAAAAAATCTGAATTTCCTGCACCTAGGAGCAATATTCTGTGTTTTTCTTCACCCATAGTATGTGATTTTCAAGTGCCTCTCATGTTGGCAAAGTTTTGCCTCATTTTCAAGGGAAACAAGGAACCATGGGGAAAAAGTGTCCTCCACATAATTTATTACAACTGTTCCAATATCAGTCTTTATGGAACCTAGATATGAAAGTAAGGATAGCAAAGACCAGTATATCCTTTCTCTCCTTTCTTAGAAGAAAAGGTACAGTGAGTGGAGGTTTAAATAGAGAGGGCTGATCCACTGTTGATATTGCAGTTCTATTCAAGATGAGCAACCTGATTTTTGCTGACCAACTGCAGACCTGCATGACCTACAGTTTTCATCCCACTGTTATTTCAGAGGGTCCTCCAATCTCCAGGAACAATTTGTCCAGGGCATGGAGACTTGGTGGATCAGTGAAAATCATGGACTTGCCTTGAGTGAGCACAGGTGGTTGTAACTAAAGATGGGGGCGGGGAGGGGGGAGTTAGCTTTGTAGAGACATCATGCATTGATTGCACAGGGAAATTATTACAGAAAGCAGAAGAGCCTTCTCCCATAAAGTCCTGAAATTTAGTGATCTTTTGGAGGTTGCCCTCAGGACACTATGCCAAAGTTTATGGGATTTAAATTAAATGGGTTTTAAATAAAAATGGGATTTATAGTAAATTATGTGAGCAAGGAGAATTTTCCCAAAAAATATTGTAGGAGAGAATGGTCTCTTTTACCAACACTAGTTCAGATGTAACACCAATACTGTGGTTTGATTTTAAAATTATGAGCCTCCAGTAAATTTTGGGATATTGTACCCCACTCCTCTTCCCACTCCTCCTCTTATACAAATTCCTCATTGTTGGTTCAAGATAAACCATAGTGTACCTTTAACATTCAAACCAGTAAATGGTGCTTTGTGGGCATGACAGGAAAACAGGACCAGTCACACCAGACCTGGAGTGCAGGGTAAACACTAAGGAAAGCAGGAATGGGTAAAGCAGTGGTTCTTAACCTGTGGGCCATGGACCCCCAGGGGGCCGTGATCTCCTCACAGGGGGTCTACTCAGCCCACCTCTTCCCCACAGCAGAGTGGCCATGTGACAGGAGCCAAAGCAAAGGCTGGCTGGTTGGGATCTGCTCCAGATGCAAACTGTCATGAGGAATCATAGTATCATAGAGTTGGAAGAGACCACAAGGGCCATCTAGTTCAACCCCTGCCATGCACCCAATCAAAGCATTCCTAACAGATGGCCATCCAGCTTCTATTTAAAAACCTCCAAAGAAGGAGACTCTACCACACTCTGAGGCAGCACATTCTACTGCCAAAAAGCTCTTACTGTCAGGAATTTCTTCCTAATGTTTAGGTGGGATGCCTTTTTCTGTAGTTTGAGTCCATTGCTCCATGTCCTAGTCTCTGGAGCAACAGAAAACAAGCTTGCTCCATCCTCAGTATGAAAACCCTTCAAATATTTAAACATGGCTATCATGTCACCTCTTAACCTTCTCTTTTCCAGGCTAAACATATCCAGCTCCCTAAGCTGCTCCTCATGACACGTTCCTGTCATGCCCACAAAGCACCATTTACTGGTTTGAATGTTAAAGGTACACTATGGTTTATCTTGAACCAACAATGAGGAATTTGTATAAGAGGAGGAGTGGGAAGAGGAGTGGGATACAATATCCCAAGATTTACTGGAGGCTCATAATTTTAAAATGACATGGCTTCCAGACCGTTTTTTACATTTTGGTTGCCCTCCTTTAGACACGTTCCACCTTGTCAGTATCCTTCTTGAACCGTGGTGCCCAGAATTGGACACAGTCTCCTTTTCCCTCTTCCTCCAGCACCTCTGAGGGAAGGTTTAATGGATGGTGTAATGGTTAATGGTTCAGTGTCCGATTATTATTGTTGTTGTTCTTGTTGTTGTTGTTATTTTAAGTCTTTGGGGTCCATGGCAACAAAAGATATTTAAAGAGGATCTGTAGTAAAGGAAGGTTAAGAGGGTAAAGGAATGGAGGGAAGCAGGAAGTGGGAAGGCCTAGTGGTAAAGAAGCATCTGTCAAGGCCCTTTCTTGAAGTGCTGGGACATAGTTCAGTAGACATAGCAGAACTGGGGGAAATTATTACTTTTGCACTACAATTCCCAGAACCCTTAGGAAGTTATGGGCATTGTAGTTCCAAAAAATAACATCTCCTAAGCTTCAAAGAGTCAGTGGATTGGAGGCTGGCTTTGGATTTGAAAGGCCCTCTGTTCAAATAAAACCTGAGATGTACAGTTGCTGCATGGCACTCCGCCAGGCTCTGTCTTTCAGCCTCAGTTTGCCATCTGCCAAAGAAATTGGAGTCCTTCTGAAATATCTTGTGGGGTGCCGTGAGAAAGAGCAAGTGTAAAGAACTTGGCATCCATTCCTTTATTATCCTGTGGCATCTCCCACAGATGGATTACAACTCCACCCCCACCCCTCAAGGAATAAGGCATTGCTGAAATCTCACAAACTGCCTACCAGATCACTACATTTCACACACTTGGAAACCCATCCCTTTTATTTGGGAAAGGTCTGGAGGTCTGACAGGGATTCCCGGCAAGCACAGAGGGGCTCCTCTCTCCAGCCAGCTGGCAGGACAGCTTTGGGCAGGCTTCTAAGAAGACAAGGCAGTGGATCTCTTCCAGATGTACCAGAGTGTAGGTAAAAGGTCAATCAACTCTTCTAATTGTAAAATAGGGAGGGATGGGGAAACGAAATTTGATAGGAAAAAAAGCCACCCTCACAAGTCTCTGTACATTGTGTGCTTTTGATTAGTCAGACTTTGATTGTTTTCCCTTCCTTGTGTTTTGAATGGAGCTGAAATCAACACAGCTGTTTCTGTTTAATAACTTCCTATTAAAGAGCGTCTTATGCCTAAAACAAGCTGTCACCAGCCTCACTGATTGCTCTCCACACGGTTCTGGGAATGGTTTGTCTCAGATAACCAGCAGTGCACACAAAGCAGAGGTCCCAGAAATAACTTCCTTACTGTTACAGCAAATGTTCCGGGACCATGGAGAGAGGGTACTACACAGTTTGGACTGACCTGGCTTGACCTTTGCAAACCTCACAACGCAGTGATATAGTAGTGACTTGCATTGTTTTAAATCAGCAGTCATGAGACTGTTCCTAAATGGATCATTCTGGCCTGTCAGAAATATACGTAGCTCTTTGGGATAAGATGCTAGAATTATTGCTTGCTGTGTAAGCTCCAAGCATCTTTAAATGACACTCTCTTAATCCATGTCAGTTTGATTTCTGACCTAATTTTGACACAGAAACCAGTTTGGCTGGCCCTGATTACCAAGAAAAGAAACGAAGGAGTATGACACTTATATTTCTCCTGGAATTTTCAGCCACTTTCAGTAGCAATGGTTATGGTATCCTTCTGGAGTGACAGTCTGAGGTGGGATTTGGCTACATGGGCTACTAACCATTTCTGCTCCTATTTCCATCACTGTTTCCAGAAATATGTGCTGGAAAACTATTGCTCTGTGCCATGACAGTGGTGCTGCAGGGTGCAAAAAAGTTCTTCTTCATCTTTTGAAACATCTATATGAATCCTCCGAGAGAGGTCATCCAGAGTTTCTAGTCTGGTGTCATTGTTATACTCACCTCACCCAACTCTATTTTTTATTTACTTATTTACTTACCAGGAAAAGTAAAGATTTCTAACTAATATAATTATGCCTCCTATCCCTCTGTTCATGCACAGCCTACCTGTGAGCATCTGGTGCCTGATTCTACAGCTATATAGTGGCCAGCAAAGGGTAGGGACTTTCCATGTAGCATCTGGATGCACAAAGATGGCATTCTTCCAGGTCTCTGGAGTTTTTCTGGAAATCCAGGGTGCCAGTTACACGACAGAAATTGTCATGGTGCTTACCGTGATTTTGTGATCACGAATCCACCCCTTGCTGTTTATACGATTTATGTCACTGATCTGGATATCTCAGGTGGTCCCGTGACTGATATTTACATGTCCAAAGTTCCGTGGTTTTTTTTAGGTTGTAGTTGTGTGTTGTTGTTTTTTAGCTGTCAATCAAGTATGCGATTACTCGTGTTTTCACAACCTCTCGGTGACGCACTTCCTTTAAAGTTCCGTGCCACGAGCGCTGCTATTGGCTGGCTGGGGGGGGAGAGAGGGGGGCAGAGGTTTGGTATTCCCCTCGCTTCTTTAAAAAAAGTTAACCCTTGAAACAGAGGCAGAAGGCACTTTTCAAAGACCTCAGATGGAGGAACAATTAAACCATCTCCTTTCCTTTTGAAAGCAAGCCGAGTAGAGGCTAGGCATTTTGAAAGACCCAGACTGACATCTTTCGCTCAGATGCAGGGAGATCAAGCCGAGTGAGGTGGGGGGGGGTTGGGTTTCCCCTTTAAAATGTTAACCCTTACAGCAAACCAGCTACAGACAGACAATTTGAAAGGCACAGGCACAGAGGGGGAATTAAAGGGTGTTCATTGGCTCAGAGGCTGGAATACCAGGGAGGTGATCAAGGCAGGGGATGAATGGGTGACCATCTCTCTGTAACATGCAGTTGAGGAAGAGATTAAAGCTGAACGGTTTGCAGTGTAGAAATCCATTTAAAAAGGTGATTGAGTACACACACGCACACGCGCACACACATCAACCTTCGTGCAGCTGGATGGGATGCCTTTGTTTTCGGCTGGTGAGGCTGGATCTGTAGAATGGGTGACTGACCCCTCCTTTTCTGGTCCCTGAGCTCTACGCCCACCCCCAGTCACCATTTCCGGTCATCCCAGTACCGAGACATTTTGTCTCAGGCTGTTTACATTTCCGATTTTCCGAATCCTCCCGTGACTTTTTTAAAAACCGGCACAAACCGCGGGACTGGAAGTCCCGCAGGTTGAGGGATAAAAGGTGGCCCCCCTTCCGAAAATCATGTACCCAACCCGATGTACGTGTAAACTGTCAGGGATCGACACGAATTCTTCCCAGGACATTTTCATCGTGTAAACGGCCCCCAGAAGAATGACTTTTCTGTGGCCAAGGGTATGTGTGTCTGTGTGTGCATATGCTAGCAGCAACCAGCTTGCTTGCACATGTGGGGAAGTTGTTATATTCAGCAGCTACTGAATAAATACCTCCTTCCACAACAATCTTTTACAGATATGCATAGGTATAATACTTGTATATGTCACCAACATGATTCTACCCATGTATATACAATATCCATGTTACCCATAGGAGTAAAATACATGATAGGCAGAAGTATGCTTGGAAAGTTTGCACTGACAGGCATTTCAACAAGTATCTAAAATTAGAATTGTTGATCTCTGTCTGGTATAATGGGAAAGAATATTCCACAACATGATATCACTGTGCTACATGTTCAGTGCTGTCCAACAGTGAGGCTGACCTCAAGAAGAAGAAACACTACCAGGAGGGCATGTCTAGATGACCTCAAGCACTGAATGGGTCTATAAAGGAGAAGGCAGTCTCTCTAGGTCTCTTTTTCTAGAAATTTAAATGCAAATAAGAACATACTAAGCAATGTCTGGAATTGTTAGTGGTTTGGATGAATGTCAAACTGAAACACAATTATTTTAAAGATGAAGATGCTGTTTGTAGGTGGTCCATCTGGGTAAAGAGATAATGTTTGCCTTGTCTTGGATAATATTTCCTTGAAGAATCAGGTTCAGAGGCTGAGGGTGCTTTTTGATTGAGTCTTTTGTTAGAGCATGAGGAGACCTCCATGGTGTTCCACTCTCCTGGCAGCCATCATTCTTCTTCTAGTAACATCTCGCTTGCATCACATAAATTAGATGTAGAACCAATTTGGCACCCAGGCTACTAACACAAAACAGAAGCATAGATACAGCTTTCCATTCTTCAAATATCTGCCATGGAACCTGTTTTGTTTTCAGGCTAAATTCAAGGTGCTGGTTTTAAGGTTTAGCCCAAGGTTTTAAACTTTGAGAAGGGATCATGTTGTCAGAGCCTTTGACATTTATGGATATGAAACAAAATGAGTTATAAAATAGAGTCCAGTGAAAACAGCCTGAACTCTCCCTAGAACATTGTAAATTCAATCCCACAGGGCTCCAAGGTTGACTCAGCCTTCCATCCTTCTGTAGGTCAGTAAAATGAGTACCCAGATTGTTGGGGACAATTAGCTAACACATTGTAAACCACTTAGGGAGTGCTTTGGCACTGATAAGCAGTATAGAAATAGGAGTGCTATTGTATTGCTATAGAAGTCAAGACTAAATTGAGACTGTTGTACTTTGGCCATATCATGAGAAGACATGACTCACTAGGAAAGACTATAATGCTTGATAAGGTACAAAGCAGTAGGAAAAGAGGAGGACTGTATTCCAGATGGATAGACTCAACCAAAGAAGCCACAGCCCTGAGTCTGCAAGACCTGAGCAGGGCTGTTGATGATAGGGTGACTTGGAGGTCTCTCATTCATAGGGTCACCATAAGTCAAAGTTGACTTGATGGCAGTTAACAGCAACAACATCTCTGTGGATCTGTCTCCTTTTCAGAGTAAAAGATATACTCTCTTGATTGTCTTTGTAGGATAGCAGTAAATAGCCAAGATCCCACAGGCTGGTTCTACTGATGAATCATATTCCATCAACAGGACCAGGAGGATGAAATCTTTCTTCCCTCAGCGTGCCCCCATACCAGCTCCGCAGGTTTTCATGTGTTGCTCGTGCTATAGGGTGTCTACTAGTGGAAAGCTGAATGTATAGCTAGAAACATAAATAAAACAAAATGAAATAAGAATACAAAAAAAGAGAGAGGTTGTTTTCTCTAATTCAAAGGGGTATGAATCATAAGAAAGCTGTGTTGGTTAGTCCTGTGCACATATAAACCCACAGAAATTGTGCATGTAATTTCCCCCAAAGACATGCTAGGGCTCATGGAACTGCTGGATAATTTGGTATTGGACATAGAAGCCTGAATTCAGAATTCAGGCTTCTATGTTCAGGTTTATTGTCTCTGATAGAAGAGGTGAGATATAAGGCTTATGACACTATGTGTGTATGCACCTTCAGGTACCCTGTCAACTTACAGCTAACCCATTAATTTCATAAGATTTTCTTAGACAAGGAATACTCAGAGGTGGTTTGCCAGTTCCTTCCTCTGAAATATAGCCCACAGCACCTGGTATTTGTTGGCAGTCTCCCATCCATGTTCTAACCAAGGCTGACCCTGCTGAGTTTCCAAGATCATACAAGATCTGGTATTCTGGGTATTTAGGCCCGTGATGGCCCTACCCTCCAGGAATTTAAAGTTTACCAGGGTGGTAGCCATGACTAAGTCTTGGGCAGTGAATTCCACATTGTTATTTTATGTACTTTTTAAATGCTTGATACTATACTGGCCTATATCACAGGTTCTCAGGTGGGTGTAGAGGTAAAATCATTTTAAATCAGTTTAGAACAATTTATATTTAAAACAATGAGGAATAATTTAAACTGTCAAAAAATATATAAAACAATTTAATAAACTTTAAACACTGAGCTGTGTGAAGAAGTTCTTTCTTTTATCTGTCCTGAATCTCCAACAATTCATATTTAAAGTGACACCTTTTTGCAAATGCTGCATGTACTACACGACTGATTCCTGGTCCGAAATATGTCCTTGAACTCATCTTTAGTGAGCCACAGTATGGATTAAAGCACTCTTGAAGAATTCCGTGGTCTAAGCAGCATGAATTGATAATGCTTTTGGAGGTTTTACTTAATGGCATTTCACACCCTTACTGTCAAGATTGAGGCCTGTTGTGCTACTCCATTAGATTTCTGTTTGCTGGTCATACACTTCTTTTACTATTATTTTAAAATTCATTGAAAATTGATTATATTTTCTATGAGGCAAACTGTATTTTCTATTGGTTTGTTTTTCTGCTTGTTGCAAAATCTGAGCTTTCTGTTACATGTCATTCACACTTTACCTTATTTCTTTATTTATTTGTGGTATTTCTATAGCCTTTCAATTAAATTCCCAGAGCAGTATACATAAAAAAAAAGAGTTACACTAAACAGTTGAACCACAAATTAAACAAATCCAAACAAAACATAAGAAACATAAATATGAAAAGGATGCAAAATCTTTTTAAGCAACATGGAAACAATTAGCAGGAGTAATATTGTATCTTAGAAAGCCTGGGAAAACACAAGGGGAATGAGCTGAGAAGTTGGTCATTCAACTCATACCATAAACTCAGAGGATATAGAGGTTGGGATCTCTCAGTTTAAGCTTTCACCTCTATCTGTAATGGCTACTCCAATGTGACCTACCTTACAATGAAATGAGAGACCACCGCTCAATGGTAGAAGGCATCCTTTGGGTGTAAACTGTCTTTGGTCCATTCCCCGGGCATCTCCAGTTAAAAGCTATAGGTAGCAAGCAGTAAGAAAGACTCATGCTGGAGATTATGGAGAGCCTTTTCCCATTTGGAATGAACAATAATGGATTCAATGGAGAAACAGTTTGGAGGCTGTAAGGTAACTTCCTGTGCTCTGTGTTACATCATCTTTGGAAGGGTTTCTGAGAAGATGTCTATGAAACACTTAAAAGAAAACAACTCTGAAATAGCAGTGGACCGACATCGGTTTTCTGTAGTCTCCTTTAAAGGGGAAATAAAGAAACAGAACAAAACTAGAATGCCAGCAATCCAGGCACCCAGAATGTGGTTTGCAGTTACCATGAAACAGTGCATTCTTACTAACCGTAAGGGTTATAAAAAGGATAACCAATCAATACTCTCTCTCTGGCTTTTCTTCGCAAACGAAGATTCAGGAAGGACTCATCCTGCGTTTTCTGCAAGTGTGCTGGTGACTAAAAAGGCCAATCTGAGATATAACAAGTCCGGTTGCAGAAAGCACAGCAGAAGGTTTCCTCGGGTGAAGTTACCGGGTTGTGATTCTTTCTGTGTTGCCATTTCTCTTCAAGACTTGTTCGGCGTGAGTTCTCAAATAAGGCTGCAGCATTGTGGATAGTGTGTCTCCATGCCTCCCGATGTGAGGCCAGGGCAGACCATTGTTGGTGATCAATTTGGCTGAGCCTGAGATGTTGTTTCAGGGAGTCCTTGTATCGCTTTTTTGGAGCGCCCCTCTTACGCTGACCCGTGGCGAGTTCACCGTAGAGTACTATTTTTGGGAGGCGATGGTTGTCCATCCTAGATATATGCCCTGCCCAGCGCAGCTGTGTTCTCAATATCATAGCCTCAATGCTGGTGGTCCCTGCTTACTCAAGGACAGCAACATTCGTCACATAGTCAGTCCAGTGTATATTTAGGATTGTGCGTATACAGCGTTGATGAAAGCGTTCGAGGAGTCGTAAGTGGTGGCGATAGGTGACCCATGGTTCAGATCCATAAAGGAGAATAGACAGTACAATGGCTCTGTACACACTGATGTTTGTGCTTCGCCTCAGGTGTTTATTACTCCAGACTCTTTTGTAAAGTCTTCCAAATGCGCTATGTGCTTTTGCTTATTTGTGATCGATCTCTTTGTCAATCTTGGCATATGAGGAGATGATGCTTCCCAGGTAGGTGAACTGCTGAACGGACTTAAGCACAGAATTGAATCAATACTAAGCAAATCTGATATACATATGCAGTTGTCCCTTCATATTTGTTGGGGTTTGGTTCCAGGACCCCACCCCCCGTGGATACTAAAATTCATGAATACTCAAGTCCATTATATGCAATGGCATAGCAAAATGGTGTCCCTTATATAAGATGTCAAAATCAAGGTTTACTTTTTGGATTATTATTTTTTAAAGAATATTTTCAAGCCATAAAATACTTAAATCTGTGGATACGAAATCCATGGATATGGAGAGACAACTGTATATGTAAGATCTACCTAGTCCTGTGTTCTTTAGAAAAGGAGTAGGCAACTGCAGTTTACAACTGTTGTTGATATACAACTCCCATAATCCCATATTTTTGGCTAAGCTGGTTTGATAGTGGGAGTTGCTATTGCACTCCCCTTGTAAAAATTAAGACAGTTGGAGGGTATGAAATGGACCAGAAGAATGTGACATTAGTCTACCTGTTGAACATTATTTATCTTTCTCCCACCCATGCTTTAAAGCGTCAGAGAAATTATAAGCTTTAGCAGGTGTATAGTTACAGGGCTGGGGGCAGGGAGGCAAAAAAATGAGAACTCTGTTCCCCAAATAAGAATTCTACCCCCTCAAATAATTTTTTCTTTCGTTGCCTAAATTTCTAGCATTGCAGCAACTACTGTTGCTGCCAGCTCCCCACTTCAGATCTTACTGGTTTAACTGAACCAAAAGCATACACTATCCGTGCCCTATGCATGAAGGAATGACGTGAGATTACAACAGGAAATGGACTGATGTACAGTTATGTAATTGTGGCAATTATAATTGTGGCATTGCATATTTTGAAGCCAAAACAGGGGGGGCTGAAAATGGAGCAATATAAGTCAAATATTAATTGCAGTTTGGGGGAGGGAAATAAATTTGCTGTGATATTGAACAAAATGTTAAGAGCAGCTTGGCTGTCACATATCCTTTCTCATTGATAAACAAAAGCAACTTCTGACTCTTATAATAAAACAAAGTAAGCAAAACCACTTACCTTAAAGAAGTTATGTATCACATCTGCTGTAAGAGGTGAAGCTAATTGTTAAAGCTAAAACGACTAGTGAAATGCTACACTGGATCCTTTTGAAAGGAATTTAATCTTCTCTCATCCTATAAAAAGGAAACACATGGAGAGAGAAGGAGGGTGTACAGACTACAAGTGTCTGGTGGAACTAATTCCCTTTGGAAAGTCTGGAACACAGAAGCACTTGACCGTGTCTTCTCTCTTCAAGTATAAAAGCAGAAGGACAGAGGAGATTCTTAAGAAACCATGGCAGTTGTCTCCAGGAACATAATGGTCAGCAGGGATTGCAGTTTGTGTTCATTGCCAATAGCTGCACTTTGGACTTAAAGTCAGTTTGGCTCTCATTAGAATTAGAGGAAATGTAGCACATGTTAGTAGTCAGATTCTGCATCTGGTCACAAGGAGATGTGTGTCTTATTCTGTGTTTTGTTCCCAGAAGCTTCTTGGAATTTCCTTTGGAAGACAATGGTTGAAAGGATGCAGAGCTTGGGAAAGTTGCTTTTTTTTTGGACTATAACCTCCAGAAATACCCAGCCAGCATAGCTATGGGTTGGCTGGAGAATTTAGAGAGTTATGATCCCCAAATGTAATTTTTGATACTCTGTCCTGCTTAGTCCTTTTCTCACAGAACCATTTTTGAAATATGTTCTTAGAATATTCTTTTTTTAAAATCTCCCTTTGAACTGTTGGAAAGATTCATACTCCACAATCTCCGAAGACTATTCATACATACATACATACATACATAGAGCTGGAAGGGGCCACAAGGGCCATCTAGTCCAACCCCCTGCTATGCAGGAATCCTCAGTTGATGCACCCCTGATGGAATCCCCTGTGAATTCAGTTTGGCTTCCTTTGAACCAGAGGTCCCTCCACTTCCTTCACTCCCACCAAGTCATAGAGTTGAAAGGGGACCCAGAAAAATGCTGAGTCCTCCTCTTTTTGCCAGCTATGATTAAGGAAGCTCATACACTAAATGAGCATGTTTTCAGTTGTAAGAATGCTTAAACATCTAAATCCAGAAAAACTAATTGATAAATTAGATATTCTCTTCAGTTTTAATTGATCTTATATTGTCATATTTATATTTAATATTTTTTATTTATCATAACTTATTTTAAATCCAGTGAATACCTGGAGTTTATTTAGTATCATTAGCACATTTTATGCACTGTTAGATTTGATATGAATAATAAAACATAATCTGCAAATAAATTTATCTTATGTTCTACATTTTAAAGTTTTATATCTTGTTTTTGTGAGTGTTTTTCTTATTAATACCACTAATGGGTCTATTGTTAATGCTAATAGGAAATCTAAAGGGATAAGACTTGTTGGGAGTCAGATTTGGTGATTATAATAATGGAAAAACAATGGGATTCAATTTGGAAAACACTACCCTATAAATCAATATTTGCCCACATCAGAGAAAATGCATTAAAAATATTCATAAATGATATTACTATCCACTCAAACTCCATAAGATCAACAATGAAGTGTCAAAGCTATGTTGGCGATGTTGTGGCAAAATAGTTGTTTGGAATCATATGTGGCTAACATGTTCAAAAATATGTAGATTCTGGGAGGATGTATCAGGATGGATAAGTCAAATTTTGGGCCAATAAGACCACTTCAGAGGGCACTATTATTAATTTCTCTGTTCAAAAGTGAAAATGGGAACTTGTCAAATAAAGATCTTATAGCATTGATGTTAAGCACTGCGAGGCTAGAAATAGCTAAAGCATGAAAAACATTAGAAAATATCTTGATACAAAAGTGGTTAAATTGGGTATGGTCCATAGCTCTTTCAGAAAGATATAACACACAAGTAAGAGTAGCAAGAGGGGACATAGAAGATATGTTTGAGATTACTTGGAAGCCATTTATTGCTTATATTATATTAGTCAAGGCAATACTGGATTTAAACCTCCTTTGGATCAGGAGAGATTTTAGGAAAAAATAGCATTGAAAGTTATAGACAAGATGTAATTACTGTATTTAGAAGACAATTCATATTTGTGACGATTGACAGGGATAAGGTTCACGACTTCATGATTTAGGGAAGGGAACAGATGGATAGAGAGAGAAGAAAAAACTAAATTACGATATCTGTATAAGAAGAAGGAATTATTGTTTGTATCATGTTTAAAATTGTTTATAAAAATAAAATTATTTTTAAAAAGCACACATGCACATAGACACACTATAATTTAAAAAAAACAGGCTGGAGAATTTCAGGCATACCTATGCAGTCAGTTTTAATACTATTTTAATACTATTGACATTATATTAATATTTAATTTTAATACTACAGTATTAACATTATTTTAATATTGTTGGAGGGAATAAATGGGCTCTGCCTCTGTTCCTTGCGATTTCCTACCATGTTGCTTCCTTCATCCACCAGCATCAACAAGTTAATTTCTTTCAGTGTTAATTAAGCTAAAATTTCTTAGAAAACAAATTGCTGGTAAATTTTCTGATGTTCCACTTCTCCTCTAATACTGTTCCCCAGGAAATTTCAGTCTCCCACCAAACCCTTCCGCCAGAGGATATTCAGTGAATTGTCTCCCTCCTAATTCACTTCCTACAAAGAGGGAAAGGAATGTTGGGAGACTGGTTTTACTGTCCTGATTTGGTTTTAGCATAAAAAAGTAAATGGATAGCAGGGATTTGGTGCCATTTTATTGCCTTTGGTTTCAACATTGTTGCTTGTTTTTAATGGTATATAGATGTATGGCATTTGTTGTTGTTGTTGTGTGCCTTCAAGTCGTTTCCAACTTATGGCTGACACTAAGGAGAACCTATCACAGGTTTTCTTAGCAAGATTTGTGCAGAGATGGTTTGCCATTGCCTTCCTCTGAGGATGAGACAGTGTTACCTGTCCAAGGTTACCCAGTGGGATTTTCATGTATGTCTTAAACCCTGGTCTCCAGAGTCGTAGTCCAATGCTCACACCACTACACCACGTTAGATTCCTACAGTGGGCCCTTGGTATCCACTGGGGTTTGTTTCCAGGAACCCTCACCCCGATACCAAAATCCGTGGATGCTCAAATCCCATTACAGTCATCCATTCATTTTTGCATGCTTCACATTCACAGTTTTGCGTATTCATGGTTTGTAGCTACTGCTGGAATACATCAACAGTACTGTTATTGCAAGACCTTGTCCTCCTTATCCCCTCCCATCCTCCTATCTCTGCACCACCATGATTCTGCAAGATTTGCAAAGTCCGTCCGCTTCCCTCCACTCTGGCGAGAAGACTGGCTCTGCCCCCACACCCACCCCATCCTCGTCCTCTCCCTTCTCTTCCTCCACTCCAGCTGACAACATTGCCTGTTTCTCCCTTTCCCACGTTTGACTGACAACGGGCTTTTAAAGTGGGGTAGCAATGTTTAGCTCCAGATTATGGTTCACAATTCATACCAGTTTGGATTTCAGGTGAGCAGGTGACATAGGGTGTTGTTGCTGGGCAGGCAGAGGGAGAGGGAGGTGAGGGTGGGCAAGCTTTGTATGCCCAAGAATTGTTGCTGCCGCTGTGACAGGAACTGTGCTTTTCGCTTCACTTTGGTGGGAGATGGGGTGGAATACATTTTTTAAGGTGGCACAGGTCGGTTTGGGTGCCAGGACAGCATGAGACATGGAGTGGTTTTCTTGCAAGGATAGGAGGATAGAGAGAGGTGCAGTCTAGTTGGTGATTGCTGTAGCAGCAGCTGCTGCTACTAACATTTAATTTGGAGTGGAGGGAGGCGGAGGGACTTTGCAAATCGACTGAGGCATTGTTGAAAGGCAGGAAAGGGAGGTTATGGTGTGCTGTTGGCAGGGGAGGAGAATAGAGCATGTTTGGGATGGGACTAATTTCATAGAATCATAGAATTGTAGAGTTGGAAGAGACCACGAGGGCCATCCAGTCCAACTCCCTGCCATGCAGGAAATCACGATCAAAGCATCCCCGACAGATGGCCATCCAGCCTATGTTTAAAGACCTCCAAGGAAGGAGACCCCACCACGCTCTGAGGGAGTGTGTCCCACTGCCGAACAGCTCTTACTGTCATAAAGTTCCTCTTTACGTTGAGGTGGAATCTCTGTTCCTGGAGCTTGCATCCATTGCTCCGTGTTCTAGTCTCTGGAACAGCAGAAAACAAGCTTGCTCCATCCTCAACGTGACACCCCTTCAAATACTTAAACAGGGCTATCATATCACCTCTTAACCATCTTTTTTCCAGGATAAACATACCCAGCTCCCTAAGTCTTTCCTCATAAGGCATGGTTTCCAGACCTTTCACCATTTTAGTTGCCCTTCTCTGGACACGCTCCAATTTGTCAATATCCTTTTTGAATTGTGGTGCCCAGAACTGGACACAGTATTTTAGGTGAGGTCTGACCAAGGCAGAATAGAGCGGCACTATTACTTCCCTTGATCTAGACACTATACTTCTATTGATGCAGCCCAAAATCCCATTGGCCTTTTTGTCTGCGGTTGTTTCACATTTGTGGTGGGGTTCTGCCCCTAACCCCCACAAATGTGAAGGGATGACTGTATATACAATGGCATAATAAAATGGCATCCCTTATATAAAATTGTGAACAACAAGGTTTGCTTTGGGGTTGGGTGTATTTTCAAGCCGTGGTTGGTTGAATCTGTGGAAAAGGAGGGCCAACTGTATATTAAATAAATCAGGGTTGGGAATCATGCAGCTCTCCAGATGCTGTTGGACTATAATTTCCAGCATTTCTCACCATAGACTAGGGCTACTGGAAGCTGCAATTGAGCAACATCTGGAGGGTTACATGATTTCCGCTGCTGGGCTAAATCCAATTGCAGATTGTAACTAGAGTATAATTAATAAATCAATTACTGGATAATAAGTCAACATTTATGTAAATTCTATTGCTTCAGTGGGATTATTCTAACTGAAAAAGGGTTGGCATATCATTTAAAAAAACCTGCTTCTCAGTGATTCAGCACAACTGATGCGAACAGAAATAACTGCTTATTTTTACCTAACTGTCTGTACATAACATTTTATATACCTCCATTCTGTAATGATAGTCATGGCATTATAGAGATGAACTTTTCAGTCAGTTCTCTGCTATGCCAAACTGAGCAAAACCTAAGTTGTACAGCAATTCCATAGTTCCCAGGGGCCATAGGATATGGTGGAGCTCTTACAGAGAAGAAAATCTGTAAACCAAAAAGATCTGCAGGAACAGCTGGTGGGACCTGATGTCTTGGAGCAGTAAATCTGTGCTTGGTTTTACAGCTGCTTTTTACCACAACAGCTTCAGGTATCACGGGAGCCATCCAGCTGCTTGACTCTATTCATGACAGAGGTTTGGCACCTGTTGGCACAACCTAGAGCAGCTTCTGGAGGTGCAACTATAAAACCAAGTGTGGATTCACTACTCCAGGGGCATCAGATCCACTGGCCATACCTGAGGCCCATTCTGGGAATCCTCCTCCATCACAAAGCAGGAAGGCCTGTTTCTCCCCTGCCGTCAGAACTCAAACAGTAAAGAGGACAAGTAGGAGGCATGTAGGAATGTGGCCTAGGAGTTCTAAATTACCCCCTACACACACACACACCCCTATACCTGCTGGCCACAGATCAGGCCCGTGTCTCCCTGTTATCGCAGTGAAATGGGCTGGAGTCCAAACAGGAACACCAGCCTGTCAATGCAACTGCCTCCACCATTTCCTTGCCCTCCCAGCATCGAGCGGGCTGCAACATGTGACCAAAGACCCCTTGCATGTGACCACTTCTGCTGATTCTTATAGCTAATATTCTCCCAGAATAAAGGAATGGGGAGTGTCCTGGACCTGGTATAGTTTATTTCCCTTCCATTGAGGACACTGAAAAGGAAACAATCAAACAAACAAACAAAACAATCCATAGAAGCAGAGACATCCAGAGTGGCTTGCACAGTTCAGAGGCTGACAAATTTATACAATCTAAAAGACACAAAAGGATGAGCTGGAGGGAGATAAAGAAAAATAGATTTTTATTTATTTAAAATATTTCTTAACTTCATTGAAAAGTTTACAGGATAGTGTGCAAAAGTGTGAATAAAACTATTCACACAAACATATAAATACAATGTAAGGGGCAGGGGGAAACAACCATAATGAAATACAATAACCACAAGCCAACACATAAAATCTAACAGTGCCATTACTTCTAAAATGCCTGGGCAATTAGGAAGGTCTTCACCTGGCATCAAAAAGATTGTCAAGTCAGTTCCAGTTAGGCTCCCATAGGAAGAGTAGTCCATCTGTGGGATGCCACTACGGAAAAGGTCCCAAGAACCAAAGAAGAGTCATGCAGCACCTGAACAAAAATTTATCTGTTCCAGTATTCTGGTCACACAGTGACCACACAGGAAAACCCACAAGCAGGACATAAGTGTAACAGCACTCTCATTGCCCTCACCATTGTAGATATAGCACAACTTTTCTAAAGAGGATAATCAGAGAAGAATCTTGTTTTTGTTGTTACTAACCCACATCTCATTCCTCCCCAGTTGTTGCTTTGGTGTTTCTGTCATACAGACATATCTACATGCAAACATAGTCTGAAGATGATGCCTTTGGTTTGTACAGCCATTGACTAAAAGGCATGGAGATGCTTGTTTTCAAGTCTTACTGCTCACTGACTGGCTCACCTGTTTTTTGAATTGCTAGTTTCAGGTGGTGCAAGATTTTTGAATCCTTCACAGGATATGAGGTTTTGCTATTAAGATGCAGAAACTTTGCACTGGCTAACACATGGGCAACAACAGATTAAGGCTGTTGGGGCCCCAGATCAGGTCTAGAAATAGGCTCTCCCTTTCCATACCATACAGAGATTAAACAAATAAAAGGTAACATATAATAGACAGCAGCACAATAGTCGTCATGTGTGAACCATCCAATCCCATGCATTTTTACTCAGTTATTCAAGTAACAAATAAAATCCTGGTGATAGCCAGGAGATTCAGGTGTGGCTGGTGATGGGAGTAAATTGCACATTTTTTCTTCAGTGCTGTGTCCCTAGCAAGTGAGGAGCCAAGGGGAATTGCACCATCTTAACCACTAATAATCCAGCCCTGTACATGGATGCTGTATGTTTTCAATTCCCACCTATGAGCAACAGTTTCCAGTGTTTCAATTACCATATAGTTACCTTGTCTCATTTAAGTGAAAAACTACCAAGCTGTCCTGTAACCCCATACTACAGTTAGCACTCATGTCATGGGATACATATTCCTTCAGATGTGGCATCCACGGAATGCAAAATTATGTAAACCAGGTGTCAGTAAATTGACAGCAGCAGGGGGAAAAAACTGGCCTTGAACTGGAAAAAGCATAGCCTAGATTCCCCACTGTTTAAATCTGTGTTTTAAAAATAAGGGATCAGAATGAATTGATACAGTGCAGGAACTCTTCACATATGTTTTAGTCCCCAGCTCTGCTCATTTCTTCATCTGGTAAAATCTGACACTGTCTTGTTAGGTTTATTAAAGCTTTGAAATCTTTGTTCACATTCATCCATTTGCAGCTCAAAGGCACACTTCATGCTGTGGCAGAAGAGAAAACACTGGAAAGTTTGTCTGAATGAGATGGGAGAACAGAGATGAGCACTTTGTAATCTGAGATTAGTGGATAAAGGCGACTAAAGGGGGGAAAACCCATTTCCTGTTTTAAAAAATTACCCACTTAGAATTAATGCAAGGCAACCCACTGAGTTGGTATGAAAAGGGATTAGGGATCAGGGTGTACATCAAATGAGAAAAAAGGATAGGCTCTCAACAACTTTTCAGATGATTCATTGATCCTATAGAGATGGCAGTAGAAAGGTATGAATGATATGACAGCAGCATTTTTTCCCCCTAATACACTATAGAGACATGCATTTCTTTTTGTTCTGCTGTAGTGTTTGCTAAAGCCAGTTTCATCCAATTGTGGTATATGCATGCAAACCATTAGCAACAATACACTCATAACAGCACCTTCAAAATTGTCCTGTCTCCTACCCAGGCAAGAGGGAGTTTGTATTGCAGCCTTGAATGACCAAGCTATGCATTTGTCTATAAATAACATGGTTGCCATAAAATGGGATGCACCCTCATAAAGGAAACGTGTTTAAACAAGCCTGTAACTAATGACTATTTTCAGGAACAGCCTGCTCTGTATGTTGAGGGCAGTTTGAGAAATACCCTGTGGGTATTTATAAGATGAGCCATGTGTGAGCTGTGAATTACCAGGCCACAGAGATCGCACATGTATCATTAACATCTCAGTACTGAAAGAGAGTGCAGCTTTGTTCAAGCCTGCTTCTCCCTCATCCCATTCAACCTTCTTTCCTACTTTCAGGGTCAGTTTAAGGGCCCTGCAGCACCTGCAGCTCTAGGGGCCCCTGTCATTGTGGGGGCCCCCATTGTAAACCTTATCCTGCAAAAACTATAATAATCTGAATATCCTGTACTATGGGTAGGTTAGGTTACATTGACCTAAGATAAACATATGAAGCCCCCCAAATAAAGCATTTCAGGGCCCCAAAAATTCCTTAAACCAGCCCTGCCCACTTTGTTGAGAAACTAGAACCTCAGTCTACTGCAAACAGGAGAAAGGGACCATTGGGGTGGGGGGAGATGGGAAAGTAATAATTACGGATTTCTTAAAATAGTACCCGTTTCATGTTTTGGAGGGCTTCCTTGAATGAGACACTTTCAATGAACCTCCTTTTGTGAGTACGTCTCCTTCCTGCTCTTATCTGGTTTTCTTGCTGTCCATTTCTTCTCTCCCTCTGGGCTCAATTGGCATTAACCCTCATGCAGAAAAACAGCAAGATGTGTGAAGACTGTTGTTCCTCCTCTTTGCCTTTCTTACTGCTGACTAGCCCAGAGACGGCAGGTGAACAGGAAGACCATGATGTTGAGGGGAACCAGCAGGTTGAGGATGTTCCAGGGGTTGGTAGTAGGCTTCAAGCTTATGTTTACATCTGCAGATGCCCAGCAATATGAAAGCCAGTATTGGTTTACGTTGCAGGTGGCAACTTTGTCACTCTGGTAAGATTGCACCCTTCAAAATTTGGGAATATTCTGACACCTAAGCAGGGGATTGGATTGCTTTCTGTTCTGTTTTGTTCATGTCCTCTGAAGCTTGCCAGGTCATATGTGCAAAGTAATTTGAATAAAAAGGCATTGTAGGTTTATGCCATGTGGACTTCTTTCTGTTCATAGTGCAAAATCACCATAGTTGTTTTGCAGAAGCAGATTAGCTTGCGTACTGTTCTGGAACCCATTCAAGCATGGCAGTGGCTGAACTCTCCTCAGGGATCAGAGTATTCCAGCCCCAGACTCACAGCATCCCCCCCCCATTACCTCTATGGTAACAGAGGGGTGTCCTCACACCCCTGGCCCACGTATGAACCAGAACTTCTCTTCCCCATGCCAGTTGTGTCTTCTGAGACCAGGAACAAGGCACCTGGTGATGGTCACATTGCTGAGTGTCTTGCGGTGACCTCAGCAGGGAAATGGTTGTGCTGGACACCACATGGGCCATGCATGTGGACACACACACACACACACACACTGTTGCAGTAATAGAACTCAGTTTTCTCTGGAGCAAGCAGTGAGGTTTTTTTTAACACGTGCCCACTCCGTTTTAAGGAGTATTTGCCCCTCTGTTTTAAGGAGTATTTGATATATCAGTCAAGAAAATGTATTGTGTGAAGCAGCTTGCACCTCACCCTGAACACACACAAACTAGTAATGCTGACTTCTTTGACCACAGAAAGAATGGTTAGAGGTGGTCTGGTCACCACCTGTATGAGACTCCTGCACAAAAGTGTAGAAAAGTTTTTTCCTCCCCACTACAGCTCATAGACCAGTGGTATCCAACTTGTGGCCTTCCAAGCGTTTTGTACTACAGCTCCCAGAATTCCTGACCATTGGACTAGCTGGCTCAGGCTTCTGGGAGTTGGGAGTCCAAATCACCTGGAGGGCCAAGCTTGGACACCACTGTCCTAGACTCCTTTAGCCGGCGTGGGAGTGTGAGTGAGGGCTGTGATCCAAAGAAAGGGACTGCCTCCCATATTGTCAGCTCAGGCTTGACTGGGTTAAATGGCTCAGCCCTTATTCACGCATACCCTTCTGCTGGCATTTCCAGTGGGAGGTTTCCTGTATGAGTAAAGAGTTTTAAAAAAATACAAAAAACAAATCCAGCGGAATTGTGATTCACCCTCATGTGTTTTTATTTGAAAAGGCTTCCCGTTTGTATTGTGATTAAAGCAGCAACAGCCTCGGTGGTTAGGAATTTCCCCTTCACGGGTGCCCGCTTGCCTGCCCCTTCCCCGCCGCCGCCGCCGCCATTCCTGGAGGTCACCTCGTGCATCCTTTCTAGCGGGCAGAAGAGACCCACCGGCTGCCGCAGGACTGCTACAGACCCGACTGTTTGCTTTGTACAGGAGGAGTCCAAGCCAAAGAGTTTCCTGCCAGGCCCTGGAGTTGAAGCCACGCCTCTTTTGCGGAGATATTTTGTTTCTGATTTGAGTTGGGAGGACCAATCCAGGGGCTTGGAGCTAGGTCCCCCCCCTCCGCACCCGTACTGTCAGATTGCAAGCTTCTCCCGCTCATCTAGGCAGCCTTCTTTGGTGTAGTCCTCAGCAGCAGCATCAGGCTGCTCTGAACTCCCGGGCTTCTCCCTTTTTCACACACACACACACATAACGCACCCCTTCGGTGAGCCATCCAGCTCTGCAACCTGTTTGACAGCCAGTGTTCACAATGAAGTGGACGCTGCCTTGCTTCCAGCTTTGACAGAAAACCAAACCCTCATTCTTAGGCATCCAGGAACAGCAGCAGCAGCAGCGCTGGGAAATTTCTCTGCCACCAGCAGTCTTAACGATTTAAATGCCATCCATAGACATTTCTGCCTCTGCACCGGCATCGTTTTTCCTGTTCACAGATATTAAGATTAAGGAGCTTGGATTCTCCAAGGCTTGTATCCAAGGGCATCGGCTGTTAACATACTGAGCTACATCTGCTTCTTGGCTAAGACTGAAGAAAGACATCTTAAGCCTGGAAATCCTGCCTGTGCTTGCTCTCTAGTACACTTGCACACACACACACACACACACACACACACCGCAAGAAGCATATGCTGCAGCAGGTTCTTTTATTTTTCTCGTTTTAATTCCAAAAGGCTGTTTCACTTTCGTAGTTCCGGTGACAAGATAATGGAGTAAAAACCTCCCTGTCTCCAAGGAAGGAAAATTACAAGAATCAGCTACTGAAAAGAATCAGCAAGTTAAACAGCAGTAGCAGGAAAGGAGAAGGAAGCGAAGGAGGTGGTGGTGGAGGAGAAGAAGGAAGGAAAGATACTGACTGAGAATTAAGAACAGCCACCCAAAATCTCAAAGGCAAGAAGTGGAAGGCTGTGACAGAAAACTAGATCACCCTTTAAAGCAGGGGGTTTCTTCTTTTTCCTGAAAATTGCCCTACTCATTCATTCTTCTTTGGGGAGTGAAATTCAGCAAGACCAGCTTGTCTGCCACCTCCTTTCCTGGCGGCTGCTGCTGCTTGCTGCCAGTCCTGTTGCTCTTGCAGACAGAAACGTGTTAACAGAGCAGAGAAGAGGAAAAAATGCCAGCCATCCTGGTAGCCTCCAAAATGAAATCTGGACTACCCAAACCTGTCCACAGTGCTAGTCCTATTGTTCATGTCCCAGCAGCCAGGACCATCCCACAGCCCTGTTACCTGAAGTTTGGGAGCAAGGTGGAGGTGAACAAATCCTCCTATTCCAGCCAGATTCCCCTCAAATCACACCATGGCCAAGAGAATGTGGGAGATGCCTTCCCTCCAAAGAGGAGTAGCTCCATAGAAAATGGCTTTGACACACAGGTCAGCAAAATGGGTGTGAGTGTGATAACGATGGTGGTTTTGTTGGATGGAAATCTGCTAAGCATGTCCATAGCTGATGATAATGCAGATTGTGTTGCCAGGCTGAGGGGTGTGTGTATAGTATTTCTGGGGGACACGCGCTGCGGAGGGAATGGTGTTTTTGCAAGTCTATGCTAGTAGCAAGGGGAGATAGGCATTCCTAAATAATCTTATGGTTTACCTTCATTATGCTGGGTTCTTAATTGTGGTAGCTGGAGTATTGCATTATGCCAAAGGTAATGATAGTTGTATATGTGTGTGTGAGATAGAGGGAGAGAGCGCATGAGCAACAGCTCACATGTACGCTTTGTTTGTGGAGTCCATATCCAGTTTGTTGGGTTACAGGTTGAAGTGGGTGTGTTTGTACATCTTACTGCTAACACAAGGGAAGCTGCCTGTACAAGCTACATTTTATGTTCAGAAGGCGCTGTGTGTGTAGCTGGGTATCATGCTGCCATATGTAGCTGAGTTTGCAGGTGTATGTGTGCATGGCAGCATGTGTGAGGTGAGGGTGAATCATATTCTGTACTATATTGTACGGGAATATACTGATGGTAAGACACATGCATTCAGATACAGTGGAGAACATGAATGGGTATATCAGTGACATTGTCCATGCCTCAAATGCCTGGGAGGGGAAATAGGTTAATTGCAACTTCCTCTCGTAACATAGTCCTCTGTTACTGTCATTCTGGATAAAACCATTTATTTTCTAATATTAGACATTATGATTTTACTTGAATCCATATCTGGGCACCTCTTTAAATGCTGCTGCTGTATATGGCGAGACACAGCAACTGTCTGTGTGTTCAGACTCATTTTATTTTCGTGAGTGCATTTGTATTTTCAGTGTGGATCGGATTGCCTCGATATCACCAGTGCCTTAATGTGCTCAGTGGCAGTGTAAGCAGATCGTAAATGCTAACACACTGCTGGGTGAGCAAAGCAGATGGTCTGCTGCCACAAATGGGACTAATTAACATTAGCTCTACAGAGGATGTAGTGTGGCCTGATCCTGAATTCTCTGAGCAGCTTTGCATGCTTCCTGCCTCCTCTGCAGCCATTTGAACCTGCTAGCAAGTGATGCAGCCATGTTGTCGTGGGAAGTTATATGCACAAGGAAGGATTCTGTTGGTTTCCTACACACACACACCCAATGCAGGGGAATACTGGGTCAGTCCTGCAAATCTAGGTTTTGTAGTCTGTGCCCTCATAACCTATTCTGCTAAGGCATGACAGCATGGCTGCTGAGCGAGCTTGGCCTCCTGCCCTGCTTTTTAAGAGATGCTGCATTTTCCATCCTGGCAGACAGGGAGATGTATTAGGCTTGACTTCTGCAGTGGTACCAGTTCCTGAGGGCTAGAGAACCATGAGGGGGACATAATAGTGCTGGTGTCAGGGTAGTGACAGCAGACAGGCTGACCTTTGCATCACATCACACTCCAGAGGGAAGCACAAACCTCTTTCGATTTTCTATATTGCCTTTTGAAAGCATCAGGGAAACTTCAATTTTTAACACTCAGCCCCCCAAAAGGTGGGGAGGCAAAGCTGGCATTTTCAAGAATGAATGATAATATGGGTGGGAATAAGATTCATTTCATGACTCTGACGAAAGCTTTAAAAGTCTAGTGTGGATCTCTCTCTCTCTCTCTCTCTCTGTCTTTTGCTCTCATAGATCCTATGATATATTTAGTACTGAGTACTGAATCACTCTGTGATATATATATATATATATATATATATATATTTCAGCAGCTCAAAACTGAATCAATTACTACTAATTGAGTTTCTCTTTTGTGAGGTGAGGGAAATAGGGTAACGTGCATGCCCAATCCATAGCTGAAAGCCTGGGGAAGTGTTTCACATTTGCAAATATCTATTGTTGTAATAGAATACAAGGCTCAGTGAGAGTTCGCTCTGTGGGCCTCAGAAGCAGTACTGATATGTCCTCACTGATGATAATAATGAGAACATGACTCTAGCCCTTACTCCTATTCTTTTGCTCATTTCCTTTCTTTTCCCCACCCTACCCTTCTTCTACAGTCCTCTGGATCACCACAGCCTTGTTAATTTGGAGCTGTTCCCAGTTAACCTCTCCTTATATTCTCCTTTACAAAATATGTGTTTGTCTTTGGTCTGTATTATATCATTTTCAAAACTGTTGGGAAGGGGCTTTGTAACCTGTGCATTCCATTGACACTGGGTGCTTAAGAGTTCTGTTATTGTCCTCAATCTGGTCACTTCAGTGGGGACGCTGAAAAAAATGTTTCTGCAGGTCACAGCAATCACATTGTAAGTGTAGCTGTGGTTATCCCAGTAGTCATATGCATTACAGTTGTCCCTCCACATTCACAGATTTGGCATTCACAGTTTTAAGTATTCACAGCTTGAAAATATTCTTTAAAAAAATAATAATCCAAAAATCAAACCTTGATTTTGCCATCTTATATAAGAGATACCATTTTGCTATGCCATTGCATACAATGGGACTTGAGTATTCACGGATTTGGGTATTCACGGGGGGTCCTGGAACCAAACCCCAGGGAATGTGAAGGGACAACTGTACATTTCTCTCTCTCGTTTTATGCCCCTTTCACAATGTAACAAATTCTGTTAGGCCATAAAACCCTGATGGATAATTTCTGCATCTTGCATGAAAAACAGCAGAAACCCAAAACTAAGGGCTGTAAAGTCTGACAGTTCTGCTCTGTGACATCAGTCTGCACATCAGTGCTTAAAGCATTGTCCTCCGGGGTACACTTAACTGAATAGAGATTCCTGAGTCAGGGCTCTGCAGTGGATTGTGAGAACCTTGGGACAAGAGTAAGGATGTGGACTACCAGGGTTAGTGGTGTCAGGATCACAGCAATGATCAGGAGATAAGGTCTATGCCAGATGACAGAACATAATTTTCAAGAATGTGTTGCTCGCAAGTCCCTCGGATACAATAAAGAACAGTTTTGAGCCTTTCCTCGCCACACACGTCTATAATTTCAAGTTTGACAAATGGGAAAAGGCCACCAATTACCATCACACTCATTATTAAATTACCACTCAGATCCCTTTGAAAAATGTACATCCACATAGTGTACAGACATTATAATGGTAGGAAATAAAGTTAGACTATTTGTACATCTATACCAACATTGGCTATATTTATTTAATTTTATTTATATCCTATTTCCAAATATGGACCAAAAAGGGGTCCATACTCTGACTTAAAGTGGCTTTCCAACAGCAGGGGTCTTTCCTAGGATGTGCTACATCCTTTTTTAGTGGAAGATGTCTGGGAATGCATGTGTTTTACCTTGATCCTAACCTTTTACCCCCACCCCAAAGTATCAAGCAATAGATGATGAGAAAGCCCCTCTGGAGCCCCTGAGTCTTTACAAACATGAATCTAGTTTAGAGATGAAACTTTCTATATGTACCTGTTACCATTTGATCCTTTACAAGATTAAGCTGCAACTGACTCAGATTTTTCCTGCAGATATTTTGGGTGTACAGTATCTATTTCTATGCCCTTACAAAAATTTGACTTCATAACTTCTTGAAGAGAAATATGCAGGAGAATTGCATTATCTTGAGTTCTGCCACTGCTGTGGTTAGTCATTGTGATTTCATAGATTGCCAGTGGGTACACATACTGGCATCTCCTCTCACTGCCTCAGTATTGTCCTGCTCTTCCTTTAGTTCCAAATCCTTGCCTTGCTTTTGCTGCCTTCCAGTCTCTTAAACTGTCCATCTGCTTCTTCTCTTCTCCTAACATTAATTTTACTACTACTCTTCCTCATTGTGATGCATTCACCACTACCAGCTGTGCCTGTATTTTCCTGCTGAATCTGATGTGGAAAAATACTGCCCCTTCCAGGTTTGGGAAGGTGCTTGGGTGCCTCTCTCAGTGTGCTTCCTTCCCTGAATGTACCAGAAGGCTCTAAAGACTGATAGTGACACTCCCTCCTAGTTCACATTAGGCCTGGTGACAAGTTTTTTCTTGTCATCAGGCCTATCTACACTGTTTTGTTTCCTTATTTGTTCACTCATCACATCTGTGTCCCACCTTTATTCCATCGTGGAACATACAGTCTCTCATCCATTTACAAACTGGTCTAGAAGTATCTTACCTTCTGCAAAGTTACTGCACCATGTGGTTTTAGGATCCAAACCTGGGACTCTACATTTGATTTTTAAGCAATTTTTTCCTACACTTTACTACTTGCACACCCACAAACAACATCAAAATGGTTCCACAAGTAATTTCAGTATTTAGAAATGTATTAAGAGAAGAAGTGATAAATTTACTATAACTAAGGAAAACTTAATGCCACTTAGAATAAGATCAGCAGACCTGGGTCTTGCCTATCGCTATGCTAATTAGATAGACAGTACTCTTAAGGCAACTTAAGACATTTTGTTACCTGAGTCAAAGAATAAAGTGGTGCCTACCCACATTCCATGAACAAAGTCAAGCTGAATTTTTCTGCACTGTTGGTGGAGAAAAATTATCCTCCACCACACCTAAGCCTGATATCCCAGTGAAGGGACAATAGAAAAGCTTTGCAATACACAGGTCTCTCCACCATCTGGCTCTTGCCTCCCACCCTGAACATCCACTGCCTAGGGTGGCTGCCTCACACTTCTCAATATTAGGCCAACCCTGCGCTGCCATTTGCCCACTCATTCTTTCCCCTCAACTCCATCCCAGCCACTTTTCTTCCAGGGGGCCAGTGATGTTATGTACTTTCCAAGGTTCTTAGTCAAAATTTAAACCTAGGCCATTCTCACGCACCTTGTTGCTGTGTGCCTTCAAGTCCTTGCCTGCTTACAGCAATCCTAAGGCAAACCTATCACATGGTTTGCTGAGGTTGAAAGTGTGTGATTTACTCAAGGTCATCCAGTAGGTTTTTGTGGTCAAGTGGGGATTTGAACCCTGGTCTCCAGAGTCTTAGTACAACATTCAAACTACTACACCATGCTGGATCCTTGTCACCCACCTTACCCCTCTCTTTAAACCTCTCATTCACTATTATATAGGGTCCCTAAGGTGGTTCCAATGATAGGCAAGCATGTATTCTTTAGGGTTCTTGGTTGTGCATGGCTGAGACTCTTACAATCCCCTTAATGAACAGTTTTGGTGGAATTTAAAACAACTGTTTATTGACTAAAAGGCTTCTTTGCAACAATAAGCATAAATGCTGGCTTAGTACTAATTATAACAATGTTACAATTTGAAGCTTCTACTTCTATCAAGTGTTCCAACCACAACTCCCACCAAAACTAAATCAAACCCTACACTGACAGTTAAACCATCAAACCTCTCCTTTTATTTCCCCCTCAGCCCCTCCTATCTCAAAATTTTGAGGGCTGTGATTAGTTGATTACACAGGCTGGTCAGCCCTCATGCTGCCTGTCAAGGGCCTTGCTTCTAATATTTTAGCTCAGCCAGGACCAAGGGGAAGGTTTAGGAGAGAATCCCATTCCAGCATCTGCACCACTTCATATGTAGATGCCGCCTCCCCACCTCACCATTTTATATCTGTTTGATCATGACCTTTATTCTGAAACAGTGACATGTCATTATGTCCAGTTACCCCTTTGTAAGGAGCCTGGTTTCCCTATTCTTGCTTATATAATGATGTGCACTTTCTGTTCTGTTTCACTGTGCAGTTCAGTTTGTCATAGCTTCCTCCTCATTAACCTGATATGTTGATATTTAAATGCTGAGTTTTGTGAACATTAGGGAAAGAAATTATCTGGCTATATAGACAGAAGTGTTTTGGAAACATTTAACTTGTTTCCACAGAAACCTCCATTCAATAGGTAGCAAGATATGGATCTGGATACCCAGAATGGGATTCAGGGGTTATTTGGGCCACATCATCTGTATTTCCACGAATTACTACAGTACTGACTTTGTATTGGTATTTAAGATAGACTGCTCTGGGCATTCCAGAAGCATAGTCTATAATAATTTTTAAAAATGGAAGCAGGTGACCCAAACAGAACAATTGTTGTTATCTGCTATCAAGTTGACTTTGACTTATGTTGACCCTGTGAATAAGAAATCTCCAAGGTGCCCTATCAACAACAGCCCTGCTCAGGTCTTGGAGACTGAGGGCTGTGACTTCCTTGATTGTGCCTATCCATCTGTAATGCACTCTTCCTCTTTTCCTACTGCCTTCTACCTTGGCAAGCATTATTGTCATTTCTAGTGAGTCCTGTCTTCTCATGATATGTCCAAAGTATGATAGCTTCAATTTTGCCATTTTTGTCTTCTAAGGAGAGTGTAGGCTTTATTTATGTTTTTAGCAGTCTATAATATTGGTAAAAATCTTCTCCAGCAGAACATTTCAAATGAATTTATTTTCTTCACTGTCCAGCTTTCACAACCATACATAGAAACTGGAAATATGATGGCGTGGACAATCCTGATTTTAGAATTCAAGTACTGTATATAGGTTTACATTTAGGATCTTGTGTAGTTCCTTCATAGCTGCCCTTCCAAGTTCTAGTCTTCTGATTTCTTGACTGCAATCTCTATAATGATTAATGACTGAGCCGAAGTACAGTATAAAAAATCTTGAATCATTTTAATGTCTCCATCATCTACTTTGAAGTTATGTAAATCATCTGTGGTCATTATTTTTGTTTTCTTAATGTTCAACTGTAAAGGGGTATTTGCACTTTCCTCCTTTATTTTCTTTAGTAACTGTTCCAATTGTGTGCTATTTTCTTCTAGTAATATGGTATCATGTCCATATCTTAAATTGTTGATGTTCCTGCTTCCAATACAATCTGCTACCATTTTATGCTGCTCTGTCAGAATTAGAACTCTGTATATGGCAAGATGATATGCAATCCCCTTGGAAATAAGACAACTGCCTCACTCTGCCTAATGGGTAGGGCTGGTCCTAGATGCAGACATAAATCCTGCTTATTCTTTTTGTTTATATACACATGTACCTATACACACACAAATACATGTGTGTGTGCGCGCACGCATGCACACACACAGAGTGTCAGTCTCACTGGTTAGATTATGTGATATGTTTAAAATGATGTGCTTCCTGATAAGTATTGGCAACATTATTCTTTTTCATTTCTGTTTTTGTATGCTGAATGCGTAGGACTAAATTCTGCTTCATGACCTCTGCCAGCCCAACATCTTTTTCTGCATACTTTCAGTGATGCAAATTTCCCAAGAAAGTGCCACTAATGCACTTCATTCTGTGACACTGATGGAATTGCTGTTGGCATTGGGCTTTAAATAACCAGACATGTGGGAGTAGAAATGTGAGTCCTGATAGTTTTAGAATCCGTTTGGAAAGGTGGGGCTGTAGTCTGTGAGAAGCCAACTGTAGTGGGTGAAGTGCATGTAGATGATACAGGAAGGATGCAGATAGGCAGTGGGCAGAGGAAGTGGTGGATTGAAAAAGCAAAAAACAGGGAGATATGGCTAGAGCTATGTCACGGTAGCGCACTGGTACCTCTGAGCATATCAAGAGTACCAGGCAGCAAAAGTTCTTGTAGTAGAGTTGCAAACGTCAGGCTGAAGAAATGAGCACACAGACACAGGCTTGTATCTAAACTACTTTCCTTTACTAGAGCATGTTGAAGCAATATTGAATGAATCTGAGACTCCTAGCATACAGACTGCATAACACAGCAGCACTGTACAGTGCATAGTCTAAGGGCAAACTCCAAGTACATAGGCAGTGTGTGGGAACGTCTAGTTATACAGAGAAGTATAGTCATGGGTTATACAGTTAGTGTTTCTCAGACACATGGGCTGCACATTTTCCCATACAGATAAGGGTTCACTCCCCATACTTCTGTTCCCATGGCTTCCTCTTAGACTACAGTTGTCCCTTCATATTCGCTGGGGTTTGGTTCCAGGACCCCCCGTGGATACCAAAATCCATGAATACTCAAGTCCCATTATATGCAATGGCATAGCAAAATGGTGTCCCTTATATAAGATGGCAAAATCAAGGATTGCTTTTTTGGATTATTATTTTTTAAAGAATATTTTCAAGCCATGGATACTTAAATCTGTGGATATAAAATCTGTGGATATGGAGGGACAACTTTGTATCTAGATAAGCTAGCCAGCTACTTTTAGCCAGCTCGCTGCTGGCCTCTGAAAGCTGTAGCACATTATACCATGCCAGCTCTTTACAGTATAAATTTCCTGTGGTTGCATGTCCCATCACTTTGACAAGCTAGGCTAGAGGAGTGCATAAACAGGGGTGAAGGATTTTGTGTCAAAGTAATGGTACAAGCAACAATGAACTGCTTAGATGCTTGCGAATAGGGTATCTATGTACAAATTGCCAATAAAGAGGATATGCCACATCAATAAAAGATGGCAAGGCATATGCAGGTATGTTAGGGGAAAGGGTGCACAAAAATGTGTATAATAATGAGTGGGTAAACCTCTCAAAGCACTATTATATTAAAGAAAAGTGCTTACAAAAGTTGCATATATTATACAAAACTTTGTACAAGGAAAAAATAGATTTGGAAGACATTCTGCTGCCTAAGATGAATCAGCAAATGGCTCCCCACCCCACCACAAGTCTAGGTTCAGAGCATGTATCCCAGGCGAACTCATCTTGACACCTGGAGAGTTACATGCCCCTCTCTTCACTCTTGGAAGTACAAACACAATAATAACACTTTAAAAAAAAAAACTTAGCAATTTGTTGCCCTTTCATAAAACCCCGCCTGCTTCCTGAGGTTATTGCTTCACTCTGGGCAATGGTAGGGTTGGCCCTGGAAAAAATGTGCATGAAAATGCATACATGAATTTTTAGATAGATTTTTTGAAAACTAAAAATCCTGAGGAAATGGGATGGAACAAACTTAACCTTGGAAAAATGAAATGCTGAACGAAACCAAAATTGACAGATGCATTCATCCATAGCTACCACAAAAGGCATCAGAGTTTAGATCAGGAAGTTCTCCATTTGAGTCCTGGCTGGATTTTCACTCCAATAACTTTGTGTAAAACTTGGCCTTTTGAATGCCTCTCCTTGAGCTGCACTAAAGAAGAAACCAATCTTTTTAAACTCTGTGTTATTTACCTAGCTAAAAATATGCTGGTCTAATATTATTTTTAGAACCATTTATATATCAAGCATATAAATTGCCAATGTCAATGTGTATTATTAGGCATGAACTGTTGGTACATTTTGTAACAGGAAGCCGCTGGTTTTCCATTCACCAAGAACTGGAATGTAGTCAAACACTTGTCACTTAACTAGTATGCCTCTCCTTTTATCTGGAAGCTCTTTTCTTCAGAATGGGATTCTACCCTTTCAGTTTTCGGGACAGACTTATAATTGCTAAATCAAGGCTGTTTTTCCCTTCATACAGGGCTGGGCAAAGTGTGGACTTCTAGGCATGGTTGGACTGCAGCTCCTGGCATTGCATTGTTTATGCTGGATAGGGCTGATGGGAGTTGTAGTACAACACCTGTAAGGCCACATTTTCCCCACCCATGTTATATATATGTAGTGCCAAAGGCATCAGTACACATTTATTAAGAATATAGTAGTAGTAGTAGTGGCAGCAGCAGCAGCAGTGGTGGCTATTCTTAAGTTTATTGTAATTCTGGACTATAATTCCCACTTTTTAGAATGGGAACAGTCACACTAAAAATGAAAGAAGAATAATCTCTTCTAAAACAATAGCCTTGACACCTACTCATTTAGGTGGCTGTTTTGTGGTCAATCACTTTGATTGGAATAAGCTCTCATGCCTTTTTTATAGCTCTCGTTGTGTTAACATCTCTTTCCTGAATAATTCTTACGAATGGTCTGCCACTCTCATCCCACTTGATGAGATCTTCATCTCTGCTGTGGCTCCTTTGTCATAGGCTGAATCTACACAGACGAAAATAATGCGTCCTTACCTTGATCTCAGTCCTGTTGAAACACATGGTGTTCCTCTTGTTCTGACATGAAAATACTTATTTTTGATGCCTGGGGGAGTTAGGGCAATTTTTAAAAACCTTAAGTTTACTCAACTATTTTTGGGGAACAACTGTTTTTTTAAAAACATGTGGTTTGACCCTTGAATTGGGATTAGGGGGGAATCAGGATAGGGGGATGGGAGGCCAGTTTGATGGGTGGTGACTGGCTGGTAGATGGATAGCATGGAATCGTTGAAGATGTGTCACCCAGGCTCTTGCCTATGAAGGGCTGGAAGGGTCAGCACCATTTTTTCTTATTTTTTTGTTGCATTCTGGACATACATGAATCTCTGAATCTTTGATCTTTGAATCTTTGCTTGACATTAGATGTCCCTTTGAGTAGGGTGATGTGGGGAGTGTCTCATGGGGCAAGCACTATTGAATTCAGTAGGATTTATGTCTGAGTAGACCTGTATAAGATTGTACCATATGCTGTCAATCCTACACCCACTTTCCTGGGAATTAATTTTTTTTAATGAGGCAACAAATTAGAGGGGGCAGAGGCAATACATGTGAGGACTGAGGTAACCACCCAGATATGCACCAAATCCAAGGAGAGTGCAGATGGGAGGTCAGAATAATGTAAAACAGAGAAAGGCTATTTGATATGCAAATATGCACATACATGGTGGGAACAAACAAAAAACAAACAAACCCAAAGCCTTTGAGGTTGTGTGACCAGACATCAACCACGGGGAACACGTGCACAAGTAGAAACTTCCCCTTGTACCAATATGACTACATGATGGGGTCTCATGTGGCACTCCAAACTGATTTCAGTTTGGCTTAAAACAGGTGTGTGTGTGTGTGTGTGTGTGTGAGAGAGAGAGAGAGAGAGAGAGAGAGAGACATTAAGGGGTCAAACCAGCACAGGATACTACACAGTGGAGCTCATATAGTTTCAGCCACAGATTTTTAAAAAAGAGTTTCACCTTTCAAAAATGAAAATCCATTTGCTTATTTCTACAAATTCTATCTCCTGTTCTACCTTTGATTAGATTTTGTCTATATGTTTTGTAAATAGTAGAATATGCTATAGCAAAGAATCAGTTGCACCCCAGGAGATAAAGAGCTGGACTTGGGAGTTGTGGGTGAAAACTCCACCCTGCAAGCCCAGGTCTCCAGCTGTTTGCAGCTCAAGTGGCCACTGTAGCTTGGAGTGTCCATTACCATCCTGGGCTGGTTTACCAGTGACACAAAATTCTGGTTAGGAATAATCTGACCACAATGATCTATGATTTGATAAACTCTCCTTTGGATTACTGTAATGCAGGAGTGAGCAATCTCCGGAATCCCAGCTGTCAATTTTCCACCTCTGGAATCCACTACAGGCCACCTTTCCTAACAAAACTGGAAGTGGGTGGAAATCTCCTTCTGGTTTTTTAAACCCCTTGGGAGTAAAGGAAATTTCTGGAAGCCCTATGCCTTGTTTTCAAATAAAATTGTTGCTTCTGGAAATTTCCAGACATGGCAACTATTTCCCTTTTGCTGATTTTTTTTTCCAGCAGAGGGGTGTTGGGAGATCCAGGAAGGACCACTCCTGGTGAAAATGGCCATGATGGAGGCACATGCAGCCTGCACTATTTGAGTGCATTATAAGCAGGGCTGCCTGTGTATAGATGACCCATGGTGTTCACCCATATGCCCAGAATCATGTCAGTGAAGCTCTGGCTGGCTGCTACTGATACTGATGGGAAAGAGAGGGATGGGTAGAGACAATTCAGATCATGAAGATAGGCAGCCTGGGGTCCTGGGAGAAGGAAAAGTCGGGTCAGTTCCATTAATGAGTGTACCCCCATTTCTCCTCCCTCCAAAACCGAGTCTATCTGCTACATCATGGTCTGAATCACTCCCCACCCCACCCCTCCCCGCAACACACACTGGAAAACAGCAGTATTCCCTCCCCGGGAATGACCACTGTCAGGACGGCGGAGAAAATATGGAACTGTGTGGCTGGAGATGTCTTCCAGTATAGGATCTCAGCCTAAGTCAGGCTAAATATTACTTGGAACAGCCAAGAGACAGTTATACCTGGATTCTTGTGGTTGGCAACTGCCTGTTTGTTATATGGGCAAAGTTACATCCTCCTTTAGAAGCCCTAGATCAACCCAGTTTTGATGATGTTCCTGGGAATATTTCATGTGGTTTGTAACTATATATGTAGCAAATGGCCACCAGAGGGTATACAGAGTATTAAGCACTCTGCTCAGACTACTAGGACCTCTGTTCACAAACGTGGATATAGACGTACCCCCAAGTTACATAGTAGTTCCTCTATCTTTTTTTCCCCTGTGAGGAGACTACTCTCATTTTGAATACCCATTTCCTGTACATAGGAACCACAATGGTGGTATAGTGGTTAATGGTGAAGAGTATGTGCTCATTGTGACAGTCCCTATAGTCATGCCTGCAAGGATAATCCAGTATAGATAAGGTATAATGTAGATATAGTATAGATAAGAAACTTGAGAATTTAAAAACTGACTTGGTAGGAATAATTCCATACATTCAGTAATGATTGTCTTGCATGCTGTTGTTATCCCCAGAGACCACAGAAATAATTATCTCTGAGACACTGTCTTTCATCAATATAAATTAGAAGTTACTCTTACATGTCTTCTTTCTTCAACTAATATTTATTCATCATTGCAATGTCTAAAATAAGCCAGTGTGGATTAAATATTGTGAAGCACTCTGGTCCTCTGGGAGGAATTTGCTTCAGCCACAAAAATCTAGGCTGTCTGCAACCTCCCAGAGGGCCTTTTCAGTAATCGCTCCCAAATTGTGGAATGACCTGCCGAATGAGATCCGTCAGATGGCAAACCTGAGTAGCTTTAAAAAAGCACTAAAGATGGCTCTCTTTTGGCAGGCCTTTCATTAGATCCCGGCCTCAGGAGCTCCTGGCCTCTTTTAGTCTGCTGGCCATTTATTGTATTTCTTGTATTTCTTGTTTTTAAATGTGATTTTAGAGTAGTTGCTTTTTAATTTATATTTGTTTAATATCTTTTTGTGGGGGAGGGTGGGGTGGGTGGTGTTTAGGGATTTTTATCTGTATTGTATTTTAATTTTTGTAAGCCGCCCCGATTATTTTAACAGAGGGGCGGGGTATATATAAATAAATAAATAAATAAATAATATACGTTGTAAAGCACTGGACTTCGAACTAGATTTCAACTGTGTATTCTGAGGGCCTCCTCCACAATGGGGAACAGGCTGATCATTTGCAGGGTTCCAAGACTAGCATGTGCCTATCAGTGCTAGCTTTTCTATTTTGCATGAAGTTTGCAACAAAATCAGATATATGCCCAATTTGGGTGCACTGCCTCTTTGAGGTTAATGGGGCTCATCAAGGGTAATGTGCTTGAGAACTCCCAAAATCTTTGAGCTAACACTCCTATGTATCCTAGAAGCAAGAAACTATTGGATCTGTTTCTTATCTGGGTAGACTTCCTATGGGCATGTTGGAAGGTAAGAAGAGTTAGCTATAAACATTAAATGGGCCCTCCTATATTATCTGTATCGATTCCTTTCCATCATCTGCCTACATTACAATCAAATAAGTTGGCAGTAAGAAAATCATTTTAAATCCAACTCACTTTAACAATGATCCAGGCCAGAAATGTTAAAATGATCTCCACATCACATAGTATCAGAATTTCTGATTTCTCCAATGGATTTTAAATGGTCAGAAGTTATTTTCCCCCCCCCAACATAAGCGTTACTACACTGGTAGCTTTAAAAGTGTCGCCCCATGTTAAGAAGACCAAGGGGCCGTTTACATGGCAAAATAAATCCTCAAAGAATGCGACAAGAAGCCTGATACTTCCCACGCATTTTGAAGCCACAGCGCCCTTTTCAGAAGGAGGGAGCGAAAAACCCATAAGTCGTGTAGTATCAGCTTTCGCTAGTTTTCCAGACTTTTTTTGATAAAGGTCACAAAAATGCGCACATTTGGTCATGTGAACTTACCATTCACAAATGTCTGTGTGAACTTGCAGTGACCTTTTCAAATTAGTGTGAGCAGAGCTGAATCCTGATTGTTGGAGTGACCATTGTGCCTTCTCCAAACAGACAGAGGGATTGGAGAGAGAAATCCACAGAGCCTGCCATTTGCCCCTTCTTCTGCTTGCAGCCCACTTTGGGAAATCTGCTCTGAGCCCTTCCTGTTTCTTTCAAAGGAAGGCTTTGGGGGCAGGGAAGACAATCGGGAATGGGGCTATCCCCTGCTTGGGTGGGGGGGATGTAGGTGTGAGCGTGCTGCAACCGACATATCGCCCTGTCGTTCTTTTGTTTGTTTGTGCTTTCCTTCACTCCTTTGTCTTTATTTAAGGCTTTGGGGGCAGGGAAGATAGTTGGAAACTTGGGTGGTGTGTGTGTGAGAGAGAGCGTGCTGCAACCGAAAGATCGCTCCATCGTTCTTTTGTTTGTTTGTGCCTTTCTTCCCTCCTGGTCATTATTGACGGTCTATTTTTGCCTCACCATGACCCCCCCTTGCTCCCTCCCCACCTCCTGCCTGGCTTTAATCATCTGGAGGCCATGCCTCCCCCACCTTTGCCTGTGTAAACTATGAAAACCGAAACTGACTGCATCTTCCAAATAAGCAAGAATTTGTGTGAATTATGCACTGCTGATGCGAAAGAACGGTAATCCGGAATTTTGCAAACTTTATCCTGTCGTGTAACTGGCACCCAAGATATGCTTGTAGGATTTATTTGTACATTTTCTCATTTCCGTTGTTGTTGTTGTTGTTGTTGTATGTCTTCAAGTTGTTTCTGACTTATGGCAACCCTAAGGCACACCTATCATGAGGTCTTTCTTGGCAAGAATTGTTCAGAGGATTTTTTCCATTGCCTTCCTTTGAGGCTGAGAGTGTGACTTGCCTAAGGTCATCCAGTGTGTTTTCATGGCCGAGCAGGGATTCAATCGCTGGTCTTCAGAGTCATAGTCCAGTGATCAAACTACTACACTGGCTTACAGACGCTGGCTCATTTCCTTACAGACTGGATATTCCAGTGAGAAAAATCTGATGATACTTTTGTTATGGATCTGATTCATATAAACTCCCATTCTCATTTTGAACTTAACGTAAAGGATGCCATATTTTTTGTTTTAGTGGGCAGCATAAATAAGGTTGTTGATAAGGCAAACTTTTTCAGAATCTTTTACCTTTTTTGCTAAGGCCTAAATTCATCTGTTAGTCCTAGCTAAAGTAAACTTACTGAATCAATGTGAACTGGGACCCCTTTCATACTGTATAGTTATCACACTTTCGTACCACTTTAATTGCCATGGCTGGATCCTGTGCCATTCTCGGGTTTGTAGTTCCATGAGTATTTAGAATTCTCTGTCAGAGAGTTCTACTAAACTACAAATTCCAGGATTTTTTAGGATGCCACCATGGCAGTTAAAATGGTATCAAAGTACAGTAGTATAATTGTTTTGTGTGAAAGGGGCCTTTATGGGTGAATACTTATGTATGTTCCATTGATCAAGGGATCTACTTTTGTTGGGACTACCATTTGAATTTCGTCCCAGCTAAAAAAAATTAATAAATGACTTCACCTAATTTTGAACTGCAGATTTTGACTAGCTGTTTGGTCTCTTTTGAACCTAAATGCAGGTAAATAATTAGTACCCTAATAGTGGGTTATTTCATTATTTTCTAAGCATGAAAGCTGGTAATTTTCAAGTATAATTACATGAACTAGCCTTTGTTGGTTGTTTTTTATGATCATGTGGAAAAATATGAGATAGTGGCTTTCTTTCCAGCCCCAAATTCTTCTGATGGTGGGACTACATCAGATGTTCTTGGCTGTATCCCATGGGCTGAGTTCCATTCAGGTGGTCCATAGAAAGTTTTTTGCTCACAAAAACAAGCACATCTATCATATTCAAAAGGCAAGACTATGAACATATGGGATGGCTTTGATGGTCCACCATGACACCTGTTCCCAGAATTTCCAAGTGGTATGTGTGGGAAGGGAGAGTTTGAGAATCACTGGATTACATTTGATATAGGATTCCAATCTAGGAATTCACATTTTCCATGTAATTGAAATCATGCCAGGGAGAATAGGGATAAGCATGCTAGCTCGGCCAACACACAATCACCATTTCATCCATACACCTATGGACCTCCCTTTGTTGGAGGGCAAACATCTGCCACAAATCGCCTGCTCAACCCACCTTGCATTTACTTGTCTATTACACATCTGTTTACTACAGCTGATATGGATAGGGAAACACACTACAACATGATGTCATTAAAAGATGGATATATTATCTTTCATGTAGCAGAGGGAGATACTGAGAAACTGATGTGGCAATGACATTTTTAGCAGTAGCTTCATGCTACATCATCCCAACTTGGTATACAATGAGATAGCGTATCATATCCCTCCCCCTTTTAGCAGTGTAGCAAAACAATTGATCTGTATGTGCATTTCTACTCATGCTTGTTTAGAAGGAAAGAGTATTTCCTTTTTGAAAATTACAGTACACCATTCAAAGAACAAACAACATTACCAACAGAACAAAGCAGGTATTGATACAGTACATTTGAAGAACAATAAAGAGTTTACCACAGGCAAAACAGAGCAAAGCAAAATGTGAACTTCTATAGTGGGACACTAGTGCAGACATAACTCAAGGAGCCTTGCTTACCATATTCTTCTACTCAGAGCATCTTAAATTGACTGCTATTGTAGCTAAGACTACATTTATTGATATAATTCTGTAAAGTTTTACCAATAATGAGCATTGTTATTTGGTTTTTATAGCTTGCAGGGTTTTTTTCTTATAGATTTGACTTTGACTTGTTAGTATAACATGTTTTGAAAGTTTTCTAAAAAACAGAAAAGTAGATCTTATGTTCTAGTCTTGAAAGGATTCCACTTTCTTCACCCCCTCTACAGAACATCTTAGTGCTGGAAGAGAATACTATAGGAAATTCAGCATTTTGACCAAGGATGACAAGATGCAGGGAGGGCAGAGTTATTTTATCTTTAATTGCATACAAAAGGTATTTTTGTCAAGCTTGTCATGTAAGGATAGAAAAGCTGCTGAAGTTTCTGTATGCCACTACTGAACTCATTTTGACACCCCATGTACAACACAGTCATTCTGGTTAACAAGATAAATGTCTATTCCTGGCAATAGATTCTCTGGGCATAGCATCCAGATATTGCCCTTATGTAATATAGTGTTCATTATCAGTAGGCCCTGGAGGTACATGAGGTTGAGTGTGCCAAAGATGAATACTTCAGTGGCAGCCCTGATTTTGGCCCATGACCAGGAGCACTTGGCAAGCTTTGATATGCTTAGTCATTAATAGAGACTAGGGTAGAATATAACTTGCTAGTACAGTACAGTAGTTTTATTTCTCTGCGCCCTCTGCTGGTTTGTACATGTGTTTAAAAATTGCACGTCCAGATCTCTTTGTGAGAAGGTGGTGAAATGTGATATCTGGATATGCTGAGGGAGAACAGTGTTGTCAAAACTTTTACTTCAAGAAAAGTGAATATAATAAACCCAATTGCCCAATGAAGCGATTACAGTATCATTGAGCCCTGACATGCTCTTGGTGGAGAGTCAATGTGGTGTAGCAGTTTGAATGTTGGATTAGGACACCAAGAAACCAGGGTTCAAATCCTTGCTTGGTGTCCGAGATAGCAGCTAGATGCCGACAAAGTATAAACAAACAGCAAAATCTGGGAAGGTAGCCAACTATTAATTAGCACAAAGGAATGGAAACACAGTCCTGCAAAGATTTAGTCCAGCAACACAGTCCAAAAAGTCAGGGGCTTACGACAGTCAGTGTGGGTCAAAACAAGTCCATAAGACAACAGGATCAGCAACAGTGTAGTCACGAACAGTCCAAGTCTAACACGAATCAAGACAACCAGAATCAAGGCAACAGGAAGCAAGGCAACAGGAATACAGAGCCAAAGACCGTCTGAGAAAGCAGCCCAAAATGCCAGCACGATAACAAGGTCTGGGAAAGCAGCCAAGCTCCAGTGATAGCAAAGTTAATTAGGGAGAGACAGATAAGGTTTGGAACAAGCAAGGTTCCATTTCTTGAAGAAGTGGCAATACAGGCAAGAAGGCACAATACAGGCAAGAAGGCACAAAGAGAAGAGTCCAGAATATAGTCCAAAGGTCAAGGCTTACAGAAGGCAGCATAGTCAAGAAGTAGGTCTGTGGGTCAGCAGGATCAGGCAACAGTGTAGTAAGGAACAGTCTGAGGTCAAGGCATGAGTCAAGGCACCAAGGCAACAAAGTCAGCAGAAGCTTTTTCCAGGAAGATCAGTTGATCTCTGACAAAGCCTCCATAGCTCCTCCAGGGGTATATATAGCAATCAAGGCTTTGTCAGGTGCTCCTTGACGAGCTGGTGTTTCTGATAAAGCCTCAGCTATCTTCTTCAAGCTTCCTTTTGGGATCTCTGCTGGCTGAATGATGCTGGAGGTGTGTATATATATATAGTTATTTATACCCTGCTCTTCAGCCACAAGGCTATCAGAGCGGCTTGCAAATTGTTTTAAGCAATAGCAATTTACACATCTACACTACAAGAAGCAGTTTCCAATGTGTGTTAGCTAGGTAAGTCCATCTCCTCTTCCTCTTCCTCATCTGAATTGGCAGGGTGCTCTGCTGGGACTGGCACCAACCCACTAGGGCCGGGCTCTTCTTCTGCTTGAGCCTCCATGTTGGCAGGGTTTGCTGCTGGCACAGGTGTAGATAAACCTGTGCCAGGATCCATGGGGTAGTTCCTGGCCATGTCTTCTTCCTCCTCTGATTCCATACCCTCATCAGACTCATGGGGAATGACACTTGGCAACAGAAACCCACCAGGTGACCTTGGGTAGGTCACACTGTCTCAGCCTCAGAGTGCAAAGGCAAGTCCTCTCTGAAAAAAAATTCTGCCAAGAAGACCCTGTTATAAGATTGTCTTAGGGTGGTGGTAAGTCAAAAATGACTTGAAGGCACACAATAACAAACACTTTCTTGGTGACACAGTTGATCGTTAACAATCTCAGTTACAATCACAAATACAATCAGAGAGAACATGTGCTTCCATTATCTTTTAAGACTTGCAGTTAATAATATTGTTCTACCTTCTGCAAGGATATACAAACATGGCAATTTATTACACGGTACAAATCATGTATCCATAGGACAGCTACCTGTGGTTCCACTTACCCATGCCTAAACAACATAAGTTACCTCTAGGTATTTTCTGGGTCCTCTGGCACAATTCTATTGCATGTTTCAGCTGGAAATTGACCATAGAGTTATGCTGGAAGATCTAGAAAATGCCTAGAAAGCTGTTCTTTCTAGGAATCTGTAGATCCTCCAATGTGACTCTATGGTATGCTTAGGCCAGAAGTCATTCATCTCAACAGAGTTCACTGTTATTCATGGTTTCATATTTCCATGGTAAATCCAGGAATATATCCCCCATGGATATGTGGGTCATACTGTATTCTTTAGCTGGGCAAGTAAAGTGCATTCAAGAAGCAGATACTGTACATTGAGGGGGGCTATTATAATGCAATTGTCATAGATATCTGTTGGGTTTTTTCCCTATGGTATTACTGGAAATGTGAAACAGGCTATTCTCTAGCATCAAAGATACCCCTCATCTATTGGTTGGAAGCCTAGAGATGGTTCAAGGAATGTGTCATGAGGCCACATAAGCTAACATATCTGACACTGCACCCAACAGTCAAGCCTCCCACCACACATGCAATAGGTCCACTTGAGAAGGCACATTACACATGGATTAACAAACATAAAACCTATTGGGCAAGAATCCTTCCTCATGGAGAAGATTTCTAGACATGCATGTTGATATCCTACTCTCTGAACATGCAGTGAGGGGCCACAACCACCAGGTATGTTGGGAGTGAAGCTCATGTGAGCCTGTGTAGTTCTGCACAACCTCATGGATTCTTTAAATATAAAGGTGGCAACTAAATCCAGGTTACGTTATTCTTATGTGCATTTTGTACCCACCCCACATTGGTAGCCAGTGTTTTAGAGTAGGGTCATAATGACCTCACAACATTGAGTAAGCCATTCTATACAGTAAAGATTGAAGTGAGAATGGTATTTATATACTAAAGCAATGTATGAAGGATAGTAGGGCTACACCAATTTATCCACCCCACCCCACTCCTGCCTACCTCAGGCAAGCAGAATGTAATGTTCCACCTGCACAGTTCCACATCATGCCCCTGCCCTGGTAGCTGCCAAGTCTTAGGATGGACAGCTGCTGTAGTTCAGATAATGATTAGCTGGACTCAGCTCAGAGAAGAAATTAGGACACCCTCACAGATGGGACTGCATCCTCCTTTCCCTCTCTGAGACCAGACCAGCTTCATCTTCAGTGTCTGTATTTTTTCTCCTCTTCCCACTGGTCAACAACAGTAATCCTCTCCAAGGGCTTAATAGCAATAGCTATAGCACTGATATTTCTATACCACTTATCAGTGCAAAGCACTCCCTAAACGGTTTATAGTGTGTGTTAGCTAATTGCCCCAACTCACCCACTCACTCCTGGTAGGCAGGTAACAAAGGACCTTTGGTAGGCCCCTTCCTCTGATGTCATCTGGGAGGAGCGACCCACCTCTGGCCAGTTCGTACCATAGCTTTCTTGCAATAGTTCTGCAAAATGCATGACAGTCATTCAGTCTGTGACATTTTAATATTGGGATCAGGTGCACTACCTACTTTCTTTTTCTTGTGCTTCTGCTGGGTTCTCTTTGGCTTCTTCCATTTCTTCTGTCCCCTGATTTCTCTTTTCTCTCCAATGCCACAGCCATGTATTGCCAGTTGTTATTTATGTAATATTTTAAAAATTATTGTTCAAAAGTGAACAATGAGAATGTACACATCAACCCTTATACATGTGGGTAGGGACAACATTTTTTTTAAAATAAAGGTGGACTAACACCTTTGAGTGGAAGATCATTCCTGTACCACAGAGTGAAACATGTGGAACAAGCATATTAAATGTCACTGTGAACATGACAGCTAATTCTCTTGTAACACTTGTAAAATCTGTACTGTACTTGTCTGTTACCACATGTCATTTTATTCAGTGAAATAAAAAGAAATAATGGAGTTACTGTTCCTATATGTGCTGTAAGTAGCAATTATTGTAGCAGTATAAACCAACACTCACAAACCAAAGAACCAGCAGTGTCAATCCTGACTCTATCCCTTGCATTGTATAGAACTATTGATACTTTTTTTTCTTTTTCTTTTTTTTACTATTCACAATGTACTTTGTTGATCGTGAAGTCAAAGGCTTTCACGGCTGGCATCCATAGATTCTCCTTGGGTTGTTGTCCGGGCTGTGGGGCCATGTTCTGGAAGAGTTTATTTCTGATGTTTCACCTGCATCTGTGGCTGGCATCTTCAGAGAATGGTTGGGTAGGAGTGTGTGTGCGTGGGGGGTTATATACTATGAACCCCTGTTGGAGAGGATATGTAAAATTGTATTTGAATGGCTAGTTTCTGGGTGGAGATATGCAAGGAGGATTAGTCCCTGTCCCTGGGTGGAGTTCATTTGCAAATGTAGAGTAAAGTAAACAAAATCTGGCTGCCAGTCCTGAAAAACACTACAATCAAAACTCTACACTTGCAAATGACCTCCACCCAGGAACAGGGGGATTTCCAGCAGACAATGGACTATTAGCCATTCAAATGCACAAATTTACATATCCTCTCCAACAGGGGTTCACAGTATATAACCCCCCTCCACTCTTAGCCAACCATTCTCTGAAGATGCCAGTCACAGATGCAGGCAAAATGTCAGAAAGAAACTCTTCCAGAACACGGCCTCACAGCCCAGAAAAAAAACCAAGGAAAATCTACTTTGTTGATCCTTTTAATGTTTACTGAATTTTAAGAACTTCAGTCCAACTTCTTGATTTTGCCAGGCAATGCTGCTTGGGTTTTCAAAATTCCACCCAAAATAGTATGACCAAGCCCTTAGTTAAGGTAAAATGTCCCCAATTGTATCCACAAATTAAGTTCCACAGTGAATAGTGGTGAGACGAGCACCTCTTTTGTCATAAGTCCTAAAGTTCCCAGCATTCTATTGTCTGTAGTGAGGGAATGAAGAGCTAACAGATCGAGGAGTTTTCTTTCTCTCTTGGATAATCAGCATCAGTGACAGGATAGTGGGAGTATAATCTTTTAATACCTACTTTCTTAGATACTCAACCTATTATGCAAAGGCAGTGAGGGGAAAACTGTGACCTAAGTGTCTTATAGGAAGTCCTGCAGAATCTATGTACATACCTATTTTTTTTCTGTTCTTGGTTTCCTGAAATGGTTGCTTGTTTAGAAGATTGTGCAATTTAAAACTTTAGTCCAACGTGCACACATATGTTCATATGCATGCCCCTCATATATGTATGTATCTGTATATATATATGTACACACACACCTACCTACCTACCCAAGGCATGGTTTCATAGGATGATGGTGTTCATTTCATTATCAATGAATGAAGGACAGTCTAACATCTAATCTTTATGAGTAATTTTTAGATTCTGACAATGTATCCTTTTTCTTTTGTTTCAGTACTGAGAAATCCAACTCACTGCTGTGGCTTTATATTCAAAAGTGGGTCATGTCACCAGGACCTACTACACAAATTGAGCTCTCGGTGGTACAGTTTATTGGCCAAAACAAGCTTGAAAACTATGTTTGGTATCAGAATTGTGAAACTTTTTATAAAACAACTGATAGTGGAGGGAGAATGGTCAGCTTGGTGTAGTGGTTTGAGTGTTGGACTAGGACACTGGGAGACCAGGATTCGAATCCCTGCTAGGCAATGGAAACCTACTGGGTGAGGCACACACTCTTAGCTCAGAGAAAGGCAAGGGCAAATCTCTGAACAATTCTGCCAAGAGGATCCCATGAAAGGTTTGCCTTAGGGTTGCAACAACAACACCAGAACCTAAAAAATGGATGGGTTGTGGGCATGTAGTCTATAGGCCATCTGTTACCCATTCTTAATTTACATTAAGAGTGATGAGAGAGGAGAGGGAACATTGACAAGATTAACTGTTGCCCTCCCACATCTAAATGGTCTATCTGGAGCTAGCAGCATGTTATTATAAATTGCCAGAAGAACATAAGCTACAGTGGAGGATTCCCTGAACATCCAGTACCAGCAGCCAAGGAAAGAGTACTGGGAGAACTGACTGGTTTAGACCCTCTCAGATTTGACTTATGTCAGTATGGAAGTAGTCTGAATATCTCCAAAGTAGGGTAGGATTGCTGTACCCCCCAGTTTGGCTTGGTTTTACACAGATTCTAGGCATGCAACTCATTACCTGTGTAGACCATCATCAGGCCTGGATTCCTAGGTTTTATTTTAAAAAGTAAGTCTAGCCCTTGTAGGAGCTAAATTCAGGGCAAAATGTGGAGGCACTTTTCTACGAAAATGTTACGTGAGAAACAAATTTCCCCTGCCTCCTTTCAGGTGGCCCTAAGTCACATGGTAAATTCCATGACCAAGAACAGATTTGAATCTGGGTCTCTCCAGTGCAACACTTTAATCTATACTGATTTCAATCAGTTGTAACTATAAAAATAGTATGAAGGTTGAAATATATTGGAAGAAAAACTGCAACTGTTAGACTATTCGTCTGTTAGACTAATTTACATAATTATAATCTGTATAATATGCAAAATAGATGCCTGGATTTGAGGAAGTGCAGTATGGCAGCCCTAAAAGTAGGTTGTTTTGGTATGGAACTCATCTTGCTTTATCCAGAGTGAAAGCGTACCCCTACTACCTGTAGTTCTTGCCATGACATTCTTTCCCAATGTAAAAACTGAAATTGTAGAGGTGGGTTGAGACACTGACGAACCCTATCTCAAAAAGAAGCCACTGCCATTCACTTAAATAAAACAGCATCTTAAAATATTACACCAATGGCTCTTAACCTTTTCTTTACTCTCTCTCTCTCTCTCTCTCTCTCTGGCTTTTCTTCGCAAATGAAAATGCAGGAAGGACTCATCCCACGCTTTCTGCAAGCGCACTGATGACTAAAAAGGCCAATCCGAGATAAACAAGTCCGGTTGCAGAAAGCACAGCAGAAGGTCTCCTTGGATGATGTTTCCAGGTTGTGATTCTTTCTACATTGTCGTTTCTCTTCAAAACTTGTTTAGCATGAGTTCTCAAATAAGGCTGCAGCATTGTGGATAGTGCGTCTCCATGCCTCCCAATGTGAGGCTAGGGCAGACCATTGTTGATGATCAATTTGGCTGAGCCTGAGATGTTGTTTCAGGGAGTCCTTATATTGCTTTTTTGGAGTGCCCCTCTTACGCTGACCCATGGCGAGTTCACCGCAGAGTACTATTTTTGGGAGGTGATGGTCCTCCATCCTAGAAACGTGCCCTGCCCAGCGCAGCTGTGTTCTCAGTATCATGGCCTCAATGCTAGTGATCCCTGCTTACTCAAGGACAGCAACATTCGTCACATAGTCAGTCCAGTGTATATTTAGGATTGTGCATATACAGCGCTGATGAAAGTGTTCAAGGAGTCGTAAGTGGTGGCGATAGGTGACCCATGTTTCAGACCCATAAAGGAGAACAGACAGTACAAAGGCTCTATACACACTGATTTTTGTGCTTCGCCTCAGGTGTTTATTACTCCAGACACTTTTGTAAAGTCTTCCAAATGCACTATATGCCTTTGCTAATCTGTGATCGATCTCTTTGTCCATCTTGGCATCTGAGTAGATGCTGCTTCCCAGGTAGGTGAACTGCTTAATGGACTTAAGCACAGATTTGCCGACTGCAATGAGGGGATGGTGATGTTCATCCTGTGGTGCAGGGTGGTATTGCCATGAATCCCCAAGACTTAACTCAAGATTTAAAATAACAACAACCTGTTAGTAATAATAATACAATTACACACCCATTAAACCTTCCCTCAGAGGCACTGGAGGGCAGGGAAGACTTTTCTCCTGCTTCTTCCTACAATTTTGAGGCTGGAGCAGATTAAATAGCAATGCGCAGGCCAAGCCAGCCAGCCTTTGCCCCGTCACATGGCCATTCCACTGCAGGGAGGTGGGCCGAGCAGCCTTCAAGCCTTTGCAGACCCCTTATGAGGACATTGCGGCCCCTTGGGGGCCTGCGTACCACAGATTAAGAACCACTGCATTACCCTATAATGGTATTTGAACATAAGTGACCCATTTTTGAAGTGAGGGGGAAGCCTACCCACAATTTTGGGATGAGGCTCACCCTGCTCAGACCACAATTTCAACCTGCATTATCACCTTTCTTTGACAGAACAATCATTGGGTCTTTTTTAAAAAAAGAAATACTAATTTTTAACATTTGAAAGTTGTATTATTTTTCCTATTCAGTGTGAATTCTTTCTTGCCTAGCCTAGAAATCATGTGCTTATCCTGAGAATAAAACTTCTGAAGAGATTATTGGTTCAAAAAAAAATTCTCCTTGTGAGTGGCATTAAGACAAATTGACCTTCATGGATGAGGCAGACTTGTCATTTAAATCTTACCTTGCACGTGCATGAATACATTTTCTTTGGGATTATTAGTGTTTATGTACTCGCAGTAGGGCTGCATTTAATGAAATTAATGAAATTGCTAAATGATTGAATTATTTAGAGTTAAGGGGAAACCAGGTACAAACTAACTCAATTAAAGTTGGATAGCTTTCCTGGTTTGTATCATGTCCTTATTTGTCTCATTGCCAAGTGAGGTGCCATATCATACTTACTGAAGATGAGAATGTTGGGAGCTGTGTGCAAGATGCTACGGTCCTTCCAGTTGCTCCACTTGGGCTGGGGTGGGAGAAGCTTTCCATGTCAGACCCACTGTTCCCTGTTCATTAACTAACCTGGAAAGTGTTGTTTGTATTACAAGGAAATGGGAGGCCTTTTTGAAAAGCAAAATATCTTTGCTAAAGGATTTTAATCAAGCTTACTAGGGCTACTTCTGATTCATTTCTAGACCCAAATCAGAGCACTAGTTGTAAAGACCCACATGGCAGGGGAACAGTATAACTGCAAGACCATTTTCTTCTGCATCCACATGCTTGTCCATTGCAACTTTCAGCCATCTTCTGAGGCCCTCTTCAGTGTACCACTAGTAGGAGAATTTTGACTGGTGGGGATACATGATGATGCCTTTGCACCCATACCTCCAAAACTGTTTGGGTTTAACTGAGTTACAACCTTAAAGATGTTCTGCAGTGGATTGTTGATTAAATTAACTATCCCCATTCTGCAGAGTGAGTTCCCTGTCCTTCTATGTTAGGAAAGTTTTTCTTTTTCCATTTCAGCCTTTTTTTGGTGAGCCCCTGACAAGCCTGAAGAGAGTGGGGCAGAGTGCAGTATTGCAAGGCCTCAGGCCCCTGGAAGCCTGGACAGTGAAAAATCAAACAGTACATTACAAAATAAATGTTGATATCTGAACAGCCGTCTCAGTAGCTACTGAAAGCAACCTGGTGGCTTCTAGCTGTTTTGGGTTACAAGTCTTATAATCTATGACCATTAGCCATGCTACAGGGCCTGGTGGGATTCGTAATCAAAAACATCTGGCAGATACCAAGTTGCTATTCCCTGGTATACCAGTATCACTGAATGTACCTTGAAGGTCAGTTCATCAGGCCCAGATAGAAGTCCTAACTATAGCCTTCTGGTCAGGCCTCAGAAAAATTTCCTTCCCCTTAACAGATGTCCAGGAGTACTCTCTAAATTGTTGTTTTCATTTCTTTTTCCCTCGAATCTGCACTACACCTGCCCAACTTCACTCTTATCCTTTAACCTGCTTCATGATCAGGTCAGTGTGGTATTGGCAGAAGACTCACCAGGCAGAGAGTCAAATCTTAGCCAATAGGTCAAAAATTCCCACACAGTCCAATCAACCAGTTTCTCCTGTGCTTTATTCTGGGGAAAGGGTGGGGGCAAAGTTTGGGAAATTACTTTTAAAAATGCTAAGTTATAATTAAAGTTTTGTTAACCCTTCCCCCTCAGGTAGCTTGTTGCCAAGAACGTAACTAATGATACCATTAAAATGATTTTTTTTTAAAAAAACCAACTTATTTTCTGTGATCTCTGTGAGGATGCATCTACACTGTTGAAATAATGCAGTTTGACACCACTTTAACTGCCATGCCTCCATCCTACAGAATCCTGGGATTTACAGTTTTGTGAGGCACCAACACTCTTAGGCAGGGAAGGCTATAAACCTTGAGGTCATTTACACGGCAAAATAAATCCTCAAAGAATGCAACAAGAAGCCTGATAGTTCCCATGCATTTCAAAGCAACAGCGCCCTTTTCAGAAAGAGGGGGTGCAAAAACCCCATAAGTTGCGCAGTATCAGCTTTCGCTAGTTTTCCAGACTTTTTTTGATTAAGTTCGCAAAAATGTGCATAATTTGTCATGGGAACTAACCATCGTGTAAACTGGCATCAACCTTTTCGAATTACTGTGAGCAGAGCTGAATCCTGATTGGTTGGAGTGATCATTCTGCTTTATCCGAATAGACTGAGGGGTTGAAGAGAAGAAATTCACCCTTCTTCTGCTTGCAGCCCACTTTGGAAAATCTGCTCTGAGCCCTTCCTGTCTGTTTCAAAGGAAGGCTTTGGGGGTTGGGAAGAAGATCGTCGGGACTAGCCCCTGCTTCGCTGGTGTGAGTGTGTGTGTGTGTGCATTCCCAGCAGATGGTCATCCAGCCTCTGTTTAAAAACCTTCAAAGAAGGAGATTCCATCACACTCTGAGGCAGTGCATTCCACTTCCAAACAGCTCTTACTGCCAGGAAGTTCCTCCTAAAGTTTAGATGGAATCTCTTTACCTGTAGTTTGAGCCCATTGCTCTGTGTCCTTGTCTCTGGAGCAGCAGAAAATAAGCTTGCTCCATCCTCAGTATGACATCCCTTCAAATATTTAAACATGGCTATCATATTACCTCTTAACCTGCTCTTCTCCAGGCTAAACATACCCAGCTCCCTAAGCCTCTTCTCATAGGGCATGGCTTCCAAACTTCCCACCATTTATTCACAGAAGCATTTCTGTATCACTTGAAGCCCTGAAGATGATTCCTCAAGGCATTTTAGAACAACAAAAATCTCATCACTGATGTTTAGCTCCCCATCAAAACTATTAAAAGCCACAATAAAAAGATGTAAAGAAATGGACAGCTATGAAGATTAAAATGTTTTAGAAGTCATAGAATCATAGAATTGTAGAGTTGGAAGAGACCACGAGGGCCATCCAGTCCAACTCCCTGCCACGCAGGAAATCTTGATCAAAGCATCCCTGACAGGTGGCAATCCAGCCTCTGTTTAAAGACCTCCAAGGAAGGAGACTCCACCACGCTCCGAGAGAGTGTGTTCCACTGCCGAACAGCTCTTACTGTCAAAAAGTTCCTCCTAATGTTGAGGTGGAATCTCTGTTCCTGGAGCTTGCATCCATTGCTCCATGTTCCAGTCTCTGGAGCAGCAGAAAACAAGCCCGCTCCATCCTCAGCGTGACACCCCTTCAAATACTTAAACAGGGCTATCATATCGCCTCTTAACCGTCTTTTTTCCAGGCTAAACATACCCAGCTCCCTAAGTCTCTCCTCATAAGGCATCGTTTCCAGACCTTTCACCATTTTAGTTGGCCTTCTCTGGACATGCTTCAATTTGTCAATATCCTTTTTGAATTGTGGTGTCTGAAGTCTGACAGATTAAAAATGTTTTAAGTGACTGCCTAGAAGACATCTACAGAGAAGGGGCCAGCCTAACTTTGCTTACGTTGGGATACTGCTACCAACATCCTGACACTTTCTTCATCCCCTGGTTTGCTGGAGTGTCAAAATTGTGTTTTTGTAGCAGGGTTTTTGATAAGAGAGGAGGTAAAAGGCCAGCTGAATCTAAAGAATGACTGGTCACCTTTGGTCAGTTCCCATCCTACACATGAATGTGACAATCAGGATTTATCAGTAGACAAATCCATATCTTTCTTGTCCTTATTCTTCTGTTTCTTTTCTTTAGACTCTCACACTTTGCCATTGCTTTCCCTTTAGCCATAGAAACAGATTTTCCCACAGTTAGTGTGATTCCCTTGATACTGAGTTGTTAGGGTCTGGGGCCACTCTCCATGTTGAAGGTTTAGGGTGCATCTACACCCTATGCTCCATCCTATGGAATCCTGGGGTTTGTAGTTTTACAAGGGGGCCAGTTCCACAACAGGAAAAAGTTCGCAAGATTCCGGATTACCGTTCTTTCGCATCAGGAGCACATAAATCACACAAATCCTGGCATATTCGGAAGATGCAGCCAGATGCAGCCACTTTCGGTTTTCCTTAGTTCACACAGGCAAAGGTGGGGGGGGGATCGCCTCCAGATGACTAAAGCCAGGCAGGAGTTGGGGAGGGAGCAAGGAGGGGGTCATGGAGACCATAAATAATGAGAGGAAAGAAAAGGACAAACAAACAAGAGATCAAAAGAGCGATCTGTCAACTTCCCTGTCTTCCCCAGCCCCGAAAGACTTCTATAAAGAAAGAAGTGAATGAAAGCACGAACAAGCAAAAGCATGGTGGAGCGATCTCCTTCCCTTCCCTTCCCTTCCCTTCCCTTCACTTCACTTCACGCATGCACACACAAACACACACCACAGAAGCCAGGGACTTGCCTCATTCCTGATTGTTTTCCCTGCCTCCGAAGCCTTGAATAAAGGCAAGTGAAGGGAAGGACAAACAAACAAAAGGACGAACATGTGATCGGCTGTTTCCCCGCACACACGAATGATTTGATTGGGTACTCCTCCATGGCAGGCGGTTGGACTAGATGGCCCTTGTGGTCTCTTCCAACTCTATGATTCTAAGTACCGCAGATCACTAATCTGTTGAAGAAGGTGCTCACTCATTGTATCATTATTAGTATTAGCTGTCATTATTAGTAGGAATCAATACTACTACTATTCTCTCTCTCTCTCTCTCTCTCTCTCTCTCTCTCTCTCTCTGGCTTTTCTTTGCAAACGAAGATTCAGGAAGGACTCATCCCACGCTTTCTGTAAATGTGCTGATGACTAAAAAGGCCAATCCAAGATAAACAAGTCCAGTTGCAGAAAGCACGGCAGAAGGTCTCCTTGGGTGATGTTTCCGGGTTGTGATTCTTTCTGCATTGTCGTTTTTCTTCAAGACTTGTTCGGCATGAGTTCTCAAATAAGGCTGCAGCATTGTGGATAGTGCATCTCCATGCCTCCCAATGTGAGGCTAGGGCGGACCATTGTTGGTAATCAATTTGGCCAAGCCTGAGATGTTGTTTCAGGGAGTCCTTGTATCGTTTTTTTGGAGCGCCCCTCTTACGCTGACCCGTGGCGAGTTCACTGTAGAGTACTATTTTTGGGAGGCGATGGTCCTCCATCCTAGAAATGTGCCCTGCACAGCGCAGCTGTGTTCTCAATATCATGGCCTCAATGCTGGTGATCCCTGCTTGCTCAAGGACAGCAACATTCATCACATAATCAGTCCAGTGTATATTTACTCCTACTAGATATATCAGCACGTATCCCTTAAAATCGTTTAATGTCCAAAATATGTATCCTTCAGTATTCTTTAATTCTTTAAAAAAAAAAAAGGCAAAACGAAAAACATAAGAATCAAAATGGTCTCTACACAGAATTTAGAACAGCAATGAAGAGTTTGTGGGCTGCGGGTTACCCCATCTGCATTCTGCTTTGTTGCCATCTGCCCAAAAGCAAAATATCACCATAGGGAGAAAAAGCAGGATGTCCTGCAATTATGAAGCCACATAACCACCAGTTACACATGAAGACTTTCTGGGAATTGTAATGAACTCTAGCTGATACTATTGCTTTGCATAAAGTAGAGGAGGTGGAAAGCACTGTGTGTGTGTGTGTGTTTGTCATAAGGGAGGAAGTAGGAGAAACTGAATTTTTTTGTGGTGGATCAAGGTTAGGTTCCTTAAGCTGCCAGATGAATATCTTGGTTGGCCACATGAAGGAAAAGGGACGACCATATCAGCCATTAATTTATACCAGATAATGCTGTAAACTGAACCCAGTTAGCAAATGCTTAAGTTATGGTAATTTTATGCAGTTCTCACTGCTCCATGTATTTAAAAATAGCTCTGTTCCTAGCAAACTGGTGTTGCTACGGCACATATCTGTACTCTGCACATTAACTTTGTGTGTGTAGCTTTTGCAAATGCTAAACTGACTGAGCATCAGCTAAAGCCCTGATTACTGAAGCCTTTTGCGTATAGGACCAACCAAGTCACATAGTGGAACATATCATTTTTACTCAAGAGTTTGATATAAATACAACAGATATAAATACTGTGCAGCTGTCTGGCAATATGGAATAAAACACAGGCACTCATGGCTGCTGTGACCAGGCTTTCAGTGCTGTCTTTGTTGGTTTTTCCAAATACATCCACTGGATAGCTTAAGAGAGAGGAAAGGGTTGTGTTTTTTTTTCTCTTTTCTAGGTCAGGTGGAGTTTTATAGGGTTTGATACATCTCAATCAGATCTGCTTGTCCCTGTGTAAAGGGCTACTGCCCTCAAGGGATATTTGACATATGTTCTGCCACACTGCACAATCATTTCTTACAGCCAAGAAAGTTGTGAGATAGATGGAAGAGGGAATGGTGTACCATAATTTGTATCCTTCTCAAAATGAATTTTCATTCTTCTGCTAGTTTGAGATGAATTTCTATATTATTGGTGTATATTTATTAGAGTCAGAGTGGCATGGTGGTTAGAGCAGTGGCAGTGGTGTAGTAAATCCCCTTTGGATTTTAGTCTGAATCATAAAGGAATCAACCAGGGTGTTTGATTTATTTGGCATGCTTTACTGAGACCTGGCTGAGAGATGCCAGTGCTGCGACATGAGCGTGGACTCTCCCGGTTGGGTATATGTTCAGCGAGCAGATAAGGGAAAGTGGGCGGGGGGGTGTGTGGCCTTGGTTCATAGAAGCAACTTAACCTTGACCAGGAAGCCTATCCAGAAAACAGTTTGCATCTAGTGAATGCCTCCCTCTGGCCGTTCATTGCAAACAAAGATTCAGGAAGGACTCATCCTGCAATTTCTGCAAGCGCACTGATGACTAAAAAGGCCAAACAGAGACAAACAAGTCTGGTTGCAGAAAGCACAGCAGAAGGTCTCCTTGGGTAATGTTTTCGGGTTGTGATTCTTTCTGCGTTGTCATTTCTCTTCAACCTGGCCACTTCCATTCTTCACATATTTGAGAGTACAACTTTTAAATCCCTCTGTCAAGACATTTTAAACTTTAATTTAGATATCCTACATACTTATCAAACCATTATTTAAAAGCTTAGACCAAGCTGGTTTATAACAAACAATTTAATCTCAACAAGGTAGCAATGGTTTGATTTTGAATGTAGAAGTGCCCGAAAAGCATTAAATGGATTATTCTCGACTCTCTCTCTCTCTCTCTCTCTCTGGCTTTTCTTCGGAAAAAGGAGCAAAATCCGACTGCTCAAACTATCGAGGCATAACACTGCTCTCGACAGACACTTAGAAATAATGATATTATTTCTCTTGATATTTTAGCTTCTATGAGGTCATCTTATAAGGCACTTCTAAAACAGAAAAAGGACACATATGTTAGAATACAATGGAAACAATTAGCCCTAGCTGTGATAGAAAATGAGAAGCGGTTTTGGGACATCATTGCTTCTGGTATGAATATAGTCAGACTGGTAATTGTTGGGCATATTACATCACAGCAATGGTACAGTTACTTTAGCAAACCTTATGGATCTATACATGCAGAGAATCACTCTTATATTGTTTCCAAAACTACTTGTTTGCCCATTTCAGTGTCTAAGATAAAGAAGTTGATTCTAGCTTTTGCATTGAGCAAGGTTCCAGGAGAAAATATGATGCCTCCAGAAATACTTAAATACTTTGCTGAGTGGGGGGCCCCAATATAAGCCAAAGTGTTTACCCAAATCAACAACACAGGTACAACCCCTGTGGGCTGGAAACAGAGTGTAGTTGTTCCTATTTATAAGAAGGGTGATAACCAAGATCCCAATCGGCCTATTAGCCTTTTGGATATTGATTCTAAATTATATAGCAAATATCTGTTAAACAATCCTGTTGGAGGCTTGGGAATCTACTGATCATATTATTCACCTTGAACAGGCTGGATTCAGGAAAGGACAGAGCACTATTGATCATTGTTTGGCTATTTATTTTTTAGCCCAACAAGGAATTGCTGGTCTTACAAAACATTTATTTGTAGACCTTGTTGATTTAGCAGCAGCTTTTGACTCAATTGATAGAAACCTGTTGTGGCATAAACTGGCCAACACTACCGGTAATATAGATAATCACCTGTTGTTTTTAATTAAGGAGCTCTATACCAATACAACTGCTAGAATAAGAGCTAGCATTTTTTGCTCATTAACTGATCCTATCCCCACAAATAAAAGAGTAAAACAAGGATGCCTATTGGCACCATCACTCTTTAATTTATATCTGAATGACATAATCCCAGCATTGTCTAACCCAGAATTTTTTCCACCTGCAGTTGGGTCAAAGAAGATTTCTATTCTTTTCTATACTGATGATATGATTTTAATTTCACTTACTTATATAGGTTTGAAAAGGCTGATCTCTAAGCTCAGTGTATTTTGTTCTAAAGAAAAGCTGAACGTTAACTATACCAAAACAAAGGTGATGGTGTTTGGAAAAAGACATTCCAATTTTTGATGGTCTATCAATGGTCACCAGATTGAACAATGTCAGGAATTTAAGTACCTTGGTATTCATTTTACAGAAAATCTCTCCTGGAAGTCCCTTATAGAAGCTACCAGAGCAGTGGCTCTGAGATCTATTGGAGCAATCCTTAGATTTTACAATAATGCAAGGGGTCACCTGGTTGTCCCAGCCTTGAAAATATTCCAGAGCAAAGTCATTGCCCAGATTCTGTATGGTGCTGCTGCTTGTGGATGAGTTGACTCTCAGATGGCTAAATTGGGGGCACTTCAGAATACATTTCTTAAGAAATTGCTAACACTTCCACCTGGCACCCCTACAACCCTGGTTCAGGCAAAGGTTGGTTTCCCTTCCATTAGAGCCCACATTCATTTTATTTTATTTAACTAATGGAGGACTGTAAAAGATTCTTCAGTTAGGGTTTTTCCCAAGTTATGTTTCCAACAGCTATCAAACTGCAAAGTTTGAAGTTCAAGATATTGTAAATTGCTTGAATCATAATCCTGTTTTACTTGATAATGTTTCTATCTTGAATTCAAAAGAGAAGCTTCATGAATACATTTTTAACCATGGTGTCCATCTGGACAGACAAGCTATTAAAAACTCTAAATTTTCAAAGTGGCATAGCCTATAAATTGGACCATCAAAGGGCTGTGTACATAGTAAAGCTTACATTCCCAAAACTTAGGCAAGCTTTTACAGCCCTTCGTTTTCAAATAATGCCTATAGCTATGATCGATGGCAGATATTCTCATATGCCTTTGGCCCTCCATTTGTGTATTTGTGGGACCTCAGAAATTGAGGATTTGCCTCATTACCTGTTTTTCTGTTCATTATATTCAGAACCAAAAACCAAATTTCTGGGGTCTATTCTGTCTCATCTACATTCTAATACTGTTTTTGAAAAGATTTTCTATCTCCTGTATGATGTTGACTCTATGGTAACTCACAAGGTTTCTCTTTTTGCCCTGGCAGCAATGAAAATCCGTGCAAAATTTATTGCTGATATTGCAGTCAATTGCTATGGGGCTGATCTTATCTAATTTTAGTATTGTAGTTTATATTCAATGTGTTTTAACTGTATTGAATTTTATCCTTTTTAATACACAATATTTAGATGCTAGTTATTTTATATAACACTTTTATAATGTTGTACTTTTATATTGTTCTTTTTGTATGTATGTGAATGGCCTTTGGTCTAAGCATTAATAATAAACTAATTAACTAACTACTAACTAACTACTGTTTATTCAAGGAGTGTATACTTTGTGTTTCTCCCCTCCTTGCTCAAAGAAATCTTTCCAAGTGGTTTTCAAAATACAAAAAGCCACACACACATTAAAACACATTTAAAACCATTTAAAAGCAGCAGCGAAGACAAAATCATAAAGAGCCAAACTGACAGTCAATAAAAAAAATAAGCAACAGGGTTAGATCCTTGTTTAAAGAGAAAGGTTGGGTAGACCACAGATGAAGAGGAACACTTAACCTCTGGGGAAGTTCTACATATGGGGTATCACGACTGATTCACTAATTCATTAAGCAATAAATTCATTAGATTCCTTATTCATCCCCCAATAATGGCTGAACACATAGATTTATTTAAAAGTACAGTTACTACTATACTTTAACAAATTAATTATTATAGATCATTAGATATGGGGTGGCCCTCCCTCTGCCAGAGAGAAGAAAAATTGGAATTGGAGGAAAGCTGTCACATGGCTTTGTGCTGCTGGCTTATCAGTGTCCTGATACCTCGTTCAATTTTAGAAGCAAGATAATGGTGAACCTTTGCATGTAATGGAATGTGGGTGAAATGATTTGTTTGCTTAGCAAGAGGACCAAAGGCAATCCTGGCCTTTACAAAATGTCAGGCCTTTTGGACTTGATGGCCCAACCTATTGGCCTATATGGAAGTTACTGGAGTCTTTCTGGATGGTGAGGTCTGGTGAGTCATTTCAATTCTTCTTTAATTCTTATTGGTTTTATTGGGGGGGGTGAGCTGCAGTGACCCCCTGTGAAGTTCCTTAGTGAATTTTTTGCTTAAATGCTGGGCACTTTGATAATTAAATGAAGTTTTTCTCACTCCAACCTCCCATTTCTTTCTCTCTTGTCTCACGTTTTCTCTCTTAACCCAAGTTTGGGGAAGGCAACTTTAAAGCAACAACAACAAAAAGCAAATTGGGGCCCTTTGGACCAACAGTAATAACCTTCATGCCATTCTTTTATCTCATAGTCTGTTTTGAAAGCAAACATTTTACATAATGAGTCAATTAATGACAATTAAATGAATTAAATGATTTCGACTGTGGCATTACTAAGGTCAGTGTCACTCCCCCCCCCCCGACTCGAATGGTGTCACCTGGTGCAGTTTGGCCTCTCCACACCCTTCTAGTGCCACCACTGGATTTCAATTATTAGTGTTGATGACAATGAATTAATCTCCTATTTCTAACATTTAACAGTAACAAATTAAATTTCAGATCCAACATTTTAAGCTCTGCATAGAAAAAGCACAACAGTTTGTCTTAAAAAATGAGAAGGTTCATGTAGAAGGGGACAGTCCTCTGCATAGCCAGGTCTGAAGAGTTTTAGGGCTTTAAAGAACTTGGAAATGAAGTGGTATCCAATGCGCATGGTACAACAAAGTGATCTCATAACCCCTGCATTTATGATATCAGCACAGTAGCATAAGTGAAGCTTTCATTCTTATAATCTAAACACAGTGTTGCATCAAACCATTAATGTAAAATGATTATTTTTAAACTTGTTTTGCAGCCAAGAGTCCATATTTTTACCTCAATGAGCTTGATATTAGCAGTAAGAGCGATTTTGTCATCATTGCTGAGGAGACAAGACTTTTCATCAGTCTTGTCACTCTAAACCAATCAGTTTCTCCTAAACATAGATATGGATGCACATTTGGATACAGGAACAATAGTGAGCCATGCCCCAGGAAAATAATGAAGTACGGATGAATGACATCTGTTTATGCCGGACATAGTTTGGGATGCATAGGTATTCTGTCTGCACTGCAGTGCCCTCTCTTTTTTGTCCCTTTAGTTATAATACACTTTAATCACAACAATACAGTACAACTCCCCCACACCCCGTACCCACGGGATCAGTAACCGTGGATTCACTTACTCTCATGTGAAAAATATGATCTCTCTAGAAATCTTCTAGATCTTCCAGAATGACTCTATGGTACCATTTAGCTGGAGGTCATTCGTTTTAATAGGGTTTGCTATTGTCTGAATTTCTGGTTCCATTGTAAGTCCGGAAATATATCCCCCACAGATATGGTGGAAGGGGCATACTGAAAGGAAAATCATTTGCAGCAGAAGACATAAAGGAGGTAGCTGAACATTATCACTATGCTCTAATTCCAGTAACGAATAAATTAAATTTATTTATTTATTGTATTTATACCCCACTCTTCAGCCACAAAGGTTATCTGAGCGGCTTACAAATGGTTAATTTAACAGTTCTCTGCCCTCAGGCTTGCAATCTAAATAAGACATGACACGTAAGGAAAATGCAGTTTTCCATATTCTCTGTCATCTGTTAATTGTCCTCTAATGGTACTACATTACTTCCAGTGCTTCCAAATACATGCCTGTTTACGTGCTACATGCAGATTATCTATGCATAACTTTGTACAGTTGCCCCTCCACATTCGCGAACTTGACATTCGCGGTTTTGATTATTCGCGGTTTTGGGAGGGCAAAACCGTGACACGGGGCCTCCGGAGGCCCGGTGAAAGCCCTGGGAGGGAGCAGGGAGGGCCGGGGAGGCCTCCATGGGGCCTTCAGAGACCCTCCGGAGGCCCTGCGAAGGCCTTGGGAGGGAGGAGGGAGGGTTGGGAAGGCCTCCGCAGGGCCTTTGGAGACCCTCCGGAGGCCCCGCAAAGGCCTTGGGAGGGAGGGTGGTGGGCTGGGGAGGCCTCTGCGGGGCCTTGCGAGGCCCCGCGAAGGCCTTGGGGAGCACCGGGGAGGCCTCCGCGGGGACCTGCGAGGCCCCGCGAAAGCTTTGGGAGGGAGCGGGGAGGGCTGGGAAGGCCTCCCCGGGGCCTTCAGAGACCCTATGGAGGCCCCGCAAAGGCCTTGGGAGGGAGGGGGAGGGCCGGGGAGGCCTTCACGGGGCTCCCGGAGACGCTCCGGAGGCCCCATGAAGGCCTGGGGAAGGGGTGGGGAGGGCCGGGGAGGCCTTCACGGGGGCCCCAGAGATGCTCTGGTGGCCCCATGAAGGCCTGGGGAAGGTGTGGGGAGGGCTGGGGAGGTGATCATGGAGCCTCCGGAGATGCTCCAGAGGCCCCATGAAGGCCTGGGGAGGGGGTTGGGAAGGCTGGGGAGGCGATCATGGGGCCTCCGGAGACGCTCTGGACGCCCCATGAAGGCCTAGGGAAGGGGTGGGGAGGGCTGGGGAGGCGATCATGGGGCCTCCGGAGATGCTCCAGAGGCCCCATGAAGGCCTGGGGAGGGAGGGGGAGGCGGGGGAAAGCGAATATAGGGCCTCCGGAGGCCCTGTGGTTGCTTTGGCAGGGGAGGGGGAGGGCAATTGTTATTCGCGGATTTTTCACATTCGCGGGGGTCTGGGGAACCTAACCCCCACGAATGTGAAGGGATGACTGTACAATTTGAGTTGTGTTGGAGTGAATATCCTGCCATGCCATAATGCTAGTGCAGGATGACAAAGCTAAATATTGGCCTGGCTGTCATGTGTGGACAGTGGAGATGTACTCACTCCCCCACTTCCAATAAACAGCAGGCAGTTGGGGGCGGGGGGGGGAAACAAGGGTTACTATGATGTGGAAATTGGGCCAAAGAATAGAAGAGAGTGTATCTGTATCTATATCGTCGTCTGCATCTGCATCATCCTCCAGCCTGTTTCCAGTTTATTCATTAATCTATATTGTTCAGGACTGAAGGTAGTTTACAACAGTTAAAATAGACATAAAGGGTTTAACAATGAAAGGATGTAACTTTGTAAAACATTAGAAGGTGAGACAAAGTACAAGGGAAGGTGTTGTTGTTTGTAAATTTCTTCTTAATTCCTCTGCATTTCCCCAGTGAATCACATGGCAGTCCTTTCAGACAACACTGTTATAGTGTTACTATTCCACTTTATTTGCTATGGCTGCCTCCTGTTGAATCCTGGGATTTGCAGTTTAGGGAGGGGCATTTACAACTCTCAGCCAGAGAGATCTTAGGCCTCACTAAACTACAAACCCCAGAATTCCACAGGAGGAATCCAGAGCAGTTAAAGTGGAATAGTAACACTATAACAGTGTAGTCTGAAAATCTCCTCTCTTGGGGGCTTCCTGTGATATTTTCATATAATTTGTAAAACCTATAACTTGTTGCTTTCAGTTTTAAAAAAATCATAATGGCAAAAACTACAATAGCGGCAAGAATACAATGCCATTAGAAGGGTCTGTGCATTAACAAAACATTGTTGTTGTTGTTACTATGACTGCCATCCCAAGAATGTCATTTTAGATGGTTTCTGTCATGGTATTATAATTCCTACAGTAACTCTGTAAATTAGATAGAAGTTCACATGCTAAATTCCATGACCAAATGAAGATTTGAACTTGGCTCTCTCTCTCTCTGTTGCAAGTCCAGCACTTAAATACGACTCTATACTAGTTCTCTCAGAAGAGATAAAATTTATTTATTTATTTATTTATTTATACCCCGCTCTTCAGCCACAAGGCTATCAGAGCGGCTTACAAATTGTTTTAAGCAATAGCTATTTACACATCTAACTGCATTAAACAGTTTCCAATGTGTGTTAGCTAATTGCCCCCCGCAAGCTGGGTACTCAATTTACCAACCTACGAAAGGATGGAAGGCTGAGTAAACCTTGGTACCAAGGAATATAGTGATTTAAAAATGCAGTTATTTATGTGCTATATTTGCACAATTATACCAGTTTGCATAGGAATATAGTGATTTAAAAATGCAGTTATTTATGTGCTATATTTGCACAATTATACCAGTTTGCATAATTTGCAAATTAGCTGCCAGGATCTGAGAAGCTGGAATATAGCAACTCGAACTAAGTCTAAAACTATGTGTATATATATATATATGTATGTATATATATATATATATATATATATATATATATAAATTTGGATGAAATTATTAGATTCAAAAACCTTTAATAAACTTGATACCAAAATGGATCCAGTATCTGTGCCATATTGGGCCTCCAAAAGTACTCCACAACTGGGCCTTCTCATCCTCACACAGTATATTTCTCCCACTTGTGGGGCACAGAAAAGGGCCTCTCTAACAGTTATTACCAGCACCTTGAATTCACACACCAGCAACATATTACCAGCTAGTGCAATTCCTTTAAAACTAGTATTATATGATTTCCATAAGCTGTTCCAGTCAGCAGTCTAGCTCTATAATTTGTCCAGATGTGTTGTGCCTGAATGCATTCTAGGAAACTATTGTGCTTTCCAGAAGATGAAATGCAGAATTTGAAAAATACGTTTTGAGCCTAAACTTTCATAGACTGGATCTCAAGATCTCTTTGCATACTGGGTATGTCTTTGAATTTGTTTTGAATACTACTGTCAAATTAAGGTAGACCTTATCTAATATTATTTGCAGACTTTTGTCCATGTATACAGATTGATCAAGAGCTATCAGTCTTTGAATATGGAGGATAAGGCATGAGGATATTATACTGAAGAGAAGCTTATTAGAGTAACCTAGATTATATATCCCATTTAGTGTCTGCCATGCAAATTGTATTTTGCATAGTTTTATTAATGTGGTGCTTCATTGAATTTGTCAGCCGCTTTCAAATTACCTCTCTGCTTAAGTGATGACATGCAATAGAAAGGAGCCATCTACTGGCACAGAAACATAGGCAGTAGTACATTGTCTTCATGTTGGGTTTAAAGATAATTGTTTGCTGCAACTTAATTCTTGTGGGCAGTTAGGACCTCAGCTTCCACAGTTGTTTCTAGTTTCTTTACTTTGTTAGCAATTGTGAACTGGGATGTAGCCATAATGTTCACAAAGTGAAACACACACATACACACACACATACTTGTAAATGTGGAATTTAATTTGTAGAAATCCAGTGGGTAGGGCTTGGGACATGACAATCTTGCACTGCCATTTGGTTGAATTGATGCCCCTGCAAAGTTGGAGCCATATAAAAGAAATCAAAAAATGTGTCAGTGTGCACATTAGAAAGCAGCCCATACAGTTGACTCACTATTACTACCACCATCACCACCTTTTAAAATACAGGCTATCCTGGGTGATTCTGGACCTGGACCCAGTCCAAGATACATAATTATTTTTTGAACTGGGCTCTGCATTTCAAAGATAATTGCATTCACTGAGGATGTATTTGCTGCTCCCCAGTGTCACTGGAATCCCAAGTGTTAAGAAAACAGCCATATGGTTTTCTTTTTTTACACATGATTAGGCTGACAGTGAGTTTAACTGCTAGAAAATTAAACTGAGCCTTATCCTGCATTTAGGAACATAAAGCAATAAGGTGAAGTTTCCTGATTAACTTGGTTGCTAATGCCACCTGCTGGGTTTAGGGGAAAATGCATAGGGTCTATCGTGAAAGTTTTGTGTTTCCTTTCAAGATGATTTAAAAGCTGATTGGAGAGATTTAAATTAATGTTTCATTAATAAGCATGCACCTTTTAAATATTATCAGGGCCAGATCATAGCAGTTTGTTGACCTGAAGCTATGGCAGTTTATAGCTGGATCATAGTTTACAGCCTCTAAATACCCCCTCTGCACATGTGAAAGCTATTCTAGAATGAGAAATTAAATTATGAATTAATTAAATAAACAAACAAATAAAATATAAAATATTATGAGAACAATGGCACAAAAATCTTCATGTGTGTGAACTCATTTTCAGCCCTGCCTCTTTGATGACCCTGATTCCATGTATTTTTAAAATTCACATTCAAATTCAAATTTAGTCAGTTACTAAAATACCTATATTGACAAAAAGAGAAATACAGGTGCCCCCCACCCCCCAAATCCACAGGAGATGCGTTGCTGAACTTACTGCTTGTAAGTGAAACCGTGGCTAATAGCAAACCCTATTAAAATAAAGGACATCCAGTACAAACACACCATAGAGGCATGTTGGAGGACCTAGGCATTCATAGAGTGGACACCTCTCTAGGAATTCTCTAGCATGGTTCTATGGTATGTGTCCTGCTTTTTCAGCTGTGGATAACGGAAACCGCAGATATTGGTTCTGTGGATATGGTGGGTGATCTGTATTGGGAAATTCAGAAAGTGATTGAGGAAGAAAAGGTAGCAAGCTAGGCATATCATCCTTCAACACTGGGGCCTTAGTCTTTCTTTCAGTCCTGCAATGATCACAGGCTCACTTGGTGAGGACACAAAGAGCCTTTTCAGTGGCTGCTCCCACTCTCTGGAACTCCTTCCTGTGGGAAGCTAAACTGGCTCCCTCCCTGCTTTCCTTTCATTAGCAAGCAAAGAACTTTTTGTTTAAGCAGGTTTCTAATGTGTAAGCAGGAAAGTGTCTTACTGGGATGTTGGTTTTATTTTAATTTTTTTTGTATGTCTTTTGAATGATTTTATCCTTTTTAATGTGGGGATTTTTAATTGTTTATAAAATTTTACTGTTAAGGTTTTTTAATTGACTTTCTTCCAGAGCTGCCTTGGGTTCCACTCTGGCAGAAAGGTGGCATACAAAACAAATAAATAAATAAGAAAGAAAGAAAGAAAGAAAGAAAGAAAGAAAGAAAGAAAGAAAGTCAGGGGCATGGAGCAATTGTACCAACTGACTGAGTCTTATCTTCTAAGTGGGATATATTAGAGAAATGTTGAGTTGGCATTTCTTAGTTGATAACCAATTATAGCAGGTGTAAAGGGAATAAGGGATGTAATTGTCTGTCTGTCTGCCTGTCTATCTAGATACAGAGGGAGGATGAGAGGGGAAAGGATGGAGAGGAGAGACAAGTCAGGACCCATTTTAGTCTCTTGATAACTGAACTTTCAAAGCTGTATTCATATGTTTTTATTGTATTTTATCTTATCGCATAACAATATGTACCTATTTATCATGGACTTGTTTGCTGATGGACAGGAAGACCGTGAAGTGAGTAGGGATGAAAAAGCTCCATCTGTAGACTTACTGGAATCCCTCAGCTCAACATTCCCAATATGATAGCCTTTAACAAATACTCCCCACATGTTTAACCTTTTAAAAATCAAGTATGGAATTTGTAAACCTGGTTTCCTAGGCATAAAAAAATGACAATTATGAAATGTCCCTACAAGCTTTGAGATCCTGCATTGTTCTAGTCCTCCTGGGTGTATTTTACTCTCACACCCGGAAAGCTTTCTTTAAAATGACAGCAAGAGCACTATAGTAGAAACTATTAGGAAGGTATAAAGACTGAATTACATTAGTGTTATTAAAAGACCAGTCACATTTTAAAAAATTTAGAAGCTGGCAGCAAGGGGATGGGGAGACGGTACCGAGCTGGAAAGACTGATACTCTACACCTGCAAAGATTTAGGTCTTGTCTGTATGGGGGGGTGGAATATGGCCATGTCCGAAAAGGCAGGGGTTCACATGGATGCGAACTGCCTACACAGTTTCTAAGTCCCCCCTAAACTCTGCACGACCCCTAGCCCAGCTGGGAGTGTGGTGCCACGTCAGCTGGGGATTCTGCAGGGTGTCTCCCCACAAAAGTCCAGAGCCTGACTTCACACTGGGCGAGAGGTCAGAAGAGCACAGGCCTCTTCTTTCTCTTCCTCCTCCTCCTATGAGGACTCCATTTGCTAGGGCCGGGGTTGTCATCTGGGAGCAGCACAGCCAGCCAGAGCTGCTGCTGGTGGGGCTGCTGGTGGGGCTGCGCAGTGGTTCTCCTTCCTCCTCCGGCCAGGCCAAGCCAGGCCATGCCACCTCCCTCCGCCTCCCTTGGAGGGGAGGAGAACAGCAGCAGCGGCGGTGGGCCAGGGAGAGGGCTGGAGCTAGGGCCAGGGTCATCATCCGGAGGGAGGAGGAGGATGGTGGCGGCGGCGGTGGGGAGGAGGGGACTGGAGCCAGGGCCGGGATCATCATCTAGAGGGAGGTGGCTTGGCCTGGCTCAGTTCGGCTGAATGAGGAGGAAGGAGGACCACAACACAGCCCCATGAGCCGCAGCCCTGCTTGGCTGTGCTGCTCCTGGACAATGACCCTGGCCCTGGCTCCAGCCCCTCCCTGCCAGCACCACTGCTGTCATCCTCCCTCCCAGGGTAGGCAGAGGGAGGCGGCATGGCCCAGCTCAGCCCAGCCGAAGAGGAGGAAGGAGGACCTAGAACTATCTAGGGAGCAACAGCAAGGATGTCACAGTTCTGAGCACCTCCAGTTAAAAGGAGGACAGCGGTGGTAGCAGTGGGGCACTCGCATACCTTTAAAAAGCATGACGGCTGCTGCTGATTCCCCTCTTTTCTGATTTGTTCAGCCAGTCAGGACTACCCTTTGGCTTACATGCGTGGAAGATCTTTTTATTTTTTGATTCTTTGGACTTTATCAGATGCACTAAGTATGGCGTCATAACAACGCCACATAAATGTGAAATGTCATGCATACCACACAACATTGCCCTTTCGTGTTTATGTCCTGGCCAAACACCATCCTATTTTATTGACAACTGAAGCCATGAATTGATCTCCCGTAGTGCTTTAGTGCTCACATTGCTGGCGTGTGAAACCTTGCACCATTTAACTCACGTGAATGCAGTGTCAATGGCCAGTCCGGCCAGGACACTTCTGGGTGAGATTGCAACATCCAGTTAAGTGACACACTTTTTATGTCCTAGTTTACTTGGGACTTTTAAAGTGTGTTCCAGTGCTTTTAAAACTTTAGCTTCCTTATGTTTTTATTTTTGAATTTCTCACACAAGCGTCTTCTTGCGAGAATCTGAAGGATTGCTGGGGAAGGCTTCTGCTGGGAGAGAAGGTAAGTGTGGTGGGGGGCGTTCTTTTGCTGGCATAAAAATAGATTTTTTAATGCCTGAAAAAGAATGTTTTAAGGAGCTCATCTGATAAAGTCCTTTGAAGAGACTGTTTCATTTTTTTAAAAAATGGTTGAATCCCATTTTTGTGGGAGAAAGTCAGGATATAAATCTAACAACAAATAATAAAATAACATATGGGGTCTAGAATATAATTTACTCACACATGTTATTTTCAGAATCTTAGCAATATTGCTACTGATGTTAGCACCTTTAATTATATTGTTACCTGAATAAGTGGGGGTGCTTTAGGACCCTACTCGTGATGTCAGAACTATATTAATATTTTGGGGAGTTATGATTAGCTTAAATGGAATGTTGTGAGAGGCAGGTATCTTTGGGATCTTTTCACCTACATATACCAATACTAACTGCAGAGAACTCCAGTTTAATATGAAATAAATGGTTTTGATTGGAAAATAACACAGAAAGCAATCACACACGCAACACATGCTCACAAGAATCACACAAGGCTATCAAAGCATTTAAGGCAGAAAGGTAGGGTAGAGGAATAGATTCAGAAGATAGGGCTATAGTTTCCAGTCATGAGAAGTAGCGAAGATCTCAGCTGGAAGCCTGAGGGTGACACTGGAAGTCTGCTCCAGGAGGGGGAACCGTCAGAGAGAGTGGCTGGGTGTTGCCCACAGTGGCACAACTTGCTATTGTTTGGGGCTCATATTTATACTATATTTCATGTCCTGAAGGGGTATTTGGGCTTAGAAAAAAAGGAAACCGAAACTCTGCTGATTGCTGTTAATGATGAGAGATAGGAATTGGTTGGTTTTTGACAACTTTGCATTGTAGGACAGGAAGGGGTGCCAAGGGATATTTCCTGGGGATAAGAGTTGTTTTAGGTCACTTCTTTGTTTATGATGTGTGACTCTTAGCCAAGGGGGCCCTTACCTCCTAATTGGTGCTGTTTACTAGGCCCTTTGCTTAATTCTGTCTTGGGTGTCTTTGCTAGAATATTTCCAAGACAGCTTCCCAGGTCCTTGTGACCTCTGTTTGACCTTACTTTTTGGTCCACCCTGGTCCCTTTGAAGTGTCCAATATTGCCAATTATGAGTATTATAGGGAGGGGGGAGTAGAGCATGGTAACAATATAAAATAATTGTGATTCTGATTCCACTGTAATTCTGAGAACAACTGTTAGATAGGACCTGAGCTTGAACAAATTCCTTTTTTGGACTACATACAAAACTTATCCAGCCAGCATGACTGCCAGTATAGAATTGGCATCCCTCAGGGTGCCATCCTGTCCCTGATGCTATTTAACATTTATATGAAGCCGCTGGGAGAGATCATCCAGAGGCATAGAGCTAGGTGTCATCAGTATGCTGATGACATTCAGATATATTTCTCCATGAGCAGATCGTCGGCTCAGACTCAGATGGCGTCTCTCCTCTCAATGACTATCTTAGAGTGGTAATGGATTGGATGAAGAAAAACAGATTGAGACTAAATCCAGACAAAATGGAGGTACTGACAGTCACAGGCCCGAAACCAGGTCTGGGAATACAAAACTTCCAGTCCTGGATGGAGTCACACTCTCCTCTAAGGACTGTGTTCGCAGTCCGGGGGTACTCCTAGATTCGTCGCTTCACATGACTAGTCAGGGAGTGTGACGGCCAGGAGTGCCTGTTATCAGCTTCGGCTGATACGCCAATTGCGCCCTTACCTGGATACAAGGGATCTGGAAACTGTGGTACATGTTTTGGTAACCTCACGTTTGGATTACTGCAACACACTCTACATGAGGCTACCCTTGTGCCTAACCCGGAAACTTCAACTGGTACAAAATATGGCAGCCAGGTTAATTACAGGTACATCTAGGAGAGAGCATATAACACCTGTGCTTAAATCTCTCCACTGGCTGCGCATCAGTTTCCGGGCACAGTACAAGGTGTTGGTTTTAACCTTTAAAGCCCTACATGGCTTGGGTCCATCTTATCTCCAGGACCGCCTCATTCCATATGACCCCCCCCCGCGCACTTCGGTCTTCTGGTAGGAACCTGCTGCAGCCTATGAAAACTAGGCTGCCACAGACCTCCCAGAGGGCCTTCTCTTCTATGGCTCCCAGACTTTGGAATGGCCTGCCAGACGAGATCCGTCTTATGACTACTCTTGATAGCTTCAAGAAAGCGCTAAAGACGGATCTCTTCCAGCAGGCCTTCCCGAATAATTTCCCGGCTCAAGTGGAGCTGATTGCTTACCCGCTCCCCTGCTTTTATTTATTTATTTATTTATTTATTGTATTTTATCTTTGTTTTAATTCTCTATTAGTTTAATTTAGTTTTAAGGGGTGGGAGGGTTAGGATTGGAAGGATTGTTTTAACTTGCTGTGTTTTAATCTTGTTGTACGCTGCCCCAGTTGCCGAGCAGAGGGGCGGGTTAAAAATAAAAAGATATTATTATTGTTGTTATTATTATTAGAATTTAGGGAGCTGTATTACAAAAAAGGTAACAAAAAATAAATCCATCTGTGTGCCCCAAATCATGGTTCCTAAAGATGGATCCTTTCGTTGACTAACAAGCCTGGTGATAAAACTGTAGCACAGTTGCCCTCTGAGGCCAGAACTGGGAACTGCATCAGTGAAGAATAGATGAATCACAAATAGTTGAAAAGCCATTTTAGAATTACACTTGTACCCTCTGTCCCGCCATCCCTTCCTCTGGCTCTTAATTTTTTCTTCTCCTCCTTTTCTTTGATTTTCTTTCACATTAACTATTATGGGGTTTTAAAGATGATCTCAGAAGACCTAAAGTATTTCTGAAGGGAAGGAATACACATTTTAATGAATATTCTGCTAGGAACTTCCCTTCTCTCATTACCAAAGCTAGCAACTGCTTGATGTTTTCTAATCCAAGAAACTATTTTTTCCAGATGATACAGTCATTTTTCAGTTTTCAGGCTTTGCGGTTACTAATAGCTTATTGAAATGGGAGAGCGTGGTTATACCGACAGGAAACAGAGCAGTCAGGTGTATACATGTGCCACTTGAATTAGTAATATTTCCTGAAATGGAAGCCAACAGTATTTTCACATTCTACTCCCCCTTCCTTCCTTCCAACTTCAGCTTGTTTATTCACTGCTGCACTTGAAAATTAATGGAATAGCAATGCTATAACCCTAGCTGTACAAGCTGGTTCCACGTAACAGTGTACAGTTTAGAGTGGACCAAAGCAAACACATTGAACCCAAGACATGTTTATCTCAGAAGAACACTGTAGTTTAGGATGAATTTTCTCGCTCTTTGAAGGGGTAAAGCAAGTTCAGTTCAGTTGACAAGAGAAGTTGGCAAAGATACTACAAGAACTGTGAAAGGTTATGTTTTCTCAGAGATTCATTCTGTGTACCATTTGTGTAAACTTACCACAGTCAGACTAGCTTTTCTTAGAGACAAATGGTTACTGTCATGATCAAAGGCTTCTTCTGTGAATAACTAACTATGTGCTGGGTAGCTGCTGCTGACAGGAAACATTGTCACAGTAACAATTGCTAAGCTTCAGGAACCCTAAGGAGTGGCCTCATTTAACTTTGAACTTGTATGTGCGCACATGCACGAGCACACCAACAAACCCATCAACATACCCCTCTTGCTTATCCCACATGGATATAATAGAATAGTCAAAAGACAGGTTTATAAATGTGTCAGAACCAGCATGTTATCCTCAGTGGACAAAAACTCTCTGTCATAGTTATACTGGATGCCAACTGTGAGGCAGAAGGGTTTGGGTGATAGATGGCCAGGAGTGAGAACTGTCCAGATGATATTCTGTTCATCATGAATGTCAAAATCCTGGTATGAAATACTTAAATGTGCTGTCCGTCTCTCATAGGTGGAAGAAATCTGGAATAAATATGAGTATCTTTCCTATTGTACTTGCTCCTTAATTTTGAAGCTGCTTGATGTAATCATCTTAAGAGAACACTATCTGACCTAAATGCTTCACATGTAGACTGTAACCATGATGGCGAGCATGGATCTTCAGCTTTTTCTGCAGCGTCCAAACTTTTGAACATAGAGTGTTTTAATCTTTTGTTGAAACTGTAAATGTGGAATTCATACTAATTCTAATAAGATAAATAAATAATGTTATGTTGTGCTTTGTTTTTCCCTTCACTCTCATTCCCAACATTTAACTTTACTGAGTTACCCAAAACACAAAACAAAAAAGCTGGAAGATACTTTAATTTGTTATGGTGATATTGGAAGGATTTTTTTTTTTAACATATCTGTGGCTTTAAGTTTTTAAGTTTAAATGTTTTCTGTGAACTGGCAAAGCAAGAACAGGCCAGCAGGAGTCTCTTTTTGAAGGACTATGTATCATTAGGATAGGTTAAGTTGTACTTATCATATATTGCAATATACTATATTGTTATTGCCAAGGTCCCATATTCACATACATAGAGTTAGTAGCTGTATCAGCTCAGAGACAATTTGGACTTCTTCCAAGATAATGGAATAATTACTTTTTTGGAATAAAATTCACAGACTCCCTGCCCAGCATGGCCATTAGCTGGTGGGGTTATCCTGGGAATTGTAGACCCTACAAGTAACTTTTCCAAGGTCTGGTTCTTCCCATACATGCCCCACACATCTTCTTATCCCCATAGCAAGTTAGAAGCAGAGTAAAGTACAGTGTTTATCATTTTCATAATGTATATAGGATGCACAGGCTGACTTTCCTTGATGGAATGCATAAACTCCATTCTTGAGTACAGTACTTGGGTTTTGCTTTGTTTTATTTATTACAGTGCAGAATCTTGTGTCCTGTATTGATTGCCATACAGAATGTAACATACAACAGAATGCAGCATATAACAAGATGGTGAAAGGCAGGCTGGCTGACATTGGAATAGGATTGGGGAGAGAATTCATTCTGTAAAAATCCCATGTGAACTTTGCCACATGGCTACCATTAGTAAACAAGCCTGCTGTGCATTTATTACATATGCATAATGTTTCAGTCACTTGCAAAGACCTTAATTGTTATTCAGATTATAAGACTGTGCATTTTTAAACACCTTCAAATCTAGTTTAACTAGCAAGGGACATGGAGAGTTGTAGATTTCTCCTGAGATTTAGGAATTCTGAGCAATGATCTTCAATACTTTCATAAAATCATACTTCCTAAAATCCTTTGGAGGAAACCATGGGCTTATCTATACGAAGGGAAAAAAATATGAACATGTCCAAAAAAGGAGGCATTCGCAATGATGTGACCTGCCCTTCATGGTCAAAAGAGCCCCCCCCCCAACGCCTCATGACCCCTAGCCAAGATGATGGCCATGAGTTATTTCCTCACAATTTAAAATCTGCTGCCACCAATATTTTTAAAAAATAGTTTCCCATGGTGAGCACATGTGATAGTTCATATTAAAAAAATAATAATAATAAAGAAAAAAAGAGAGTATAAGATCACTGTTTGATTGACTAACCAGACATGCACTCAGCCCAAAATCTAACATGGCAACAACGGGCACTTTCCCTGTTTGCTAGCCTCTCCCCCATGCTCATCCAGCCAATCAGATGCCAGAGATATTCATGTTTTTTCTACTTTCAAAGGGGTCCTGTGCACCTAATCCCCACAAATGCGGAGGGATGGTTGCATAGACATCTAGTGTTGTTTGTTCTCATCTTTTATTCTATTGTGAGTGTTAGTGTGGCTCTCATTCTCTCCATCAGGTTCTCCTCTAGAATTCACTAGTTATGTTTAGAACTATCATTTCCAACCCTCCCCTCCACCAAAGGATTTAGTTAAAACCCTCTTGATCAGATTCACCATGCTTTTGCCAATGACATTCTTCCCAGTCTTCATGATGTGGAGCCCATCTGTAGCCAGTAGTCCTTGTCTAAGTGAAGACAATGGTCCCGGAAAACAAACCTATCATGTCAATGCCATTTGCATAGCCAGCCATTCACCTGCAGTATCTCCCTCTTCCTGTGTGGTCCTCTATCATTCACTGGTAGAATTGGTGAGAATACAACCTGTGTCGCTTTCCTGACCAGGGCTTCAAAGTCCAAGGTGAGCTGCAGTGTCATTGGTACCCACATGAATCAGAAGAAAGGGGTACTGCTCTGTGTTCTTGATGAGATTTGGCAACTTGTCACTGATATCCTGCATATGTGGACTAGGAAGACAGCACACTTCCCAATTCATCTTGTCCAGCTGGCAGGCAGTTCCTGAGCAACGAATCCTCTACCACCAGCACCTTCCTTTTCTTATTGCAGTTGGTGGTCAGGTTGGCACCCTCTCTGGCATGCAGTATCACTTGCTGCTGGTCTCCTATTTGTACCTCTTCACCACTGTGTTCCTTAGGAAAATGTAGGAAGTGATTGCTTAGTTGGAATGGTTTCGAATCACTTCTGCACAGTCTGCTCCTGACAGTGACTGCCCTTCAGGATGCTCCCTCAGTGTTAGAGTGATAGAATCATAGAGTTGGAAGAGACCACAAGGGTCATCCAGTCCAACACCCTGCCATGCAGGAATATACTGTACAATCAAAGCATTCCTGACAGATGGCCATCCAGCCTCTGTTTAAAAACCTCCAAAGAAGGAGAGCCCACCACATTCCGAGGCAATATATTCCATTTCCGAACAGCTCTTACTGTCAGGAAGTTCTTCCTAATGTTTAGGTGGAATCTCTTTTCCTGTAGTTTGAACCCATTACTCCCTTTTAATTGAGAGTTCCTTCCTGTTGGTTCTGTAGGATCAATTCTCCCTCTGTTCTATCCAGGGAGTCCTCATGTTCTCTGAAGTGTTAAAAGTCTCAACATGTATCTGCAATATGTTGACCTCTCTTCCAAAAGAGGCACCAGTTTGCACTTGCTGCAAGTGTAGTCAGTGAGGTTTTCTGGCAAGAAGATAAACAATGCACTCACATTATAGCAAACAATGACAGATCCTCCTTCCTCCATGCCCACACCCCTTTCAGATTGTAATAACGCCTACCCCTTTCACCCTTTTCAGACTGAAATAACTCCTACTGAATATGACTGTGTACAGCACAAAGAACATGCTGCTGGCCCTCAGAGACTGAGCTTGAAAGACTGAGGCAACAATTATATAGAGCTAGTGGCTGCTAGCTCCACCCCCAAGCAAGTCAGTGACTCAGCAGAAGCCCCACCCCCTTAGACCATGTACTCAGGGAGACCACATGGCCAAAAGCAAACAACAATCCCCCAGCACAGTCAGAGTCGAGGATGACCACCAAAACACAGCTCAGCTTATGCTCTCTCCTCAGTAGCACTGGATGAGAAATCAAATGATATAGAACTGCTGGATCCATGGCCCTCTCAGCCCACAGAAGGAATCTAAGCATGCCTCAGAGCATGTTGAACTCCTTTACCTCTCACTAGTAGGAAAGTATGTTATATAAAAATTAGAAGCAAGCCAAACAGAGGGGGGCGGGGGAGAAGGGGAAACTGTCTCCATCAATAATTTTGCCCTGTTAGCAAGAACCCAGAAGGGCTTTGGACAAAATAACAAATTTGGAGGCTTACCTTTAGGCTGTAGCCTTAATATAGAACAACAGAGGTCAGAATTATCTTTGGCTTAACCAAACTAGATAGCAGAACACTATCTGATTCATCTGGGATGTTATAACTCCAACTATGGTCAAATGTGTCAAAGAAACATGAGATAACAATCGAAGTACTAGTATTTCCTGAAATCTGATCCCTCAGTGAACTGTTGATGACAGAAACTGGAAATCCACCCAAATTCTACAACATTTCCTGTCTTTGGAATGAGCCTTACAGGACAAATGTTTCTACCCTCAATTAGCTGAAACTTGTTTATGTGTCCATCAAAATTAACAAATGCTTTTGCCATTAGTATCCCAAATCCAGGGATCTGTGAAAAGCTGTGGGATACTTGCACACATGAATCTGTGCCCCTTTGCTAAACATGGGGACCAGGGCAACATGGGACAGACATACTATCTGGATTTGATGTTGCATGTCTCCCTGTAGAGAAGACCAATGATCTCAGAGCTGGTAACATCACCTCTCGGAGAAGCTAGCCTTGTATGTACACTCCAGCCTGTGATAAACAGTATGGCTATAACCTCCAACAGATGAATATGGGAATCAAGTCATAAGACTTATTTGTCGCATGGGTGCACTAAATGTTATAAGAGTTTCTCTGGGTTTGTCCTCTGAATATTATTGGCTTATCTCAGAAAAGATGCCTTTACGAATGTTGCTGTCCTTGAGCAAGCAGGGATCACCAGTATTGAGGCCATGATATTGAGAACGCAGCTGCGCTGGGCAGGGCACGTTTCTAGGATGGAGGACCATCACCTCCCAAAAATACTACTCTACAGTGAACTCGCCACGGGTCAGCGTAAGAGGGGCGCTCCAAAAAAGCGATACAAAGATTCCCTGAAACAACATCTCAGGCTCGGCCAAATTGATCACCAACAGTGGTCCGCCCTGGCCTCACATCGGGAGGCATGGAGACGCACTATCCACAATGCTGCAGCCTTATTTGAGAACTCACGCCAAACAAGTCTTGAAGAGAAACGAAATGCAGAAGGAATCACAACCCAAAAACATCACCCAAGGAGACCTTCTGCTGTGCTTTCTGCAACCGGACTTGTTTATCTCGGATTGGCCTTTTTAGTCATCAGCGCACTTGCAGAAAGCGTGGGATGAGTCCTTCCTGAATCTTTGTTTGCGAAGAAAAGCCAAAGAGAGAAAGAGAGAGAGAGATCTTAGAAAATGAGAGCAGCAGAAAATTAATGTCTTTTTTTAAAAAAAACCAAATAGAGACATATTGGATTTGTTTTACAGAATAAACACGCGATAGTATACTTTTTCTCAAAACAAGAAGCATTTCACAGATTTGGGGAGATGTATGGCTCAGATTCATAGCACAAAAAAAGGTGCAAACCAGTCAGTAAATGGGTAACACTTTGTCATTCAAACAGAGTATCTCTCCATAGGATCTAATGTGACTATGAGGATTATGTACACTTACCACCACAACTCATGAACCAGGTTAGAGAAACACTTAATTCTGGCTGGCCATTTCTATTATCCTGTACAGTAGCTATTAGCATTTGCCTAAGTGCTATTTCCTAAATTCTTTTCTGCCAGGCTTCACTTGAGAGATGCTCCAAATTTCTCAGTGTTAAGAAAGCACAATAATTGGATGAAGTATCTCAGTACCTGTAATTTTCAGTTTAACTGGCAAAATAGAAACCTAACTTCTTTAAATTATTTTTTTAAAGTGAGGCTGAGGCATAAGAAATCTTCAAGTGGTTTCCTTGTTAATGTATGAGTAGAAAAAATGATGAGAGCTGCTGATTAAATAATCTTACATTAGTGGCATATTCATTCTTATATTTTATTTTTAACTTTTAACCTTGTCTTTCTTGAAGGTTCCAGCAAAAATGTATTATTAATGTGTTTGCCTAAACAAAAGCTTGTTTAGGTAGCCCCATTTTTCTCCTGATTGTACTCCTGATGTGAATTTTAAAATCCTTCCCACAATGGATTTTACAAAAATAATTTCATATAATTGATTTGTATTCTGCCAAGAGGATTTATTTATCTCAGATACCTACAATTTCATTTTAAACATTCAAGATTAGTAGGGCATGGGGTCTTAGCTTTTTTTTCTCATTGCAATTTAAATTAGAAGTTTATGCTTGCTTTGTAATGGAAAAAAAACACTGATAATAGGGCAAATTAATCCTCTCCAGCTGGAAAGCTTGAGGGGCAGGCGGAGAGGGGGGTAACCAGTGTGTTGCTCCAATACATCAGTCAAATACAAGTTTGTTTTCAAGCTCAGGGCACTCAAATTCATAGGTTTGCTTCAGCAAAAACAAAAACAAAAACACCACTGTGGCCTTTTCACTTTGTTGCTTTGCCAGACTGTTAAATTGACCTGCAAGTGAGCTAGTTTTGAAATGCCACCTTTGTTTCCCTGTAGAAAATTTTTAGCAACATGACTTTAGCCATAGGTCAAGCTTATAAAGTAATCCTCCTGGGGCTTCCATAATTAGTGTGTTTAGTAAAACTTTTATTAACAGTTAAAATTACTAATGCAAACTACAGTAAATATTGAAGATATTAAAAACACAGTCTGATGTTCTTTGTTAATATATTAATTTGCAACTATTTCAAATAATTTACTGATCCTTTTTACAGCTTTCACCCTAGGGAACACTGTCTACCTGTACATTGACAGATTCTTGTTCAGACAAGGACTGCATTCAGTTAATAAAATATGTTTGACACTTTTTTGAGCATGCCCTGAGCTCATCAGCTCTTTTGGTGTGGCTTTGGGATCAAAAGCATTTGCTTCCATTTTTTATTAACTGCAGTTGAGTGGTACTGGTATGTCTGAACCTGGATAAACTGTAGAATCATAGAATCATAGAATTGTAGAGTTGGAAGAGACCACGAGGGCCATCCAGTCCAACCCCCTGCCATGCAGGAAATCATGATCAAAGCATCCCTGACAGATGGCCATCCAGCCTCTGTTTAAAGACCTCCAAGAAAGGAGACCCCACCACGCTCCGAGGGACTGTGTTCCACTGCCGAACAGCTCTTACTGTCAAAAAGTTCCTCCTCATGTTGAGGTGGAATCTCTGTTCCTGGAGCTTGCACCCATTGCTCCGTGTTCCAGTCTCTGGAGCAGCAGAAAACAAGCCTGCTCCATCCTCAACGTGACACCCCTTCAAATACTTAAACAGGACTATCATATCACCTCTTAACCATCTTTTTTCCAGGCTAAACATACCCAGCTCCCTAAGTCTCTCCTCATAAGGCATGGTTTCCAGACCTTTCACCATTTTAGTCGCCCTTCTCTGGACACGTTCCAATTTGTCAATATCCTTTTTGAATTGTGATGCCCAGAACTGGACACAGTATTTTAGGTGAGGTCTGACCAAGGCAGAATAGAGCAGCACTATTACTTCCCTTGATCTAGACACTATACTTCTATTGATGCAGCCCAAAATCACATTGACCTTTTTAGCTGCCGCATCACAGTGTTGATTCATGTTCAACTTGTGGTCTACTAGGACTCATACATCCCTTTCGCACGTAGTCTCATTCAGCCAGGTCTCCCCCATCTATGCATTTCATTTTTCTGCCCTAAGTGCAGTACCTTACATTTCTCCATATTGGATTTCATTTTGTTAGCTTTGGCCCAGCTCTCCAGTCTATCCAGGTCATTCTGAATTTTGATCCTGTCCTCTAGGGTATTAGCTACTCCTCCTAATTTGGTGTAATCTGCAAATTTGATAAGTATGCCCCTAATTCCATCATCCAAGTCATTGATAAACATGTTGAATAGCACTGGGCCCAGGACAGAACCCTGTGGCACCCCACTGGTCACATCTTTCCAAGACGAAGAGGAGCCACTGCTGAGCACCCTTTGGGTTCGGCCGGTCAACCAATTACAAATCCATTGAACAGTTAACTTGTCTAGCCCACATTTTACAAGCTTGTTTGCAAGAATGTCATGGGGAACCTTGACAAAGGCCTTACTGAAATCAAGGTATGTGATATCCACAGCATTCCCTTCATCTACCAAGCTGGTAATTTTATCAAAAAAAGAGATCAGATTAGTCTGGCATGACTTGTTTCTCTGAAACCCATGTTGACTTTTTGTGATTATGGCATTGCCTCCAAATGTTCACAGACTCTCTGTTTAATGATATGCTCTAGAATATTCCGTGGTATTGATGTCAGACTAACTGGACGATAATTGTTGGGATTGTCTTTTTTTCCCCTTTTGAAGATAGGGATAACATTTGCCCTCCTCCAGTCTGCTGGGAGTTCTCCTGTTCTCCTGGGGGTCATTTACACGGGAAAATATTCCCCTAAATATACCGCTAAGATAGCTCATAGTTCCCACGGATCGCAGAACAGCATCGCCTCATTCAGAAGGGGGGAAGGTAAAACACCCAAATATAGCGTGGCAGGGCATGTCTCTATTTTTGCAGGAATATTTGCAATGTAGTGCTTTATTGGCAGTGTAAACTAGCATTCCGCTAAGGGTTAAAGCACAGCTGCATTGTGATTGGTTGATGATGCAGGGGTGGGCTTAAAAGAGGGGCAGGGAGGAGGCAAAGACAGTAGCCATTAGAGAAGAAACTTGCAAAAATCCTGTCTGCTATTTTGCGAGCCAGTTTGCAAAAAAAAAAAAAAAAAGATTCCCAACTTCTTTCATTCCTGGAGCATTCCTTCTCATCCTCTCTGCTGTTTTGAAAGTATGTAAAGCTCGTTCGTCACTTTTACCCTGTGCACTGGGGAGGGAGAGAAACCATTTCACAAAGGGCTGTAGCAAGCTGAACTGCTATTTTCCCTCTCTCTCTCTCTGCTTGGGGGAAGGAGGGAGGGGGAAATAGAGAGACAGAGAGAGAGAGAGCAGCTGGAAAAACTTGCGATCCACGGCATGGTCTTTTAGCAGAGAGATTACTCTCCCTCTGCTTTATGGAGTGAGTTCATTTACAGGCAGATTTACAGAGACACACAGAGCCACACCCCCCACACTTATTCAAGTCTGAACTTCAAAGCGACATAATTAGAAATAAAACCTGACTGGCACAGCTGCGGAAAATAATTAAACCGTAAGTTGCCGCAATAAATCTGCTGTGTAAACCGGCCCCAGGAGTTCTCAAAGATTATTACCAATTGCTCTGAGATTACATTTGCCAGCTCTTTTAATACTCTTGGATGTAGTTCATCTGGTCCTGGAGATTTAAATTCATTTAGATTAAGAAGGTATTCCTGTACTACCTCTTTGCTTATTCTGGACTGGATTTCCCCTATTGTGTCCTCTGTTCCATTATCCTCAGGTTGATCACCCTTTTCCTTTTCTGAAAACACTGAGGCAAAGAAGGTGTTGAGTAATTCTGCCTTTTCTCTGTCCCCTGTTAGCATTTTGCCATCTTCTCTGCGTAGTGGCCCTATCATTTCCTTCTTCTTCCTTTTGCTGTGGACATACCCCCAAAAAAACATGTTTATTGTTCTTAACCTCTCTAGCAAGCCTGAGCTCATTCTGCACTTTAGCTTTTCTGACTTTACTCCTACACGTGTTCACTATCTATTTGAATTCTTCTTTGGTGATTTCCCCCCTTTTCCATTTCCTATACATGTTCCATTTAAAACTTAGCTCCATTGAAAGTTCTTTAGTCATCCATCCTGGTTTCTTGAGACACCTCCCATTTTTCTTCCTCAATGGTACTGTTTGAAATTGTGCCTTCAGTATCTCCGTTTTGAGAAAGTCTCATCTGTCTTGAGGTCTCTTCTCTTTTAGTATTCCTGACCATGGGATCACCCCCAGTATTTCCCTGAGTTTATTGAAATCAGCTCTCCTAAAGTCAAGAATGTGTTTCTGACTATGCTTTACTTCTCCTTTCCATTGTATAACAAACTCCAGGAGAACATGATCTCTCTCACCTAAGGATCCCACTCCTTGCACCCCATTAACCAGGTCATTCCTGTTGGTTAGGATCAGATCTAAAATAGTTGACCCCCTTGTTGCCTCTTCCACCTTTTGGACCATGAAATTGTCTTCCAGGCAAGTCAGGAATTTGCTAGACCTTGCAGTTTTGGTTGAGTTAGATTGCCAGCAAATATCAGGATAGTTGAAGTCACCCATCACTACTACAGTAGTTTGTCTTAACTATGGTTTACTGAAACAAGCCAACTTCAAACCATGGTTGACGAAAAGGCCATGCTTCAATAAACCAAAGTTAAGATTATCTGGAGTTTATAGTTTAGATACAATAGTAAAATAAAGAGCTTTGCAGTCTCCTTATGGCCAGAGAAGGAGAAATATGGCCATGTTGGAAAAGGAGGTTTATTCAGGTAGCAGTACAGGATAGTTTATCATTATGGCAGAATAACAGTTAGTGACAAAAGGAAAAAGGAGGAATGTATATCATTAATTGACTGTATATATGTGCTTGTTTACTCTAGCATACCTATCTCCTACTGTATTCAGTGGGATTTACTCCTCAGTAGGAGTGATAAAAATTGCAGCTTTAAAAGTGCTAATGTGGATTAAGATTAACCCATTTTATTGAATTTTCAGTAGCTAATCCTAAACAAAACTGTGGTCAGTCACTGAGTTATGTATTTTTTTTTAAATCACCTAAAAGATAAGGACATTTTTTCACTGTCACTTTAAAATGTGACTGTGTTTTTCCTGTAAAAGATTATATCTTCCCTCTGAAACAAAAAAGAGACTTCATATGCTTCAAGGCAAATCCTGTGGAAGCCATTTAGCTCAATTTTCATTGTCTGAATTTCCTAGTTTTATTATGAGGAATGCATCATCTTGCAATCTTTGCTTTGCTCCAGACATCTCCTGGAGCTATTTTTCTGCTGAAGCATCTTCTGACCTTTCTTATCATTGTTATTTAATGTTCTAGGGCCACCTGGAATACTATTTTCTCTTCTTAATAGATTCTTATGCCTACTTTATTTTTAAATTTTCCTTCAGCTGGTAGACATTGAGCTGGTGATAGGAAAAATCCTGGACATTCCAGGTTAATATCAAAATTAGCCAAGATGTCATTAGAGCCCAAAAATGACCCCTTAAGGAACAGCAGAATTAATTGTTAAGTATCTGCAAGACTGGATAATTAATTAATTTGGAACACTTATTTTAAATGTTCTATCATATTCCCTTCCCATTAACATTAACATTTTAAAATATGAGTGGTGAGTGCCCCCATGGCTCAAAAATAACTGAATTACTTTGTTTTGGTTATTTTTTTAAAAAAGGAACTTAATGGTACAAGCCTCACATGTGATTCAAATCATCTCCTTCTACCTACTTTATCATCACTTCAAAGGGGCTCGACAAGACTCAGCACAAACCAGCACTTCAATTGTGTGGTGTTCCTCCTCTGCCATTTATTGAGGCCATACTTCCATAACTATAAAAATAAGGACATTTTAGTAGTTCCTGTTATAAAAGAATAACTACTGTTACTACAGTACAATTGTTATGATACAATTGTAATCTAAGGTAGGGTACTTTAGTCATTGAGGGAAAAGTTTTAATTATAAGTAACTAGCTGCTTGTAACTTGTCCTTCCAAACTATGGTTCATTCCTACTCAGGTCTAGAATAGTTATAAGAGTAATATATTAAGATTCTGCTTTACAAGAATCAATAGCAACAACAAGCTTAAATGTTTTGCATATATGGAAATCTTGCATTCAGAATAACATAGGAATCTAACAATGGAACATTTTATGACTTCTGTTTGGGATTAGCTTGAGTTCCCCCTTCCCCTAAACTCAACACAGTTGAGAGAACTAGCTGTTAACAAGATTTCTCTAACTTAAGAGTTAACACAGAAATTATTATTTTTTTTGCCAACTGTTCCATTTTTTTAGTATGGTGTTGTTTTTATAATTGGTGAAGGAATTTTCCTTTCTATGACGTTCCCCCTCTTCTGGGCATTCCTTAGGAAATCCACACTCAAAAAGTAAAAGAGGCCCAAAGAGTTCCATTTATACATCCAATGCTTTAGAGGACCCAAGCAGAATGTCTCTATTTTCCTGCTTAAATTGGAGTTGCTTGCACTCTTTACAGGAGCCTCCTGAAGAGTCTCCTGAGTCTCAAAGTTAATACAACAGGGAGGTGGTGCAGTCAGGAAGGAGCTTCTCAAGCACTGCTGTGCAAGCAGAAGTTTCCTGTGCTGCACTTTGAGTCCTAAGCACTTTCATTGAAGGCCTCTTTGATCCACCAGAAACTTCTATGAGTGGAAAGGAGAAGAAGGTGATTTTTGCAAGTTCTCAGCAAAAACTGAAATTGTCAGATTGAGAGAGTACTACTCCTTCCAGTAACTGCACAAAACTGGACTGTGCAGCTGCTTCACAAAGACAGGTCTGTACCAATACTGTATAAGGTGACCCCGGGGCTGAATTCTCCACCTTCAGCAACCAGTAAACCAGAGATGGGGGGTTGGAGACCCACATTGGCGCCTTAGACCTTAGAGGGCTGCACCTTGCCACTTTATCCCTAGGAAGCAATGGGTGCAATGTTGCCATGTTTATGGACTGCTTCAAGCCCAGGAAGTGACCTTTTTGAACAGGAAGTAAGCAAAGCCAATTTGTAGCTTACTTCCTGTTTGAAAAAAGGCCTATACTGGGCCTACAAGTCAAATGGGCAAAAACATAGCAAAATTGGCCAAAATGGGTTTGGGTATGTGTGTGGTTTTTTGTTTCTTGTTTTTTAAAAAATCTTTTTTTTTTTAACTTATCCCCAGATAATTGTGTATAGGATTGCAATTGACATACACAAATGCTAAAGAGCCATTTTTAGGTCCTCCTGATCCTGTGAAGGCCACAGAACTTCAACATGGAATTGAAATCCTGATCACTTTCATTTCCTGAGATTTTTGTTTTGGGATGCCTCCCCTGAAACAGAAATGTAGGGCAAAATTGTGTCTCTAGAAACATTTTTTTCATAGGTTTTCCATGGTTTTTTCCCAGGCTGTGAGGCCATGTTTTGGAAGAGTTTATTTCTGATGTTTTGTCTGCATCTGTGGCTGGCATCTTCAGAGAATGGTTGGGTAGGAGTGTGTGTGTGGGGGGCTATATACTGATTATTTTTCTGGGTGATTTTTCAGCAGTAGCAGAACATATTATAAACCAACCTGGACACACAATGTTATTTAAAAACACCAAAATTCTGGACCAGGCCAACAACTATCATGTCAGAATGCACAGAGAAGTTATTGAAATCCACAAACACCCGGACAACTTCAACTGGAAAGCAGACAAGTAAAAGTAAACAAAATCTGGGTACCAGTCCTGAAAAACACTAAAACCAAAACTCAAAACATGCAAATGAACTCCACCCAGGGACAGGGGAATTTCCAGCAGACAATGGACCATTAGCCAAACAGACGCTAATCCTCCTTGCATATCTCCACCCAGAAACTAGCCATTCAAATACACACATTTACATATCCTCTCCAACTGGGGCTCACAGTATATAAGCCCCCCCCACACTCCTACCCAACCATTCTCTGAAGATGCCAGCCACAGATGCAGGCGAAACGTCAGAAATAAACTCTTCCACTTGACATTTTAACATTTCAATTTCAATTCAATTGCATTTTGGGCTAATTTAAAAAAACACTGGGGTGGGTCTGTGGGGCCCAAGAACCACATGAAAGGTCCCAGGGCTAGATGTGACTGATGGACCACATGATTCCCACCCCTATATATCTAGATATCTAAACATATGGTTGTGATATGCTTACAGATATGTATCAATTTTGCTGTATTCCAAATATAAAGTGACAATATAATCTAAATTAACTATTAATAGAAATCCAGTACCTAATCTATAATAAAATATAATGTCTATAAGAAACATGTTCTCACAAAGGCAACAGTTCATCAGTTTTGTTTCTGCAATTTCTGCCATGGTCCTGCTGTCGGCTTCAACATCAGTAAGGCAGTAGAAAGTTCTGATTCCATCCAAATTCAATCTTTGGGAGCAGATCTCCTTCTCAGTAAGTGGACCTACTTTTCTGGTGGAGAGGGAGGTCCATAGCTTCTTCACCAGCCTCATAGGGACCACTAGATTCTTCCCGTACAGATGGGGCAGGGAGACTGGCAGAGGAACCACTAAATTCAAAACCATAATGAGCTGGTGCCAAGAAGACAGAAGTATAGCCTCCCCCTCCTATTCTGCACCCCCCTTTTGCCACCGGTTCATCATTTCTTTAGTTTTCCCTCCCATTGCTTCAAATGGGAAGAAAAATTCATAGCTTCAGGGCTGATACATCTTCCATACCACTCTGACTCTATGTTACAAAGATGTGTTCAAGAAGAAGGATACACTGGATAAAAATCCTCCCTGACATATCCCTGGAATTCCTCCTCTGCACTATTACTACCACTGAAACACCAGCAGGAAGAGAACTGTGTGTGGTATCAAGCAATTCAACTCTTGCACCGAGGAGGCATGTGAGGGTATATAATAGGTCTGAGGTGCCTTAGGATTGGAGTCTTAAGAACAGCAGTATACTTTTTGGAAAAAACATAAACAATGCACAGTACTTCCTTCCTATAAAAGGCAACTGATTCCAGTTATTCCTGCCGTTCTTGAATATGAACCACACTAAGAACCACACTAAGACTTTGTCTTGTAACTTACTTCTCAGATGGGGGAGAAATCCATCCAGAGCTCTTTGGACAGGAATTTATTGGCTGTTCTACTTGTCTGATCTGAGTCTTGTCCATTAAAAACATTCCTGTCAATTTCCTTGTCAGTTTCATTCTAAAAAAAATATATATATTTTTTTCAGAATTGGTTTCTATGTTATGTTCCTCCTTGGGCCTTAGGAAGCCATAGGCAACTTTTACAACATATTGCTTATACCATTTTAGCACTGTAGCCTAAAATTATTCCAGTCTTGCCAGATCCTAATTGCTTTACTGTGTCAGAATATAATCTCAATAGAGGAAAACACAGAGACTGTGATAATCAGATAATTGAGCAAACAGTTGCAAAGGGGAAAAGAGTAATTTTGCTCTTGTGATAATTTAAACTCACATTTCTTTCATTAAGGCTAATGAGAGTTCAGCAGATTTTTAGAAATTGGAAGTATTAAATGGCTGTCCATTTCAAATAGGAATAAACTGAGTTTATTGCAATTTATGCTACTGAAAAAAATCACCTGAAATTATTGATTTTATTCCAGTAGTTGTTTTGGTTTTGCCCTAAACTAATATACTTACTTTATGGATTATAAATGTAAAGAAAGGCACTAACTTCTTTTCGTATTGGCTTCTTTTGATGTAGTCAACTACAGTTGTATCCTCAATTTTGCTCTGGACAGAAGTTGCATGTCCCTTAAAAAGAAGAACATTTTGTATTCCAAGCATGCAAAACACAATTTTTCAGAAATATATTCAGGGGCCACAATTGCATTTTGCTATATCTTGTTTGCAGAAGAGAAATATAAACGTGCCCTTCAAAGTTGTGTGTGCGCGCGCGAAACACACAGATTTTTCTGAAGCTGAATTACTAACTATGAAATCTCAGGATAACTTAAAATTTCTTGTTATGTGAAGGAGCCCTTCGTGTATAAAACCCTTACGAATTGATGCCCACCCAAGTGGCTGGTATTTATTGGTTGTTGGTATTTGTTATATATTTGTTTTGTTTATGTGATGGTTTTGTGTTATTTTTGGACTGATAGTGCATGTGGCCAACTTGTGCATTGGTATGTGAGGGTGTGGCCAGTAGGTGTGATTTTGTTACCCCTGTAAGCTTTTGTTAATGTGCAGGGAGGTAGTGTCTGAGCTCTCCTTTTTCCAAGCTCCTTAGCAAGACTGTTTCAAAATAGTGGGGGTAGATGCATCACTGTCACTATTTCTCCACTTCTGTGGTCTTGTACAGGTACAAAGAAAAAATGAAATAATTGTTAAAAACATGAACTTCAGAATATCTCTCTCCCTCCCCATAACATTTGTCATCCCAGCCCAGTGTATGTTTCTCAGCCTCTCTTAAAGTAATAGGCATAAATGTTTTGACTCTACTAATTTACTAGTGTGTGAATCTCCCCAAAACAGAATTCTGCATACTTGGCCAGTACTGTCAAAGTCTCAGAATTATCATTGTGAATATGATTTGAGAGGAGAAAAAAAAGAAATCTGCCCCAAAGTATTAGAGGGTGAGAAAGCTATGTGAGTGGTTTACTGTAGTTTATCCAGAACTCTAAGTAATTTCTGTAGATGGTAGGAGGGTGGAAAAGAGCAGGGAGGAAAATCTTTGAAGTGAACTGAGTGGAACTGTCCAGCTTGTTGGATGCTGATGTCATCTCTGGGACCACTGAATGATAAGTGCCAGTAAATCTGATGAGTCACGGCTGAGCAATAAAAAGGGCAGGGGACCATTGGATGCTTTCAAAGATAGTACTTCAATAAACAACCCAAAATAAAAGAAGGGTTGTATAAATCTGTCAAAGCAACACAAGGCAATGCAGTCATGACAGACATAAAAACAAACATGCACTCTAATGTTGGCTCATTAGAAGTGGCCCTTTTGAGCAGTCACAGAAGTTTTGTCAACAAACAAACAGATCCATTTCCCCTCTTTGCCTTCACTGGTAAAGCCACTGTGGCATTTCTGTTCAGCATTTGTTCTGACTTAAATCATTGTTATATCTTCTTTTCACCCCTTGTGTAGATCCTAAGCCTATGTGACATGTTAGAATCTTTTAACTTTATATGTTTTTCTAGTCTCTTCCCATGTTCATGGATATCTTCCTTAGGCAGGACTTGTGGATGCATTAATCCAGGAAACACTACAGTATTTGTGAGACAGAAGAGATCTTGCAAGTCCCCCTGAAAGATTTTCCTTGGGTTTTTTTCTATGGATGCCAGCGGTGAAAGCCTTCGACTCCCACTGATTAGCAAGCAACACTTATCAGCTTCTGTGCTTAATAAAATAAATATAGCTATGTCTACAGTTAAATTTATTTTCATCTCTTTCTCAGAATTTGTCTGGCCATATCTTGCATTGTTGTGTATTTAGGGCTAGTTTGACAGAAACATGTTTGGACAAACATTTTTATACCTTTTCTATCTGAACATTATTGAAAGGGGTTTTGCAGTGTTGTTTAGCAAGTATGAAAATGTCACAGAATGAGAGCTATGCTTTTACTTTCATTTTCTGTTGAATTTCATGGAAGTTTGAGACATTTGAGATTTCTGTCATGTAATATAGGGGAGGTCTCTGGTGCTAACCAGAAAGCAGACAGGGGTGTGTGTGTGGAGAGAGAAGGGTGAATCATGGACTTTCCTTGCTTCCACACTGTACTGTGAAATGATGCTTATGGTGGGAAATGGCAAGGGTTTTTTTTAAAATTTATTTTAATTTATATCTAGTCATCTAGGGCCAGATGGCAAGAAATACTCATAAATGGTGTGGATTCCTGTTGTTCAGGGACAGGGAAATTAGATATGTAAGAAAAAGGATGAAAACAAACCCACAAAGATAAAATCAAAATATAATTACCAAAAATCATATTTTTTTTCTTCTCAGAACTATGGTACTTTACATATGTTAAACACTCCATTTCCTGAAAAGGTCAACCTTTCCTTGGAACAGCTGCCACTGTCTTCTCAACCCAGTTGATGGAACCCAGTACCATCACACACTTAAACCCATCTTGTGTACACTCTCAAAAGCCAGAATGTTCAACACCACCCAAATTTAAAGATACAACTATCCAATACATCAATCCGCCCTCCCATTCAGTTGGTACCTAGTAGACCAAATAAGTATATTTTCTTCTGTGAATATAGATTAATTTGTGAAGCTTTCATGGACCTATAGGACTCCAAGAAAGGCCTTACAGGGTGGTTAATATAGTTGAGCACCAACACAAACCTAGCAGGTGTAAATGGTAAAGTTTTTCATTACTGTTTTCTACAGTATGTATCATTGAGGTGAACTGAAATGTAGTTAGAGAACTCTGTGATAAACAGCCAGAGTAATTGTAATGAATACTGTGTGTGGGAACACAAATGTCAACAGGCTCACCAATTGTTATGCATACTTTTTTTTTTCATGGCATTCTGACTTAATAGTTAATTTTTTTTCCCTGAGCTTTCCCTGTAGTAACTGATGCATTTACAACGTTTGTGCTCTCTGAATTCATTCATAATTTCCCCACCATCTGCTTCCTCTTGTTTTCCCAACAGTGTTCTTTGTGTCTTGGGAGCTAGAATTATATTCATTAGGGTGCTGAATGCAAGAGTCATACCTGTTTTCTGTGTCATTGAAGACCCATCAATGAAGAACAAAAGCATTATTTTGCACATTGATGGGGACAGTTAAGTGCCCATTAACATCCCATTAGGGCTGCTAACAAGCTTTTTAGCCTGACATGCATTTCATGTACTAGTAAAAATCCACCCAGTGTCATCAGTATCTCAACAGTGTCTTATTAAATGTCAATAGTTTTTTGAAAGGATTTATGAAATCCTGGTATATGTGTTGTTATTTTTAAAGAAACATATTTATGTGATTGCCTTTGTTACCTTATCCTTATAAACTGAAGCTGGATGTGAGCACTTTGCCTCTGTGGAATCAATGTGTGGCTTTCAAGAACAGACCATCTAAAGTTGTTTGTGGGGGAGGTAAAAGGTCAAAGCAAAGATTTTGCCAACTCCACCTCCAATCTTATCTTACCCAGTTTGTTAAAGAAGCTCCTTAATAGGGATGCTCTGAAGGAGGATAAAAGACTTTCCAAAGTGCTGCATTAAAAGGAAATATATAGAAAGAAGCAAGTGTCAATTACACCTGGCAACCCTATCAGGATTCCTAGGATAAAACCTTCTCCAAAGTCAAAATACATCTGAGTTCAAAAAGCTCAATTAAATGAATATATCTGAAGCTGAGTGCATTTTTGCCAGTGGGATGCTAGATTAGTTTGTTGACTTTTCAAAGCACTGAGAAGAACATTGGATTTATAGTTTAATCTGTTTTAGTGTCACTGCATGCAACTGTATTTTGGGGCCAATAAAAGCTCTTGGTTTTTCATTAACTCCCAGGATATTCTAACATTCTTCCTACTTGTGCAACATAAGAGTGGTATCTCATAGCTGTTGCATCTCTAGATTTTGCCATACAGATATTATGGGGTGGTTTATCTGTACAGGCATTTCTTTTGATTCACTTGATTGTTGATTGTTTGACAGTACTTAGCTGAATATGTGAACTAACTGCTCAGAAAATCATATTATTTGCAATTTGGACCATATTTAATTTCTTGTAAGACTGATGGTAGAAGTAATTAAAAACCCTTTTTTAAAAGTCTTTAGCCACACACACAAACAAACAGCCCACCAGTGGAGATGTCCACTATCCAAAGGGATTGAAAGGTAGAAGTAGTGTCCATGTGACAGATATAATGTGAAAACAGGTCCTTAATAGTTCCTCATTTTATGAAATAAGTCTTTTCTTTCATCACTTCAGTAGCATGAAGTGATGATGGATAATTGTGACTAAGCCCTGAGAGATTGCTTGACACTGAAAGACGTGTCTTGTTTGTTTATTATTTACTGCATTTATATCTTGTTTTTCATCCAATAAGCTCAAAGCAGCATGTATGGCAGCCCAGCCTACTTTTATCCTTATAGCAACCTGATTTGGTTGTTCAGGCTGAAAGGGAGGAACTGGCTCAAGATCATCCAGTGAATGTTGGGTTTAGGGGCCTGGAGGTAAGTTTCCAAAATTCAAGCCCAACACACTAACCCAGGGGAGACTGACTGCAATGGATCCAGGGGGCAATTTTCTGCCCTGGGCATCTCTGTGGGCTGCATGCATTATGAAAAATGACAAGCATACCTCAAACAAAAATCCCAGACTTGGCCAGAAGTCGATTTCTAGTTTCAACAAGCAGCACAACCTCCAACCAGGGCCTATTTAAGGAATTTTGGGGCCCCTGCAATGCTTTATTTTGGGGGCCCCATATGTTTATCTCAGGTCAGCGTAACTTAACCTATTCACAATACAGGATGTTCAGATTACAGTATGACCCCCATATTCATGGATTCATTATCCACAGGACACAAAACAGCACACCTATCATAGAGTCTTCCTAGAAAATGTGTCGTCTCTAGCCATTTTCTAGACCTTCCAAGGCAACACTATGGTATTTTAAACCAGAAGTCCCATTATTTTCAATGATGTTCACCATTATCCATGGTTTTCAGTATCCACGTCCCCCCAGAACCAATCCCCAGTGGATAAGGGGGGCCTACTGTATTACGTAATCTGCCACCAATAATTTAGTTTAGCAATTAACGTAATGGTGTAGATTTCCTCAAAGAAAACAAAGAGTGGACCACAAGCTGAACATGAGTTAGCAGTGTGAAGCAGCAGCAAAAAAAGCCAATGCGATTCTAGGGTGTATTAATAGGAGTATAGTGTCTAGATCAAGGGAAGTAATAGTACCACTCCATTCTGCTTTGGTCAGACTTCACCTGGAATACTGTTTCCAGTTCCGGGCGCAACAATTCAAGAAGGATATGGACAAGCTGGAACGTGTCCTGAGGAGGGCGACCAGGATGGTGGGAGGTCTGGAAGCCATGCCCTATGAAGTGCGGCTTGGGGAGCTGGGTATGTTTAGCCTGGAGAAGAGAAGGTTGGGAGGTGAGATGATAGCCATGTTTAAATGTTTGAAGGGATGTCATACTGCGGATGGAGCAAGCTTGTTTTCTGCTGCTGTTGGGCAGTGGAATACTGCCTTGGAGTGTGTTGGAGTCTCCTTCTTTGGAGGTTTTTAAGCAGAGGCTGGATGGCCATCTGTTGTGAGGGCTTGGATTGTGTGTTCCTGCAGGGCAGAAGTCAATTGGATGGGATGGCTGTTGGGGTCCCTTCCAGCCCTATGATTCTATGATTCTAGGCTGCATTCAGAGCCTGAGAAAGTTACTTTTGGATCACATCTCCCAGAATTCCCCAGCTAGCACCCTTCTCAAGGCCTGGTTGCATTGTTCCTTTTCCAGCATTCTCTAGCCCAGTGGTTCTTAACCTGGGATACGCGATGTCCTTACAAGGGGTCCTCAAAGGCTTGAAGGCTGCTTGGTCCACCTCCTCCCTGTAGTGGAGCAGCCACATGACAGGAACCAAGGCAAAGGCTGGCTGGCTTGGCCTGCACATTGCCATTCAATCCACTCCAGCCACAAACTTGCAGGAAGAAGCAAGAGTGCCTCTGAGGAAAAGTTTAATGGATAGTGTAATTGTATTATTGTTGTTGTTAGCTATTATTATTAGGGTTTTAAATCTTGAGTTAAGTCTTGGGGCAACAAAAGATATTTAAAGGGGGTCCCTGGTTAAAAAAAAAAGGGTTAAGAACCACTGCTCTAGGCCAATGCCTCTCACATAACACTAATGGGATACTTGTGTGTTTAGTGACAACAATAAAACCATTGTTCCCAGTAATATTACTCCAAATTTTTATTTATATTCTTTATATTCTTCTGTTAAAAGAGTTAGAGTGTTGTAGAAGTTTCAGCATTGCACTATGACTGGGGAGACCAGGGTTTGAATCCTTACTCGGCTACGAATACCTACTGGGTGACTTTGGGCAAGTCACACTCTCTCAGCCTCAAAGGAAGGCAAAGGCACACCCCCTTTGGACAAATATTGCCTAGAAAATCCAATGATAGATTCGCCTTAGTCAGAAATAGTTAAGCCGGCCCTGCCTCCAACCGTCCTGATTTAGCAGGGTCAGTCATGATTAATCCTCTGTCACCCACTTTTTCAGCTGCTTTTAAAATGTCCCAGTTTCTCTCTCTTCTTCCCAGTTCTCCCCTTTGTCCTCAGCTCGCTTTAGTTGAGTGTAAAGTGCAAAAGTAGCTTGCACTCAATTAACAGAGGAGAGGAGAGGAAGGGGCTGAATCTTACCCTTCTCAGTAAGCTGCGGCAAAAGCAAACTGCAGCAGCCTCTCCTAAGTTGTCTCTTCTTCCCCTTGGCCACATTCTGATGTTGCTTGGCCACACACGTCCTGCTTTGCTTCTGTGAAATGTTGTAGAAGGTGAAACTGAGGTGTTTTTTTTTTTAAATATTAAGATAGGGTAGAAGGGTGAATTGCTGTTCTTAGGAGACAGCTCCAGGAGAGGCAATTCATTGGAAGAGGGCTGAAAAAGGGCAGAAAGTTGGGGCTGCAAAAAGCAGCCTCGGAAGTCTGTATGAGGCTCCAAGGCTGTACTGTGTCCACTGCTACTCTAACGATTACACTGCTGTGGCTTCCATCCTCTGCTGTAAACTCAAACATATTAATTTTCAGTGAGGGCAGGTTGCACATTTGCATGTTGGAAATGCCCTTTCATTTCTATTCTGGGCACAGCATACCCTGTAAAAACATGCAAGGAATTCCCTGTTATACAAACACATACAAGTCATGGAACTCCACATCTTCTCCATGTCCCTGTCATGCAAAGACAGATGGAGGTGGTAGCAGGTGGGCCACAGGCCTGATCCAAACACAGTCCTTGCAAAGGAAGGAGGGGAAAGGGGTCATAAAGAGGCTGTAGTTTCAAGAGGGAAGGCATAGGTCATTGTGGGAGACTGGGGAAGAGGAGAGTGTTAGAATGCCAGAAAGGGTTGTCAGATGTTGATAAAATAAGACAGAATGTATGTAGGACTATGGGGTGGGGGGTAAAGCCACATTACATGTTCAAAAGATCTGAAGAAATAAAAGCTGCCAAGTCCTCTTGTGCTTGAAAAGCAGATTGAGGTCGGTTTCAGAGCTGGGTCCTATTAATCCTTAATTAGCTTCTGTTTAAGAGACTATTCTAATTCTTCCCTTGGAAGAAGTCCTCATAAATTAGAGCAACTCTGCTTCAAATCAGTTGGTTTCCAGGCATTGTATAAAACTGAAGATGGTGAGATGTCCTAGTCCCCTTCCACCGCCTTCTCTGAGCTGCACGTTCCAGCCTGCACCTCCTTGAGGCATAACTGGGAAGCTGAGGTGCAATATCCAAAGAAGTGACAGCATCGTAACTGGCAGGTTCTGTCGTATTTCCACTGGGTCAGCAGTAGCAGCACAGAGGGGACAAATTAAATTCAGTAAAAGGAAAGCTCTAAAGGCCCTGGCAGTTTGCGTGAGCACTGGTTAAGAGGACTTACATAATTCCCTTAGAAATCCCTTTGGCTTCACATCCAAGCACTCTTCCCCCTACACCCCACCCCGTGCTTGTATTCATTTATCTGTTCATTTTTCATTGCCTTTGACCCTCCTGAAAACCATGCATCTAATTTTCAAGCCCTCCAACAACATGCAGCGACCTCTCCTTCAGATGTGGAACATCATGGAGGTGACCTTTTAGCAAGGCACTCACTTACATAGCAAACTGACTGGGAAGGTTTTGCACTGCAAGGGCTTTTACTCCTACAAAAGGCAAGGAACAAGAGTTCCTTATCCTTGAAAAGGGATTAAAAGTGCATTCTTTGAACGGTCCAGTGTGACTTGATGTATTCAAAATGCTGATGTATCTGTGTGCATATGCACAATATTTATTAGTTGCTAAAAATAAAAACTGGGAAAATAACTATTTGCAAAAGGTTTGGGTTACCATGCTGACCAACTACTTCTTTGGTAAGTTACATACTGTGCTATACCAGACGCCCTAGTATTCTTTTAAGTGTGTGTCTGTGTGTGTGGTGGTGGGGGAAGGTAGGGGGGGCAGAAGGCATAAGACTGCTGGGCAGGTCATGATTAAGTTTGCCTATTTGTAGGCATGCTTTTATATCTGAGTCTCATATGTATTTTAAGCACTCTTGGGGGGGGATAATAATACTCAGAAGCATATACTCACTTTTGTTTTTTGTATGATTTTTTTCCTCTTTACTCCTGGGAAGGCTCAACTACAGTTACAGTCTCACTTTTTATTTATTTATTTAGGTATTTATACCCCGCTCTTGAGCCACAAAGGCTATCAGAGCAGCTTACAAATTGTTAAGCAATAGCAATTTACACATCTACACTGCATTAAGCAGTTTCCAATGTGTATTAGCTAATTGCCCCCACAAACTGGGTACTCATTTTACCAACCTACAAAAGGATGGAAGGCTGAGTGAACCTTGGAGCCCGCTGGAATCGAACTTGCAACGTGGTGACTTTGCAGTACTGGCATTAAACCACTGCGCCACCAGGGCTCCCTACTCTTCCTTTGTGTGCCTTATTAATCAATACTTTTGATTGATAATTCCTGAGGGGGCCTCAACCATTCTGAGTCCCATGTACTAGTACTATGGAACTGGAGAATACACTCCATGTGCTTTGAGATTTGTGCTGAACAAAATCATAGGAAGCTATCTGAATTTGTTTGTTTGTTCATTGAATTTCCATCCCGCATTTCTCATGAGATGGGATTCATGGGGGCTAATACGTTATCACTTTTAGAAGCCACTGATTAGATTCCTCTTAAGGTGATTATGGGGCATGTACTGTGATGTGACATGTAGCACAAAACCATGAGCTCCAGGTAATACTTTAAGAACCTTAGGAGATTATCAGACATGTAAAATATCCCAGGACAGGGACGACAGGAGATCGCTATAAGGCTGACCTTTTAGACGACGTTGTCACTGTCCTGGGATGCTCCCATTCTACTCCTGTTCCTCCGCCATTTCCTCTTATTCATGGAAAAATCTGTGAATAAGAGGCCTCTTCTGTTATTATAATGGAATGATGGGCGAGTGAACAAGAGCCCCGTTGTGCTCCTGGGACAACAACTTGATGTCACGTCACCAGGAGGTCCTTGCCGTACACTTCCGGGTGCGATCGGGACAGAAGGGTAAGTTAAAAAATATTCCCCCTCCCCGGGGTAGCTTTTTCTTTTTTATATGTGTTTTACTGTTTACTTTTGTTTTTGACAGCGGCTGAGAGGGTGTTTCTTTTTAAATTTCCCTCCTGGCCATTCCAGGTCATAAAAGCAGCCTTGTGACAGCTGCATTTATGACTGGGCAGGGAATGGAGGGAGAGCCTGTTCCTGTCATGGAATACAGGTAAGCCTATGAAAGTTTTTTATTTATTCCATGGCAGGAATGGGAGAGGGGCGGGTGGGGGGTAGCAGGACAGAAACAGACCCAAGGGGTCCATCTGATAATCTCCTTAGCCTGTGATGAATGGGATGTATCCAAGATCTCTCCCTCCTGTGGATGGAAGGGCTCTGCTTAAAAAAGTACCGTAGTTCTTTTCAGGGTTCAAAGTAGATGTGTTCCTGGACATGACTTATTTAACAGAAACTATGATACCAGAAGCAGAAATAACATGGAAGGAATAAGGATAGGTTCCTACACCACAAAGAAAGACCCATTCAATAAGTTTCATCAAACTTTTTATCCAAAACTAACAATGTGCACATGTGAAATGAAACAATGAGGTCAAATAAGCCTTGCATAAGTAAATAATAACACTTTCAACCTTCTAGAGACCACTTGAAAGCTTCTAAAATGCATCAAGGGACATTTTTCTTTATTTCACTAGCTTCTACCTTTCTTATTAATTCCACTTTGGTGGCCAAATTTACAGTTCTGTGCTCTCGTTTTTTTTAACATACTGGAGAAAGCTGGTAAGGACTCTCCCTTTTGCATTTCATGCATGCTGAGTAAGGGATTCTGGAAGAAGCTGCTGTTTATTTTCCCTGTTGTAGGCAAGCACACACACACAGCTACAGCAGGATTGGTTAGAGTAAAATCCTGTTTTTTCTCACCTCAAGTTTCATTGCATGGTTTACTTAAGACATGCTGCTGTAACCTAACACTGAAAATCTGTGTTTATCCACCTTCCTTCACTATGCTCCCAGTGCTGATGCTGCTAAAAACCTTCCAGATAGACAGACGATGAGGGGGAAAGGAGGGCTGGGCAGGCATAAAAAGACTTTGCAAAAAGGAGCTTCTTTTCCAGAGGCTTCATTAACTGAGATATGCCTGTACTCCTGTGATTGGATCTTTCTCCTTGCTATGATTGCAAGATTGAAAACTGGGGATAGCTCCTGTACTTTTAATGGTTGTGTAGAAGAGGGAATTTCAGCAGGTGTTGCTTGTCACAATGTAACAAGCAACATATGTTGAAAAAATATGCAAGAGACACCTTCATTTTTCACTCTGGCAACCATATTCCCTACTTGTTTGTAAACTGCAAATGTATACATTGTCAATGCTAGATTGGAACTACTGTACAGTATATTTTTAGAAGCAGACAGGGCCTAGGAACTGGAGGGTGAGGAAAGTGGTGTGTGAGTTCAGATTCACAATGGAAGAGCAGAGGGCGAAAGTGACATGTTACCCCTTCCTTCCTCCTGTCTCCTCCTTGCCTGCTTTCTCCTACCACCACCACCCTGCCACCACTTCCACTACTGTTTTCTCCTAACTGATATTCTAGGCATGTCTTTGCTAAGTCTAGGCCTGGGCCCAGATAAAGTCAGTGGCACACACACCCTCATCCAAGCTGCCATGTGTGCCAGCTAACTTATTTTGTAATGCCACAATTAACTCCCTCATCCTTTACAGAAGCCTTCTAAAAATAAGTAGCAGTTTGCTAATCTCCTGACTGAAGTAGCCACTTCACTCTCCCTACAATAAAGTTGGCCTTGGCTAAGTCTTGGGTTTAGCCTTGGGAGGGTACTACAGGGGGCAAATGGTAGATGGGGGAGGGGTCACCCACATGCTGGTGCTTTTCTTGAAATCTTGTCTTTACCACCTTCCAGTTTTGCACGTGTAATGCTCCTACAGAACAAGCAGTCTGGAAAGCTGACTACTGGTGGTGTTTCAAAGACAGTTTCTCACATCTTACAGAATACTAGGGTGACCACATGCAAGAAAGAAGAGGAAGAGTGGCAGTGAAGACCTTTTCTGAGGTCAAGAGGAAGCCCTTATGACACAAAGTAGATAATACTAAGGCCCTGTCTACACGATTAGAAAAAATCCGTGCAAATTTGAATGATCAATTATTCAAATTATGGATAGCCTGAACAAATGCTCACACATTCGAACGGTTGTACGGATTTTTGGCTGAGATCCACTATTCCTCTCTAACTCCGAATTCACGGACTTTACGGAGGATTTGCAGGGCCCCCTTCTGAAAGACATGAATGTATCCGAATGGTCGTATGTACATATTATCGATCTTTTTTGAATACTGTTCGGATTTTTTTTGTTGTGTAGATGGGGCCTAACTTCAACAGACCAATGGTTTGACAGTATCAAGCAGCTTTGTTTGTATTGTATATATAGGACTCTGTACCATATATATACAGAGAGAGAGAGACAGAAACAGAGAGAGAGAGCAAAAAAAAAAAAAGAATACATTCAAGTAATTAAAAAACACATGCCCAATGATAAAATGCTGCATACCAGACAAGAGGTACATATAAAATTCATTCCTATATCAAAACACTTTATCTAACAACACAGTGATAACTTAATACAGTTAGTTTCTAGAGTGTCTGACATATCAATTCTGCAAGTGACTGAAAGGATTGCTGTACCTTTTTGTAGAAAAAAATTCAGCATGTGCAAATTGTTTTACCACTCCAGCTGAACAACTGTCTAACTCCCCTTCTGTTTGCCTTTCTTGCTCATGACATCTTCCATTTTCTCTTAATCTCCCTTGAATCACTCACATCACTTCAACATACCCTGTCCATTTTTAAAGCACAGACTAAGAAACATCCAGTTAGGGGGGGGGAAAGCAAAATAAGGCCATTGACCTGCCAGGTAAGAATTCTCCCCTTCCCCTGCAAGAAATTTTCTGTCAGCCCTCACTGCAGTAACAAAACTTCAGTTGGGCATGTAGAAATTAGGGTGCATCTACACTGTAAAAATAATGCAGTTTGACACCACTGTAGCTGTCACCATGGTACCATCCTACAGAATCCTGGGATTTGTAGTTTTGTGAGGCACCATCACTCTTTGGCAGAGAAGGCTAAGGCCTTTATAAAACCACAAATCCCAGGATTGCAAAGCCACCAAGGGAATGCAAACACAGCAAATATAAGGAGTTTAGGTATGGACAATTTTCAGTATCTCCCCGTCTGCAATGCCAGAAATTTGGGGGCTGAAGAACTATTTCATTGGGTGGGTGAAATTCTTATTTGGGGACCGATGGAAAGATATTGTCCCCCTCCCCATAGCTACACCCCTGCACCCAGTGTTTTAGCTCCCTGTCTCCAAAATCCCTTTCTTTTTCCTCCCCAATTGTTATTTTCCCACTCCATCTCTCCCCACCCCTTCTCATTTGGCTCCACTTGTTCCCAGATCAAACTCTCTTGTCCTTGAAGGGGTTAAACGCGATTCTCTTCAGAAACCATGGCCGGACCGTTGAACCAGGAATGCCCAATCTGGGGAGTGCTTGTGGTTGCCGGGGGAGGGGAGAGGCTTCCTTGTCCTGCTTTCACTCCGGCAGCCCAGCTGCCGCCTCCTCCGGGCTGCTTTCAGGAGTTGTTTGATTCGGCGTGAGAGGCAGAGAAAGGAGTTTGCCTCTCATGTGGCCGGCTGCGTTGTGTGTACGGAAGGAAATCTCCGGTCTTTCCCGCCCCCCGTCAACATGAGAGAGCCGGGTCCTCTTCGCCCGGCTGGGGGGGACGGGCTCTGTAGCGGCCGGGTTACAAGGTCCGGCTGGAGTGGCAACACCCCCGAGAGGATGGCCTCGTAGCCCGTCCCGGCTCCTCTTGGCAGGTGCTTGGCAGGAAGATGAGTGTGATGCTGTGGCGCTGGGAGCAGAACAACATGGCTATGAAGCTGGTGAGTAAGGGATTCTGCTTGCAGGCTGGTGGGGATCGCAGAATTGGGGCAACACCACGCTGCATTTGGAGCCGGTCCCTGGGCACTTTGGCACATTGGCACTTTGGCTAATATTGCCTTTTGGGCTGTTCTCTGCACATCGCTTCAAGGGGAGGCAGGGTTTGGCTTCAGCTGGGAAAACATCCACACAAGAAGTTGTTCAGCAAAGTAGGAGCTGAGACCAGCTTCCTAGTGGCTCCTCTTTTTCTCTCACCCCTCTGTGTGTGTTGAATGCTTCAGCACATGGCTGTGCCTGTGGTTTGATCTTTCCCAGTTTAAGCTCATTTCAAAGCAGAACCAGAAACTGATGGTGCTCACGTTGTTCTTCCATCTTCCTGCCTTCTTCTTCCCGCCTCCCTGCCCTTGCTAGGATCAATGGCAATTCTTCAGGCGCAAAAAGCACGTTGGGTGCTGCCGGGCTTGCTGGTGGGTTTTGGAACCTCCCTGTTACATTTCCTCAGGAGAGTTAACAAGAAACCGCAGCTCCTTGTTTGTTAAAGCGAAAGTATGTGGGTTTCCCATTTCTCCTAGCACAAATGAGATCAGGAAACCCACACATCTGCCTGTCTTTTCAAATTATAGTCCATGCCAAGATTGAAACTGTGGGTTAAAAAACTTAGGGAGTCTGCATATTCGCGGCTTTTGGAAATCTACTTTCGAACCTGAGCCAGCGACTGTTCTGTTTTAAAGAGTGTTATTCTTTATCCTTTTATTGGATTATTTTAAACAATGGAAATTGCACTCCCGCGCACATTTGCCTTTAAATATGTTTCCTATGAAGTTTAGAATTCAATACCAAGGGTTTGTTCCAAGTGTCAAGGGGCCCTAAACTCAGTAAGCCTAGGAAATTGCTGTAGGAGTGGGAAATCCTCTGCACCTTAAGAGCATCACTCATCCTGAGTATTAATTGAAATTTGTAACTGTACGGCTGTCATTCAAAATTGCCTCCTAAAAATGTTTTCTTTTTGGAGGACTGTTTGGACAGATATAATCAGTTTGTGGATGATATTGCTGGATATGAAAGCTCTTCTGTATTGGGAGATCAAAACGGTTTCCGATTTGGCATGCATGAGTACCTCCTAGAAAATTGAATTTTTGAGTGGGTAGGAAGGGGTGCATGTTAAGCATGGGGGTTGCCCAAGCATGGAGTGAGTTGCTGCCAGGCATGGTGAGATGAGAGGTGACTGCTATTCCAGCAGTCTGCCTTTTTAAAAAAATGCTCTGGAAATCAGGAAGCAAGAGAATGGGCTATACAGGTGTATAAAAAGCCTGTTTTGCACACGTAAACAGCTGAGCCTCACAAACAAAGATGAATTTTCATTTAGTGTGTGGGAGGAACTGGGCCAGTAAAGGGAGGGGGATGACAAGCTTTAAAAATGTGAAGATATCAGGGATTTTTGACCTTTTGTGGTGGTTATTGAATAGTTGAGAATGGTAACACAAAAAAAATTGAGATCACATTTCATAAGGTCAGAGAGGTAACAATGAAATCTAGGGCAAAAAACCCTCACTAGTAGATTTGGATTTATTATATTATCAGTAGAATCCTATATGCAGTTGACAAGGGAGTAAAGCTCATTGAACTCAGTGAGGCTTGTTTCTAAGTAGACATGTATCAGGTTACACTTTGATCTAAAGCAAATTGTGGGGAGCTTTATAATTTCCTTCCTTATATTGATGTGTCTTTCATATTTACCAGATCTGTAATATCTCTGTGATTCAGTGATTCCCTGCGCCTTAGAGGTGTTTTTTTATAGATGTTTTCCCAGTTGGTTGTTTCCCCAGTGACAAACTTGCCAAGTGTAACAGGCCCCCAGACTGTGGACACATTACCCATGAATGTTAGATATCTAAGAGGCATGGATTGCCCCTAGCCTTTGTGTGGCCTTTTGAGAATCCAAAAGGTATACTGGCCCCCACTCTGGGCCTTAGTGATAAACGGATATAATTAATACTGTTTAATATTTATTGAGCTCAGCAAAGTGCTTAGCTCTGGCAATGAAAACTTGCAGCCGGGCCAAAATGCCTGGGGCCCAGGAATAGGAGGGGTAGTATCTGGGAAGGACCTGTGCAAAACTTGGATTCCATATACCTCAGAGGTTATGGGAATTGTAGTCTGATAATGTCTGTGAAGCTACAGGTTAATCATCCCTGTCCTGTGTAAAATAACTCATATTTTCCTCTAACAGTCTTCCTGGTTCAAAGCTAATGTGAAGTTTGAGAGACAAACTGTCCTCTCAGTTCCCTCAAGAAGTTGTCTGGTAATATTCTTTGTTGCTTCTTTTAGACAATAGGAAGCACACACACCCCCACACCCCTCTATATCAACTTTCTCCTGGGCTAGATGAACTAGAAGAACAACTGAAGAGTGATCCTAAGTGCCTCCCTCTAACAATTTCTCCTTTCTCCTTTCTTGATGAAAGACTCTTTACATTTAACATTTAAGTGGCCGAAAGTTATGTGTTTGTGTGTAATATTCCATTTGGCCCAGCAACCAGAATATTCATGATATGAACATTGCATGACATCATACCAGTTTAGCCAACCAGTAACAACCTAGAAGTCAGCTGGCACCTTCTGTCCTTGCCACTGCTGCGTATGAAAGTACAGTTGTCATTCTATATTCACGGATTTGGCATTCACGGATTTAAGTATTCACGGCTTGAAAATATTCTTTAAAAAATAATAATCCAAAAAGCAAACCTTGATTTTGCCATCTTATATAAAAGACACCATTTTGCTATGCCATTGCATATAATGGGTCTTGAGTATTCACAGATTTGGATATTCATGGGGGAGGTGGTCCTGGAACCAAAGGCCAGCGAATGTGAAGGGACAACTGTAGTTCCTGTTCATGGATGAAATAGTACTCAGAGTTTTCTTGTGTTTGAATGGCTTTACAGTCACTTGTGCCTTGTACAGAGGACTGTTCTGTTGTTTCTGAGTTTTACTGGTCTCTGTGAGAACACATTGCCCTTCACAGTTTTCTTTTATGTTGACCATTGCTCTGTATGTTAACACCTTTCTTTCACTTTTATTAGATGTACTGAAGAACCCAGAAGTGCACAGAAATGCTTTTTTATGTGTTGTACCTGGTGCTCATGTCATGACCTTCTACAGGGATGAGTTACTATATATCTAGTATTTTGGTGACTGTCCTTGGCAGGAGTCCTCAGGAAAAAATTTTCCTGTTTTCTGCCCACCCACCCTTTTTATTTCAGTAGCTAATTACTGTTAAAAGTGGAAAAGTCTCTCTCTCTCTCACCGTAGATGATACTCTGCATGCTTTAACTGGAACAGAACTTTGAACTTAATGAATAAACCTGAGGTAACAATCAATTAACACACACACAAAAAGGTTTGGTTTAATATGTGGTGTTAGGGTTTTCCATGTTCATTCAGCCTCCAAAATGCTGTGAGGGCTGATAGACCAGACAGAGAAGAAATATGGAAGGTTACTACAATAGATGACAACTGAATCAAGATTTTTATATATAAAACTATCTGACCTTGCTGAAATGGACAAGTTATCTACTCTGATCAGAGAAAAATCACTGGCGTCTTTTCTGAAAGACTGGGAACCTTTGTTTTTTTTCACAATCAGGAAGATGAAATGTTAACTTGGTTTTGACTACTACAGTAGTAGGAGTGGAATAGTTGTAGAAGCATGTGACATGGTTGTAGTAAGGGAAATAGGATATTGTATATTCTATATAACCATTCTCCTTCTGTGTATTTTCTTTTGTTGTTCTTCTGTTTCTTTGCTATCTCTTTTTTCTTTATTTGTATATTTTTTCTATGTTAATGTATTGGAAGATTCTTAATAAAATATTTTTAAATCACAAAATGCTGTGAGGCTGCAGGGTTAAGGGCCATGATCCTAAACACATGTGTTGTTTAACACAATGCCTGGAGAGTAAGGGATTGGCAGCTGCGTGAGGGGAAGGATCTATATTTCCTCCCTGCACCCACCCAGTGGTTTCAGCAGTGTAGCAACATTGCTTCTGGCTGCCATTTTGGCCAATTTTCAGCTGATTCCTTTTGGGGTGTGTTTTTAGAAAGTCTAGGGGCTTTAGGAAGTCAGGGGAGACAAACACTGTATTTTTAGATGGTTTTGGTTCAGGAGATAAAAAATCTGGGTGCATGGGGGGCTTCTGGGGGCTCCAAAGAGCCACATTTAGGCTGCACTTTGACCATCCCTGCTAGGGAGCATGGTAACCTATGCTGTGGTTAGTTCTAGTTTTGCCACTGGATTAGTTGGACCTGAATTCCAGATTTGTCTCTTCCTAGAATAGACATGTAGAGTCCTTGCAGCTGAAGCTACAGTGTGCATACTGCAGCATTTCATGTTACAGATAGATATCTAACAGACAGAGTCCTGTGTCCTGGTGTCATGATGGAGTGACCCCCTCCATCATGGTGCATCTCACCTGCAAGAACACAGTTAACATCATCTGGAAATTTCCACTCCCTGCTTTCCATAGCAACAGGTAAGGCAGAGGGTGGGAATCTCATTTCCTAAACATGACATCACATCACCTGACTGAAGAGCCAATCAGATCTGATAATGCAGAACCAATCAGATTTGACCAATGGAGTTTTTCAGTTTATGAACTCCTTTGTTTGGAGACACATGGTTGAGACCAGCGAGAGACACACATAGTATTGACGTTGGAGGAGCCGACCTCCCACATGGACCCTATAACATCAAGAGCCCAAATGATATGTAAAGTCTGGGGAGAGACTTCCAATGACTTTGAATTCCATCACAGAGACTGATTACTATGGACTTCATAAATGTGAGTTAGCATTCTCTTTTAGTGTAGAGGAAAGTGTCTAGTTAGCATGCGTTAGTTTTATGATTTATTTTAAATCTTATGACTGAGTGTATGACTGAGAACTTGGAGAGACTAAATGTCCCTCCGTGCTAAGAAGTGAAGTGCTTGGAACTAGAAATAAAGTTTTCTCTTTTTTCTACAACCTTGCCTCACGTGCCTTTTTGGTCAGCTATCTTGAGTCTCTTTGGGCTAGAGAGGGGGGGGGGGTTAGGAATAACCCTAATCTAAGGCTGGAAGTTTTAAAGAACAATGTGATTGTCCCCTTGTAATCACATTGCATCTTAAATCAGGGGGTGGTGGTAGATTACTGAAGTATTCAGATTATTCCCAAAAGCTGGGAGTTTCCTTCCCTTCTCTGTGAAGGTGGATTGCACAGTGAAGGAGGGAGACTCAAGCTTCACAACTGGTATGAAGGATAGTATCAGATGACCCATGAACCCAGAAGAAGTAAAGCAAAACCTGCAGTTCAAAGTTTGGAGGTCTTCATTCTGGACCAAGCTGATGCCTTGGAGTGGGAAAGACTATAATAATTAAAAAGACTATAGTTATACAGTATTTGGGCTCAGCTGTTTTGTGCTTTAAAGGCTGTGAATGGAGGAGTTTTTGTTTTTCAAAGCATTTAAATATATGTATAGGCCATTTCATCAGGCTTTTAAGAGCTCTCTCTCTCTCAAGAGCTGGAGTCTGTCTACTAGGAATATAGAAAGTGACCTTAATATACTGTAGTAAGTCCATTAGTCCATCTAGGCCTGTATTGTTGACAGTATCTCTCCAGCATTTCTTTCTCTTCAGGAGCTTTTCAAGTCCTACTGTGTAATGTCAGGGATCAAACCTGGGACAGTCTACATACAAAGCATGTGTTCTACCACTTACCTACTCCTTCTCCCCTTTATAGGGAAAATATCTAGGAGCTGATGTGAGTTCCTCAGCTAAGAAGTGGTTGTCTGTTTGCAAGCCATTACATTCAAAAATAGAAAAAGTTCCTGAATAAAAATATACATGTAGTTGGTCAAGTTTTAACAAAGGCAAGCAGATAAGTCTTCCTACTTCTCAGAAGATGGCAGAATAGTGGGGTCTGTTAGATCTCTTGCCTTGTGAAACATGTCCTTAGTAAATAGTCACTATAAAGTGGTTTAAAGAAACCAGAACAGAAAAGTGCAGTGCACATGTAGGTGTATTTTTGGAAAGAAGGCCCACTACATTCATTGTGGCTTATACCTAAGCAAATGTACATAAAATTCCAACTTCATGGCATGTGTGACCACTGTTGCTATTGGCCAGTACAGGTTCCCCAACCTTGGTTCCTCTATACATTTGGACTAGATCTCCAATTGACCCATTGACCCCAGATAGCATGGCCAATGAAAAGGGATTATTGGACTTGTAGCATCTGGACAGGAGCTTGGAGAAGTCTGCTCTAAGCAGAGGGAAATGGTAACAGCATGCCTTTCTGCCTGTTGCTACCTGGGCCTGGAGTCAAATTTAGAAGTGATTGTGGGTACTGAAAAAAACCCAACCAAGAATACCTGTGTGGTCCTCCTACATTGCAAATTAAAATGGTTCCAGAGGTTCTTCACCACACATTGAAAGATTATGGGTGTGTGTGTGTGCCAGATGTGCATATAGCATTTCACTGCAAGGAGGGGAACATGTGGAAAAGTTCTGCATCGACTCAGTCCAAACATACTGATGAGTGATGCTGCTACAATATGTGTCATGAGCAAGGGAGTGGGACAAACTAACAGCCTGTTGGTCCCCCATGCATTTTTCAACACATTGGAGGAGGGTGTATACTCTCCTCATGTGTTTTATTTGGACCTATGCTGATGCTGCATGTATTAGAAACAGAAATTCAGTTTGAATATGATAGTCATGTAGAATGTCCAATGTAAGGTGGATTTTGTTACTGTGGCTTTTTCATTGTGCTGCATCTCTTTAAAGTCAGACTCTAGTGGTAGCCTGGTTTTTTCCCCTGTATTTAATTCCTTTATTAGTGCCGGGAAAGTCCCTGCAAAAAGGTAGTTAAAATTGTTGTTTCAAGGTGAGGCAAATGAATTTTGTATCATTATAGTTGCATTTGGTGAAATAACTCTTAGGTGCATTCTATGAAAGAAGTCTTCTCTTTATTTGTTCTCAAAACCAACTGAAATAATCCCTCACAATATACATGGTTCATTATAGTTACATTTGTTTACAGTATATACAGTATATTCTCATGCTCTTATATTTCTTGTCCCTAATGTCACTGACTAAAATATGCTGGCCTGTATATGAAGAAGGCTTGCTTGCTAGCTTATCAATTTTGTCTGTGCAGTATCTTCTTACATATTAATATTATATTGTAAACCTATCTCTTAAAATGGGCATTTAAAGCAAATATTAGACAATTAAATACAGAAGTGATATAAATCAATTCTAGTATAGAGGAACCGTGTTTCCTTTGAAACATAAGCACAATTCATGTTATCATCTGCTATCAGTTTACATGTAGGAAGATAAGTCTTTCACTACACACACACAAAAAGAAAATATATCTCGGTGAAATTCTAGACAAGGCAAACATAATGATCTTTTTATGCCTATGAATGCCTTTAAAGGAAGAATCTGACCTTTAATCATACTGATAACCTGTTGTTTTCTGCGAGGGCATTACACTTATGTTTCCTTCCGCAGTGCAATTACTGGTTGGATTCTTTTCCCAAGTGCTAATAGCACTGGCATATTCCAAAGGGTATTATGAGAATATCTGTAAATCACCATTCCACTATTTTACCATTAAAACCGCACTCTGGCAAAGATCAAGGCACCAGCAAAAGTGAGAGCAGTGCTTTCTGTTTGTTCCCAAGACTCTCAGCTAGCTGTGAGCTGGGAGGGGAAAGAGCACTCTTGGTTTATTGACATGCAAATCAGCACCGGCAAGCTTTCCTCTTCATGTCTAGAATCTCCTTATCCAATCCTGGCATAAACCCTAGAATTCTATAGTCTTGCTGTTGGGAATTGTGAGGCCAGCCTAATGAAACTGGACAGGTGGCCTCCCTCTGAGCCTCTTCTGTTCCAGAAATACCACTTCATTGCATTTTTTTTTCTCCTCCACACTCTAATCAGTTGGAAATTCTGTGCCAAGTGACACTTTTACTATAGTTTTCATGGCCTCCCCCCCTCACCTGTTATGTTATGTCACAATAACAAAGTAACTCTTTTAGGCACAGGTTCATTAGTAGTGACCCCATAAAGTTTATCTGTATAGGAACAATAAACAGATTATTTTTGCAGGCTCCAATTGTTATTTTTTTAAACAAAATATCCCTGCAGTTAATATAATCTCAAAAAGATGCCCCCTTTAAAGCATTATAGTCATAATGTTTGCCTTGTCTAGAATATACACAAGAATGCATACGCACATTAATAGACTGTATATTCAAAATAAATCCTTCTCCATTGATTTCAGTAAGTCTCTGGTTGACATTTACTGTTGACTAAAATAAGTGGGTAAAAGAGAATACACAAAGGGAGAAAGAAAAAATTGAAGGGGAAATGTCTACAGTACTTTGTTTTTGCATGCTAACTTGATAAACTGAACTCTTATCTAGAAAACCTAATAGGAAAGCCATTCTGTCCAGCTATTCTGTTCAAAACTATTTGTATTCTGCCCATGTTAGGAGCATGGAATCTCAAAGGCACAGATTCCATAGTTTACAGATGATATGGATTGCTGATCCAGAAGCCAATGGAGGATCAAGTGCAAAAGAGGGTGTAACAGTTTTGGGGTCCTACAGAGTATGCAAAGGTCTGGGCCTTGAAAGGCACAATATGATCTGAAACCATAGACAGAGTTACAAACAGATACCCTTCCAGATATCCAAGGATCTATGTAGCTGCCAGACAGTCCGGAAAGTTCAGGAAGAAACAGTGAGTCATTTATGTTAATACAGTAATAATAGTACAAGGGCTGAAACATGGAACCAACAGGTTTGGAGTTTGTTTTATCAACTAAGGATGCATTTCCATTGTGAAATAACTGGTGTCAGTCATCATGGTGAGTCACCACAATTGCTGCTGCTTCTCATCTCTAAGTTAGCTTCCATTCTAAATTATTAGCTGAAGGCTAAAGTGCAATTCCTCTGACTTTCAAAGATCTTACTAACTCTGTGACTTTAAAAGGTAACTAACACTGACATTAATGGCAAGTGGTGTAACTACAAAATTCATATGAGATATTTATCCTGAAGATGCACCCTGGTCCCTTATAATGTACTTAACTCTAGTACAAGGGTGCAGTTATATAATGTTAAACTCTTGACCTAATGGATTGAATACACATTCAGTAATGGTTGGAATAAACCTCTGAAACTAATATTGACTACCTTAAGTTCTGTGGATTTCAGTTGGTCTACTATAAGCACAACAGTCTGGGTCCAGCCAAATAGTCTTCTCTCCCTTTCCCCTTTACATGGCAGTATGTATTACTTAAAAACAGTATGTGTTAATAATGTAATACCCCACCTCTGCTGCTTTGAGGATATTGCATATTCTGCTGAATGTATGTACCTATGCTGCAAAGTCCTGCCCTGATGGGTATCACTGCTTCAGTCCTTCTTCTACTAAGCTGAATAATGTTTTGCTGAATAATGTAACACAGTGTTTCTTAACCTGTGGTCCACAGACCTCCAGGGGCCCGCAATGTCCTTACAGGGGGTCCTTGAAGGCTTGCTTGGCTCACCTCTTCCCCACAGTGGAGCAGCTATGTGACAGGAATCAAGACAAAGGCTGGTTGGCTAGCTGGTTTGGCCTGTGCATTCTGTTCAATCTGTTCCAGCCACAAATTTGCAGGAAGAAGCAGGAGAAAAGTCTTCCCTCCCCCTCCAGTGCCTCTGAAGGAAGGTTTAATGGGTGGTATAATATCATAATCCTCATCACCACCACCATCATCAGGGTTTTAAATCTTGAGTTAAGTCTTGGGGGTCCACAGCAACAAACGATATTTAAAGGAGATCTCTGGTAAAGAAAAGGTTAAGAGCCATTGGTCTAACACAGTGATTTCCAAACTCTAGTCCTCCAGATGTTTGGGACTTCTGCTCCCAGAAGCCTCAGCTACCTTGGCCAATGAGCAGGGATTCTGAGAGCTGAAGTCCAAAACACCTGGAAGACCAGAGTTTTGGAAACACTGGACATGTAAACACAGTTTCATATGTCCTTATGTACCCAATAAAGCAATGGAATGATGCACATACAGTAGATTACAAATTGTGTTAGACTAAAGTGGGAAAATTTAGCTCATTAAGAAAGATTAAGAATAAAAAATCAAGTTTCATTCTATTCCAAATTTTTACAGGAAGGAAGAATACAAATCTACAACATTCAAAAGATTTCAGGGAACCCCTGCATAAAAATTATATCTACAGCTCAAAACAAAATCCCCCCCCATCTCTTGTGACACCCCTAGCGACTCTCATGGAACCCTAGACACTGATGGTCCCATAATGCAGAACTAGGTACATCCTCTCTATGTATTTGGATTGCAGTTGTAGAGAGAAGTGGGAAACAGCTGAATTGTGTTGCCAGTAAACTGTGGATAAACCACAAAAGCACTTGTCTGGTTTCTCCCATATATCATCTGTAAACCTATATTCGCAGAACTGTGATGACTGTAGGTGCTGTTATTATTGGATTTTCATGTTCTAAGAGCTCTGCTCATCAAGATAGCTCCTTTCTGTTCCACCAGTGAATGCTGTAATTTTTACACTCAAAAGAATGCTGCTTGAGAAACAACTTGCACAACAATTTTCATTGAGATGTAATCTGTCACTGGAGTATTGCCAACCCAGGGTTGTATTTTCATGTTCAACTTGTTCTTTATCCAGGTGTCAGAGGATGGCCCTGGTCCTAGAATGCATGCTTGGTAGGCAGTCTTAACACTGCTGTGGAAACTCTGGCTCTTTGTGACTACAAAATACAGTTCTGAAAACTCAACATTTGACCCCCCCCCACTTTTTTCCCTATCAGAAACTCCATGTAGACTGTATGTTTCCTAGCAACACTTTCTGTTATTAACATAACCACAGCATGGCTACTATGATTTCTTCACTACTGACTGCTTTGTATATTTGCAAAGAATGACGTGTTCTTCAGGTGATTTTTGTGTGTGTGTGTGTGTTTTCCTGGTTTAGTGCTGAATGCAAAGCGTTGCTGTAAATAACTTTTGATCTATTCTCTTGATAAAAGAGTTAACACTCATTGTGGCCAGCCTAGTCTGTGTATGAAACCTGAGACTTATCCTGCTTCTTTTTAGATTAACCTTTTGCCATTACATCAGTAAAAGAGTGATGACTAATGTAACTGGATATTATAGGCATCAGATAACCTTTCCTGCTTTGTTTTTCTAATCTGCTTGAGTCTGCAAGAGTAAGAGTGAAGTGGAGAAAATAGAGGACACCTCTACAAGTAGGCAGTCCAGTACTAAACACATTTGCATTATTGCACGGAGCTCAAGTGACATCATTTGAACTTTGGAATCCTTCACGTATTATAGCAGCAACTGTCTTCTGGTGGTTCATGCCATAGTGCTGCTGTAACACCTGTCCATTTCTTTCTGGTTTCTTACCTAAGAAGGCCATGCAGGCTAGGGCTGAGATCCTCAATGACAGCAGCAAAATACAAAGGTCTACCAGCACACTGTAGCAGGGATCCAGTCCAGGACAGCTGTCAAATGTAAGATGTGTGAAAAGGAAGCATTATTGTTGCTTCCTGCAATCATGGACCATTTGGGCAATGGAAACATAGCTGTATATGACAGATGTCTTTGTGTAACTGGAAGGAAACTGTTACACAAGGAGGTAGTGGATGCCTTCTCGTCCAACGGCATAAAAAGATTTTACACTTGTTTAACTCCTGCTTGTGCAAGCATATCTCACTAAGGTCTCTGGCCTAAAACCACTATGATCTAAGGAAGAAGAGGATCTCTCCATCTGCGGATGTGTTTCCCAGGCCCATATGAGAGTGGTAGAGGGGGAGGGAAGAGAGAATGAAGATGCTGATGATTGTATTTGTCAACAACAATTTATAGAAAGTGTAAATTTCACAACCCCCATATTTAAGGTGGTCTACATGTAAAAATGGTTGTTTTAACATCTGGAATACTATGTGTAGTCACCACATATAAAAAGGGATATTACTGTATACTTCTGGAGAAGGTGCAGAAGAAAACAACCAAAAATGACCAAAGATGAACAATTAAACTGTGGAATTCACTGACACAAGATGTAGCAACACCTGTCAATGTGAACAGCTTGGAAGGGGATCAGATAAATTTGTGGAGTTATGGGTACTTGTCAGGATGGCTATATATCACCTGCAGTATCAGAGACAGCATGCCTCTTTATAATAGTTGCTGGGGAATGCTAGAAGAACTGTACAGTTCCACTTCTGTCTTGTTGATGGGCTTCCCATAGCCAGCTTGCTGGCCATTGTGTGAACAGGATGCTGCAAGCCTTTGGTGTGATGCAGCTGGCATAGTTTATATTCTTACATTCTCATTGGTGAACAACTTGGAAACAATACACTTTTCTGATGACCCCCCCTGTTTTTTTAAAAGGAGAAGTTGAAACTTGTTTTGCTGTAAGTTTTCATGACAGCAAAGTTGGATTCCTATCATTGCTACAAAGATGACATTGCAAACACTGTCACATTTTTATGTACAGTTGCCAGGCAAAATATTCATGCCCTGGTCATATTTTTCTTAATGAGGTTTGTTTTTAGGAGTCATTCACTTTTGTCTTGTATGAACAGAAATCAAGATTCTTGAGTCAGTGAGTGTAGAAAGATGAGTGGCAGATGATTCAGTTGTTCACCTTTTATTCTTTGTTCCACAATTGCATGGATGGATTATTCAGGGGCATGGACTGTCATAAACAGGAAATATTTCTCTCAATCTGTTTTGAGGGCAGATTACCCAGCCTACATGGGCAGATTACAAGGGGATAAATAGATTAGTCCATGAGTGGATGAAGCAGAACAAACAAAAGAAGTGTGGTTATATGTTCATGACGAGGTAAAACTCTCCCGACTCTGTAACTCCCTGCTTGAAGGATGCTAGGTTGGCTTCTTATGTCTTGTAGCCTACAGAAAGCTCTTTTATTTAGGCTGGACTTTGGTATGTAAGTTGGTCTGTTGTTGAATATTCTAATTGGTTAGGTGCATTAATGACAACTTCTGCATCTCATATGACTTCCAATCCTGTGTCAATATTTCCTGCCTGTTTGGTGCTCTTGCTTCTCCCTCCCTTATTGTCTCATCTTGTTACCCCATTTTTATTAGTTTACTAGTTCCCATGTGAATCCCAGGAAAAGTCCTAAGATTAAGAGCTCCAAAAAGCAGTTTCATGGAAGAGATGAGACACCTCTATGCAGTATCCAGTGTAGAAAACAAGAAGACCAACCAACTGAACTATGGGGATGGATTTTGAGACCTAAACGTTGTAATTCTCCAACTCTGAGGGACTAACAAAAAGCTAATAGTTCTGCAAAAATCTAAGGGAGCTAGACATTGGGCAAAGAACCGGAAAGTAAAAAATAAAACTTGTTGGCTATTTAGAATTGTTTCTCATTTATTTATTCAATAATTTAACCTAATTCCAGAAGTAAGTTACAGTGGGCCCTTGTAATAATGGGCTCTTCCCTGTTATCTGGCCAGCACAGCCAACCAGGTAAACAAAAGGTTAACTAGGTGTTCAGAGTAAAGTTACAGTTTATTGGGGGTCAGCATCATGAAGGAGTCACAGGACATGAGGGATAGCTGACCAATGTAGATGTCCAACAGAAGCAATCTTTGAGATGCTGCTGAAAAGAGATAATAAATACTGCCTCGGGGCCATGAGGCAGAAGAACAAAGGAGAAATCAAAGAGAGGCCTGGGTTAGAGGGACTCTCTAGCAGCTCTGAGGGATGCTTTGTAGAAGCTAAGGCAAAAGGCTTAGGCTTCCAGTCCCCAAGAACATCCAGCCCATCTGGACTGCACCCTTGTAAATATATTAGGGGTCATGTTAGGGTTTATGTTTATTTAATAAACTTGGCTGGAATGTAGTAGACTTATCTGTAACTTATAACTTCCAAGTGTACCTGGAAGGAAGGAACCTTTCATGGAGGAGACACCTTTTCTTGCTATGTAACTTCTGCTTAGACTTAAACTTCCTTTAACTCTCTACCTTCTGCATACTCTTGTTCATGTGCCTTGCTCGGTTTTCCTTCCACGGGGGTGGGGAGAAGTGAAGCTCTGCAAAGTCAGAGTGGGAAGCACAAATTGAACCCTATAATGTGAAGTTGAAGCTTTCACGGCCAGCATCCATAGATGGTTACTCCAGATCAGACATCACAAGAGCAGCCAGACCCAGAAAAGAAAAAAAAACCCAGGAATGAAGAAGAAAAACAGCCACCCAAAAGGAAGGTATTTTTACCATATATCAAAGGAGTCACAGGCACAATAGGGAAATTGATGAGGAAACACAACCTCCAAATGACGTACAGACCAACCAAGAAAATCCAAGAAATGCTACGCTCAACGAAGGACAAAAGAGACCTTCTCACAGCCACAGGAGTTTACTCCATACCATGCAGCTGTGGACAAGTTTACATAGGGACCACTAAACGCAGTGTGCAAACATGAATCAAGGAACATGAGAGACACTGCAGACTGGGCCATCCAGAAAAATCAGCAGTAGCAGAACATGTTATAAACCAACCTGGACACAAAATGCTATTTAAAAACACAGAAATTCTAGACCAGGCCAACAACTATCATGTCAGAATGCACAGAGAAGCTATTGAAATCCACAAAAACCTGGACAACTTCACCAGGAAAGAAGAAACCTTCAAAGTAAACAACATCTGGCTCCCAGTTTTGAAAAACAATAGAATTAAAATTCAACACTTACAAAGAAATTCCACCCAGGGACAGGGGGATTCCCAGCAGGTAATGGCCCATCAACCAACCATTAGCCAGACAGACACTAACGAGTCTTGCATTTCTATACCCCAAAACTAACCATTCAATTACACAAATTTACATATACTCTCCAACAGGGGTTCACAGCATATAAACTCCACACACATACCTATCCAACCATTCTCTGAAGATGCCAACTACAGATGCAGGTGAAACGTCAGAAAGAAACTATTCCAGAACACGGCCTCACAGCCTCGAAAAAAACCAAGGAAAATCTATAAAACCTGTAACTTCCCATTGGGTTACATGAAAAGGTTTAAAGTCAGTGGGTGGTGGCGGCGGCGACTGTTTTAGATTAACTCTGGGCTTCTTGGGGTGTATGCATGCACATAAGAGACCTCCAGAGCATCCCACCAACAATTTCTGAGTTCAAAACAAAAAAACTTTATTGTCACCATATCCAAAGGGCTATCCCTACAAGTTCATTGCTCAGAATGAAACTTAACTGACAAACATTACTTTGTCAGAAAAGCGCATTCCAATCTTCCCAGTCTGGTGGGCTACACAATCATTGGCTAACCATCATTCCTTTCCCACTGTACCAGTGTCCACCCATTTTTCCTAAGGCTGCCACCCAGCTACAGTGTTTATCAAACCATTCCAGACATTGCCCACAGACTCCCTTTTACCATTAGACTTCTTAACAGGCACAGAAAAATGCAAACATAATTACCTACAGAGGTTACAAAGTAAAACTGAACTTGGCAGCAAGACTTGTCCAGGACCGATCCCTGTGGATACCAAAATCCATGGGTGCTCAAGTCCCATTATATACAATGGCATAGTAAAATGGTGTCACTTATCTCTCTGGCTTTTTCTTAACAAATGAAGATTCAGGAAGGACTCATCCCACGCTTTCTGTCCCTTATATAAAATGTCTGTCCCTTATATAAAATGGCAAAATCACTGTTTTCTTTTTGGATCTTTAAAAAAATATATATTTTCAAGCTGTGGATGGTGGAATCCAAGGATGCCATGTCCGTGGATACAGAGCTCCGACTGTATTAGTTAATGCTGAAATTCCCATGTACATCAGTCCCTTTTGTTGAAAACTAAATTTAAGTTGTGCTTTCCCAGTGGAGAGATATCGGAGTATCCTATAGACCGTTGGGTTAGCTCCACCCACTCACTCCTGGTAGGCAGATAACAAACACCCTTTGGTAGGCCCCTTCCTTTGACGTCATCTGGGGGGGAGCGACCCACCTCTGGGCAGTTGTTTCCTGCCTACCACTCCTGGAGGTCGCATTATTTTTTTGCTCTCTGGCGGCCACGTGGCCGCTGAATCCATAGAACAAAGAAGCAGGATCAAGGAGCCGAATTTTCCTTAGGGAATCCACTGAGGGGGACAAGACCTCCGAGAACTAAATGGATTCCCAGTCGAGTGAGGGGGAGAAGCCCCCCGTATCGAAGAATGAACTTTCCCTGACTGCACCCCAGCCAGCTGTGCCAGGAAACAGCCAGGAGGCGGCCATGGGAAGCAGCCCCCCAGCGGGAGAGCTCGCTCCGCACAAGGGCTCAGAGGGTAGTACCAACACAGAAAATGTCCAACTTAATTGATAACTTAATTGATTTTAATTATTTAGTTTTTATCTTTGCAGTCATTATATGCATGGAAATGAGCCATAATGACTGAAAATGTCTTTTGCTGCATTTGATATATTGGGGTGTTTGTAGATGTCATGAGATGCAGCATACAGAGTTTTGGCTTTGAGCTCCAGTAGATTGGATGCAAGCCATTCTCAGCCACTGGAGTAGCTAAGAAGCTTGAGCTAAAGGCTCAAAGCCTGAACTATCATTGGTCTTGGCCAACATGCACTCTCACCCTCCACTGCATATATGTATAATGGCCTGCCTCACAAAAGGTTGCTTAAAGAATGATTGTGAGACCTTATGGTGAATCAAAATTGTGAGTGAAGATTTTTCAACAGAGTGTGGTCTGTTGCTTTTGTTGTGAAACTGATATTCCTTTCTTTCTGTTCTAGAGCTATGTGTCATTCATTCATTCATTTATTCTATTGATGTCCTGCATTTTCTCCAGTGAGCTCAAGCCCATGTATGTGGCTCACCCCCATCCTGTTCTATTCCATAACAACTTGTGAGGAAGGTCAGGCTGAGAAAGCCCAAGGTCACCCATTGAGCTTCATGGTTTTATAGGAACTAGACCCTGGATCTCCCAAGTCCCATTTTAACAGTGTAACCTCTACACCATTGGTTCCCAGGCTGTCTAATGTTGTCCAAGGGCAATTTTTCATCCACTGCTACAGCACTTGTGCCATTATTATTATTGTATTTGTGTAGTTTGCTGCTAATTCAGACTGGCAGCCAATGGGTCATGGACTGGCACCATTCCATGGACCACCACTTTGAGTGGTGCTGCTCTGTACCACCCTGGCTCTTGTTAATATTATTTTTATTAGCTTATCTGCAGTACCAATACAAAGAGATAAACATGAAACCAAAAGATAAACAGGGGTACACCATGTGACAAAACAGATTATATTCAAAAGAAGCCCTCTCAAAGATAGACTCAGTTTTCCAACTCTGTGTGTGTGCGCGTGTGCACATTTGGTAGTGAATAATCTTGAATCTCCATTTTACAAAAAGTAATGTATCAGATTCCATAACAACTCTTTCTGATAATGATGCTGAAACCCAGGTGGTCTTGGGATGTTAGATATATTATTTGCAAAAGCAATGAAAAACTGCTACATCTTGAAAAACTTGTCTGCCCTAGTTTCTCCTCTAAGAACTTTACACTTAGCTGTTAACTTTTCATTTAATGCTAATGTCACAACTTCTTCCACCATGCAAGAAAATCTACTTCATCAGTATGGTGATAACGCACATCTCTATCTCTCCTTTCCATCCAACTCCAAGGAAACTGTTTCTGTACTAAACCAGTGTCTGTTGTCAGTAATGGACTGGATGAGGGTTAACAAATTGAAACTTAATCCAGACAAAACAGAGATACTCCTGGTCAGTTGAAAGGCAGATCAGGCAACAGCCTGTGCTGGATAGGGTCACATTCCCCACAAAATCTCAGGTTCACAGCTTGGGTGTGGTCCTAGACTCAGATCTGAGCCTGGATGGTCAGTTTTAACTGTGGTCAGGAGTGCATTTGCACAGTTAAAACAAGTGCACCAGCACACACACAAAATCAGAAGGGAAAAAAAAACCCTGGGTATAACCATCTAAAGCAGGTCAATAGACTGACAGTTGGCACATTTGGATGTTACAACAAACCAGAATTCAAAAGGAATTCCACTTTATTGCATATGAGACAGTATGCTAGTGCATGCTGGGTAATTTACAGCCTGTCATTTGCAGCTTGCAAAGCATTCTTCTGTTCCTGCTGCTGCGGCTGCTGCTGCTGCAACATTTTAATCTGGCAGGAGCTGACTTTCTCAATGTGACTAACCCCTGACATGCTAGAGAATAGAGTTTAGAAAAACCTACTTTTGTGGACTAAGACTCTCCCAAACTCTAAGGTTCTGGAAGCTGTAGTCAGAATATTTAACTATTTGGAAGCTGTAGTCAGAATACTTAACTATTCCAAACTCTGCCAGTGGAAGTAATCTATGAACTAGTCTATGGTTATTTTGCTGGCTTGTCCGAGAGAGCTAAGCCAGTGAATTGGCTCCTTGCTGGGTTGTGTGTTAGGTGAAAGAAATGGTGTTCTGAAAGTCTGCAACTTGTTTAGCTGCTTCTGCATCACATGGGGAGCAGTTGGACAAAATGTATCAGCATGCTGCTTGGTCATGGTAAACCACAGTTCCCATAGGTGCCATAGAGCTCTTTGCCTTACCTTGAGGCCCAAACTGTGTCATTGTGTCCACTGGTCACAGAAGGGTAGCTGAATTACTAAGAGATAGGGAGGAATGGAAAACCAGTTGGGAAGGGGAATAGCATGGCAGTCTATCCTTAAAAAAAGCATTCCATACTGCAACTAAAACAGACACACTTGTTAAGTGATATATGCATGTGTGAAGAACATCTCAATTTGATATGCATGTGCATATTTTTGTAGCCCAGAAATTAAATATAGAAATTAAATATTTCTAGAAATAAATACTAGAAAAGGTTCGTATTTTTGGTTTTTTTCCCCTTTTGGTAAGCTGCTTTTAGTCCCAAGTCCAGAGAAAGGCAGATATAAATTAATGATTTAAATAGTAAATAAATAAAAGCAATTGAGAAAGAATAATTCAAATTGGGTGGGTGGGTACTTTTGTGTTTTCAGAAACAAGCAGTTCTAGAAGCTTGAATGGACCTTTCAAATTGGAAGGGGAAAAAAATTAAAAGTTCATTAGAATCCTGCTCATGTATCTGATAGACAGAGCTTCCATTTCAAAAAAGTTTAAATTTATGTCATGCAAATTTTGAACTAATTTAGGATGCTTCCTATGAAGAGTGTGAAAAGGTTTATATCATTCAACTAGGATATCTGTTACACATGACTTCACTTGCAGCTCAAAATATGTCTTTAATGCTCTTATCTCTATGAGCCTTCTGGGTTAATACAGAGAATTTGCCATAGAAGGAATGCTGATTTAGGAATAGTAATTATGTTTGAAAAGGAACTTGCATGCCAAAGTTTAAAACTTACAAGGGAGGGATCGATTCTAGAGGATAAGAGATTATAGACTTTGGAGAATCAGGATTTAATGAACCAACTTTCTCTGGCAGTACCCTCACTTATATGGATTTGTTAGCTACATTAACACTGGATTTAACTCAAGAAAATATCTACCAAGTATAGCTGCAATTCTAAGGAAGAATATGTATAGTTTGCAAAGTTTTGCCCTTTTCTGAAGGGTAGAATAGAACCACTTAGAAATGTGTGCAAATACTATTACTGAATTGTCTTCCAATTACTGAATATTACTTGATCCTCCCTAGATCCTCCACTGTTGAGATTATAATGAAGGTTTCTGCACAATGTCCCCTGAGTTTGGGAGATGTGTTCATCTGCAGTCTTTCAGTGATGGCTCCTAGTATTATGAAATGACTTAGTGGCATATCTTCTTTCTAACCTTTTAGACCAGCCTGACAACCTTGTTCCATCCAGAGGTTGGCTGGGGGAAGTTCTGGAAGTTGGCTGGGGGAAGTTCTGGAAGTTGTAATCCAACATAAGACTACTGACTGTGTAGGGATCATTTAAGAGTGTTGGGCATTCTGGTGGAGATCTGGCTGGACTTCCGGTGGTTTCCTTTGAGAGGTGGCTGGTTGGGATAGTTGGAAATTTATTTTAATGTTGCAGTTGTGCTTGGGATTCCCCTGCTCCCCATATCATTCTGGTTTTAAAGTTAAATTGCAATTGAGGTTTTGGAAAAGCAAACTAGAAATGTTTTAATAAATACATATAGATGCGTAGCTGTGGGCCTTGTTGCAGCAGGAAGTGATAAACACACTCAGACAACACTGAACTTGGAACAGTTTGCCAGAAAAGATGCATTGCTTTTGTCAAAGGGTTTTTCCTCCGTAGATAAATAAGCACGTTTATCTCCTACAACATGGTTTTGCCTTATTTGTCTGTCATGCCTTATGTTCTTAGACTGATCTGTTCTTGTTTTATGACAAATTACTCATGGCCTAAATCATAAGAAAATAATTTGCACTTTTCATTATTGTGTAATAGTAATGTTGCTGCCAACAGTAATAACCATAATCACCTTTGTGAATAGCTGTTTTGAGTGATTAATTCAAAAGACAAAGAAAACTGAGCTGATTTTCACAGCAACTTTGTGGCAGTCTTTATTCTTCCTTGTTGCCAGTACAAAATGAGTGCACTGGATGTTTTTAAAATGCATAGATGGGCATAGAAATGAGGCCCAACAGCAGCATGCTGTTTTGAAGTACAATACCTACTGCTGTATCCTGTCTTTCTCCATTCTAAAAAATTTAAATCTTATTACAGGTAAATGCCTAGTTTTTATTTGTTGTTAACTGCCTTCATATGCTGACCCTATGAATCAGATATCTCCAGGGGCTCAGCTAGACAGGAGAATTAATAGCGAAAAATAGCGCTTTACCTCCCTATCGCTGCAGTGTTTATTTGTGCCTACGACTCATTCGCAAGATCGCTGGCATGGAAAATTAGCCTAGTTTTCAGTTCACACAGAGCATACCTTCTGAGAAAAGATGGGGGCTGCAAGAGAATTGCCTGCCAAAAACCTCCCTCCATCCCCCTTTTTTTCCTCCTTAAAAGACAGATGCAGAAGAATGAATTTCTGTTTTAAAAAACTTTTATTTGCTCTGCTGCTTGAACAATCATGCACATGGTCGTTCACCCGGGAGGGAAAAACAAGGGCGGCTCTGGCCACTTCCTCTCTTGCAAGCCTGCCCCCACCGAGGTCTGACCAATCCTGTTTGAGTTCTTCAATGTGCCCCTATTCAAATTGGTTGTTCAGACATGCAGTTATATACATTTTCGTACAATTTTTAAAAAAGAGAAAGAGTGAATGCTGTTATCATGAACTATTTGGAGTTTTCAGCCCCCCTCCTTCCCAATATGGCAAATCCCAGCAGGAGCTCATCTGAACAAAAGGTATTCTGCTCGCATTCTTTGTGGATTTTTTTTGTTGTCTAAACAACCCCCAGGACATCCTATCCTCAACTGCTCTGCTCAGGTCTTGGAGACTCATGGCCATGGCTTCCTTGAGTGAGTCTATCCATCTGGTATATGGTTTTCCTCTTTTCCTAGTGCCTTCTACCTTACCAAGCATTATTGTCTTTTATAGTGCCTTCTGCCTTACCAAGCATTGTTGTGTTTTCTAGTGAGCCATGTCTTCTCATGATATGGCCAAAGTATGACAGTCTCAATTTGGTCACTTTGGCTTCTAGGAAGAGTTCAGCCTTGATTTGTTGTAGGGCTCATTTGTTGGTCTTTCTAGCAGTCCATGGTAACTTCAATATTCTTCAGTACCACATCTCAAATTAGTTGATTTTCTTTCTGTCAGGTTTTGTCACTATTCAGGTCTCACAACCATACATATTGATGGGAAATACAATGGCCTAATCCTAACTTTAGTAGTCAGTGATATGTCTTTACACTTCAGGATCTTGTCTAGTTCCTTTATAGCTGCCCTTCCAAGTCCTAGTCTTCTTCTGATTTCTTGACTGCAATCTTTATTCTGATCAGTGATCGAACTGAGGTATGAAAACTCTTTATTTCAATTTCTTCATTGTCTACCTTAAAGGTATGTATATCATCCATGGTAATTATTTTTGTTTTCTTAATGTTCAGTAGTAAATCTGGCTTAGCACTTTCTTTCTTGACTTTCTTCTAGATCTTTGCTATTTTCTGCTAGTAGTATGGTGTCATCTGCCTATTTTAAACTGATGATGTTCCTTCCTTTGATTCTCATACCTCCTTCCTCCAAGTTTAATGTTGCTCTGTGTATACTTTCAGCATACAAGTTGAATAGCTACAGTGGTAGAATGTAGCCTTGTCTGGCCCCCTTTCTGATTGGAAACCATTCAATTTCTCCCCATTCTGCTCTAACAATAGCTTCTTGTCCTAAGTACAAGTTACACATCTGGACAATCAAATGCTGTGGCACACTCATTTCCTTAAGAGCAATCCATAGCTTTTCATGATCTATATACAATCAAATACTTTTCTGACACACAACTACAATAAAGTATAGGCTGATTTTCTTTTGGAATTCTTTGGTGTACTCCATTATCTAATATATGTTTGCAGTGTGATCCCTAGTACCTTTTCCTGAACTTACCTTGCACAATTCTTATGTCTTTGCTGTAGAATTTTGAGCATGACTTTGCTTGCATGAGAAATGAATGCAATGTTCCTGTGGTTATTGAAATCTTGTTTGCGCCCTTTTTTAAGGGATAGAAATGTATATTAAGCCTTTCCAATCTCTAGGTCAATGTTTTGTTTTCCATATTTGTTGACAGATTTTAGTTAGAAATAGAGTTGATTCTGTCTGTAGAATGAGGCAGTTCTATTGATATGCCATCTGTTCCTGGCAATTTATTCCTTCGCAGTGCTCTAAGTGCGGGTTTCACTTCACTTTCTAAAATCTGAGGTTCATCTTCATATGAGTCTTCTTCAAATGCTTAGTCATTTTTCTCCAGTGATCTCAAACTTGAGTACCCTTCCCCTCTTTTCTCAGAACAACCCCAATGGATCTCCCAAGTTGGATCTCCCAAGCCCAACTATTGCACAGCCCTGATTCTCATGTGCAGGTCAAAAGTGGTGCTTTAGGCTTAGGTACTAAAACAACTACCTAGGCTCCATTTCCTTGGTGCTTTTCCCCATCTACTTTCAAACTATCAGCTCTTTTCACTAGGTGGTTCCAGATGTATGTAAACATGTGTGATGAGCAGTTGATGGAATGCTACTGAATGAATGGGAAGAGAGCATGAGGAAGCCAATCCCAGAGCAGGAAACTGTTATGGAAGGGGTTTCCTAGAGTTTTGAAAGATGTGTATGATGGTTGAGAGTTTCAGTTTGAGGTTTTGAGTGCAGTTGAGTGATGACTGTATGAAGTATGGTCGGTGCTTGAGAGAGCGTTGAGGCTGAGTGGATTTGGTAGGGAGTGGAAAGAAGAGTATAAGAAAGAGTGATTGAGTCTGGTAGTTTCTGGTTTTTGTTATCAAGATCTCAAAGAAATATTATTTGAACTGTTACAAAAATTGGTCACCACAGAGTGGGACTAAGAGATTTTTCACCATTAATAACTTTAGAGGCATAGTGTTAAAACATTGCTGTTACCACATTCAGTTAATAAACCAATCTTTACATTTTATTTATAAAATCCAGTCTCCTGGATGTCAACATGGGGTTTTGAAAAACAAGTCATACCAGACTAATCTTCTCTCTCTCTCTCTCTCTCTCTCTCTCGCTCTCGCTCTCGCTCTCGCTCTCGCTCTCGCTTTCTCTTTCTTTTGATAGAGTTACATACTTGGTAGATGAACAGAATACTGTGGATGTAGTGTGTATCTTGATTTCAGTAAGGCCTTTGACAAAGTCCCCCATGATATTCTTGCAAAAAAGTTAGTAACATGGGCTAGACAATGCAACTGTTAGGTGGATTTGTAATTGGTTGATGGGCCAAATCTGAAGGGTAGTCACCAATGGCTCCTCTTCATCCTGGAGAGAAGGGACCAGTGGGGTGCCACAGGGTTCTGTCCTGGGCCCAGTGCTATTCAACATCTTTATCAATGACTTGGATGAGGGAACAGAGGATATGCTTATCAAGTTTTCAGATGACACCAAATTAGGAGAGGTAGCTAATACCAAAGAGGATAGGATCAGAATTCAAAATGACCTTAACAGATTAAAAAGCTGGGCCGAAACTAACAAAATGAATTCCAACACAGAGAAATGTAGGATATGACACTTGGGCAGTAAAAATGAAAAGGACAGATAGGATGGGTGACACCTGGCTTAATGGTAGTACATGCAAAAGGGATCTAGGAGTCTTAGTGGACCACAAACTGAACATGAGTCAGCAGTGTGATGCAGCAGCTAAAAAAGCCAATGCAATTCTAGGCTGCATTAATAGGAGTATAGTGTCAAGATCAAGGGAAGTAATAGTGCCACTCTGTTCTCCTTTAGTTAGACTGCACCTGAAACACTGTGTTCAGTTCTGGGTGCCACAGTTCAAGAAGGATATGGTCAGGCTGGAACGTGTCCAGAGGAGGGCAACGAAAATGGTGGGAGGTCTGGAAGCCATGCCTTATGAGGAGTGGCTTAGGGAGCTGGATATGTTTAGCCTGGAGAAGAGAAGGTTGAGAGGTGACATGATAGCCATGTTTAAATATTTGAAGGGATATCATATTGAGGATGGGGCAAGCTTGTTTTCTGCTGCTCCAGAGACAAGGATACAGAACAATGGACTCACATTACAGGAAAAGAGATTTCACCTAAACATTAGGAGGAACTTCCTGACAGTAAGAGCTGTTAGGCAATGGAATGCACTGCCTCATAGTGTGGTGGAGTCTCCTTCTTTGGAGGTTTTTAAACAGAGGCTGGATGGCCATCTGTTGGGAATGATTTGGTTGTGTATTCCTGCATGGCAGGGGGTTGGACTGGATGGCCCTTGTGGCTTCTTCCAACTCCATGATTCTATGATTCCTCGTGAATTATTTCCCTTGCTGACATCTATCAGCCATGCTTACCAATTTAGTCAACACAATTACTTATACAGTAGGAACCCCCCCCCCCGTATCCATGGGGGATTGGTTCCAGGCCCCACTGTGGATAGTGAAATCCACAGATAATAGCAAACACCATTGCCACTGGAACCCTCCTGGGGAAGAGAGGGGGGAAGTGAACTCGCCTCCTCCCTCTCTCCCCCCTTCCTGCACACTCTGTCATGCCAGAACCCTCCTCCCACCCGCCCACCATGCCGGAACTCACCCACCCCTGGGGAGAAGGGAGAGGCAAGGTGAGCTCATATTCTCTCTCCCTCCCCCACCCACCAGCTCCATCGTGCTGGAACCCTCCTCCCACACGCCCACCATGCCAGTCCCTCCTCCCACCTGCCCGGTGCGCCGGAACCCACCCATCTCCCACGAGCTCACCTCCTCCTTCCCTGTTCCACCCACCCCACCATCGCCATCCACGGATAATTGAATCCATGGATGGCGAATCAGTGAATGTGGGGATGCTTCTGTACTGTCCACAGAAAGTCATACCCCAGTCCAAAGATGGGATAAGGGGAATCTGAAAGGAAGGTAGCAGTGGAAATGGTGAGGCAGCCAGGATGAATAATTGGGTAAATCTGGCTGTTGTGTCCAGGCCTCTGCAACGTGCATCTTGAATCTTAGTATAGCTCCAAAGGCCAATGGTCTGGGGAAGGCAGATGCAGGGGGAAAGTGAAGCACATCCACCCCCTATCTCTTATCTTCCCTATTTGTCTCCTCACAATGTTATTTTTCCCCAGAAGAAGTAGCCCTTGGCATTGGAATCTAGGCTCTTCGTATCCACTGGGGTTTGGTTCCAGGATGCCACATGGATACCAAAATCCATGGATGCTGTTCAAACTCAAGTATTGTAGAAAACCTTGATGCAGAGGTTAAACATAGGAGGTGTGCTAATGCTTAAGAAGTCACAGTCTGGATCTATCAGTTACATTCTACATGTAGAAACCTGTAGAACAGAGTCAGAGCCCAAGCCCACAGCCATAGTGGCAAGGGAGTTCATTGTCCTACACTTCGACTACAGGGCAACTTGTGCTCCATATATATATATATATATATATATATATATACACACCCTAGAATTAAGCAGCTTATTGGTGCTATATGTACATCCTCCTCAGATAGAGAGAACGTGCATGGTCTTGTGGTTTCAGTCTAAGGTGGATTTTTATTTTTTTGAGGAGGAAAAAAACTTAAAGTCAGGGCTGGCCCTGTGAATAGGCAGGGTGGGGCAAGGTGCTGGAGAATATTCAGATTTGCCCTGTGGGTTGCTCTGCATCTTGCAAGCTATTGTGCTGTCTTTTGGTATTGCAGAAGGAAAAGAGATGTTGTAAAGAAAAGGAAAGTAATGTTGGAAAGGCATCAATGGGCTTGTTTACAACTCTGTGGACGTGTTTCTGACCTGTATTTACTTCCTGCTTGCAGAGATTACTTCCCCTCCTTCTTTGCCCCAAGTAGTTTTAGTGTATTTTACAACCCTTTGTTTGATAAGCTAGCAACCAGCAACATGAGGCAGATGAGCCTCCAGATTTCTTACACGCACGCATGAGAGTCAGCTTTTAGGGACTCTTTTATCTAAGTTAGGTAACTTTCATCTATCTACTTTCTTATCCAAGATGTATTCTCTGCCATAATAAATGTTAAGTTCTGTTTTTTTTTCTTTATTGGAGCATCCAGCATATTTTATGTTCCGTTTTGTACCAGAAGCTCATGAACCATGGTGGGGGTGGGGGTCTGCTGCAATCTGCTTAATATAAATACCAACAACAAGGAATGAGTGCAATATGTAGAGAAAGAGTTTATTCATTGGCCAAATATAGAGCTAGAAAAAAGGTTTGCTCTACCTGCCTCCAACAGAGTTTATGAAATATTTATGTGGACCACAGTTCCAAGAATAGGGATTCAGGCTATGCTGGATGGTGTCACACTCCCCCTGAAATCTCAGGTTCGCAGCTTAGGTGTGCTCCTAGACTCAGAACTGAGCTTGGATGCTCAGGTTTGGGCCATGGCCAGGAGTACATTTGCACAGTTAAAACTTTGTGCCAGCTGCACCCGTTCCTTGACAAGTCAGATCTGGCTACATTCCTTGATTACATCCCATTTGGACTACTGTAACACACTCTATGTGGGGCTGCCTTTGGATACAGTTCTGAAATGTCAGTGGGTCCAAAATGCTGCAGCTAGGCTGTTGACTGGGGCTGGCTATAGGGATCATGTGATCACCACCACCCTCATTGAAACAGCTGCATTGGCTACCAGTCCATTTCCAGGCAAAATTCAAAGTGCTGGTTTTGACCTTTAAAGCCCTAAACAACTTGGGCCAAGACTATCTGAAAGAATGTTATCTCCCTTTACAAGCCATCCCATCAGCAGGAGAAGGCTTTCTCTCAGTCCCAACACCTTCACAGGTGTGGTTGGTGACGATTCTCCGTGGCTGCTCCCAGACTGTGAAACTCCCTTCCACGGGAGGTCTGATTGGCTCCCTCCCTGCTCTCTTTTCATCAGCAGTTGATGACGTTTTTATTTATGCAGGCGTTGAGAAGTGGATTTTAATTGGTGTGCTGCTTTTAATGTTTTAATGTTGTATTTTATTGATTTTATGTTTTAAATTCATGTTGTGTTTTTAATTATGTGGAAATTATTTTAATGCTTTTAAAAGTTTGTAAATTGTGATATTTTAGCTGTATATTTTAATTATTATAAGTTGCCTTGAGTCCCGTCTTGGGAGAAAGGCAGGGTATAAATCTACTAAATAAATAAATAAGAATGACCCAGAAAGCATGACCACTAGCTATTCTGGCTGAGGCACTCAGAGAGCTACAGTCCAAAAGGAGGAACTTTTCTGTTTTTTGTCCTCAATTTACACTCTCCTAGCAAAGTGGTCTTTGAGGAAAGCTTATGACTGATGAAGGACCAAACATTATGAATAAGGGCAGAATATTTTCATAGAATCACAGAATCATAGAATTGCAGAGTTGGAAGAGACCACAAGGGCCATACAGTCCAACTGCCTGCCATGCAGGAAATCACGATCAAAGCATCCCCGACAGATGGCCATCCAGCCTCTGTTTAAAGACCTCCAAGGAAGGAGACCCCACCACGCTCCGAGGGAGTGCGTTCCACTGCCTAACAGCTCTTACTGTCAAAAAGTTCCTCCTAATGTTGAGGTGGAATCTCTGTTCCTGGAGCTTGCATCCATTGCTCCGTGTTCCAATCTCTGGAGCAGCAGAAAACAAGCTTGCTCCATCCTCAATGTGACACCCCTTCAAATACTTAAACAGGGCTATCATATCACCTCTTAACCGTCTTTTTTCCAGGCTAAACATACCCTTGCTGTAAATGAGATTATGATGCAAAAAACTAAAAACTTCTTTGTTTCTTTCATTTCTATGTTTCTTTGTCCTCCATAATTTGAGGAGATGGATGGCTAAGAGTATTGGTCACTGTACTGGAGCATGGTGTATGTTCCTTCTGAAGGCCTCATCCTTGCTTATTGTTACATGCACGTATATTGTCTATTTGTATTAATTCAGTAGATATTCTACTTATATTAATAGCCCCCTAAATCCTTGTGACAGAATACATCCTTTGTGGTTTTAGATGTTATAAATAGTTCTAAATACTGGGCTGACTTTCACTTCTTGAGGATAATCTTTTGATATCCTTAATACTGAATGGTGGCAGTAGATACTGCCAGTAAGCCCTTTTAAGACCTAAATTGGGGTCACTTTGAAAGCCGGAAGGAGGGGGGGGGAACTGCTGTGGAGACTTTTCTCCTTGCATTTAATAGCAATGTGAATGAGGCATTTACATATTTGGGCCTCCATTTGACATCAGCTATCTACCTTGATCTTAAATGTGCTTAATGTAATGTTCACTGCATTTTGTTAGAAAAGCCTCTTTCTTTGTTATGTAGTGATCTTGGGCAATGAGGTTGTAGCAAGCAATAGCTAAAATTTTTGTTAGTTTGAAGGGAGGAAGACACTGGGCCATTTGACACTGTGAAATTGGTGGTTGTCAGACAGCTGTCTTGCCCATTTAGAAACAGCTAATGCTAATTGTGCATAATCCTCTCAGAAGGAATCAGTTGGTCCAACTGCCAATAAACAGTGTTTATGAGGTCTATCTGTCATAGCTGGATGAACAGCAATAACAGTTTCAGACAATCTGATCCTTTATTTCCTCTCAAGAGACAGCAAAACTCAAAGAAAGAATTGGGTATTTCCAAGTTCCATTAGTGCAAATGTTTAAAAGATAATACGGAAAGGAATGTTTGAGGGTTTTTTTCATTTTCAGAATTTAGACAGAATTTCTACACCAGGGGATAGCCTGAGCATATCCATGTTTACTCAGAAATCAGATTCACAGAGTTCCTTGGGACTGCCTCCCAAGAATGTGTGGACAGACTTGCAGCTTTGGACTCATTAGCAAAAACATAGTTTTCAAAGACATTGCAGTTGTTCCAATCCTTGAGAGAGCAGCTGCCAATCAGAGTACCATAGATACTACTGCTCCTGATGAGCCAGTGATCAGTTGTTTGCTATTTACATTTATTTTGGAATTTGGGCAGACAATTATTGAAGGACAGTATTTTGATTTTGTTTCTTTACTTCCCACAATCTTGTTGTGTGAGTAGAGTTGGCCACAGGGACAAATTCTGATGTGATGCTGTTGAAAAATGATGTTTCAAACTCTCTCTCTCTCTCTCTTTGTGTTGTGCTTTATAATTATGTTGTCAGTTTTTGTGTGAGAATGTTGCTTGGTGACAGATTCTGAATGGACAGATGATCTTCTAAATTTCCTAGTTTGGAGCCAGACCTGGTAAATTAATTCTGATTGGTCCGAGAGGTTTTAAACCCTGATTGTCTGAAAGTCCTAGGGTTGTTCAAAAAACAACAACAACCCAAAGTCCTTTCTGGGATGGCAGTTGACAGTTGGGGATTTTTGACAGAAAGTTCAGTTGGCAGGAAGGGGAAGGGTGAGTTGAGAGAGAGGCTAGGATAAAGGAAAGCTGTTGGAAATAGAATAAAAATTGGGTGGGGTGAATAGAGGGAGTAGTTTGGCAGAAGGTAAAGGTCTTTCTGAGCTTGAGACAAGTTTTCTCAAAGTCTCAAAGATTGTCAGGAAATATTTACTGAACACCCTCCAAATTTAGTAACTGAATTCTCTTCTGTAAAACAATATCCCTTTGATAAATTCCTGGGTGTTTTTTTTTTTTAAATATGATTGGCAACCAGTCTTTCTGTACTGGGGTAATATAATTGTGATATTGCACACTGGACCCTTTTTAAGGGTAGCCCCACATAGATCACATTGCAGTAATATAGACTGTCTCAAATTGTGGTATTGCATCTCATACCCAGTGCCAAGCTACTGGGAAGCAGCAGCAATGAATCAGGTTAAAGTACCCTGGGATATAGTGGCAGGGTATGCCATAATTACATTTCATTTTTAACAATAAGCATCTACAAGAGTGGAACTGAGGGAAGTGGTTACTCAAAGCAGGGCCTTTGGCATAGTGTCCTCTTGTCTTATGCTTACCAGGAGGTAGGTGGGTGCTGCCATATAAATTTCCCATATATGATAGAGTATTTTTAGAAGAAGACCTCTATAATGTTGTCTTCAGGAAGTTACACTGTGTTCTGGAGCTCCAGAAAAGGGAGTACAGTAGGACTCCTGTATCTACTGGGGATTGGTTCCTAGGGTCCCTATGGATACCAAAAACAGTGGATAATAGCGAACACCATTGAAAATAATGGGACTTCTGATTTAAAATACCATAGAGTTGCCTTGGAAGACCTAGAAAATGGCTAGAGAGGACACATTTTCTAGGAAGACTCTATGGTAAGTGTGCTGTTTTGTGTCCCATGGATAATTGAATCAATGGGTAATGAATCAGTGGATACAGGGAGGTCCTAGTGTAAAGTAGATTAGGATCCTGGCAGCTTTCTGAAAGAATTCTGGGCACTGCTATCCACACAGCTGACTGGAGACAAATGGAGTATGTTTACCAAGAGAGAGGGTTGCTTAAAAAGATATGCCAGCTGTACTGTTGGATACTTTACATGAACATCACAATGTACAAAAAAAGTAGATGTTGATTTCTTTTAAAATAGATAATACATGTCTTTTCCAATTGTAAATATACCGTGAATGCCTTTTGTTTGTTGTTGTTGTGTGACTTCAAGTCATTCTAACATATGGTGGCGCTAAGGCTAACCTATCACGGGGATTTCTGAGGCTGAGACTGTGTGATTTGCCCAAGTCATCCAGTGGGTTTTTATGGCTGAGCAGGAATTTGAACCCCGGTCTCCAGAGTCATAGTCCAGCATTAAAACCACTACACCATACTGTCTCCTGAAGCTTTTGTTACCTGCCCTTATTCCTCGGGCATTGGTGGTCATGAAGTTCATGTCAATAATGTTGCAATGCTATGTGCCTTCAAGTTGTTTCTGATTTATGGTAATCCTAAGGTGAACCTAGCATGGGGGTTTCTTGACAAGATTTGCTCAGAGAGTTTGCCTTTGCAAATTGACATTTCAAATGTCAATTTGAAATGTGGGTAAGTCACACTCTCTGAGGCTGAGAGAGTGTGACTTGCCCAAGGTCACCCAGTGGGTTTCCATGGCTGAGCCATGTCTGGACTTGTACCCTGGTCTCCAAAGTCATAGGCCAATGCTGAAAACAGTACAACCTCACTGGCTCTCTCATGTCAATAAATAGCATCCCAGGAAGGCCTTGGTGAGCACAAAAAGGGTTACCTTCCTAAAATGTTTGAGATATGGATTTGCTGGAGCAGGTTACATTTCACATAAGCTTCACCCATACTATATCTTCTCATAGCTTCAGTTGTGAAGTTGGTTTCAGTTGTCTCATTTTTAGTTTAAAATTGACCACTTGTGTGATCTTTTGAAATGTCAATTTAGGGTAAACATGGTTTTGTTGTTCTCCCTGACAGATTTTTATGTTAGAGGAAAGGGGGAAAAAAAACCCTTTGTGCTCCTCCATCTGACAACAGTCTAAAAGTTCAAAGAAGTCTTTGGTTCAAAAGGTTTCCAGCTTTGATCACTGGCATGTGTCATTCAAGAGCAAGTGGCCATACCATAGGCAGCAAAAAGCACTATTTCTGTTTGGATAAACATTGGGCTTTTCTAGCACTGACTGAATTGAACTTCATTGGTCTGGTTTTCTTTTAGAGAAATAAGGCTTCACATTCTAATGGCTAGAGTATCTCTGAGATTACAAATAGTTTTTGAAAGCATCATGAGTATATGTGTGCACTAAGTGAATCTTTCCCCCTTTTTTCCAACCTGGGGAGCAGCAGTGTTGTTTCTGTTGTTGGGCCTTGGCTGCATCCCCCCTGCACTGCAGACACTGACCCTAGAGGCCTTGGGAGTGGTGCAGCGGTTCACACAGCAGTTCGGAGGCCTCTAAAGACAGTGCCTGCAGTGCGGGGGGGCACTGCCAAGCCCCAGTGACAGAAACAGTACTGCACCGTGCCCGTGACTGTCTTTGGGACATGGCCACCCCCCATTCTGCGCCGAGGACTCTGGCTCTAGAGGCCTTGGGAGCGTCGTGGCTGTGTGAACTGCTAAATTGCTACTTCTTTGCTACAACCACTTTTGAAGAAAATCATGGGAACAAATGGCCACTGGTATGAAAGGCAGGTAAGGCGATATTCCCCTGGACTCAACTCTGAGCCTGGATGCTCAGGTTTCAGCAGTGGCCAGCAGTGCATTTGCACAGCTAAAACTAGTGCACCGGCTTCCCTGTTCCATAAGATGTCAGATCTGGCTATTGTGATGCATGCCTCAATTACATCCCATTTGGACTACTGTACTCCACGCTATATGAGGCTGCCTTTGGAAACTGTTCTGAAACTTCAGCGGGTCCAGAATGCTGCAGCCAGAATTCTGACCATGGCCAGTTATAGGAAGCATATAAATCTCTTGTTAAAACAGCTCCACTGGCTGCCAGTTTGTTTCTAGGCACAATTCAAACTGCTGGTTATGACCTACAAAGCCTTATATATATATGGTTTGGGTCCAGACTACTGGAAAAACTATCTCACGATATAAACCTGTCAGAACTTTAAGATTTCTAGGGGAAGGCTTTCTTGGTCCCACCACCATCACAGACTCACTTGGTGAGGACACGAGAGGGAGTCTTCTTAGTGGCTACTCCCACTTTCTGGGACTCCCTTCTTCGGGAGATTAGGCTGGCCCCTTCTTGCTTTCCTTTTGCCTACAGGAAAATATGTTTTTATTCAAGCAAGCTCTTAACATCTAAGCAGGGAAGATTTTTATGCAGATGTTTTATCTACTTTTTAATATGTGTCTGTTTTTAAAAAATGTTTTTATATTGTTTTATTTGGTTTTATTATTTTATAATTGTTTTTGGGAATTGCCTTGGGTCTCATTTTGAGAGAAAGGCAGCATACGATTGAAACAAACAAACAATACTTAAGCACTTGTTAGCATTACATATAATATTTGAACTTTATATATCATCTCTCCATTGACGCCCCCTTGTCGTGGGAGAGAGGCTTGCGTACCCTAATGATGTTTTGAGCTATGCTGGCGGTGGCATAATAGCCACTGGTAGGGTCTCCCATGCCAGACAGGTCAAAACCGAAGGGTCTGACAAAGAGCGTCAAAGGGCAGGATGGGCTCTCTAGCCTTGTGGCAACCGTCCTAGGAGAAGGAAAACTCTAATCCCAAACCCAGGCAGATGGTGCTCGTCCAACCCTGTAAGGTCAACCATCTAAGAGAAGGAAACTCTAATCAAACCTACGGCCCGAGGACCTCACTGCCACATCCATGCTTGCAAGGCCAGCAGATGAATCTCTGGTTTAAAGTGTGAGGCCAGTTCTGTGCACGCTGCGCTCCACCAGAAAAATCCATTGCATAGGCTCGAAGGACAAATCCATTTCCAAAAAAGCCCTGTAGTGACAGGCGAGGGACGAAACTGGCAGGTGTAAAGATGCACTGGAAGCCGCAGCCCCAACCCTGCATGCAGGCGGTTCAGGACATTGGTCACTCGAGGCTGACCCAGGAGATGACAGTCTTGTTCGGCAGCATCCTGAACGACCAAGCAGCCTTTTTTAAGGAGAGCACTGCTTGCTCCATATGGAGAGGGGCGTAGAAAAGGTGGCCTAACGAAAGCTCATCCCCAACTACCTGGTTGGCTAGCTGCGGCCAACGGGAATCTTCTGATGCGGTCAAACCAAGGCAAAGAAACAAAGGCACACACCGGCCTCCAAAGGTGTAAATAAACTGACACTTGCATGCTGGAACATCAGAACCATGCAAGACTCTGAAGATAGTGGATGGCCTGAGCGTCGTTCTGCCCTAATTGCCCATGAACTATCACGGCTTAATATTGACATCGCTGCTCTTAGTGAAGTTCGCTTCCATGAGGAAGGCAGCCTTAAAGAAAATGGCGCCGGCTACACACTTTACTGGTCTGGCAAACCCAAAACCGAAAAACATCTTTCAGGAGTAGGCTTTACGATTAAAAACTCCATTGCCTCCAAACTCGAAACCTTGCCAACAGGACACTCTGATCGCATTATTTCCTTACGCCTCCCACATGTTGTTCTCTTTAGTATATATGCCCCAACTATGCAAGCCGACCCTACGCCAACTCATACAAAAAGTCCCTGTAGAAGATAAAATTATTATCCTTGGTGACTTCAATGCCAGAGTAGGAAAGAACTCCGAAGCCTGGAAAGGTGTCTTAGGTAAGCATGGTGTTGGAAATTGCAATGATAACGGACGCCTCCTGCTAGAGTTCTGTGCAGAACAACAGCTGACTATTACAAACACAATCGTTCAGCAGAAAGATAGCTTGAAGACAACCGAGTGATGCCCAGTGCAGAATGCCAAACAGATCATTGCCTCGTCAGATGTAAACTAAATCTTTATCTTAAGTTCAAACCTAAGAGGGGTGGCATCTTAAAGAATAATAATAATAATAATAATAATAATAATATTTTATTTCTATCCCGCCCCTCTGCAATGCAATCGGGGCAGCTTACAATATAAAAACCCCATAGTCCCAGTACCCTAGCCCACCCGCCCCTTAAAATAATATTAAATTATAAAAGATTAAAAACATACAGTAATTAAGAATATATAAATTAGAAAAAAGATTAAAACATACAGTAGTTTTTTTAAAAAAATCTGATTACAGCTCAGGGAGGACAGCCAAGAAGAGACTCCAAGTCAACAATCTTCAACAAGCTACCATGAGAGACAACTTCCAGGCAAACCTACAAACGAAACATGAAGACCATCCTACAGATCCTTCTCCTACAGTGCTTTGGCAACATATCAAAAACAGTATCCTCCAGTCTGCAGAAGAATCCCTCGGGTTCTCTCACAAGAAAAATCAAAACTGGTTTGATGAAAACAACCAAGAGATCCAGGAGCTGTTGGCAAAGAAGAGAGCTGCTCACCAGGCATACCTCGCCCAGCCAACCTGCCATGTAAGAAAAGCAGCTTTCCGCCTCACATGTAGTAAACTACAACAAAAACTCCGAGACATGCAGAACAAGTGGTGGATCAATATAGCAGAAAAGACACAACTCTGTGCAGATCTGGGTGATCATAGAGGATTTTATGAAGCTCTTAAAGCAGTGTTTGGACCTACTTATCAGGTCCAAAGCTCCTTATACAGTACAGATGGTCAAACATTAATTACTGATAAAGCCTCCATCCTGAATCGTTGGGCTGAACATTTTCAAAGTCTCTTTAGCGCCAACCGAGTAGTTCAAGGCTCAGCTATCCAACATATGATACAAAAACCAATGAAAAATGAATTGGACATAGCTCCCACTTTGGAAGAGACCCTTAAGGCCATACAGCAGATGAAAAACGGCAAGGCAGCTGGGATTGATGGAATCCCACCTGAAGTTTGGAAACACGGAGGTCATGCAGTCCACGAAAAATTCCACAAATTTCTTGTGAATTGCTGGGAAAAAGGGGAACTGCCATCAGACCTCCGAGATGCAGTCATCATCACCCTGTACAAGAAAAAAGGACCAAAATCCGATTGCTCAAACTATCGAGGCATAACGCTGCTCACTATTGGTTCAGCAGTTCACCTACCTGGGAAGCATCATCTCCTCAGATGCCAAGATTGACAAAGAGATCGATCACAGATTAGCAAAGGCATATAGTGCATTTGGAAGACTTCACAAAAGAGTCTGGATCAATAAACACCTGAGGCAAAGCACAAAAATCAGTGTGTATAGAGCCATCGTACTGTCTATCCTCCTTTATCGATCTGAAACATGGGTCACCTATCGCCACCACCTACGACTCCTCGAGCGCTTTCATCAGCGCTATCTACGCACAATCCTAAATATACACTGGACTATGTGACAAATGTTGCTGTCCTTGAGCAAGCAGGGATCACCAGCATTGAGGCCATGATATTGAGAACGCAGCTGCGCTGGGCAGGGCACGTTTCTAGGATGGAGGACCATCGCCTCCCAAAAATACTACTCTACGGTGAACTCGCCACGGGTCAGCGTAAGAGGAGCTCTCCAAAAAAGCGATACAAAGACTCCCTGAAACAACATCTCAGGCTCGGCCAAATTGACCACCAACAGTGGTCCGCCCTGGCCTCACATCGGGAGGCATGGAGACGCACTATCCACAATGCTGCAGCCTTATTTGAGAACTCACGACGAACAAGTCTTGAAGAGAAACGACAACGCAGAAAGAATCACAACACAACCCAAAAACATCACTCAAGGAGACCTTCTGCTGTGTTTTTTGCAACCGGACTTGTTTATCTCGGATTGGCCTTTTTAGTCATCAGCGCATTTAGAGAAAGCGCGGGATGAGTCCTTCCTGAATCTTCGTTTGCGAAGAAAAGCCAGAGAGAGATATATCACCACAAATGTTCAGAGTCCTTTCTCTGCTCTTGATTGCATCCCTATCCTGACTTGCTATAATGTCATTTTGAAAAAATATTTTACCAATTAAGGTCTTTCTTAAACTCTGTGTAGCTATCAGTTGTTTACTTACGTTTTGGTGATATTTAAATGGAAAAGAGTTTTATGTCATCAGTATACTGGTGGCATAAAACCCCCAGGCTCTGGATGACTTGTGCTGGCACAGTCAAGAATGTGTTAAATAGCATTAAGGATGATATAGAACCATAAGCCAAAGCCTGTGTTGAACAGGAATCACTCAGTACCATTTTCTGAAATTACCCTTTCAAGAATAATCAGATTCACCATAAAATAGGGCCTTCAGGTCTCATCCCAGTTGGATGGTTCAGAAGGATACCATGGACAATGGTACTGAAAGCTGCAGGGGTCAAGCAGAATTAATAGAAGTGTATTCTAACTTCTGAAGGTAGTCATCCACCAAGGTGATCAAAGCATACTGTGGGGTGGTCTAAACAGCAAAAATACTCCTCACAGAATGTGAGGCAAATACCACCTGTCTCAATGGGATTCTGTATCACTCCTCTGTATTTGGAAGGGGGGAGCGAAAATGCCAAAAAGTATGCGGGAAAAGCTGAAGTTTTTTAAAAAACTGTGTGTGGGGTCTGTGTGTGCACATTCATGCTTGTTGGAACAAGTGACCAAATTGATTTGCTTTCCTCATATGAGCAGAAATTGAAAGCTGATTGGTTGGACATGTGCGCAGATGAAGCTTGCTAACAATGCAAGCACGCGGAGCCACCATGTTGGATTTTCACCTTAGTGAGCCCTAAGGTGATAAAACAGTTTTTTGGTTTGATTTTTTTTATTAAAGTGAAAGTTTCGCACCTTGGATAGGGTTTTAAAAAAAATACTGTTCGGTGGTGGCAATTTCAGGTAAGTAAAAATGTGAGTAATTTACTCACAGCTGTGATCTTGATTTACAGGCATGCCTGTTTGCACAGCAAACATGGATAGTTTTTCATGCCTGCGGATAGCTTCACATGCCTGCTATCTGCCCAAAAGCCTGTTAAGACAAATAGCAGCTGCTGCAAATTCCCATTACTGCGGAGCAATCCACATTTTTTGCCTTGTATAGACAAGCCCCACACAGAAAACCAGATAGAAAATTGTCTAGCTAATCTTTCTAATCTAAAACTACTCAGAAATTAGGGTAAAGAACTTCTGAGCGCAATCTCTGGCTTTTCTTCGCAAACGAAGATTCAGGAAGGACTCATCCCGCGCCTTCTGCAAGCGCGCTGATGACTAAAAAGGCCAATCCGAGATAAACAAGTCTGGTTGCAAAAAGCGCAGCAGAAGGTCTCCTTGGGTGATGTTTTTGGGTTGTGATTCTTTCTGCGTTGTCGTTTCTCTTCAAGACTTGTTCGTCGTGAGTTCTCAAATAAGGCTGCAGCATTGTGGATATTGCGTCTCCATGCCTCCCGATGTGAGGCCAGGGCGGACCACTGTTGGTGATCAATTTGGCCAAGCCTGAGATGTTGTTTCAGGGAGTCTTTGTATCGCTTTTTTGGAGCGCCCCTCTTACGCTGACCCGTGGCGAGTTCACCGTAGAGTAGTATTTTTGGGAGGCGATGGTCCTCCATCCTAGAAACATGCCCTGCCCAGCGCAGCTGTGTTCTCAATATCATGGCCTCAATGCTGGTGCTCCCTGCTTGTTCAAGGACAGCAACATTCGTCACATAGTCAGTCCAGTGTATATTTAGGATTGTGCGTAGACAGCGCTGATGAAAGCGCTCGAGGAGTCGTAGGTGGTGGCGATAGGTAACCCATGTTTCAGATCCATAAAGGAGGATAGACAGTACGATGGCTCTATACACACTGATTTTTGTGCTTTGCCTCAGGTGTTTATTGCTCCAGACTCTTTTGTGAAGTCTTCCAAATGCACTATATGCCTTTGCTAATCTGTGATCGATCTCTTTGTCAATCTTGGCATCTGAGGAGATGATGCTTCCCAGGTAGGTGAACTGCTGAACGGACTTGAGCACTGATTTGCCGACGGCAATGTGGGGATGGTGGTGTTCGTCCTGTGGTGCAGGCTGGTAAAGAACTTCTGTTTTCTTCAGGTTGACTTCTAGCCCAAACAGCTCTGCAGCTATTGCAAAGCAGGACGTTAGGCGCTGCAGAGCTGCTTCTGTGTGGGCAACAAGGGCAGCATCATCGGCGAAGAGCAGCTCACGGACTAGATAGTTTAGAGTCTTAGTGTGAGCCCTCAGACGGCTTAAGTTAAACAAGCTACCATCAGTACGGTAGCGTATATAGATGCCGTCGTCTTCTTCAAGCTCTGCCATAGCCCTTTGGAGCATCGTGCTAAAGAAGATTGTAAATAAAGTTGGTGCAAGAACACAACCTTGCTTCACTCCATTAGTTATTAGAAAGGGCTCTGAAAGAGCATCGCCATATCTGACTTGACCACGCTGGCCCTCGTGTAGCAAGATAATCATTTTAAGGAATTTGGGGGGACATCCTAGTTTTTCCAGGATCTGCCACAGACCTTTTCTACTTACAGTGTCAAAGGCTTTGGTGAGGTCGACAAATGTTACATAGAGACCCTTGTTCTGCTCCCTACATTTTTCTTGCAGTTGCCTAAGGGCAAATACCATGTCTGTAGTACTCCTATTGGCTCTGAAGCCACATTGGCTTTCAGGGAGAAGTTCTTCTGCAATAGCAGGAACTAATCTGTTCAGGAGTATCCTTGCAAGGATTTTTCCAGCAATAGAGAGCAGTGTTATGCCTCGATAGTTTGAGCAGTCGGATTTTGCTCCTTTTTTCTTGTACAGGGTGATGATGACTGCATCTCGGAGGTCTGATGGCAGTTCCCCTTTTTCCCAGCAATTCACAAGGAATTCGTGGAATTTTTCGTGGAGTGCATGACCTCCGTGTTTCCAAACTTCAGGTGGGATTCCATCAATCCCAGCTGCCTTGCCGTTTTTCATCTGCTGTATGGCCATAAGGGTCTCTTCCAAAGTGGGAGCTATGTCCAATTCATTTTTCATTGGTTTTTGTATCATATATTGGATAGCTGAGGCTTGGACTACTCGGTTGGCGCTAAAGAGACTTTGAAAATGTTCAGCCCAACGATTTAGGATGGAGGCTTTATCAGTAATTAATGTTTGACCATCTGTACTGTATAAGGAGCTTTGGACCTGATAAGTAGGTCCAAACACTGCTTTAAGAGCTTCATAAAATCCTCTATGATCACCCAGATCTGCACAGCGTTGTGTCTTTTCTGCTAAATTGATCCACCACTTGTTCTGCATGTCTCGGAGTTTTTGTTGTAGTTTGCTACATGTGAGGCGGAAAGCTGCTTTTCTTACATGACAGGTTGGCTGGGCGAGGTATGCCTGGTGAGCAGCTCTCTTTCTTGCCAACAGCTCCTGGATCTCTTGGTTGTTTTCATCAAACCAGTCTTGATTTTTCCTGTGGGAGAACCCGAGGGATTCTTCTGCAGACTGGAGGATACTGTTTTTGATATGTTGCCAAAGCACTGTAGGAGAAGGATCTGTAGGATGGTCTTCAAGTTTCGTTTGTAGGTTTGCCTGGAAGTTGTCTCTCATGGTAGCTTGTTGAAGATTGTTGACTTGGAGCCTCTTCTTTAAGATGCCACCCCTCTTAGGTTTGAACTTAAGATGAAGATTTAGTTTACATCTGACGAGGCGATGATCTGTTTGGCATTCTGCACTGGGCATCACTCGGGTATGACGGACATCACGAATGTCTCTCTGACGGACTAGAACGTAGTCAATGAGGTGCCAATGTTTGGATCGGGGATGCATCCAGGTTGTCTTCAAGCTATCTTTCTGCTGAAATATTGTGTTTGTAATAGTCAGCTGTTGTTCTGCACAGAACTCTAGCAGGAGGCGTCCGTTATCATTGCAATTTCCAACACCATGCTTGCCTAAGACACCTTTCCAGGCTTCGGAATTCTTTCCTACTCTGGCATTGAAGTCACCAAGGATAATAATTTTATCTTCTACAGGGACTTTTTGTATGAGTTGGCGTAGGTCTGTGTAGAATTTGTCTTTCTCTACAGGGTCGGCTTGCATAGTTGGGGCATATACACTAAAGAGAACAACATGTGGGAGGCGTAAGGAAATAATGCGATCAGAGTGTCCTGTTGGCAAGGTTTCGAGTTTGGAGGCAATGGAGTTTTTAATCATGAAGCCTACTCCTGAAAGATGTTTTTCGGTTTTGGGTTTGCCAGACCAGTAAAGTGTGTAGCCGGCGCCATTTTCTTTAAGGCTGCCTTCCTCATGAGCAGCGATGTCAATATTAAGCCGTGATAGTTCAAGGGCTATTAGGGCAGAACGACGCTCAGGCCGTCCACTATCTTTAGAGTCTTGCATGGTTCTGATGTTCCAGCATGCAAGTGTCAGTTTATTTACACCTTTGGAGGCCGGTGTGTGCCTTTGTTTCTTTGCCTTGGTTTGACCGCATCAGAAGATTCCCGTTGGCCGCAGCTAGCCAACCAGGTAGTTGGGGATGAGCTTTCTTTAGGCCACCTTTTCTAGGCCCCTCTCCATATGGAGCAAGCAGTGCTCTCCTTAAAAAAGGCTGCTTGGTCGTTCAGAATGCTGCCGAACAAGACTGTCATCTCCCGGGTCAGGCTTGAGCGACCAATGTCCTGAACCGCCTGCATGCAGGGTTGGGGCTGCGGCTTCCAGTGCATCTTTACACCTGCCGGTTTCGTCCCTCGCCAGTCGCTACAGGGCTTTTTTGGAAATGGATTTGTCCTTCGAGCCTGTGCAATGGATTTTTCTGGTGGAGCGCAGCGTGCACAGAACTGGCCTCACACTTTAAACCAGAGATTCATCTGCCGTGGCCTTGCAAGCATGGACGTGGCAGTGAGGTCCTCGGGCCGTAGGTTTGATTAGAGTTTCCTTCTCTTAGATGGTTGACCTTACAGGGTTGGACGAGCACCATCTGCCCGGGTTTGGGATTGGAGTTTTCCTTCTCCTAGGACGGTTGCCACAAGGCTAGAGAGCCCATCCTGCCCTTTGACGCTCTTTGTCAGACCCTTCGGTTTTGACCTGTCTGGCATGGGAGACCCTACCGGTGGCTATTATGCCACCGCCAGCATAGCTCAAAACGTCATTAGGGTACGCAAGCCTCTCTCCCACGACAAGGGGGCGTCACTGGAGAGGCCTGAAAATTATGGCTTTAAATGGACAAAGTTAAAAGGACTCTTAATTCATGCAATTTGTTGATCTTTCTTTTCCTAAGCCAATGTAGAGTCTGAATTAGAAGGTAGCATTTTTGGAGCGTGCAAAGCCCATTATGATTATTAAAAAAAATCCCAAAGAATGGAGGTAGTACAAATGAATATAGCTGCATTTTCCCTTCTTTGCCTTAACTTTTTAAATAGTGAATAGAAGGTCTTCTAATACAGAGTGTCTGTTCTTATCATCCTCTAATCTATGTGCACCATTGCAGATAGTGGCATGTCCTTCCTTCTATTGATGTTCTTTCTTCTGGCCCATAGACCCTAGTATCTTCATCTTGGGAGGTGACAGTTCAGAATGGGAAAATTTTCGTTATTTGCTTGGCTGTTTTGTGCAACTGCTGCACAGATAATTGAACATCACCGTGTGTAGCTGTGCAGCATGTGTGCATTGTATCAGAATGGCTGCAAACTTAGGGTAAGGAACTACTGTTGCTTATTCCTTTAGAAACAGTAACCCAATAAGTATGAGATTTGTTTTTTATGAAATATACAGTGGGGCTAATTTGAGCCCATACACCTGTCATTTTATAAATGAAGCAACTGAGACAACCAGCACAAATAATGGAATAGCATGGTTGTTTTATTTATGTTAATATACTGTAGCTGTAGTACTCTATCTCTGGCTCCAAGCAATTGTTAGATGTGCAGCTTGTGTATAACCATGTCAGTCACAAGCACCATTTACAGCACAAAGTGTCCTGTTCATTCAGAACGAATTATACCCCAGTACAAAGTACCAGCAAAAAGCCCTTAAGTGTTGTCATGTAGGTTCTTAAATGCTTAATGGACCAAGTGTTTATTCTCTCTAATTGTATGGATTTCACATTCAGATGGTTCCTTTTTAGTGCTTTCAGCCACTCTTTTTATCTAGCATAGCATTTTAGTTGGGTAAATGGTAATTCTTTGTTGCTATAATTTCTGAGCAAATTGTCAACAGCAGCAACAGTTTAAATGGTTGGAGCAATCCAAGCATAGTTTCGTTGTAGTTTACTGTAATTGGTTTGGTTAAGAGCATTACTAACTTGCCTTCAGCAATGGGAGGATAGAATTAAATCCCTAATTCATTTTAGCACACATTTTAAACTCTGTAAACTTGTTGACCCAATGATTCATTAAAAGGTATAATTTATAAGTATAAGATAGTCCAGAGGAATGGTTGTATTTTGCATGCACTGTATTTTCTCAGGTCCTTATAAACTTCCTTTGATAAATTTGTCCAAAGTTGATTTATAACACTCATAAATGACAAATCTGTTAATATATAGAAAATACATGTAAAGGAGTGAATTTGGAATAATGTGTTCAACAGAAGACCTAAATGGAGTCAGTTGCAGAGTTCCTGTATCTGTATACTGTATTTGAATACTCTGATCAGACTTTCTACTGAATACATGAAGTGGTAGCTATCTCTGATATCTTAGTACACTGGGTGAGGGAATTGTGCAGCCATCCAGATGTTGCTCAATCACAACTCCAAGCAGTTCCAATGGGCTTAGTTAATGATAAAGAATGTTGGGAATTGCAATTCAGCATCTAAAGGTCCCCATGATTCTCACTCTGCCTTCCTGTCCATCAATATCTTGTGTAAATAGGGTACACACATTCAGGTAGAGTGCTATGTCCAGTGGAAATCCTGGCTTTCTGGAAAATTTGGGGGCACATCATTAATAATAATCTTACACTCATAGCTAGTAAAAAAAAGAAAACATGTATATGTATAGAAAAGTGGGTTTTGGTAATAGAAAATGGGTAAGAATAAGCCTAAACATTTGACAGTAACAGATATGGAATGTATGTGCATTGATAATTCACACCAAGACCTAACAAAAGAGAAATATCAGAAAGAGAGAAATCCAAGTAATAGCAGGAAAGTACATTCATGTATACGTTCATCAGAGACCAAGTCTGGCAGGATGCACAACTACTAGGTGATCTGAAGCTAAATCACAGTATGTGTCTTCTACAGTACAGCACCTTCCAAGTATGGTTAAGTGATTTTCCTTGTTTTTTTTCCAGGCTGTGAGGCCATGTTCTGGAAGAGTTTATTTCTGACATTTTGACTGCATCTGTGGCTGGCATCTTCAGAGAATGGTTGGGTACGAGTGTGTGTGGGGTTTATATACTGTACTGTGAACCCCTGTTGGGGAAGAGATGCACATTTGTGTATTTGAATGGCTAGTTTCCGGGTTCGGCCTTCAGAAATGTGATCTGAACCATCTAATGTGGCATTAAAATGTCCAGTGTCATCTTCTGCACTGTCACCTGTTCCAGTATTTCTTCTGGATGATTAGCAACATATATTTTATTTGAACAAATATGTAAGAACAATTTGAAAGCCTTGCTCCATCTTTTGCTGTGTGTGTTTGTGTGTGTGTGTGTGTGTGTGTGAGAGAGAGAGAGAGAGAGAGACTGAGACTGAGACTGAGACAGAGACTGACTGACTGACTGACTCCATGGGCCTTCTAATTTTTTTCACTGCTGTACTTTTATATTTTAGCAACTAGTTACCTTTGTCAAACAGTGCCATTTTGTATTGTAACTGCTAAATATTTTTGAGGCTGCTACTAATACATGTCCCAGAAACCTCTAAAAGTGAGGGGCAACCTGGCTGACAGCAGGGTCACAATAGACAATTTAGAAAGTTATCAGTCAGTAGAAAATTTGCTTTGGTTTATGTCTGTGAAACAGATGGCTCAAACAATATGATTTGATTAAATCTGTTATATGTGTTTGAAATTAATTCAGCGCTTCATTATTTTAAAACTGTGTGATGTACTTAGTGTAATCTAACTAAGAAGATTTATAGGGGGAACATTGTTCTTTAATGTAAAATTAGGAAACTCCCAGATAACATGAAACTACATCTGGTGATTGGAAAATGTATTACCCGTGACAATGCACCAGTATAAATGCTGCCACCTATTGATTTATGATCACTACCCCACCCCCATGGATTAGTTTATCTTAATCTAATTTGCCATTGTGAAACATTTAGCTGTTACTTCCTTCTCAGTAGAAATTTCTGAACTAGATTTATAAATACTGTATAATCAAACCCTATATTTCTGTATAGGAACAAGTACCCATGTGTTATGGATGTATATATGACTTTTCAAGTATATAGCTCCCCCTCTGTCAAGATGTATGGAATATGGATTATAAAGCTATTTGTATGTTAAGCAAACAGGACATCTGGCTCATTCTGAAAGTGCGTTATAATAAGAAAAGTAGTAATTGGTCTGTATTGTGGGGGAAAAATATTTTAGTCTAACCTTCTCTAACCTTCATTCTCTAGATCAGTGATTCTTAACCTGTGGTCCAGGGACTCCCCAGGGGGCCACAATATCATCACAGAGGGTCTGCAAAGACTTGAAGGCTGCTCGGCCCACCTCCTGCCTAAGTAGAGTGGCCACATGACATGAGCCAAGACAAAGGCTTGGCCTGCACATTGCCATTCAATTTGCTCCTGCCACAAACTTTCAGGAAGAAGCAGGAGGAAAATCTTCCCTCCCCCTCCAGTGCCTCTGAGGGAAGGTTTAATGGATGGTGTAATTGTATTATTACTATTAGTAGTAGTAGTAGTAGTTGTTGTTGTTGTTAAGTTTTGGGGGTCCACGGCAACAAAAGTTATTTAAAGGTGGGCCCTGGTAAAGAAAAGGGTAAGAGCCATTGCTCTAGGTGTTTTGGACTACAACTTTTATTAGCCCAAACTAACTTCAGCAATAATGCGGGATCATGAGTGTGAAAATCCAAAACTTGAAGGCTGTAGGCTGGAGCCTGTCTTAGTGCTGAAAGCTGAGGTATCCATCCCATGCAATTCTAGGCACTAGAAACTAGCGGTTCATTTAATACAAATTGCACATTCACCACCAGGTCCTTGTTTTTCTTCCAGATTCTGATTTTAACTAGGTTACTGATTTTAACCCACAAACCTCCTAAAACTTTTGTGGCCAGGTTCCACAATGTCTGAAAAATATCCTAAACTCTAACACCTTGTTACATTCTTTCTCCCTTTATTTTTATAAATGTATCCAGCATCAGTTTGGGATTGCAAGGGCAAGTAGAACAACATTCTCTTTAATGGAGAATTAAATTAAATTAATTCACCTAGCTAGCTTTTTAATGCTTGGCTCAAAAGTCCAGTTTAGATGTGACAGACCACAGCTTGAAAAATATAGGGATTCTGAGAGCGTTGCCCCCAAAAGTTATATTTCTAAGCCATAGCTATGACTGAAGTATGCCTATGTTTTTTAAAGACAATGTTGTGATTTCTAAATGGTTGGGTTTATAGCATGAAATCTCTGCCTGTTCCTGAATAAAGATTCCACTGATTAGTGAAATAATTTATGTGTGGAATTAAGAATATGACAAAATGCTTTCATTGAGAAAGGAATTTATACTTTTTATGTTAAAAATCTTTATGGTTCTGAGCCTTTTCTACGGATGATGGTGTGCACAATGAAAATGAGCCCAAACTGAATGGAAGACAAGCTTTGCTAGATAAGAAAATCAATTAAATGATAACACCAGATGTGTGTCACATTTTGCCTCTGTGAAGTCTCTAGTTAATACACATATTAACCACTGAATACCAGTTGCTGGAGACCTACAAGAGGGAAGTTCTATAGCCTATTGCCTTGAAGTTTCAAGAAACAAAGAAAGGTGCAGTATGGGAACTATAAATATTTCTGAGGTGATACAAGGAACACACTGGGCTGGGGAGAAAGGTCATAGAAACACTGATGTGGCTGCTCAAAGACCCACTGTGATTTCATCTGTTTGTGGCAGGTAAAGGATACAGATGCTTGAACAGAAAATGTGAGTTCTCAATGCCATGTCTACCAGAGTATCAGCATGGAGCTCCATATTGGGTGGTTATGGTGGATATGGAGTAGATAGCTAGCATACTGCTCTTGTTTCTTTTTGTTGTTGTGTGCCTTGAAGTCATTTCCAACTTACAGAGAGCCAGCCTGGTATGGTGATTCAGTGTTGGATCTCTGTGTTCAAATCTCTGCCCGGTCATGGAAGCCTACTGAGTGAGCTTGGGCAAGTCTTTCTCTCTCAAACTCAGAGAAAGGCAAAGGCAAACCCCCTCTGAACAAATCTTGTCAAGAAAACCCATGATAGGTTTGTCCTAGGGTTGCCATAAGTCAGAAATGACTTGATGGCACACAACAACAATAATAACAAAGCAGCTACAACTGAGGTTCCTGGAAGTCTGTGTATGAAGCATGGCAGGAGGTTGGATTGGATGGCCCTTGTGGTCTCTTCCAACTCTACAATTCCATGATTCAGATCTATCACAGGGATTTCTTGGCAGTATTTGTTCAGAAAGGAGGTTGGCATTTCCTTCCTCTGAGACTGAGAGCGTATGACTTGCCCGAGGCCACCCAGTGGTTTCCATGGCTGAGCAGGGATTCCAATCCTGGGGTGTATCCACACTACACAAATAATCCACTTAGAAACTGGATTATTTGCCATGGCTCCTTCCTATAGAATCCTAAGATTTGTAGTTTGGTGAGGCACCAGCACTCCTTGGCAGAGGAGGCTTAAAGACCTTGTACAACTACAAATCCCAGGATTCTGTAGGAAGGAGCTATGGAAAATAATCCCATTTCAAACTGGATTATTTGTGTAGTGTGCCTTGCCCCTGGTCTCCTGGAATCCTAGTGCAATGTGGAGACCACTGCATCATGCTGGCACTTGTTTCATAGCTATATGTAAATGTGGAGAGCCTGATCCTTTATGGGACCCTAGCATGCTGTGCTTTAACTCTCCCCTCTCTCTGTTCCTGTTCCAAATGTGAGGGAGAGCTCCTGCATTTTGCCTGTATGTTTATTTATGTGAAAGTATTTTAATCCCTCCTCTCAAGTCAAAAAGTCCCTGGAATGGCTTACGTATACTGTAATCAATAAAAGTCCCATTCTGAAAACTTACACCTAAAACACAATGAGACAAAAAGGGACTGGGAGGAAAGAAGGAAGGGGAGAGGAAGTGGTCTTTCAGCAGGGCTGGTTGTATGCTCCTATTTTTCACCCTGTTTCCCACTGCTACAGCCTATTGGAATAATACTGATATCAACAGTTAACTCACAGTGAAATTCCACAGCAAAAACAAGCCCCAAATCCTCAAACTCCCAATTGAATCAAATAGGAGCATCCTAACCTCCTACAAATTGCAGGTATGGACAACCTGATCTGGACGATCTTTTCACTACAGAGGAGAGCAAAAGGTTAAAGCTCCCTTACTCTTCAAACTCAGGCTTCAATCTGGATAAGGTCCCTATTATTATTTTTGATGAAGAAAGAAAAAAGAATAGATGTGGCTGCATACTAAATATTAAAAGTCATATTAAATTTGAATCTCAAGTAATAAAATCTTTTGGAATATGTTTTGCCAGAAGCCATGCACAATAATGAATTCACTGAAGGCTACTTTTGATCATCAGTCATTTATGGAAGTGGTTGTAAGGCTGAGAGTAGTTTTTGTGTAAGCCCACTGAAGCAAATCGAAGTTGGTCGTACATAGTCCTTGGCCAGTTGCCTTTCATTACAGTATTTGAAACACAGAAAGATGCTGCTTTCTTCTTCTAAATCAAGCTTGCTTGTACTTCATATTTAAGTAGTGTGCAGACAGTAACAGTCTCTCCTCTCAGCTTGCCATACTAAAGGAGTCTGACAATTTGACTGTTCATTTTATGAAATAATACTTTTGCCTAAGGAACACTTTACAGTTGTTTTATCTGTTTCCTCAAAAGAAAATAATTTCAGCTGTCATGTGAGCTTGAGTTAATTGCCCCTTTAGAAATGTTTGAGAGGAATTCCCATAAACTCCTAAACAAGTGGGGAGGAATTTACAAAAATATCATGCATTTTTTGGAGAACGTAATGTACTTCGGCTATCTGAAGTGGTTACTTTCCTTAAGTGTAAAGTACCATCGCTCCTCTGTCACCGGGAAGTACTTGGTTGTAAGCAACAAAGTTCTGATATTTTGCTGATAGCTTCAAGTGTGCTGGAGGGGTAGAGCACAGTAAGGTACACATTTCGGAAAGGACAGTGAAACAGATCTATTTATAGATGTAAAATGCTTAAAAACCTAGAGCTAGAAGGTCTACCCAATCCAGCCTGCTACACTGGAGCAAAATGAATTCTCTGCTACATGTGTGTCTGTTCCTGTCTTAAGGTTAGACTATCTCAGGTATGACTAGAAAAGTCAGCAACATTCACCAGTCTCAAAGAATGTCTGGGCTTGCAAATAGTAATCTTTTCTTCCAGGTAAGCAAAGAAGAAGTCATGTGGCGGCATGGAATTTTTTTCCTGGCTCAGATTCAAGTATGAGTTGGAGAAGCATTCCTGCCTTAATATCCCATCTTGCTCCCAACCAGATTTTGGGAAATTTGTAATTCCTAGTGGCCATAGTGACTGGCGGATTCTGGGAATGCCTTTTCTAAATTCAGCTCCTAGTTCCTGAATCCTCAAAGGTAGGTTGGGAAAGAAGGGAGGTAAATAGGTGGGTTTTGGTAGATATTTTTTTTCTCTTGTAATTGTTGGTTCATCTCTTTCTGACTTCTAATGAAATACTTTAGCTTATTTTTCCAGCCAATCCAGCATGAGTCCCAAAGTTACCCATTTTTCATTATAATAGTTCCCAAGACCTTGACTTTGGAAAGCTTTATCTCAAAGGCCAATGAGTACAGTACATTGGAAAACTGAGTTGAACCAGATTTTTCAGTTTCACTATTTGCTTAGTAAGATTTTATGTTCTATAAATTCTTGCTTTAGCTCAGAATGTTAAATTTGAAATAATTTAGCATCTACCTTGAAAGACCTGCATTTCTAATTTTTTTGGGTTTCAACATACTGTCTAAACAGTTAAAGACAAATAGCAAGAAATGTGACAGCCAGTTTCACTGGAATATATTGAAGTTAAGCACACCAATTAAACAGGGAAACAGTGCTTTGGGTATAATTCTTACCCTCCCCCACTTGAATTCCTCAAAGAGCAAAGGCTATGAGGGAGTTAGATTGTGCACCTGGCAGTGACTGCTGAAGCAAAAAGGAGGTGTCCTGATTGAGAGGAATTTCCTGTCTCAAAAAGGGCATTTGGAAAAGGATTTTTCTGCCCACACTGAGAAGGGGAGAAAGAAAATGGTACATTACAGAATGGTGGGTGGAAGCAGGTGGGAAGGTAGCAATAACCAATATCATGCTACAATAGCAAATGCTTTTGGAGCAGCAGACATCAATTAGAAACATTTGACATTAGAATAAACTTTAGTGGTTTGGTAGAATTTAAAATGTAATTTATATCCTGACTGTTTTTGCAATGTTGAGACTAAGGGCTTGTCTATACTAGCCCATAAAAAACGGAGCCCCTCCTAGTAATGACATTTTGCAGCAGCTGCGACCTGTCCTAATGGTTTTTCAGTCCCCTTAAGCTTCCCACTGGCATCCAAGAGTGATTTACTCGTGTTTGCACTTACCCCAATTTGCTGACAACACCCTTAAAAAAAAAAAAAGATGTCCAAGGTGCAACCCCAACATCCCGTTTTCTCACCATAGCACTAGTCTGCTAAGGCGAAAATCCAACATGGTGGCAGGGGGCACTTGCCTTGTTAGCAAGCCTCACCCCCTGTGCTCATCTGGCCAATCACATTTCCTCTTCCTCTCATTTGGGCAAGCGAATCAGATCGACTCGCATGTCCTAATGAGTAGAAATGCACACCCCTCATTGAAAAAAAAAAGATGGAAAAGCCATTAAGGCTTTTCTGGTGAGGTTTTTGGCCTTTTTTGCCCCCTCCTTCACAATGTGGCGAAATCACATGGAATGCCATTAGGACAGGCAGGAGTCTCCTTGCATTTTGTGAGGAGTTTTTTCACCATTTGGACAACCCCTAAAATAAAATAAAATTGTAGAATCTGCATATATAACATAAAGCACACCTGTAAACATTTCCTTAGTGCTCTCTCTCTCTCTCTCTCTCTCTCTCTCCAACTGAACAGCACTATTTTCAAGTAGAACATGGGTCCCAGAAAGATACTATAAAACTGAAGTAGATTTAATAAAGTGATTGAAAACAGATGTTTATTTTTATTTTTTTTAAAGCACACCATACATTTCTGCTTCAATTTTCATTGATGATGTACATTGGAATGGGAATGATAACCTTTCCAAGGTTTAGGTATGGAATTTAGGGGAAATTTCAGGAGGCAAGTGCAGTATTCTCCTCAAAGGCCATACAGTGTTGATATATTAAATCTATAGATCCAGAAGTTTCTTTCTTTCTCAAGTATGATTGGATCAGGGGATTTCTCTTTTGGGAATATATCTGTGTTAGAAAGATCGGGGTGCATCTAGACTGTAGAAATAATGGGAGTTTGACATCACTTTAACTGCTGTGGCTACATCCTACAGAATACTGGGTTTTGTAATTTTGTGAGTTCCCAGCATTCTATAGCAATGAAGGCTAAAAACCTTGTAAAACTACAAATCTCAGGATTCCATAGGATGGAACTGCAAAGTGGTGTCAAACTGCTTTATTTCTACAGTGTAGATGTACCCTTTGTGAACAGAGGGTAGAAACAGATACGTGTTTGTTCTGATCCAGCCTGACTCTTCTTTTATGTTGTGGGGGGGGGTGGTTGGTTATGCCTTTCTTTATCTTGTGCTTAAGATTTTTAAAAAGTGTTAAAGAACAATTTGGTCTTGAAGACGGCATATCCCTTGATTACGGTTCTATATACTTCCCTGCTGTTACCATTATTCACAGTTAGAAAAAACATTTCCAAAATAAGGAGCTGTGGTAGCTGGTGAAATCTGAGATTAAATGATTCTGTGAGATCTAAGGGTTTTTAAAAAGGGCATCATGGCCATGCCTCCCATTTCTGGGGGCTCATCTACACCAGGCAGGATACACCGGCTTCCTACCAGCTTATCCTGCCTCTGGAGCTGGCCGTTCTCCCACCACCACCAATTACATAAAGAAAATAGGCCAGAGTCCAAACAGGACACTGGCCAGTTACTGAAGCCGCTGCCACTGCTGCCATTTTCTCCACTAACACTGAAGTCAGGCAGGGGTCCCACAGCATGTAACTTGCTGTAGGACCCCTGCCTAGCTTCTGGGAAAGCCAGGGAGCTGGTGGGAGCAGTAAGGAACAGCAGGGCCCTATCCAGCACATATGGATTAAACTGGGTATTTTATTAACACATGGTAAAAGGCCCTATGCCAGTTTACCTCACTTCTAGCCCTATATATGCCTTGGGGGTCATTTGGACTGTCCAGGGCAGATTGGAGTAAATGCCCTGCATTGTTTGGACTACAGGGCTCTGGAATGGGGGCAAGCCAGGGTATTTGGCTGATGTAGACAAGCCCAGAGAGGCCAAAGAGAAGAAGGTTTTTTTCCTCTCAGTCTTCATAAAAGCCAAATTATTAAATAGTAGTAGTAGTAGTAGTAGTCATCATGTCCATGTAATGAAGCCTACTAAACTAATGTGTGTGTGTGCGCGCGCGCACATACACACAGTCAGAGCAGGACCCCTGTATCCATGGGGGGATGGTTCTGGGCACCACTGCAGATGGTGAAATCCATGAATAATAGCAAACACAATCCACCATCCTGTCACCGCCATAGGAGTCCTCCCTGGGGAAGGGGGCGGCGAGATCCCACCCTCTCTCCCTGCCCCCCTCGCGATTGCCACTCCTTGCAGTGGCGACAGGAGCACTCCCAGGGGAAGGGACGAGGCAGGTGAGATCCCTCCCCCCCCCACGATCGCCATGGTGACAGGAGCCCTCCCAGGGGAATCCCTCCGCCCCTTCTCCCCTCCATCACCAACCACAGATAATTAAATCAGCAGATATGGGGTGCTACTGTATATACACACACACACATGGGGGGAGGGAGTCTGAAACTATTTGGGGGTGATTATAGCTAATGACTTTGCAGAGTCCACACCCCTTTGAAATTGCAGGCAAAACTGAATGATTTTAAAAACACTTGTCAATTTAGCAACTCTGTACTACTTGAGGTAACATCTTGGTGCTTGGATGTTTTTGTTTTAAGAATTTGCCACTAGGCAGTATTAACTGTCTTGAAGATATTTTTGTTCTCAAAACAGTAAATAATGTGAGTTTTAAAAGGCCTTCAAGGTTATGCTGAAACAGGCTGGGAATAAAAGGTGGAGGTGAAAGAGTTATAGGGACTGAAATACATGCATGAACTATAGTGGGTGGGTGTGCCTGTGTGCTAATGCAGGAAGACATTCCAGTGTAAGAAAATCTGATCAGGGTGCATGCATGACCTCCACTAAAATTAACTACTGTGGCTTCACATGCCAGCATATATTCCATCTCCATCTCCTGACAAAGAAGAGCAGGCTGCTTTATAAATCTCTGAGCTACGTATAATTTGAATATTATGCCAATAAATATGAATTTCCGGGCTACAGCTTGTGAGCGAAGTAAATTTTCCAGTGATCACTATATAAGAGTAAGCAGATCATGGTTTCTTATCAATTACTCTGTTGCTATAGAAAAGACTGAAGATCTTTCTTAGATTTTGGAATTCATGTTTTCGTTTTGAATGTGACCTTTTTCAGATAACTCCTTTGCATGTTTAAGGAATAGTAGGCTACATCTCTGTTCAAGTATGCAAATTGTACTGTAAAGAAATTCTGCAAGAGAAGGGATGGTAAAGCAGAAGGAAAATGTTATTCAGTTGAATATTTCGGTGCTACCCCAGGAATATGCTCCAATTATCCCTATTGACTATAGACATTACATAATTTTTGGCATTTCTTCCATGAAGACCACTATCTCTGCCTTAATATTTTGCGTCTGTCTGTTTATATGTTTTCAGTATGGGCACATACTATCCTTCTGTACCATTCATATCTGGAATGTTGTACTGTATAAGCTGTACTTATTCTACAAGAATTAGAAGTAGTATATTGTGAGAGTAAACATTCTGATTAACATTATGAAATTTGAAAATACTAACTTCTTATAAGATCAAAAAAGTGGGCTTTGTGTTTGAAAGTGAATAAGATTTTTAAAAATGAAATAAAAGGGAAACTGCTCTATCAGTATTCTGTGCTCCTATTTCAGAAATCTATGAAGAGAAGAAAAGGATAGAGTTGTAGAGCACAGTAAATTAATATAGGATACAGCAGACTTAAAATCTCTAGAATTGGTGATTAAGTGGTCTCAGGCAGCAATCTTTGGTGTGAGGATTGTGGTAATATAAATATGTTGCAGTGATCCTGCTTTGTGAGGAATAAGTTATTGTTAGCTATGCTTTGTGGCAAGAAAGTTCACACAGTTATCTGAAAACATTGGGAATAATTATTGATCTCATAAAGGAACATTTGTATGGAAGTTTGAAATTAATTCATTTGTATCTTATGCTTTTATAGGCTACATGTGCCAAAATTCTTTTGGTTAAGCACCTAGAAATGACATGCTGACTTCTGAGGTCTATATTTACAGTCCTGGTCTAATGCAACCAATGAGAGGTTATTAAAAATTGTTCCACTGAAATAATCATGTTAGTGAAATGGGAAAATGTGAATTGTAATACCTTGTACATTTGAAGTATGGCAATATTTCACATATTTAATTCAAAACCTATCACTTACATAAGTTTAATTTAAAATGTGAGAACCAATCCAATAATTATAGTGTGTAAAGAGCAAGGCTCTGTTTTACACTTGCACTCTATTTTTAACTTTTTGTTGGATTGTGACAAATGCTAAATGTGAATGTTCCTGTGAGGATCACCTTAGCACATGCTAGTTCTAAGTACAGTGTGAATCAAAAGTCCCCTGTGGTTTTAGATAGCACTCTGAGAGGCATGGCATTTTAAGACATGCTTTTTAATGGGGCTTTTTGCTGTGAGTAACTTGGTCAGGCAACAAGAAACACAGCACACTCTTTGGACAGTTCTAATTCTGGTGTTAGCTGTAAAAAAATGTAGGTTCAGCTGTTACTGAGGTGTCTTCTCAAGTCATAGTCATGAGACTGATTCATAGCACATCTCTTCAGAAGAAAATGCTACAAGGGGTAGAAGGACAAAATGGCCTAAATCCAACTTTGTTCCAAATAGAGTAAACCACTGAATCAGTAGAACTTATATAGGTGTCAATTAACCAATTACAAAATAGAGTGGAGTTGCTCTACTGTAGTTGGAACTAACAATAGGATTCAATGTATTTTGCTAATGATTGGCAGTTGGACAGCCAGTGTGATGTAGTCGTTTGACCATTGAACTACAACCCTGGAGACCAGGGTTTAAATCCATGCTCAGCCTGGAACCCACTGGGTTACCTTGGGCAAGTCACACTCTCTTGTTCTCAGAGGAGGGCAAAGGCAAACCCCCTCTGAACAAATCTTGCCAACAAAACCCAGTGCTAGGTTTGCCCTAGGGTCACTATAAGTTGGAAATAACTTGAAGGCACACAACAACAGCAATAACAATTAATGCTGTCAGATTTCTTGCCACTCTCGCAGTGCAGGAGACTGCTATCTTAGAATATTGGGCATATTGTATAGTCTAAAAATGCCATATTCATATTAGACTTGGTCATTTTAGTAACACTGTTTTGGGAAATTGCTGTTAATGTTGACTGCTGCCAATCGTATGTCTTCAGCTAGAATCCCAATGGGTTTCCCATGGGTTTCCACCATGGTTTTCCACCATGAAATGTATATTTCCTCAGGTTTTCTCTTACTAATAAATGTGCTAAGTGTTAATAAAATGCCAATGGGACATTTGCACACATGATAGAATAATGTTTTGTCTACTAAGAATTCACTGCATGTGCTGTACCCTGGTTGTGGGCTTTCCAATCAAGATATCTCTGACTGTGGGTGTGTGACAAAGTGTTTGACAAGACTGCACTCAACAACCACACTCACATATTTTCCCTATCTTTGTGTTTTTAAGCTTCCGGATCTTAGAATTAAGTTTTTGCTTTTCTTTACTTATATGCACTATTCTGCTTTACAATACTATCTTTACAAGACTATCTGTCAGAAGCTTGATTGTTCCACTTTTAGTATTTTACCAGTGAACTGAAAAATGTTGGGTTATATTTGCAAAAACAATATTGACCCATCACACCCCTAATTGAAATCTAGGATTGAAAAGGGTGTGTGTGGAACTCTCTTCTCATAAATGCAGTGTTCTTCATATTTGTGTTAGAGGCAACTGTAGTGACACAACAGGAGTTCCTCAGTTCCCAAGTAGAAGTATTTTATCAACCTCCCCCCCCCCAAAAAAAAAATCTGAAAGGGAGAGTCTGTACAAGACACAACAGCAATAGTCATAAAGAAAGAGATGCACAGGGTCCAGTTTTTCACAACAGAAATGGGTGCATGGATGAGAGCCAGTGATATTTCCACTTTGATGTTAAAGTATTGACCCTCTCCCTAACCACATTTTACAGAGTATGGGAAAGTTACACCTCTGCTCTACAACTCCCAGAATATCTCAGGCAACAATGGCCTTACAGGTCAACCCCTGTATCCACAGATTCAATATCCACGATTTCACTTATCCACATCTGAAAAAATATGTTCTCTCCAGGCATTTCTAGGTCCTCTAATGCAGTTCTATGATCAACTTTGGTACTGGTCTAATTGAAAATAAAAGGGTTTCCTATTCCCATAATCCATGGTTTTAGGTATCCATGGGGGTGTGTCTTGGAATATATCCCCCACGGATATAGGGGCTGACCTGTACTGTCTTGGTGATTCAGGGAGCTGTAGTCCAAAAAGAGTAACTTTCCAGACAGAGCTCTGACTAGGCACTCATCTGGGGTCACTTACATGATAGAGAACAACCCCTGAAGGAAGCAGCTGTGGAGAAATAAACTATAAACAATGTCACTGATAGAGTAAAAAAAAAAATGTACACAAAAAGTTCCAGATTTAATTCCTGGTATATTGAAAAAATCCTTGGCATAAGCTTGGGATAAGCCTTTTTCTGTTTCTGGGCAGTTCCAATGTAAATGGTTTGATCCATGATTCATAAGGTAGCTTCATATGTTCAAGAGCTCAACAAAGATTAAAAATGATAGATAAATTTTAAAAATAAAACATTCTGGGAAATAATCATAGAATCTTCGCATTTCTGTTACTATGACCTTCTTTTCATTCATATTTTCTGCCACTTGAATCAATCAGTATCTGTTTAGCTTTTGGCTCATTTATCAGAGGAGGAAGACTCGTCCTGGGAATCATATTAGGTTGAAAGCAGGTTTCTTTACCAGACAATTGGGATGGTGCTGGCTTACTGGAACACAGAGGTTTTGCAAAAACTGAGGGAAACTTAAGATGACAGCTGCAAAGTCCAGCAGAAGCTTTTTCCTTTACATTGTTTAGCTTCCATAATTAGCTTAATATATACTAGAAGGAGCCAGTGTGACAGAGGTTTGAATGTTGGACTAGGACACTGTGAGACCAGGATTCAAATCCCTGCTCAGCCATGGAAACCCCCTAGGTGACCTTGGGCAAGTCATACTCTCTCATCAATAATCATGTGGTGGAATAGTTTTATCTTCAGCAAATGGACAATATTAATGTCATTTTGAATTTTTAAACGTGTCAATAATTAGTTTTCATCCCATCTCTAACAGACAGCTTTCTCTTTTTGCTTGCAGGTCAAGTGTTCTATGTGTTTCTGTAATCATAACTGAATGATAGAGATGGTTATAATTTGGTTTCTCTCTGGATTTTCTTCGCAAACGAAGATTCAGGAAGGATTCATCCTGTGCTTCCTGCAAGCGCGCTGATGACTAAAAAGGCCAATTTGAGATAAACAAGTCCAGTTGCAGAAAGCACAGCAGAAGGTTTCTTGGGTGATGTTTCCGGGTTGTGATTCTTTCTGCGTTGTTGTTTCTCTTCAAGACTTGTTCGGTGTGAGTTCTCAAATAAGGCTGCAGCATTGTGGATAGTGCGTCTCCATGCCTCCCGATGTGAGGCTATGGCGGACCATTGTTGGTGATCAATTTGGCCGAGCCTGAGATGTTGTTTCAGGGAGTCCTTGTATCACTTTTTTGGAGTGCCCCCTCTTACACTGATCCGTGGTGAGTTCACAGTAGAGTACTATTTTGAGGAGGCGATGATCCTCCATCCTAAAAACGTGCCCTGCCCAGCGCAGCTGTGTTCTCAATATCATGGCCTCAATGCTAGTGATCCCTGCTTGCTCAAGGATGGCAACATTCGTCACATAGTCGGTCCAGTGTATATTTAGGATTGTGCGTATACAGCGCTGATGAAAGTGTTCGAGGAGTCGTAACTGTTGGTGATAGGTGACCCATGTTTTAGACCCATAAAGGAGAACAGACAGTACAATGGTTCTGTACACACTGATTTTTGTGCTTCACCTCAGGTGTTTGTTACTCCAGGCTCTTTTGTAAAGTCTTCCAAATGTGCTATATGCCTTTGCTAATCTGTGATCGAATGTGGGGATGGTGGTGTTTGTCCTGTGGTGCAGGCTAGTAAAGAACTTCCGTTTTCTTCAGGTTGATTTCCAGCCCAAACAGCTCTGCAGCTGTTGCGACAGGATGTGTCAATAATTAGTTTTCATCCCATCTCTAACAGACAGCTTTCTCTTTTTGCTTGCAAGTCAAGTGTTCTATATGTTTCTGTAATCATAACTGAATGATAGAGATGGTTATAATTTGGTTTACTGGTTTAGTAAAAGCATTTTTAGTGTCAGATTTAGCTAATTAGCTAGGTTCATGTGACCTAAAGAACTGGAATGTCCCAGAATAATTCAAAAGTGCTGTGACAAGAGGATTTTTTTGGGTGAGGCTAATGAGCGGTGGCATTAAAATTATGAAAATCATAGTAATGACTGGATACAAGGTCCTGCTAACCATCATTCATCCCTTGATTTCGTCCCTTGAATGACTTGTTATTGGGACAACATTCTCCAGCCTCATTTCACATGTTCTTCCATCATTTCCTTTGTGACAATCACAGTTGATTTTGATGGGATCCATAATGACCACAATTTGTAATTTATTTCATGCTTTTTTTCTTTTTGACAAATCAAAAAAGATGAGTGACTACATCCATCAGAGGAATCACAGTATCCTTCATTCCAGGATCCTACTAAATATATCTCAGCTTTTGTGTTTGTGTGTGCATGTACACTTGAACAATATAATGCGCATCTCTTCAGGATAAATTACAGCTTAAGAAGAACACATTTTTGTACAGGATTAGTCCACCATAGTATATTTTTACAATATGAATGCATTTGTTCTTTGGCTTTGCAGAACTTGCAGCTGCATTAGTTCTACCATGCCTTTTAATTTATATATATATTATATTTTAGAATCATAGAATTGCAGAGTTGGAAGAGACCACGAGGGCCATCCAGTCCAACCCCCCTGCCACGCAGGAAATCACAATCAAAGCATCCCCGACAGATGGCCATCCAGCCTCTGTTTAAAGACCTCCAAGGAAGGAGACCCCACCACGCTCCAAGGGAGTGCGTTCCACTGCCGAACAGCTCTTACTGTCAAAAAGTTCCTCCTAATGTTGAGGTGGAATCTCTGTTCCTGGAGCTTGCACCCATTGCTCCGTGTTCCAGTCTCTGGAGCAGCAGAAAACAAGCCTGCTCCATCCTCAGCGTGACATCCCTTCAAATACTTAAACAGGGCTATCATATCGCCTCTAAACAGTCTTTTTTCCAGGCTAAACATACCCAGCTCCCTAAGTCTCTCCTCATAAGGCATTGTTTCCAGACCTTTCACCATTTTAGTTGCCCTTCTCTGGACACGCTCCAATTTGTCAATATCCTTTCTGAATTGTGGTGCCCAGAACTGGACACAGTATTCTAAGTGAGGTCTGACCAAGGCAGAATAGAGTGGCACTATAACTTCCCTTGATCTAGACACTATACTTCTATTGATACAGCCCAAAATCGCATTGGCCTTTTTAGCTGCCGCATCACACTGTTGGCTCATGTTCAACTTGTGGTCTACTAGGACTCCTAGATCCCTTTCGCACGTAGTCTCATTCAGCCAGGTCTCTCCCATCCTATATTTATGCATTTGATTTTTCCGCCCTAAATGCAGTACTTTACATTTCTCCGTATTGAATTTCATTTTGTTAGCTTTGGCCCAGCTCTCCAGTCTATCCAGGTCATTCTGAATTTTGATCCTGTCCTCTAGGGTATTAGCTACTCCTCCCAATTTGGTGTCATCTGCAAATTTGATAAGTATGCCCCTAATTCCCTCATCTAAGTCATTGATAAAGATGTTGAATAGCACTGGGCCCAGGACAGAACCCTGTGGCACCCCACTGGTCACATCTTTCCAAGACGAAGAGGAGCCACTGCTGAGCACCCTTTGGGTTCGGCCGGTCAACCAATTACAAATCCATTGAACAGTTAACTTGTCTAGCCCACATTCTACAAGCTTGTTTGCAAGAATGTCATGGGGAACCTTGTCAAAGGCCTTACTGAAATCAAGGTATGCAATGTCCACAGCATTCCCTTCATCTACCAAGCTGGTAACTTTATCAAAAAAAGAGATCAGATTAGTCTGGCATGACTTGTTTCTCTGAAACCCATGCTGACTTTTTGTGATTATGGCATTGCCTTCTAAATGTTCACAGACTCTCTGTTTAATGATCTGTTCTAGAATCTTCCCTGGTATTGATGTCAGACTAACTGGACGATAGTTGTTGGGATCCTCTTTTTCCCCCTTTTTGAAGATGGGAACAACATTTGCCCTCCTCCAGTCTGCTGGGACTTCTCCTGTTCTCCAGGAGTTCTCAAATATTATTGCCAATGGCTCTGAGATTATATTTGCCAGCTCTTTTAATACTCTTGGATGTAGTTCATCTGGTCCTGGAGATTTAAATTCATTTAGATTAAGAAGGTATTCCTGTACTACCTCTTTACTTATTTTGAGCTGGATTTCCCCTATTGTGTCCTCTGTTCCATTCTCCTCAGGTTGGTCCTCCTTTTCCTTTTCTGAAAACACTGAGGCAAAGAAGGTGTTGAGTAATTCTGCCTTTTCTCTGTCCCCTGTTAGCATTTTGCCATCTTCTCCACGTAGCGGCCCTATCATTTCCTTCTTCCTCCTTTTGCTGCGGACATACCCAAAAAAACCCTTTTTATTGTTCTTAACCTCCCTAGCAAGCCTGAGCTCATTCTGCGCTTTAGCTTTTCTGACTTTACTCCTACACGTGTTCGCTATCTGTTTGAATTTTTCTTTGGTGATTTCCCCCCCTTTCCATTTCCTATACATGTTCCTTTTAAAACTTAGCTCCACTGAAAGTTCTTTAGTCATCCATCCTGGTTTCTTGAGACACCTCCCATTTTTCTTCCTCAATGGTACTGTTTGTACAAATACAAAGTTTTGTACAAATACAAAATTTTGTACATAGATAGATAGATAGATAGTTGCCTTGGACACTTTTCTAATAGCTAAAGGCAGTTTATGATTGTTTGGGAGAGAGATAAATAAATAAAATAGGTGAATTAATATTGCATCTGTGACTATCAATATAAGAAGAGCATCCAAATTTAGTTGCTTCAGTTCTTAGATTGCCTTTATTGTTCACAGTGAGCTTGGGGCCATTGATGATTTGACCTGATGACCCAAAACAACTTGCAGGCTACATAACTAGCATAATCACTCCTCCCCACCTTCCATTTTTCCTCTACATGTATATGCTGTCTTAACTCCCTTTGCCTGGTGAAGGTACCTGTGGTTTCAAAAGCTTGCAAACAGAATTTTGTACCTTTTTGGTCAATATAGCTGAGCCTGCATTTTTTATGACTTGAGGGACAACCTTTGAAGATGACACAGAAGCGCTCTCTCTCTCTCTCTCTCTCTCTCTCTCTCTCTCTCTCTCTCTGGCTTTTCTTCGCAAATGAAGATTCAGGAAGGACTCATCCTGCGCTTTCTGCAAGCGTGCTGATGACTAAAAAGGTCAATCCAAGATAAACAAGTCCGGTTGCAGAAAACACAGCAGAAGATCTCCTTGGGTGAGGCTTCCGGGTTGTGATTCTTTCTGCGTTGACATTTCTCTTCAAGCCTTGTTTGGCGTGAGTTCTCAAATAAGGCTGCAGCATTGTGGATAGTGCATCTCCATGCCTCCCGATGTGAGGCCAGGGCAGACCATTGTTGGTGATCAATTTGGTAGCTAAGCCTGCATTTTTTATGACCTGAGGGATAACCTTTGAAGATGACACAGAAGCTATAGTGAGTGCTGAATGCAGCACAAGATTGCTGACAGGAGTACTATATAGTAACACTGTAACACTGATCTTTGGCAGCCAGGAGCTGCACTGGCTGCCAATTCACTTCCAGCCTTAAATAAAAGTGTGGGTGATGATATTTAAAGCCTTAAATGGCTTGGAACCTTAATACCTGGAGGAATGCCTCTCTCCCCCTTTACATACCTGCCTGAGAACTGAGGTCTTCAGGATATGCCTGCTCTGTCTCCTATCTGCAGGGCGATATGAAATGGGAGAACATGGGAGAAGGCCTTCTTAGCTGTGGCACCCTGGTTGTGGAATGCCCTCACCTTGGAAGTCTGACTGGTGCCAATGATGGTTTCATTCTGGCACAAGCCAAAACATGGCTTTTTATTAAAGCCTTTAAATACTCCCCAGAGTAATTTATTTTGAAGTGTAAATGCACATGGCTTTAAATTGTTGTACCTTTTAAAGTGGTTTTAACTGTCACTTTGTTTAACACGTTTTTATCTTGTTTAAATTACTTATGGTTTTAACATGGACATGTTAAAGACAATACAACTGTTAGGTGGATTTGTAACTGGTTGACGAACCAAACCCAAAGAGTGCTCACCAATGCCTCCTCTTCATCCTGGAGAGAAGTGACTACTGGGGTGCCACAGGGTTCTGTCCTGGGCCAAGTGCTACTCAACATCTTTATCAATGACTTGGATGATGGAATAGAGGGCATGCTTATCACGTTTTCAGATGACACCAAATTAGGAGGGGTACCTAGTATCCCAGAGGATCGGATCAGAATTCTAAATGACCTTAACGGATTAGAAAGCTGCGCCCAAAGTAACAAAATGAATTCCATAATGAAGAATTATAGGATACTACACTTCGGCAGTAAAAATGAAAAGGACAGATATAGGATGGGTGACACCTGGCTGATGGCAGTACACACGAATGGGCTCTAAGAGTGGACCACAAACTGAACTTGAGTCAGCAGTGTAAAGCAGCTGCTAAAAACACCCATGTGATTCTAGGCTGTCAATAGGAGTATAGTGTCTAAATCAAGTGAAGTAATAGTGCCACTCTATTCTGCTTTGGTCAGACCTCACCTGGAATACTGTGTCCAGTTCTGGGTACCACAATTCAGGAAAGATATTGAGAAGCTGGAAGATGTCCAGAGGAGGGTAACCAGGATTGTGGGAGGTCTGGAGGCCATGCCCTATGAGGTGCAGCTTAGGGAGCTGGGCATGTTTAGTCTGGAGAAGGTTGAGAGGTGACATGATAGTCATGTTTAAATATTTGAAGGGATGTCATACTGAGGATGGGGCAATCTTGTTTTCTGCTGCTCCAGAGATTAGGACACAGAGCAATGGGTTCAAACTACAGGAAAAGAGATTCCACCTAAACATTAGGAGGAACTTCCTGATGGTGAGAGCAGATCGGCAGAGAGTCTCCTTCTTCGGAGGTTTTTAAACAGAGGCTGGATGGCCATCTGTCAAGAATTGTTTGATTGTGTATTCCTCAGGACAGGGAGTTAGACTAGATGGCGCTTGTGGTCTCTTCCAACTCTATGATTTTATGATTTAAATTGTTCATGTTGGACCCCTCCCTGAGGTCCCATGTTATAGACATAAAGTATTTTAATAAATAAAAAATGTAAATTAAAAATGGGCTCTTATATTGAAGGATAAAAAGTTTAGATCATCTTAAAATGGGCTTTGATTTTCTGCGGGTTTATTCTTTTGATGTTGCTTCCATAAAGCTACGACATGTGTCTCGAGATACTATGTGGTCCACCTGATTGAAAATCTAACTTTTCCTGCAGATACTATACTATACTTCGATATTATAAAATTCAGTTCTTGCAGACCTCACTGCCTCTCCTTCTAGGGCTCCTGTGAACTTCACCCTGAATAGAGACAGTTTTGAGTTTTCAAAGATGTTTCTAAAAAATTCTGAAAGGGAGAACCAATTTTTATTGTCCTTTTATTTTCTTTCTTGTTCCCATTGAGCAAAAGATCGTTAGGCCAAATGAGCTTATTCTGATATGACTGCATTCCTTCCCCCTAGCTTTGCCTGATGAAGAGACACATGGTTTTGAAAGCAGCACAGAGAATTTTGTGTCTTTGGTTGATCTAAGAAACATTATTACTATAATATTTTTTAAGTTACTGATCTGTTAAAACAAGCAGATTACCTTCCTACAAACCCTAGGGCAGGGGTTAATGCCACTCACACACTGATCCAGTTTTGAGGCCCTGAATCTGTCACACAGTAAAATTGAGGGGCCTGAGATGTAGGTAGATACAGATAGGGAGGGGGAAATCACTGCAGATTTACTTCCCCACTCCTTCTGCCAGTGGGAATGTTCTGAACACAGCTCAATTTGAGAGTGCTCCTGTATGTAGAATAAAAGTTCTGGATTCAACCCACTGACATTCCTTTCAGTATGCACATGCTTTTTCTTTAAGTTTAATTCTTTAAAACGAAACAGGAGATAGACTTTCTGATTCCTGAAAAGTAAAACTGTTACATAAATAGGTTGAGTAGTGTCAGTAACAATTGAATGCACTCAGCAATATAGAAGCAACACAACAATATCATAAATTCACTGGATATTTTAAAAAACAGCGCCAATGGAATGCAAAATATAGCTTTGATATGGGTATAATAAAAGTACAGACCTCAACGGGGAGGAACTTTTTCAGTTTTCCAGTACATTGTGAACTTAGTGATACTTCTTAAAAAGAATCCTTTCCAAACAATATTTGATTTACCAGTGGAGACATCTTCAATAGGTATATGCAATTAATATATTTTGGGATAGAAGGAATATATGTTTCACAAATCTAATGTTGGATGCCTGTTTTAGAACTATTGTAAGCTGGTATAGTAAAAAGAGTGATTCACATACAAAGTGAATAGCAGTATAATTTAAATTTCTTGCTAGCTGCCTTCAAAAGGAATTATCCAGTTTAAATAGCTGCAATTGATTTCAAATTCTAGAAATTAGTAACATTTACAAACAATGTGTAAATTATTGTATTTGTGTTTAAAAATATATCCTTTAGGGCTTTTCAGATATGGGACAGAATGGAAATGTTGAATTCCTTAGTATAAATAAAGAAATCCTTCGCAGTCTCTCTTGCAGACTGTTTAGTTCCATGTCTGATAACTCATTCAGGCTCTAGCATGTTTAGAAGCTTTCTTTAGTTTCCTCCAGCTCTGATGTCAAATTTCTCTATACAAGAAAGCCCTACTATAATAAGCTGAATACTTGATCAGCACAATGCCTTGAATTTTAATGTTGCTTAACTTTGTTTCAGACAGCTCAGGAAAAAGAAGGACATTCTTTCCTAGGGACTGCAGACTTGGTGCTTCCTTTACATAAATTTAAGTGAGAAAATCAGTTTAAAAATAAATTAAGTCAAGTGCCTAATATGTAACCTTCTCCTTTTCTGTTCTTTACAGATTTATACAGATTGGGCCAATCATTATTTAGCAAAATCAGGTCATAAACGTTTGATAAAGGACCTGCAGCAAGATGTAACTGATGGAGTTCTACTGGCAGAAATCATCCAGGTTGTAGGTGAGCAAGTTTGCCTTCTGTTGTGTTGCAGTTTTATAATGATATTTTTTCTTTTCTGAAAAACAAAACAAAACAAAAGCTTACATGAGGCTGTGCTAATTTTTAGATCGCGATTGTAACGGTTTCATTAAAAACTTTGTGGTAAAAGTTTGTGGTAAATAGCTGTTCCTGTTAAGCTTTCCAGACATACCAATATTATGAGAATGACTAAAGGCAACAGAAGAAGATGGCAGTGTGGTTTCTTATAGTTTAGTTGAATGTGCTCTTCTTTTGCACTTTGATTGAAATCATTAATGAGTTAAACTAAGTCTGCTGCAGTCTTGGCTTTAGAAACTACTTTTAAGGTTATTGATTTTAGGAATACATTGAGCTAACAAAAAACTAAATATCTTTTCAATCAGCTTTTTAAAAACAAATGTTCAGATTTGCTAATGATGTAATTTCTGGTGGCTTTTGTGAGATAGAAATGTGAGATAGAAATGTTAAGTTAAAAGGCGAGAGAAGATGGAGTAAAGATCTAACTGCAAATGCCATGATAACCTTGAGTTTTTCATACAGACTTAAGAATAAAGGAAACATTTGTGCATAGTATAAATTTTCAGTCCTATTTAATGCAATGACACTTTGTCAAAGTGTATAGGATCTCAGTCTGCACTCCTGTACATACTGGGAACAAGTGTCATTTAATTAAATGCACTGACTTACGAGTAGACATACGTTGGGTTGCACTGTAAGAGCTGGTTCACAAGTGCTTGTTCATCACTTGTTAAATGTTACTATGTACATACTGTATTTGCAATTGTGGATGAGCATGAACTGACCAGGTCTAGATAAAAAGGAAAGATACTGTCTTTTTGTGATTCATTACCTCCATATACATCTATATTTTTATCTATAGACATATAAGCTTTGGGGTTCTATAAAGAGAAATTAGGGAATATTGACACATTGCTTTTGAACAAAGAGTTTTAACAAAAATGGAAACAGTCCTGTGGCACAACATTTGGAGTGGAATATGAACATAAGATGACATTTAAAAGGAAAATACTACAGTTGCCACTTTCTGTTCCCTGTTTTATGATAAAGTCTCCCACACTTCAAGGGGAAGGACTCTGGGGAAACCTTTTATAGACAGAAGATCATGATAGAAGAGACTACATCTCTCTTGTAATGTTCTGGGAAACTTTTAAAGAAAAAAAAACACTGTTGTGTGAATGTTAATTTTAATCAACTACATTCCTCCCACTGAAGATGTACTCTGTGCTAAAAATTTAATGATGATGATGATGATGGCAATGAAATCATCATCATCATCATGGACCAAGCATCAGTGATTCAAAGCATCATTTAATCTCAAAGGTCTGTCTGTATGAAATATAGTCATTAAATATAAAGAAATCAAATGATGTACTTGGATTTGTGTACTAGCACTCATCCTTGGCTGTCTATTAACAAAATGGAAATTATTGTGGATAACTTTGAGGGCTACCATATTAAAATTTGCTGGGTACAATTAATCTCAGGAGTAATAAACTGTCTAGCCCCCATGTATTGCTGGCATCTTCAGCTCATGTTAATATCTAAGAGAAGTAAGGATGCCTTGCAATTCATTGCACAGGGGCATTTTGTCCTCTTTCACTTTTGCTAGATCAGTTTGTCAAATTAATTATCTCCTTTAACAAGTCATCCATATGGTATTGTCACCCACACGGATAGAATGGTAGTACACTGTAGACTCAAAACATCCATTACTACAAATTAGAATGAACAAGGAAAGAACTTTGACATTTCCCGCCAGAAGCATTAGGAGAGACCTAGTTCTTCACTGGCAAGAGGCTTCTAGAATGGTCCATCTTGACCTCCTTTCTCCTATAGTGCCTGGGCAGGAATGATGTAAGCTCACTAACAAGTACATTAATCACTAGTATTTTAACTATTCCTTTGCTCTTAATCTGTTAAAATTAATTGACACGTTACCTAACCATTTTTAAATCAAAATGGTTAACACAAATATTTATACATCACAAACATATGAAGACACACTACTGAAATATGTTTTTAAAAGAATTTTTGACTGACCTGGCATAAGTGGAATTCAGAAACATGCCAACTCCCTTTAATTTTTCCTCACTACTTCATAAGAAGTCTGTATAGATAGAGAAAAATTACAATGGGGCCCAAGTATCTGTAGGGATTTGGCTCCAGGACCACCCTGTGGAAACCAAAATCCATGGATGCTCAAGTCCCATTATATACAATGGCACAGTAAAATGACACCCAATATATAAAATAGTGAACATCAAAGTTTACTTTTTTTAGAATTTCTCCCCGAATGTTTTTGTGCTATGGTTGGTTGAATCCCTGGGTGCACAACCTGTGGATATGGTGGGCCAACTGTAATTTGCAATGTCTTTGCCCTACCAGGAAGAGCAATCACGAGCTTGGCTGAAGTGCTCTTATTAGAATTTTCTGTTTCAGTCTGATATTCTCTTTTTTTTTTAATGGACAATGAGATCAGTAGCCCCACCCCCATTATATATGGATTGTACAGTCATTTGAGTTTTTATTTCAGTAATCTGCTCCCAGAATACCAATTACTATTGAGCATGAGAGCCACAGCAGTAACAAAGAACCACACTCCCCCAAGCCCACCCAGTGCTTAACTTACCATGCCTTGTTAATGTGTTGAGCTCTTGTAAGAGTAGAATGCCACTTACAAAGGACCTTTAGTGTGAGGTCTTATATTGGCTGAGATTATCTTATATGGTGGAATGATCCACAACAGGTCCCATTAGCTATGAGTGAACATTGGGTTTCAATCATCTAGCTTTACCTTCAGTCTTCTAGCTGACCCATATACATCGTCAACTAGTCAGTGATATATGAGATGTGCCTCTTGGTGGTATTTTGTAGAATAGTTATTGAAAACAAACAAAAAAAAGGTAAGTGACCAAGAATCCTTTAACCTTTAATGCTGACATGAAAAGATTGATCTGTTGTGTCTGCATCCAGGTTATTGTAATGCTGTTAAAAGCATGTCTTGTGGGAATCGTTTTCCTTTTAAAAAGAGACCCTTAATTGGAAAAATGCCCCTGTTGTCTGTCCTTTATACTGGGAATATCTGTATGCATCTCTAAATTGGGGGAGGTCTAGAAGAGGGAAAAGTGAAAAGGGAATCATATTCAGTGCACACTAGACTTTTAGCATCATTGCTGAGAGAGAGAATGTGATATTTTGGCTAGTAGTAAATTGGTAAGATGTTAACATTAGCAAGGTCAATGGTTTCACATTTCTGTTGGGAGTTCCACTGATAATCGTCCCAGATCATCGTCCTGTAACAAGGGTGTCACTTACTGAAATTACAAGGCTGAAAAATACTGTTTTGAGTTTGGGGACAGAACCTCCCCCTTTCAAAACTCTTGATCACTTGCCACTGTTAAGAACTTGTCTGAGAAGCTCTTGCCATTTTTTGAACTGTTGTTCCCTGAAGGAACATCTGAAAACATCTGACAAATCTACAGAGATCTCATTTAAAATAAAATCTCTGTTTAAATAGATCTGCTCCAATTTGAAATGCCAATTTAGCATGGAAGAACTGTAGACATTTGTATCCTACATGTGTAGCTAAAGTGATACTGTACACTTTTGGTAAAGCTGCAGCAACAACTTTAGTGGGGCTGTTGAAATGGAAACTACAGTATCACAACTCATTCAGATAGATGATTGTGGTCTGTCAGAAGCTTGAGAAGGCATTGAAAGAGTATTTTCTGTTACTCTGGTTGCTATATCTGATCTATATTTAGAAACAAGCAGGATTTTTTGGAAGACAACTGTTTCCTATGTTACAGTTGTCATCCTATTCCCAAATGAATAAGCATTCTGTGAATACAAATTGTAACATGAGGAAAGTAATTGCACTTTACTTATTTCACAATGGTCCTGTAAAGTAAATCAGCTTGTGAGAGAGTGAGTGGTTCAATGTTACCCAGTGGGTGTTGTTGCTCAGTGAGGATTAGAACTGGGATATCATTATTGCGCTTTCAGCTCTTTTTTTTATATCAAACTTTGTCACTCTAGCATACCAGTAAATGAATGCCTGTTGCATCTGATGGCTATATAACAAGATCAGAGTCAGTATGCTTCTGAGTATGAGTTGCTGGGGATAACAGGAGGAAGATGCTATTGTCCTCATGTTCAGCTTCCTCACAGGCTTACAGTTGGGCACTATATGGGAAAGGGATGGTGGAAAGGATGGGTCTTTGGTCTTATCCAGCATGACTTTTTGATCTCCAGAAGAATGTAAGAATTGTAGAGCTAGATCAGACCAGTATCATAAATGTCTTGACTGGGTTATGTGTACAGGAAAAACAGTCAGTTTATGCATGTTTGTATGTATTTTCATAGACTTCCAGGACTTTCCATAGCTGAGTAATGGCAAACAGTTTCTTTGGAGATTAATATTTTAAAAAGGCCCTTTACACACCCTATTAGTGTGATTATCTTTTTGAATTGTGAATACCCGGAAGACAGCTTTCAGCTGCTACCACATCTCAAAGCCATCAACATGTGTTATTATCAAGCTTTGCCAAGACCAGCAGGGAGGCATTAATCATGGTTTATAGGCAGCAGTACCTCTGGTGTCAGACTGCAGTTCACACATTGCACAGTTTGTGCAATTTTTCTTTTCATCTTGGAATATCAACAGAACTGACTGGCTGGCCTTAGTGTTTTCACTAGTGTTTGTTTGGCTTTCTCATTTCTTTGGATCTTTTGACCCAACTCCTGGATGAGAAAGGAAGGGATTTAACAGAAGATTAGCCTATGCTTTTCCTGAGATCACTCCTTTCCCTAGTATACTGGTTATACCTTCTGTTTGGAAGAAATAGGAGAGCATGGTACTCTGATAAAACATAAGCACACAGATTAAGAACCAGCAACGGTTCTTAACCTGTGGTCCGCGGACCTCCAGGGGGAATGCAGTGTCCTCACAGGGGGTCCGTGAAGGCTCGAAGACTGGTCAGCCCAAGTGACAAGAGCCAAGGCAGCCACTAACTTGCAGGAAGAAAAGCCTTCCCTCCCTCTCCAGTGCCTCCAGGGCCTCTGGGGGAAGGTTTAATGGAAGGTGTAATTGCATCATCATCATCATCATCAGGTATTATTATTGTTAGAGTTTTAAATCTTGAGTTGAGTCTTGGAGGCCCATGGCAACAAAAGTCATTTAAAGGGGGTCCTTGGTAAAGAAAAGGTTAAGAGCCTTTGGGAAACCCACAAACAGGTCATGAGTGCAAAAGCCCTCATTTGTCTAAAACTTGGAAAAGTTCCTTTGTTGGACTATAACTCCCATATTACCCTTTGGAAAAGGGATTCTGTGGGAATTATGGGAACTGTAGTCCAAAAAAAAAAAGAAATGTTGCCAAGTTCTGTATTTGCTGACCCTGGACACACAACCAACTTATTCCATCTTCCATTTGGTCCACAGCGTGCTTGTGTCAGAGCAGGATCATGCAAAGTTCATCGTACCAGTGGGTACAGAATAGAACCAGTATGCATTGCTAAGCTTTAGAACATTTGATTTGTTCTGTTGGTGACTGTTATTTCTGTGTACAGTATATGTTTGGGGAAACCAGCAGCTGCTCAGCAAAGTTATTTAGGAAATACATTATTGTAGCATATAGCAGAGAAAATACCGTCCCCCACCCCATTTCTTTATACATGTGAGACTTAATACTATGTGTCTCCATGTAGAGGCTAGTAAGCTTGGAATGTGTCTATCACTGAAGGGCTGAAGCCAAACATTCTTTTCATGGCTCTTTCCCAGTTTTTGATCTAGCCGTGAAGAAGCAAATACTTGGCCAATCCACATCCTGCTTTAGGAGGGTATTAAGCCATTTAATTTGCTCTTTTGACACGAAGAAGGAGGAAGCCATAACTCATCTTCTGAGAGAGTGTGGAATTAGTGTTTTTAGAAGACCACTGTTTTGATCAATGTCTATTTTCACCCAGGGGCTATGTATTTGCATGTATGGTATGCAGTGTAGGAGGAAGAAACAGAAATATTGTTGGAGAATTTAGTTTTGCTGCCATCAAATTTCTTCTGGTTATGCTACAGATGAGGTGCATGGAGATCTAAAATCATGTAGATTGTACATTCTTTAACTTAATCCAATTATCCTCCCCCACTGCAAATAAATAAATAAATAAAATAAAATAATTGCCATTATCCTAACAGCAGTGAACCAGTATATTCCACTGATTAGAATAATGCCCTTGTGCCTGGAAGACTGGAGTTGAAATATTACCTCTAGGTTAACAAGAGGCATAACCTTAGCAAGGTATAACACTTGGAGGTCCTCACTTGGAGCATGGAAATACAGTTGTCCCTCTGTATCCACGGATTTGGTATCCATGGATTTAAGTATTCACGGATTGAAAATATTCTTAAAAAATAATAATCCAAAAAGCAAATCTTGATTTTACCATTTTATATAAGGGACACCATTTTCCTATGCCATTGCATATAATGGGACTTGAGTATTCACAGATTTGGGTATCCACAGGGGGTCCTGGAACCAAACCCCAGAGAATATGAAGGGACAACTGTAACTGCCTCTCCTTCTTGCTTGACTTTCCAATTTCCTTTCATCTCCAATGCCATTGGTTGAGACCTGCTCTGCTATCACATTATGCCTATCCTAGTCTGTAAAAATGAGTTAATGGATTTCATATGAGTGGGACTGATCCTATTTCTTGATACCAACATGTCTGTTGGCTACATAATCCCAGATGACAGCATTATTTGGCATTACTGAAAATACTGCATATCTCTGCACTTTTACAGCTCTTTGTGCATAGGGTTCTTCACACTTGGGGGGGGATCCCACTTGGCTAGATTTCTTGAAACATGAGAGAATCTTATAGCAATATGGCTATAGAGTCACTATGGCATTAACATTAAATATGCAGGGAGCATAGTCAGCAAGCTTATCCATCTAAAGGGCATGGCCATCTGGAGCAATCTTGCTTTCTTTTCATATGTTCACTGAGGTCATGCCTATACTGGGTGCAAAAATCCAGATGGCTACTACTCTAGCCCAGAGCTGCTGCAGATTCACTCTGTTAGCATCACACCTACCTTGGTCTGTGCTGAAGTGACATTGTATCAATTTCCACACATGTCCCCTGGCCAAAGCCCAAATCCGCACTGCTTTGTTGCTGTGGCACCCTTCTTTTTGGGTCTGCTGCTGCTGCCTTCCTCACCAAGCACCTCTACAGCAGAGCCCCACTGGCACGTAATTGTTTGCTCTGAGGTCAAAGAGAGGCACCCAACCATGAGATCAACGGTAAGGGGTCGATCAGGATACTTTCTCACCACTGATTGCATGTCTGGGTGCCTCGTTCTGACCTTAGAGCAAGCAACGGTGCACCAGTGGGGCTCTGCTGAAGAGGTGCTTGAGGATTGTCACTGCTAAATGACCCCAGCAACTACAATTGAACATCTAACAAAATAAAAAATTGGCAAGACTTGCCATTCTAAAATCTGATGCCACCCCAATCCAGATGTCCACATGTACAAAAGTACAGTAAAGACTCTTTTTTCCTGGAAACTGCAAAGCCAGATGTGAGTTTTAAAAAATCACATCAAAGGTGAAAAGAGGCACTTTCACTGTGAAAAAGGTTGTATGTCATGCATTTCTATAGCACCAAATTTGAGGTAGATATGGATATTTTTCCTTGTGTAGATGAGCCCTGAATGTGGGCTCATTCAGACTAGTCATGTGTTTGAAAATGACAGTTTTTATTTTTGTACTTATTGCTTTTATTTCTGAAATCCAAACAACATTTGTTAAGCCCTAATGTGGTTTTCATTTCATGATGGCAGACTTTCCGTCACAAGATTTGCTTGGGTGTTTGTGTTCTTATGAGATTTGACATCTCACAGGAGCCCTGAGGTCTTGCAAGATGCCCTGTACTTGTAGCTGTGCCTACCCTGTATTGATTTTCAGAAAATCTGGGAAGCTTGCTGTTGGAGCAGCATCCATTTCTTTTTTAGCAAAAAGTTGTTACTAATGGAATGTTGAGGGGTGAACCATCAGAACTGAGGACTAAACACAAGTCACACTTCCCTCCTCCTCATATGGTATTTCAAAACTATAGCCTCTCATCCATCCTATGGCAATGCCAACTAGTTCTTTTGTAGCCTGCCCCCATCCCTTGCTTCATCTCCTTCCTTGCCTAATGCATTTCCAGGGCTCCGTTTACACTGGCAAATCTACCTCTAAATATACCGCAAAGATAGCTCATTGTTCTCACGGATCGCACCACAGCATCACCTCATTCAGAAGGGGGGAAGGTAAAACATCCAAATATAGCGTGGCAAGGGATGTCGCTACTTTTGCCGGTATATTTGCAAAGTAGCGCATTATTGGTAGTGTATACAACCATTCCACTAAGGGCTGCAGCAGAGCTGCACTGTAATTGGTTGCTATGATGAAGGGGTGAGCTTAAAAGAGGGGGATTGAAGGAACGGGGAAGAGCAACAGCTCTTGCCTTTCTCCACCCAACCCACCTTTCCGCCTGTAATACCCGCCAAAAGAGGAGCCACTCTGAGGAGGCTTGAGGGGCGCCTGCCAAAGGGACTTCCCCGGCTGGTCCCCCGCCTTCCCAGCACCCGTCCTGCTGCTGTCACCAGCCGCCCAAACTCCCCGCACTTTTGTCTCAGCTGTGCCAGGGAGTGTGCCTCCGTGTGTGCTTGTGTGTGTGTAAGCACATGCGCACCTGCCTGTGTCTGTGTGTTACCAGAGAAGGATGGCTGAGAGGAGGCGGAGAGCAGCCACAGAACAGCTGGAGGCGGCGAGAGAAGTCGCCCAGGCAAGCGGCTGAGGGGAGTGGAGTTGGTAGTGAGCTGCCTGGCTGGGCTGTCCACGGAGACCTTTACCGGGGAGGTTGTGTTGGAGGGGGAGCTGGCGGGGGTGGCCCCTGCGCCTCCTGTCGCCTGAGAGAGCGAGAGACAGAAGCCCGTGCCCCCAGCAAGTGGCCCGTCCGCTGCTTGGAGAAGGAGCTGCCCCGCAAGCCTCAGCCCGCTCCCCTTGGCAGTCTGTGAGTCTTTCTTTAGCCATGCCCCCCGCTCTTTTTGATGTGTGAATGAAAAAGCGGCATAATTTTTTTAAAAAACTGACTGGCACAGCTGCGGGAAAAAATTAAACCGCAATTTGCCGCAATAAATCTGCCGTATAAATGAGCCCCTGGATAATCGTCTCTTTCTTCCTGCAGAGAGAGCTATTTTGTTTTAATTTATTTATTTATCTCTTTATCTTTACAACAAAAAAAAAAATCACTGTAAAACTCTAGCACTATTCCTATAAGGTGCCCCGGTGGTACTGCCGTGCTTTTTCCTCTGTGCAGGATCACCATACTCATGCATCTCCTGTGTGAAATCAGGCACTGGAGGAGACTGTCTACAGAGAAAGAGTGTGTGTGTGCGCCAAGGTACTACCATAGAACATTATAGTAATAATAGTAAAGTGCTAAAGTTGTGCTTTTTCCTTGCGTGAGATTACCACATGCCCTCCTTCTTTTTGCATGTTCTTCTCCTTTTTTAAAAATATAGACTCATAGAATCATAGAATCATAGAATTGTAGAGTTGGAAGAGACCACGAGGGCCATCCAGTCCAACCCCCTGCCACGCAGGAAATCACGATCAAAGCATCCCTGACAGATGGCCATCCAGCCTCTGTTTAAAGACCTCCAAGGAAGGAGACCCCACCACGCTCCGAGGGAGTGTGTTCCACTGCCGAACAGCTCTTACTGTCAAAAAGTTCCTCCTCATGTTGAGGTGGAATCTCTGTTCCTGGAGCTTGCACCCATTGCTCCGTGTTCCAGTCTCTGGAGCAGCAGAAAACAAGCTTGCTCCATCCTCAGCGTGACATCCCTTCAAATACTTAAACAGGGCTATCATATCGCCCCTCAACCGTCTTTTTTCCAGGCTAAACATACCCAGCTCCCTAAGTCTCTCCTCATAAGGCATCGTTTCCAGACCTTTCACCATTTTAGTTGCCCTTCTCTGGACATGCTCCAATTTGTCAATATCCTTTCTGAATTGTGGTGCCCAGAACTGGACACAGTATTCTAAGTGAGGTCTGACCAAGGCAGAATAGACTGGCACTATTACTTCCCTTGATCTAGACACTATACTTCTATTGATACAGCCCAAAATCGCATTGGCCTTTTTAGCTGCCGCATCACACTGTTGGCTCATGTTCAACTTGTGGTCTACTAGGACTCCTAGATCCCTTTCGCACGTAGTCTCATTCAGCCAGGTCTCTCCCATCCTATATTTATGCATTTGATTTTTCCGCCCTAAATGCAGTACTTTACATTTCTCCGTATTGAATTTCATTTTGTTAGCTTTGGCCCAGCTCTCCAGTCTATCCAGGTCATTCTGAATTTTGATCCTGTCCTCTAGGGTATTAGCTACTCCTCCCAATTTGGTGTCATCTGCAAATTTAATAAGTATGCCCCTAATTCCCTCATCTAAGTCATTGATAAAGATGTTGAATAGCACTGGGTCCAGGACAGAACCCTGTGGCACCCCACTGGTCACATCTTTCCAAGACGAAAAGGAGCCACTGCTGAGCACCCTTTGCGTTCGGCCGGTCAACCAATTACAAATCCATTGAACAGTTAACTTGTCTATCCCACATTTTACAAGCTATTATTTTAATTAATTTTATAATCATACATTATAATATCCAATCAATACTTATTTAGTATAACACATAAAATTACCATAAACATCACAATTTTTCTATTAACTAATTTCAAAAGTTAACATAATTTTTTTACTATGATTCTTTTCATGAATATTACTTCCCCTACCCCCCCCCCCTCACCTCAGTGCTCCCCTTCACCGGAGCCATTATCCCTTACCTAATCTTTCCAGAATCTCATTTCTTCTCGTGGAAGTAACCTCCCATCTTTTGTCTGTAATACTTTTTTTACAAATACTTTCCAAATTTTATCAAAATCACTTTCTTTCCAACTTCCTCTTCTTACTTTAATTCTACATGTTAACTTATCATTTATTGCCATTTTCCAAACTTCTTTATACCACTCCTCCACTTGTACATTTATTTGCATTTTCCAATGTCTTGCTATAATTAATCTTGCTGCAGTTAATAAATTTGTTATTAAATCCTTTTCTGCTTGGTTCCCATTCTCTCCATTATAAATTGACATCACATGTTCTTCTCCTAGAAACACAGTGATACCACCATAGCATGTTACAGAAGTAGAAATTCTATATATATATATATTTTAAAGAATTAAAAATATGTAAGGGTTTATTGGCGGAAAATAGAAGGAGGCCACATGAGAATTGCAGCATCTGGAAACACATCTGGAAGAAAATGGGGAGAGATGCAAGGGGATTAGTCACATCCACATCTAGTATCACAACCTTATGTCACAACAAGGTGGTCAGAAATGAACCAAATTACTCCTTTTTTGTGTGTACTTAAAAACTCAAGGAGAGCATTTGGATAGGGAAGCCACAACAAACATCATAAAATGGTGCAGCAAAATTGGCACAAATCATCATTATTTATGGCCCCTGTGTAAGGGGGTTCATATCAGCACCCTTCAGTTCCCTGGTCTTAATTTTGCAGTGCCTTATGTTATCTCATAGAACTGAATGGGTCATCTCTTGGCATTTCAGAAACCCAGACTTCCATTCTTTTCTCTTTTTTTGGGGGGGGGGTTGTTTTTGTTTTTTAATATCACTGTCTCAGTAGCTAGGATGCCACACTGAAAGAGCTGAGCATGAAAAAGAGAGAACGGATTGCTTTAAGAAAATGGAGAATCCTTTGAGAATTAGTTGCATTAAATCACACAGCACTGGATATATTTGCACAATGGGCACAAATTGGTTGAGGAGTCTTTGAAATATTTCAGTAGAAACAGACAGATTTTGCCCACTTCGTGTATGGTAAATGAGGACTTCCTTTTATACTTTATTTACATTTGATTTGACTTGTACATGTGCATGACTTATTAATCCAACCATGCATGCATTCATGCATAAAGTGTGATACGGCTTCCATATTTGAAACAACCAAGCTGCTAAAGATTACCCATCATTTTGAGAAATACTGTCAGCCCAGTTGTCTCCTTTTGAAATGGTGGTGACCTTCTCCAGCTGTCTCTCTGGAGGAATGGCTCAGAAGAAGAATTCAGTCGGAAGGCTCAGTGTTGCACACATTTGTTTTGATTGGTCACCTACAGCTCTAGGCTGTTTGATTCAGTTGCCACAAGTGTTCTGGGAATAACCAGACCAGGTGTCTTTATACCAGGTTCTGTTTTGCTTTGTTTCCAATCACTCTTTCTCCTCATTTTTTAGCAAATGAAAAAATAGAAGACATCAATGGCTGTCCAAAGAATAGATCTCAAATGGTAAGTCAAAAATTAAATCCCTCTACATTGAATTTTTTGAAATGGTGAAGTCTAAGCATACTTATGAAGAAGTGGGTTTCTTTAAATTCTGTTGGACTTAACTTTGAGATAAATATATTTAGGATAAGGCTGCAAAAGCAATGACATTTAACAACTATTCCTTATTCATTTTACTGCCCAACCATGTAATTTATATATAAAAAGCATATTATTTTATTTAAAAAAGAAAACAAATCAATATTCTTCTATGATATTTGCTTATTTAATTGTTAGCCTTATTTATACTTTGTGATTGAATCTTAACTTCAGCTCCCACAGTAACTTTCTAGGTTTATGGAAATTTGGAGTATTCACACAAGTGTATTGGAACCTGAGTTTTTAATAATAAGTGGAATTTTGAAAATCATACTGGGAAGAATAAGCTTTATAGTATATATGCCTTTGCATCTGATACATATGTAAAATAAGTATCATATTTTGTAGTCTTTAAACTAGGCGTTTTATTGCAAACTTCATGTCATACACTATGAAGTGGTGGAGCAGCTAAAGATATTGGCAGCATATCAGAGTTAAAGCTGCTTACCGTATTTTAAATTTTGGTTTTAAATGTGTTTTGGTCCATCTGCTGTGTTTTTAAATGAAGTTATTGCCTTTCAATTTATGGCATGAATGTTAAAATATTTGCATATTGCTTTCTAGAATCAGAACAGGATGTTTTATGTTGGTTTTAAGTGTTCTCTCCCTCCCCGCCCCAGCATTGTGTTGATGAGTGTGTGGTGGGAGGGATCCTGGGATGTGCGTGTAAGAAGCTTTAAATTAGAATTAGATTTTGAATAAGCTGATCTGTTTTTTGATGAGTGGATGTAGTAGCTCAGTCAATTGAGCCTAATTGCAACCTGAGCCAGGTTGCAGGACTGTGTAAATGTCCCTATGTGGAAATATTGAAGGTAACCATGATTTCATTTTAGCATATGCATTTGCAACTTACTGCTTAAGATTTGTGTGAAAGACAATACTGCAGGATGAAGAGCTGATTTAAAGAATAACAATGTGAATGGACAAGTGGAGGAGGTAAAGTGCATGGTTCCACAGGCATAAAATAATTACAAAATAATTTACTGCAATTTCATAAATTAATAATTATTTTTAAACCCTCATGATATCAGTAATGCTGTGGCCTACAGTGAGGCCTGCTCCCTTCGCAGTTGCCCGTCACTGGCCTAAACTATGGATTAGATTAATTGCCATAAGAGTCCATAATAAGTATATACTGGTTAATGGTGAACCAGATAAAAACCAAAATAAAAACCTCTAGCCTAACTGCTTGTGCCAGCTTCAGCTGGTTCAGCAGCAAGGGCCATTCTGAAATAGGGATGTTTTGCCACAGTGATTCAGGTTCTAGTAACATCCATGATCTAGATATAGGGCTGTCCTTAAAAACTTCAGTTTGCAGATTGGAGGCTTCACTTAGTGTAGAATTCAGCAACTAGAATTCTGAGTAACTTACCTCACTGGAACCATATTACTCAGTCCTTAAGGAAATGTCGAGGCTCCCTATTTGCTACCTAGCCTAAGTAAAAGTGCTGATTATCACCTTTAAAACTCTAAAGAGCTTGGGGCTGAAATTTCTGGAGGAACAGCTTTTTAAATATCCTCCTGACTGTGTGTGTGTGTGTGTGTGTGTGTGTGTGTGTGTATATATATATATATATATATATAATTTAGTTATTTATACCCCGCTCTTCAGCCACAAGGCTATCAGTGCAGTTTACAAATTGTTTTAAGCAATAGCTATTACACTTCTACACAGCTATTACACTGCATTAAACAGTTTCCAATGTGTGTTAGCTAAGGATATGAATATCCTTAGTAGATACTATCAGAAATGGCCATAACTGCTTCACTTACCTTCTGGATTTACAATGGAGACAACTTTTTTGTTGTGGTACCCTGACTTTGGAATACCCTCCCAAAGTAGTTAATGACAATTTCTTTTTCATGCCACATCAAGACAGCCCTTGCCCAGGTATTTTAATAAACTTAAACACTGAATTTAAAATTTGAGTTCAATTGCTATGTGTTTGTTTGCTGGTTGTAGAAGCTGTTATGCCTCTAAATTTTATATTTGACATATTTTTCCATTTAAAAATGGCCGAAATTCACCATCAGGTTAATTGTACATGAATGTGGTCCCTAATATTAAAAATAAATTCAATTTCTGATTTCCTCTTCATGGCCATGAGAAAGGAGGAGAGAAAAGGAGGCAACAACCCAATGTAAGACCACAGTTTGGTCTTACATCCAGACCAGCATAGAAAATGGGCAATGGAGAACAGTGGAACCCAAAGATCAAAGATTAAGGGCTTGTCTACACTTGAGGTAAAAATCCAGATGAAAAATAGGCTACTCTTGCCCGGAGCTGTGCTGGATGAAATTTGGACTATTCTGGTCCAGAGTTAAGTGCCACAACTTAACTGGGCAAAAGCCCAAATCTGCACCACTCATTGCTGCTGCGAGTCTGCCGCCACTGTCTTCCCAGCCAGGCACCTCTGTGGCAGAGCTCCACTGTTGCACAGTTTCTTACTCTGAGGCCAAAATAAGGCACCTAGCCATGAACTCAGTGGTGAAGTTGTCACTCGGGCTACCCCTCCCCTCACCATTGATCTCATGGCTGGGTGCTTCATTCTAACCTCAGAGCAACTTACTGCCTGCACCAGCAGGGCTCTGCCTTCCAGGCCAACAACAGTTGCTCCCTCTGAGGTCAGCATGAGGTGCCCAGCCATGTAATCAACAGTGATGGGGCAGCCCAATTGACCTCCTCACCATTGATCTCATGGCTGGACACTTTGTTCTGACCTCACAGTAAGTGACGGCATGCCAGGGTGGTGGCTCTGAAGAGGGAAAAACCTTTATTTAACCATTCCTAGTTGTGAACTGGCCAGGACATTGAAGTAAGTGGCAGTGCCTGCCAGGCAGTGATATGTCCTGCTTCCTTACCCACCCCAAAATCCATGATGGATCCATTGTTCACACTACCATTTGCACCTGGTAAACCTCATGTGATGTTAGGGTTAGTTTTTCAGAGACAAAAGGAGGTGAAAAGTCAAAATCTGCAGGATGTAAAAGGCACTGCCTATTACGTGAAGAACATAATTGAAAATTTAGCTCTGAGTGAAAAAGAGAAATTGCCAAACCGTCGTTGGAGAAAGTTTTGGCCGTGGTTTAAGTGAGACGACCCCAGCAATAACATAAAATGATATTTTAAATAAATATTTTATTATTATTTTTGTATTATTTTTATTATTATTTTTAATTAATCTTTTATTGATTTTTTTCATTTCCAAACATGTATAATTATAATGTGTAAATATAATGTGATTATAGTGTGTTTAGATTAAGAGGGAAAATACATTAGTGTTAGGATAGATTTATTTTTGTTTTAGTAAGAAAAGAGGAAAACAATTAGTATTATTTTTGCATTATTGTTATGGCCTTTTGCGGTCGGGTGTATTTTTTAGTAGAATGGTCTTATTCCAATAAAAATTCCAAATTCCAACAGATGGCCATCCAGCCTCTGTTTAAAAACCTCCAAAGAAGGAGACTTCACCACACTCTGAGGCAGTGCATTCCACTGTCAAACAGCTCTTTCCACCAGCAAGTTCTTCCTAATGTTTAGATGGAATCTCTTTTTCTGTAATTTCAACCATAAATAAGAAAGCCCTCATGTATGTGATTTAATTCCTCTTTGGAAGGAAGAAACAGTGTTTTGAATATTGCTCGTACTTTGCAGCCAGCTGTTTCACACCTAGATCCACTTCATATACTATTCAGATTATATAGTTTTATTTCTTTATTTGATTTATATGCTGCCTTGCTCCCCAGAAGGTGGCTCACAAACTCACAGGCAGTTGAAATATTAAAATATTAAATATACACACAAATAAATAATTCATTGTATTGTAGATTTGATTGTATTGTAATATTTATTTATGTATATATTTACCATACAATTGGTAAAACAATTAAACTTACACTAGAACACACCTGAAGTAATGAAGAAAGTGGAGTAGCCACCCATTAAAAGCCCTTACCAAAACAAGCAGTCAATTTGTATAGGCCTACCTGAATTTAAAAAAAAAAAAAATCTTCTAGGAGAAGAAATAATTTTGCCAAGTGTGGAAGGAAGTTTCACAGCCTGGAAGCAGTAACAGAGGAAGCTCTCTGTTGTGTTCTCATCAAACACACATCTGAAGTCAGTGGGGACTGGGGAAAAGTCTTGCCTGGTCAGGAATGTATAGGAAAGTGTGGTCCTCCCTGTAGCTGTAGGCACCTCTTTGCTGCTAAATTATGACACCAAAGGACCTCTGGTTGCAAGTGTAAAGCTCCATACATCCACATGGTTAGGTCAATTTCAAGCCTAAATAAGAAAGCCTTCATTTTTAAGTTTAATTAGACTTGCCCTGCCACAAATGTGGAGAGCTGTCACATTCTCTAAGAACTATTAATGAAACATAATGGGAGGGGGGGGGAATAAGGGGATGGGGAAGAAAACAACAGGTAACATAACCCATTATTTTTCAAATGGTAGATACAATTAGCAGTGTTGTTCGTTGCTGTTGTTGTTGTGTACCTTCAAGTCATTTCCAACTTATGGCGATCCTAAAGTGACCCTATCATGGGGTTTTCTTGGCAAGATTAGTTCAGATTAGCTTGAAGATTAGCCTTCTCCTGAGGCTGAGAGAGTGTGACTTGCCCAAGGTCACCCGGTGGGTTTCTGTGGCTGAGTGGGGATTTGAACCCTAGTCTCCCAGGGCCCACTCCAACACTCAAACCGCTACACCACGCTGGCTCACACAAGTAGCAATAAGGAACTACTTTTAAGTAATGCTTTTAAGTAACAGAGAAACAGAATGGTTTCCAATTGGTAAGGGGGTCAGGCAAGGATGCATTTTATCACCCTATCTATTTAACCTGTATGCTGAACATAAAAAGGTGAGACTTAGAGGAAGGAGGTGTGAAAATTGGAGGAAGGAACATCAAAAATTTAAGATCTGCAGATGATACCATACTAGTAGCAGAAAATGGCAAAAGACTTGGAAAAATTACTGAAGAAAGGAAGAAAGTGCAAAGGCAGGTTTACAGTTGAACACGAAGAAAACAAAAATAATGAGCACAGATGATTTACATAACTTTAAAGTAGATGATGTTGAAATAGCTCAAGATTTTCCATACTTTGGCTCAGTCATTCATCAGAAGAAATCAGAAGACAAGCACTAGGACATAGCTGGGAGGTCTACTAGGAAGGAACTAGATAATATTCTGAAGCATCAAGATATATAATTGAATACTAAGGGGTTGTCAATGGTGAAAATAATCCTCATAGAATTCAATTTGAATCCTACCTGTCCCAATGGCATTTTGCATCAGATTGCAGTATTCAGAAGGAGGGGGGCCAAATCCACCATAAATGCCACCAGGAAAACCTTTGTGGCTTTTCCTGTATTTTTAAAAAAGCTCTGTAGAGAATGTACATTGTCACTCATTCAGACAATCGGATTCACATTTGCATTTGCGAAAGAGCAGAACTGGAAGCTGATTGTTTGGATGTGGGCAGGGGATGGAGCTTGCTAACAAGGCAAGCACCCGGAACCACCATCTTGGATTTTTGTTTTAGCAATTGTTCACTCAGGTGATAAACAGCCTTTTTCTTTTCTTTGTTAAAATTTATTTAGGCAGAATATCACTTTCACACCTTAGATATGCTTTGTTTTTATAAAAAAAAAATACTGTTCGGTGGTGGGAACTGGCAACAATAAAAATGCAAGTAATTCACTTGTGCCTGCCATCTTGCTTCACAGTCATGCCCTTTGGGACAGCAAAAGTGAGTGAATTTCTTGCATGGAGCCCTGGCGGCGCAGTGGTTAAATGCCAGTAGTGCAAGTCACCATGTTGCAAGTCCGATTCCAGCGGGCTCCAAGGTTCACTCAGCCTTCCATCCTTTTGTAGGTCGGTAAAATGAGTACCCAGCTTGTGGGGGCAATTAGCTAACACACATTGGAAACTGCGTAATGCAGTGTAGATGTGTAAATAGCTATTGCTTAAAACAATTTGTAAGCTGCTCTGATAGCCTTGTGCCTGAAGAGTGGAGTATAAATAAATAAATAAATAAATAAATAAGTGGATAGCTTCTCATGCCTGCAATTTTGCCAGAAAACCATTAAGACAAATAGAAGCTGCTTTGAATTTGTGTTAGTGCACATCAATCCACATCCCCCCCTCTTGTATAGACAGGTCCTAAAGTTAAGATTGTCCATGCCATCATATTGCCTATCTCTGTGTATGGTTGTGAAAGCTGGGCAGTGAAGAAATCTGATAGGAAAACAATCAACTCACTTGAAATGTGGTGGTCTGCTAAAAAGATACATCAATGGGTTCTAGAACAAATCAAGCCTAGAAGCCTAGAAGATGAGTAAACTGAGGCCCTATCTATACAAGGGGGTGGGGAGTAGTGTCCTGCAGAAGTAGCAAGTCGCAGCAGCTGCAACTTGTTTTTTTTAATATAGTTTTATTAATTTTATAATCATACATTATATTATCCAATCAATACTTAGTATAACATATAAAATTACTATAAACATCGCAATTTTTCTATTAACTAATTTCAAAAGTTAACATAGATTCTTTACTATAATTCTGCAACTTGTTTTAATGGTGTTTTTTCTCTCCAGCAGCCCCCATAAGCTTCACATTCAAGATGACAGCTGTGAAAAAAGAGCCCTTCTCCCTTCCCTGATGTCCGCGGTTGTGGCGGCAATGGCGGCATAGGAGGGAACCAGGAAAGGGAGAAGAGGATGAGAGAGCCCTCCTCCCTTCCCTGGTTCCTGTGATGGCAGCAATCCCCAATCGCTCACCAAAGGTGAAAAAAATGGCAGCTGCAGGCACTTGCCCTGTCAGCAACCCCCCCCCCCGGCTTGTCCAGACAATCAGGGCTGTGCTTCCTGTACTCTTGGATAGCGATTCCTATCAAATAGCTGTCCTAACAAGGGGGAATGCGCACTCTCTTGGTTTTTCAAAAACTCTGGGAAAAGTTGTGAACGCCTTTACCTCAGAGTTTTTGCTGTTTTGGGCCCTTCTCCTTTCGAATATGGCATAACAATGTGGATTCCCATTAAGACAGGTTGGTTTCTCCTTTAATTCAATGAGGAGTATTTTAACCATTTAGATGACCCCTGAAACTGTTGTGCTTTGGCGTATCATGAGAAGACATGCCTTACTAGACAAGACAGTAACACTTGGTAAGGTAGAAGGCAGTAGGAAAAGAGGAAGACTGCATTCCAGATGGCTCAACTCAATCAGGAAGCCCCTGGGTCTGTAAGACTTGAGCAGGGCTGTTGATGATAGGGTAACTTGGAGGTCTTGCATTCATGGGCTTGCCATAATAATAATAATAATAATAATAATATAATAAAATTTATTTATATCCCGCCCCTCTGCGAGCAATCGGGGTGGCTTACAACAATAAAATAGTACACAGTATAAAACAACTCAAAATCCCTTCCCCCCCTTAAAACATTATTAAATTAATACAAATTAAAATCAATATATAATACAATTTATTGAAAACCCTTTCGAGCAAGCAGCATCAGTTTGGAGGTCCAGAAGCAACCTCCAGAGGGGTTTCCTGAGGCCGGGGTTAGCTATTCCAGTAAAGCCTGCCTGAAGAGAACCGTCTTGACAGCCTTTTTAAAGCTGTTTAATGATGTCAATAGGCGGATCTCATCCGGCAAACCGTTCCACAATTTGGGGGCAAGAGCCAAGAAAGCCCTCTGGGAGGTGGTCGCCAGCCTAGGTCTTTGTGGCTGCAACAAATTCCTCCCAGAGGACCGGAGAGCGTGGGGAGGATTATAAGGGAGAAGGCGGTCCCTGAGATAGCTTGGGCCCAAGCCATTTAGGGCTTTAAAGGTGATAAACAACACCTTGTACTGGGCCCAGAAGCTGATAGGCAGCCAGTGGAGGGACCTCAGAACCGGAGTAATGTGGTCCCTCCTAGATGTCCCAGAAACTAGCCTGGCTGCCATATTTTGTACCAGCTGTAATTTCCGAACTAAGCACAAGCGTAGCCCCATGTAGAGTGCATTACAGAAATCAAGACGTGAGGTTACCAGCGTGTGCACAACGGTCTCAAGATCCCTTACTTCCAGAAAAGGGCGCAGCTGGCGTATCAGCCGAAGCTGATAGCAAGTGCTCCTGACTGTCGCATTTACCTGATTTGTCATCAGGAGTGATGAGTCAAGGAGCACCCCTAGACTGCGAACACAGTCACTGGAGGAGAGTGTGACCCCATCCAGGACTGGAGATTGCAACCCGATTCTTGGTTTCAGGGCCGCTACCGTGAGCACCTCCGTCTTGTCTGGATTCAGTCTCAATCTGTTTTTCCTCATCCAGCCCATTACTGCCCGAAGACATTCATTGAGAGAAGAGATGCCGTCAGAATTCGAGACCGACGAACGAGATACGGAGAAATAGATCTGAGTGTCATCAGCGTACTGATAACACCCAGCTCCATAACTCCGGATAATCTTACCCAGCGGCTTCATATAGATGTTAAATAACATCGGGGACAGAATAGCACCCTGTGGTACTCCACAGGTAAGCTCCCTTTTACTGGAGCTACTGTCCCCAAGCAGCACTCTCTGGGTCCTGCCAGGACACTGTTGACATTGTAACTGACAAACTTGATGACAGTTAACAACAATAAACGTGTTATTGTTAAAGCTGTTGGCCAAGATCCTGCATCAGACACATAGGGCTCGTCTATAGGAGCCCCCCCCCAACATAGTTCCCTGTAGTAATAGCAAGTCGCAGCAGCTGTGACTTGTCTTAATGGTGTCTTTGCCCGCAGAAGCCCCCATAAGCTTTGCATCCAAGATGGCGACCATGAGTGGTTTACTCACATTAGTACTTAACTGCTGCCGAACTGTTTTTTGTTTTAATTATGTTTAAGGTGCGCTACAGCCATAGATCACTTTTTTCAATTTAACAGGAAAGTAAAGCATCCTATTTTATCTCCTTAGCGATCGATCGCTCACTAAGGCCAAAAAAAAAAAAAGCAGCTATGGGTGCTTGCCCTGTTAGCAAGCCCTACTCCCCATACTTGTCCAGCCAATTAGATTAATGCTTTCTGTACTACTGGACAGCGATTCACATCGAATTGCTGTTCTAACAAGGGGGGATATGCATTCCCTATGCTGTTTTTGAAAAACTCCAGGGAAAGCTTCAAAGACTTTTCCTTTGGAGTTTCAGCAATTTTTGGCCCCCTTACTTCCGAATACAGTGTAACAGTGCTGGATCCCATTAAACCATGTCGTCTTCTCCTCGAATTCCACAAGGAGTATTTTTACCATTTAGATGACCCCATAGTCACAATGTCATGGCTATGCTGTCTTCCAGTCTGACCCCTGAAATCCACTTTAAAATCTAGACAGGCAGCCTGAGGGCTGAGGGACAGAGTTCTGTGGTGCTAGTGAAGGATGAGGTGTCCATTCCCCTCCCACCAGTGAGTGACACTCCTACTAGGAGCAGAAACAGGGACCTGTATGGAGTCCTGTTGAAATTCCTTAGCACACCACAGCTTGCTGGTGGAAGTGGGATGGATGCATCATCTTTCAGTGTCTCACTCATTAACATCTCAAATCTCTGTTCCTTGGTGTGGCTGGATGGATTTTATAGTGTTTTGAGGAAATTTATGCTTGTGGCAGTGCTACCATGATAGTAAACATGACTAGGAAACAGTTACAAAGTCATAAGACTAACTGTTGACAGACATTGTAACTGACAAACAGTTCCCAACCTAACATTTCTAAGTTTTACTTCTACAGTGGCATGCACAGGATTGCAACCTTAAAAGCTAGACACAGCCCCCAACATTTGCCAAGGAAATCTTAGTGATCATTGCTCTTTGTAATGGAGAGTATAAAAGATATGTGCTCATGATTACGTAGCTAAACTACTTCCTCGTTAATCCTGAATGTGTGCTTTACCTTATGTATCAGAATAATAAAAACCCTGTTGTTAAACAGTGTACAGTGAGATAGCAGGTAAGTGTTCAAGCCATGTAAGCAATTTGGCTTAATGGCAGAACTGTTTGTATAAACGGTGGAACTTTTGTCTGACCATTTAAATATGACTATTTATAGAACAATTTGTATTGACACCGTTCACACTTACACACACATTAAAAGTGACTTACACTTGACAAAGGATTCTATGGAAGGCAAAAATAATAAGGGTGTTTGTTGTTTTTTCTCTCTCTCAACTTCTAAAGGGTTCTGAATGGGTAGATAAAAGTTACTTTGGCTTCTTCCTTGCTGCTAAATTGTCATTTACTTCTAATCATTCGGGAACATTTAGCTTTTTAAAATACCTAGCATAGTATGCTTGATTGTACCATTGCCCTGTCTCTTGAAAAAGGAATGAAAAGAAGGTCATATCTCTACAAATTAGTATAGTGGAAATATTTCAAAATGTTACATATTGCATATATCTAAAGCATGGGTGACAACTGCGAGTAGTTCAGGGGGTGTTGGCCCTCTAGGATCTTGGAATGTTGCAGCCCATATGTGTGTGTGTGTGTGCGTGCGCGCGCGCGGGTGCACGCCCCCAACCATTTGGGGGTACAATGAGGCAGTTTTTGCTATTCTCCCCGCACTGCCATTTTAGGCCCAGGAGAGGTCTTTAAACCTGGCAGTAAATCAGTTCTAGCATTTTTAGTAAAATTGAATTTCCCCCAGTATTTCCCAGGAATCATTTTTTAGACTATCCATCATAAAGGACTAAAGGAACACATTCTTTTTCTTTTTCTTTATAAGCCTTTCCATGTTCTTTCTGTCTAACACATGCAAGAACCAAACGTGAGTTTGCCATTTGTGTGGTCAGCAAAATATGAGCCCTGGTGGTGCAGTGGTTAAATGACGTACACAAGCCACAACGTTGTGAGTTCGATCCTGCAGGGCTTCAAGGTTGACTGAGCGTTCCATTCTTCCTTAGGTTGGTAAAATGAGCACCCAGCTTCTGGAGTTAGCGAACACATTGTAAACCGTTTAGGGAGTGCTTTGCATTGATAAGTGGTATGGAAATAGAAATGTTATTGCTATTGCTAATATGTTTGTTTTTGTACAAAATGCCAGGAGAAATGTATAACAGGGAGTTGAGGGGTCAAAACCGAATGCAAGTATTGGCACTGCCTGAACTGCATAATTATTTCTCCTCCTGGTTGTCTATGTGGCATTCTTGCTGCAGCATTAATAATAGGACAATGAGCTTCCTGGAACCATCACAACCTACACTACTACATCCCAAAGGAAGGACTCTAGAGCAAGGCATTTTGAGTGAAGGATTTTATAGAGATATAGATCTTCACATCAGTGTCACACACAGGAACAAATAATTTTTAAAAGTTTTCACTGCACTGGGCAAGATGTCATTTGCACAAAAATATATTGGCCTTACACAGAATAATAGTTTTGTCTGAAACCACTATATTTAGTGCAAAAATATTTTCTGCACAGAAACATTTTTTACACAAAATGAACTTTAACAAAGAATCCTGAAACATTTTTTTAAAAATCTCATGAGAGTTGTCATGGACAGTTGTCCATTTTTTTCCTGACAAGAGGGTCTTGTTGAGTATTCTTTATATTAACTTGTCTTGTGGCACCTTATAGAGTCTAGACTATCAACAGCGATGAACACTTGTGCCATAATAAATTTGTTAGTCAACAAAGGTGCTACAAGATTCTTGCTCGCTTTTGTTGCCACAAAGCCAGGCAATTTACTTAAATTGAAGAAAATTTAAATTTATTTTCCAATAGTACTTGGCAGAGGGCACCCCACTGTTAAATTCAGGGGTGAGCCTCCTCACCTCACACCACAGATTATCCTTACTATTTGCCATCATTGCAGCAGAGCAGTAGCAATGCAGTTCTCTGAATCAATTTTCTTTACAATGTCTTATACTGAGCAAAGGTCACTTCCTCAGAGTAAGCAGCAAGGCATGGATAGGCACTCCAGAGAGTGCTGTCTCATGCCATTGAAAACTTACGTGCAGCTGCAAATGCCACAGCATAAGTAGTGGCAGCTCACAGTGCCCAGTGGATAGGTAAAAGCAGCTAGAAGCCCACTGGCCAGCCATGCAGCCAAGGATGCCCTTGTCATGGGCCTCACTCTGCTTCATGAAACAGCTAGGCCACTGAGCTATATACTTCTTCCAAGCTATAGTGGAGTGAACCCAGATGGGAAACAGAAAAAAATTATTCATACTGCTGAAGGATCGGAGCCCAGACTTTCCATCAGGTTCAGCCAGGCTTTCCTAGACCCTGGTCTGTATTTTAAATATTATTTTCTAGTGATTATTCCACTATTGCATATAAACTCAACTTGCATTTTTACATTAGACATAGACATTTTCCACTTTCATTGAAGCTATGCTTTTCTAATCCCCAGTTTAAATAATGTCTTCACATTAAACAGATAGGGAAAAGTTCCTGGCAAGAAGCAAAATATGTCTATGAAAGGAAGTGAAGGAAGATAATTCCCCCACCCCCACCAGAGAGGAGCACATAAACACAAAATAAACTGCAATACATCTGGCAGGGATGAATAAGATTAGCTTTCAGTAGCTGCTCCACATTTCTGAACTTTCTTTCCCTGGAAATGCAAGAACATCTAAGACTATGGGCATTTTATAACAGAGGTGGGGAACCTTAGGCCCTCTAGATGTTTTGAACTCCCACACTTCTTTACCATTGGTTTTGTGGATCATAGGCCAAAACATATGGTGGGCCAAGTGCTTCCCACCCTTCATTTAGGAAGAAGTAATCTATATACCGTGGACAGATGTGATTAAATGACACAGAAAGACAGAATACATCTTATAAATAAAAGATGTGTCTATACTACACAGTTGTATTAGCTTGCTGCCAATGTATATGTCATGACTCCATCCTAAGGCATCTTGGGATTTGTAGCTCAGTGGGATCTTTAGAATTGTCTGCCATAAAGTTCTAATGCATTCCTCTGGCGTTCCAAAAGTAGAATGAGAAGAGGGGCTGAGGACCAAATAACAGTACCTTGGAAACTATAGTTCAGTTTATCTAGCAGCAATTTTCTAAAATTCAAATTTCATGATGCCTTAGGACTGGGTCATGACACTTAAAGAGGTACCAACCTGATACAATTGGGTGGTGCAAATACACTTATAATCTGGTTGAAATGTGAGTTAATCAGTGTCATGGCAAATTCAATGCATCAGTATGGTTGTATGAAATCTCATTGTACAGAGTAAGTAAGGATAATTGTCACTGATTACCAAAACAGTAGCGCAAAATATATTTTCTTATTTTAAGCATTGCTATTCCTATAGCATAACCCAGATTCTCCATGAGATACATCAGTTCTGATATTCTAGCCATTACTCTTGTTCAAACATACAGTATATTAGTTATATAAATGGAAGGAGAAGATACTATGTACATTCTGCATGGGAGACCAGCATTGTGCTCTGTAGACATTTGCACAAAGCTGAATATACATTACAGAAGTCAGCTGACTGCACCAACTCCACTGCACATTGTTTAAGGGGTTCAGTCCAGTGGACATACATTCTGTTCATTGAAATGAATGTCACCTGCAAAATAAAGTGGTGCTTTCCATAGCTTCCATTCATTTCTCTGGGAGTTATGGAGAAAAGCATCCTACCAGATTGGGCTTAAGCAGTTGTATTTAACTTTACTGTCACTTTAAGAGTTATATATTAGAGGGAATGGACCATGGTCTTAGATGTCTCTACATTGGTCTTAGATGTCTCTGCACAGAGCATGAGAAATAAACAAGAAGAACTCGAACTCTTAACATAGCAAAGCAAATATGATATAATAGGCATCACTGCAACCTGGTGAGATGTGTCTCATGATTGGAATATAATAACAGAGAGATATAACCTATTTCACAGAAATGGATCAAACAGGAAAGGAGGAGGAATAGCATTGTATGTCAAGGATGTTTACACCTGTGAACAGATAGAATCATAGAATTGTAGAGTTGGAAGAGACCACGAGGGCCATCCAGTCCAACCCCCTGCCACGCAGGAAATCACGATCAAAGCATCCCTGACAGATGGCCATCCAGCCTCTGTTTAAAGACCTCCAAGGAAGGAGACCCCACCACGCTCCGAGGGAGTGTGTTCCACTGCTGAACAGCTCTCACTGTCAAAAAGTTCATCCTAATGTTGAGGTGGAATCTCTGTTCCTGGAGCTTGCATCCATTGCTCTGTGTTCCAGTCTCTGGAGCAGCAGAAAACAAGCCTGCTCCATCCTCAATGTGACACCCCTTCAAATACTTGACTTATTGACTTAAAATGCATGACTTAAATCCTGGAAACCAGGTTGAGAGCATCTGAGTAAAAATTAATGGGGAGAGAAACAACAAAGATGTCATTGTGGGGGTCTATTACAGACTCCCCAGCCAGCCAGAGGATGTGGATGATGCCTTCTTAGAACTGATGATCACACATTCAGAAAGGAGAGATGTAGTAGTAATGGGGGATTTCAACTATCCTTATACTTGTTGGAGATCAAACCATGTGAAGACTATATGGTCTAGCAAATTCCTCACTTGCCTTGCAGACAATTTCAATGTCCAGAAGGTCGAAGAGGCAACGTGGGAATCAACTATTTTAGATCTGATCCTAACCAACACTGATGACCTGGTTAGCGGGGTGGAAGTGGCAGGATCCTTTGGTGGGAGTGACCATGTTCTCCTGAGTTTGAGATAGAGCAGAAAGGGGAAGCCAAGCGTAGTCTGACACACATTCTAGACTTTAAGAAAGCTGATTTCAGTAAACTTAGAGAAATACTGGGTGTGATCCCATGATCAAGAATACTAAAAGAGAAGGGAGTTCACAATGGATAGAAGTTTCTTAAAAGTAAGATATTGTAGGCACAACTTCAAACAGTTCCAATGAGGAGGAAAAATAGGAGGTATCTAAAGAAAACAGGATGGATGTCTAAAGAACTTTCAACTGAGCTAAGATTTAAAAGGGGCATTTACAAAAAATGGAAAAGGGGAGAAATTTCCAAAGAGAAATTCAAATGCATATCCAGCACATGTAGGGAGAAAGTCAGAAAAGCTAAAGCACAGAATGAGAGGTTCGAAACAATAAAAAGGGCTTTTTTGGTTATGTCCATAGCAAAAGGAAGAACAAGGGGCTCATTTACACGGCTGGTTTTATTACGATTAATTGTGCTTTAGCGCTTTCCCGCATCAGTGGTGGGTAGTTTACACGGTGTATGTTTACACAGCTATATTTTGTGGCTCTTTGATTTTTTCCACTTTGAGATTCACACAGCCAAATGTGGTGGGGGCATGGCCAAGCATTGGAGAGGAGACAAAGGAATGCCATAGGAATGTCTGCCCTGGCCCCAACTCCGTGTGCTTAACAGCTGAAGGATGAAGAATGTCACCCTTTGCTTCTTCCCCCCTATCTGCCTGCCCACAAATCAAACTCCAAACGGAAGGTTTTTTCTCCTTGCTTAACAGCATTTTCTTGCCAAATAAACTCTCTCTCTCTCTCTCTCTCTCTCTCTCTCTCTCCCCCTCCCTCCCTCCCTCCCTCCCCCAATCACAGTGCAGCTCTGCTGCAGCCCTTAGTGAAATGGTTTTTCTCTTTCTCCCTCCCCCAAGCACAGGATCACAGCTGATGAGACGGAGCTTTACAGACTTGCAAAATAGCAGAGAGGAGGAGAAGGAATTCTTTTATGTGGGGAACAGATGTTCCCTGACTGAAAATTGTTGGGAATCCTTTTTGTTTGCAAACTGGCTTGCAAAATAGCAGAGAGGATTTTTCAAAGTTTCCTAATCGCTACTGAATCTCCCTCCCTCCCCCTCTTTTAAGCCCACCCCTTCATCATAAAAACCAATCACAGTGCAGCTCTGCTGCAGCCCTTAGTGGAATGGTTGTATACACTACCAATAAAGCGCTACTTTGCAAATATACCGGCAAAAGTAGCGACATCCCTTGCCACGCTATATTTGGGTGTTTTACCTTCCCCCCTTCTGAATGAGGCGATGCTGTGGTGCGATCCATGGGAACAATGAGCTATCTTTGCAGTATATTTAGAGGTAGATTTGCCCGTGTAAACGAACCCAAGGAAATGGTAGGGCCACTGCATGGAGAAGATGAAGAAATGCTAAGAGGGGACAGAGAAAAGGCAAAACTACTCAACACCTTCCTTGCATCGGTCTTCTCCAGAAGGAATACAGTGTCCAATGTAGGGAAAATGGAGCAGATGATACAGGAATACCTAACTACTCTAAATGAACTAAAGTGTTCAGGTGAACTACTGTACATCCAAGGCATCCAATGATATTAAAAGAACTAGCAAAAGTAATCTCAGAACCACTGGCAATAATCTTTGAGAATTCCTGGAGAACAGAAGTCTCAGAAGACTGGAAGAGGGCAAATGTTATCCCCATCTTCAAAAAGGGAAAAAAGAAGGCCCAAGCAGTTATTGGCCAACCAACCTGACATCAATACCAGGAAAGATTCTAGAGGAGATCATTAAACAGAGCGTATGTAAGCACTTAGAAAGGGATACCATGATCACTAAAAGTCAACATGGGTTTCTCAAAAACAAATCATGCCAGACTTAATCTGTTCTCCTTTTTTTGATAGAGTTACAAGCTTTGTAGATGAAGGAAATGATGTGGATGTAGTGTATCTTGATTTCAGTAAGGCCTTTGACAAGGCCCCCCATGATATTCTTGCAATTAAGCTAGTAAAATTTGGGCTAGACAATGTGGCTGCTAGCTGGATTGGTAATTGGTTGACTGACCAAACTCAAAGGATGCTCACCAATGGCTCCTCTTCATCCTAGAGAGACGTGACTAGGGGGTACTACAGGGTTTTGACCTGGGCCCAATTCTATTCAACATATTTATCAAAGACTTGGAAGATGGAATAGAGAGCACACTTACCAAATTTGGAGATGATACCAAATTAGAAGGGGTGGTGAATACCCCAGACGGCAGGATCAGAATTCAAAATGACCAGATTGGAGAGCTAGGCTAAAACGAACAAAGTGAAATGTAAGGTGATACACTTAAGCAGAAAAAATGAAATGTAGAGATATAGAGTGGGGGACATCTGACTTGACAACAGTACATGTGAAAATGATCTAGAAGTCTTAGTATACCAACAAGCTGAACATGAGGGAACAGTGTGATGTGGCAGCTAAAAAGCCAATGTGATTCTGGGCTTCATCAATAGTATAGTCTCTAGATTGGGGGATGTAATAGTACCACTTTATTCTGATTTGGTCAGACCTCATCTGAAATACTGTGTCCAGTTCTGGGTGCCAGAAGGATAGTGATAAGATGGAACATATCCAGAGGAGGGTGACCAAAATGGTGAAAAGTCTGGAAGCCATGTCCTATGAGGAGCTGGGCATGTTTAGCCTGGAAAAGAGAAGGTTAAGTGGTGACATGATAGCCATGTTTAAATACTTGAAAAGATGTCATATTGAAGAGGGAACCAGCTTGTTTTCTGCTGCTCTGGAGACTAGGACGCAGAGCAATGAACTCAAGCTGCAGAAAGAGAGTTCACCTAAGTATTAGGAAGAACTTCCTTGATGGTAAGAGCTGTTCATCAGTGGAATGCACTGCCTCAGAAAGTGGTGGAGTCTCTTTTGAAGCTTTTTAAACAGAGGCTGGATGGCTTTGATTATGTTGGGAGTTTGTTGTCTGTTGTCTTGAAATGTTTTGGTCTGCTAGCAGTTGTCCATCTCTATGGATGTGCTATATACAGATTAGAATTGTGCTGAAATTCAAAACATTGTGATGATTCTGGCCACCTTTCAGCTACCTCTGATGCTGCTTCTGTCAGTGTGTGAAGAAAATCCTTTATTTCAGCACGCATCTCATTTCTTCCAGTGCTGTGCTTACAGAGTTTCCCTTTGCAGCAAGAGGAATGACAGGGCTGTTGAAAACCAGAACTGGCTGCCAGATTTGTTCAAAGATAAAAGAAAACACAATCTCCTCTTGGCAAATCAACAAACTGTCTTGTGTTTGTTTTGGATCATGTGCTGATTTGGCTTGGATAGAAATCTAAGAAATATCACTAACATTGTAAATAAAGTAAGTCTTTAAGTATAGGTTTTCTCAACCGGGATCTGTTTCGCACATTACATGTTTTCAGAGCTTAGAAAAGTTACTTTTATCACCTGCAACTAGCTAAAAGTGACCTTGGTGGCTGCAGGATTCTGCGAGTTGATTTAAAAAAAAAAGGGGGGGGTTCCAAGATCTGCATGTTTCTTTGTATACATGCATAGATATGGGGCTGATTCACACATCTGCATTCCTATCAGAACACATAGTCTCAAGTTTTATGACATAAATCTCACCCATAGATTGAGGGAATTGGGCATGTTCAGTCTGATGAAGAGAAAACTGAGGGATGACATGGTTGCACTCTTTAAATGTCTGAATGGCTGTTACAAAGAGGAGAGTGCAGGTTTGTTTTCTGCTGCCCCAGAGGATAGAATTAGGACTAATAGTTTTAAGTTACAAAAGGGTAGATTTCGATTGAACATTAGAAGGAACATCTTGATGGTGAGAGTGGTTTAACAAAGCAGCCAATTACTTAGATTGGTGGTGGAGTTTCTTTCTCAGGATGCTTTAAAAAAAAAAGGCTAAACAGCTGCTACCTGCTGAGGATGCTCTAGTTGGAGGTCCTGCACTGAGTGGGGGTTTGGACATAATGGCTTATGTGGTCCCTTCCAGCTCTGTGTCTTTGTTTGAACTCAGGTCACCTGGGGTAGGCTTGACCTGAGCGTCACTGCCATCAATATGGTAGGACATGGCTGGGCATTCTCTATGACAGTACCTTCTTTGTATGCTTGCAAGGCCACGGCAGATGAATCTCTGGTTTAAAGGGTGAGGCCAGTTCTGTGCACGCTGCACTCCACCAGAAAAATCCATTGCACAGGCTCGAAGGGCAAATCCAGTTCCAAAAAAGCCCTTTAGCGACAGGCGAGGGACGAAACCGGCAGGTGTAAAGATGCACTGGAAGCCGCAGCCCCAACCCTGCATGCAGGCGGTTCAGGACATTGGTCGCTCGAGGCTGACCCGGGAGATGACAGTCTTGTTCGGCAGCATCCTGAATGACCAAGCAGCCTTATTTAAGGAGAGCACTGCTTGCTCCATATGGAGAGGGGCCTAGAAAAGGTGGCCTAACGAAAGCTCATCCCCAACTACCTGGTTGGCTAGCCGCGGCCAACGGGAATCTTCTGATGCGGTCAAACCAAGGCAAAAAAAGAAAGGCACACACCGGCCTCCAAAGGTGTAAATAAACTGACACTTGCATGCTGGAACATCGGAACCATGCAAGACTCTGAAGATAGTGGACGGCCTGAGCGTCGTTCTGCCCTAATAGCCCATGAACTATCACGGCTTAATATTGACATCGCTGCTCTTAGTGAAGTTCGCTTCCATGAGGAAGGCAGCCTTAAAGAACATGGTGCCGGCTACACACTTTACTGGTCTGGCAAACCCAAAACCGAAAAACATATTTCAGGAGTAGGCTTTATGATTAAAAACTCCATTACCTCCAAACTCGAAACCTTGCCAACAGGACATTCTGATCGCATTATTTCTTTACGCCTCCCACATGTTGTTCTCTTTAGTATATATGCCCCAACTACGCAAGCCGACCCTGTAGAGAAAGACAAATTCTACACAGACCTACGCCAACTCATACAAAAAGTCCCTGTAGAAGATAAAATTATTATCCTTGGTGACTTCAATGCCAGAGTAGGAAAGAACTCCGAAGCCTGGAAAGGTGTCTTAGGCAAACATGGTGTTGGAAATTGCAATGATAATGGACGCCTCCTGCTAGAGTTCTGTGCAGAACAACAGCTGACTATTACAAACACAATCTTTCAGCAGAAAGATAGCTTGAAGACAAGCTGGATGCATCCCCGATCCAAACATTGGCACCTCATTGACTATGTTCTAGTCCGTCAGAGAGATATTCATGATGTCCGTCATACCCGAGTGATGCCCAGTGCAGAATGCGAAATAGATCACCGCCGCGTCAGATGTAAACTAAATCTTCATCTCAAGTTCAAACCTAAGAGGGGTGGCATCTTAAAGAAGAGACTCCAAGTCAACAATCTTCAACAAGCTACGATGAGAGACAACTTCCAGGCAAATCTACAAATGAAACTTGAAGACCATCCTACAGATCCTTCTCCTACAGTGCTTTGGCAACATATCAAAAACAGTATCCTCCAGTCTGCAGAAGAATCCATCGGGTTCTCCCACAAGAAAAATCAAGACTGGTTTGATGAAAACAACCAAGAGATCCAGGAGCTGTTGGCAAAGAAGAGAGCTGCTCACCAGGCATACCTCGCCCAGCCAACCTGCCATGTAAGAAAAGCAGCTTTCCACCTCACATGTAGTAAACTACAACAAAAACTCCGAGACATGCAGAACAACAAGTGGTGGATCAATACAGCAGAAAAGACACAACGCTGTGCAGATCTGGGTGATCATAGAGGATTTTATGAAGCTCTTAAAGCAGTGTTTGGACTTACTTATCAGGTCCAAAGCTCCTTATATAGTACAGATGGTCAAACATTAATTACTGATAAAGCCTGCATCCTGAATCGTTGGGCTGAACATTTTCAAAGTCTCTTTAGCACCAACCGAGTAGTCCAAGGCTCAGCTATCCAACATATGATACAAAAACCAATGAAAAATGAATTGGACATAGCTCCCACTTTGGAAGAGACCCTTAAGGCCATACAGCAGATGAAAAACGGCAAGGCAGCTGGGATTGATGGAATCCCACCTGAAGTTTGGAAACACGGAGGTCATGCACTCCACGAAAAATTCCACGAATTCCTTGTGAATTGCTGGGGAAAGGGGGAACTGCCATCAGGCCTCCGAGATGCAGTCATCATCACCCTATACAAGAAAAAAGGAGCAAAATCCGACTGCTCAAACTATCGAGGCATAACACTGCTCTCTATTGCTGGAAAAATCCTTGCAAGGATACTCCTGAACAGATTAGTTCCTGCTATTGCAGAAGAACTTCTCCCTGAAATCCAATGTGGCGTCAGAGCCAATAGGAGTACTACAGACATGGTATTTGCCCTTAGGCAACTGCAAGAAATATGTAGGGAGCAGAACAAGGGGCTCTATGTAACATTTGTCGACCTCACCAAAGCCTTCGACACTGTAAGTAGAAAAGGTCTGTGGCAGATCCTGGAAAGACTAGGATGTCCCCCCAAATTCCTTAAAATGATTATCTTGCTACACGAGGGCCAGCGTGGACAAGTCAGATATGGCGATGCTCTTTCAGAGCCCTTTCTAATAACTAATGGAGTGAAGCAAGGTTGTGTTCTTGCACCAACTTCATTTACAATCTTCTTTAGCACGATGCTCCAAAGGGCTATGGCAGAGCTTGAAGAAGACGACGGCATCTATATACGTTACCGTACTGATGGTAGCTTGTTTAACTTAAGCCGTCTGAGGGCTCACACTAAGACTTTAAACTATCTAGTCCGTGAGCTGCTCTTTGCTGCCCTTGTTGCCCTTGTTGCCCACACAGAAGCAGCTCTGCAGCGCCTAACGTCCTGCTTTGCAACAACTGCAGAGCTGTTTGGGCTAGAAGTCAACCTGAACAAAACAGAAGTTCTTTACCAGCCTGCACTACAGGACGAACACCACCATCCCCACATTGCCGTCGGCAAATCTGTGCTCAAGTCCGTTCAGCAGTTCACCTACCTGGGAAGCATCATCTCTTCAGATGCCAAGATTGATAAAGAGATCGATCACAGATTAGCAAAGGCATATAGTGCATTTGGAAGACTTCACAAAAGAGTCTGGAGCAATAAACACCTGAGGCGAAACACAAAAATCAGTGTGTATAGAGCCATTGTACTGTCTATCCTCCTTTATGGATCTGAAACATGGGTCACCTATCGCCACCACCTACGACTCCTCGAGCGCTTTCATCAGCGCGGTCTGCGCACAATCCTAAATATACACTGGACTGACTATGTGACAAATGTTGCTGTCCTTGAGCAAGCAGGGATCACCAGCATTGAGGCCATGATATTGAGAATACAGCTGCGCTGGGCAGGGCACGTTTCTAGGGTGGAGAACCATCGCCTCCCAAAAATACTACTCTACGGTGAACTCGCCATGGGTCAGCGTAAGAGGGGCGCTCCAAAAAAGCGATACAAAGACTCCCTGAAACAACATCTCAGGCTTGGCCAAATTGATCACCAACAGTGGTCCGCCCTGGCCTCACATCGGGAGGCATGGAGACGCACTATCCACAATGCTGCAGCCTTATTTGAGAACTCACGCCGAACAAGTCTTGAAGAGAAACGACAACGCAGAAAGAATCACAACCCAAAAACATCACCCAAGGAGACCTTCTGCTGTGCTTTTTGCAACCGGACTTGTTTATCTCGGATTGGCCTTTTTAGTCATCAGCGCGCTTGCAGAAAGCGTGGGATGAGTCCTTCCTGAATCTTTGTTTGCGAAGAAAAGCCAGAGAGAGAGAGAGAGAGAGAGAGAGACCTTCTTTGTAGAATCCTGGTTGATCGAAGCTATCAATACAACCTTAAACTTTTTTTGAGGGCAGGCTTTGAAGATGAAAATGTCTGTATTCATTTTGGCACATCTGAATCACATTTCTGGGAGAAAGGCAGCATAGAAATAAAATAAATAATAATAAATATGAAGTGCCATATATATTTTTGTTGGTATTTGTTTGTTTGTTAGTTTAAGTCATAGGAATTTTTTAGAAAATAATTGTGAGGAAGTTTGCTGACCAGTGTCCTACTGGTTGTTTCAAAGACTTTTATTGTTTGTCATTTATTAAAAAGTAAATATATTCAACAGATACTTTAGGCACCTAAACTTTAGTGCTGGTGTTATGTTAACAGTTCTGTTTTATGTAGTTTGTAGTTTTCATTGCCATTGTTTTGCATGAAATGCTGTTGTGTTTGCTTGAGGCAGCAGTTGGGTTTCCCCCACCCCACCGATGGATAATTTACATGAAGTTGTCATGTTAGGTATTCCTAGGAAAATGATACCATGACAACTGCCACAACAGGTGGTATTTTTCCTGTCTCTAAGATACAGAGCAAACAATCACTGATGCCCTACCCCTTTGTGATTTGTAAAATATTTGGGGGCTCCACTCAAATGTTATGAAGTAAAACAGGTTTTCAAAGAAGAAATTTGATGCCAATAATTAGGTTATGGTCATTGAGAGAGGTACAAAATATAGTCAAGAAGACTATGGATATCATGGACTTTATTTAAAGACCACTACAGTTAATGCTAAAACTTGAATTAACATTTATTGTATTTTAATCCCAGCCTCCAGTTTACATGCTGTTTGTGAATCAAAATTTAATAAATATTTTCAGTGCAACATTTTCCCTAGTTCCCACTTGTATTTGTATTTGCTTCTTGTGAATTTTCTGCAGTTGAGTCTTCTGTAAGGGTCATAATGTCTCATTAGTTAAACAACTGTTAAGTGATTACTAGCAAGGCCTATGAATTGGCTCTCTGATACAGATTGCTTTGCATGAACTTAGACCAAGCCTGGTCAGAATTTAGGAAGTTATGCATTTCAGGGTCTGCTGAAAGTGAGGTTCCAGACCCTAGCTAGATGTGATCAAACCTGGAGAGGCAGTCCAAAGGAGAGCATGATCTAAAAGAATGGTCACTGGGCAATGTGAAGATAACCACAGTGGAGAAAATCAAAGGCAGGAAAGGCCTCAGGAACATGGCAGGTTCACCTGACAGTTTTGCTAGACAGATTTTAAGATCTGTGATGTTCCAGTAGTGGACACATCAGCCTTATTTAGTCTGGACTTTTGGAGCCACATACTAACTTACCTCTCAAGGCTTCCTGCTTCTGAACAGTCCCTGATTTTTGAGGAGTCTGCTTTCTCTGGGTCCTAAGGTCACATCGTAGGCATTTGGAATGACAAGGGAGGGACTGATATGTCAAGTGTATTGGCTAGGTTCAGAGTGCAAGAGGTTAAGCTTTCTGTTTCATAGAGTACTGCAGGTCACAATTACATAGTTAACCCTAGTTAAGGTACTTCTGAGAGTGTGGAATCACGCAGCCCTCCATTTGCTGTTTGACTATAATTCCCAGCATTCCTCATCATTGACTTTGCTGTTAATGGCAGCTAAGAGTTAGTCCAACAACATCTGAAAGCCTTCAGGATTCCCATCCCTGCTGAAGAAGTACTGGGTATTCTGCTGTTCATCTGCAATTCCTGATTCCCTTGTGGATGGATTGTTTGGATGATATCATTATTTTGGACATATATGCAACATATTTTAAATTTCTGCATTTTCTGGTCTGTTCATTTTCTGTAGTCATGATGGTTATACAGTGGTAACTGAGATGATAGAATTGATTATTGGGTATCTGAATTTTCAATGTGATACAAATAGTGGAAGCACTGAGGGTCAGGAAGAGGCTGCATAAATCATACCTAAAATATTTTTTTTCCTGCTGTGATTAGTGATATTTGCCAGACATGCTTACTAAGCTAGAAAGATTTTACTACTTACGCTTTTCTCAGTACAGATCTTTATTGGTTGCTATTATAAGCCTGTGAGCACATTTTAATAAGGCTAGTTTTCTATTAAATTGTGTTTGACCAAATATAGTTTTGGGTCTATCCAACAACAAAACCTATATTAAATGGCAATATTTTGTCATTTCCCTTGTAAAATATGAATTCTTGTGTGGTCAAATTAAAAAATCTGTGTGTGTGCACGCACACATACACACAAATATACAGAATATACACTGAGCTCTTTGAGGGTAAAATGTGAATATTTAGTTGAATATTTTTCTGTAGATTATGAGAGGAAATTGGACCCCAAATGAAACCAAATATTTTTTCCCCAGTGGATAATTAATATCTGTTTTTTGATCTCACACTATCAAGCCTGGCTTAATTTTCTGTGTCCAAAGCCTTTACTATCTGTAGGGTTCTTTGTGAGTGTATATATTTGAAAAGCAATATATAAGTCTATATATAAAATAAATAAGTAACCAGCACAACAGGATAGATTCTTTACTCATAGGGTTATTGTTTTGAATATGAAGAAGCATTTTTAAAAAATGGGAGTGCGGGTATTTGTTACCAGGCATAAGCTTTGAAGAGACTTTTTAAAATCCCTGCATGTTGATTTTAAAATTGTAATCCCCAGAAGAAAGCCATAAAAATATTTTCAGGCTAAAACATGTTGGGCTATTTTCAACAATAAAATCATTTTTGTGAAGTCGAAGGCTTTCATGGCCGGCATCCATAGGTTTTCTGTGGTTTTTTCCGGGCCGTGAGGCTGTGTTCTGGAAGAGTTTATTTCTGACATTTCGCCTGCATCTGTGGCTGGCATCTTCAGAGAATGGTTGGGTAGGGGTGTGGGGGGGTTATATATTGTGAGCCCCTGTTGGAGAGGATATGTAAATTTTTGTATTTGAATGCTAGTTTCTGGGTGGAGGTACACAAGGAGGATTAGTGTCTGTTTCACTAATGAAATCATCTTTCTTTTCTACATCCTGAATTTTTTTCTATTTTCTGCACCATATCCAAAGATATTTCCCTTTTAGTAATGAAAAATAATATTTTGACTGTCAACAGGCAGCAGTAACTAAATGTGGAACTGGTGTGCTACTGCATAAGAGAAAAGAGAAAGGAGTGCAGTACTTTGACATTAACATTACTGAAAAAATATTATCCCATATTGATGGAGGGGGGTGAGGGCTAAATGAACAACCAGAGATACTTCTATAACTTTCCTTTAGGGAAATGGGTAGCTATCCTGATCTTTTGGATATCATGAAGACTTTCCCAAAAGCCCACTTAGTCCATTTCATAATTATTCCAGTACCAGTAATGTCAGATTTAAAAGAGGCCCATGTGAGAAACAGCAGTCATTCTGAGTAATCAGCTGCTATTCACAACATTCAGAGAATTATGTGAGTAAACATGCTCTAGATTCCAGCTGAGGTTTCTAGTTTCCTTTCTTGAATTCTACTGGCTGTTTGGCTGGAAATTTCTACCAGCTGTTCCACTTGAGTAAATGTTAAAAACTTTTCTTCACATCAAACAAATGTGGTGCCCCTGTTTATTTTCAGCCAGCAGTGACCAGAAACATTGGTAGGTTATATCTGATTCCATTCTAGTAGTGCTGTTTTTCATCTGGGAGCAAAAATAGCCTCTAATTCCATGGGAAGCCATATGCTTAAAAAAGGAGCTCATTGTGTGATCCAGGCAATCTTACCCATGTCATGAAAACCAACCCCCAATATAAGAGTTTTATGGTTGTGCTTAAGATCACCTTGGACTCATGTGCTTTACGGTCCCAGTAATAACCAGTACAATACTCTATAAGGATTGGTAACCCAGGTCAACTTACTATTGCAGGTATGTGAATCTTATTTGGTACATGATCCAGGCAAGTATAAGCAGTATTTTATGTACTGCTTGAAACATGTCATGGTGAATAAAATATTGAGTGTATTTGGCCAGTAGGAAGAATACAGTGAAATACACCCAAATTAATGGAACAGCGTATGTCAACAGAACAAATACCTCTTTCCTCATCCCACAACTCCTTGTATCCCTCCTGAATCTATTCCAGAGGAATAAAGCAGATTTGGGGTTGCAGAGGGTGGGGAGAAAGGGAGGCCCTGCTGTACAGGCATGTATTTCACATAATGTATGGATTTTTTTTTTCTTTGACACAAACATCTGCATGAGAAGTCAATTTCACATGTATAGTCAAAAGAAGTCAAAATGCCATTGTGATGCATTTTCTCATCTCTCTCTTTTTCTCTCTGTTTAAGATTGAAAACATAGATGCGTGCCTGAGTTTCTTGGCTGCCAAAGGAATAAACATACAGGGACTGTCTGCAGAAGGTGAGTCTCTTGATAGGGAGCTTCCCCCATCCCTATTGGTCAGTGTTTCTCAACCAGGTTCCACAGAATCCTGGGGTTCCCCCAGAGATGGCCAGGGGTTCCGTGAGAAAATAGTAATAACTTAATAAATCACAACTTATCTCTCCCCTCCATAACAGAGAAAGCCAGGTGAGGAATGAATGTTTTCTCTTATGGGGGATGTTTACATGCCAAATATCTTGCTCTCCCTCCCAGATTTTGATTTGCTTTAGATATGCTAATGAAGCTACTCATAACCTGGGAAAGGGAGGAGGCAAAAGAAATGTGTTTGTTTCCTGCAAGCAGCCACCTACCCAGAACTGAGGGAAAAGGTACAAATGCAAAATGAGGGTTTTTTTTAAAAAAAAATTCAGAACAATGGAAAGAGAATTGCAATACTGTACAGCTCTTAGCCAATTGGGGGAAACTGACCAAGTAATCCAAGTAACCCCTTGGTCAGTCAGCTACTCAGGCACCAGCTGTGGATAGGAGAACTCTGATAAAAGTGACTTACGGCTTATTCTTTTAAAACCAGATTTGGAGAGGGCAGAGCCATTACAGTAAAGGAGTCATTATAGATAAAAGTTCTTAAACTGTGGGTCTGCTAACTGAATGTGCTAACAAATAGACTGACCACCTCCCATACTATTGAAAAAATCATTTTATTTATCTTGGCAGGAAGCTACGGCCTCCCTCTCAGCCTGTGCCTATGATGTAGCCATATTTAAATATTTGAAGGGATATCATACTAAGGATGGAGCAAGCTTGTTTTCTGCTGCTCCAGAGACTAGGACATGGAGTAATGGGTTCAAACTATAGGAAAAGAGATTCTACCTAAACATTAGGAAGAATTTCCTGACAGTAAGAGCTGTTTGGCAGTGGAATGCATTGCCTGGGAATGTAGTGGAGTCTCCATTTTTGGAGGTTTTTAAACAGAGGCTGGATGGCCATATGTCATAAAATATTTGATTGTGTATTCCTGCATGGCTGGATGGCCCTTGTGGTCTCTTCCAACTCTATGATTCTATGTTGCTCCCTCAGGTAGCAGATCATGGTAACCTGAACTCTCCCTAGAAGCCAAGATGATTAAACTGAGACTGTCTTACTTTGGAGAGATATATTTAATTTATTTTTTAAAATTTTTTATTTATTTATACCCCGCTGTTCAGCCACATGGCTATCAGAGTGGCTTACAAATTGTTTTAAGCAATAACTATTTACACATCTACACTTCATTAAGCAGTTTCCAATGTGTGTTAGCTAATTGCCCCCACAAGCTGGGTACTCATTTTACCGACCTACGAAAGGATGGAAGGCTGAGTGAACTTTGGAGCCCGCTGGAATAGAACTTGCAACGTGGTGGCTTGCAGTACTGGCATTTAACCACTGCACCACCAGGGCTCCTTTTATTTTATATTTTATATATTTGTATTATAGAAATTTCTGACCCTGCAAGTATCTAATATGTATTGCTAGCAATGTGGAATAAGCATCTAATTTTTTTCACTGTTTCTGTAATTTTTTTTAAAAAGGAGCTGTAGGTATAATTTTTACGTAGGGGTTCCCTGAGACCTGAAAATTATTTCAAGGGTTCCTCCAGGGTAAAAAGGTTGAGAAAGGCTGCTATAGGTGATACTGCATTTGCAGTGGCTTTGCTTGGGACTGAAAGCAGGTGGTTTTTGAATAGCAATACAATTAAAAGGACTTCAAGATTGTCTGAAAGGTCAATGGTGAAAAGTCTGGAAGCCATGCCTTATGAGGAGAAACTTAGGGAGCTGGGTATGTTTAGCCTGGAAAAAAGACGGTTGAGGGACGATATGATAGCCCTATTTAAGTATTTGAAGGGGTGTCACATTGAGGCTGGAGCAGGCTTGTTTTCTGCTGCTCCAGAGACTACAACAGGGAGCAATGGATGCAAGCTCCAGGAACAGAGATTCCACCTCAACATTAGGAGGAATATTTTGACAGTAAGAGCTGTTCGGCAGTGGAACACACTCCCTCGGAGCATGGTGGGGTCTCCTTCCTTGGAGGTCTTTAAACAGAGGCTGGATGGCCATCTGTCGGGGATGCTTTGATCATGATTTCCTGCGTGGCAGGCGGTTGGACTGGATGGCCCTCGTGGTCTCTTCCAACTCTACAATTCTATGATTCTATGAAAGATAAGGAGGAGGAAGAGGAGAAAGAACCTGTTTTTTTTAACTTGTGTGTTTTAATTGGTTTTAATTTGTTTTAATTGTTCTTTGAGCCACCTTGGGTCCCACTTTGGGAGAAAGGCAGCATAGAAATTATTCAAATAAGTAAATGAAATAATAGAATAGTTGTAGTAGTAGCAAAACATAATTAATCACTATCAATAAATGTAGTGTTCTCCCTGTTCTGTGGAATTTAAAATCTAAAATTAACCACAGGGGAGGCAGGAGGAGGAGGAGGAGGAGGAGGAGGAGGAGGAGGAGGAGGAGGAAGATGTTTAACCAAAAGGGAAGAATATATGCCTACTTCATGTCTATTTTAGCTTATGTACTGCTAAAGTAGTTTTAGGAACAGAGTTAAGGAGTTGTGGCTATGTGTGTATGTGTCTTCAAATTGCCTGCTGACTTAAGGTGACCACCCCATGAATTTAGGATGGTTTTCTTAGGCAAGGAATATTCAGAGGTGGTTTTGCCAGTTCCTTCCTCTGAAATATGGCCTACAGCACCTGGTATTAGTTGTAGGCCTCCCATCTAATGAGTTGTACTAACACTTTAAATAGGTTTAAAGCAAAGGAAGTGGTATGAAGATGTTCTAGGGCACTTCTAGTAAGATCTTTTCATTATGGATGGTGACAGAGATGGAGACATAATGGTCACAGGCTATCAGTATTACAATATGGCAATAAAGAGATGGAAACTTTGCAGTTAAGTGCAAGACCTTGGGACAGACAAAGAAATAGTGTAGGTGGGTGTGGCTAGAGCAGCAAAAAGAGGTTAATTATTTTGGCAGCACATAACAGACCAAGATACTGTCACCCTCCATATCCACAGGTTCTGCATCCACACATTCATCTAGCCATGGCTTGAAAATATTCGGGGGAAAATATTTGTGTATTTATGTATTTATATATTTATTGTAAATGTTATTTATATGTATGGAACATACTTGTGAATCATTGTGAAATCAGTATTTTTGAAATGTTATGAGCACTTATCGAAATCAGTAAGTTTTGAAATGTTATGAGCACTTATCACATATAATATTCTAGAATAAGAGATAAAAAATACAAATTGAAAGGTTTCAGATTCTTTGATTATTATTTTTTATTCAAGATAAATTATTACAAACTACAGTATATTCTGGCATATAAGACGACTTTTTCAGCCTGTAAAATCAGCTGAAAAGTCAGGGGCTGTGTTATACACTGGATACAAGTCCGAGATGGGGCTGTGCCAGCCCTATCTTGGACTCTGAATGACGGAGGTGGCTGGCTGGGGAGGGGAGAAGCTTGCTAGCCACCTTATCCCCCCCACCCAGCTCGGGGGGGAGAGCCTCCCCAGGGAGGCTGGGCGGGAGGGGGTCTCCCCTCCCACCCAGCGAGGCTGCATGGGGGGGGAGAGCCTCACTGGGCAGGAGGAGGTCTTATCTGTGACTGAGTCACGGAGAAGATCCCCTCCCACCCAGCGAGGCTGCACGGGGGGGGGGAAGCCTTGCTGGGCGGGAGGGGCTGAGCCTCTCCCCAGCCAGGCAGCCCCCCCCCATGATTCCCCAACTCACAAGGAGGCTGGCCAGCCTCATCACAGGTTGGGGAATCCTGGGAGGTGGCTAAGCCTCTCCCCAGCCAGGGAGCCATCCCCCGTGATTCCTCAGCCAGCTTCATAGAATCATAGAATTGTAGAGTTGGAAGAGACCACAAGGGCCATCCAGTCCAACCCCCTGCCATGCAGGAAATCACGATCAAAGCATCCCTGACAGATGGTCATCCAGCCTCTGTTTAAAGACTTCCAACGAAGGAGACCCCACCACACTCCAAGGGGGTGTGTTCCACTGCCGCACACTCTTACTGTCAAAAAGTTCCTCCTAATGTTGAGGTGGAATCTCTGTTGCTGGAGCTTGCTAGCCACCTTATCCCCCCACCATTGTTCCGTGTTGTAGTCTCTGGAGCAGCAGAAAACAAGCTTGCTCCATCCTCAATGTGACACCTCTTCAAATACTTAAACAAGGCTATCATATCGTCCCTTAACCATCTTTTTTCCAGGCTAAACATACCCAGCTCTCTAAGTCTTTCCTCATAAGGCATGGTTTGCAGACCTTTCACCATTTTAGTCCTCCTTCTCTGGACACGCTCCAATTTGTCAATATCCGTTTTGAATTGTGGTGCCCAGAACTGAACACAGTATTCTAGATGAGGCCTGACCAAGGCAGAATAGAGTGGCACTATTATTTCCCTTGATCTAGACACTATACTTCTCTTGATGCAGCCCAAAATCGCATTGGCCTTTTTAGCTGCCGCACCACACTGTTGACTCATGTTCAACTTGTGGTCTACTAGGACTCCTAGATCCCTTTCTCACATAGTCTCGTTCAGCCAGGTCTCCCCCATCCTGTATCTATGCATTTCATTTTTCCACCCTAAGTGCAGTACCTTACATTTCTCTTAGCGCGGAAAAAGGAAATGCATAGATATAGGATGGGAGAGACCTGGCTGAATGAGACTATGTGTGAAAGGGATCTAGGAGTCCTAGTGGACCACAAGTTGAACATGAGTCAACAGTGTGATGCAGCAGCTAAAAAGGCCAATGCGATTTTGGGCTATATCAATAGAAGTATAGTATCTAGATCAAGGGAAGTAATAGTGCCGCTCTATTCTACCTTGGTCAGACCTCACCTAGAATACTGTGTCCAGTCTGGGCACCACAATTCAAAAAGGCTATTGACAAATTGGAGCATGTCCAGAGAAGGGCATCTAAAATGGTGAAAGGTCTGGAAACGATGCCTTATGAGGAGAGACTTAGGGAGCTGGGTATGTTTAGCCTGGAAAAAAGACGGTTAAGAGGCGATATGATAGCCCTGTTTAAGTATTTGAAGGGGTGTCACGCTGAGGATGGAGCGGGCTTGTTTTCTGCTGCTCCAGAGACTGGAACACGGAGCAATGGGTGCAAGCTCCAGGAACAGAGATTCCACCTCAACATTAGGAGGAACTTTTTGACAGTAAGAGCTGTTTGGCGGTGGAACACACTCCCTTGGAGCGTGGTGGGGTCTCGTTCCTTGGAGGTCTTTAAACAGAGGCTGGATGGCCATCTGTCGGGGATGCTTTGATCAAGATTTCCTGCATGGCAGGGGGTTGGACTGGATGGCCCTCGTGGTCTCTTCTAACTCTACAATTCTATGATTCTATGAAGTCCCAGTTTCTGTTTACTACACCATAGTGAAATCATGAATTTTTGAGTGTATTTTGATTTCCTTAAATAAAAGCAAGCTCTAAAGGCACTTCTCATATACAGGTGGAAATAGACCCACAGACTTCTCCATCACACTGTCTGTTCGGCAGGCAATTCTGTCCAAACCCTGATTGATTTCTAAAATGGGGAAATGGCACATTATCACTCCTGAGAATTACCACGCAGAGTGGAGCCAACCCAGCCTCTTGGTTTTCCAGGGAGATGGTGGTGATGAAACAAGTGAAGCAGAAACTAGAGTGCGATATTGGTACAAGATCTGGAGTGAGTGGCCCAACACAAACTAAAGGCTGTTTGAAAGTCAACTCCATGCCAGTGTGGCAGCAAAGAAATTCTTTTTCTTTGCCACCATTGTGTCTGTAGGGAGATGTCCAGCTGAGCTGTTTTGAGTGGTCAGAGACCTATAACATTCTGGCCCACAGGAAGAGCTGTAGAACACTCAATAGCCCACTGTGAGGAATTTGCATGGCATTTAGATTTGGTCCAAGGTGAATGCTGTTACAGCTGTAGTTTTGGTTCCTGCTTGTCCAATAATAATGGATTCTTTTCCATTTGTACAGCCTGAGGATGTAGTCAGGATCCTTGAAGACACAAGCATCACCCCTTGTGCCCTAGACCCTTTCTTTTCTTGGCTCATTAAAAGGCCAAAGGTCAAGTAGATTAAGGAAATAGTCAATTACAACAGGTCTCAACATGTCTGAAGAAGACTGTTGTAAGACCTTGGTTTAAAAAACAAAACCCTACCCTGGCTCCCACTATATTGGATAACTCTTGCTGGTGTCCAACATACTATTTGGGGGAGTGAAGCTGTGTGGCATCCCCCCAATTCCGTTCTTGCTTCAGACATTTTTTGGTGGGGCGGAGGGGAGAGATGGCTTTGGTCACCTTGGTGGATGATCTGTACTGGGAACTGAACTGGGGAAATGTGTATGTGTTGTTTTTGCTTGCCTTTGGGGCACTTTGGATACCATCAACCATGGTAACCTTCTGAGCTGCCTCGCTGGGATAGGATCTGGAGGCACTAGAGGGATGAGATCAGAAGGTGTCGCTGGGGAATTCCTCTTTGGCTCCTTGGCTGTTGGCCTGTGGAGTCCCTCAGGGCTTTGTTTTGTACCCCATGCTATTCAACATTGATATGAAAATGCTAAAAGACACTGTCCAGAGATTTGGGGTTCAGTGCCACCAATGTGCAGATGACACCCAATTTCTCCTTTCTGTCAAACTCCAAGGAAGATGTTTCTTTTTTAAATCAGTGCCTTGCTGCATGTTGCAAAATAATAGACTGGATGAGGGCAAACAATTTGAAGCCGAATCGAGAAAATCAGAGGTGCTCCTCGTTAGCTGAAACGACGATCAGGAAACAGGGATTCAGCCTGTGCTGGATGAAGTTACACAGGACACATGTTTTCAGTCTGGCTGAGGCCAGGAGTACATTTAGTATAGAGACCCCAGTTTCTGTGGTGTCCAGGAGTGTTTTTGCATACATTTAGCTAGTGTGCCAACTACATCTGTTCCTGGAGACACATAATCTGGCTGTGGCAGCATATAGAATCATAGAGTTGGACGAGACCACAAGGGCCATCCAGTCCAACCCCCTGCCATGCAGGAATACACAGTCAAATCATTCCCAACAGATGGCCATCCAGCCTCTGCTTAAAAACCTCCAAAGAAGGAGACTCCACCACGCTATAAGACAGTATATTCCACTGCCGAACAGCTCTTACTGTCAGGAAGTTCCTCCTAATGTTTAGGTGGAATCTCTTTTCCTGTAGTTTGAACCCATTGCTCCGTGTCCTAGTCTCTGGAGCAGCAGAGAACAAGCTTGCTCCATCCTCAGTATGACATCTCTCCAAATATTTAAACATGGCTATCATGACACCTCTCAACCTTCTCTTCTCCAGATTAAACATGCCCAGCTCCCTAAGCTGCTCCTCATAGGGTATGGCTTCCAGACCTCCCACCATCTTGGTCACTCTCCTCTGGACATGTTCCAGCTTCTCAATATACTTCCTGAATTGTGGTGCCCAGAACTGGACACAGTATTTCAGGTGAGGTCTGACCAAAGCAGAATAGAGTGGCACTATTACTTCCCTTGATCTGGACACTTTATTCCTATTAATGCAGCCTAGAATTGCATTGGCTTTTTTTAGCTGCAGCATCACACTGTTGACTCATGTTCAGCATGTGGTCCATTAAGACTCCTAGATCCCTTTCGCATGTACTGCCAACAAGCCAGGTTTCACCCATCCTGTATCTGTGTATTCCATTTTTACTGCCCAAGTGTAGCATCCTACATTTCTCCCTGTTGAAATTCATTTTGTTAGTTTTGGCCCAGCTTTCTAATCTGTTAAGGTCATTTTGGATTCTGATCCGATCCTCTGGGGTATTAGCTACCCCTCCTAATTTGGTGTCATCTGTAAATTTGGTAAGCATACCCTCTCTTCCCTCATCTAAGTCATTGATAAAGCTGTTGAATAGCACTTGGCCCAGGACAAAATCCTGTGGCACCCCACTAGTCACTTCTCTCCAGGTCTTTGCCTACCAATGATGCATTAGTTACATTCTGTTTGGATTGCTATAATGTACTCTATTGCCTTTGAAATATGTTCAGAAACTTCAGGTGGTACAAAGATCTGCAGCCAGATTGTTAATTGGGGCTGATTACTCAGCCCATACTCCATACTCCCTTGCTAAAACAGCAGAATTTAAAGTGCTGGTTATGACCTATAAAACCTATAGCTTCGTCTAGCCCAAGGGTGTGGAACCTTTGGCCTTCTAGATATTATGGATTTCAACTCCCACAAGTCACAGCTAGCATGACCAGTGGTGTGGAATTATGGGAATTGTAGTCCAAAACATCTAGAAGGCCAAAGGTTCCCCACTCCTGGCTAGGCTATAAGAATTAGACTGAATCTTTGCAGTTTGAGCCTGCCAAGTCCCTGAGATACTCAGGAGAGGCATTTCTCTCAGTTCCATCCCCATCACAATAATGACTGGTGGGGATGTGAGATAGGGCCTTCTCAGTGGCTTCCCCAGACTGGGCATGGGCAAATCAAGGGCTCCCCATATTTCCCATGCCCCTCAAAAAGTTTGAACAAGTTTTCTGCTTCCAAAAACAGTCAAAATGGGTCAAAACAGCTGGATCAAAATGCAGTGGTCTTCACCCCTCTTCAAACGCTTCGCATATAACAAAATTTTGGTAAATATTTTTTTAAAAAAACACAGCTGAAAATTGGTGAAAATAAAACTGGAAGATACATGATATCACTTCTGGTCATGTCAAGCATACCAGTGCAGCCCACTGGGGGAACTGCAGGAGCAAAGAACCTCCCAAGTTGCCAACCCCAGTTCTAGACCTCCCTTCCGAGGGAAGCCAGAATGTCCTCCTCCTTGCTGGTTTTCCATTGGTAGGCAAAGACCTTTTTAAAAAATGTGACAGGCTTTTGAGAATTCTGTTTTAAAGGAAGGGCGTTTAGAGGTTGCTGCATTATATTAATTGCCCTGCTTTTAACATTTTGCTTTTTAACATTTTTAATTGTATGATTTGAATTGTTTTTAATGTCATTAATAGTTGGGTTCTCTTTTGATGTCAGTCTTTTGTAAGTTTTAAAGATATTGTATTTATATTATTTATTATTAACTTTATTTATACCCTGCTTTTTTGTAAAACCGAGACTCAAGCAGACTTGCATAATAAAATAAATACTATATAGTTAAAATATCAAGATCAAGTAACAATAGTCAACAACAGCATACAAGAGGTCATCAACATGAGATCTGTTGTTATGTCAATTCAGTAAGAAAATTCTCATTTTCAAACGCCCACTGGCTCTGAAAAATATTTGTATGCTCCTCTTGGTGGCGAGTTGATATTTTACTTTCAGTTGCATGTTTGTAAGAGGAAACCAGTACAAGCCACCTCAGTAAATGGCAGTGAAATTACTGCCAACTGTTCTACCTTACACCTCCCTCACAATAATCAGACTTAGTGACTAGATTTGCACATACAGGTGAGACTGTTTTCTTCTTGGTCATTTATCTAGAAGACAGGTTCCATGAGCTTGGATATGGTGCAAACAATGCAGTTTCACTTGTGAGTAAGGTAATTTAGTTACCTTGACAGCAAAGGCTGCAAATCTTTAGGTTTGCTTCATAATGCCAGTTAAGTATGTGAATTTAAGAGCACATTTGTACATTCTAGCTGCTTAAACAGAAGCTCATCAGGTTACCAAAGACCTCTCAGCTAAAATAGGAAAGATTTTCTTTTTCCAGTAGCAGAATCCAGGTTGCCAGCAAATAGAATCTCCTGCTCTAAGCATTAAAACCGTGCACTGAGGGGAATCCCACGTTCTTATGTCAATGGGATAATTATACTGTTTCTAGATGTCTTCCACTCTTAGGATTATTATATTTATGCTTGGCATAAGAATGCTACATGGTAGACAACATTATGGGATATGTTCCTTGAGTCAAAACACAGGAGTTTAGCAATTACTTTGTTTATTTGTTTTTTGTCTGAATAGGATATAAATGTTCACCCGTGTTAGGATGAGAGAGGGCTTTGAATTAAGAAGTAAATATATGTATTGACATGATAAAAAAATTACAGAGTCATACTTGATATGTTGATAAGTTGATATGAAATGACATTAAAACCTGTTACATTTTCACATGGTTCTACATCCTTGTCATTTTCCTTTTGCCTTAGTACTGGGTTTCTCTGCTAGATTTCTGTGTGGCTTCATTTGCATTCCAATCAGTATATATATATATATATATATATATAGAGAGAGAGAGAGAGAGAGAGAGAGAGGTATTCTTTTAAAGAAAAAATAGGAATTGAGGCAACCAAGACAACAGGAACCTCACAGCATGGAAGGTTCCAAACACCAGACTGAAGAAGAAACCCTCCCTGCCCTCAAAACCAGAACATCTGGCAGTATTTTATTTTTAGCTTTTTTAAAAATAATAATAATAATAATAATAATATCTTTTTTGTGGCCAAAATGGAAATGACTAGGTTATATACTCACACTGTTGAAAATGTGTGTGTGTGTGTGTGTGTTTAAGCAGACACACAAGACAGAAGGGAGCAGTAAGAGGAAGTAATTCAGACTGCACTAATCGGCAAATCACAAAGAGATATATGTGCCCTTTATGTACAAAGTCCAGTGGCAAGGCGCCAGGTGAATTACCTCAGTCCATCTCCTGAGATAAGAGAACAAGAAATACATCTGTGGACTTCTTTGAAGCATGGTTTATGGCTTACTTTTAAAGAGCTGAAACCAACACTTGGCAAACTACTTTTTGTTATTCCGTTTACAGAGTTTGGGCTGAATTTTGAAAAGTTGAACTATAATGCTGAAGGTTTGTGTCACCAAGGCATGAATTGTACTGGAACTTAAGTACTTATTGTTATATTCTAACTATAGGTTATTTAAAAAGAGTGGCACAACCCTCACAATGCTGAAAGTGTGCATGGTTCATATCAGTTAGCCCCAACAGTATTATGCATGTTAGCCTTACTGTCTCTTAGACAAATGTTTGGAGGTTGTCTTATGTGAAGCTCCGGGAGTTTTTGCATATAAGGAGAATTCCTTATTCACCCTGTATACAGTGGGCTCCTTTGACTTGGCAGGTTACCAGGTAAGATCAGGTGCTGTGACTCCCTAATTTCCTTACTTTTTTTTTCAAATGGGGTGGGTGTGTTTTGTGGCTTTCCCTTGTCAGTTTTCTAAGACAGCTAAAAGTCTTCTGTGAAGTCTTAGGAAAAGGGAGGGGGGGAGAGTATCTTCCCCACCCCAGCAGTACCTCCCAGTGTGACCTTGCATTCTGTGTTGATACTGCCCTGCTCAACAGACCTTATATGCATGTATAAATGCACATGTGTACCACTTCTAGGGTATTAGGTGGGTGCATGTTTGAGACAGCCTAAAGTTAACTATCATCACATTCTGTCTTTTTTTTTAAAAAAAAAAAACGATGATGCCAAACTGCCTTCATATCTTTTGCTTCTTCAGAGGACTAATATTTAATTTACTTAATGGCCTATGCCCAGTTTTAATTGACTTTGGTAGAAATTGCAGGGAATCTGTATTATGACTCCATTTAGGCTCAAGCAACCAAGTCTACTGAATGGACAAAGGCTACTGATGTAAATGCCTTTTTAAAAAATTGTCTTGCAGAAATCAGGAATGGGAATTTAAAGGCCATCTTAGGCCTTTTCTTCAGTCTATCACGATATAAGCAGCAGCAGCAGCAGCCTCCAAAACAGCATTCGCAACACCACTCATCCCAGTCACCGCTCACATCTCCCCAGCAAGTAGGGTCTCCATCCCATTGCCAGGTTGGACTCCAAGAACGCCAACAGCAACAGCAACAGCAGCAGCAGCAGTCCCAACAACCAGTGCCATCTTCACCCCAGACCCAGTGCCAACAACCTCAGCAACCGCCACACCTTCAGCTAAAAGCACAACCAGAAATGCAGTCCAGGTGGGTTGTCTTCTCCTCCTTTTTCTCCTCCTGCTTTCACAGTGCCAAAATAGCATCTTACTTTTACATTTTTGCATCTAGAAATGTATGTATCTGGCAAGCAAGCCATTCAGTTTTCTGATCCTGGCAAACATTTGGACATCATGTTGACTTTTACAATCATAACATTAGATGGAGAATGGAGTAAAATATAGCATTTTGGCAATAGATGTTAGAAATACAATAATCACTCTGAGCAGCCCTTTTGTGGTAAAGTAGAAGCAAGGGGAACTAAATTCAGTCCTGGCTCCATGGTTGCTTTGTTATTGGGTTGTGTAGAGAAGGAACTCTGTTTGCAAGGTCCCTGTGTATAGGGATGTGAGTGCAGATGCCTGCTTCTGGATGTATGTGGCCCTTAACTGCATTTCTTTATACAATTGTGTTTACACTGTGCTTCATCCACAGTCATATAGGTATTAGTGAGATCAAACTATAAAAGATGTGTGCAGTCTATGGCTATATGAGATATAGGTGATACAAGACTCCCAATGTTTTCTTTGATTAATGTGGGGACAAATTGCCCTAGGGCAGCAATGCTGGGAACTGCCTTGGGGAAAAGAGTTAACTCTCCTCACTCCATGGTGCTTCCCACTTAAATCTCTTCTCAGAAAACTGCTGCTAGCTTTTCTGAGGTGACAAAGAAGACAAGAAGGCACATACAGTACATGTCTTTCATAGCAGCTGCAGTGTGATGAATCTGTATGATGATGAGGAAAAGGGCTGAACACCTCTCAAAACATGCTGGGAGATTTGTATATGTCGTTCTGATATTCAGCACTCATGTTTTCATTACCTTATTCTCCTATGCTCAGTCAGTAAACAAATTGTCATCTCTTTGGGGGTGGGCTAGATCTAATGCTGTGCTTATGGTAGTGTAATGAGTGTTTCCTGCTTCTCTTTCCACCTGTAGCCATCTGTAGCAATGAAAACCTCCTAAAGCTTTCCTAGTCCTTCTGGAATGGGCTTTTAGGGTGCACAGGGGGTGGGATAAAAGAAGGAGCAGGATCTCTTGTTGTCACTTGTGGAATTCTGTTTTCATTGTGAATGGGTGCAGTGATTGTGGTTAATGATCAGGTCTAGATCTTATCTCTTTTGAGTCACCATACTGAGTTGGGGTGGCATATAATTTCTGCTTTGATGGGGTCACTGGAGATAGATGTCCCCCATTCCCTCAGCAATAATGCTCAAGGCATGTTTTCATTCAGAAACTCTTATATTGTTCCTCCCTGTACATGAGACACATTTGTATATGTTTTGGTATAGAAGTATATCTGACTAAATACGATTTGTCATATTTTAACTGACTTATAAAACCATTATGTAGTCTTACACATTCTTCATAGACGTAACTCCAGAAATTAGAGACTTATATGAAGCTGAATCAATAGCTTATTGTTGTGATCATCTCTGTAAACCATACACTTTCTGAAAAGTTTTAAGTTTCGTAACACAGTAGTGTGTGTGTGTGTGTGTGTGCCTTCAAATCGCCTGTTGACTTATGGCGACCCCATGCATTTCATACGGCTTTCTTTGGCAAGACATACTCAGAGTTCCTTCCTCTGAAATGTAGCCTACAGCACCTGGTTGGCAGTCTCCCATCCAAGTACTAGCCAGGGCTGATCCTGTTTAGCTTCCAAGTGCTGATAGGATCTGGTGCCTTTAGGCAGACAACACAATGGTGCCAATGGATTTTTCACTGCCCCTCTCTCTCTTTTTAAACAAAATTACAAGTATTTCTCATTTCTGTTTTAAAGGTGGGTATCACAAACATTGAACTATAAAGAAAAAAAAATTAAGTGTTAATTATCTTTTCTCTAATAGTAAGAGCCTCCAAAGCAGTAATTCCATCACTTTTAAAAGGTGAAGGTTTTATTGGTGTGTGCCCCCACGTGGTAATATCTGATATTTAACTGCAACAATAAAATTCAATGGAAGGCAGGAGCCTTCAGGCTGGAGTTTGGCCAGCTGTCCCTGGAAATGCCAAGAATAGAACCTGGCACCATTTATATGCAACTGATGTGTTCTACTACAGAGCTAAAGCTCCTCCCCACCCCCCAAAAAGCCCTGACCAGCTTGCCATGTTAGGAAGATCATTGACATGTTCTTGCTGGTGTGGTGAATATCAGGTTGTAGCATCCTGTGCTGATTGTACTGTTTTAGACTGAAAATACATTTGTCTGTGAAGTTTCTTAAGAACCTTTTCTTATGGTCCTAAAATAAATTTGCATGCATAGTCTGCCTCTGTCACTGTTGCTGCTTTGATAAACACAAATTAAGAAGAGGTACAACAACTGACTAGGTCATGGGAAGATATTTGTTTGTTTGTTTATTTTCTCTTCTGGCTGCATCTCTTTCCAAAAACCTTTGCCCTCTTGGTGGGTTCATGTGCGAATGTTTCTTCTTTACTCACTTGCATCTTCCACTTTTTCTTTCTTTCTTGTTGTACAGTGCATCACGCAGGGACTCATCACAAAGCAAAATCATCCGATTCACTCTTGGTCAGAAAAAGACTTCTAGGTTAGCGTTTCTTCCTCTAATGCAAAGCATGGATAACCCTCCTTGCAAGAACCCCAGTCTGCATGTCTTAGGGCTCACCTTACCAATGGTTTCCTCTTGAGTTGATATCAACTGTTTTAAGAATGACCAAAGTAGAGAGAATGCTTTCATTTAGTGTTGTGCTTTTGTATGTATATATATATATATATATATATATATATATATATATATGTATGCATTTTTTAGACTTATACCTCATCCTCTCTTGTGGATTCAAGGTGTTTTACAGCAATGTCTTCTGTATCTGTTACTCCTCTCCTGTAAAGCATTGTGATTATTTTAATAACGTCTTTTACTAGTCTGAGGATGTGAGAGCTTGGAAATGTCACTTTTAAGACTGTGACTCCCCAAATCTTGTACCCAGTGCAACCATTGCCAATTGAGGGATTATGGAATCAGGCATCCAATATTACCTTTTCCAAACCCTGGCATCATGGTAACCGGTAGAAGTGACCTAGATTAAGATTTGGAGTCATTAACAACAGTAGCAAATTAGTATCCTTCACACATGAATTCTGTGAAGGTGACATCATTCATTTACCATGGTGTGGGGCATTCTATGGAGTGAGGAAGCTAGCATGAAGTAGGTCACACTGCTTGGTCAGAATCTCAGACAAAGTGTTGGCTCTGACATCTTGGTGGCTTCTGAACTCATGGACATCTGAACTCATAAAGCCTATGTGTGAGCAGCTGCTCTTATACACTCTTCCACCCCATGATCCCGCTACACCTGAGGTTCCTGGAAGTCTGTGTATGAAGCATGGTAGGGGGTTGGACTGGATGGCCCTTGTGGTTTCTTCCAACTCTACAATTCTATGATTCTAAGTAATATTTGACTGCCATTTTAACTGGTTTCTATACATGGACTGAGGAAGAAATATGAAATTATACTTTGCCTCAAGGAACAGTGTCTTGGGTTGGCACATCTCTATGGTAATTTTATAGTGCTCTGTTCATATGATTCATGTTTGAAGTGGGCTTTGTATTCCTTTGAGTCTTCCACTGTGGGGAAAAAAAAGAAACATAATAATGTTTGGCAATGTCCTCTTACCACAGTTTTTTATTTTTCTCTCTAGTTACTGTTTATTTCTGATTCTTCTAAAATCTAATTCATTTCTTCAAAGATGATAAAAAGTATTGTATCATATCATGGAACACAGCAGTGTAGAGATCATCTCTACTCTGGCTCCTCAAATGTTCTGCAATGGGGAACATCTAATCTGTTTAAGAATGAATAATAAATGTTTCACTCCATTTATTCCCTGCTAATCACATTTAATGTGCATTCTGACTCCTACAACCATCCCACCACAATACTTTAAAATGCTGCCCTAGTCTCTATTAATATCTGCATTATTTGTCATAAATTTTATTGGGATGAACTTCATGCTTCCCATTCTGTCACATGTACATCGTTAGAAATGCCCCTGTTGCTCTATGTTATGTAAGGCTAAACATGGTTTACCCATTTTTGCGCTAAAATTGTAATACATTCATTTTGCTCTGTAAGTTAGAGTCTTTCCTTTCAGTTGTCCATTTTTCAGTTTCATACAGGGGAGGGGAAAGTTTGATGCAGAATTGTTCCTCTCCTTTCTGTCTTGCTTCTTCTCACATATGTACATATTCAGGGTATCCTTACCTATACCTGCCTGAGCTCTGTAGAGCAATAGGTTTATGCTCAGCTTTAGAGCCAAGCTGGACATAACAGTGGAGATATGCAGTATAGCGGAGAGGAACACCTACAGGGAAAGGAGTAGATGCATATTTGATTGACACTGGTGGCAATCCATATGGTCTGTTTCTGTCTATGTAATTAAGCTAAGCTTTCCCAAGCTTTTTTTTTTTTTTTTAAGATATAGGGTTCTTTACTGAGAATTGTGTTATGAACAGACAAAGCTGACAATTTAAAAAATGCTTATCAGGATGGATGCCATCCATGAAGGTGTTTTTCTTAGAACTCTGTGATGAGACAATTCATGAAAACCTTCTGAGAAAAACTTTTGCACAGGTCCAGTTTATTTCAGTTAAGTTTGCCCAGACTTTCAGACTCATAGTTCCCTTTACTCAGATTGTTGATTTCCCTTTCCCCCCATTCTTACAGTCTTATCCCAGTGTAGGAGGGCACTTGTAACCCCCCCTTTTTTTTCTTTTTTTTTCACTCACCTCTATCATTATCTTCTACCAAAAAAAAAAAAAGTGCTGTGGAATTCTGAAGAACTTTTCAACTGAAAATTATACAACACACTCTTTCTATCAAGTTTTGGGGTGGCCTTCCTGTTGAGCTGCATGCTTCTTTCCTCACTCCATTTCAGCCCTTCCTATTGACTGCCATTACTACTGCTACTATTGTTGTTGTTAAAGTTGATTTATATTCTACCCTTCCTCCTAAGATCTTGGGGTGCCTCAATCACATAGAAACACATAATTATATTCCAAAGACTCGATATCTAAAATCACAGAACATGAGTACAATAGGACCCCCTTATCTGCTGGGGATTGGTTCTGTGGATACAGAAAACCATGGATAATAGCGAACACCATTGAAAATAATGGGACTTCAGGTTTGAAATACCAGAGTTGCCTTGGAAGACCTAGAAAATGACTAGAGAGGACACATTTTCTAGGAAGACTCTATGGTAGGTGTGCTGTTCTGTGTTCTGTAGCTAATTGAATCAGTAGATAATGAATTAGTGGATACAGGGGTCCTACTGTATGTTAAATCATACATAACTAATATGAGCTGAAAAACGCACACACGCACACGCACACACACTAAAAACAAGCAGTAATAAATGACAAATCATTTACTTGCTTATTTTCCAAAAAAAAGAAAGAAAGAAAAAAAAAGAATAAAACTTATCTAGTACAAACAACTGGTTTTAAACTGCTGCCTAGTTACAAAAATGCAGGGGTCAAACAGATCTCCAGTGGGAATTCTGTAGCTGTCATACCTTCACTGAGAAAATCTTGCCACATGTGGTATCCCTGCAAGCCACACTGCCATGGTTTAAGTATATAAATACAATTTCATTCTTGCATTTATGAGAATAAAAAAAATTCAAACATTTTGCCTTACTTGGCAAGATTAGATTTTGCTCCACAAAAATGAAAATTTTATCTTTTGAACTCTGAATGATGGAGTTCTTTGGACCATCAGTCTTTAAAAAACAAAACTATGTTTATAAAATAACCGTACAAGAACTGTCACTTTTATTTTATTTCACAGACATTACACTTTTCCACTATTCTGATCTTTTCTTTTCCTTGGAATGAAATTTGTAATTCCTGCACATTGGCTGAGTTTTGTCACATTGCTGCCAGTCTTCTAAGGCTCTCTATATGTGGGTTCCACTAATGGAAGAAAAAAGTACAACTTTCTATTGCATATCAAGAACAGAAGTAGGAGAGGTAATGTCAAGTACCAAGACAGCCACAGCGGAGGAGAACTAGAACAAATGTACTGTGCCTCTCCATAGGCTGTGATGGATAATATGTACCCCTAGGGCCATGTTTGGGCCTTGGCCCTGCTCTCAAAAGGCCCTTAGACTAATTTCTAAAGTACTCTGCAGCTGATCCATTCAGGTCTCTACCAAAGTGACTTCTAAGTAGGAAAGAAGAGGGAGAAGGAGAAGGAATGGGCACACCATTTAATCTCCGGGCTTTGTCCTGTCAACCATTGGCTTAAGCCCAATCCACTGTGGTCATACAGTCCTTGAGGGAGTGTGACCCTCAAGCGAAAAAGGGTTTCCCACCCTGCTGTAGGCAGTTATCAAACACTACACCTTAGGAGCTGCTTAAGCTGCCAAAAAAGTTTACATGAAAGTCCTTGCCCATGAAAGTTGGGTCTCTTACAACAACATGAAACCTTTATTTATCTTCCTTGCCTTTCTCCTTGGTTCCTCCTCTTGTGGGCTGCTTGAGTGTATTTGTGATGATTGCTGTAGTTTTCCTCTTAATGTTATTCCCTTGTTTTCCTATTTACAAGTATTTGTTAAGGAAGCAAGAAAGAAAGCCTCATATAATTCTATGTATAAGTGTTCTACAGTAATGGGGAACAAAATATGTTAAGTTGTGCTCAAACATGCCAGCTGTATGCTTTATAAGCATGTGCATGCATCCACTAAAGCTTATGTGTTTCCTGTCCCCATTGCTTTCCCTTCCCTGGTTAATCTATGAATGTGTTGTGAAGAAAGCATTAACTACTGTATCTTTTCTTCCCAGCCCTAAATGTGCAATTGGAATAACAAAATTTGTAATGCTGCTAATCAAATGGTAATTCTGTCAGCAGGGAAACTACATACTAATAAAAGGTGTAATTGGTTTTAGCCTGTTGGTTTTATGGATTATTTCAAGCATTTTTTGAGTTCTGCATTGAGCAATTACAAAATAAAAAAGAAACAAACTCTTTTAATTCTTGAGAACACAGGTAAATCATTTGCTACTTTACATTAAGGGCACTAGTCACTTGCATTTTTATGCAAGTGATTGTAAGTTGAGCATGAGAATGCTGGCTGATGCAGGAAAATGCTGTATCCAAGGTGAGCTTTGATTTTTAAATCTTAGAATGAAAAGCATGGCACAGTTAACATAACAAAACACTAAGGTGGTTAACTACATTTTAATATTAAGCATATTTATTAGGGACTAAGCTCCATGGAATTCAAGAAAGCTTACTTACAAGTAGAAATTCTTAAGCTTATCCTGCATCGCTATAGTCTAGAGCCCTGCATCTCAACTCTGCAATCTGGACTTTGGGAATAGACTATAGATCTAGTGTTAGTTCAAAGACTAGCAGTGGGCCCTGCTCATACTCCTAAATCTTCAGGGTTTCATGACACATGCTCACAATTCAGGTAAGTAGACATGTCAGTAGTTATGTGGATGGTTTTGATCTTCTCTAAGCTACCTTTAAGAAGTCATCTACCTTTGTTCCTGAAGCATAGTCATTCTGGATTACTCTTTCGTCATTTTAAAACCACAATTAATTGGTTTTGGGATGATGTAACAGCTCAAATACACAAGTGCTTGAAAAGACTTATAGTTTTGCCACAGTGGAATAGAGCAGTTCTTATCCATTCTTTGAATGGGCCAGTACTCTCAGTTGTATTGATTGGGAAAGCTACTGGACTGGAACTGCACATGAGCATGAGGCCATAAATGGAGCCCCATATTGGGGCAATTGTCTTTTATGGGAGGTAATCCTCCCCTGCCGCACAATGCACAAAATTTGGCATTAGTTTAGTTTGAGTCTGTTTGTATACTCTGACAAACATTTGCTTCTTTCTTTTCACCTTGAAAACAGACTTCCAGGTCCAACCACGAGGGTTTCAGCTGCAGGCAGCGAAGCAAAAACTCGTGGTCCAGTTAGTGCCAACAATCGGCGCAGCCAGAGCTTTAACAACTATGACAAATCCAAACCCACAAGCCCACCATCCCTTCTATCAAATAGCAATGAGAAAGGTAAGTGAATTGAAGCATATAATATTCTGACTGGTGAATTGCAGATATAGGGCATGGCTGAGTCAAAGGAAAGTAATTTGAAGCATAGGGTTACCTTTCTTGTTGAAACTGAAATACAGTAGGACTCCCGTATCCTTGGGGGAATTGGTTCCGGGGAGCCCTGTGGATACCGAAAACCACTGATAACAGTGAACACCATTGAAAATAATGGGACTTCCAGTTGAAAATACCATAGAGTTGCCTTGAAGGACCTAAAAAACATCTAAAGAGGATGTCTCTCTAGGCATTTTATAGGAAGACTCTATGGTAGATGTGCTGTTTTGTGTCCAATGGATAACTGAAACCGCAAATATTGGTTCTGTGGATACAGGGGTCTGACTGTATAACTTGTGTGCTTAGTTATGTGTTCATAGGTCCATATGCAACAGTTCTTAGTCTAATGAACCACTGTATAAAACTGTGTATGTATGTGTGTTCTTGCATCCTTCAGGGTTCAGGTGTTCTTGTCTAATTTGTCTCCTTGGTTTTTCATAAGAAAAGGGATAGCAAAAAATATGCTACACATAAGTGTTGGAAATGAATCTGGACTAAATATGTATATACTTGATATTTCTAGTGGTATTTTATATTTATTACATGCAGTGGGAGAGGACAGCAGGGACACCACAAATACTTAGAGATCAGGGAAAGATGATCTTCAATAACCAGGAAAGCTTGGCCCCAGTAGATGGGTTTGGCAAGTGATCTCAGTCCACTTTGTCGTCCTTTCTCTACTAGAAGCATGCCACCCACTTTCTTAGCACATTGGAACAACACATTATTTTTCTTCTGCTTTCTGCCCATAGTCCACCATCCTTTTGCTTACAAATCATGCTCCCCAGAAGCTTCCCCCTGTGTTTCTCCTAAAGATTTGCAACAGGAAACATGTTTGGGACCCCATGAGCGAAAGTGGCTTGAAGAGAAAGAGAATAAGCACATGCTTAACCCGTCACTACACCGTGTCTCTCCTTCATATGCCCCCTGTTGTTATAAAACAGGACTGTGAAGAGTCAGTTGCATCCATTTGAGGTTAATATCAAGCTCCTATGGTCAAAGAAGGAGGGACAGTGCTGTTGCTTTTTAGACTATTCCTTGTAGGTGACATGCAAGAGGTTCAAGGAACTGTTCCTAAATTTTGGCATTGAACTCTTATCTCATACATTGGTCCACAAATATAAATGAAGCATCAACTGTTATGTATACAACATTTACTGTTTGAAATCAGCTGACTACAACCATGAATTGTATATTTTTGATTCAGCATAGTTGAACCAAATCCCTTTGTTATTCTGTAACCTTCCTCATTAGCATATACACATGCACACAGATTATTTGAATGAAATGTCAAGCACACGTGCATCTATGTAATTTTTGCTTTGTTGCTTAGAAGACATTATCAGCCCTAGGAAAATGGCAGTTGAATATAAACCAAGTTTTGATTAATAGGGAAAAGAAATCAGTTGAGGTGTCTCCAGTGTTTTAGTTTGACAAATAAGCCTGTTGCCTCCTATTCTCTCCTCTCCCTTACTATCCATAGCAAGGGTGAAGAGTACGGAATGTACATGATTTAAATTTAATTTCAAGGATCATTGGCTACAGTCTTGATAACTGGAAATGTGCTGTCATTTTATAAATGCTACAGAAAAATTAGGCATTTTATCATGAATGCTGAATATAGAGTTTTTCTAAGAGGTGCTCTATGGAATTATATTTCTGAAAATAATCATTTTGCCTAAGAATCGTATAATTGGATACTCAGAACATGACATGGTGTCTTAGAATCTGTGATATAATAGTTATTAAGTTATTGAAAAGGACATGAAAATGGATGAAGTAAACCCAAGATGTGGATTCCAATGATGGAAGAGTTCGGCCAATGGAAGATACATCCACCTTGTTTGAGGAGGGGGGGTATCCCTTTCCTTGCACCACGGCCTATCCCATTTAGCAGAATCATCTGATTCTGTCATTTTTAGGAGGTTGGAGGGGCTATCATGGACCAGGCCAGTTGCTGATGCCTAACTTTTGTTGTTGTATTTCTTCTGATCATTTCCAATTTATGGCAACATTAAGGCAAATCTATCACATGGTTTTCTTGGCAAGATTTGTTCAGTGGAGGTTTTCCTTTGCCTTCCTCTGAGGCTGAGGGCGTATGATTGGCCCAAGGTCATCCAGTGAGTTTCCATGGCTGAGTGGGGATTTGAACCTTGGTCTCCAGAGTTTAGTCCAACACTCAAACCACTACACCATGCTGGCTTTCCTAACTCTTCATCCAGCCAAACTCTTCATCCAGTGTGTGTAGGTTGCCTTTGTCCTATGACAGAAAGTGCTTGAGCACTTTACAGAGTAAAGCCAAACCAGTTAAAAATATTAATAAAAGAGTTCCACAATAAAATGCAAAGAAGCATTGAACAAATTCCAGATTAAAGTGGAAAACACAAAAGAAAAGGGACATTTAAACTAATTTAAAACCTATAGCTAGACTGGAAGTTTACAGAACAATTTGTTTAGAAATTCTTCATAAAACAAAACAATTGGGAGGCATGGAGACGCACTATCCACATTGCTGCAGCCTTATTTGAGAACTCACGCCGAACAAGTCTTGAAGAGAAATGACAACGCAGAAAGAATCACAACCCGGAAACATCTCCCAAGGAGACCTTCTGCTGTGCTTTCTGCAACCGGACTTGTTTATCTTGGATTGGCCTTTTTAGTCATCAGCGCGCTTGCAGAAAGCGCAGGATGAGTCCTTCCTGAATCTTCATTTGCGAAGAAAAGCCAGAGTAGTCTGCTTGAAATGTTGTCAAAAGGAGCTCCCAAAGTGTTTTTTAAAAAATAAAAGTAAGCTAGGGTCTGTTTGTGTATGTGGCCCTCTAACACAACCTTTCTCAACCTTTTTATCCTGGAGGAACCCTTGAAATAATTTTCAGGTCTCAGGGAAACCCTTCATAAAATTATTCTGTATATTGCTATTGCTTTCCCCCCACAATCGCAATATCTTGAGGAATCCCTAGCAACCTCTTGGGGAACCCTAGGATGCCAGGGAACCCTGGTTGAGAAACACTGCTCTAATGTGTCCTCCCCCCAGGAGTGATGCAGCTTACTTTTTGGTTAGAAAAAAAACTTCTCCATGGTTTAAATAGCCCTAGGGAGCTATAATATGGGGAAATTACCCCACTTTTGAGGCTCTCAGGAAAGACCTTTTTCTAACCTGTAAGTAAATGGCGTGAGATGGGAGAACATGGAGAGGGATCCTGCTCACCCCTAGGTTAGATACAGATTTGTTCATTACTTTAGATGCAACCAACACAAGAAAGTATTTGTTAACTGGATGCTCAGGTAAGGTCAACTACTGTATGTGACTTATGGACATAAACATAGCTGAAAGTGAAAAATATACCTGCTTGCTGCCTGCCTAGTGAGTGATATTAATGTTATGTCTTTGGGCACCACGATATTGAGTTGATATAGTAGCTTGTAAGCAGTATCATTACATTTTCAAACTTTGACTCACAAGTAACATTTTAAAATGATTACATGTGGAATAATACTTCCTGTTCATAGGAATGATATGCTTTGTAGAAAGGTGGTGATAATGCTATCACAGATAAGCCCAAGACAAAGCTGTGGTTTCCAACTTCTGGGGTTGGCACATTCATAAATATTTGGAAGTTGTGTCATGAATAGGTGTTGTGTGGTTGTGCTTTTGTTGTTATTGTTGTTGTTGTGTGCCTTCAAATCATTTCTGACTTAGGGTCACCATATCATGGGATTTTCTTATGCTTGTTGCCTTTTAGCAATATTTGCCAAATGGTGGTGTTATATTTTAGATTATGACCTGAGAAAAGATGATAAAAGATAATAGTTAATGTAGTCTGGCTTGAAGAATTCTGAAGAACTTGAAAGCTTGCATACTTTTGTGGCATTGGGTGAGTCATAGTATTGTTGAACAGTAGATTTTGGTTTCCCCCTCCTGCATCAGCATGGCTATCTTTGATTTGATTTGCTTTTTTAATACAGATATGCATGGCAGCAAACCCTAGCCCTGAGTCTTATGTTTTTCCCCCAGTGATACCACATTTACTGAAAATCAGTTCAGTACTGGATGGGGGGAACTTCCAGGAAGATGGAACACAAAGTGAATGTATGTTGAACTATAAAGAGACTCTGAAAACAATATGGTATAGTCCCATTGATTGGAGAAGTGAGGTAAATGGGAAGTGGGACTGTGTATTTAGCCCCACCCCATAGTCACTCTACTCCTCCAACTTTTGCCTTCAGCATATCCAGACTAACTTATGAAGTAGGGAACTTCCCTTTTGATTTAGAACTTACTACAGTCAGGGTTTTAAAATGTGTGAAGAGCCAACAAGGATACAGGAGGCTCCATGCTTCAGAAGTAGTATTGTACTTAATGACAGTAACAGAGTGAGTGAAACAGTGCAGCTTTGGGAACATGCCAGATAGATGGGACTACAAACCATATTGTAACAGTTATTATGAACTTTCCCACCCATGGCCTAGATAAATGTTTGTTAATTCTTTATGATACAATCAAGACCAAAAAAAAAAAAAAAGGCGGGGGGGAGAAGCATATTTCACCGGATGCTCGGGTAGTCAGCTATTGTCTACAGCTTGGGGCTGTGTATGTAGGGGCTTACCACACTTTGAAGAAAAGCATCAAGGCGGCAGGAGCATTCCGTCTTTTCTGCTGCCTTACCACATGGCATCTTTGTTTTTTTGTTCTGGTCCCATGAGGGACTGAGGTAAAACCGTGTCTTTTTGCTAACCAGAAAAACCCGTTAGCAAAAAGACAGTTTTAGCTCAGTCCCCCATGGACTGGAACAAACGAACACCAGAAGAATGGTGTCATGCGATAAGGCAGGAGGCAGCAGGGAAGACAGAACATTCAAGCTGCCTTGCCACTTTACTTTGAAATGAGGTAAGCCCCATAGAAAGATGAAGTGCAGATGAGGGTGAGAAATGTACCTGTCTGGAATATTCCTGCCCCCTAGTGAGAGACACAAATATTACATCTTCAAGTGTTACAGCATTCTGCTAACATATTAGCCTATTAGTTAAAGCATTATGTTTTCAAAATTTGCCTCAGAAATAGCATTTTAAATTGATTTCATATCACTTTATGATCAGTCTTGATCATATGGAATAAATGAAAAATTATGCTTTGTAGATTCTGCAGTCCTTAGCAACCCCAGGCATTTTTATGGCATATGCACAGTACAAATGTAAATAAGTAAGGATACACTTTTCATAATGTGAAATATTTAATAAAAGGAACCAAATGTTTTATTATTTTTCTACTTTTCCACATTTGTTATATACAATTCTGTCATGTGTGTAAGTGGCTAGAAGACCTGTCTGATAACCTATCTCTCTGGCTTTTCTTCGCAAACGAAGATTCAGGAAGGACTCATCCCGCGCTTTCTGCAAGCGCGCTGATGACTAAAAAGGCCAATCCGAGATAAACAAGTCCGGTTGCAAAAAGCACAGCAGAAGGTCTCCTTGGGTGATGTTTTTGGGTTGTGATTCTTTCTGCGTTGTCGTTTCTCTTCAAGACTTGTTCGTCGTGAGTTCTCAAATAAGGCTGCAGCATTGTGGATAGTGCGTCTCCATGCCTCCCGATGTGAGGCCAGGGCGGACCACTGTTGGTGATCAATTTGGCCAAGCCTGAGATGTTGTTTCAGGGAATCTTTGTATCGCTTTTTTGGAGCGCCCCTCTTACGCTGACCCGTGGCGAGTTCACCGTAGAGTAGTATTTTGGGGAGGCGATAGTCCTCCATCCTAGAAACGTGCCCTGCCCAGCGCAGCTGTGTTCTCAATATCATGGCCTCAATGCTGGTGATCCCTGCTTGCTCAAGAACAGCAACATTCGTCACATAGTCAGTCCAGTGTATATTTAGGATTGTGCGTAGGCAGCGCTGATGAAAGCGCTCGAGGAGTCGTAGGTGGTGGCGATAGGTGACCCATGTTTCAGATCCATAAAGGAGGATAGACAGTACGATGGCTCTATACACACTGATTTTTGTGCTTTGCCTCAGGTGTTTATTGCTCCAGACTCTTTTGTGAAGTCTTCCAAATGCACTATATGCCTTTGCTAATCTGTGATCGATCTCTTTGTCAATCTTGGCATCTGAGGAGATGATGCTTCCCAGGTAGGTGAACTGCTGAACGGACTTGAGCACAGATTTGCCGACGGCAATGTGGGGATGGTGGTGTTCGTCCTGTGGTGCAGGCTGGTAAAGAACTTCTGTTTTCTTCAGGTTGACTTCTAGCCCAAACAGCTCTGCAGCTGTTGCAAAGCAGGATGTTAGGCACTGCAGAGCTGCTTCTGTGTGGGCAACAAGGGCAGCATCATCGGCGAAGAGCAGCTCACGGACTAGACAGTTTAGAGTCTTAGTGTGAGCCCTCAGACGGCTTAAGTTAAACAAGCTACCATCAGTACGGTAGCGTATATAGATGCCGTCGTCTTCTTCAAGTTCTGCCATAGCCCTTTGGAGCATCGTGCTAAAGAAGATTGTAAATAAAGTTGGTGCAAGAACACAACCTTGCTTCACTCCATTAGTTATTAGAAAGGGCTCTGAAAGAGCATCGCCATATCTGACTTGACCACGCTGTCCCTCGTGTAGCAAGATAATCATTTTAAGGAATTTGGGGGGGCATCCTAGTCTTTCCAGGATCTGCCACAGACCTTTTCTACTTACAGTGTCAAAGGCTTTGGTGAGGTCGACAAATGTTACATAGAGACCCTTGTTCTGCTCCCTACATTTTTCTTGCAGTTGCCTAAGGGCAATTACCATGTCTGTAGTACTCCTATTGGCTCTGAAGCCACATTGGCTTTCAGGGAGAAGTTCTTCTGCAATAGCAGGAACTAACCTGTTCAGGAGTATCCTTGCAAGGATTTTTCCAGCAATAGAGAGCAGTGTTATGCCTCGATAGTTTGAGCAGTCGGATTTTGCTCCTTTTTTCTTGTACAGGGTGATGATGACTGCATCTCGGAGGTCTGATGGCAGTTCCCCTTTTTCCCAGCAATTCACAAGGAATTCGTGGAATTTTTCGTGGAGTGCATGACCTCCGTGTTTCCAAACTTCAGGTGGGATTCCATCAATCCCAGCTGCCTTGCCGTTTTTCATCTGCTGTATGGCCTTAAGGGTCTCTTATACTTTATATCCAACCTTGTTGGCATTCAAACAGCTAGTATCCTAGTATTGTATGACTAGATTAAAATTATCTATATTGTAGCCCAAGCCATACAACTATAGTTAAAACCATCCGCCTGAAAATGGTACAACAAAAACCACATGACAGTTTTTATAATACTGTCTTTCCATCATTTATCAGAAACTGAAATTCTTCCAGGGAAAAAAAAATACCAGCTTCCAATATGCTCTCTCTCTATATTTTTTAAGTATTTATACAAAGATTAACACAGAGACCTTGTGCAAATGAATAGAAATCCAGCGTATTATTTTCTTACACAAGAAGATTATGGCATCACCCTTTTTTGTTTGAACTGTTTTCATTTTTGCTATAATTAATGACTTTATAGTAGCAATCACTAGTTCAGGCATTAGGTTTTGAAGTGGATTGTTGCACGCCCTGGCCTATTCAAGGTTTTTTTTAATGGTCAAGCAACCAAATGTGGCTCTAATTACAACATAGGCTTACAAAAGAGATGATGAAGCATTCAGGCTTGCGATTTCTGCTGTCATCTGCTCATCTTTGTGTAATTAAAACCTTGTAATTCACATCTGAATTGTCACTGTCACTTAGCCGTTGCTTATCTAAATGTACCCCCTGCCTTCTTTCTGTTATAAGTGAGCCTGTGAATAAACTGCAGCATAAGAAAACATCTGCCCCCCCCCCCGGTCATTATTGAACTTGTCATAATTACTTGAGACATTTCTGTGCAATCCAAACAAACATGCATTATCTATGCAGAAGATTTCCATTCATTATTGTGGACATACTCCCTTGGGGTACTTTTGTCTCTAAATCTGCTTGCATTTCTTATCCCCATTGATATTTTTCAATATAGATGGCCATTTAGATAAATCAGCAGTTGTTCTAATCTGTATTTAGCAACCAGAGGTGTATTCCTGTGAAACTGATTTTTCTTAAATACAGTTGTCCCTCCGTATCCATGGATTTGGTATCCATGGATTTAAGTATTCGCGGCTTGAAAATATTCTTTAAAAAATAATAATCCAAAAAGCAAACCTTGATTTTGCCATCTTATATAAGGGACACCATTTTGCTATGCCATTGCATATAATGGGACTTGAGTATTCACCGATTTTGGTATCCACCGGGGGTCCTGGAACCAAACCCCAACGAATATGAAGGGACAACTGTAGTTTGAATTTGTAGGAGGAAAGTATCAGTCAGAGTGTTCTATCAAGGTTTAGACTTATAGGGACTTTGATGTGGATTAGCAAACTTTAGTTTTGAAACAAAATCATTTCAAAATTATATCTTTGTCTCTTTTTCATCATAGTCATCATGGCCATCACCTGCTTATCCTGAATAATCTATCCATTTGCTTAACTGCATTTTTTAGTGGTCTTGGTTTGGTCCCAGCACTTATCTTTAAAAATATATATATTAAAAGGGATACCCATTACATACAATGTTCCAGTATAACAAAAGCAGGAAAATAAAAACACAAAAGGAGCAAAAGTAACCACATTAGTCATAAGTGTCTATAAAAGCTGACAAAATTCCCATTTGTAAAGTTCATCTATACATAATTCTTTAAAATGTTGCAAGTGATGTTAGATCTTCTATCCATTTTCTCACAGGTGGAGAAACATTATCTTTCCAATAATGAAGTATCAGTCTTTTAGCAATCAAAAGCATGCAAAAATTCACTTCTGTTGGCCATTTGTTAATTTCAAAGAAAATTATAAATAATTCAAAGACATGCATGTCCCTGGATATCAAGGAACTTTCCAAAACTAAATTTACTTGCGTAATTACTTCTTTCCAAAATGTAGCTACTATGGGACAACTCCAAAACCTATGTGTTAAGGAAGTATTAGCAATATTACATCTCCCAACAGTTTGCTGATTTAGAAAACCCTTTCTTGAATAGACATTGTGGTGACCAATATACCCAAATGAGCAATTTCTGCTGTATAAAACATAGTTGGGAGATCTATAGCCATACTACTTATAGATGTTAAAACTGATGGAAATTGATTAGTCAGAGTTGGCTATTTCAATTCTCTATTCTGTTCTTGCTGTAAACCTTGCATATCATATTTATTTATAGATAACAGAAATGTAGATATAGATATATAAAAATTGCTGGTTTGGGTATTTGGTTGGCTTCATTAATATCTCTGATATTAAGGGAACCTCGGATGCACTTAAAGCTGCATGGCCAAATCTGGATTGTAACAAAAGTTTCAGTTGTGGATATTGCCATTTAGCTGATAGAGGCAATTTAAACTGCTCTTGTAAAATTGAAAAGCAGAAACTCATAATCAACACCAAGTATCTTGATTTAAAATAATAATCCCATTGTTGTCCTATATCTTCCATAAAAATGGTTTCTTACCAATTTTAAAATCTGCATTCCTCCATAAAGTCAATTTGGCATGAGTGTATGGGTCAAATTACAGCTGATGAGACAATATTTGCCATCAATTCTAACTGCTGAAATTGTTGGCAACGCTGCCCTTTTTTATAAAATGAAAACCAAGTGCTGTCCATTTGAACAGAGGTGCCAGAAATGAAGGACATTATCAGATGGGGTCAAAATGCCCTGTTTCTGTCCCGCCACCTCCTCTCCCGTTCCTGTAACAGAATGGAGGAAAATGTCCACACACTTACCTCTATTCTACTCCAGGAATGGGCTCCCTGCCTCCTTGCCCGGTCAGCCGTAAATGCAGCCGTCGTAAGGCTGCCTTTATGACCAGCCGGGGGAAATCCTGCTTGTTATCGTGAGAGAATGAGCAGGAGGGAAATTTGAAATACCTCCCAGCTGTCAAATAGAAAAATAAATGGGGAAAATAAATTTAAAATAAAAAAGAAACTGGGGGGGGGAGAAGGGTGGCACTTACCTTGATGTCCCAAATGTGGCAGGAAGTGACTGCCACAGAGCTCCCCCCCCCATGCCTGTCATTGCAGAACAGGGACGGGGATCCGTTTCCCACGTCTCTGATTCCATGACAGGCACGGAAGAAAACGGAAAAGGTGTTCTATTCATGATTTTTAACCATGAATAGAATACCCTGGGAGCAGAATGGGGGGCAGAACGGAAGCATCACGGAGGTGCTCGATGTCATCTGAAACAGAGCCCCTTTCTCACCCCTGTTCTGTTCCTGCCCTGGGATATTTGCATCGTCTGATAATCTCCAAAGACTCCAAGGCTGACCATGATGGCTGACGTACTTTAAATGGATATGTCAAAAATTAATACAAGATAACAGATATGCCTGATGGTATGTAAGTAGATTTAGAGGCCGAACTCTCCCACTTTGATAGGAATTTGCATCCTTTTCATTGAAATTCTAGGAGAAGATGAACCCCAAAAGTATCTCCTAAACAGTGCATTTAGTTTTTGAAAATACTTGCAAGGTATAATTAGAGGAATTTCACGAATAATATAAACAATTCTGGGTATAACATTCATTTTAATTGTGTTTACCTTACCCAAAAGACTCATCTTTAATTCCACCCATCTCTATAAATCTTGTGCAATATCTTTTATTAGATTTATTAGCTCACTTTTATTAAGATTAATCATCTGAGATAACTCCCTAGGGATAATTATACTCAAAGAAGTAATATAATTTGAGCAGTATCAAAACTGCCATGCTTTGAATACACTAGAGTCCGTATTATCTCCCACTGGCAGGATTTCAGACTGACCAGCTAATCGAATACCCAGATATTTCACCAAAATTATTAATCAGCTGCATCAAAACAGGGATCAAGTGCTATGGCTTAGAAATGAACAACAAAAAATAATCTGTTTTTAAATTCTAAACCAATGTGCTCAAATCCATTGATCCTAAAATTTAATCTGATAGTGCATTCTAAGGTTTCTAAGCACAAATTGAATATTAAAGGAGACAATGGATACTACTGCCTTGTACCACATTTCAATATTTTTTAAAAGGATGAGAAAACCACTGCTCTTCGTGCTGAATATAAAACTTTTATCCATTTAAAAAATACTTTAGAAAACCCAAAATTAGCCAATGCTGTGTAAATAAATGGCCAGTAATTTTTGTCAAAGTCCTTCTCAGTATCTAGAAAAATAACAGCTGGCTGATCAGTTCTATCAATATTTAAAGCAATCAGATCCACAACCAATTGAATATTATCAACTCCCTACTTGTTTTTGATAAATCCCACCTGGTCAGGACTTACCAAAGGTGAAATTACTTTTTGTAATCTGTTAGCTAAAATATCAATTTTTTGATATCAACATTAAGGAAGGCTATAGGGTGATAGTTAGCACAACAAATATGGTCCTTACCAAATTTAGGTATCAGGGTAAGATCCTGGAAAGACTAGGTTGTCCCCCCAAATTCCTTAAAATGATTATCTTGCTACATGAGGGGCAGCACAGTCAAGTCAGATATGGCGATGCTCTTTCAGAGCCCTTTCTAATAACTAATGGAGTGAAGCAATGTTGTGTTCTTGCTCCAACTTTATTTACAATCTTCTTCAGCATGATGCTTCAAAGGGTTACGGCAGAGCTCGAAGAAGAAGACGGCATCTATATATGTTACCGTATTGATGGTAGCTTGTTTAACTTAAGCCGTCTGAGGGCTCGCACTAAGACTCTAAACTATCTAGTCCGTGAGCTGCTCTTCGCTGATGCTGATGTCCTTGTTGCCCACACAGAAGCAGCTCTGCAGCGCCTAACATCCTGCTTCGCAACAGCTGCAGAGCTGTTTGGGCTGGAAGTCAACCTGAAGAAAACGGAAGTTCTCTACCAGCCTGCACCATAGGACGAACACCACCATCCCCGGCATAGGCAAATCTGTGCTTAAGTCCGTTCAGTAGTTCACCTACCTGGGAAGCATCATCTCCTCAGATGCCAAGATTGACAAAGAGATTGATCACAGATTAGCAAAGGCATATAGTGCATTTGGAAGACTTTACAAAAGAGTCTGGAGTAACAAACACATGAAGTGAAGCACAAAAATCAGTGTGTATAGAGCCATTGTACTGTCTATTCTCCTTTACGGGTTTGAAACATGGGTAACCTATCGCCAATACTTATGACTCCTCAAACACTTTCATCAGCGCTGTATACGCACAATCCTAAATATACATTGGACTATGTGACGAATGTTGCTGTCCTTGAGCAAGCAGGGATCACCAGCATTGAGGCCATGATATTGAGAACACAGCAGGGCACATTTCTAGGATGGAGGACCATCACCTCCCAAAAATAGTACAGTCCGCTCTTCACATTCCCTTCACATTCGCAGGGGTTAGGTTCCACAGACCCCCACGAATGTGAAAATTCCGTGAATAAAGACTGCCCTCCCCCTCCCTCCTGAAGCGACCACGGGGCCTCCGGAGGCCCCAAGGCCGCCTCCCCTTGCCTCCCCACTCCCTCCCTAGGAGACGATGGGGGCTCCGGAGGGCCTCCAGAGGCCCCAAGGCCACCTGCCCACAGGTCCTCACTCCCACCCAGGTGAACACGAGGCCTCTGGAGGCCCCGAGGCTGCTTCCCTATAGCTCGCCACTCCATCCCTAGGCGACCATGAGGTCTCAGGAGGCCCCGAGGCCGCCTGCCCACTTGTCCTCACGCCCTCCCTAGGCAACCATGAGGCCTCCGGAGGCCCTCCGGAGGCCCGGAGGCCACCTCCCCATGCCCTCCCCACTCCCCCCTATGCGACCACAGGGCCTCTGCAGGCCCTCTGCAGGCCACGAGGCCGCTTCCCCATGGCTCCCCACTCCCTCCCTAGGTGACAACGGGACCTCTGGAGGGCCTCCGGAGGCCCCGAGGCCGCCTGCCCACGGCTCCCCACTCCCTCCCTAGGTGACAATGGGGCTTCGGGAGGACCTCCGGAGGCCCCGAGGCCACCTCCTCATGCCTCCCCACTCCCTCCCTAGGGGACCACGAGGCCACCAGAGGGCCTCCGGAGGCCCCGAGGCCACCTCCCCACAGCTCCCCACTCCCTCCCTAGGTGACCATGGGGCCTCTGGAAGCCCTCCGGAGGCCCCAACGCCACCTCCCCAGGGCTTCCCACTCCCTCCGGAGGCCTCGTTGTCACCTAGGGAGGGAGTGGGAAGCCGTGGGGAGGCCCTCAGAGGCCCTGTCACCGCTTTCCTCAGTCTCCCCTCACAGCAAACCGCGAATATGCGAAACCGCAAGTGTGGAGGCCGCAAATGTTGAGGGAGGACTGTACTCTATGGTAAACTTGCCACAGGTCAGCGTAAGAGGGGCACTCCAAGAAAGCGATACAAGGACTCCCTGAAACAACATCTCAGTCTTGGCCAAATTGATCACCAACAATGGTCCACTCTGGCCTCATATCAGGAGGCATGGAGACACACTATCCACAATGCTGCAGCTTTATTTGAGAACTCACGCCGAACAAGTTTTGAAGAGAAACGACACTGCAGAAAGAATCACAACGTGGAAACGTCACCCAAGGAGACCTTCTGCTGTGCTTTCTGCAACTGGACTTGTTTATCTCGGATTGGCCTTTTTTGTCATCAGCGCGCTTGCAGAAAGCGTGGGATGAGCCCTTCCTGAATCTTTTTTTGTGATGAAAAGCCAGAGAGAGAATATTGGCATCATTTAATGATGAAAAGAGGGAGCCAGATATATACATTATTGATTTCATCCTTGATAGTTGAGAGTTAATATTACATTGCTGTTGATGATTAAGGTCTTGTTGGAGCATCCCCCATTTTCCAAATACGCCAATCTTGTTGGAGCATCCCCCATTTTCCAAATACGCCTTTCATAGACACGTCAAAGCAAGTTCAGTTTGTTGCGAGGGAGAATTATTCAATTCATATTTAACTTCTTGCTGTTCTTGATAAAGTTGTTCACATGGGAAAAAAAATCAAATTGAGATACAAGCGCTTTCAGCTGCTTGTTCAATAATTCCTTTTCTAAATTTTAAATCTTTTTCTTAATAAGAATAATAAGCAGTGATTCTGTCCTGAATGCAGGCTTTACATGCTTCCCATTCAATAGCTCATGAACTTGCAGAGCCTTCATTTGTTTTAAAATATTCCATCAGATCTGTTGACATTTGAATCCTAAATTGTTCATCATTGCGCCAGAGACTAAAGGGTTTAGGAGTGTTAAAAAAGTGCAATTCTAGACAATACTGACATGACCTTAAGCTATGATATAAATCTGCCTTAATAGCCTTTTGTAAGACTCTACAATAGAGAATATTAGTTTTGCTTGAAAGTCTTGTCTTCATTAGAAAATACTGACTTGAAAGTAATCCTGCAGGTGGCAGCAGAAATCTGGAGGAATACCAAAAAAAAGTATTTCTGTATCACTGAAAGATAAATGCAAATGTAATCTGTGTGGTTCATTTTATAAAAAGTGAGGTGACTGACCATTGTTCAATCACATATCAATTCCAAGAATTCGTTAGGCATCAGTTTCATTCAAACTGATAATGAAGTTAGCCAACTTTGCATTGTATCTGTGCTAATTTACAAAAAACGAATTGAAAATCATATAGAACATCTAGAGCTCTAGAACTCTTCACACAGCACTGAGCAAAGACATATGATTTAAGAATTCTGAGGACAGCATAGCCATTCTTTCAACGAATGGAAGGTTATACAACCCAGCCTAAATTAAACTGGAAAAGATACATATAGGCTTAAAAACAGTTCTAGTCCCAGCTAGAATAGACCCATTGACTCAACAGGTGAATAGAAAACCAACGTTATATAAATCTTATTGATTCAGATAACTAAACTGAGGCTATCATACTGGACATATTGTGAGATGGCATCATACACTGGGAAAGACAATATTGTGTGGTAAATGGAAGGCAGTAGGAAAAGAGGGAGACTGCACTACAGGTTGATTTATGCAACATGCTGTCTATGCATCCCCTGCCAATTTGAGCAGTGACTGATGAATTTAATGGTATGCTGGTGGTGTGTGTGTGTATATATATATAGTTGTTGTTGTGTGCCTTCAAGTCATTTCCAATTCATGGCAACCCTAAGGCCCTGGCAAGATTTGGTCAGAAGGGGTTTGCCTTTACCTTCTTCTAAGGCTGAGATAGTGTATCTCCAGAGTTGTATTCCAACACTCACACCACTACACCATTCTGGCTCTCCATATATATGCTCATGCACACACACACACACACACACACACACACGAGCTCTACTATAGGTGGGCTGCTGCTGAATGTGTAAGGGTCAGTTCTGCCTGCAGATTGCTGCAGGCTACTCCCCATAATTTCTCTAAAATCTGATTCTCTACAGAAAGTTGACTTTCCAGTTTCCTAGAAGAAGGCAGTAAGAGGTTCTTGCTCTCTGGTGTTACCTCCTTAAGTGTCCCTTGGTTACCAGTGCTCTTCTTGAGCTAGCACTTGTTAACTCATGCCAGGATATCTATGTCCATGTTAGAGACACTGCCTGTAAGAGCTGCAGTGGGATGAGATGGCATAGTGCCTCACATTCTGCTGTCTGAATTGTTCAGACAGTAACAATGAAGGCATTCAGCCCTCTGTCCAAACTGCCATAGCAAGTGTATATAGAAGACAAGAATTACATTGTAAATGAGATCTTGGATCAGGGCAACACCCTTGCTAGTAAAAGTACTCATAAAGGCTTCAGTTAGTTCACTGGAAGTTTTAGTTTAGTTAAAGTTTTAGATTTTAATTAGTTCGCTGGGGAAGTAATCCCAGGTAAATGTCCAGAGAACTACACATAAGTACCAATCTAATTCTCTAGATTACCTTTGTTCCTCTAATACTTAGTGATTAGCTGATGGAGAAACCTATGCTCATTTTTGTTGCCTATACTTTTTTATATGTATATCCACCACTGAAAGAGGTTACATACTTCCTTCCTTACATTGTTGTTGTGAGGTTATAGGAGGGAGAAGGAGACCCAGGCACATCACTTTAGACTGACTGAAAGGAAGGAAGGAAGGAAGGAAGGAAGGCAGGCAGGCAGGCAGGCAGGCAGGCAGGCAGGCAGGCAGGCAGGCACAGACTACATCCTATTGCATTTTGAATGTAAGGTTTATTTCATCTAACTTTCTTGGCTAGTCTGTATATGCATTGAAGTAGGGAAGTACTTCTTTGTTAGTTTCATTCTTGGAAGCAAAAAATAATTTCAGCAATTTTCCTCCCTTTGTGAGAAACTCTGCAGTTTTCAAAGACTACTTGAAGTTTAGGGTTTGTACTGTGCAAAATTTGTATTTCACATAGAAAAACCAGTGTTTTCTGCACAGAAAGTGTTGCAAAATGCTGTTTTCTGGATGAAAAAATGTGCAAATGATGTGCAGAATAAGTGAAGATTGTCAGCAGTCCAGTTCATCAAGGTTTCCCAACATGTGAGAAACATGTTTTTAATTATTTTTTTAAAAATCCTTAATATTTGTTCCTTGTCTACATTGAAGAATGCCTTTGAATGCTTATGTGAAGTTTTAGACAATATGTGACTAATTTTTCCAATAAAGGATTTTGGCATTGTTAAGTGTAAACAAACTTATTGTTTCCAGTATATATGGTAGAAATGTGTAATTGTGGAGACAGATATCTCTACTGGCCTCTCTTGTGTGCTGTGTGCATTAATGTGATTTGCCAATGAGAACTCCCATATACTTTAATTGATCTTGAAAAGCCAGTGACCCTTTCTGGACAAACTGCCAAATCATCAGTAAAATTGATTTTTTGACTGTGCCAAATTCAGTAGCACTGATTCCAAGTATGTTGGCTGGACAAGGGAGGATGGAGGTGGGGGTGGGAAATTCTCTGCAACTGAAAGGGATTAATCACAGTTTGTTCAACTGTCAAAACTAAATAGAGTTTTTGAGGTAGAGATCATTTTTGCTGTCAGTGAGCGCTGTTTGCGTGCATGCAGAAGAAAGTGAGCAAGAACCATTACAGAGTGAAATATTTTGTTTCACACACCTCAAAGCAGTAAGTGAAATATTTTTACTTACCATTGTGATGAGAGCTTTCCTTTTCAGTGTACTTGGAACTTTGTGGACATATTTCTGGAGACTTACTCCTTACTATATTATGGTGAGTTTATTGTTCTGAAACTTTAGTCACCCATTCTATTAATAAGTTCATGCTGGCTGTAGTCATATTTTTTGTCCAGAAATCTTGTTTTTTGTATTAATATGTATGCATTTGATTTGTAAAGTATTGGGATCATGCTTTTTAAAAAACATGTTGCAAACCAATAAAAACACAAGACAACAAATCATGCCAGGTAAAGTGAAAAACTTATTCTAAGTTTTCAATCTATGTGCAGTTTAAGTCTGTTGACCCTGCTTCTGGATTTCTGTCTAGTAAAAGATATTTGTGTAGCAGCACCAGTGTACATATCAGCACTGCAGACATGTTTTTATGTCTTCATCTGCCAAGAAACTGTCTGAAGTGTTACATCCCCTTGAGAGCTCAGCAAGTCTGACATTATCATTGTCAGAAGTTGGTGCCGGCACGGCCAAAAGAAAAGAAAAGAAAAGAAAAGAAAAAATCCTGTGCAAGCTCCTAATCTTGAAAAGTGGCTTGCTTCTCAATACAGTATAGTTAATAGCTTCTTTTTGTAAAAAATAAAATAAAATAAATAAATCTCCAACGAAACAACTGTGTAGGGGAAACTCAAAGGCATCTTTTAAGGAATGTTTTACACACCCAATTATATTGGAATGCATTAACATCCACCACTGCTCCCACAACCTAGTTGAAAAACATGCATAGCTTTTAGATAGAGCAATTGGCTGCTTTTTATTTTAAGTGGTTGTTCTGTAGAGCTACAAAGAAATTATGTAGTAAATCCCAACTAATCCATGCTTTAGTTTGATGTCAGGCTGTTGATGGTATAGAGATGCTTTAACTGTGGACTCCTGCACTGACAACAAGCTGGACTAGATGACCCTTAGGGTCCTCTCCAATTCTTTATCTTTCTCAGATTGATCTGGCTCAGTTATAGCTGGGTTAAGTTATATAGGTTATTTTTCTTGGCTAGAAGGTTTGTGCAAAAAAGTGTTATGTTTAGTTTTAATGTTGCCATGTATAAGAAAAATGCTAATGATTACTCAGTTGAAGCTGTTAGTTACCCATTCACTTCCTTAGAATTGTCTTAATGTGGATTTGTTTTATATTAATAGATGTTAATAAAAGTTCATGGGTTATGTGGCATGTCTACCTAGACTGGCCATGTTAATGGAGTTTATAAAACTGAACTGCAAACATTTCTTCTTGATAACACCCCTTTTTTGATAACCCATACCAGTTAATATCTAACAAAGGCTGCTGCAACAATTTGACACAGCTTTAACTATCATGGCTCCATCCTATGGAATCTTGGGATTTGTAGTTTGTTGTGGCACCAGGTCTCTGACAGAGAAGGCTAAATATCTCACAAAACTACAAATCTCAGAATTCCATAGCATTGAGCCTTGGCAGTTAAAGCAGTGTCACACTGCATTATTTCTATAGTGTGGCAGCAGCCAAAGTTAAAAGGCTATTAGAAAGCCTGGTTTCAATAGTATAGGAGGAATCTTATGACATTTTAGGCAGGGAAAAAATCAAATTCTGAGTGATACAACAAATCCAATTCTTCCTGGGTCAAAGATATTTAGGTTCAAAGTGGTTTAACCATCTTATGAAAAATTAGAAACAAAAATGAAATGGGTATAACTCTGTTATTTCTCTGAAAGAAACACAAAACCTTACATTTAAAGATTTGGGGATGATTGGGATTATTCCTTTTTCTGTACAGGGCAATATCACAGTTTGGAAGATTAGTGGTTACTACTTTTGTACGTTACTTTTCAATATTAGCTTGCCTGGGGACAGTCAACGTTTGAGATGAAATTTGTGTTGACAGGATAGTTGGATTTGGACCCCTGGAACTAGCTGTTGAACTGTCTGTTGACTTGGACACGACTGGTCAATGTTCTCTTTTTCCTTTTCCTTTCTGTCTTTCTTTTTTTTTTTTTCCATCCATAAGCAGCAGTTGAAAAAGGAATGTTAATTTTGCATATATATTTTTTGTAATTTGTTTATATTAATACTACCAGTTTCAGGGGATGGGGGATTGCAACCGTTATACTATGATTATTTAATGTAACGTTTTAACTATGTCTGGAGCACAGTTGGCTTATCTGAGTCAGTCCTGACAGCTTGTTTATATTGGGGATGTGCCACAGGGCACAGTAAATCCAGAGGCCCAATGCAGTTAGAGGACAAGATAGAAGTATGCAGTAAATCATTCTGTTTAATCTTATGTTTCTTTTAATAGGCTAGATTTGGCATTTCTTTTGGCATTTTGAAACATGCCCAGATCTCTTACTTAAACACAAAAGAGCTAAAATTTCAATAGCAACTGGAATAGTGGGAGACTTTGCCATTCTTGGTATAAACTTTGCAGAATGTTAGAATAAAATAAAAGTATATTTAAAGAATGTTGTTCAGCAGCCAACCCATAAGCAAAAAGTGTAACCAGGGTAATTCTTTTCATTCTCACATTTTCAGTACCTTCTGTAGTGGCATATTCATCCACATTTGTTCATCCCAAGTATATAAAGCAATGGTTCCCAACCTTTTGCCTTCCAGTTGCTTTTGACTTAAACTTCCAGAAGCCTTAAACATTGGCTGTGCTGCCTGGGGATTGTGGCAGTTGAAGTCCCAAAAACCTCTGGAGAACCAAAAGTTAGGGATTATTGGTTTAAAGTATTTTCCCAGCAGGAAGTATGTTATTTTCTGTTCTATGGGAACTTATAATAGGTGAGGAGTGCTCTTCTGATCTCAGGTGTCCTACTGTGCAACTTCTTCAGATATATTTTATTGATATATGTGGGTGTTTATATGCGGGGGTCTTCCTTTTTCCTTCCTTTCCTTTTTGTCTAAAATACGGACATGGCATGGCATGCTGTCCATCAGAGATAGGTATATATGTGTGTACGCACACACTCACACATACATGCATGCACACAGACACACACGCTGTATTTCTGGGGTAGGGAAATGTTAACCCTCCAGATGTTTTGAACTTCATCTCCCATAATCCCTAACTATTGACCGTGCTGGCTAGGGCTTCTGAGAATTGAATGCTAAAACATCTGGGGAGTAAAAGTTCTCCCAACCCTTGTGTATTTACTGCTTATTCTCAAAATTCAAAAATCTTCATCTTGTATGTACATCTGCACAACTTACGCAATATAATTGCAGAATACACCCAGACTTGGGTTGCTGCCTTTGAAAGCAACAGCTGATACTAAATGCAGGTAGATTTTCTTTTGTCTAGTTCTTTATTGCTAGTTGAACTGTGCCAGACGTACAGCTATGGAAGCAAACTGAAGTCTTTTTAACTTAGCCAGACAAATTGAATAGACCTCAGTGGTGCCAGATTATTTCACCATCCCTCAAGGTGCTTTTCTGTGTTAGCTCTTGACTACAAGGGAGGTAACTTGATACCCATGAACCAATAAAATGTTTTTCTTTTGAAATTTTGCAGACATAGTCGTACAGTGCTGAAATAAATACTGGATTGATAGTACTGACTACAGTTACAGCCCTTCCCCAGAAGCTGTTCATATGGATGATAGCACACAGTATGGCTCATAGCATACTTAGTTTGCAATACATATGGGTAATGTGGGAAGCAACCCTTTGCTCATGTGCAGTTCCCCTGGAGACTACTTTCCTCATAATTGCTTTGAAGAAGAATCTTCACAGCCAGCACAAAGGTAAACAGTAATGAGCTTAAAACCCTCAGCCAGAAAAATGCAGAAGTTTGGCTCATGGGTGAATTGGGCCCTTGTGTGGCTAGAAGTCTGAGCATTTTCATATTTCATACTGAGTAGCTGGAACTATGAAGAGAGCATCCAGTAGTAATATTTTGGGCTCATCTCTCTTTAGGATAGGCATAGGGAGCCTTTGACCCCTCAGATATTTTAGACTAGAGCTCCCACAACTATTTATCCCTGCTGGCTGGGCTGGGGGTTCTAAGAGTTAAAGTCCAAAGGACCTGAATGATCAAAACTTTCAGCTGCAGCATTTAGTAGGGACAGTCAGTAGTCCTGTCAGGGCAGAGAGCCAGGAGCCAGCAAGGTGTAGTGGTTTGAGTGTTGGATTGGGATTCTGGGACTAAAACTCCAAGAGCCATGGGACAAGTCACCCTCTCTTAGCTGCAGAAAATGTAAATGGCAAACTTCCTCTGAATAAATCTTACCAAGAAAATCCTAAAATAGGGTTGCGACAAGTCAAAGTTGGCTTGAAGACACAACAACACCACAGACTATTAGGCTGCATGCCATTAAAACCTTCACTCGTTGATTTCCCGCCTATCAAAACTCCATTGTGGGGATAGAAAGCAGTCCAGACTAGTCTTTTTCATCCTGACCACTTGTCCTGTTTCAATAGCTATGGACCTTGTACTGAATCTTAGAGTAATATTTTATACCGTGCATGTTAGTGATATAATCCTAATTGAAATATATTTATGTAATATCCTGTCTTTCTCCCAGTATGGGACCCAAGGCAACATATACACCACGAAAAACTCAACACAATCAAGAGCCCTATTCAGATTTTATCACTCATGCAATGAATGGTCAGGGTTTCTTGAACAGAATTTCACATCACTAAATGGGATGTGCAGGTGGTGGCAATTTACACTGTAGAGCAGACTCTTCTTTGCAGACAAACTCCATCCTCAAGCAGGGCAGGGACATAACAGCTGGGTTGGGGCCAGTAGACATGGTCCCACTCTCTTCCTCATGCAGTTGTTAATCAGATTGTAAGTGCAAAATAGACAATTACTCCTATTCTGGAGGCAGAACTTATCCTATCAGAATCAGAATCCTGTTTCTCATTTGTGTGTGTGGTGATGCCACTGATCATGAAGAATTTAAAGTAGTTTGTAGTACTCTAAAATCTACTATTACTACTACTACTACTCATTTGTATCATTAGAGCCAGAGTGGTGTAGAGGTTTGAGTGGTGGACTAGGACACTGGGAGACCAGGGTTTGAATCCCTGCTTGGCCATGAAAACCACTGGGTGACCATGGGCAAGTCACACTCTCTCAGCCTCAGAAGAAGGCAAGGGCAACCCCCCTCTGAACAAATTCTGCAAAGAAAACCTCATGATAGGATACCCTTAGGGTCTCCATAAGTCAGAAATGTCTTAAAGGCACACAACAACAGCAATCCCACCTTTCTCTAAGTAATGAGACTCAAAGAGTTTAACAACATACAGTTGTCCCTCCACATTCGTGAACTCGACATTCGCGGTTTTGATTATTCGCGGTTTTGGGAGGGCCCCCCAAGTCCCCCCAAAACGGTGACACGGGGCCTCCGGAGGCCCCGCGAAGGCCCTGTGGGGGGAGTGAGGAGGGCCGGGAAGGCCTCCCCACTCCCCCCACAGGGCCTTCGCGGGGCTTCCAGAGGCCCCGTGTCACGGTTTTGGGGGGGCTTGGGGAGTGGGGAGGGGAGGAAGGCCTCCGCGGGGCCTCCGGAGACCCTCCGGAGCCCCCGCGAAGGCCCTGGGGTGGCAGTGGGGAGGGTGGGGAAGGCCTCCGCGGGGCCTCCAGAGACCCTCCGGAGGCCACGCGAAGGCCCTGGGGTGGCAGTGGGAAGGGCGGGGAAGGCCTCCGCGGGGCCTCCGGAGACCCTCCGGAGGCCCCGCGAAGGCCCTGTGGAGGGAGTGGGGAGGGCAGGGAAGGCCTCCGCGGGGCCTCCGGAGACCCTCCGGAGGCCCCGCGAAGGCTCTGGGGGTGGAGTGGGGAGGGAGGGGGAAGGCCTCCGCGGGGCCTCTGGAGACCCTCTGGAGGCCCCGCGAAGGTCCTGGGGGTGGAGTGGGGAGGGAGGGGGAAGGCCTCCGCGGGGCCTCCGGAGACCCTCCGGAGGCCCCGCGAAGGCCCTGGGGTGGCAGTGGAGAGGGCGGGGAAGGCCTCCACGGGGCCTCCGGAGACCCTCCGGAGGCCCCGCGAAGGCCCTGTGGGGGGAGTGGGGAGGGCGGGGAAGGCCTCCGCGGGGCCTCCGGAGACCCTCCGGAGGCCCCGCGAAGGCCCTGTGGGGGGAGTGGGGAGGGCGGGGAAGGCCTCCGCGGGGCCTCCGGAGACCCTCCGGAGGCCCCGCGAAGGCCCTGGGGGTGGAGTGGGGAGGGAGGGGGAAGGCCTCCGCGGGGCCTCCGGAGAACCTCCAGAGGCCCCGCGAAGGCCCTGGGGGTGGCAGTGGGGAGGGCGGGGAAGGCCTCCGCGCGGCCTCCGGAGACCCTCTGGAGGTCCCGCGAAGGCCCTGGGGCGAGGGGGGAGAGCCGGGAAGGCCTCCGCAGGGCCTCCGGAGACTCTCCGGAGGCCCCGTTGAGGGCTTGGGCGGGAGGGGGGAGGGCTGGGGAGGCATCCACAGGGCCTCGGGAGGGTCTCCGGAGGCCCCGGGAAGGCCTAGGAAGGGAGTGGGGAGGCGGGGAATGCGACTATGGGGCCTCCAGTGGCCCCATGGTCACTATGGCAGGGGAGGGGGGGCAAACAATATTCACCGATTTTTCACATTCGCAGGGGTCCCTGGAACGTAACCCCCACGAATGTGAAGGGACGACTGTATTTAAAAACAAAACAAGTAAAGAAATGGACCTTAAATGACAGAAGAAATTAAAGAAATGGTACTGTATAAGAGGCTGTTTTGTTGCACTTGAACAAAGAAAGGTGTTACATCTGTGAGCTTCTGTTTGATTGATTCTATGCCAGAGCTTGGCAAAGATACTTTTTGGAAGATTCTGCAACTTAAAAGTCCAAAAAGCAACTTTTTCAAGCTCTTTTTCAAGCAACTTTTTCTGTGCCCACAATTGTGAAAGCGAATGTTGCTTTTAATGTTTCCCCCATTTAGCAAAGACCCTAGAAACGTTTTAGTTATACTTTTTTTCTTCTTGCTGAATTATTTTGGCCTTGGTTCAAACAATTATTTTTAGTTTTTCTTGTGTCTTTCATTTGTTTGCTAGATCTCTGTTTCCAGATTTTCACTAAAGCCTGCAGTCAAAGTCTAAGGAGAATCATATCTGCTAATATGTGTACTCCTAGATTAGTGTGGGCAGCTGAGGAAAGTTAGGGGGCCACATTAGCCCCCTAGGAGAACTTGGAGGGCCCCTCTCCAGATGCCCCCAAACACCTCTAGAGGGTATGGGGTCATTTTCACTGTGTTCGTTGTTTCAAAACAGTCATCTCCTGAGCCTAATATGGCCAGTGGCACACACAAAATATGGTAGAAATGCATCCCATGCCCCAATTGATATTTTGGGGCATAATTTTTTAATATACAAATTTTTTTTTTTACCCCTGGGAAGCCCAGGAGGGCTCAAAATTGGGTGGAAATGCCCTCTACATCCCTTAAAATGCATTTTCATCCCAGCCCCCTTTCACCCCATCCTCACCTCCCTCCATCTCCAACACTTGTAAGGCTACACCTCAGGAAAATCCTGAGGAGGTAGAGGTGATGCATTCAGAGGAACAAGAGATACAGTCACCAGAGCTGTGTTGAAAAAGAATGTGTTAAAAATGAGAGTTTTAATAAGTTGGACTGAAAATTAGATTTCAGTTAAGTTAGACTTTAAGTTAGATTTTTAGTAGAAAAACAATTATTTCAATCTTCATGGCCAATATACTTCTGTTAGTTTTTGGTTATTTATAACGGAGGCCTCAATACATTTTTAGGTACATAAAACAATGGGTTCATTAAAAATTGCCACATGGAATGTTCGTGGCTTGCGAACTGAGGATAGGTGCAATGAGATTTTGCCCTGCCTTGGCGGCCTGCGTTATGACATCATTGTGTTGCAGGAAACTCATATCTGTAACGAACAACAGCGGAGCCGGTGTCAGAGATTGTGGACACAAGGACCTTCTGTATGGTCATATGGGGAGTGTGGCGGTTGGGGAATAGGGGTACTGTTTAGGTCCAGGAACAATCTGACCATTGATTTCATGTTAGAAGTAGTTTTGGGGAGGTTGGTGGTGGTGGATTTTAGTATGGAGGAAAAGCAGAAAGATGGAAGAGTAGAAAAGAAAGCTTTCAGGCTGTGTGGGCTTTATGCTCCTGTAAAATATGCCGAACGGAAAAAGTTTTGGGGGTATTTAAAAAATCAGTGTAACACTCGACGGCATCTTATTATCGTAGGAGATTTCAATAACAGGGCAAGGATGATGGACAGGAGTGCTTACGCAGACCAGAAAGAGCGGACAAAGTTGTCCCTGCCCAAACCCCTGACAGCAGAAGAAAGAGAGTTGGAGTCTTTTCTAGAGAGGCAAGGTCTTAAGGATGCAGCTCTTGATGTGGAGAATGAGTTAGAATTTTTTCCTGTTTTTTGCAGAAAGGCTTTTGGTTCAGATTTTCCCCCAATGGAAGGAGTTCGATTTACTCATTATCACAAAACCTCAGCCAGCAGAATAGACCGTGTGAGAACAGTGAAGGAAATGAAGGTGGAAAAGTGCACTGTTATGATCACTCCTTGGTCGGATCATGGGCTCTTGGCTGTAGAGTTCAGTATAGGTCAGGTTTACCCCAAAGGAAGACCTCTCTGGAGGTTGCGCCCTAAATTTTTGGAAGATGTGGCATATAAAGAGCGCATCGCCTCAGCACTAGCCCACAGCCTAACTCTTGCGGACATGTACAAGGATGATTTGTGCAGGTGGTGGGAACGTGTGAAACGCGCAGTTCGGGCCACTAGCCGGGCCTACGAGACCAACATTAATGGGAAACAGATTCAGGAGTATCATTTGGCCATTTATCATTTTTTGAAGTGTCATTATCGATTGAACCAAGGTGTTCCTTTTTCAGAACAAGAGCTTAACTGGGCGAAGGGAGTGATAGCAAGATTTTGCCAAAAGCAAAGACAAAACAGAAAGAGGAGTAAAAATTTCAGGACTCGAGGTGGTGTGGTTGACATGGATGAGTGGGCAGGCGCCCGGAGTCCAAGGGCTCCGATTGAATTAAACGGCTTGAGAGCCTCCGAGTCAGACCCTATTGTATTTAGACCAAGTGAGATGCTGGATATCATGGAAGGATATTACAAGCAGTTATATGCTAGGAAAAATATAGATATAGAAGAGATTAAGGGTTTTTTTCAAGCTTTTTCAGAGGACCAGATGGGCACCCTCTATAAGGGTCTGAGTCCAGAGGATAGGAAGAGGTTGGTCTCTCCTATAGAAGAACAAGAAGTTCATGAGGTCATAGTTCAAGGGAAGGGTAAGTCTGCCCCTGGCCCAGATGGCCTCAGTTGGAATTTTTATAAAGTTTACAGGAAGTGGATTGTTCCCCCTTTAACAACTTTGTTTAATTTTTTGTGGGATAATAATGAGCTCCCTGAGACATTTTATCAAGGGGTCCTGATTTTTTTCCCAAAGGAGGGTGATCCTACCCTCCCAAAAAACTGGCGCCCCATAGCTCTGACAAACGTAGACTACCGTATGTTGGCAAAAATACTGAACAATCGGCTGGCTAAGGTGGCTGATAAGATTGTGATGGAAGCACAGACCAGTGCTGTGCCAGGTAGGACTATGGTGGACTCTCTTTGTTTGTTTCGGGAAGTGTTCCGACTCAGCAAGGAGGGAGATTGGACTGGTCAAATCCTACAGGTCGACCAGATGAAAGCTTTTGACAATGTAGATCATACGTTCCTATGGGAAACTCTCAAGTGGAAAGGGGTGCCAGAGAGATTTATTGCTTTAGTTAAATTGTTTTATAGGGATGCAGAGGTAGTTTTGCAAGTCAATGGTCATAGAGGAAAGAGGATTAAGTTAAATTCTGGGGTGAGGCAAGGTTGTCCCCTAAGCCCTCTTTTGTATGTTATTGCGTTGGATGCTATTCTGTGTAAGATTAGTTTGGACAAGAGCATCTCTGGGATCCAAATTCCGCGTCCGTTGGACAGTTCATGGTTGGTTCGATATGAATCTGTTAAATTTGTTGCCCATGCTGATGATGTGTCCTTCTTGGTTAAGGACAGGATGGAAGTTAGAAAGATTAAAGATGCTTTTGAGGCCTACGGTCGAGTTTCTGGTGCTCGACTTAACATGGAAAAGAGTTTTTTGATCAGGATTTTTGCTGCAGAGGACAAGATGGCAGCTATTCCTCTAAAGGACGTAGTTGGAGAAAAGGAAAGGTGGCAAGCAGAGCAAGAGGCAAAGATGGATAGGGTGAAGATCCTGGGGCTGAATTTTGCGTTGGCTCCAGAGGGATGGAAAGAAAATTGGTATCACTGGTTGGAAAAAGTGAAAGAGAGGGTGGCCCTCTGGCAGAGATGGAAGCTGACCATTTACCAGAGAGCCGCTTTTGTAAATACCTACCTGCTTCCCGTGGCAGCCAACTTGGCGGCTGTTTTCCCACCTCCAGATTCAGTGATTAAAGAAGCTGATCGGGTTCTCTTCAAGTTCCTTTGGGGAATGGCCACGTTCCCCCTGGCAAGGGCAGTGGCTTATGGGCAGGTAGAACAAGGGGGCCTGGACTTTCCAGCCCTGGGACCTAAGTTCATCGCCATCTTTTCTGCTCAAAACTTTGGGAAAGTTTCTCTGTTACAAAAGGGTCAGATTCAACCTCAGGCTTGGCTAGTTTTGTTTTGTGAGTGCTGGATAGGGACTAGATGGGGAAAGACTTGGTGGGAGGAAGGCTCATTAAGTTTTAGGTTTTCTTTGCCTGAAAAATTGAAAGCACCAGATTATTTGAAAGACTTTGTTTTTTACATAAAGAAATATAAAATTCATGCTGAGCAGTTGAAGGGGGAAGACAGACCAGGTCAGAGCATCAAGAGGACTTTGTACAGGAAAATAGTGGAGGAGATTTATGTTAACCCATTTTTGCAAAAGCGTCAGGCCAAACTAGATTTATCAGAATACCTAAATCACCAGACTAACCCAATTGAGTATTTCATGGACAAAAGGGTCCCCAAAAAGTTGTGGGACTTGAGGTGGAGGCTCTACCATCAGGTTCTTAATCTGAGGGGAAAGAGACCATGGACCGCAGAGGATGAGCAGACCTGTCCGCGTCTGAAATGTAAAAAGGCTGAGATTTTGAGTGGCGTGGCACAAAAGGAGACGATCAGACATTTTGTCCAGGACTGCCCGAGTGCCCGGGAAACATGGGAGGAGGTGGCCCGGGTCCTGGATTGGCCCGATTTGGCACAGCAGGCTTGGGAGACAGTGCTTTCAGGGACTGAGCCTCCAGAGGGTGTCAGGGGACCCAGAAAGTCAGTGGGCCAAAAGAGGAAGAGGAAGGAGTCTGGTTCTGTGGCTGAGAGTTTTTGGAAAGTACCCTGGTCCACGGTGCGCCTGGTAAACCTTTATGTGATGTTAGGGTTAGTTTTCCAGAGAAAAAAGGAGGTGAAAAGTCAAAATCTGCAGGATGTAAAAGGCACTGCCTATTATGTGAAGAATGTAATTGAAAATTTAGCTCTGAGTGAAAAAGAGAAATTGCCAAGCTATCGTTGGAAAAAGTTTTGGCCGTGGTTTAGTGAGACGACCCCAGCAATAACATAAAATGATATTTTAAATAAATATTTTATTAATTTTGTATTATTTTGTATTATTATTTTTAATTAATATTTTATTGGTTTTTTTTTCATTTCTAAGTAGGTATAATTATAATGTGTAAATATAATGTGATTATAGTGTGTTTAGATTAAAGGGAAAAATACATTAGTGTTAGGATAGATTTACTTTTGTATTAGTAAGAAAAGAGGAAAATAATTAGTATTGTTTTTGTATTATTGTTGTGGCCTTTTGCGGTCGGGTGTATTTTTTAGTAGAATGGTCTTACTCCAATAAAAAAATTCCCAAAAAAAACACCCTGACCCATGGGCCACAATTTGTCCACCCCTGTCCTAGATAGACGCCCCCTTCCCAAAGCAGCCTACCAAGTGTCCTTGGAGAGCCCAGGCACCTCATTATTTCAAAGGAAAAAAAATCTATAAAGGGAAGGGAAGGTCTTATTCAGTTTGAAGAAGTAGCTTACATCTTCCATTGTTGCCAAAAGTCTAGTGAAAATATCCCTCATAACTCCAAGTAGTAAAGAGTCTTGCAAGCAATTGCTTAAATAGCATCTAAACAAAGAGGCTTACTGCAATAGGGTTGTTAGAATTCAAGTGGCTCAGTCACTTAGATTCTCCCTTAAGGTTTACTACTTATATTCAGACATTTCCTTTTAGATGCAAACCCATTTCCATTTTATTTATTAGATTTAGATCCCTTCCAATCATCTTAGGAATCTCTGGGCAATATCTGTACTGTACTATTTCCCCTGTTTTATTATCTCCAGTCATATGAGCTATGTTACATTGAGTTTACTACATGTGAGGCGGAAAGCTGCTTTTCTTACATGGCAGGTTGGCTGGGCGAGGTATGCCTGGTGAGCAGTTCTCTTCTTTGCCAACAGGTCCTGGATCTCTTGGTTGTTTTCATCAAACCAGTCTTGATTTTTCTTGTGGGAGAACCCGAGGGATTCTTCTGCAGACTGGAGATACTGTTTTTGATATTTTGCCAAAGGACTGTAGGAGAAGGATCTGTAGGATGGTCTTCAAGTTTCGTTTGTAGATTTGCCTGGAAGTTGTCTCTCGTGGTAGCTTGTTGAAGATTGTTGACTTGGAGTCTCTTCTTTAAGATGCCACCCCTCTTGGGTTTGAACTTAAGATGAAGATTTAGTTTACATCTGACGAGGCGATGATCTATTTGGCATTCTGCACTGGGCATCACTCGGGTATGATCCTATCCTATCCTCCTTTATGGATCTGAAACATGGGTCACCTATCGCCACCACCTACGACTCCTCGAGCGCTTTCATCAGCGCTGTCTATGCACAATCCTAAATATACACTGGACTGACTATGTGACAAATGTTGCTGTCCTTGAGCAAGCAGGGATCACCAGTATTGAGGCCATGATACTGAGAACGCAGCTGCGCTGGGCAGGGCACGTTTCTAGGATGGAGAACCATCACCTTCCCAAAATACTACTCTACGGTGAACTTGCCACGGGTCAGCGTAAGAGGGGCGCTCCAAAAAAGCAATACAAAGACTCCCTGAAACAACATCTCAGGCTTGGCCAAATTGATCACCAACAGTGGTCCTCCCTAGCCTCACATCGGGAGGCATGGAGATGCACTATCCACAATGCTGCAGCCTTATTTGAGAACTCACGCCGAACAAGTCTTGAAGAGAAACGACAACGCAGAAAGAATCACAACCCAAAAACATCACCCATGGAGATCTTCTGCTGTGCTTCCTGCAACTGGACTTGTTTATCTTGGATTGGCCTTTTTAGTCATCAGCGCGCTTGCAGAAAGCGTGGGATGAGTCCTTCCTGAATCTTCGTTTGCGAAGAAAAGCCAGAGAGACATTGAGAGAGACACTGAAAGGCTTAAGGTCCTTCCTAAGAAGAAGTTGAAATGAAGCCTCCTTGGTTCCAGTACAACCCCTTTATCCACTAAACTGGTGCTTCTGATGGTATCTGATATGGGGGACTGGCATTTTTCTCCCCTAATGTGCTGGGATCTGGTACCATATTTGCACCTATTGATTACAACTTTTTCTTGTTTTTCTGGAAAGTCTCCATGGACTGCCAGGTATTGGCTCATGCACTGGCACTGGTCCATAGACCATCACTTTGGTCTGGCACTGGTCCATAGACCAACTGTATGTCCTACAGTTGTGGAGATTGAAACCATGGTTGCTGTTATGGGTCTAAATCAGAACATGGAACTAGCTAGTTACCAATACCTAGTTACTTTGTAGTGAATTCCTTTCCACAGTAACAAAAGATATAACTACATTATATTAATATTGCAACTTGATGAAGAATAACTTCACATCTTTTGCTAACTATAACTTTACTTCTACAGTTGTGGAGGTGTAGCTTCACTAAATGGCGGAAGAGTATCAGGTGTTTTCAGTGCTGGCTTGTGTTTTGATTTCTGCTGTTGCCTCATGCTTTGTTGTAGGTTTTGAGATGACAACAAGTGGAAAAATGTGTATTTTATACTGCAAGATGTGGCTTATACCATTCACATTTTGCAAAAGTAACTAAGAGTATATATTCACTTACTTTTTGAGAAACAGAAAAGTAAGGACTTATTTTTTTTTAAAAAAAAACTGCAACAGGGGGCTTGTCTACATGGGCAATATACCCCGTCTTGTCCCTGTTTTAGAGCCCTACAGTCCTAACAATGCAGGGCTCTTACCCCATTCTGCCCTCAGGCAGTCCTCACCACCCCAGGGCAAAGATGGGGCTAAGGTGGGGAGAAAGACATGGCAGGGCCCTTTACTGTTTTTTGTTTTTTGTTTTTTTTATTAATATCTGCTTTAATCCACTCCTGCTGGTAAGGAACAGGTTGGTGTGTTAGGAACTTAAGAACTTGTCCCAACAAGCCAGCCCATCACTGCAGCTGCCAGTCTGCCTTGCTCATCTGAAGCAGGAAGAGCCCCTGCAGCATGTGATTAAGGATGGTCACATGCAGGGGCGCTTGGTCACATGTTGCAGGCTGGTTTCCTCACTTCTGCGAGTGCACGGGAGCTGGTGGCAGCAGCTGAAGCAACAGGCCGGCAGCACCCATCTGGACTACTTCCCATTTTGTGGTGGGAATGGGGAAGGAATGGGCTTGATCCATGGCCAGGATGCACTGGTGGGGAGCCAGCATATCCTCACTGATGTAGGTGAGCCCTGTGATAGCAGACAACTCATGGGGAAGACTCTTGACTGATAACTGTCACTAATAACTTTTTAAAAATGAGCTTTCCAAATTTAGGTCCAAATCTAGTAAGAGCAAAATTTAAGGTCTCATCCACACTGTACCATTCTAACACTTTGATACCACTCCAACTGCCATGGCTGCAGCCTATAGGGTCCTGGGGTTAGCAGTTCAGTAAGACAGTAGAGACTTTAGTCAGAGAATTCTACGCCATAAAAGCACAAATCACAGGATTCTATAGCATCAAGCCATGACTGTTAAAGTGGTATCAAAGTGCTATAACTGTGTAGTGTGTAAGAGATCTTAGCTTCTCTCCTGGGTATACATTGAGTTGGAATACTCTGCTTAATATTCAGTGCAGTATATGAAAAAGCAACAGCAAGAGAAGATATGCAGATGGAAAAAATATTGTGCTCAATGGCAGTTCATCATAGGCAGGCATACTCGTACACACATACACAACACCTCTTTATAGGATCATATGCATAAGGCCTAGCTTGTATGGAGGAACAAAATGCTTGCAGACTCTAAAGAAACAGTCCCTCCATTGAACACAGTAGCCAAATCTTGAGGAAATACTCCAGCAAGCAACTAAACATGTTTGCTTGTTTGTTTATTTAAAGTACCAAAAAGGCTTCCAGAATGGCTTACATAATATTAATAAAAACAACCAGTCTCTGCCCACAGGTTTACAGTCTAAATGGTACAACAGAAAGAGGGGAGATGAAGTGGAAAGAGGAAAACAAAGAAAACCAATTTTAAAATTAGGTACATGAGTTACCCCATCCTTTAGACAGAGAGTAAGGTAGCCATCTCAGGTACCTTGGGAGCTTCAGTACCAAAATAAATTGGCCACCCCTAGGAGCACAGCAGGAAGGGACACCATTTGATATTCTGATTGAATACAGCAAAATGTATTGGGCTGGCCATGGTTAGGTATTAGTGTTTAGTTATCATCAAGAATGGTCACTGTTCCAAGAAGAGGAGGAGCCAAATAGAGCTGATTTCAGCAAATGGACTAGTCTAGCTTCCAGTCTCTCCTTTTGCCACAGTCTAATTGGCAGTGGTAATTGGTGCCCATTGAGGCTGCCAGGGAGAGGGGAAGCTCAATAAATCTTATTTATTGAATTTACACTCTAAGAGTAGATAGCCAGTAGATAGCCATTGCCTTTTCATCTTAACCTAGGCTATGATGAAAAATATTCTGTAATGAATTGAAGGCACCATTTATGTAGATTTGTCTTCTGAATATTTCTGATATTTATAATCTCCTCAGTGACTCTGCTTAGAAGTATGTCCTAGAACTATTTTGGTTATTTCCAACAACAGCTATGCAGATGTCAGCAACCTTAAGAGAGCAGCTTGTGTTTCAACTCAACTTGACAAATGATGGGAAATTGCATATATTTTCTCTGACATTTATTATAGTGCGAGTTCTGAAATATTTCACAGGACAATTTAAACCATACGCCTCTTCCCATTGCAAGTGATTAGGCTTGCATTTGCAGTCAAGACATTACAGGAGCTGATGAAATCCAACCTAACCGTACTACAGTATGTATTGGCATTAAAACAGGACCACCAACATCTTTGTAACAGAAACATGGGGAATTAAATAAACTCCAGGTCCAGGACTTGTCTTTGAGAAGAGAAATGAAAGTGGTTATTTATCCTAACTGTGTTTTGAATTTCAACACATTTCACTTGTTGTGGATTAAAGTCAGCAGAGGTTCTTGCAGAAAGAAAACTGCCGGGGGGGGGGGGAAGGCAGATGGGGATTAACTCATCATAAAATGAGTTGAATGCTCAGTGGAAGAGACCATGCCTATTGATGCCAAATGAAGCATCTTTGGGAAATGAATCATTTTAAGATGCATACTGGGGTAGGACCAAAATCATTTACCAGAGTAAGCAACAGATGCTAGCTAAAGAAATATTATCAAGTAAGGACTGATTGAGACCTATGAACAGGCATACAGTAGGAGTCTTCACAGAGATACCATACTTTCTACAGTGGCAACTGAGGGCGAACAGAAATGATCTACCTACAAATTTATGTAGCCTGCCTATAAGATATAAGCTTAAGAGTTCCCAGTCCTTCTGAGGAGACATAATGGAAGAGGTGCAGTATCATAGAATCATAGAATTGTAGTATAGGATCAAGGATTATGGAATAGTTAATTTTTCATTCAGGACACTGTGTGGTGACAGAGATTGATAGATGTGAATGTTAAGCTTTATGTTTTGAAAATGACAGTTAGAAAAGCCATCCGAAAAAGAGGCTTTCAGCAGATAGAACTTGTTGAAGGTAGTTGCACTCTCATGATCCCATGAGCATTTAAAAAAGGCTAACCTTACTAGTAAGAAGCTGTAAATAGCTGACCACAGAATTAGTTTATAGCAGCTTGGAGTGCAGATGGTGCTTTTGGTACGGGTTTGTTTGTGTGTCACATATATTTTTATTTCGACGTATGCAAGCATTTATTGTTAAAAAAAAAAAAGGAAAGAAGAAAACTGATAGCTGAGATAGCAAGGGTCTCAGTCAAAAGAACAGCTGTCACTGGCAGTGACAAAATCAACAGCTAGATGAACGGCCGTGGATTGACTACCACACAAGGGTGATGATCCTATGGCTGGCATTATAGGTGAGGGGGATGGCATAGGTAGGAGCACAGCCACAGAGATAAAATGTTAGTTGGTGCCATGGTGACAAGGGTGGAGTTTTAAATTGACAAAAATATTGAACATCTTAACAAGTTAAAACAGGTAATAAAGCTGAAATAGTTTAAAAGCTCTGTGCATAGCATTTGAAGTAAATTTCTTGTGACCTAAAAAGTAGCCATGATTTTACTTGGTGCCTAAGTGAAACCAGCGCTGGTGCCAATCAAGCCTCCAGGGGGAGGGCATTCCACATTTGGGGTGCCATGGCTGAGAAGGCCTCCTCCCATGCCCTAAAACTGTGTACTGACCTTACTCGTGGAACACAGAGGAGCAGGAGCCCCACTACAACAGATCTCAGAATCTTTATTACAGTCATAGACCAGCACAGGTAAAAAGGGATACGGAATAAAGGTAAAAACACAGGATAAAAACAGGCTAAAAGCAGTATTTAAAATGTTAGCTCCAGTATAACAAGACTAAGTTGATACTATTCTACTGTTGAGGACATTGTCTGTCGAATTTTAACCACAGCTGTGCAGAATCTGGCAACATTATAAGTTGTTCCTGGATTGGTGTCTGAAAGCAACAAGTTTATGTAGAATTGTCCAGTGTGCCTTTGATATTTATGCAACAGGGGTGAAATAAGGCTGAGACGTATGTCCCTATAGTATGAGCACTGGAGTAATACATGCTCTGTTGTTTCTATTTGGCCTGAGTTGCAGGGGCACAGTCTGTCCGAGAAGGGGATCTTCTTGTATCGGCCTTCAAGGACAGCTGAAGGGAGGGCACGACACCATGCAAGAGTAAAGGCCCATCGATGTTTAGGTATTTCAAGTGTTGCTAAGTATGCCAAAGGAGAGGCCAGATATCTATTGGAGTCACTAGCAATGAAGGTTGGAGTGCTGGCTAGATCCAGTTGTCGCTCTATATCTGCTACCCATTGTTTGATAGTAGCTTTCGCCCTATCATATCCCAGGCTAAGCAGAAGATCTGGAGAAAGGCCCAGCGTTGAAATTTTAGTCATCACTGTCTGTTTCCTGCTGGATTGGAAATCATCACTTAAGGTTAGTGGAGCAAGGCCAGTGGGAAAGAGGGATAGATAGTCTGAGCCAGTAGCTGAGTATGGTCACCCACACTCTGGCCTCCACTTTCATAAATCCTGACTCCAGTCTCAGAGCTGCATTAGAAACACATTTTGGAGTTTGGAAAGCTGATCTTAAAAATTTGGATTGGACAAGCTCTAATGGAGCAGGGTTGGGGAACTGTCCCAATTGGGATCCATAAAGCAGTTGTGCTACTGGTTTGGCTTCAAAGAGTTTGAGCGCTGCAGGTAAATAGTGGCCTCCTCTTGTCTTAAGAAATTTGAGAATGGCTGTTGTACTCCTCTGCGCATTGCAAGCAGCATACTCCCCATGAGCTTTCCTACTACCAGTGGCTTGAAAAATTACCCCCAGGTATTTAAAGCAAGAGAGCTGCTCAATCTTGTGGCCATCCATATTCCAGTTGTAGTTCTTAGGCCTTTTAGCGAATGCCATGATTTTAGTTTTTTGATAGTTGAGTTCTAGCTGTTCCACTCGGCAATATTGTGTTAGTGCTCTTAGGGCTCTTTTTAGGCCAATGGGAGTTCTTGAAAGTACTGCTGCATCATCCGCATAAAGCAGTGTTGAGATATGCCTTCCCTCTAATATTGGGGGGTGGAAGTTAGTGTTGTTGAGGTGATCCACCAAATCATTGATGTAGAAGTTAAACAGGAGTGGAGCTAGAATGCAGCCTTGCTTGACACCCTTCTCAGTGACAATATCATTGGTGAGATGTCCCTGGGGGTTACATCTTACTTTTAATGAGGTCCCTTCATGCAGCATACGTATTAGATGGAGTAAACGTTGGTCGATCGAAGAAGCCTCCAGTTTTTTCCACAGTTTGGTTCGGGATATAGAGTCAAAAGCTGCTTTAAAGTCTATGAAGGCAGCATAGAGAGAAACTGTGCTGCAGGTGGAATATTTTTCAATAAGGTGGTGGAGTACAAGGCACTGATCTATGGTGGAGCGGCCTTCCCTGAAGCCAGCTTGTTCTTCTGCAAGTATGTTTTCTTGTTCCAACCAGGTCTGAAATTTCCACTGTAAGTGTCTTGCATAGAGTTTGCTGATTGTACTGAGGAGACTAATTGGTCTGTAGTTGACAGGATCATCCTTGCTTCCTTTTTTATATATGGGGACGATGATTGCAAGGCCCCAGTCCTTGGGTGCTCGACCATATTTGTCGATACAGGTGAAAAGTGAGGCCAGGATAGGGGCCCAAAATTCAAGGTTGTTTTTAATGGCTTTTGCAGGTATTAAGTCTTCCCCTGGAGCCTCCCCCATTCTCAGCTCGGCTACAAGGTTTTTGATCTCTGTCGCTGTCACTGGTGGCCACCCTTGGATATTTTCTATATTTTGGCTAGTGGATCCACTTTCAATGTAGTTGTCCTTATAAAGTGCTTGAAAGTGATCCTCCCATATCCCTGGCGGGATGTAACAATCCACTGTAGCTGGCCCATTTCTCTGGGAACTTGATGTAATATGCCAGAATAGAGCTGTGTTGTTGGATCTGACTGCCTGGATAAGTTGTGTCCAGTCATTCTTCATGGCTTCTTTTTTCTTGTTCATCAGCAGCTTTTTGTAGTCTCTTTTCTGCTGAAGCAGCATTGGTACAGCATCTGGGATGTTATTAGATAGGTAACCCTGATAAGTATCAATGAGGGCTTTTTTAGCATTAACACATTCCTTGTCAAACCATGGTTTGGAGTGGTGCTGTTGTTGTTTCCACTGATGTACGCTATTTTGATGGATTAGATATCGGTGTAGAGCTTGGGTAAATGTATTGTAAATTTCTAAGATTTCATCAGGGGACTCAGCTGATATCAGGGCAGTCCTAAGATGCTGAAGTTGATCTGAAGCCAATACCTCACTTATTGTTTGGTTTAGTTGGGCGGTCCATTTAGCTCGGCGATAAGTCCTTCCTGAAGGTGTCACAGAAAGGTGATAGCACTCCCTGGTGTGTGTCTCCCGAGTGAAGTCACTAAGATGTAGCCGAATTGGAAAATGATCACTTTCAAATCTGGGCATAACTTCTAATTCCTTGGCATAGGGAAGAAGGTCCCTAGAAATGATTATGTAATCAATGGCACTCATTCTGGACCCAGAGAGATAAGTGAATTCAGCTGGGCAGTCATTTTCCAGGGCACAATTTAGGATTTGAAAGTTCAGCCTGAATATTGTTTGATCCAGACAAAGTCCTGCAAAATTTGATTTCTTGTCCTTTGAGCATCGGATGGGGTGGGTTCCATCATCTTCAAAATCAGGAGGAGGGCATTTGTGCTGGGCATATAGGGTATGATTGTTGGGGCCCAGTCTGGCATTCAAATCACCCCCCAAAATTACAAATGCATTTGGGTTCTGCAACATGAGATTAGCAGTGTATGATTCCAATTCAGCCCACAGGCCTCTGATTTGGGATTTCTTCTTCATTGGAGGCATGTAGGCATTTATTATCAGCAAAGTGCAATGGTTAAATTGAATTAGCACTGCCATGGCATGTGTTTTAAAAGTGGAAAGAGGCCTTGTTATGGCATGTAGGGTGGTGGAAACCAGAATGCCCAGGCCGCCTCTAGCTCTTCCATGCTTTTTCCCTGGCTCTGCCGGAATTGAGAATGAGTGAAAGCCATTTAATAACAGATCCTTATTAGTCCATGTTTCCTGGATCAGAATAATGTCATATTGGGTGAGGAAGTCACTAGGACAAGGATCTCTGTGGGCCGTTGGCCACCCAGCGATGTTCCAAGTCATAAGAGTAACCTTGTGCTGGTCTGTTGGAAGTCAGGCAGTCGCATTGCAGGCCACAGGCTGGATGGGTAATTCATCTGCTGGCAGTTGGTTAAATGGCTGGGTTGACTGTGGCTGTGTCCTCCTCTGTGGATGGAGGGGTAGTGAATCACATTCCTGTTCTTCCTGCCCTGCCTGTTCTGGAAGGGAGATTGGAAGAACCAATGCAGCATGGGAAGTGAAATGAGGATCACAAGCAAGCAAGGATCCCATCTCTTTAGTGAGGGGGGCATTTTTTGGCTTAGGAGATGAGGTAGGTGGCAGTGAAGACTGTTTTTCCTTTGAACTAGATTTGCACAGGGATGTTTGAGACCCCTGGAGTTTAACTATAGATGGGGGTGCATCTGCAATATATTGCATTTTTGAAGGGGTGTTGGCTACAACTCGGGATTTCAAGGCTTCCTTGATTGTAAGTAGAGAGTCATCACTTTCGCTTTCATTGTCAGAAAAATCAGAAAAATGCACTGATAGTTTTCTGCGAGGGGGGGCTGATTTCAATGGGTCTGGATTGCTGTTAGATTGACTCAGGATGGGTTCTCTCATCAGCTGTATTGTGGGAGTGTGTTCCCAAATTTCTGTGAGTTTTCCTCTCAGTTTAATTACTTCTTGATTTATAGCCTGAGCTTCTTCCTTTGAGGTGTGTTTAGGTTCTCCCTCTTGGTGTGCAGAATTATTGCTTCTTTGTTATTGTTGCTGTTTTCGCTGTGATGAGGTCACGGACTATCTCATCCTTAATGTCTATATAATGTGCATTCCAGAGGAAATTTCTTTTCTGTAACAGCCTGTTAGGAATATTTGCCTGGTTAAAGGTCAAAAAAATTCAGTTAGTAGCTCTTGAGCTGGGTAAAAAGTGGCAGTCTAGTAAATCAGTTGTTCTGCTGTGCATGTTTAAAAGTTGGGAAAGGTATCTCACAATTGACTTCTGGCTGTTCCACATATTGGCCTTGTTATGAATTTGTAGCAGGAGCTGATTTTTCTGTAACACTCGGCAATGATTAACTGCATCCTGTGGCGTGGCAGAGCACATTTCCTCCAAATCTGCTACATTTTTAACCCCCTGTGTACCGTACAGGTTTTGCCTTTGAAAAGCTTGTTGGGAAAGCTTGTTTGTAATGTCATTTAGTCTTTGTACAATAAGAATCAATGTCTCTATGGACAGTTTGCAGACATCATAAAAGAGCTGAACGCTGTTATTGTAGGGAATGCTGCCAAGCTCCGGGAGTTTGACTTTGTTATCAACTTGCTCTGGCCCATAATTTATATTTACACTTTGAGGAATTGAGGAGGCTGGTTAGTTTAGTTCAAGTGTCTGTGATGGTTTAGGGAATAAAGAAGGAGCTGTTGTTACAAATCTGTTACTCACGAGCTGTGTTGTCTCTGCCGCTGGGAAGAGTTAGTCAATCCTCATCTGTTTTTCTGCTTTGGAGGATTCCTGATTGTCATTATTATTACAGGGGCTCGTCCGATTTCTTTTCTTGCCTTTGGATGGCATTTTTCAGGTATATGTAGGTGGTAATGCCAGATGTTAGTGGGAGGACAATTCAGAAGTTGTTAGTCCTTCGCCATCTTGCCCCTCCTTCCTACAACAGACCTCAATCCTCAGGCAGGCACAAGGCTGGTTTAAGGAATTGGGGGGGCATATGTTTATCTCAGGTCAATGTAACACACATACACACATGGAATGGGCCCCAGGAAGTGTTTCCTATTGGTTCTGTCCAGACCCTGCCCAACCCATGTGGCATGGCTGGAGCTGCCCGTCCTCACAGTGGATTGAAGCCCCACTCAGCCATGGAAACTCCCTGGGTGACCTTACTAAGGGCCCGTCTATACGATTAAAAAACCCGTTTGGGGGGTAAAAAATACGAATAGACAGTCATACATGATTTTTACCCCCCCCCCCAAATTCTGTATGAACCCCTTCCCCAGCTGGCTGGAGCGAGCAAGCCAAGTGGCAGTTTTAAATCTCCCGCCGCTTTTTTTTAGTTATTTAAAAAGGTGCCTGCTTTGCGGACATTCGATTTTCCCTATTTACAAAGTAAAATAAAAATAAATATATATAAAATTTACGGACTTACCGGACTCTCACTTAGCCAGGAATCTAACATGGTGGGTGCTCCCAATTCCCCTCCTTGCTAACCCTGACCCCTCTATTCGGCCAGCCAATCAGATTACACTGCCTGTTCGTATGTGTGCGAACAGGGTGTACAGACCACCAGCCATTCGAACGGCTGTACAGATTTTATGCCGAGATCTGCTAGTCCTTCCGAACGCCAAATCCATGTAGTTTACAGGTGATTCGCTAGCTCCCCTTCTGAATGACACGTATGAATCCGAACAGCCATGTGTATGGAAGAGCGATCTTCTGAACTGCGTTCGTATTTTTTTTACCGTGTAGATGGGCCCTAAGGCTGGTGTCACCCCTCCCTCCAATGGTGTCACCTGGAGTGGTTTGGCCTCTCCACACCCCCAACAACTTCTGCCCAGAAAACCTGAAGCCTTAGGGTTGCCAGAAGTCAGAAACAATGACATGTTTTGGAAAGCACCATCTGACCACAACAGGCTCCACCTTGCATTTGGACCCTGTCTCATAGCAAAAATACAAGAGAGCTGAGGACATTGAAAAGAAGAGCCCAAGAAATGGGACAGTCTCTCTCTGTCCTTTGGGGGGAGGGTTTGGAGGAGGAATAAGGCAAAACCGGGGGGCCACTTTACTCTCAGTGGTGGAGGCCCTGGTGACCAGTAGGGCCCAGACCAGAGCCACTCCGAGGGTGCAGTGGCTGCAGTCTGCCAGGTCTGAGGGAGCCCACATTGTGGCTTCTCAGCCTCTGGTCTGCCATGAAAGAAGTGGCACCCGCCCACTTCTCTGCCTGCCCGTGAAGGGTGTGGTGTCGGGGGGATGAAGCAAGACTAGGGACGCAGGAGAAAGAAAGGAGGGCAAAAAGCCATGACAGGGGAGCCCTCTCACCTCTGCCCTCCCCCGGCTGCCTTTCAGGGAGGGGCCCCACCTGGTCCAGACAGAGCTGCACATGTTCTGCTTCCCTGGAGGGCCCAGCTAGCTACTCTCCCAAGGTGTGTGTGTGTGTGTGTGGGGAGAACTGAGGGCTTTGCACCTGATCTTGGGCACTCGCAGTCCCTTTGGGTTCTGGGTGGGCCCCCACAAGGCTCTTGGGGCAGACCCCAGTGCACACAGTGCTCTGCTTGGTGAGGTCTGTTCTGTGGGCACCTTTGGCACCAGCCAGACAGCCAGATCTCCTTTGTCACCACTGCCAATGGGGTCGGCCTTGCAGGGCTCCACGAGAGGGGGTAGGTGGGACCCTAAGGCCACCCCATGAGGACTAGCCATGCCCGTGGGTATGTCCGAGTCACAATGGAGGGCCCTGCACAACAGCCTGGAGCCCTCGCCAGCTGTTCTATCCATCCCTATCGTGACTTCATCCTCACACAGGTGGCTTTCTCTGAGTTGCTGGTGGTATGAGGGCCCCAAGCTGGCAGGGCCTAGAGCACAGCAGCAGCCACAGCGGGCAACTCCAGCAGCACAGCCCCAACGTGCTCGCTCCTCAGCGCTCCACAAGGCTATCAGTGCCAGCAACTCAAAGCAAGCTGCTTGCATGAGGAGGGAGTCATGATGGGCCCCACACACGACAGGCCCCATTACACCTGTGGGTGCTGTATCTGGCCCCAGGCAGGCAGATACAGAGATCACGTGTGTACAGTCTTTTGATGAGTTCTTGAAAAACTCTGGTGCAAGCAGGCAAAAGAAAAAGGAAGTTGCTTGGTTGTTACTTTTTGCATATCTCTATCAATCTGATCTAAACTGTGGGGCACCTAAACTTAGGTCTTCCTCCTGGTATAACATTTTCTGTGGTGGGTGGATAGTTGTGTGAGTAGACTTCAGTAAAGACCATCCATTTGATAGCTTATGGTTAGTAGTCCAGCACACTGGAAATCTAGCAATGCCTCCTTTTAATAAAACAAGTATACACTTCTGTTATTTGAGTTAGGACATAACAGTGAGAAATGAGCATGGGCTTTATTACAAGAAGAATTTGCTAGAAATCCAAATATCTGCTAAGTAAGGATGATGGGTATGCTTGGAAATGTGAGGCAGTCTGATACAGATCATACAAGTTAAGCGCCAAATCTTCAGTGAGCAGTGGAAAGTGAAGTCAAACAGCCTCTGTGTGGCTGTGTCAGCTTGGGTTTCACAGAACTGTATTCACCATTTCAAACTGCTGCAAACATTTGCTGTCAGTCGCTGTTTATTTTTAAGTTAAAAAAACGAGGGGGGGGGACCTTGAGATTCACTATATGCCGTTTATAGCTAGAGAATCCAAGACTGCAGGTAAAAGCCGTTAATCCCCAGCAAGCTCCTGGGCAGGCTAACAGTCAGGGATGACAAAAGTTAATTGGAAACATGAGCGATGTAACTGAAGACATATTTGCAGTAATTGGGATGTAATGTCTCCAGAAGAGAAAGTTTGCAAGGCATAAGTTTAGAAAAGATGTGGCTTTCAGAAGGTAAGCAAGGGTGATTTTTAAGTGTTCTCTCTCTCTCTCTCTTCTTTCTCTCTCTTTAGAAAATGCAAAGAAATGCCTTCCAACACGGGGTGGGGGGGAGATTTAGATTTGCCAAGGAAGCATTTTCAGCTAGCTTTTATTACTTCATCTGCCTTGCATTATGAGATAAAGTTGTATCATGTGCAATTGCTGCTAGAATAGGGATATGATGAGTTTTAGTTTTCTGGATTTGGGTTTGATTCAGTTTTTAATGGAACTTGAGTGAACTGTTATCTGTGGGATCTTCTGTTGAAGTTCTGTGTGTTTTGTTTTGTTGTTTCATTTTGCATGTAGGATTTTGCCAAGAAGTAAAAATTCAGCGCAGCTAATTTCATTATGTAATAGTAGGTTTATTTATTTATTCCACAGACCATACGTATGACATTTGAAGAAATGAAGCTATGCAAAAAAACAGAGTACTTACACAGTAATATTCAACTGTAAAATAGTAATATTACTTGTAGGGATCAAATGTATACATCTGACTAACATCCTGTTAATCATAAAGCTTAATAGTTTGGATCACACACAAACACAAAATATTTAGTAGATAATAGTTTTTTAGATTTGTTTGAGCATTCATTTACCTTGTGCCTTTGTTTAAGCATAGTTGTTATTAGGTAGCTTCTAGGAGACATGTGTATTATTGGTAAGTACCTAGAAGTAGAATAGACAGTTCCTAGCAATAAGAAACAGATGGTCCTCGCCTGCAGGCTTACAATAAATACAACAATGCAAAAAACAAAACAAAACATCAAACCCTAACTGTTCTAACTGTTGATCATGCTGCTACCTTTTGGGTGGGGGGGGGGGAAGGACTACATCTGATCTTGTTAAAAATGCCATAAATAGGGAATTGTAGAAGCAGTATCTAAATATTTCTTAGTTGCTGTTAAGTGCCAGCTCTTTGACTGTAAAGTAAACTATGCCCACCTCAAGATTTCCTGTCACAATCATCTTCTTTTTCATTCCCCACCCTCCAGAGCCAGCAGACAATTTAGCCTCCCAGCCCACAGGAATGAATGAAAATGCGCCACCTTCAGTCCAAAGCAGCAGCAGCCCCAGCACTGCCAGTTGCAATAGCTCCTCTGCGATCCCCCAGCCCAACTCTGCTGCTAAGCCCTGGCGCAGCAAGTCACTGAGTGCGAAGCACACTGCCACGTCTTCCACATTAACAGTAAAGCAGCAGGTTCAAGAGTCTCCAAAACCTGCTCCAGAGATGGTCAAAACAACTCCCAATGGACAGAAATCCATGCTTGAAAAGCTGAAGTTATTTAATACAAAAGGTGGGTCCAAAGCAGGAGGGTCATCCCTTGACTGCCCAGGATCTCGGGACACTAGTTGTGAAAGACTAGAGGCCCTGCCTAGCTTTGAAGAAAGTGAAGAAATGGATGCTGCAAATCAGAATGTGAACAGTCCGGGTCCAACATCAAATAGTCCCAAAATTGCACTCAAGGGAATTGCACAAAGAACATTTAGCCGGGCACTGACCAATAAAAAGAGTTCCCCAAAGGGCAATGACAAAGAAAGAGAGAAGCAGAAGGATAAAGAAAAGGACAAAAACAAAGACGCTGCAAAGAGAACATCTGTAACAGAAAGAGCCGAATTGAAGGAGGAGATGAAAGAAGAACAGACCCCACCAGCTACCACAGAGATGCCAAAAAAATCCTCCAAGATTGCAAGCTTTATTCCCAAAGGAGGAAAGCTAAACAGCACCAAGAAGGAGGCACCTGCCCCTTCCCACAGTGGAATACCAAAACCAGGGATGAAAAACACCACAGGGAAATCCTCAAGTGCCCCAAGTTGTTCTGCAAAAGAAGGCGAGAGAAGCCGCAGTGGGAAGCCTGCCTCAGGCCTCTCCCATCAGAAGCCCCAGCTAGATGGGAGGAATTCAAGTTCCACCTCAAGTTTGGCCTCTTCTGAAGGGAGAGGAGTAGGAGGAGCATCTGGTCTGAGTACTAGCAACAACACCCAGGCTATCAACGGGCCAACAAGCAGTACCACGCAGACCACAGGAAGCAATACTGTGAGTGTTCAGCTACCTCATCCACAACAGCAATACAGCCACCCAAATACCGCCACAGTAGCACCATTTATGTACAGGTAGGACTTAACTTTTCAAGCATGATGTATCCAGGCTGTGGCTTTTGACACAGTCAACTTTTTCTAGGATAAGCTCCCCCCGCCCCCTAGGAAGACTATGAAAAAGACTATAGTAGGCTTGTTGAGTATGTGTTTGCCTATAAAGCAGAATAGGACCAGTAAGCAACAAACTTTACTGTGCATATGGGACAGGGATCTCTCTCTCCCCTCTTCTCTCTCTTCTCTCCTCTCTCTCTCCTCTCCCCGCCCCCCACCATGTGTGTGTTTCATTTCAAGTTAGCTGTAAAAGGTAAAAATAGTAAGATACGTGAAGAGAAAATCTAGCTATGTATTTGTAGGCTAAAAATAATTAATGTTAAATGTGTAACATCATGGTTTATTTATCTTTGGGCCAAATCTTTATAACAGGAGCTGCTCTGAATTCAGAATTAAATTTTATCTATAACCTTGTTGTGTATATAGTGATACTTCTTGAGCCAACATGGTGTAATGGTTTGAGTGTTGGACTAGAACTCTAGCAGCCCAAGATTCAAATCCCTGTTCAGCCATGGAAACCCGTTGGGTGACCTTGGGGGCAAGGCACACCCTCTCAGCCTAAGGGGAAGGGGAAGGCAAATTTTGTGTGAATATATCTTTCAAACAAAACCCCACAAAACACCCCTACGATAGTTGGAGTCAACTTGAAGGCACGTAACAATAACACTGGGGGCCCATCTACACAAGGGGAGAAAATCCAAAGTACCTCGTAGTATTAGCATCTCGCAGCAGCAGCAGCAACATGTCTTAATGTTTTTTTCTGGCCTCGGAAGTCCCCATTAGCCTTGCATTCCTGATGGCAGCCATGACTGATTTACTTGGGTTAGTTCTTCACTGTTGCTGTTTTTTTTTTTTTTTAAGTCATCCAAGGTGTGCTGGTGCAATAGAGCAGTTTTCCAGTTTTATAGGACAACGAAACAGAAACTATTTATCCTGTTTTATTGCCTTAGTGAGTGATCGCTAAGGTGAAAATCCAACATGGCAACAGCAGGCACTTGCCCCGCTAGCAAGCCCCACCACCGCTCTTACCCACCCAATCAGCTTTGTGCTTCCGTTTGAATATTTTGTTGTTCAATAGTCCAAACAAGCAGGAATATACACCCCCCTCGTGGTTTTTGAAAAAGTACAGGGAAATCTGCGAAGGCTTTTACCCTGTTGTTTTTGCCATTTTGGGCCCCCCTCCTTCTGAATAGTGTGGATTGGAATTCCCAGAGAATTCCATGAGGGGTATTTTTACTGTTTAGATGGGCCCATAGAGGTACTGGGGGGGGGGGATGTTGAAATTGGTTCCTTTTCCCTGGTTTAAATATATCTGAAAAATAAGAGGACATAATCCAGAAGCAGTGAACTACAGTTGTCCCTCCATATTCTCAGATTTGGTATTTATGGATTCAAGTATTCACGGCTTGAAAATATTCTTTAAAAAATAATAATCCAAAAAGCAAACCTTGATTTTGCCATTGTATATAAGGGACACCATTTTGCTATGCCATTGCATATTATGGGACTTGAGTATTCACAGATTTGGGTATTCACAGGGGGTCCTGGAACCAACCCCCAGTGAATATGAAGGGGCAACTGTAATCCATTAATTCCTGCATTCAAAAGTCACTCTTAGCCAATCTTTTTCCACTCAGCATTTTAGGAGATTCTGAGCATTGTAATTCCATACATCTGGAAGGCATGATGTCCCAAGCTGTAGTTGATTGGTTGTTTATCTAAATTTGTATCCTACCTTTGTCTTTAACAATTGGCAGTCAAGGTAGCTACGAAGAAAAACAAATGTAATCAAAACATAAAACAGATTAATTAAAACATACGACTGATTAAAATGCAATTAAGTCAATAAAAAATAAAGCAGCACACTTTTGTTTCAGGGCCTTTTTTTTTTTTTTTTAGAAATCCTACTGAACTACTACAGTCCTGCTTGAATAAAAATATATTTGCCTGCAGGCAGAAGGACAACAGTGCACGTGAAAGGATCTAGGAGTCTTAGTAGACCACAAGCTGAGCATGAGGCAACAGTGTGATGTGGCAGCTAAAAAAGCCAATGTGATTCTGGGCTGCATCAGTAGGAGTATATTGTGTAAACTGAGGGATATAATATTACCACTCTATTCTACCTTGGTGAGACCTCACCTGGAATATTGTGTCCAGTTCTGGGCACCACAGTTCAAAAAGGATATTGACAAGCTGGAATGTGTCCAGAGGAGGGTGTTCAAATTGGTGAAAGGTTTGGAAACCATGCCCTGTAAAAATAACATGGTGGTAAGAAGTGGCTTAGGGAGCAGGGCATGTTTAGCTTGGAGAAGAGAAGGTTAAGGGGTGATATGATGGCTATTTTTAAATATTTGAAGGAAGTCATATTGAGGATGGAGCAAGCTTGTTTTCTGCTGCTCCAGAGACTAGGACACGGAGCAATGGACTCAAACTACAGGAAAAGAGATTCTGCCTAAACAGTAGGAAAACTTTCCTGATGGTAAGAGCTGTTTGACAGTGGAATATGCTGCCTCGAATTGTGGTAGAGTCTCCTTCCTTGAAGGATTTTAAGCAGAGGCTGAATGGCCATTTGTCAGGAGTGCATTTGATCATGTATTCCTGCACAGCATTGGCTTGGACTGGATGGCCCTTGTGGTCTCTTCCAACTCAATGATTCTATGGTTGTAGGGAGAAAGCCAATCTAACCTCCCTTGATAGGGAATTCCACTGGGAAAATCTTCTCTCACTTTGCCACCAAACATGAATCTCAGATAGTGAGACTGAGAGAAGGACCTCCCCTAAGACCTCAAAGCCCAGACAGGGTAGCATGGGAGAGAATACAATAACATGAATGAAAAGTTGGGTAGGACATTATAAGTAACATTTTGGATTGTTCCTGGAAGCAGTAGTCAATGAAGCTATCATAAAAGGAGTAAGCATGGGTAAATACATGATGCAATTGGGACTCCTTTGCATATGGCTCTACTGTGGAAAATGTGCATAGTGCAAGTTTGCCAACAGGAGTTGCCTTATGAGAGGCTCACGTGGTTGAAGATTATGTGCTGGCCTGAAGTTCATTCTTATAACATGCCATACATGGAACATATATGCCATGACTATGTATTGAGGAATATATAGTGCAACTTTGGGCAAAATGTGGCTCACAGCCCTATTTTTGGAGCTACTAGGGACACCCCTGAAGCCCTTAGATCCCCTCCCCCATTTTAAAAAACTTGCTGTGTTTCAGGTTGTCACCTGAAGATTGCTCCAAACAGCCCCAAACTACTACAAAAGACAGAGGCTTGCTTTTCTTACACACTTAGCCCCCCAAACAGCCAAAAATTGCTCCAAAAAGAAACCAGAAGTGACATAGTCATTTCCAGTTTGGTGTTGATATGGTGTCAATGTGATCCACCATGGCTGCAAGGGGTGAAATTGACCTCACCCTCTGCACTGTTGCTTACCCCTGATGTAGTGCCTGAATCAGCCAGTAGTCCTTTGTTGCAACAGTAATGTGGGGAATTGACAAAGCTGGAGTTTGAGCTTGAATCTAACCTCAGGCAAAGCATAGCTGGCACCCAGAAACTCTAACTGAAAGCTCATTTCATAATCTGCTGTTCCCTTATCTGCTCGACCAGTTTAATCCATAACTAGTTATCACTGGATCTTTGTAGCCAATAAAGTCTTAAAAGAACTTAGAAAAAGTTACTTTTTTAGTCTGGGGAAGTCTAAGATTTGCAGTCCAAAATAGTCACTTTACTGAGCACTGGTCACAGTCTTTATTCATACATTCAGTCAAGACTGTATTGAAATAACATGGTGAAAGAATGGCATTACTCCCTGTCCTGTGCAGATAGCATGCAGTGTAGACTGGGCCTTCTGGAAGAGCACCCAGCCACATGGGATGATAGTTTGTATTTGCATTTCACATCATCTTACACAGAAAGAATTGTATGAACCTGACACTTGCATGACTAGTTATTCAAGTAGAGGAGTGTACAAGCTCTCTGTGTAATGGAGCAGAAAGCCTCATGATGCCCAGGAAGTAGCGGAGGGCTCAACCATACTACCATAATGCTACCCTGAGAAATGTCTGAACAGGATTGAATGTGAAAAACCCAAGTCTACTCACTTCTAATGGTTACTGGCTGGCTTTGGATCAAAGTACATCACAAGTTTGTTGTGCATTTGCTAAAATATTATTACCTTTGGAGGAAAGGTGGGAGATTTTACTTTTTAATAAGTAAAACAAATTGCTAACAGAAATAGTCCAAAATATGAATTCTATTATCAGGTGAGATGGCTGAACCTTGAGCCATCAGCACAGTCTATTGAGCAGACTGATGACTTAATTTAAAACTGAAGATATTTGAAGAGCCAGTCTAGGCCTTACAAAGCCTGTATTTGACAGTGAATCTTTCATATATTTTTTTACAGTTCAGTGCTTGTTTCCATTTCTAGGACATAGCTCAACATGGGACTAATGAATTATGTAAAGTCAGTCTGCTAGTGTATCCTGGGGAGAGGACACAATGCTAGATGGCAAATGCTGTTGTATTGGTGCTGGAATTCCTTTTGGCATATGAATGACTACATTTTCCTCTCTCTGTCTTTCTGTTTTGCTCTTAAGATCCCAGACAGACAATGAAGGGAATGTAACGGCTGAGCCCAGCACTGGAGGAGTGAGCACAAGCATGGATTCTGCTCCTTACACTAAAACTGGACAGCCTATTCTAGAAGATCTTTCTGGTAAGACAAGGGGTCCCTTGAATGTGCTTACTCTGTTAATGCAGAGGATTAAAAATGGGGTTAAGTGACATTCTGTAGATATCTCTCCCTCTCTGTGTGATGAGAGGGAGGCTTGGGTACATGATAGCTCTCGGTGTTTAATTTTGATGACTCAAGACAGCCAAGTTTCTCACTGTCTTCATTTTTGATGAACAGATGTTAAACATCCAGAAGTAGAGGCCTAAAGAATTAAGCATTCTTTCTTGTGTGGTATTTATTTGAGTTCTTTTGTCAGTTTTTCTTAATTTGGGGGAGTGGTGTCCAATGATGTCCAGCAAAAAATTGGCTTATATCTTATTTTACAGACATGCCAACATATACTCCCACTAAATCTTTTTTTTTTTTTTTTTTTTGGCCAGAGTAAATACAGTGACACTGATTTCAAAATGTTTAGATTGCTACGTTTTAAAGTTCTTATATTTGGCTCAGTTTGAAAGCTTATGTGTAAGACCTCACTGCAAACTAATAGTTCATATCTACTCTACCCTAAACTCTACCAACCAGCAAATCTGGGAGCTGGAATTGTTCCACCCATGACCATATGCGAAGTAAAACATACATATGGAATAAAGGCTATGACTATTGATGTACATTCTAATATTTAAAAGCTTGAAAACATTAGTATTAGTTTTAACAAATCATTTAAGATACCCGATACACTAACATTAATGTCTGTTGATTTTTTAGAAAATTAATTAGTCATTTCATCTGTTAAAGTTGCTAAATTAAAATTACTGAAATTAAAATTACTAAAATATCAAGGTTGAAATGCTTCCCTACATCATAATTACTAGCAGTGTGACCTTTAACCTACATATACTGATATTTTTGTATCCACAATTTTGTCCTTGACCTTACCTGCCACTGGAATGCATTCCTGAGAATTTTTCTGAAATTAAATTCAGCTCTTTAGCTAAAAGAGGTTCCCTGCCTTGTACATTGAATACGTACATTGAATACTAAAGTTAAAATTGTCCATGCCACATTAACCATTTCTATGTGTGGTTGTGAAAGCTGGACACTGAAGAAAGCTGATACGGAGAAAATCAACTCATTTGAAATGTGGTGCTGGAGAAGAGTTCTGCAAATACCTTGGACTTCTAAAAAGACAAATCAGTGGATCCTAGAGCAAATCAGGCCTGAACTGTTCCTAGAAGCCAAAATGACTAAATGGAGACTGGTGTACTTTTGCCATATAATGAGAAGACATGACTCACTAGAAAAGCCAATAATGCTTTTTAAAGTAGAAGGCAGTAGGAAAAGAGGAAGACCACATTTCCGATGGATACTCAATCAAGAAAGCCACTGTCCTGAGTCTGCAAGACTGGAGCAAGGATGTTGATGATAGGGTGACTTGGAGATTTGTCATTCAAAGGATCGCCATAGTTTGATGTCAATTAACAACAACAATCCTATACACATTGGGAGGCAGGGGATAACTATATAGCATGGATTCCCAATGCCCACAGCTCAATATATCTACATTTAGGTGGCCTGAAGTATTATCACTTAATTCATTATTATCACCCTTTTCCTTCAAATGTAAAACAACTTGGATGAGGTAGCTTTCCCCAAAAAAGTCAGTCTCTTAAAAATCTGTCAGCAATTACTTGCCATCTCTTAACAATTTTACTGTTCATTAAGTCTTCTCCTATAGTCTATGGTTTCCCGGATTGGCTTTTACCTTAATTTTTACGCTTGAGAACTGTGTATGAGTCTTAGTAGACCTGGGTAGATCCTGATGATCTATATAGAGCCATGTAGGACCATTTTAGAGAAGTAGCACTTATAACTGGGGAGGGGGGTTAGTAGACCTTCTGTGCTGTCACGTTCTTGCATCATTTTTGGAAAATACTACTGAAAGATAGCAGTTCTGGACTTAACTACATGGTAGTCACCTGCAGGCAATAATATCATCACCTGGCTGTAATATCATGCAACGAGCTTTGAATGACTTTCAGGCACTTTTGTCTCATGTTGTTTTATAACAGCTCACTGTTAAAATTTCTAAATTTAGTAATGTTTTCTACCTTCATAGTTCTAAACATCTTCAACCCACAAAGCTTTCCTTTTCATATGTTCTGTCTATGCCAGATCTTTTGGTACAGCATGTTAGATAAGGTGGAAAGAGAGCTGTTCACAACTGTAATGGATTTAATGTCCTCTTCCTAAAGATTAATAAGACAGTGCTGAGCATCTTTCAGAAGAGTTGCCTTCTTATTCACATTGACCTTTGGGTACTTTAAAATTGGGAGGATTAGAATAATTCTGTTTATTTTATTTGATACTGCCTTGATTCTTATATTTACATATGTATTTTCTTCTAGGGATGTAAATCTTCATATTTTGCTCCTGCATGCAAGAACAAGCAGTTTCAAAAAGTTTCTCCCTGTTAGATGAGATTACAAGAAATTTTGCTCATTTTTTATTAAGTTTTTCCATTTGGAGACTTTTTGGTAAAAATTATACAAAGATTTTGAGCAAAATACAACCATTTCTGCCAGAATCTAGTGTGGTTTTCATAGATTAATGACTACACAAAAATAGCTTTTCACTTTTAATCTGTGATTAATTTCATGATAGTTGTCTTTTCAATGTATATATATATACATATATACAGGGTTCTATATTTTTAGTAAAATGTTCAACTATTTGATCATTTTCAGTACCACACTTGAAATATTATTTATCTGCCATTGCTGAATGGCAGTACCTGCAATTATGCATCACTTCAGTTTCTACTGCATTTTTTAAAAAACCAGAACACATGTACTGTATATTTAAAAGTGAAGGGAGAATAAGAATATTTTTAAGACCTGTGAGTCCTATGGCATCTTAAAAACTAACCCCCCACCCCAAGCTAAATCATTAAAACTTACTGATTTGGAACAGCTACTCTGAGGTTTAACAGATTCTTGCTTTAGGAGCCTTCATTTCAGGCCCTCATAACAGTGAAGGTTGATCTTTTTCCTTCTGCAGCAGTCTGCCTAAGAACTGATAGCATATAAGTAATGCAAAGCAAGCATTTACTTCTTTGCTTTTAGTGCCAAGTGAGAAAAGTTGTAATTTTGACAAGATGCAGAAGTAAATTATACGGTTTGTCAAATTAATCTATTAATACTTCCATAAGCCCCAAAAAGTTTTTTAAAAAAAAACCTGAATAAATATCTCTGTTTAAAAAGGATAGAGGAAAATCTGTTGCCTTCCAGTTATCAACACTTTGTAATTGCCAACCATTCCTGACGATAAACTTTATCATTCTTAATATATATTTCTGAAATACATTGAGCATTTGCTAAGCAGCTAGCTCTGCTGAAATCTTTCAGTTTCTAAAAAAAAAGCAAAGTAGTCTAAAATAACTATGCTACCCCCTTTGAATCCCTTGCCAGGAGTAAGGAGGAGTATAAATTAAATAAATAGTCTTAAAATTAACATTACAAAGTAGGCAGACAATTTTAAAGTTTCACATAACTCTTCCTCAGGCTGCCACAGCATGGCAAAGTTTAGTCTGCCATTTTAAGATGATAATTCAGAAAGCTCATGTTGGACTAAAGTCTCCTTGGGGAAAAGCTACAGTAGCTGTTCTCTATTTGGAAAAGGGAATAATTAGAGTGCATGTCTGTGACGTGCCACAGCCTTGCAAGTATCTGGAAACAAAACACACACACACACACACACACACACTGTTCAGAAATATTCCATGCTGATACTGTGACTAGGAAACAAAAACAAGAAAATGTGTTTGACTTGCAACCATTTGCCTAAATTCAGTTGCTAGTCCTAGTTATAATAGATCTACTAAATCAATTGTGGAATGGTAGGTCCACATAAGTAAACTCCATTGATTCTATGCTGTGGCTTTTCTAAGTCTGGTGCCACCCCTCTCTCCCATGGTGTCACCTGGTGCATTTCAGCCTCTTCGCACCCCCTGCCCAGTGCTGCCACTGATTCTATGGGTTTCCTCTAGTTGGCACTAGCTGTTGGATTTAGGCCATGAAAAGAGTCTCTTTCTTTGTTGCCTTTTGTCTGAAAGCTTATTTTTGTCTAAAAATTATATTCTTCCCTAGGGGAAGATCCCGAAACCCGCCGATTACGAACTGTCAAAAATATAGCTGATCTCCGACAAAACTTAGAGGAGACCATGTCTAGCCTACGTGGAACCCAGGTCTCTCACAGGTGAATTGCATGAATCACTTCTTTATTCAAACAGAAAAAGAACTGTGTGTCTATCTTGCCTGTTCTTGACTCTGACTGTTTCTGCCCCTGAGAAATGATTAAGGATGATAATGAAAGACATTAACTGGACTAAGCATTCATTGTGCTTCATTCCTTTTTTTAAAAAAACTGACAGGTTAGCATCTGCACTTTTTAAAATATATTAGGGAGATTGATGAAGAGTAAGTTTTGGACCATGGAAGGAAGCAGAGAGATCGCTATGTTCATTAAATATGTGAGGTGATGTTTGAATAGAAATGTGCAAAGGTTACCATTGAAAATGTTATTTAGGTTTATTTGTGAGAGACTTTAATACACTTTAACCAGATCTGTAATACTATGTTTAAACAAGCTGTTGAACTGTATTTGACCTGCATGATAAGGTGCATAACTTGAATTCCTACCTGGTCTTTAGATGAACACAGCCTTATAATTTTATTAGTGATATAGCATGTACAATTTTTGAAAGCAAAGTGCATTTAGGGTGCTCTAGCAACATTTCAGAGATAAAAATAAAAAGTATGTTACACAGGGATTACTAAACATTGTAGCACTCAGTGAGATTGCTAATATTTAGCAAAAGTTTTAGGAAAAATGCAGTGTGCAACCATATTAATACAGGAAGCCCCTGCTTATCTGACAGGTTAGGGATTGCTGCAGTGTCAGAAACTGGAATTGGTCAGAAAGCAGAACTCATGTAGGGAACATGAGGGGAATTACGGTAGCTTGCTTGGGACAGCCTGTGCACACCCATGGGCTCCTTCTCCCCCCCCCCAAACATGCACACTGTTTGCAAGTCTCTCAGTTGGCTTGGTGACTTCCCCTGCCCTCTCAGCTTGCTTTTCAAGCAGTGCAGGTGTGTACAGTCAGTCCCAAGCAAGCCTCTGTAGGCAACAACTGTCAAAAGAGTGGATTCCTTGTTGAATGCGTGCAGCTTGGCCTTAATTTGCAAGCGTCCAAAGAGTGAGTCGTCAGATAACAAGCTGCCGAAAGGCAGGGGTTACCTGTACTCATTTAGGAAGAGGGGCTATCTTAGCCCCCCCTGAGCTGCATTGTATTTCAGAATTCATGTAGAAGATCTACAAGGTGGACATTTTACAACATTGACACCTGAAGAGTTATAAAAAAAAACATTTTTATTTATACAGTTGTCCCTCCACATTCGCGGTGGTTAGGGGCGTGAGACCCCCGTGGATGTGAAAAAACTGCAAATAAAAACTAGATCACGCCACAGCCCTCCCACAACCCCTGCTACTTCTCCCCCCCCCCCCCAGGAGCAGCAACAGGGCTAGCCAAGCCTCGTCGCTGCTTCCTCCCACCCTCTCCCGCCCCCCCAGGAGCAGCGATGGGGCTAGCCAAGCCTCGTCACTGCTTCTTACCACCCACCCCGGAGCAGCAATGGGGCTAGCCAAGCTTCGTCGCTGCTTCCTCCCACCTCCTCCTGCCCACCCCAGGAGCAGGGATCCCGTAGCAGTTTTTTGGATGGCAGGGGGGAGGCAGCTCCCAAAACCGCGAATAGTCAAAACTGTGAATCTTAAAGCCGCAAATGTGGAGGGGCAACTGTATTTATATATTTTTTTCCAAACAATCAAAAATCAAACAAATCAAACAAAAAAGACAACAAAAATCAAGCAAATAAGTATTCAAATGCTCCATGTTGCTGTCTGCAGACCCAGACTGGAATGGATCTGTCTCACTTGGAAACACCCAAAGCTGGGTGGCCACATGTTTCAGCACCTTAAAAAACTGAATATTGAAAACTTCCCGGTAGTTGTCCAATATGATGAGATCCGCAGAGGGCTTTTTCAACAGTGGTCTTATAACTAAGTCCTGTAGGAACAATGAAACTCTGCCTTGTTTTAGAGAGGCATTGTTACCACTAGTTTTTGTATGACAATTTGTCATTGTCATTACCAATTTTTAAAAAATAACATGTCACATTATTCATTAGTAATATGTCAGGAACATATCACTTTAAATACATTAAAATAATTAATTAAAAATACAAAATCTGGCAAAAGAAATCTCAAACATCCCCCTAAACAGTATGTAAAATAAAGAGTAATATTATCCATAATTGAGAAAGCCACTGTCATTGTTATTTTAATGCTCAAAATAACAACATTTGCATGTTATTTTAAAAAACAAGGAACAGCATCATTTTAAACAACTTCCTTGCAAGCTATAGTTTAAAGTGTTAGTTGGCTCACCCTCAAGTGTTATTTAAAGTAGTTATAAGCCTTTTTTACAGAGAAGCACTGCCAAGGTGGTATAGAGAAACTTTTTTTTTAAAAAAGGATAAAAACCATGTCACAATTACTTTTTAAAAAGCAAGATATATATTTTAAAAATCAGTAATAAAATAATGGAAATGCCTAGCTGAACAGAAAAGGTTTCAGGGCCCACCTAGCAATAGCAATAGCACTTCTATTTCTATACTGCTAATCAGTGCCAAAGCACTCCGTAAGTGGTTTACAATGTATCAGCTAATTGCTCCCCAACAAGTTGGGTACTCATTTTATTGACCTACTGAAGGATGGAAGGAGGAGTCAACCTGGAGCCCTGTAGGATCAAACTCACAACGTTGTGGCTGCAGTACCGGCATTTAACCACTGTGCCACCAGGGCTCCTAAAACTTGAACCCCTGCATTTCAGAGATAGTTCCAAAGCTGTGCTCTACTCCAGTTGGAAGCAGATCTTTGAGAGGCAGGGCAGTTGCAGCATCTTTAAAGGAGATGGCAAAGTTTCTGGATACCATTCAGAAACAGGACCCAAATGAATTTACTACTTGAAAGTCTGGCAAATTCAGTGAATTCAGCTCCTGTGGCCCATCAGATTTCCTTTTCATGCTTTAATATGATCTCTCACTGTGATTTACTGACAGTTACCACAGGGTCATTAGACTTGTGCAGGTTCCTGTAGGAGACTTATTGTTGTGTCAGTTGGAATGAACTAATTTTGTGTGTTTTTGTGAACTTCTGGTGTGCTATATGTAACAAAGTCAATTCAACTGCAAAAGAAACCATAAATTGTTGTAGTTCAATGTAAGAACATGTTCTTTTCATGTAAAAGCTATTAGGTTCAATATCTGACATCTCCAGGTAGAGCTGATAAAGACCCCTGCCTGAAGACTTGGGGGTCTTTTACACGGGCAAATATTCCTCTAAATATACCGCTAAGATAGCTCATAGTTCCCATGGATCGCACCACAGCATCACCTCATTCAGAAGGGAGGAAGGTAAAACATCCAAATATAGCGTGGCAAGGGATGTTGCTACTTTTGCAGGTATATTTGCAATGTAGCGCTTTATTGGCAGTGTAAATTACCATTCTGTTAAGGGTTGCAGCAGATCTGCATTGTGATTGGTAGGGGTGGGCTTAAAAGAGGGGGACTGAGTTCAGTAGCGTTCAGGAAACTTTGAAAAATTCTCTCTGCTATTTTGCAAGTCTGCCAAGAAAAAGGATTCCCAAGACCTTTCAGTCTTAAAGTTCCCATCTGTCAGCTCTGCTTGGGGGAGGGGGAGAGAGGGGGGGACTGAGGGAGGGAGAGTAAAAAATCCTCTGCTATTTTGCAAGTCTGTGAACCCTGACTAAACAAATCGTGCTGAAAAAAACTTGTGATAGGTTCACCTTAGGATCCTCGGCATGGCAGCAAAGTCTTTCAGCAGAGAGTGACTGAGTTCATTTACAGGCAGATTTAGAGAGAGACAGAGACAGAGCCACTTCTTTGATCTTCCCCCCTACTATTTTGGCAGTCTGTGAGTCTTTAGCTCGAAAATGCAGGGCTGCGAAGAAAGGTCTATGCCCTTCTCCATAAAGCCTGCCTCTGCTTGGGAGGCCACGCCCCCCACTTTTTCAAGTCTGAACGAAAAAGAGGCATAATTAGGAGGAAAAAAAACCTGACTGGCACAGCTGCGGAAAAGAATTAAAGCGCAAGTTGCTGCAATAAATCTGCCGTGTAAACCAGACCATGGAGAACTAAAAACTGTCACTATAGACCAGGGATGGGCAAATTCTGGAGAAAGAGATTATGTTATCCTCCCAACCCACCAGGGGCTGCACTCTGCTCCACTGCTGCCACATGGCTGAATTTGACATGGCACCCTTACACCCTCTGCCATTTCCCTTCAAGACAACGTGTGTGGGGAATGTGCAACTTGCTTTTGAATCAAACTGGAACTAAGATTGCTACTCATCCTGGGCATCTTGTAGTTATTTCCAGCTTTTGCCTGAAATTCAACTCACTGTCATTGTCTATTAAAATGTCATTTTTTATTGTTTCAAGCACACTGGAGACCACCTTTGATACCAATGTCACTACGGAAATAAGCGGACGTAGTATTCTCAGTTTGACAGGAAGGCCAACACCTTTATCTTGGAGACTTGGGCAGTCGAGTCCCCGACTTCAAGCAGGTGATGCTCCATCAGTAGGCAATGGATATCCCCCAAGAGCCAATGCCAGCCGGTTCATCAATGCAGAATCTGGGCGTTACATTTATTCAGCACCTTTGAGAAGACAGCTGGCATCTCGGGGCAGTAATGTTTGTCACATGGATATTTCAGACAAAGGAGGCGAGGAAATAGATCTTGAAGGCATCAACATGGATGCTACTGGTTATATGAGTGATGGAGATGTCCTGGGGAAAAATATAAGGACAGATGATATTACAAGTGGGTGAGTACATTCAAGAGTGTTTATATAGTATAAACTTTATATATATGTTATATGTGTGTGTGTATATATATATATATATATATGAGATTACACACACACATAAACACACTTTCTTCTGGGAGATGTGACACCTTAATTTAGAGGAAAACACCACTTTTGCTCCAACACTGCTCTAAATTCTGTGTCTAGATGCAGGTATTCTCTAACTTCCACTGGATTCTGTTTATTTTTTCCTATTTCTACAGCATCACTGAGGAAGGCAGATGGTGACAAGTTTGATGGTTTTTATAAATACAGTTGTCCCTCCGTATCCACATATTTAAGTATTCACAGCTTGAAAATATTCTTTAAAAAATAATAATCCAAAAAGCAAACCTTGATTTTGCCATCTTATATAAGGTACACGTTTTTGCTATGCCATTGCATATAATGGGACTTGAGTATTCACAGATTTTGGTATCCACAGGGGGTCCTGGAACCAAACCCCAGTGGATATGAAGGGACAACTGTATCTGTTTTCAATCATTTTATTAAATCTACCTCTGGGGTTCAGGTTTTATCTCAAACCAGTGCTGTACAGTTGCTTTTTCCTCCTCTGAACACACACTCTGAAACATTTAGAACAGAGGAGGGTAAAGTGTAGCCCTCCATATGTTCTGAGACTGCAACTCCTATCAGTCCCAGGAAGCATAGTCAAAAGTGAGGGATTCTGGAATTTGAAATTCAACTACTGTTCTCATCCATGGTTTCTAATATTCACAATTTAGAATATTCACAATTTATAATAGGATGCCATTTGACTGTACAAGCACTATCACACTTGTATAATCTATTCTATTTGTAGTAACTCAAACCTGTAGAATCAAGAAAGTAATTCTGTTTTGGTTGTCACAACACTCTGATTAAAATTTTGTTTTTGTTGTCACAACTCTCTGACTTAAAACAAAGGCAGAAAGATACCAAAAAAGTGTCAGTTCCAGAACAAACTGTCATTTACTTCAAATGTCACCTTGCCTGGGGGTTCTTCATACATCTGCAGAAGACTGGGGGTTCTTCATACATCTGTGGAAACCCATATTCATAATACACTAGATAGATAAGAGTTTTTCAAACTTTGATCCTCCTCTGTTTTGTACTTTTAACTCCCAGAAGTCCTTGCCAGCATGGCCAATAATAATAGATTCTGGAAGCCAAAATCAAAAATATCTAGAGGACAAAATTTAAAACCACTGAGCTAGATGGGCTGAAGTTGGCTCCATTTGAAGTTCTGTGATGATCAGATAATGAGGAAGTTCATTGTGTCCAAAAGAGAGAATAGCTGCACTATCCTTGATCACTAGAAGGGTGGTATACAGTTCTACTGTTGGTTCAGCAAGAACATTTTCAGATCTGATTTAAAAATCCAGACATTATCAGGTTAGTACACGAGATTACCATTATGTGGGAGTATATTTAATGTTGGACAGGAAACAGTGAAATATTTTGTCAAAAGATGATGTGGGAGAAGGCCATCTGAAAAGGACAAAAAAGGAATATCAGAGAATAATATACAGTAGTACCCCCATATCTGCTGATTCACCAACCATGGGTTCAATTATCCGCGGTTGGCAATGGGGGAGAGGGAGGGGGAAGAGGGATCTTGCTTCCCCCCTCCCTTCCCCTAGATGGCTCCATTCACAGTGGGCCATGGTGGGGTCGAAGGGGGAAGGGAGGGCGCAGGAGTGATCACACCTGCCCCCTCCCTCCTCCAGGGAGACCTCCGTTCATGGTGGGGCCATGGCAGGATGAAGGAGAAAGGAGGGGGAAGGAGTGATCGTGCCTGCCCCCTCCCTCCTCCCAGGAGACCTCCGTTCAGGGCGGGGCCATGGTGGGACAAAGGAGGAAGGGACAGGGCAGGAGCAATCATGCCTCCCTCCTCCCAGGAGACCTCCATTCACAGTCGGGCCATGGCAGGGCAAAGGGGAAGGAAGGGGGAAACCAATCGTGCCTGCCTCCTCCCGGGAGACCTCCCTTCATGGTGGGCCATGACAGGGCCATGGTGGGACAAAGGGGGAAGGGAGGGGGAAGGAGTGATTGTGCCTGCCCCTCCCTCCTCCTGGGACACCTCCGTTCGCAGTGGGGCCATGGCAGGGCAAAGGGGGAAGGGGGAGGAGTGATTGTGTGGCAGCAGCATGGTGGTGGTGGTGGATGGTGTTCGCTATTATCTGCAGAATTCACCATCCATGGAGGGCCCTGGAACCAATCCCCCATGGATACATAATCATAAAATCATAAAAGCATAGAGTTAGAAGAGACCACAAGGGCCATCTAGTCCAAGTCTTGCAGGAATACACAATCAAGGCATTCCCGACAGATAGCCATTGAGCATCTGTTTACAAAACTGTTTAAAAAAGGAGACTCCAGCACACTCTAAGGCAGTGCATTCCACTGCTGAACAGCTCCTACCATCAAGAGGTTCCTCCTAGTGTTTAGGTGGAATCTCTTTTCCTGTAGTTTGAACCCATTGCTCCATGTCCTAGTCTCTGGAGCAACAGAAAACAAGCTTGCTCCATCCTCAGTATGACATCCCTTCAAATATTTAAACATGGCTATCATGTCCCCTCTTAACTTTCTCTTCCCCAGACTAAACATACCCAGCTCTCTAAGCCACTCTCATAGGGCATTGCTTCCAGACCTCCCACCATTTTGGTCGCTCTCCTCTGGACACGTTCCACTATGATTCTGTTGATCCTAAAATGATATCTTGGTAATATCATTTCCCTTCACTTTCACACAGGGTATGAAACATGTAGCCCTCCAGAATTTGTGGGAGTACAACTCCCATCAGCTCCAACATAGGCCTAGCCAGTGGCAAGGAATGATGGGACTTGCTGTTCAGCATTACCAGGAGGGCCATACCTGCTTGTCCCATGTTTCCACAAAGAAGTATGTGATCTGCTTTTGCAATACTTCTTGTACTAATATTTACAAGAGAAATTTACCCCCAGTTGAAACTTCACTTGGAGTGTATTTTTTCCCAGGAAGATTTTAAAAAATGTTTTAATGTTTTGTTGAAAAGAACAGTCTTCAGCCAAGAAAGTATATACATTTGCATCTTCTATTTAATTATACAGTTGGACTGTATAATGAACTATATACGGTTGGGTCTGGATATAAGCACATACAGCTACGCTGGCAGATGTGAACTTTTTCACACCCATCTCCCCACTGCAGGCCCTCTATGTCCCTGAAAATACTACACAGAAGGTAAGGGGACCCTGCTGAATGGAATGAGTTGTGTTGTATGGGGAGGGAGTAGCTCCCAAAATAAGGCAGAGAGAGCATCCCTGCGCAGAGCCCTTTCTTCTCTATATGTAGAATATTATTTTTAAGAAGTTATATTTTTTCCTCTGTGGGATCATTCCAGTGGGTAGCAATCATATCTAAATGATCTGAAAACATGATGCTTATGTGTTTTCTTACCTGCAAACTCTGCATTCTGCAAACTCTGCATATTGTATGCATTGCATATTTAAATGTTGTTTTCTTTTGGGTAGTCAAACTCAAGAAATATTTAAAGGAATAAGATCTTTACTAAAAACTGGACAATATAAGGAAAACCTTATTTTCTCAGTTAACAGACTTGTCTGGACAGGTACAAACTGGAGTGTAGTGTGATTTTGGAGAGTGCTGCTTGCATTAAATGTTGCAACTCTTTGTTTCAGTGACTTGTTTTGTTGATTGCAGAACTACAAACAATCTCTCCTTCTGCCATTTTGTAGAACTTGTTTTGAGTTATTGACACATGTGTATCAACTAACTTGGGCATGATGAATGAGGGCAGTGTAGTGAGGACAAGTAGTAAAGCAGGATAAGGTATACTACTATCCAGACTAATCACCTCTCCTGGGAGAAAAGCAGGATAATAATAAATGAACAAACACAACCAAATAAAAGAAAGTTGCTTCATGGCTACAACACTGAATAGCAATGACAGCTGGAGAAATTTGTACTCTTTGTGTAGAGCTGATCATCTTTCTATACGTCAGGATAGCTTTGCACATGCACTTGCAGTGCCAAAGAGAGACAGAGAATATGTGTGCACATGCACGCACATGCCTTCAAGTCACCTGTCAACTTTTAGCAACCCTGTACATTTCAAAGGGTTTTCTTAGGCAAGGAATATTGAAGAGGTGGTTTGACATTGCCTTTCTCTGAAAAAAAAAAAAAAAAAGCCAACAGCACCAAGTATTCCTTGGCAGTCCCCATTCAAGTACTAACCAGGCCTAACCCTGCTCAGCTTCCATGATCAGATGGAACTGTTCCCTTCAGGCTATTTAGGCTGTGCCAGTGAGTCTATTTCTAATTCTTTTTCCTTGGTGTTCTAGCCATATTACTTTTTTGTTTGCTTGTAACGCCATCTAGTGGTGGATAATTTCTTCAGAAAATGTGTGTTACTGGAGGAAGGTAACAGTAGTCTTCTCTATTTGAACTTCATGTAAGATACTTGGGATAATATACAACAAAAACAAATTAAGATCTTTAAAACCCATTTTCCAGTGTTCACACTTCATGCTGTTTCCTGTGGCCAGGTTTCTTGCAGAGATTATTTATAAACACTAAATCTAGCATGGTATTTGTTGGATTCTGTTTCCTGAATTCCAGCTTCTACTCCCTATGTAGTTAAAAATATGTTAGAGACTGAGCTAGATAGATATAAACTTAACCTATCTGGAAGTATGGGAACACAGTTGACCTTTATTTTTCCAGCCAGTGCCTATAAATTGGGCAGGAGGCAGGCAGGTGGCCCATGGGCTGTTGTGAGCCCACCACCAGTTTTTGTGGCTCCTGGAGGACACACACACCCCTAATTTGAACATTTTAAAAAATCATAGAATTGAAATCCTGGTAGACTGCAGGAAGTGTGATATACCTTTAATTTGTATCATACACACCCTGCCTTTTTAAAGTGTAACATGCGATGGGTGAAATCAGAAGTAAACTTTTATTCACTTCATTTTTCATCAGGTGATGATGTGGCCTGTGGGGAGCAAACTGGCCTCTAGACTGCCCATCTTTTTATAGTATAAAGCATACATTTGGAACTCTAGATAATAATACTGGTCTACACATAAGGTCTTATGCATGTGACTGGAGTAATGCATATTGTTCCATTGTCCAGGTTTTGTAAAGAATACTCAATTCTTAATAACACAGTTTTCTGCATTCTGGTGCCTACCAGATGTGTTGGGCTCCATCTCTCAGAAACCTCCAGCCAGCAATCTGGGAGTTAGAGCCCAACATGTCTGAAAGACATGGGGAACTCTTTCAACAGTTATCCTATATGTATGTGAAAGTGGTTTGTGAGTTAAACATTGAGAGTCTCAGATAAATAATTCTACTCAGCTTTTGTGCTTGGCTGGATCAGTCCAAAGTTCTGTCGAGTTCAACACTCGCACTAGTAGCTAGCCAAACTAGACTTTCTCTATTCTTTTCTCTGGCTTTACACCTAATAGAATTATAGATTCTTTGTTACCCATGTCCACTGGCATTCCTCTTTGACTGTCAGATTAATGATTGAGTGTGAAATTGTTGGTGCTTAAGCATGAACAAATGTCATACTTGCTTAGAAGCATTCGAATCATGATTCTGCAGTTGAGCAGAGAAACTAGATCCTTGCACTGTTGATTTTGGACTTTCTTATCAGAATATAAACTCATAGTAATGTTTTCCCCAAAGGAAGTGAGCATTCCAGTGTTGTATTGTAGAGACTGTATTGGATAAACTCCCAAAATAAGTTGTAGGACATAAACCGTTCTGCCCTAGGGAAGGGGTGTTACCTTATAACAATACAGATACTTAATAAAATGCTGAACTGGTGTGTACAGTGTAAACAGATGTTTCTGTAACATCACTTTAATGAGTCATGTGTCCATAATTCACAAGAGAATAAATGGGAGAATGAAGTCTTCATTGCAACTAAAATAATCTTGGCTCTAGTGGGCCATACAGTTAGATGACACTAAGAAATAAATCCTCAGTGTGCTTAGAGATGTGACCATTCCATTTGTGACATAGTCATGCATTTTCATGTTTAAAGAGAAGGAGCATACCTATAATTACATTGGTCACCAATGTGAGAACACTCCATAAAGTATCTGGGCCTTCTTCATGAAATGCCCAGAAGCATTTTCTAGGCCAGTGATGGAAACACAATATTGCTAAGCAGACTTTTTGAGTGAGTTACACATATGCAGGGCCGCCCTAACAGCATTATTTATAGGCCTCTGGGTAAAGCAGTGCACTGGGCCCTGCATACACAACCACTCACAGGAATAAATATGTAAATTATTGATAAAATAAACATATATTTATTGGTACCTCCAACAAAATCAGTGTTTTGATCTTCTTCCTGGTGTACAGCTTCACTGGGAGCAAAGTCCCTTCCCATCCAGACTTCAGAATCCCTGAAGTGTAAAACAGCAGAGATTAGAATGAAAAAAAAGGGAGGAGAGAAGCACCTTCCAGTGTGGGAAAGGGAGGAGCAAAAGCAATGTCTTGGAGGGGCAACTCCCCAGCGAGTCGGCATCTCTGCCTTGGGCCAATGGGAATCACGTGAAAGGGAAGAATGGCGGGGCGTAGACTGGCAGCTTCTGCCTCTGGGAGAGAGAGAGAGTACAGACTGGAGAGCTGGAAGCAGGCACCCTCTTGGTGGGGCTCTTGGAGAGAGAGTGTGAGAGAGGAAAGTTGCTCGATGGCTGATGGCTGCATAGACAGCCGCTCCATGCAGAGCTGAGGAGGCGGGTCGAGCCTCCCTTTCTCAGCCGCTGCTTGGCTTTTCCGTTTCTTCTGCCATGGTTTCTCCGTCCCTCCCTTGCTTTGCTTCTCAGTCAGGACTCCCCCTCCAACTACCTGTCCCTCCTCCTCCTCACCCATCCCTCCTCTTACTCTCTTTTCTCTTTATATCCTCCATTCCCCATTCTGACGAATGCAGACATGCCTATTCTCTGCTACAAGTTGTAGTTTTTCTCCTACCAAGTTAGCGGAAGATTTGAATGTGCATATATGCAGTGCCGAATTAACACATGGGCACACTGGACATTTGCCCAGGGGCCCCACGAGCACAAAGGGCCCATGCTAATCTATGTGCAGACCAGAATTTAACATGAATTTTCCGATCACCCACCTCAACGTTCAAATCTTCCGCTAACTCTATAGAAGGAGAGATTTGAATGTTGAGGCAGGTGATTGGAAAATTCATGTTAAATTCTGGTCTGTGCATAGATTAGCATGTGCCCTTTGTGCTCGTGGGGCCCCTGGGCAAATGTCCTGCCTGCCCATGCATTAATTTGGTACTGCACATATGCACATGTTTACAGCAGAGGGGGTAAATCTATGACCCGAAGATGTTGAATGACTTTAGGTCCCATAAGTCCTTGAAAACAAAACAAATGCAGAAGTGGGGAGAGGGATTGTACTTCAATAGCATCTGGAGAGTTACATATCCCTAGCATACAGATGGGAATTCTGCCCCACCCATGAAATTTTCCTTGAGCCCCCAAATCTCTAGCATTACAGAGAGTGAGACATTGAAAATTATTCCCACCCAGAACTTTTTTATTTGCTGTTCACATTCCCTTGGTAGCTTTGCCTGCCTCTTTTCTTTGGATGTCTAAACTGTATTTCTAAATGGTCAACTGATATTTTAAGTTACTACAATGTTAGAGATTTGGAGACTGAAGGAAAAATTTACTGAGGGGGCAGAATTCTTACTTGGGAGGCAATTTCTTCATCTCTCCACCCTTCCCCCATCAACACCCTTGCATCTACTCCATAAAATGGCATAAAATGTACACTGGCACTGACTAGAAAACACGAGTAGTGTGACATGTACTTCAGTAGTGTGGTATGGTTTTAAAATGCTTTACCACCCTCAGTCTATTAATGTTACTACTATGACAGTCTTTTCCTTGTTTGACCTCTTCTGGCACTCACTGTCTAAGCTGGGAAAGTATGTATTTCTCTTCTGCTACAAATCCCATGAGACAAGAGGGTGGAGTGAGAACCACATATAAATTGGGCAGATAGAAGAAGTTAAACCCTAGCCTAGGAGAATTTGCAGAGGCATTTTGCAGTGATTTAAACAGAAAAGCAAAAGAACTTCCAAGATTAATTAAATGAGTTTTGAACACATGGGTTCCACCACTGTGACAAGGGACACTTTAAAAGTGAGGGGAAGGGTTAGTAGGAAAACAGCTTGAGATAAGCAGTAGAACAAATGTGTACAAATTCTTTACCATGTCTTGGTGTAAAAGAATAACAAGAGACTTGAAAAGTTGTTTACAGTTCAAATGCCCTTTTGTTAGCTGGCATGCGTTCCACTGTCATTTTCAGCATGGCAAGTATCCTTGTTTTTACTGGCAACTAGATAGAAAAGGGAGCCAAAATACTTGTTTGAGCCAAAACAAACCCAGTGGCCAAGATAAACCATTGCAGCTCCATGTTCTCAGATCTTTCCCCTATCTATGTTGGGTCATGGGAAATGTTGTGAGGCCCTCACTTCCAGGTCTGTCCTAGGAAATTTCTGGCAGGCAGCAGTTATGGTATCTTGAGGTTAGGAGGAATCAAATTTCTCTTGGCTTGTAAATATCTATACTTACGTCTCTGAAGAACTGAGCAAGTCACAGGTGCCTGTTCAGAAGCCGAATGACCCCCACCCTAAGGGAGCTGTCTTGTCATGGGTACCAAAAACCTACAGAGCCGGGCTCCCTTGAGGGAGAGGAGAAACAAGAGCCTAATGTATCTCAGTCTTTTCTTACAAGATTCTTGCCATAGCCAGCTCTACACATGTGCAACACAAGCTGTTAATGTGTGACTAGTTGCATGAGTATGTGGGGTGCACATTTCAGAAAATGCATCCAGTTCAAATGTGGTGTGGCTAGATTGCATCCTCACCAAGTTGTGCAACTAATCCCCACATATAGAACCCAGATCTATGTGCACAGATCTCCTTAGTGGGATCAGGATACCTAGACTTTCAGATGCAATATTACATTCCATGTTACACAAATACAATAAAGTCTATTTTACAACCAGGTTAGCCAGTCTTTTAAATAAGCCCCCAAAAGCTGTTAGTCCATAAAAAACATCTATTAGCCTGCTGGGGGATTGCAGTGGAGGGCAGAATCCCATTTGTCTTCTTTCAAGCAGCTGCATATCTATGCTAGAGAAAAAGGAAACTCTTCCCCCCTTCTTTGCTAGCCCATTTGATTTCTATGCCAGTCACAGAGTAGGGAGGAATGGCTCTTACTCTCCAACACCACTTCTGTTCCCTTACCTGTATGAAGTTCCTTGCCACCTGTAGCTATCAAGCTACTCCTTGAGTACAAGATTTTAACTTTATCAGGTTATTGGGACCATGTTAGCATGTGTGTGAATGTCAAATCCTTCAGGGAGTATTTAGGTATATGTTTATTATACCATATTGATGGAGCAAAATGGAATGTATATTACTGAATGTGAACAGAGAAAGGTAGACTACTTAAACTACTTTATGTTGAAGATTTTTGGATTATATCTGCACATTATATTTGTCTTAAGAACTCCATGTCTTTTGAAAATTCTATTATGGACAAAATGACCTGGGGATTCTGGTTTAAGGACTTACGGTGCATCATTGTAGGTGACCTTCCTATTTTTCCTCGTTCGCTGTGAAAGATATTGTTCTCTGTTCCCCTAGAAATCTATAGGATTAAAGGTGTTTTTGAACATATATTGTGGAGTTTGCTCACAAGTTGAGTTTTAACAAGCTCAGTCTGTTTGGTTGAAGATAAGGATGAAGCCACAAGACTAGTGAAACAAGATAGAGTGGGATTTGCTTGAGTGTTGAATAACATAGACAAGATACTGAAGAGCACCTGGTGTTTCTATTGGTGGACACTACACGTCAGTCTCGCTGTTCATATAATATTGTCTGGAAAGCATCAGTGGTATATTTCCTACCTGTCACTTTGGACTGTGAGTTCACTTAATCATAGTTCTGGGCGAATAGCCTATATCGTCAAGTAGTCAATTTATTTGTATGCTCAGTTTTCCACAGTATATTGTGCTCAGAAGCTGTTCACAAAGGGAAATCAATACAATAACCATCATTATGATTTAAAATGAACAATAGCATTAACTCAGTTACAATTAACTTAAAACATTTGAAATGCTTAAATAAGGAAAACATGTACCAATAGGTCAGGCAGCAGTATTGAATGCCAATAATATCAACCAACCCCTAATTCACTGAATGGTTCATATCGTGCTGTGTAAATGTTGGTAGCTGTAACTTTTGAGGATTTAAAAACAGAAATAATATAAATAGTAATAATATGATTTTCACACCATTAATGAACATGGCATTTTATTAGGCTGCAAAGACATGTCCTTATCCTCAGTAACCTCTTTTCTGTGCTCCTGAAATCCAGATTCTTTTTAGGATCCAAAACATCCAAGCCACTAGCCCAATTCCTAATGCTAACAAATCACACTTGGTGACTACTGTACTGCCCTGTAATCCAATTCAAATGCAATTTGAACTTGGTAACCTTTCCACTATTCATACCAAGGAGCCCTTAACAGTGTTAAAAATAAATTAATGCTGCTAGGTCAGTGCAGAAGACAGGTACGATTAAACAGCTTGTCTTAGAGTAAGGAGGGCTGAACTGTCTAATGACGGGAGCCTAAAACTCTCCTCATATACCATATATGGCTGTATGATTACAACACGACTAATAATAATTGCAGTGTCATCTATGTTATCTTTCCTGAATGAGCTGTTTATTTGGACTCCTTTACCCAATGCTAGAGCAGGAGTATTGTTATTTTTGTTAAAATATTTTTAATATTTTAGCATTGAAAACAGTGAGACAAACCTCAATCTTTTTTATCTTTTTGAGTTACTATTAAGCCAACTATTCCCAGAATTATGGTAGTGAACAGGCTTTTCCTACTTAACCTCTCCTCCCAGTTTTGAGATAGGGATGGTGTCGCTAGATCAGAGCTTTTCTACACTTGCTATAAGTGGGAGATTTTTTTCCTATTGCCCCCATTGTAGCTCACACCTTGGCTTTGTAATACAGTGGACAGGGCCAGTAGAATATCAAAAGGTGCAGGTGGGGAACTTCTTGGACATCTGTAAAGAAACTAAATGAGTCAGTCCTACAGTCTTGCCATGTCAGTCACAGTTTCAGCTTTAAAAACAATCTCATAATTCCTAGCTAGCGCACACTTGCTTTGTCCACCAGAGGGAAATGTGATCTGAAACATTAAGCCTGTGGAATTCAGTAGAACACTCATTTTGCTAATTTCAGCTTTTCTGTTGTTTGATTCTTCAAACCAATATCACCACTTCCCTATGTATTTCTTTGCTAAGTCTTGACAGAATAACAGTGAAGTAGGCCCTTTCCTTCATTTTTAGCATAATTAAGGCCTCAATTGTACTTCAGACCTGAATGTGGCATAAAACTTCCCCCCTCCCCCTAAGGTCAGCATAAGTTTGCTTGCCCCTGGTCATACAGGGAAATACTTCTCTCTTCATTTTGCATTTCAAAGAAACTAGGGGATCCTGGGTGTGAAAGCATCACACTGACCTTGGGCAGACCTGAATTTGTTCCTTTCTCCACCTGCAATTTAAAAAAAAAAACAGTGCACATATTCTGAGCTCAGTGTTGCAAAGACTATTAAAGCTCTGCTTGACTTAAGGTTTATCTGCATTTGGTGCAATACATTTTAGGGAACATTTTCTTTCAGCAACAAGCACCACATTCTTGCAATGTATGGATATGATGGAAACCTCCAGCCTATGTAGTGTGTTTTTGTGTAATAGCTACCATGTGCATTTTGGAAACTGAACAAGCGGACACCTGGGGTTGTAAAAGTTACATTTTTTACTATATTTCCCATGCCCAGGCTTGGGAATTCTGGGCACTGTTGCTTCCAAAGTAACAATTACAAGCTCTGTCCACAGCTTATGTTATTGACCTTCATGCCTGATTGCAATTTGTGCCATAAACTTATAAATGGATACATGGATACATTCAAGGGATCTCTAGTGCTGCCAAGCCAAAAGCTATAGTCATCATTGCCCCATGTATTTAGCCCTTCCCCAGCCTTCCATCTGGGCAGGCATCACTTTCCAGTTGCCTTCCCCTGGGAAAGACCAACAGAGAGAGAATGTGCCAGTTTGATGACATGTAATGGCATCTTTGTGTGCTATCTTGCTGTTGGTCAGCATTCAAAATGCCCTGAAGGAAGCAGCATTTGGACTTTCCAAAAGCAAAGGTAGTGCCCCCAATCAGGTACTGCTGCATGAAGTCACCTTGATGTCTTCAAGCAGTCCTCACAAGGAAAGAGCTCATGAGGAAGGGCTGTGTCTCTTTGGATGCTACTGGGTTAAGACACCTCTTCAATCTACAATGTCCCAACAGTCTCCAATTTTCATACGCACTTGCAGGCTGCAAGGGACCCAATACCCCTTTTGGCAGCTGTTCACAAGAAAGTAGTGCCCAGTTGAACACCACAGCAACAAATACCTCAATCATCTCCGAACATATTTGTCCCACCTAGAATAGCCCTTAGTTTGGCCCCAAGTCTTCCACAACAGTACAAATGTTTTACAATAGACTTAGCCAGGCTTTTTGAAAAGAGCAAATGAACTGTGGGAAGGTAAAACGTAGCTTTAACTTCATCTTAATCAGTTGCTCAACTTTCTTCTGGGTGTTCTTGGCTTGGGTGGATTCTGATGTCTGCTACACAGAGCATGGGAATGGTTTCCCAATGGTGAGAACCCATGCTGCTTTGATATATAGTTGTATATTCTAACCACATGAGAGCCCAATTACACTACTTTTTCCCATCTAGTCAAGGGCCTTCATTTCACCCTCATTGAGAGGGATTGGCTCCACAATATTCTTTCTCCACCTAAAATCATAGAATCATAGAATTGTAGAGTTGGAAGGGACCACGAGGGCCATCCAGTCCAACCCCCTGCCACGCAGGAAATCACGATCAAAGCATTCCTGACAGATGGCCATCCAGCCAATGTTTAAAAACCTCCAAGGAAGGAGACCCCACCACACTCTGAGGGAGTGTGTTCCACTACCGAACAGCTCTTACTGTCAACCTGAATGGATTCACATTACAAAGAACAAACAGCTACCTCAGAACCATCTCTGCTTGTGAAGTGTTGCTCAGAGAGAGATGGAGGAAAGAAAAATGAATGGCTCAGCATTCTGCTAAGAGAGAGCTCCATAAATCACATTCCATGCATATGATGGTGTTTCCTGAAGACTTGGGCTTCAGAAATCTTTTCCGTGGGCTTTGTCTGGGCATGGATCTGTTGCAATGAAAATGTCAAAGCACTCTTAAAACTCTCAACTTTCCATGACAAAATACTGAATGACCGATTTTTGTCTCAGTTGTTATAACATATAGACTCTTCTCTTCCAAAAGAAAGTCAAGTTTTGCTTGCTTGTCTGTCTGTTTGTTTATCACCTCTCAGTCCAGCAAAGCCCCGAAAGTGATGTATAGTTAATAAAAACAGGTAAAGACAAGTTAAAATCTTATTTAAATAGGCCAAAACAGCTCTTTAAAAAATGCTTTTAAAATGATTTGTTCTAATTAAAATCAGTTAGCAAAACCACTTAAGGTTTTAAGAACCAGAAGTCATACAATATGAAACAGTAGCACTCTTGGCTGCCTGCTGGAAACTGAGAAATTATAGAGCCGGCATGATCTCCCTTGAGAAGAGAGTTCATTGGCCAGGGTGCCACTAGAAAAAGCTCTGTCTCATTTACTCAGCAACATCACCTCTCAAGGTAATGGGACATGTAACGGGTTATCCCATCGAAGATCTTGGATTCCATGGGGCATCATATGAGAGGAAGTGGTCTTTCAGATATCCTGGCCCCAAGCCATTCAGGGCTTTGTAAGTCCAAACCAACACCTTGAATTGAGCTTGGAAGCAAACTGGAAGACAGTGCAAGTGATATGTGGCTTCTAAAGTGCACACCTGACAACAATCTGATTGCCACCTTTTCAATTTACTATAGTTTCTTTTCTAGAGCACGTTAAAACAATTAAGGTAATTAAAGCATGAATCATTGTGGCTGGATCTGTCCTCCCTAGGAAAAGAGGTATCTGGTGTACCAACTAAAGCTGATCAAAAGCTGCCACAGGCACCTGGTATTGTAGTAGCAATACTGGGCCCAAGAACATGTCCAAGCTGCAAGCAGGGTATTTTGCAGGGAATTCAACCCCATCCAGAACAGGTTACATCCTATATTAGCTCTCCTACTGACCAACTGAGCTTCCATCTTTGCACTGTTTTAATTGCTTTTATTGGTTCATTGCCTCAGCTAGCTTGGAGGCAATATAGAAATTCCATCCATCCATCCATTTTGTCTGGGTTGAGCCCCAATTTATATCTCCAGATCTAATCCTTCCCTGCAATCAAGCAACAATTCATGACTTCTACAGCCTCCTTGACATCAGTGGCAAAAGAGAGATAAAGCTGCATATCAGCAGCATTTTCATGGCACATGACACCCAAACTCTATACGACCTTCCCCAGTGGCATCATATAGAACCTCAAAAGCAATGGGAATAGTATTAAATCCTGTAGGATCCCACTTGCTAACATCCATAAAGCTGAACACCTGAGAATATTTCATCGAAAAACAAATGCATTCCAGTAGATTTCTGAAAGTTCCTCCTCAGTACTTAGATTTCAGGATGTAATAACACCTTAACTACATAAAACAGGTATGCTTGGTGGGATTGTGCTGATGGAATAGAGGCAGCAAATAATAGCTTCTCCACATCCTTCACCACCAAAATAATATGAATAATAACAGATTATTTCATAATGTGGTTATGGAGCATATTTAAGGTACTATATAGATGTCTCTTGAAAGCTTGACTCTATTGTAAGTTGTAACTGGCTTAGAAATTAATGACCAGAACTTGTCGGGTATATACATATTCAAAAGAAAGTGTTTGGATTGACTGAGCACTTTGCCCAACTGAGAACAAAAGTATAGAAGAGCTCATGACTGAACTATAGCCCTGCATGACTTCTTTCATATGTTCAAGTTTCTGCAGACTGGAACTTAAAATGACCCTAACTAACTAGCTATTTATTTCTTTGTTTTCACTCCAAGGCAGAGCTTGTGGGCAGACATTACATTCCACCCTTTGACCAGAAGGATCAACAGGGAGATGGTGGTCAGTTAAGACTTGATGGGTTGACAGAATATGAGTATAAAAATATGGTTTGGCACAGATATTTAACTAGAAAAAACAACAAGAAAAACAAAATTATATTGAACTGATATTTCAGATTTCTAGTAGTTCTTATTACAGTTGTCCCTCCACATTCGTGGGGGTTAGGGCTATGAGACCCCCGCGAATGTGAAAAATCTGCGAATAAAAACTAGGTCATGCCACCGCCCTCCCACCCCTCCAGGAGCAGCGACAGGGCTTGGCAAGCCTTGTCACTGCTTCCTCCCACCCTCTCCCCCGCCAGGAGCCGCGATGGGTCTTGGCAAGCCTCGTTGCTGCTTCCTCCCACCCTCTCCCGCCCCCCTAGGAGCAGTTTTTTGGATGGCAGGGGGGCGCTCCCAAAACCGCGAATACTCAAAACCGTGAATCTTAAAGCCGCGAATGTGGAGGGGCAACTGTACTTTGGTGCTACAACCCTTAATTTGACACAGTGTTTCTGCAGTTTTTATGGCCTTGAAGACTACCATTTTTTTTTTACTTTAAGATTCCCCCAGGGTCATCCAAACTGAACTTCAGTTCCGTATGCTTTCCAGTTGGTAAACCAACAGCGATCTCATGGATAAGTCACCAAAACTATAGCTGTAGCTATTGCAAAGACTAATTTAATTTTGTTAAATCTATAAGTCTCTGAGTTTGGAAATACTGTACAGTATTGTGTTACAAACAACACAATTACCCCTAACTACTTACTTTTTTGGCTAACAAGTTACGTTGTAATAAACATAATAACATAATAAAGTTATGTTTCAAAAGTAATGCAACAACTAGGATAGAAGTTACTTCTTTTGGGTAATGAGTAATAATTTCTAGTTATGGTCAAATAGTGTTTATTTTTCAATTGTAGTTCATTCACTTACAATGTTAAGGGTCCCCGCGCCTCAAAAAGTAATGGAAGGTAATAGAGAAATAACAAGTAGTGCAACCATAAAATAATGAATTACTATTGTCAACACTGTCATGAGTAATAGCAATGGATTACTTGTCTACCACTGTTGCAAGTAACATGAATTTATTACTTTTATAATGTAGCTTTTGAATCTGATCTAATTAGACCAGCATTCCATCTATACTACCACCTCTTCTTGATTTGTGTAACTGGAGATCATGATTTGTACAGAATGTGCCTTTTGAAAGCCTTCTTGTTCATCAAACTGTGGTGATTAGGTTATCAGGCCCTGATTTTTTTAAGGTTAGCTTTGATTTCATTGTATGGAAATATGTGTTCTTTCTTTAGTGTTTGTTCTGACTTCTGTTTTTTCTTGTGTTTGCTCTTCATTTCTGTGCAAATTATACAAAAACACAGTAAATATACATACACAAGTAGTGTGCATACATCACAGACTTTAACACAGTGCAAGAAAATAGCAGAGGTATTAGCAAATTAGCTCCCCAGAGCAACCCTCCCAAATCCGATGGGAGACCCAGTTGTGCAGAGCTGAGTGCCTCTCTCAGCCAAGGAAGGAGTGTCTGTCCCTTTTCATACTGAGAGACCTGCGGGGGGGGGGCAGCTGTATGCAGCTGTGTGCCTCTCTCAGCTGAGGAGGGAGTGAGACCCCTTCCTTGGCCAAAAGAGTCCAAGGTGGAGGAGCCCAAGGCCTGAGATGGCGGAAGGAGAAGAAGAAGAAGAAGAAGAAGAAGAAGAAGAAGAAGAAGAAGAAGAGACAGTGGAGGCCCAAGTTCCCGCTAGCTTTGCTCCTCCATGGCGCCTTGGCTGAGAAGCATGAACCCGAGGTGGTGGAGGAGGAGGCAGTGGCAATGAGCTGGGAGTGGCCAAGGGAGATAATGCTTGCTTGCTGCCTGTTGTGCATGGTGGCAAGGGCTGCAGCCCCAACTTCAGCAGGTGGGCTGTCTGTATAAGATCCAGGGTGCCCTGTGTGAACAGCATTGTAATGAGGCCTTGTGCACTCTCTGCCTCCTGTGCAAGGTGGGCACTTGAGACTGACGAGGATGAAGAGGGGTGTGCGGAGAGCTTGTCAAGCCCCATCAAGAAGGTAGGCAGGCAGGAAGAGCCAGGTGGTGGCACTGCCTCTCTCTCTCTCTTACTACCTTACCCATTCTGGGTGTCAAAATATAGCATTGGCTGTTATCTGTGGTTTTGTGTTTTGTGGAAAGTCCATGAACGTATGCCCCGTAGATAAGTGGGTTGTGCTATATTTGCAGAATGCTTCTGCAATTAGGCAAAGAGTTGCATGTGATCCTAGGAAATGGTGGAAAGTGCAGGCTGTGGACCACATGCAGCTGACCAAGGCTGTTTTTGAAGTCCTCAGGACACTCAGCACCCCATGTGGAAAATTGATTTATTTTTTTTTTTGGTCCCCAAATGCTATCCAACTGGGAGCATGAGGGGCCCCTTTGCCACATTCTCCCCACACTCATCCACACACCAAGAAAGGCCTGGATGTTTATTGGCCCTCCCAAGCCAGTTTAAAAACAACAACCAAGAAGTAATTAAAATTTGACTTCCACATTACTTCCTTTTTAAAGAAAAGCCTACTCAGGCCCCAAACAGATGATGAGGCACAAACATGTGATGAAATTGCCCTCCAAGGAGGTACTTGGGTGACATTTAGAGGCAAATAAAATGGGGGGAATTGGTTCTGTGTTTCTGGGGTCAGCCCTCCATGATCTATTAGGGGGACAGTGCATTTCTCCACCCACTCACAGTTGCCCACCTCTGCTTTCGACACTTCCACAGGAAGCCCAGTGCAGAACTTTGGTGTCACAGTAAAGAAGACTAGTTCGTTCCTACATCTAGTCTCACCTCTTTTTTTTAAAAAAAAGTCTATGCAAACCCTTTTCTCCATTGATTTTTTATAGTCCCTTCTCGCTCCCCCACTGCAGCAGGACAGCAGCCAAAATTTGGGCTGGAGACTTTCAGTCTGTGATCTTGTGGGAGACCTTTTCAATGAAATCCTCCTTTTAGGAATGAAAAGTACTACCCAGTTTTCTTCTAAAAGTGGAACATATAACGGCTTTGCTGTACTGTACAAAATGTTTGTGACACTGGCAGCTGGCAAAATGTGAGAAAAGTTCAAAAGTTTAAGTTGCCAAGGGAACTCAGAACCAGTTGGTCTCTGCCAGTAAATTGGGTGGGGTGATTCCCCCCAGCCCTGAAAAGAACACAAGGTTGAATTTCCATTTGTTGTAAGCCCTTTTAATGCTCTATTAATAACAGTTGTGTAAACAAAGCTTGTACGCTGAACACAAGTATAGAAAATAAATTTTATGACCCTTTTCTTATTATAGAATAGCACAACTATTGAGTTAAATCCTGAGATAATTTGAGAGAAATTGAACCAATAATTCAATGAACTGATGGCTCATGGCTAACTCATTCATTAATTGCCTTCTGTCTGGACCTACAAAGTATTGCTATCTCTTATCTGTTGTTCTAAGCCAGGCCTTCTTAAAGGATTTCCCCTTGTGACCCCTTTTCGCCCAAGAAATTTTTACATGGCCCCAGGTATATAGGTATATAAAATAGGCATACAAATCAAATTTACTGTTGCCAAATTTTTCGCAACTCCCACATTCAGTTATGTGACCCCAAATGGAGTCATGACCCACAGTTTAAGAAGCTTTGTTCTAAACCATGAAGAAATTCAGCCATTAACTTATTTTGAAAATTTGGACATTTGAACAGATGTCACAGAATTTATCAGTTTTTCAGATTTAACTAAAATGCCTCAGTGTATCATTTGAACTTTCTGTTGCTTCGGGGATTATCTATAAACCATTTCATTATAGTTAATTGCTATTGCTTACACTAACTTTCCTTGAAGGGTACAGTGGGTTATGAACAACTTTTCAAGCGGGCTGCATAGGTGTGCTCTTAACAGCACCTCCCATTGCAGCAATTGGCAGATGATCATTTTTTTATACCTGATGGGAATGCTCACTTGTTAATTCGTTCATATTGCTCTGTCAATAGAGGAACAATTACAGAGGATGCTTCATAGAATCATAGAATTGTAGAGTTGGAAGAGACCACGAGGGCCATCCAGTCCAACCTCCTGCCACGTAGGAAATCACGATCAAAGCATTCCTGACAGATGGTCATCCAGCCTCTGTTTAAAGACCTCCAAGGAAGGAGACCCTACCACGCTCCAAGGAAGTGTGTCCACTGCCAAACAGCTCTTACTGTCAGAAAGTTCCTCCTAATGTTGAGGTGGAATCTCTGTTCCTGGAGCTTGCATCCATTGCTCCATGTTCCAGTCTCTGGAGCAGCAGAAAACAAGCCCGCTCCATCCTCAGCGTGACACCCCTTCAAATACTTAAACAGGGCTATCATATCGCCCCTTAACCGTCTTTTTTCCAGGCTAAACATACCCAGCTCCCTAAGTCTCTCCTCATAAGGCATCGTTTCCAGACCTTTCACCATTTTAGTCGCCCTCCTCTGGACATGCTCCAATTTGTCAATATCCTTTTTGAATTGTGGTGCCCAGAACTGGACACATTATTCTAGATGAGGCCTGACCAAGGCAGAATAGAGCAGCACTATTACTTCCCTTGATCTAGACACTATACTTCTATTGATGCAGCCCAAAATTGCATTGGCCTTTTTAGCTGCCGCATCACACTGTTGACTCATGTTCAACTTGTGTTCTACTAGGACTCCTAGATCTCTTTCACACATAGTCTGGTTCAGCCAGGTCTCCCCCATCCTATATTTATGCATTTCATTTTTCCGCCCTAAGTGCAGGACCTTACATTTCTCTGTATTGAATTTCATTTTGTTAGCTTTGGCCCAGCTCTCCAGTCTATCCAGGTCATTTTGAATTTTGATCCTGTCCTCTAGAGTATTAGCTACTCCTCCTAATTTGGTGTCATCTGCAAATATGATAAGTATGCCCCTAATTTCATCATCCAAGTCATTGATAAAGATGTTGAATAGCACTGGGCCCAGGACAGAACCCTGTGGCACTCCACTGGGCACATCTTTCCAAGAGGAAGAGGAGCCACTGCTGAGCACCCTTTCGATTTGGCCAGTCAACCAATTACAAATCCATTTAACAGTTAACTTATCTAGCCCACATTTTACAAGCTTGTTTGCAAGAATGTCATGGGGAATCTTGTCAAAGGCCTTACTGAAATCAAGGTATGCAATATCCACAGCGTTCCCTTCATCTATCAAGCTGGTCATTTTATCAAAAAAAAAAAAAAAAAAAAAAAAAAAGAAGAAGAAGAAGAAGAAGAAGAAAGAAAGAAGAAAAAAAGAGAGATCAGATTAGTCTGGCATGACTTGTTTCTCTGAAACCCATGTTGACTTTTTGTGATTATGGCATTGCCTTTTAAATGTTCACAGACTCTCTGTTTAATGATCTGCTCTAGAATCTTCCCTGGTATTGATGTCAGACTAACTGGATGATAATTGTTGGGATCCTCTTTTTTTCTCGAAGGTGGGGATGACATTTGCTTGAGAAGATGACAATCCTAAATTCTATTTTCTGTCCCCCATTTTATGTGGTTTGTAGTTAAGGATCCTGTTACCACTGTAGTGCTTCCAAGGACATTAAATAAATAATATACGTTAGTTGTCAGCTGATATCCACTAAATATGATTCTGAGCTGTATTCAGCTGCTAGTAGAGAAGTCTAATGGAACTGGCAAGAGATGGGGTGCATCTTACAACAGTTGGAAGAAACATTTTTGCCAACAGTCTCAAGAATTTGATCAGGAGGGCTTTAAACTGAGTCAAATGGGGGAGGGAGACAGTATTCTGGAAGGCAAAAGGGCTGGAGAAAATAGTCAAGCTGTCATAGAGGGAACAAGGCAAACAGCGCAAGAACCCAACAGTGGGAGGCAAAAAAACTTGCACAGGGAGCAAGTAAAGGGAACACATGGTCTCAGATGTCTCTACACTAATGCACAGAGCATGGGAAATAAGCAAGATGAACTTGAACTCCTTGCACTACAAAACAAATATGATATAATAGGCGTTACTGAAACCTGGTGGAACGAGTCTCATGATTGGAATGTAGGAATAGAGGGGTATAACCTTTATAGGAGAAACAGGCCAAACAGGAAAGGAGGAGGAATAGCATTATATGTCAGGGATATTTACACCAGTGAAGTGATCCATGACATCAATACTGGAAGCCAGGTGGAGAGCATCTGGATAAAAATTAAAGGGGAGGGAAACAACAGGGATGTTATTGTGGGACTCTACTACAGACCGCCAAATCAGACGGAGGAATTGGATGTTGCCTTTCTAGAACAGATGAACATACATGCAGAAAGGAGAGATGTAGTAGTGATGGGTGACTTCAACTATCCTGATATTTGCTGGCAATCTAACTCAGCCAAAACTACAAGGTCTAGCAAATTCCTTATATGCCTGGAAGACAATTTCATGGTCCAAAAGGTGGAAGAGGCAACAAGGGGGTCAGCTATTTTAGATCTGATCCTAACCAACAGAGACGACCTGGTTAATGGGGTGCAAGTGGTGGGATCCTTAGGTGAGAGTGATCATGTTCTCCTGGAGTTTGTTATACAATGGAAAGGAGAAGCCAGGCATAGTCAGACACGCATTCTTGACTTTAGGAGAGCTGATTTCAATAAACTCAGGGAAATACTGGGGATGATCCCATGGTCAAGAATACTAAAAGAGAAGGGACCTCAAGACGGATGGGACTTTCTCAAAAGGGAGATACTGAAGGCACAATTTCAAACAGTACCATTGAGGAAGAAAAATGGGAGGTGTCTCAAGGAACCAGGATGGATGACTAAAGAACTTTCAATGGAGCTAAGTTTTAAACGGAACATGTATAGGAAATGGAAAAGGGGGGAAATCACCAAAGAAGAATTCAAACAGATAGCGAACACGTGTAGGAGTAAAGTCAGAAAAGCTAAAGCGCAGAATGAGCTCAGGCTTGCTAGGGAGGTTAGGAACAATAAAAAGAGTTTTTTTGGGTATGTCCGCAGCAAAAGGAGGAAGAAGGAAATGATAGGGCCGCTACGTGGAGAAGATGGCAAAATGCTAACAGGGGACAGAGAAAAGGCAGAATTACTCAACACCTTCTTTGCCTCAGTGTTTTCAGAAAAGGAAAAGGAGGACCAACCTGAGGAGAATGGAACAGAGGACACAATAGGGGAACTCCAGCTCAAAATAAGTAAAGAGGTAGTACAGGAATACCTTCTTAATCTAAATGAATTTAAATCTCCAGGACCAGATGAACTACATCCAAGAGTATTAAAAGAGCTGGCAAATATAATCTCAGACCCATTGGCAATAATATTTGAGAACTCCTGGAGAACAGGAGAAGTCCCAGCAGACTGGAGGAGGGCAAACGTTGTTCCCATCTTCAAAAAGGGGAAAAAAGAGGATCCCAACAACTATCGTCCAGTTAGTCTGACATCAATACCAGGGAAGATTCTAGAACAGATCATTAAACAGAGAGTCTGTGAACATTTAGAAGGCAATGCCATAATCACAAAAAGTCAGCATGGGTTTCAGAGAAACAAGTCATGCCAGACTAATCTGATCTCTTTTTTTGATAAAGTTACCAGCTTGGTAGATGAAGGGAATGCTGTGGACATTGCATACCTTGATTTCAGTAAGGCCTTTGACAAGGTTCCCCATGACATTCTTGCAAAGAAGCTTGTAGAATGTGGGCTAGACAAGTTAACTGTTCAATGGATTTGTAATTGGTTGACCGGCCGAACCCAAAGGGTGCTCAGCAGTGGCTCCTCTTCGTCTTGGAAAGATGTGACCAGTGGGGTGCCACAGGGTTCTGTCCTGGGCCCAGTGCTATTCAACATCTTTATCAATGACTTAGATGAGGGAATTAGGGGCATACTTATCAAATTTGCAGATGACACCAAATTGGGAGGAGTAGCTAATACCCTAGAGGACAGGATCAAAATTCAGAATGACCTGGATAGACTGGAGAGCTGGGCCAAAGCTAACAAAATGAAATTCAATACGGAGAAGTGTAAAGTACTGCATTTAGGGCGGAAAAATGAAATGCATAAATATAGGATGGGAGAGACCTGGCTGAATGAGACTACATGCGAAAGGGATCTAGGAGTCCTAGTAGACCACAAGTTGAACATGAGCCAACAGTGTGATGTGGCAGCTAAAAAGGCCAATGCAATTTTGGGCTGTATCAATAGAAGTATAGTGTCTAGATCAAGGGAAGTAATAGTGCCACTCTATTCTGCCTTGGTCAGACCTCACTTAGAATACTGTGTCCAGTTCTGGGCACCACAATTCAGAAAGGATATTGACAAATTGGAGCGTGTCCAGAGAAGGGCAACTAAAATGGTGAAAGGTCTGGAAACAATGCCTTATGAGGAGAGACTTAGGGAGCTGGGTATGTTTAGCCTGGAAAAAAGACGGTTTAGAGGCGATATGATAGCCCTGTTTAAGTATTTGAAGGGATGTCACGTTGAGGATGGAGCAGGTTTGTTTTCTGCTGCTCCAGAGACTGGAACACGGAGCAATGGGTGCAAGCTCCAGGAACAGAGATTCCACCTCAACATGAGGAGGAACTTTTTGACAGTAAGAGCTGTTCGGCAGTGGAACACACTCCCTCGGAGCGTGGTGGGGTCTTTAAACAGAGGCTGGATGGCCATCTGTCGGGGATGCTTTGATTGTGATTTCCTGCGTGGCAGGGGGGTTGGACTGGATGGCCCTCGTGGTCTCTTCCAACTCTGCAATTCTATGATTCTATGATTCTATGAACATCTATAGTCAAGATTTCATGAGGATTAAACAAATGTGTCACAGTGCAATACATTTTGGACAACCATCCTTTAGAATGCAGGCTCATCTCTTCAGTACTTGTTGTAACTTGATGTTTTGCTTGAGGTTCTCAGACTGTGTCATAACAAGCCTGTCAATGTTGAGAAAAGCGGTGTTTAAACCCCTACTCTGATGATACAAGTAAATGAAGTAATGAAACTAAGAAGAGTGAATCATAAACAGCCTTTGCTGCAAGCACTCCAAGAGAAAAATCAACACTTTTAGCAATGTCTAATGTTCTCATGGTTGTGTACTTTTCATTTTATACAGTAAACAAACAAACATAAATGTACTTGTAAGGGTGAGGAGTGAAAAGTTAAAAATGACTAAAACTATGGCCATGCTGGCTGGAAGGGTCTGTGAGTTGTAGTCTAAAACCTCCAAACTTTTCAAATTTCTCATGATAATGAACAGTACAGTACTAACTCAAACATGCGCTGGCTGTAATGAATTAGGAATAGGCAAGATTTCAGACTTTTGCCAGCAAGGATGTGCTAGCAGAATCTGTCAAAACTTCCTCCAGCTCAGGAACAGAACCACTATGCTGGCAAAAATTTAGAACACAGCCAGGATAGTCTTAAGTAATTTCCAAGACTCCTAGGCAAAGAGAAGTTTGTATTCAGTACATCTACAGCTGGCCTAGTGCCAGATCACCTGGCTCTCAGCCATTTTAGTGAGTTAAGATTGTGCTCTAGACTAGTGGCAGTTCTAAAGTCAGTAATCAATAAATGAAGCAAAAGTGTGTAATACAAAATATAGAACATGGTTCTAATGTTATGTGTTCACCTGGCTCCCTTTTCTCATGTCTGTTTTAGGCAACTGATATTTTTGTCACACTTCTGTTATTCTTTTTAAATTTTCTTTCTTTTTTGAGAAAGAAGAAAAGCATGTTATTCAGAGGTAGTCATGAATTCATTTTCAACATGTGTTTGAGAATTAGCACTACTCTGACAGCAAAGGCTGATAGCAGCTGTTAAGTTCTGCCCAGCTGAAACATTTGACCATAAAGATGCATCCATTTTGAATGCCACTTTCCTTTGTATATGATGTATCTGTCTAAAACACAAAGTGTTAATGAAATTAAAATGATCATTTTCCCTTGGTTTTATAATGTGTAGATTTGCACTGGCTTCAGAAAAATGATTGGCCCATTAGGTTCTGCATCTCCATACTTCATTTTTGGTGTGTTAGCTCTTTAATACGTTCTCCTCCTACTCAAGATACTTAAGCCCCTGAATCAGAAGCCTAAAATAAAAATGGACAAATCATTGGAGCTGGAAAATAAATTTCTGCAGTTTCTTTAAAAGGGACTTATTTCATTGGCATAACAAGTGTATTATATATGCTGTAGTTGACCTTTCATTTGAGATGAGTCTGCCATGTCCAGAAAGAATGATATAAAGAAGTAAAACATTTTAAAGTTACCGTTGTATGTCCAAATCAACATTCCATCCTGCTTTTGAACCCTAAGTGGAGATAAATGGACACGTAATTAATATATTTTCTAGTGATGGCCAGGCTAATAAAAATTGGTAGGGTAGTTATGTGTTTGCAGATCTGTATTCATTTCCTCCTGTTTTTAAAAGCACTTTGAACATTATCTGAATGTCAGAATTGTATATAGTGGAGAAGCTTCCACCTAAGAACCTTTTGAATGGGAAAATGGATACCTAATAACAATTTATTTAAAATACTATGAGAAATACAAAACTTTTACTATACAGTTGTCCCTCCATATCCATGGATTTGGTATCCACAGGTTTAAGTCTTCACGCTTGAAAATATTCTTAAAAATAATAATCCAAAAAGCAAACCTTGATTTTGTCATCTTATATAAGGGATACCATTTTGCTATTCCATTGCATATAATGGGACTTGAGTATTCACGGATTTTGGTATCCACGGGGGTCCTGGAACCAAACCCCAACGAATATGAAGGATCAACTGTACTAGAACAAGAAAAATTGCAATACAGTCTGATGCATATCTATTGAGAAAGAAGCAGAGCTTGAAAAGTTACTTTTTGAAACTAATTTGTTTTATCTTGTTAAAACTCCTTGAATAATTACCATTACCGTCAACATTAGGATTGGTTAAAAATGACATAAAACATGGGGATGTTTTCTCCTTTATAAATAATTTTTAAATAGTATTTGTTTACACTCATAAGATCATAAATAAGATCTTTTCTATTTGTTGTGCATTTGAAGTATAACCTTCACTGCCTCTTCACCCATTACCCTAGAGCTGTTATTATATTAGCTCTAGAACTATTCAGTTCAGGAGAGCTTATTCCCAGGGATGTATTTATAGGACTGAAAGCTGAGTGTGCACCATTCTATCATGTGGCAGAGTTTAAAACCATTTTGTGGTTCTTGTTTTCAGTGCAGTGCAAGGTCATGGTAGAAACTGTGGGAGAAGAGCATTCTCCTGTTAACTGTGGGCAGTTAGTTCAAGAAGGGGATGGGGTAGAACCTAGAATATCAGAAATGCATTTCACTGATGCCTTTGCATTCCCTATGTTTTTACATTGGAATTCTGACTGGACAAAGGCTACCCTCATAGATTGTTTGCATGATCCATCCAAAATGCCAGTGATCTCTCTAAGGACTTTAAGGTATATGCTTACTCATCGCAATGAAATCAATGTGTTTTTTTTAAAAATGATTAGCTTTGATTCATTCTTGCTGCCATTTTCAGATGTACTCCTAACAGTTTTAATGATAAATACATTAAGGTATAAAGTCTGAATGCAACAAACAGGAAAAAGTAGTTATATCATAAAATGGCATTTGTCAAAGAACTGGGACTGCCTATACTGTACTCTCTGTTGAAATTACACCTCATGGCAAACCTATGTTTGTTGCTGTATAACACTTGGAATATACATTGAAACCCCCCCCCCATGTTTGTTCATACATTAAATAAAATACCCTGAAATTTTTGCATTTATAACCTGGTCTCTTATATAACAGCTTCATTTACTTCTTCCATTTTAAAGCCGATTTCTGTAAAGTCCTCACAAACAAATGTTACAATGAATGAAGGACTTTAGTCAAGTTACCTTCTATCGGTGCCATTGAAACTGGACTCCTTGTTTATGCAGTGAAGAGAAGAGTATTGTGTCTTGTCCCCATGGACAAAGCAGAACTGAGAATAGCCCTGTCCCTGGTTTTAACTAGCTTAGCAACCTCTTTGTGAAATCCCACAGGGGCAATTGTCTATTGTTCTTGAACCCAGCAGAGACTGACAAAGCTAACTTACATCCACCACATTTTTTTCTCTTTCCTTCCTGTTGCATGCAAAGTTTAATAATTGAGTCAGGCATCAAAGGTTTTATCTGTTACAGCTCACAGTGTAACAGAAATAGTGTTAGTGCATCTCTCGGCTAAGAATGCTTTTCTTTTAGCCCTTGTAAAATTACAGATTTAGGAACTACATTCAGATTGCTTATCGGATGGAAAGGCTCCCTCCACGCCCCCCCCCCCTTTCATTACAAAGATGGTTCTCCAGAAGAAGTCAGTGAATGGCTATGAACTTTGCAGAACTGAAGGACATATTCAGACTTCAAATAATTTAGTCTCTGTTTTCAGAAGTGCAACGGGAAGGACTGAAAGCAAATAGCTCTTACACGGCTCAGTAAAGTATGTTGTTTGACTGAACATTTATCAAAGGTATCAACTTCATGGTTTTCTTTTCTTTCTGTTTATTGATTGCACATTTGGATTGTGTGGCCGTTGGAAAGTATGGGAAAGGAAGGGTAGTACAAGTTTTAGATGAAATACTGGAAATTCTCACCATATTGTACAGTGGAAAGCCCCCCCTCCCTCTCCCAATGTTCAAAGGTTTTTTTGTTCAAAGGATTGCTAACTAAAAGAGTTGTATCTGTGCTTTAGGACAAATACAGTAAAAATGTGTCACATTTATCCCTGTTTGGATTCTAAAATCTTCAATTCAATGACAGTATTTTATGGTGTGAGCAATGCTTATTTCACCCTTTTAAAGCAAGATTTTTTTTTAAAAAAAATGCAGTTTGTAGAATTCAATTTTTTTTGTCATTGTTCGTATTTTGTTTTATACGGTCTTTCCAAATTTGTTAGTCGTTTCTTTCATGTGGCAGTTTATAGTCTGCTCATTTCCATGCACTGGAAGTAGTTTGACTGTACTGGAGTTACTGAACTGAACTTAGTATGTGTGCTACTAATATGTGTGCATGTTGGTGAAAAAAAATCACTAAATACCAGTGTTTTAGCTATTCCAGAACAAAACCCTGTCATTCTCAAGTATTGCTCTAGGACTCTGAATATGAGATCTGTTGCTGTTTGACTTACCATCTTATTACCCCCAACCTCCAAATATACAATGGTAACTTAGTTATTGCTGTGAAAACCTTAAAAGTTGAGGATAATGACCACAGGAATCAAGTTACTCCAAGCCATACTAGGAAAGAAACAATGGGTTGTATCGAGAATTAGTCATAATTCTGTCATTTTAAAGTCAAAATTAGTCATTTTTTGAGGTAAATTGGTCATGATTAACTGTGGCTGGATTAGTCTTTCATTTAAACAACAATAACAACTTCATATTGTTGAATTTGTTCATTCATATTCACAGGCAGCCACATGAACAGGTAATCAAAACAAGAGACAAATTATTCTTCACCAGTTTAAGATAGCTTACATACTTATGTACTTTTTCCTGAAAATGACAAGACAGATAATTTATAGTAATTCATATACCTGTGCATGTGTCTACTTTGTGTGTGTAGTACTGCATATCTCTTATCTATCTAGTATGTAGAGAGATGGAAGTGAGGTAGCTAAATATGATATACAAATATAGAGAAACATACTTCTAAAGAATATGTGACTGAAGTTTTTCAGTGTGGTCCAATTAATTAATAAAATATTAAACATAGAATTAGAAGTGCTGAAAGGAAATTTAAGGTCAGCCATGGATTTCCCTGAGTCAAGTCCTGCTCTCTGAAATTCAGTTTCCTCTCTCATATATAGTGACCTACCTGATAGGGTTTCCATGAGCATGTACAAAATAAAGAGTGTCAAGCATCTTTCTGTACACCAAATAAGAGTAGAGGTTATTTAAAGGATAGAGAATTCTTCTCTTAGTCCAGTTGAAATTTGGAAAATCTTTCTACTATTTTCTTCTTATACTACATTTTATTGAAAGTTGTAGCTGCTTTTTTCTCATAGGGCCTGTCTATATGAAAGGAAAAAATGTGGATTGATGCATCCGAACACCTATTTGAAGCAGCTACAATTTGTCTTAACGGTTTTTCAGCAAAATCGCAGGCATGTGAATCTATCCACTTTTGGGCCCCCTCCTTCCGAATATTGCGGATTGATGTGGGATGCCATTTAGACAAATCATATATTCCTTGAATTCTATGAGGAGTACTTTCACTGTTTAGACAGCCACTTAGAGAAAATAGAAATTAATTCTAAAACTGACAGATTACATCAAAATTGGCAGCTGATATTTAAGAGAAACAAAGTCATTGAAAGGTAATTCCACTGATGGAACAAACATCTTTTGCGGGTTGTGTACAAGCTTATGTGAAGTTCTGGTTTCTTGTCCTGTGTGGAACCGGACAGGTTGAAGATTGTAATGGTTACCTCTTTGTTGACATGTGTTCATTCTCAAATGTGTACACATCCCACAGTCATAAGATCTTTTACCAGAGATAGGACATGGTCACAGATTATACATTATGCTCCACCAAAGTGTGGAAAATACTTGCTTATTCAAAAGAGAATTTCAAGCTTTATTTAAAAGAATGCTTAACTAGTACACCAGCCTCCTACCATACCATAGGGAGACTCTGGTTCATCTACTCCCCAATCTGGCCTGTGAGCAGTTCCCTGCTGGACATGCCTCCTTTCCACCACTGCACTTCCCCTTACTTTTTATATTCTGAGTTTTGTTTTGTTTTCTCATTCATTTCATTCAATTTTTGAAACTTTCAGACTGCTAGAGAGGGAGTGTGGTAGGAAGGAGCATGGGGAAGGGGCTTGGGCTAAGCAAATCCTGGGCTGATCTTGGAACTATGTGACAATGAGTTTGCATATGCTGAGTCCCATGACAGAGAGTTTTTCATTTTCCATGGTAGAAGTGAACAGCAAGAATAATCACTAGGTGTCTAAACTCAAGGGCATTTATAGATTTCCTAACAAACAATGCCAAAAGATCAATGGTTATGGGGCAACATAGGGCACCACAAAGGGATCCATAATTTTACTATGGTGAATAAAAGGAAATTTCAAACAGTTTCCTGGCTGCTTAACTGAATTCAAGTTTTGTTATAAAGATAATTTCGAAAAATAGACACTAAGCAAAATATCAAGAGCCCATTAAAAGGTGGAAGGAAGAGTTTGCTGGTCACAAAGTTCTTGCTATTTTTTTAACTATGTTATGTTTCTCCCTAGAATTTTCCTACAATACACATTGCTTGTTTAATTTTGGGGGTTTTAATGAACATCAACATTTAGATCATAGCAGGTGTCCCAAAATGACACATATTCAATACTCTGTGTATTATTTTGGTAAAATTTCAGTACTTGTTTCTTCTTCTGTTTTTTCAGGTACATGACTGATGGTGGATTGGGTCTTTATACTCGAAGGTTAAATAGACTTCCTGATGGGATGGCGACTGTACGGGAAACACTGCAACGCAATACCTCACTAGGTCTGGGTGATGCTGACAGGTAGGCCTATCTGTCTTTCTGTCTGTTTATAATTTGAATTGTAAATAAAATAAAGCAGAGAGCTATCTTTCAAAAAACTTGTGCATATAGTCAGGCAGTAGAATATTAGGGGAATTGTAATTTTGGCTAGAATCTTTTTGTTGAGCATTCACTCAGGATATTCAAGTTGAGTAAGATTTGAGTGTATTTTATGTGATAATATAACTGATCATCTCTTTTTGTAGTTTTGAGAAAACAAAATAAAGTGCAAAGCAAAATTCTTAAGTTGAAAGTATATTATGCCTCAAAAATATGAACAGGAAGAAATGTTTGGTTTTTCTTCTGTGTTGTTTTTGCTCTTGTTCCCTGAAAGGTGGATAACTAACTCCTGACATGATGGAAAGTATAGCAGCCTTGTCTTCTGTATGATTAATCTAGTTTACGTGTTCATTTAGTTCATGTTCAGGACATTGTTTGTCTCACTCTGACCACGCTGTCAAGTCCAGGTATTTTGCAAATTTAAGTGTCTGCTGCATCTTGAAGCTTGTTGTGTCTAATGAACAGAACAGAAAAGAACAACAGAAGTTAAAACAATAACTCACAAATTTGAAAAAGCAGCTTGATAACACCATTAAATACAACGTGACAGTCTCCTTTTCACATTAGTGCCAAATTTAAAACAGACATGATGTTGTCTTTACATAATCTTTGCTGGCAGCTGTATATTTGTTGTTTATTGCTTGCCATCTGTCTTCTCAGATTCTTATACAAAGAACTACAAATATCTGGCCCAATTTCAGACTCTTTAGTCAGGCTGCAGGTTCTTTCTTTACCTGAGAGATTAGACAGAAGTTTGTCTACAGTGGTCCTCTTTTGTTTCAATTACCTCCACAAAAAACTTTTCCAAGCCAGTTCTGTCTTCAGTTTCTAGAAATTAGTTAAAACTCTTTTTCCGTCAGCTGTTCTAAGTATGAAATGAGTGCTGTTTTAATATAGGGCTCATCTACACGATGGGAAAAAAGGAGTACCTCATAGTATTGGCATCGTGAGGCAGCAGCGACATGTCTTAACTGTGGGGGGTTTTTTGGCCTCAGGAGCTCCCATAAGCCTCACATTCCAGCTGTGAGTGATTTACTTGATCCAACATGGCAGCAGCAGGCACTTGCCCTGCTAGCAAGTCCCGCCCCTCCTCTCGCCCAGCCGATTAACTTTGTGCTTCCTTTCGAATTTCCTATCATTCGATAGTCCAAATGAGCAGGAATGTGCACATCCTTCATGGTTTTTTAAAAAGCACAGGAAAAGCCGTGAATGCTTTTCCTGTGCTTGGAAATGTTGTTTTGTTGTTTTGCCATTTTGGGTCCTCCTCCTTCCAAATAGTATGGATTGGTGCAGAAACCCATTTAGACAGGTAGGATTCCAAGCAAATTCCATGAGGTTTTTTTTTCATCATCTAAACAACCCCATATTCTTTTAGTTTAAGTTGGATTTTTAAAGTAGGGGGTTGTTTGTTATTTTATGCCTTAGTTGCAATTATATTATTTTTGCAAGCTGCTTTGAAGGCCTCTTTGTCATCACAAGTTTGGGTTTGTACAAGCCATGGTTTGTGCAGCAATGCACAAACTTTTGGGGTGGTGGTGGATGAGGAACATGCCAAGACTTCTGTTTAAAACAATTAAAAACAAACAAAACACTTCCTTTCCGACAATTCAAAAATGAACAGATACTAGTTCTTTTTCCATGTGTGCACAATGGAAGTAGGAAAGACACAAGGACAGACCAAATTGTCTAACAGATGACAACTGTGAAAGCCAAATATTGGATTTACAGTGGGTCTTCATATCTGCTGGGGTTTGGTTCCACAACTCCTTGCGCATACCAAAATCTGTGGATGCCCAAGTCCCATTATATACAATGATCTAGTAAAATGGTGTCCCTTATATAAAATGGCTAACAGCAAGCTTTTTTAAAAAAAATGTTTTCCCTAATATTTTTGAGCTGTGGTTGGTTGAATCTGTGGATACAGAACCCATGGATATGGAGATTCAACAGTAATTCATACTTACTGCATCCTGACATGTTTTCATGCCTGAGTTTTAATATATATATTTGTTCCATTTCAAAGTTTATGAAATTTACCTTTGCACATTCAATATTCTTTTAAACCAATACTAATTTTGAATATTTACATTAGAGCTGAACCTGTTAAAAATGAATGGCCTAAAGCCAGCACAGCTGAAATCTCTTTCCCTCTCCATTCCATTGAAGCTGTCAGCACCACCAAGAGCTGAAGGGTTTCCTCTCAAACAGCGTTTTTAGAGTGCATTGGGGCTGCAGTGTGAAGGAAAGATTACCCCCCTTCCAATTCCACTGGTGGGAAGAGAAAGAGTTCCATCCATGCATGTTCCCCACCGGACATCCATTGGGTTTTAGTATTCATAATGTGGATTAAATCTTAGTGTTCAAATATGTATCACTATGATTGACTGGATCAATCGGGCATACCTTCCAACATTTTGCAGATGAAAACCTGGACAATTGTGGCCAAGCAACATCAGAGTGTGGTCAAGATGGCAAAAATTATTAATAAGGAAGAGCAGAGAAGCTAGGAGAGGCTGCAGCAGTTTGTTTTTGCGAGATCCTGAAATTAATTGAATTCAGATTGCTTTTCTACTTTGAACTTAGTTTGCTGCATTAGAAGTCAGCTGAGGACAAAGGAAGGGAAGTGGGAATGGGCAAGAGAAACTGGAACATTTTAGAAGCAGTTGAAGAAGTGGGATAGGAGACAATGAATCAGGACTGTCCCTGCCAAATTAGGACAGGGGAAATATATGGCCATGCATTTGGCTGCTAAGGAAAAGAGGTTTAGGCAAATAATTAGAACAAATGGTTACAACAGCCAATTCCCCTCCATGTGAAGCTGCCTTACATTAAATCAGACCATCACTCTAGCCTAGCAAGGTTTTGTTTGATTGCCAGTAGCTCCTGAGGTTCTCAGAACAGGAAGAGTCTCAGGGCTCGTCTATACAATGGGGAAAAATATGAACATGTCCAAAAAAGCAGCTATTCGCAGTGATGCAACCTGTCTTCATGGGCAAAAGAGCCCCCCTAAACCCCGCATGACCCCTAGCCAAGATGGCGGCTGCAAGTGATTTACTCGTGGTTTTAAATCTGCCATCACCATTTTTTTTTAAAAAAGACAGTTTCCCATGGTGCGCACATGCAATATTTTGTATTTTTTTTAAAAGAAAGGAAAAAAGAGAGTATAAGATCGCTGTTTGATCGACTTACCAGACCCTTGCTTAGCTGAAAATCCAACGTGGTGACAAGCAGGTGCTTTCCTTGTTTGCTAGCCCAGCCCCAATACTCGTATAGCCAATCAGATTACACTGCCTGTTCGTATTTGCATGAATTCAAGTTTTCGAATGATCGCACATTCGCATGTCGTACGGAGCTTTTTTTTAAAAATCCGGACGAAGCCCTGGATGTGACACACATGGACTTTGCGGTGGATTTGGCTGCCCCTCCTTCCTAATGACATGTATTTATGTGAATGTCCATATGAACAGATCACGTTCCGTTCGTATCCTATTAGGGTCATTTTGACCGTATAGACAAGCCCTCAGTTTGCTGCCTAAGATTTTCTCACTTAGACTGGGAGGAGATTGAAACCAGGGACCTTCTGCTCACAGAGGATTTGCTCTAGCAGTAAACTTTGTGCCTTTTCATAATGTTCAAGTATTGTGTGACCCAGTTTGCTAGCATGCGTTTTTTCCCCCCCCCCTCCTCTTTTGGAAAAGTATATTTATTTCTCTTATAAATATATTCTAGTTTACAGGTCACTGTGTCACAGAGCCAGGGTGGGGGAAGAAGGCAAACATTAGCTGTTGGTAAAAGAGCTTATTTGCATTGCTGATCTATTTAGTAAGAGAGTTCTGTTCAGCTCTTTACTGGTGGAATGTAAGCAGACAAGAAAGAGGGTTATTATCTACTGCTTGTAACTCAAATAAAAAGAAGAAAAAGACAATACAACCTTCAAATAGACATCAACGGTGTTGATTCAGCATCATTCTGTGCATGTAGTCTCAGATAAGAAGTTATATTATAATTGTGGTTGAAGCTGTTTTTGTGAGGAAGAAATATCATGTTTTGAGCAGTTCGTGGAATTGGCATTCTTGCTGCCTTCTCTATTTCTCATAAAATACTGGAACCAGGATCTATATATTGCATATTTATTGCATTTATGTCTTTCCCTCACATCAAAAATAATGCTCGACAGATAACGAATAATGAAATGAAACAAAAATGTAAACAAATTATATTCTGATTAAAACAGAATATAAACACAAATCACTTAAAAACAAAACAAGAAAAGATGTAGCCTGTATCCAATCAGTTAACCCCCAACTACATAAATTCCTATTTATATTAGCAACACATATGAAGTACATACAATAATCTTCATACATGCCACCAATATACGTACAGGCATACCTTATTTAACATCTGACAATGAACCTCCTTTTTACAGCCTTTTAACATCTGCTAGTCCCATTTCCTCCTTTTCCTCTGCTTATCTGGGTATTTTTTTAGCAGCATCAGCTTTCAGAAGATGAAGGAGGGCTGGAGAAACAGACTTTTGTTGCCAGGTTGCAGCAATATGTCTACAGTAAATCAGTAAAGCATGAGCTAGAAAAAATGGAATTCTAGTCTACCTATACTGTAGTTGTGTATGCCTGCATACAGCAGCACTTGCCTCCAGACTCCCTTACTGAGCATGTGTGAAGAGCAAAACAAAGAGAAAAGCAGATATTCTGCCTCACCCACTATTCTAGCATGTTAAAAAAAAAGGATAAATCTATAAGTTTAGCCACTAAAATGGAAATCATAAGAAAAGTGGAGGCTGGTGGGGGAAAGAAGTTTTCAAGTCATCTCTAGAAGGTTCAAAATGTTTTTGTTTACTTATGCAAGGTGTACCTGGCCATGTTGTTTTATTTCACATATGCATATTATTAGTTCTGAGTCTGCTGAAACATGTTGAACCACTCTGCTTTTTGCTCATGTAGAATCCTCTCCCTATTCTTTCCATGTTATTTCTGCATCTACCTGTAGTACCAAATTTTCTGTTAAAGAAGTAATGCCCTGGAACACATTTACTTTGTTAACTGAAGTATAACTGCATATACATGAGCACATCGAGTTAGTTGCACAGCTCATGTAGATATTCCTTGTGGTACCAGCAGAAGTCCAGATGGAGGTACCACATTGGCACCAGAAGAACCCACCTCATATGTGTGAACCACGTCAGTAATAAATTAATATGTTACATATACACTTTGAAGTCAGACCACAACAGGCAATTTTTTTATGGCGGCAACACAGATTTTATACACACACAGAGGAATAAGGTGGTTAAAGCTGGGCTGATTTTGACTTATTTTTACTTTGTGTAATTTTAATGGGTAAGATCCAAAATAGAGTGATTTTGGGGGGAAATGTTAGATTGCTTAGCAGGTACACTACTCCTTTTAAAATGGCTTCTGTGGTAGTAGCTTTTAAAAAAAATCTGTTTTAAAGTAGTACAAAGTAGATTTTCCTTGTTTTTTTCTGGGCTGTGAGGCGGTGTTCTGGAAGAGTTTCTTTCTGATGTTTTGCCTGCATCTGTGGCTGGCATCTTCTTCTCTGCCACAGATGCAGGCAAAACGTCAGAAAGAAACTCTTCCAGAACACAGCCTCACAACCCGGAAAAAAACCTAAGGAAAAATCTATGGATGCCGGCCATGAAAGCCTTTGACTTCACATACGGTAGTACAAAGTAGTAAAGTACTAGTCCTCTTGCACTGCCACTGTAGTTTTCCACACACATCCAGTAGTTCTGTAATGATGCTAGTAGTGTGATTTGAGAGGTGTTTATGGGGAAACAGGTGCAAGGGGAGTTGTCACTTGTAAATGCAAAGGGAAGGAAAGGTGGGGGAAGAGCTCCTACTTCATAGCAGTAAATTATTCATTCTTAAGAAGAAAGAGGACTGGAGAGAAAGATAGGCCCCCTTCCAAAACGATTTGTAACATTTCACCCTAAATCTGAAAGCTCCCAAAATGGTCACCCCCTTTGCTGTGTGTAAATGGAGACAGTGAGTTTGTGACTGTGCCATTTGAGCTTTTAATGAAACTTTAGTAGATTGTCTGTGGACATGGTTTATGGAAGAACATTCCATGCATTGGATTTTTGTCCCATTTTAAAACTTAAAATGCTCAATGCCCAAAGACAGAGGCAACCCAAGATTGAACATGCATGTTACGGTAAAAAAAGAAAAGGAAATTCCCAGTGGAGCTTGCTTCTGCTGTGTTTCCAGCTGTTTGGATTACTTGTGCTTTCTCATTAGTTATAGATAGAAGGAAGATTTCTCTGCATTAATAGCATTAGTATCAAACATGGCCCTTACAAGATACATTCCCCCTGCAGCAGAAGAGCACATCTGAATGTGGAAAATTAATTTAATGCCTTATTGTTAGGTTAATGGGGATCATCAAATAAACAGCTGAGCTTAATAGTACACTTGTGCACCATTCATAATGGATAGCATGTGAATGCCCCCCTTTAATTAAGGTTTGTTTTTGTTTTGTTTTAAAAGGATGTAAAGTAGCCAAAAATAGTTCCAGCTCTTCTTTATTTAGTATGTTCAGTATCTGGTCATGGAAGGTATTCGTATTTTATCTATTTCAATAGCTGGCTAAAGTGAAGACATTTTTCCCAAGGTGATGAAAGAGACAGGGCACATGTATATTTGGATAGTTAAGGATGTGGCAAATTATGCCTTTGTGAGGGGTTCTAGTGAGGACATGACGTCTATGCTTTGACAACCCCAGGCTGGGTGGTTAACTGTACATGATTGGTCTCTTCCAAGTACCAATCCTGGACAAATGCTATGATCTACAGATAGGTAGACACACAGTTTGTAAGTATCCGAGACACCTTCTCAGCTACAGTAACTTTACTTTTAATATAAAACAAAATTCAAAACATAGTTTTAAATAGAAATTTGACCATGACACAACAAGAATAAACAGAGTTATGAGTATAACTTCTTTTCAAATAAATACAATAACCCTTCTTAACAGATCTAATAGCAGCTTATGGGGATTTCTGGTTAGGAAAACCCTGATTTTGCCTCTTTTTCTGAACCTTTATATAGGATTTTGTTATCACAAGTCTTCTAAGGCTGAGTGCCCCTGTCTTTTTGACAGCCCTTGGGCTTGTCTATATGAAGCGATAAAATGTGGATTGGCATGCACTAATGCCAATTTGCAGCAGCTTTCATTTGTCTTAATTATTTTTTGGCAAGATTGCAGGCATGCAAATCTATCTGTGTTTGTTGTTCAAATGGCCATGCCTGTGAATCATGATGGCAGATGCAAGTGAATTACTTGTGTTTTTATTGTTACCAGTTGCTACCGCTGAACAGTATTTTTTTAAAAAAAGAAATATCTAAGGTGCAGAAGTGCAATCTTCCAATAAAACAACAATAAAAATACAAGTGATTCACTCATGCCCACCATCCTGATTCGCAGGCATGCCCATTTGAACAACAAATGCGTATGGCTTTGCATGCCTGCGATCTTGAAAAAAACCTGTGGAGACAAATAAAAGTTGCTGCAAATTGGCGTTAATGTGGCATCTCTTTAATGTTACTGCCATTTTATTATCTATACCCCTGACTTCTCAATTATAAAACAAAAGATTTTTCAGATTGATTAGAAAGAGGTGAGTGCTTTCAACCAATGACAATATGGGAAATATGTCACAAGGAGTCCATTTTTCATATACAGTCAGCCCTCCATACCCACGGATTCAACCATCCGCAGATTCAGCCATCCATGGCTTGAAAAATATCCCAAAGGGAAAAAAAATCCAAAAGGCAAACCTTGACTTTGCCATTTTATGTAAGGGATACCATTTTACTATGCCATTGTAAATAACGGGACTTGAGCATCCACGGATGTTGGTATTCACGGGGGGTCCTGGAACCAAATCCCAGCTGATACCAAAGGGCCATTGTATCGGTTCTGATGCCTGTTACTGATTTGAAACCTTTTTAGCATCACGGCTAAATGTTAATATTTGTTCAGTGACATTGTGTTAATTTTTATTAATGACCTTTTCAGTGACAGCACTACGGGAATGCAGAGGGGTTGAACTGCACCAGGGTGATACCGTCAGGGTGGGGAGTGACACCAGCCTTAGTGATGACACTGGCCTTGTTAGATAATTTTGTATTGGTTTGGGAAGATATATGAAGGCTTAGAAGTGTCTGGAGGCATAAATTTACCTGTTGCTAACCTGCCTGCACAGACCATTTTGTGAACAGAGTGTTGGACTAGATAGATTTTGTATGGTCCAACATAGTTTTCTTCATGTGCTTAGGAACATTGTAGACCCTGGAGAACTGCATCCCATCTCACCACACCCCCTGAAAAAATACGCAACACTCAAACCACTATACCACTCTGGATAGCAAATGTACTTAAAACATAAAATGCATGGAGACATGAGTTTAAGCCAGCACATACAGTTCTGCCATAGAATCCAGAGACATTTTGATACTCTTAAAATTGGTGGGATAGATAAGCATGTATAGAAGTGCTTGTATTATAGAATTCAACAAGACTGAAAGGGATTTCTTTCTCCTGGATTGTGCCCATGGGCTTAAAAAAAAATCAGATGTAGAAAATTCATTTTTTCCAACCATAGACTGTCTTCAGCATCTGCCTAGTACTACATTAAAGGTGGTGACTCTCTGAAGTACTAGAATACTAATCTTTTCACTGCTCCAGATTAACATATAGCCGCTCTTCTGGCATTTGTCTTCAAGTATTTGTTGACACCTGGTCCTTGGAAGAAACCCTGAATCTAAAATTAGCTACCTAAATGTTACTGTATGAATATTTATAGTTGCTGTAATAGAAAAATCAAAGGGCCACTTAAATGTTTACCACAGCAAATCCCACTCCTCAGTTAACTGTCTGATTTGGTTTTTATCAGTAAACTCAAAAAGCAACCACATTCCCAAAGAAAGGCTAGCGTTATACTCCAGTGCAGTGGAGGGGAGGGAGGCATGGAGATAATCTCCCTTTATATTTAAAATATAAAATTCATCTTGAAAATTAGTTAGCAAAAAATAGCAAATTCCCATTTTCTTCCATTACCCCACAAAAGAAAATTTAATTACAACCACTAGCAATAACATTAGAAAAAAAGTAAGTAAATTATGTGCCTTAAAATTCCATGATTTATGGTGACCCCATGAATTTCACATTGTTTTCTTAGGTAAGAAATACTTGGGGTAGTTTGGCATTGCCTTCCTCTGAAATATAGCCTACAGCACCTGGCATTCCCCAGTGATCTCCCTTCTAAGTACTAAGTACTAGGCCTGGCTTGGCTTCGGTTCCAAAATCAGGCAGCATCTGGTGTGTCTAGGGCAAGGTGGACTAAGTGTGGGCCATTTTTGTAACTCACAGAGTACCCCAGGGTGTTTTTTTTTTCCCAAATACACTCTATCTGGCATGAAGGGGCAATTGTTTGGGCCATGGTTTTGGGCCCACCAGGCCATTTTAGTCCTAGGAGAGTTCTTAAAAACAGAGGTACTAACTTCTGCTCACCTCCTGTTTTTAAAAGAGGCCTGTCCTGGGTCTAAAATGTCCTGGGGGACTTAAACGTCCCCATTTGGCATTTGGTGGCAATTTAATTTTTATTTTTTATTTTTGCAGGGGGTATGGTAAGAGGGGATGCAGTCCTCCAGGATCTCCTGGGGTGTGTGTGAATGCAGCTAGCCTTCCACAGTTCATAGAATCATAGAATTATAGAGCTGGAAGAGACCACAAGGGCCATGCAGTCCAACCCCCTGCCACACAGGAATACACAATGAAATCATTCCCGACAGATGGCCATCCAGCTTCTGTTTAAAAACCTCCAAAGAAGGAGACTCCACCACACTCCAAGGTAGTGTATTCCACTTCCGAACAGCAGTCCACCAATGTTGTCTGCCAATGTTCTGGGATATTTAGGCATACTAAAACATTTAACAATAAAAAATGTACTAAAAATAGAATAGAATAGAAAACGTTCTTATTTTATATATGAGATCTCTACACATTTACATAATGGGCCCAGCCCACAGGTTCCACATGGTGACACTACCCTTTAATAACACAACGAGCCTAAGCACATAAAGAAAACTATGTTGGACCATACAAAATCTTTCTAGTCCAATACTCTGTTCACAAAATGGCTAGTTAGCTGCATAATGGAAGCCCAGCAACAGGACCTGAGTACAATTGTATCCTACACTGGAGCTGCAGAAAAGGCTAGGCATTGCCCTGAATGGTATAGTGATTCTCCTCCTCCTCCACACACACAACTGAGGATTCTTTGAGCCCTTGCAAAACCAAACAGGGAAGCTACCACCAACACTTCCACCTCCCCATATGCGAAGGGACAGGTTCTTGTCAACCACCAATCTTGCCTATGCTGCCAGGGACAACCAAAAACTGCACCCTTGTTCTTTCTTAAAAACAGGAAGAAGAAATTATATTACTGTATTATTACACATATATCATCCTTGAAGTATACCAAAGGAAACTAGAAAGAAATTGATATTCTTGAATGAAGAAAACAATAAGGGAAAGGAGAGGGGGGGAATCTCCTAAACAAACAAACATGGACAACACTTAGGACTTTATCAGACTAGTGTCTAAAATGCTGTAATTCTATGAGGAAAGCAGAAACTTAGTGACATGATTACAGTAATTATTTCATGTTGCCATAATCGTGCAATTCTATCACCATGGAGTTATCATATGACCACCACTAGCGGTTTAAGAAAAGGATTTCAGCTTGCACTATAGTAACACTTGTCTTCGGATTGCCTTCTAATGGCAATTAACACCTTCTGCTGGCCAGCACATGCACCTTTAAGAAAAAAAATTCTGTACTTCCATGATTTTGCATGGGCGAGATTTGGCCTGTTTCTTTCTTTTTTTTTTTTTTAATATATTTATTTAGTTTAAATAACCTTTGATACAACATATAGCTTGTAGAAAGCAAAGTTGTTTACAAACAAAACAAAGCAAAAATCAATTACAGCTTCTTGAAATGTTATGCTCCAATACAACCTTAGATTCCACAGATACAACTTACCACAAAAAATAAATATTTACTTATCATAGTTACTTTTCCTTTCATTTCTTTTCCTTACTTTTTCCTTTCTTCTCGACCTCCTCAGATTTACTTATCCAAAGATTTTATGTTGATATTATGAGCTTTATATCATCTTTTGCTTTTTAATGCCTGAGTTCTGACTTCTATAGCTGTTATTTCCTAATGGTTAACACTTATTATACCAACGCAATTTGCCCTTTTGTGCTCTATTAAATCTTCTAAATTGTGTCTCTCTAGAAACCGGCCTATTTAAGTTTCGTACCAAAAATCAATTAAGTATTCTAGCGTTTATTCAAATAATCCATTATTAACTTCCATTCTATATTCAGCTTCCCTATATTCCCTTTATTTATAATCCGGGTCAATTTGTCATTATTTTTCATCTCTAACAACTTATTTAACCATTCTTTAGTTTCTGGCGCTTATTTTGTTTTCCATTTAGCAGCTATCTTAAGTCTTGCTGCTGTGACTAAGTATAGTATCACCCTCCAGTGTTCCTTTTCCACTTGCTTCTCTAGCGCTGATGTTATGTTTAGTAAGTATAGTTTCAGATCCATGATGAAACTTATGCACAGCATCCTTTATGCTAGTTTATGAATCTTTTCCCAAAATTTCTTTATGACTGGGCAGCCCCACCACATATGATGCATTGGTCCGACTTCCTCCTCACATTTCCAACACTTCTTATTTTCTAATTTGTAAATATTACTTAATCTTGCTGGAGTAAGATACCATCTATTGGCCATTTTTAAATAATTCTCTTTTACATCTTGATTTGCAGTGAAGCGATTTGTTCTAGACCAAGCATTCGCCCATTCATCTAAACTGATTTATTTATTTATTTATTTATACCCCACTCTTCAGCCACAAGGCTATCAGAGCGGCTTACAAATTGTTTTAAGCAATAGCAATTTACACATCTACACTGCATTAAACAGTTTCCAATGTGTGTTAGCTAATTACCCCCCACAAGCTGGGTACTCAATTTACCGACCTACGAAAGGATGGAAGGCTGAGTGAACCTTGGAGCCGGCTGGAATCGAACTTGTGACGTGGTGGCTTGCAGTACTGGCATTTAACCACTGTGCCACCAGTCAATAAGTCAAACTTATTGACTCTCCAATATCGTTTGCCCATCTTACCATTGAGTCTTTTATCAGTTCCTTTCCCAGCTCTCTTGTCAGCAAGATTTTATAAAATTTTGTAATTTTTTTCTTGTCTGTATCCCAAATAATATTATCAATTTCATTCTATTATTTTTCAAAGGCATATTTCTTGTTGTCTTCTTTAAATCTATCTTTTAGTTGGTAATACGTGAACCACTGTATTTCATGCCCCTGTTTTTGCATCTCCTCTCTTGTACTCAAACAGTAATTGTTTCTATCCTGCCACTTTATCAAGTCTTTATACTTAATCCAGTCTTCCTCTTTTAACTATCTAAAGTGAAAAGCTTCCTCAGGAGACAACCACATGGGAATATTGCTATAAAATTTGGGATTTGGGCTGTTTCATGAGAAGACATGACTTTGCTCTAAAACACTAAAAACAAATAACCAAAGAAATTCACAAATAAGCACTTAAACATAAAAAGGTACCAAGAAAAGGCAACAGTTGATTAAAAGAGCATCCTGTAGGTCCTCATCACATTATCCCCTGGAAGTTTAATTATGTGTTCTCGTTGGGAAAGGAGAGAGGGAGAAGAGGACCACCCATTCACTGTGTAATTGTACACGGTGTAATTACAGCAAGATATGATTATTGCACACTCATGAATATTGTGAAAAGAGCAATATTGATAGCTATTGATGGTTTTGCCTGTCAGTTTAAAGTTATGCCTAATTAATGCGTGGAGCACACACGAACCAGAGGAGGAGGATGACATCATGCGATAACAGGAACCCATTTGTGATACTATCACATCATAATTCCATTATTTCATCCCATCTGATAAAGTCCTTAATATACAATGGTAAAAGATATAGAGATACATGACACATTAGAGAGGTTTCAGATAACAGATAAGCAGGGGGAAAGAAAGTTTAGAATAGTTCAATAAATTGAAGGGGAGGTTGGAAGTACAGGATGTGTGTGGATTTTAACTGTAAATGAGAAAATACTGGAAAAGAAAGATGTGTTTGTGTAAACTAAAGATATACGCCAAATAAAATAACAATTAAAATATATCATCCTGCAGATACTAAGGTCTTGTCTACACGATTTAAATAATACGTACGGCGTGCAGAAGGTCGCTCTTTGGTACAAACGGCCGTTCAGATTCACACGCATGCAAAAGAGGGGGGGCGGTTTTCCACCCTAAAATACACACACGTGGCATTCGGGAGGAAAAGCGGATCGCGAAGAGAAATCCGTACGCCGTTCGGATGGCTGACGGGTCTGTACGGTCCGTTCGTACACATACGAACAGGCTGTGTAATCTGATTGGCTGGCTGAGTAGAGGGGGTGGGGCTAGCACGGAGGGGAATTGGGAGCGGCCGCCATGTTGGTTTCCCAGCTAGCGAGAGTCCGGTAAGTCTGTGAATTTATATGTTTATTTATTTTTATTTTATATTGTAAATACAGAAAACTGACTGTCCGCAAACCAGGAACCTTTTAAAAAAAAAAAGCGGCGGGAGATTTAAAACTGCTGCTTGGCTTGCTCGCTCCAGCCAGCTTCGGGAAGAGGGAGTCATACGGAGTTTAGGGGGGTTAAAAATCATATAGCCGGTTCGTATGCATACGAACAACAGGCTGTTTGTATTTTTTGCCCCCCATACGGATTTTTTTATGATCCTATAGCCGCACCCTAAGGCAGAGCACAGTAAGCCTGAATACAACTGATCATAGTACAATCCTAAAAAGCAATAAAACCATTTTTGCAAAAACGATTCAAAGATTACTAGAAACAGGTTTTTGAGGACTGGCTTGGGGGAACTTTTTTATTATTATTATAAAGGGCTTTCAACAATGTGCTGTCGAGTTCTTATTTCTTTCTTTAGAATCGATGTGTTTTCAACTGTTCTTACTTCTATAGGGGGTGGTAAGCCACCTTGAGTTCCAATTCTGGATAAAAGGTGGAAAATAAACAAAATATTAACAGCATGCAAGCAAACTAAACAACAGACCAACTTTAAAATGCAGCTTTACAATGTTGACTGTCAGTGTAAAGTGGAGCTTTTGAGCCAAAGTCAGTTTCTATTTTTTAAAACCCAAGTTCATTTAAAATGTATCACAAACACATACAGACAGTACAATATTTCTAAATGACATGGAAATTAGGTTTGTGTTGGAGGCATTTCTAGTATGCCTGTGTACTTGGGCTTGCCGTGTTGAGTATATCTTGTTGAGTGTCCAGATTTCATCTGTTTGTACTTTTCATTCACCTTAGACAACGCTGAGGCTACAGGCTCAAATGTAACAACAGCATTTAAACAACACACCAATGTGCTTTTAAACATGGTATCTTATACATAATAAATCATTTGGGAAGGAGGGTGTTCCTAATTTACAACCCTACAGCTCCGTTTGTTATTAACAATATATACAAATATATATACAAATAATTTTCTCTGAATTTGCTTACACAGGTGACAATGTGAGACTGAGGCTGCAAACTAGTATAGTACTTAACTTGGAATTAAGTCATATTAAACGTATTGAGAATTAAGTAGTAGTGGCAATAGACGTTTTAAATATGTTTAGTGTATTTCCATCCAAAGTTCGTAATCTGTGTCAGAGTTTTTCTACATTGCTTTGGTAATATGCATCAGATCTAGAAGACCCATCACAGTGGGAAATTTGTTGTCGGCTTGCTGAGTTTTGGGCTCCCCTCATGGAAACTGCCAGTAAAGCAAGTGCTGTGATATTTTTGAAGAGGAGATCACTTCTCATGTGACCGATGTACGTGCATTGAGCAAGACCTACTGACCTTCTGGAAATTATCACACTGCTGAAGGCTATGCTGATGTATATCAGAAAGCAGATAGTCAATGAGTAGCTTGAAAAGTTAAAAGTGAGCAAGGAATTCTGGTACTTGAGTAATATCTGAGTAAAGGTTTACATTTAAATAATTTCTGTCAACACTTGTAAAATCCCTAAAGGATCAGACGGGACCGTTCATTGTTGCCTAACTTGAATAACTTCTTATACTTTCTTAATGTAACTATTCTTCGTTTTCATTTTCTTTAATGATATCACATTGTGAATTATTTTCTCTTTCAATTAGCCAGCTAAGTAGGGTAATTTGGATGGAGGGAATGAAAAGGAGTGAACTATTTTTAGTGTTGGTACATGTATTCCTTTTTTCCTACTTCCTACTGTGTGTTGATATTCTATTAAGTTTTCATAAAATAGGAATTTATACTGTACTTAGCAATTATTTAACCTTATTATTAGTTAATATTTTGATATTCATATGTAAATTTTGGTGCAGTTACAGTTACTTTTTGTGAGTGTTGTTAGTGGTACTTTGAGACCCTTTTGTTAGTTCCAGAGGTTTTTGTTTTTATCTGTATATATTTAAAGCTTTAATGGTAAGACTTTAAACATATGACTATGAAGTAAGTTTGTGTGTGAGAGAGTGTGCATGCATTGTTGTTCTGATTTATTTTGAGTTATTTCTAATTTATGGTGACCCTACAGCAAACCTATCACAGGATTTTCTTGGCAAGATTTGTTCAGATGGGATGTGCCATTGCCTTCCTCTGAGGCTAAGAGAGTGTAACTTGCCCAAGTTAACCCAGTAGGTTTCCATAGCTGAGCGGGGATTCAAGTTCTGGTCTCCCAGAGTCCTAGTCTAACACTGAAACCAGTATGTGCATATATAAGTGTATGTGAAGACATACAAAATGTACAGATAATGCTTGGACAAGAAAGATTAATATAATTCTTCAGCAAACATATGGTAGGCAGGTTGACAAGTAAGTCTTGAACACTTTCAAATTAAAGGTTAAATTGCCATTGACATAAGTTGTTTATTCCTAGCCACACCTAGATAACTGTTGCAAATGGCACTATGAATATTCTGGAAAAGGAAAAAAGCAGAAAATAGCTTTTTTATTTTATTTATTTATATGCCGCCTTTCTCCTGTAATGGAACCCAAGGTGGCTCATAGCTGCACTTACTCTTCTAAACTATTCCAAGCTTCAGCCATAAACCTAGGTAATGTTAACTTCGAAGATAGTCCTGCTTATTTATTTATTACTTTTTTGAACTGTCTTTTCACTAGCTAACAAGAATAGTTAAAAACAAATTAGAAGCACATTAAAAAGAAATTAAAAACAAGTTAGACAAATACAATCAGCACAGTAATCAAAGCCATTAATGAGCTTGCTTATTTCAGTAGGACTTGCTTCTACTTAGAGTTGCATTGTAGTGCGTACTAGTAAGGTTGGAGATTATCAGATGCGGTGGAATACAGCAAAAACCCGTGTTCCAAACCGCGTCAGAAGAATGTGATGGGAACAGAAAGGGCAACATTATCAGACACCCGCATCCTTCAGCCATCCCAGGGGCATAGTGCTGCTGTAGATGAGGCCTCCCTTTTGTATTGATGGGGACAAGCCACTAATAAAAACGGACACCTTACTCATGCCGCACTATGCCCCCAGGACACTGAAGGATGTCATCATCTGATAATATCCCCCATTGCTGTTCTTGTCATGATCTTCTGACACGGTTTTTGCCTGATAATCTGATAATCTCTGTTGTCAAGACAATTTAAAAGGAGGAAGAGGAATGGGTGGTTATAAAAGATAGTTAATATTTGCTTTTAAAAATAATTTAATTACAGGAGAAGTTTAGCTTGTTAAGTTGTCAGTAAATGGAGGGAGAATTAAATTAATAGAGTATTTATTGAGCAAAGAGATTTTCCTGCAAATATCACATAACCATTTAATTATGCAGATATCTGTCCATGCAGACCTTGATTTCAGGAACATCTTGGGTTCCATAAGTCCTTGATCAGAAAAGATATAGTCAAAACCCAAGGCAGTAAAATGCAATGCATTATTTGAAGGCATTATTTGCATTATTTGAATGAAGGCATGCAATGCATTATTTGCGTGAGGTGCTTAGGAACAGGATTCATTCCATGTGTCTGAGAAAGTAGACTGAAATCTATAGAAGCTTCTGCTACAACTGCTTTCTCTCAATTAGTCTCAGAGGTGCTACAAGATCCCTTTGCATACTGATATTCCAGACTAATACAGGCATATCTTTGAATTCTACCCCCTAGGGAAGATGGGAGTTACAGACGTTCTTAGATAGTTTTTGCCTTAGCTTAGCATTTTGAAGCACAGAAAAGATAAAATGGCTGAGAACAGACTGGGGGAGTGAAGTTTCCCCTGTTACTAACCTGCTTGGACAGTTCTCAGAGTTAATAGGGTGTGGGGGGGTCTACTTTGTTTGCTTCAGCATTATGTAACTGTTGGGGATCCATTTTCCTTTGGCCTTGCCCTGGGGAGAGGTGAGCCAAGCCCAGGCACTGCCCATAACAAACCACGAGGAATTGGATTGCTAGTCAGGAATAGTCTAGACAGAATTTGTTGTTTATGGGCCCAGTTCTACAACTGGGTATGAAGGGATGTTGAATTGCATCCGTGAAAGGGCTGGAATGCTTCTATGCTGTATACTAGTACCATTTTCACCAACAAAGCTGATCTTATTACAGCAGCATGTGTCAATGTTCAGTACCAACCAAAGTCTTGGGGAGGCCTGGAACTACACCCAAATAAAATGACCAAAAAACCAGATGAGTTCCTAGTGCAAATAAACAGTGTTGCTAAAAACATAAAGCCATACAATATGTACAGTGGTAAGACCAGTACAAAGTCTTTGTAGTTTGTGTTGCCTACAAAGCAGATGCAGAAGACATTTTTTAGGTTCTATCATGACGATATTATGGTTCTCCGGATGCCGTGGTCTGCTGAAAAAGAGAAATAAATGAGTCCTAGATCAAATCAGGCCTGAACTCTCCCTAGAAGCCAAGATGACTAAATTGAGGTTGTCAATCTTTGCTCATATCATGAGAAGACATGACTCTTTAGAAAATATGATAATGCTTGGGAAGGTAGAAGGGAAAGAGGAAGATCACATTTCTGATGGATAGGCTCAGTCTGGGAAACCACAGCTCTGGGTCGGCAAGACCTGAGAGTGTTGTTGAGAATAGGGTGACTTGGAAGTGTCTCATTCGTAAGTTTCCATAAGTCAAAGTTGACTTGAAGCAGTTAATAAGAACAATCATAATGATCCTTCTATTACTTATAATCATACCAGTTAGGGCTCCAGAATGTTTACTGGTGCAAAGTTAAATATAAGAATTTACTGAGCATGAAGTTTAAAAAAATGAGCTGCTTGATTCTAGGGTTTCTACAGGCTGTCAGTCTTCCAGTAACACCCCTTGAAGCTGATATGTTTAGTCATACCTTGCAGTGTAAGATCATGAATATTCTCAAACAGCATCAAGGTCTTGACCAGAATCTTTAGCACACCATAGTTTTCTGTAGCATGAGCAGCCCTGACACTGTGAGGGGTAATAGTTTTCAATTATGATATATTTCAAATCAGACTGATTAATTCTTGCATTTTAAAATCTGTACTTTGGAGAACTTAGAAGTGTTTTATTCCTTTATTAAAACTTGCATCAGCAGAAAGATGGGGATGGAAGTGTAAAAAAGTCTATATTTTGCTATAGTTGTTGTTTCAGCTCTGCCTATAGGCTCATCTGCACCAGTACTGTAATCTGGGACCTGTCTGGAGCGTTATGCTCTGTACCAGTGTGATTCCGTTCCAGATCTGTGCTGTATTCCAGACAGGGCACCATCCCATGGCTCTGCAGAAGGCCAGGCTCTGCAGAGGGCTGCTTGGACAGAGCATGGGTGCCAGGGCGAGGAAGGGCCAGTGGGGCCATTGTGGTGGGTGTGTAGATGTGTGGACAGATGGGTCACTCTGGATACAGCCCGATCGACACATCCAAAACACTGGGGCAATTTACAGTTTTTGTTAAACCAGACTAGCAGCTAAAAGGAGTGTGTTCACTCCATGTATCATGTTTACTGATCGCACCCAATCGTACACATTTTATCCTTGGTATAGACAAGCACTGTGACTTCCAGAGAAATTGAACAGAGCTGTTGTTTTCAAATTAATTTACAAGTGAAAGAACCAGTTTGAGGAAGAACTAATGATTGTCAGATTTATTATTTTAAGTTAAATGATTGTTTTACTGAGGGTGATATATCTTGAGAGGAAAATATCAAGTTCTTGTACAGGCATGATGGAATTTTGCAAGAAAGAAGACTAAAGAAGAAAATTGAGTTATCTGAAACATATTTTAACATTCCACTGCCAATCAAAAGATAACAGGAATGACAAACTGGTTATGTGGAACACATGTACTGTGGGAAAATATCAAGAGCTTGGAAAAGTTACTTTTTAAGACTAGTCAAAGTCAAAAATTCAAACATGTGACTTTTCTGGGTTCTGATCTAAACTCATCCAAACTTTAAAAAAACTTACTGTGTGAAAAAAAAATTCCTTGGGATTCATGTTTAAATAACAAATTGTCCCACTGTTACACATGAAAATTTGTTTACTGATGTATATGAGGGTTCACTGTATACAGGCATTTTACTGAGTTTCATTTACTCCTCATAGAATCATAGAATTGTAGGGTTGGAAGAGACCACAAAGGCCATCCAGTCCAACCCCCTGCCCTGCAGGAAATCACGATCAAAGCATTCCTGACAGATGGCCATCCAGCCTCTGTTTAAAGACCTCCAAGGAATGGGACCCTACTACGCTCCAAGGGAATGTGTTCCACTGCCGAACAGCTCTTACTATCAAAAAGTTCCTCCTAATGTTGAGGTGAAATCTCTGTTCCTGGAGCTTGCATCCATTGTTCCGCCTTCTGGTCTCTGGAGCAGCAGAAAACAAGCTTGCTCCATCCTCAATGTGACACCCTTTCAAGTACTTAAATAGGGCTATCATATCGCCCCTTAACTGTCTTTTTTCCAGGCTAAACATACCCAGCTTCCTAAGTCTTTCCTCATAAGGCATGGTTTCCAGACCTTTCACCATTTTAGTCGCCCTCCTCTGGACACGCTCCAATTTGTCAATATCCTTTTTGAATTGTGGTGCCCAGAACTGGACACAGTATTCTAGGTGAGGCCTGACCAAGGCAGAATAGAGCGGCACTATTACTTCCCTTGATCTAGACACTATACTTCTATTGATGCAGCCCAAAATCGTATTGGCCTTTTTAGCTGCCACATCACACTGTTGACTCATGTTCAACTTGTGGTCTACTAGGACTCCTAGATCCCTTTCGCATGTAGTCTTATTCAGCCAGGTCTCCCCCATCCTATATCTATGCATTTCGTTTTTCCGCCCTAAGCGCAGTACCTTACATTTCTCCATATTGAATTTCATTTTTTTTCAGCTTTGGCCCAGCTTTCTAGTCTATCCAGGTCATTTTAAATTTTGACCCTGTCCTCTAGGGTATTAGCTACTCCTCCTAACTTGGTGTCACCAGGGAGGCCTGGTGGCGCAGTGGTTTAATGCCAGTACTGCAAAGTCACCACGTTGCAAGTTCGATTCCAGCCGGCTCCAAGGTTCACTCAGCCTTCCATCCTTTTGTAGGTCAGTAAAATGAGAACCCAGTTTGTGGGGGCAATTAGCTAACACACATTGGAAACTGCTTAATGCAGTGTAGATGTGTAAATGGCAATTGCTTAACAATTTGTAAGCCGCTCTGATAGCCTTTGTGGCTGAAGAGTGGGGTATAAATACCGAAAAAAAAAATCTGCAAATTTGATAAGTATGCCCCTAATTCTGTCATCCAAGTCATTGATAAAGATGTTGAATAGCACTGGGCCCAGGACAGAACCCTGTGGCACCCCACTGGTCACACCTTTCCAAGAGGAAGAGGAGCCACTGCTGACTACCCTTTGGGTTCGGCCAGTCAACCAATTACAAATCCATTTAACAGTTATCTTGTCTAGCCCACATTTTACAAGCTTTATTATTAGTTTTGAAAATAATTATAAGCTTCTGAGTAGTTTATGCCAATCCTATAGCAAATTTCTATAATTCAGAGCTTTTGTTAACCAGACTGAACCAAACACAAGTAATCATAGTACAATAAGGCTGCTCAGGTTTAACTGCGCATTTATTTAGCTATTATTGTGTAAACCTACCATATTAATCATAGTTCCTTTTCCACTTTTTTGCTAGTGAGACTGGAGAGGGGGAGAATTCAGTTGTTTTGTTAACTTTCTTTGTAGTCCAGAGAAGCTAGTCAAATATTAACAGCTGCAGAAGATAAGGGAGTATTATAGTATAAGAAAGTAAAGTAATATTCTTCCCTGTTGTATTAACAAAAAGAATGGAATTTCCTCCTTATTCAAGAAAATTAATCTGAAAATCTGTTGGTCACAGTACAAAATGCAAAGACATAAGATAATTTAAAATAAAACCTAATATTTTAAGGTGGAAAACCACAATAAGGAATATAATTTGGAAAGTAGGGGACTTACAGATTTTAAAAATGTTACAAGTTCCTGCTTTGATGTTTACTTTTATTCTTTCATGGATTAGTGTTGTTTGCCTCTTAAAGCCAGAATTCTTACCCATTTGGTAAATATCAGAAATATTAGGCTTGCATTTTTAAAGTATTTCCTCATCTAGCTTTCCTAATCTGTTTAATAAGATACCACATTTGAACAGTTTATAGGAGAATATAGAAGTGAAGTTGTGTTGCCTCCTATGACAATGTGGGAAAGAGAATATGCATGTGGTTTTTAGGGGACTGAGTAAGCCCAGGGCCAGCAGAAGACATTTTAATGCCTGAAGTAAAGAAAAGATGGAAAACCACCCCCTGCCCCCACACACTGTAAATAGATAAACTAGCATAACTGGAAGCTACGTTTTATTTTAACTGTGATGAAAGTATAATATCCTCCAGAGAACCTGAGGGCAGAAGGATAGCTTAGGAGATACTGGATAGGGCATACACAGTACCTACAGCTCTATCCTTCTACACCTCAACACTACTGTATTTTGTGAAACCAATGATGCGGTATAGTTTAGGAGATGCAGGACATACACCACACATAGCTCTGTCCTTCTACACCTTGCTACTGTACATCAGCATCTGCTACTTGAAGTGGTGACCTCACTCTTCCTAATCGTACGGCCAGCCCTGATCAATCAATTTTGGGTACTAGAAGATCTTCAAGGCCATGGAACAGGTAAAGAACTTCTACTAATGATAGAATTTCAGGTGTGTGGGTTTGTTTGTTTTTTTGCCTCCCCCTGCCATCAGATCACATTTCATAGATCTAACATTAATAGGGTCTATCCTGTCCTGATTCATGTAGTGTTGTAAAGTTCATGTCACAATTACAATGTCACGTTTGCTTGAAATGTTTTTGGCAAGATAAATATTTTAAATTGCATTTGAAAAACATTACTCTTATTTATTTTCACTATATTTTTATTCAGATAAACGGGAATACTTTATAACCATAACAGATTTTACGTGTGTCCTTGAGCACTACTATTCCTTTCTAATAAGCAAATTTGTTTCCAAAGAGAAGAATAGAGGAGTAGGGCAGTTTATATGTTTAATAATAAATCATATACTTGGGTCCTGCTTTCACTTGAAAGTGGCTTTGCATGTTTGGGATCCCTCCTTCTTTCCTGTATATCAAACTCAATAGGCATTATCTTCACCATAGCCTCAAGTCTGGATCCATGTTTCTCAACAATTAGGAAGGGTTGGCCTTCCTTTCCATGTCAGAGTATGTTTCCACTTGTGAAAGTGAAAGACTTTGTAATATTAATTTATTTGAATGTTTAAGGGTCACATCCCTAGGTGTCCATAAGGTTGACTCACCAAACTTAGGGTGCAGCTATACGATCATAAAAAAATCCGTATGGGGTGCAAAAAATACAAACAGCCTGTTGTTCGTATGCATACGAACCGGCTATACGATTTTTAACCCCCCTAAACTCCGTATGACTCCCTCTTCCCGAAGCTGGCTGGAGCGAGCAAGCCAAGCGGCAGTTTTAAATCTCCTGCTGCTTTTTTTTTTTTTTAATAAGGTTCCTGCTTTGCGGACAGTCGGTTTTCCGTATTTACAATATAAAATAAAAATAAATAAACATATAAATTCATGGACTTACCAGACTCTCGCTAGCCGGGAATCCAACATGGCGGCCGCTCCCAATTCCCCTCCGTGCTAGCCCCGCCCCCTGTACTCGGCCAGCCAATCAGATTACCCTGCCTGTTCGTATGTGTGCGAACGGACCGTACAGACCCGTCAGCCATCTGAACGGTGTATGGATTTCTCTTCGCGATCCGCTTTCCCTCCCAAACACCGTGTGTGCGTATTTCAGGGTGGAAATCCGCCCCCCCTCTTTTGCATTCGTGTGCATCCGAACGGCCGTTTGTACCGAAGCGCGAACTTCCGCACGCCGTACATACGGGACCTTAGAGTGAATGGGCTTTAGAGCCCTACATTCTGATAGAGTTAAGAAACTAACTCAAGACCTTAGATAGCCTACAAACCCTCAGTGATATGGGTAATATGGCTGTATCTGTCTGTATCTAACACTGAATCAGGCCCTGAATCTGGCTGAATCAGGTTGAATCAGGCCCTGAATCTGATAACACCACACAATGTGCAACCTTTCCCCTGAATCTAGTGTGAAAAGAGGACATGACATATGACCCTATTCACACCAGACTTGGAAAATATCCCCCCTTAATCCGGGTTTTAGAAAACCATGGATTTTTCCAGAGTTTGCTTGAAACTCTGGAGAAAACTGCCATGTGATCAGTCCCCTTTGGATTCAGGGAGAGGGCGTGGGGAGAAGAGGAAGGATAAGCGCTGCCTGAGACACTGGCATTCCCCCATTCTCATTCCAAAGGCAGAGCCCCAGCAGTGATTGCTTTCTGAGGTCAGAACGCCTAATGAGCCCCACCATTGTGTGACTAGTCTTCCGTTCTGCCTTCAGAGGAAGCAGCTATCGCTGGGGGTTTTGATTTTCCAGCAAACATTCACCCGCTTGAGCTCTGTGAAAGCAAAGCCCCAGCTGTAGTTGCTCTCTTTGACGCCAGAATGGGCATCACCCCACCCCCCCATCCCCATTGTGAGGATAGCCACCTGTTCTGGCTTCAGAGAGAGTGGCTACCTCTGTGGCTTTGCTTTCACAGAGCTCAATTGCCCTCTGTGAAAGCAAAGCCTCAGTAGTAGTTGCTCTCTCTGAAGCCAGAATGGGTGGCACAACCCCCCCCCATTGCAAGGCTAGCCACCTGTTCTGCCTTCAGAGAGAGTAGCTACTGCTGGGGCTTTACTTTTCCAACACACAGTTGCCCCTCTGAGCTCCCTAAAAAGTGAAGCCCCAGAGGTAGCTGCTCTCCCTGAAGCTGCTGACAGCAAGTAAAAATCCAAATGCAGATTCAGACTTTGGCCAGAGGTGCGGCACTTAAATCCAGAGTAGCCCGATTTTATGCACCACAGCTCTGGGCCAAAATAGTCTGAATTTCATCTGGATTTTTACCCACCCAGCCCTGGTGTGAATGACCCCTTGGAGCTGGAACTCAAGTCTAAACACAAAATCCATCTATGTTTCATATACTGTACACCTTATACACATAGCCTGAAAGTAATTTTATACACAATATTTTTAATTTTGTGCACGAAACAACGTTTTTCTACACTAAGCCATCAGAAAGCAAAGGTATGTAATCAGTCCCCTTTGGATTTGGGGAGAGGGCGTGGGGAGAAGAGGAAGGATAAGCGCTGCCTGAGGCACTGGCATTCTTCCCCTGCCCTTCATGTGGACAATTTTGGATTTCTAGGTAAGAGAAACTCAACCAGCACAGTTATAAAGCCATTTTTAAGAATATAAATAATAAAGCAGTTACAAAAGCTAAATACAGCAGCTGGTTGAAACCCCATTCACATCACCTTTAGTAGATTGAAGATTAAAGTATATGCATTTTTATGATCAATTTAAAATGCACAAAATGGGGCCAGATCTACTTTTTGGACAGAGTTCAAAACCTATGAGGTCACTACTGAAAATAGCCTGTCTCTACTGCCTTCCAGTATGAAGGCTTTCAACAGCAGGCCTGAAAGTACAGCCTGAAAACCTAGTCCCATGTGCGGCCAGCCATCCTTCAGGTAAATTGGTCATAATTTTTACAGCTTTTTACAACTTACAATTTTAAATCATTTTTAAACTATATTAAGGTTTTTAAGGTCAAAACTAGCACTTTAAATCAAGCCCAGAAGCAAAATTGGCAACCAGTGTATCTCATACACAGTTGTTGCTATATGCTCTGAATGTGTGGACCTTATAAGCATTTCTTAGTGAAAAAGACATTTCTGCCCCATCCTTAAGGCATGCTCTGTCATACAGCATGCGCTGGAACTTTTCTTGATTTAACTAGGGTAGAAGTCCCTGGCAGAAGATCTGTTTTCTCTGGATAGAGTCACAGTTGCCAAATATGCCTACAATGGTAAAAGACGTTCTGGCCACCACTGTTAACACAATACCTGTTCAGATATATGGTATAATGTGTCAGATGGTCCTTTAACTATTTTTCCTACTTTCTTTGGTGTTCTTTGCACTGTCAGTTAATAAATATATAAATGAAATAAATACAGTGGTCTGCAGTGAGGGCATGATCTTTCTTTGTCCCATGTGGGGTTATCAAGCCAGTCTGAATAACCTAATACAAATTCTTGCAGAAAGTACGGTTCATGCAACAAATTCAAAATATGTGCTAATTCTGTTTCTTGCTTCTGAAGAAGGATTTTTAACCTCATGTTGGGTGTGGTATATGGACATCAGGCTGTGCTCTTTGGGAAACAGACTTTTACATTTTATTGAGTTGACTTTTTACATTAATGTGGTAAACTTAAGTGCTGTTATCCCCTTTCAGTGCAGCCTGGTTTCATGTCCCATTAATATTGAAAGGACCTACATGTCTGCTTAGGCAAGAGGCTTAAGCCCTAAACCACTGATTCTTTGGTTTATTTGTCTGTGGTTTCATTACCCCGGGTATGTATGACACAAGGCAATGTGTTTTCAAACAGCTGCTCTTTAGGTAAATTAATACCTCCCTCTTTACTTCTATCCACTACTAGAACAAACCTTTAATGTACAACCACTTAACTTATCTCACTACATTGCTATTTGAACATTTTGGGCTTTAAAAAAAACCCTATAAATTTAGCATTAAACACACTAATCTCACATGGGTTGTGAAACTTTAGATGTATGATGGTTATTAAGTGTAAAATCCATGGAAGGAGTCTCTGTTCATTTTCCATGAGCCAAACAAAAGGAAAATTAAGTCATTGCAGCTAACGAAAGAATGTCCAAAGTTGTGCTCCTGTTTGGGGGCTTTAGGAATTGGGGGGTATTAGGCAATGTAGTTCCTCACATAAGGAAATATGTTGTTTCTGATTTGCATTGCTTCAAAGAGTTTCAGATGGTACCCTCTGCACTATAGTTAGAATGTACTATTGTTGCTCCTTGTGATTACACCAATATGATATTGGATGAAAATCGTTTCAGCTTTCATTAAAAAAAAAATAATGGTAATGTTTCTATTGCCCCTGAATTTCAAAATTTTCACGCAGCATCTTTGACAACACAAACAGTCCTTCTGATTTATTCATAGTTAGAGTTGCCTATCTGAAGTGTAGTGGGTGGGGTTAGGGGTAAGGAAGAGAACATTTTCTGCTGAAACATCTGGTAAGCAATATGTTTTATGCTAGGGCTAGTTGGAAGAAGCACTGAAGGATGTAAGTAAAGGCCCTTTTCCTGCTTGTAAGTGGCTGTTAGCAGGTGTTGTTCCCATGGGCAGCACTCCTTTTACGCATCACTGTTATATCCAGGTTGGCAACGGGGAGGCAGGTGTGTGTGTGGAGTTATTGGTCTTGTCTATACCGTCAAAATACAGTAATACAAATGGGATGTGAAGGTACAGCAAACCATTCCTACAGACTTGCACATAAATATGTATCATTAGGAAGGGAGGCAGCCAAACCCACCACAGGTCGATGAATGTCATATCTGTACGACATGTGAATGTGCGTTCTTTTGAACACTTTTATTCACACAGATACAAACAGGCAGTATAATCTGATTGGCTGGATGAGCTTGGGGATAGGGCTAGCAAAGAGAGAAAGTGAAAATAATTGGCGGTGGCAGATTTAAAACCGTGAGTAAATCACTCGTGACCACCATCTTAGCTAGGGGGTCATGTAGAGTTTAGTGGAGCCCTTTTGACTGTGAAGACAGGTCACATAGTTGTAAATGACTGGTTTTTCGGATGTGTTCATATCCCCCCCCCCTCCGTATAGACAAAGACCATTATATCTTAATAAACTGGGGTTGTCCCGGAATCTCTAATCTGTAGACTGCATAACAGTTTTTATTTTGTTTAGTGTTCTGCTACAAGTAGACTATCCAGGTAGCCAAAATATGCAAGTGGCTGTTTTGTCTGTATATTCTAGCCAAAAGAAATGCCACTGATGCACTCCAGAGGTTACAACAAGCCTCACAGAGATTGATCTTCAAAGTAGAAACTAAAGCCCCAGCTACAGACAAAAAAATCCATACGCCGTTCGAATGGTCGATCATTTGAATCTGATCCATCACGTACACGCGATCAAACATTCAAACGGCTGTACGGATTTTTGTGGAAATCCGGCAAATTTACCAAATGCCAGAATGCCAGACTTTACAGGGGAATTCACGCCCCCCTTCCGAATACTACGTTTACATTTGAATGATCGTTTGTACAAACGATTGATCTTTTGAATGCCGTACGGATTTTTTTTCATCGTGTAGGCAGGGCCTAACTTGTATGAAGCAGCTCTGAGGACAATAGGAACCACTAGCTCTTCTACTTTTCATATTGACTCACAGTCCAGGGTTTCTGCTAGGGATTTTTTTCTCATCCTGCTGTATGATTCCTGGATTAAATTGAGTGGGACCTTCTGCATATGAAGTCTGAGCTTCAGAAAGCTTCAGAAAGTTACTCTTTTGGACCACAGCTTCTTGGATCCACCCTGCCACTCAAGTCATGATAAACAATGGACGAGGAATTCTTGAAATTATGGTCCAAAGTAATTTCCAAGCTCTGTCTACTACCCATCTTTTTTCAAAGCAGTTCACAGTCTATTTTTGATAATCTGTCCCATCTAGCATCCACCCAGCTAACACAGTCTCTAGCTCTATCATTATCCATATGTGTGGTGAGAGAGTGGAGCAACTCCTGTCTTTTTATATTCACTGCTAGTTTAAGGCAGATAATGGTCCAGCTGCAGGAAGGAATTTTGTTAACACACTTTCTTTTTGCCCTAAAAACATTGTCATCTGTTTTTAAAAGAGCCTTTTCTGATTTTTGAGGGATTGTTGATTCAAAAATAGCAAATTGTCACATTCACCATTGTCTAAATAAGCAGTCTTTCATGTTGCTATGGTGACACAGTAGCCACTAAAACATAATCTGCAGCAAAGGAAAAGCAAGTGCAAACTTTGACTGGTGTATATATTTAAGGGTTTTACAGTTGCTTTGTTCCTTGAAGTCTGTATTTTTATAAACCTTTGGAGAGCATTTATTTTTAATATATTAAATTAAAGAAAAACATCTGTGTTGTTAATAATAGATATATATCCAAACTGTGTAACCAGAAAATAGTAACTTTTCCATTGTGATTAAAGGCATATCTGACAAAATGTAATGCTCCAAAGGAAAATGCAGCCAGTCAAGGCTCCATAATCTGTATGTTAGCCAGGCTTGTTACACTCACACTTCGCATATTTTGGTGTAATCGCTAAGACTTGGCCAAAGTTTTCTGCCCAGACCATTTCATCCATTTCAGAGGGTGGAATGAAGCAAAAGCACCCCTTGAGATTCAAGTTCTATTCAGGAACATGAGCGCAAATACTTTTACAACTTGGATTTTAATATAATTTCAGTTCTGTTTCTGCTAAATTTATGTTGTAACAGCAGAGTGGTGAGAGAGGGATGTCTATCCTGACATTGGAGTTGTCTTGGGAAACTATGACTGGCATCTGTCCCAACTAGAGTAGATCCATAGTGGCCCCAAAACCAGGAGTTGGGTTGCAACCTCCAGTCCTGGACGGGACCACGCTCTCCATTAAGGACTGTGTTCGCAGTCTGGGGGTGCTCCTTGAGTCATCGCTTCAGATGACGAGTCAGGTGAATGCGACAGTCAGGAGCGCCTGTTATCAGCTTCGGCTGATACGCCAGCTGCGTATCAGCCGGAGTAAGGGACCTCGAGACTGTGGTGCACACACTGGTAACCTCGCGTCTAGATTTCTGCAATGTGCGCTACATGGGGCTGCCGTCATGCTTAGTCCGGAAACTTCAGTTGGTACAAAATATGGCAGCCAGAGTGGTCTCGGGAACATCTCGGAGAGACCATATAACTCCAGTATTAAAATCTCTCCACTGGCTGCCTATCAGTTTCCGGGCCCAGTATAAGGTGTTGGTTATTACCTTTAAAGCCCTAAATGGCTTGGGTCCAACTTATCTCCGGAACCGCCTCCTCCCATACAATCCTCCCCGCGCACTCCAGTCCTCTGGGAGGAATTTGCTTCAGCCACAAAAATCTAGGCTGTCTGCAACCTCCCAGAGGGCCTTTTTGGTAATTGCCCCCAAATTGTGGAATGAGATCCGTCAGATAACAAGCCTGAATAGCTTTTAAAAAGCACTGAAGACGGATCTCTTTCGGCAGGCCTTTCCTAATTAGATCCCGGCCTCAGGGGATCCTGGCCTCTTTTTAGTCCGCTGGCCATTTATTGTATTTTATTGTATTTATTGTTTTTAAATGTGATTTTAGATCAGTTGGTTTTAATTTATAATTGTTTAATAATTTTTTTATGGGGGAGGGTGGGGTAGGGGGTGTTTGGGGATTTCATCTGTATTGTATTTTAATTTTTGTAAGCCGCCCCGATTGTTTTGACAGAAGGGCGGGGTATAAATAAATATTATTATTATTATTATTATTATTATAGAATCTGTTGTTGCTTGGTGAGTTAACACTTAGGTAAATCCCAGGGGTTCTATTTTAATTGCAACTAGCAATGGTTTAGGCCTGTGTTTCTTAAATTCTACTTGGCTTTGGTGAGAGTTTTCAGAATTCTATATTGAAGCAGTGCCACTCAAAGGGGTGGTCCATAGATTGGTGCTGGTCTGCAATCCACTGGCTGCCATTCATGGCCAATTTCCAGGAGAGAAAGAAACAATTGAAGCCAATGGCACAAATATGGTGCTGGTCCCTGAGATGTTGGGGGGAAATCCTGCTGGTCCCCACATCATATAGCTTAAGAAGCACTGCTCTAGAGAGCTCTAGGGCTTGTCTATACAAAGAAATAAAATGTGGATTGGTGCGCAGTAATGCCAATTCGCAGCAGCTTCTGTTTGTCTCATTTTTTTTTTAAGATTGCAGAAATGTGAAGCTATCCGCTTTTGCTGTTCCAGTAGGTGTGCCTGCAAATAAAGATGGCAGGCATGAGTTTTTACACATGTTTTTATTTACCTTGCATTGCTGCTGTTGAACAGGTTTTTAAAAAGCAAATCCAAGGTGTGGAGGTGCGACCATCCACTTTAACAAAGAAGCAAACAACAACAAAAAAGCTACCGTATTTTCTCACTGTAGAGCACAATTGCTACAGCAAAAATCCAAAATGGCGGTTCCGGGAGCTTGCCTTGCCAGCAAGCTCTGCCCCTCATGCATGTCCAACCAATCATCTTCCCACTTTCTGCTCGTACCAGGAAAGTGCATGAATTCACGTTGCTTGTCCCAACAAGTAGGAATGTGCATTTCACTCATTGTTTTTAAAAAAACTTTGGGAAAGCTGTGAAGGCTTTCCTCATGGAGTATATGGAGTATTTGGCTCCACTTCTTTCGAATATGGTGAAATGATGCAGGATCCCATTGGGGCAAAAGGTATTCTCCTTGAATTCTACGAGGAGTATTTTCACCATTTAGACAACCCCCTAGCCTGCTCCATTAAATACAGTTCCATTTAAAAAAGCTACAAAATTAAAGCCCTCTAATGGAGAATACTAAATACAGGTCACCCACTATATCCATGGGGGATAGGTTCCCAGACTTACTGAGAATACAGTGGCCCCTTGGTATCCATCTGGGTTTGGTTCCAGGACCTCCTGTGGATACCAAAATCCATGGATTCTAAAGTCCCATTATATACAATGGCATAGTAAGATGGTGTCCTTATGTAAAATGGCAAATAGCAAGGTTTGCTTTTTGGGTTGTTGTTGTTGTTTTGTATATTTTCAAGCCGTGAATGGTTTAATCCATGGATACGGAGGGCTGACTGTACTTGAAACCACATGTAATAGCGAACCCCATAGAATCACACTGGAGGACCTAGGAAATGCCCAGAGAGGCCACCTCTTTAGGCCTCACCAGTGTTACTCTGGCAGAAGTTACCATAGAATCGTGCTGGAGGACCGAGGAAATGCCTAGAAAGATCATATTTTTGGACTATGGATAATTGAAACCGTGGGTACCGGTCCCATCCATATGGGGAGGGCAACTTATACCTCACCAAACTACAGAACCCTGGATAAGCCATGGCAGTTAAAGTGGTATTAAACTTATATAACAACACAACATACCTGTACATACATTCCTGTTGTATACTGAGACTGCACACTTGTTGCTGTTACTTGCCATCAAATCAGCTTCGATTTATGGCGATCCAGTGAATGACAGACCTCTATGACCCCAGTGATCAACAGCCCTTATCATATCTTGCAAACTCCGGGTGATGCCTTCTTTGACTCAGTCAATCTACCTGTAATGTGGCCTTCCTCTTTTCCTCCTGCTGTCAACATTGCTGGGCATTATTATCTTTTCAAATGAGTTATGTTGTCTCACAGTGGCCTAAATCCAGTTGTTAGTCCTAATTAGAGTAGATTCATTAAATCAATGGGATTTACTTTCATGTTGACTCATTGTTCAACAATTGATTTAATGGATTTACTCTAGCTGAGGCTAGCCAAGAGGATGCTAGGCATTGTGACCAGAGTATGATTTTCTTGCACACTTAAATAAACAGTAACGGATTAGCTATACACTGTGGATTTAGTGTAGTATATAATATGACCATCTGTCTTCAAGATAAAATGAGAAATTGCATTGTATTTGTGAAAGGGGAGTTTAGATGGAACCCCTCATACATACAAAGGCATAGGCTAACCCTAGCAATCTAACTCCTGGATGATCACCTCCAACAATGTTGCTGCTGACCAACATTAGATGACCACGAGAAGAGTCCCTGTGCACATACCAATAGATGTGTGTTATGTTCCTCTATGCTAGAGGCAATCCTAGGTCAATTGGAATCATTCCATATTGCCACACTACTAATTTTCCTAGGGTTCCTCCATATTCATGTCAATAGAAGTACATCAGACCAGTTTTCACTGCAACCCAACAAGCAGATGGCAGAGTATGTGTACAGCAAAGCGATTACAAATAGAATGCCCAATTGTCAGATTAAGCAAAGGGCATCGTTTCTGTTGATCGATAAGCATACATACTCTGATTTGGATCAAGCCAGTACTTTGGTCTGATATGGTACTTCTTTCTGTGCGGGAGGTTTTCTTTCATACTACACTTTATTTACATCAATTAGGTACATACTCTGTGTACTTTGTCCATAAAAGGCCAATATTTCACAGGCCAGAGCAGTTGGGCAACATAGGATCCAGCAAATGCAAACATTAAAGGCATGCAGTGTATTCACATGCAAGTGTTTGTTCAGAGATATGCTGTTCTCTGAGAGAGCCAGTTGTGTTGTACTCTTTCTCCTTCACAAAAGACCCATGGGGAGAAGGAGCCAGGAATCTTGTCTCCGCATTGGAGGTCTTTTCTTTAGAAGTCAACATAAAATTCCTCCCACCCCCCACCTCCAACATACAGGGTTTTTTCTTCCTCTTTAAACAAAAGAAACATTGCAGTCTGAATCAAGCTAATTAAATTAACTGGGAATTTTATTAAACGTTTGTATCAAAGTAGGTAAGGATTGTGTGATGAGGCTTGTTTATTCCCAGATGGAAGGTGTGCCATTGTGATCAGATTGTGCTGTCTGCATTACAGTAACTCTATCTCTACAATATCTGATCTAAAGTTTTGCACAGCCTTTGTCTGTCTCTCTCCAGCAAAATATATTGAGACTCTTTCATAGCTGACCTAGTACCGACAGAAGGGCTCGATTCGCTATCAGCACTTCAGAGGTTAATTTCACAGAGGGATCAGATTACTTTCTTGGGCTGTTTATAGTGTTCACCTTCTAGCTAGCTTGCCTCTTTCCCAGCCTCTTTCAGAACCACTGAGTGAGCGCTGGAGAGAAACAGGCTTGTTCTTTCGTGTCCGCTGTTTCCCCCCACTTCCTGGTGGAATATTTTGATGGCAGCCAGATGAAGGTGTCAACCTATAAAATAAATCTGGCCCCTTTCTCTAGGGTGCTTCATGGGCAGCAAAGTGGAGAAGTGCTTTGGCCTAATGATCTAGCAAGGTAGGATTATTTCTTGCACTTTGAGCAGGAATGGTCTAGTAATGCTCTGGGTAAGAGGGAATGTGAAAAGTTTGATTTAAATAGGTTTTCAAATCCTGAACTAAGAATTCCCAGTGGAAATGCTATAAGCCTCTAACCAATTTGAAGTTAAACTGCAAAGTGAAACTTTGCATATTATTATTTTGATTTTTAGTGGGAATGGCTTTTTGTAGATTTAATGCTTTGGATTGAGAAGTGGCAGCTGCAGTTTGAATTAGCTTGAGTTTTCCATTTATTGGAAAAGAATGCATATTCTTAGGGCACCTTCATCTGCTTTGTTAATTCATATCGTTCAATGCTATTAATACACCTTTCATCCACTTTGAAAAGCTCTGCTGTATTTAGTCAGTGTCCTTGTTTTTAATTTTGTGCCTCTGAAATTGTACCTTTATGTGAATGATCTCACATCTCTGTAGAACTGCTCTCCACAATGTTGTGGCACTTGTAATTGTGGCTTTATATTTTTAAATAAAGTACTTCAAATGCACTTTTATGTCTGCAAATAGCTACAATTCAGTTGGAATATATTTTAATTTTATTTTATAAACATGCCTCTTGTTTTTCTGGTTGTGATATTCTAGTCATAGCCATTTTTTCACAACCCCAATGAAAGACATATGTGTGTGTGATTGGGTGAATTTCATAAAATTTGCAGGAGAATATTATTTCTGAGTGTCTAGTCACATCATTATTATTATTATTATTATTATTATTGCAAATTCAGCTGTGAAAAATCAAGAAGACTGCATGCAGTTCCCCACTTTTTTCACCTTTACTTTTCCAAATGCTGCCCATGCCTATCCTGCAGGTGGAGACTTTCTTGTGCCTCTGGAATAAAGATTTGTTGTCTTCTACTAGAATTTGCTTTGTCTACCTGACTTTCCATTGCAGTTCTGGCCCAGATGCTGAAATTCAAGTCATGTCATCTTCTAGTGTGGTAGCCATGACCCCTTTTCACATTTCTTTGCATGCCTGATACCAAGACCTCAGACAGGCGACTTGTGTGCCTCCAAAAGGTTTATGTACATACCATAACCTTTGTCCCCTGTAAAGAAAGACAGCTGAAGAGTCTTATGGTTTTAAAATTTTCAGTGTAGCTACTGTGCTGTATTGCTCTTCTTTCTTTCTTTTTAATGATTATGTCTTAAAATTGCCTTTAATTCTGTTGCTAATTATGTTTTAGCTTATTATGGTTTTATTTATGAGAGTGTTTATCTATTTTTAAGCCACTTAAATCTCAGAGAAAAAGCAATAACTGGATGAATGAATGAATGAATGAATGATAAAGCTACTCCTATACATAAAGCAGGTGCAGAGAGTTGTAAAACCAAGTAGAAATGTCCTTTTACAATGGTAGGCAATCTACTGAATAATTTTTTACTTATGTTGATATATGGATACTGTCAAAGGGGGAGTGGAGTAGAAAGAGCAGCCGTTGGAAGGAAGAAAAGCCTAAATGTTCCCACTACCTAATAGTGAGAGAATTTTATATTTAAGTATCATCATCATCATCATCATCTTTATTATACTCCAGCTTTCTCCCAGAATGGGACTCAAGGTGATTTACAAATTAAAATGATTACAATAAAGTTAAAAACACACACAAGTCCACAATAAAATAGCTTTAACCTATTAATAATATTAAAACAATTTAAAATAGACAGGAATGATAAAAAGTAGTTAAAATACTGCACTGCTTACAATACAGCACTTTTCCTCATAAACCTTCAGTTCTGAAATGTATTCCAATTCTGTTGGAATACAAAGTCTTTGCCTGCTGATTAGGACAGTGAGAGGAGAGCCATTCAAGACTTCTAGGAAGGCTTCCAGCAACTAGGAGAAGCCACTGAGAAGGCCCTATCTAGTGTACCTACCAAATGTACTTGCAAAGGTGGTGAACTAAGAGAAGGACTTCTCCTGAGAAACTCGGGGTCCAGGCAGACTCATACAGAGCAAGATGGTCTGTCAGATAGCCTGTAACTGAACCATATAGGGCTTTACATATAGGCCATGACTAGTGCTGTGTTGTTGTTCTACACTTGATAAATGAACATTAAGTTTTTCTAGGCTAATCATTGTAACATAGATCAAGAAATATGTCAGCCTGGCATACTTATAGGGTTCAGTGCTGATCTATTCATTCTGTGTTTATGTAAAGTTATCCACCCCTTTGGAAGATGCTGGCATATTTTGTGGTAAGTTGTTCCCAGAGAAACAAAAAAGCAGTTGGATTCTACCACAGCTTGATTGGCTGTCTCAGCTCTTTTTCCCTGAGGGGAACAGAAGTGCTGGGATTATTCTAAGGTATGTCTAGTATCCAAACTTTCATTATTAAATGGTTGTTGTGTGCCTTCAAGTCATTTCCAACTTCTGGCAACCATATCATGATTTTTCTTGACAAGATTTGTTCAGGAGGGGTTTGCCTTTGCCTTCCTCTGAGGCTAAGAGAGAGTGACTTGTCCAAGGTCACCCAGTGGGTTTCCATGGCTGAGCGGGGATTCAAACCCTGGTCTCCAAAGTCATAATTTAACACTGAAGCCACTACATCATGTTGGCTTTCACACCATGCTGGCTTTCTGAAAATGTTTAATTATTATTTTTGTTATAAATCAAAAATATATTATGAATGCATAAAAAAAATCATATAGGTGCATTTCTTTTGGTGAAGTTCAACTGTTACTGTGTCATTTAACATTTGAGCCCCATGTCTGAAGTAAGTGGGAGTCTAGTAGAGCCCTAGGCCGGGGTTTGCTTGCTCCCATCCAGGGCAGAAGTGGGGATGGATATTGTGGTGTTCGTGCAAGACCTGCCGTGAATATTCCCAGATACCCAGCAGCATTCCAGACCTTTTTGCAGTCAATGCAAAGTTCTGAATAGGAGTTATAGGGTTCTTGTGATAGGGGACCCTGCCTTATCAGGTCTTCCAGTCACAGGAGTTCTGTAAACAGGTTCAGCTAAACAGTCACAGAGCCCTGTGCAGACCTTCATGCTCAACAGGCAAAGGTCTGGAATGTTGCCAGGCACATGGGGAGGTCTGGAGGCAAGGCTTAGATATGTGCCCACTTCTCTGTCCTCACTTTAGCTCTGCACATTAGGAGGCCATTTCCAAAAATGTTGGTCTATAGAAGTCAAGCAAAAGAGGGATGCAGTGCTTTTTAAAAGGCTAACCACTCTGTAACATGCATAAGATTTACACATGAAGAAGGGGGAGAAACCATAGCTCTCAATTTGAGGGGGGGGATGCTTTGAGGAAGGGCAAACAAACCAGCTAACTGTTGTTCTTTGGCCTGTTATTTTTTAATCTTCATTACTGCCACCAAGTGGAAGCCTTTATTCTCTGGCTGCTTCTATTAAGCACCCCAATAAACTCCCTATGGTAGATAATATGGAATTACAGTTGTCCCTCCGTATCCACAGATTTGGTATCCACGGATTTAAGTATTCACAGCTTGAAAATATTCTTAAAAAATAATAATCCAAAAAGCAAACCTTGATTTTGCCATCTTCTACAAGAGGCACCATTTTGCTATGCCACTGCATATAATGGGATGTGAGTATTCACGGATTTTGGTATCCACAGGGGGTCCTGGAACCAAACCCCAATGAATATGAAGGGACAACTGTAGACATGGTATGGGATGAATAACAAGGCCTCAGACAGAGTTTATCCTGAATCAGGTTTGCTTTTACTTAAGGATTTAGTAAGCTAACAAGATAAATAAACAGTTATGCAGAAAATATTTGTAGAAGGAACTACAGTAGGACCCTTGTATCCACTGATTCATTATCACTGATTCAATTATCCATGGGACACAAAACAGCATACTTACCATAGAGTCTTTGTAGAAAATGTGTCACTCTAGCCATTTTCTAGGTCCTCCAAGACAATTCTATGGTATTTTAAATCGGAAGTTCCATTATTTTCAATGGCGTTCGCTATTATCCATAGTTTTCGGTATCCACGCCCCCTTCAGAACCGATCCCCAGCGGATACGGGGGTCCTACTGTAACATTTTAGAATATTTAGAATAGATACATATGCACAAGTCAAAAGAAACATAGATCAGTTGATCTAGCTACACCCATTCTAGCCAATTTGGAAGGATCACAGCAGTCCTCTATCCAGTATTCTACCTTCACTTCTAGCTTTCTCAACATCTCTATTCTGTTCTTCCCATTTCCATTTCTCGACTGTGCTGTGGGAAAGGTTAATGGGTTCCTACTGGATTTTGGGAGGCCTAAATATCCTAAAGGCACAAGATTCATCTGAACTTGGAAGCTAAACAGGATCAGCCCTGGTTAGTACTTGAATGGGAGACCACCAATGAATACCAGGTACTGTAAGCTATATTTTAGAGGAAGGAATTGCCAAAGCCTTCCTTCCCTAAGACAACCCTATGAGATTCATGGGTTCACTATAAGTTGACAGATGACTTGAAGAAACACACACACCACAGGCTTTGGGGACCACGTGAGGAGCAGCTTGAGGGCCTTATGTAACCCTTCAATAGCTGGTTATGCTGTAGAAGACCAAAAAAAAAAAAAAACACCCCACAACAGGGTGGATATAAGATGAGCCTTCTCGTTATCTTTATCAGTAAGAATAAGCTTGACTATGCTCTCATTGGGACAGAAAAATATAACCAAGGTGAACAACTAATCTACAATTAAAACAAATTGCCCATTGTTCTACTTCTTGTTATGAGCAATAAGAACTTAATTTTGGTTTTTATTGGAAACAGTTCTTATAAATTTGAGTCAAGAAGGGTGACATCTGAACACATGACAAATGGACTGAACTGCATTAGTTCATTCATAGTAAAAATTCATTCCATGAACAAACGCATTAAGTCAGTTTCAGATAAACTATACACAAGTATAACTGAACGTTCATATGTCCAGAATGTACTCTAGGTTGCCCATCACTGTCTTTGTGTAGAATTTTGCCCATACTGTCCATTGTTTCCTATTTGTCCATACTGTCTGTTCTTTCCTTATTTACACTTTGATGGACATACACTGAAATTTGGTATGTTGCTTCAGGTTCAGACACTACTGAAGCCAATTTGTGTCTCTATCTAAAGACTAGAAACTGTTTACAATATGTTTTTAGAATTTAAATCATAGCTACTGCCCATTAGTAGTTTCACAATAACCCTAGCTTACATTTTGTTGCAGCTGCAATGCTCCTGCCATCCATATAGCTGTGTGCTGTGTACTCTAAATGGTCTTTATTTGGTTAACGGATGAGATTTCATGGTTTATAATAGGTAAACAGTATATTAGGAAACTATATGATAATGAATGGCACTAGGAGGCAGTAGTGGTATTATTATTATTGTAGTTGCTGTTCTTATTTGCTGCCAAGTTGATTTTGATTTATGGCAACTCTATGAGTGAGAGAAACTCAAGAGCCCTGACCATCAACTGCCCTGCTTAGGTCTTCCAAACTCAGGGCTATGGCTTCATTGACTGAGTCAGTCTACCTGTAATGTAGACTTCTTTTCCTACTGCCTTCCACTTTACCAAGCATCATTATTATTAATATTTATTTATATAGTGCAATCATAGTATTTGTCACTATATGAAAATAAATTAGTGAAGACACATATTCCTGCCAAAGGCATACAATCTGAGGTGTACAGACTCTACAAGCATCTGCGTATGGAATTGTACAGAAGTTCTTTTCCCAACCCAAATGTTTACTTCTAAGCAACCCTAAAAGGAATATTTGAATTGTGTGTTTGCGTCCATGTGGAGACACCTCTGATCACTTAGAGAAATGTGTGGAAATGGATATAACTAGCCTGAATCTCATGGCCCCCACAAGGGGGTGCTGACACGGCTCTAGCCGGTGGGTCAAGGCGCTTGGGTTTAGGAGCGGCGTGATATTATTCTAAGTTTTTATTATGTAAATCCATTTAGTTTTTTAATAATAAATATAAATACTGTATTACTTTGGTGTCATTGAACTGACTTATTTTAATTTTTTATCCTAAATTCTGTAGAGCATCTTGCTGCCCTTTACCTTAGTAGGTAGGGGGCCCACCAAAGATCCTGGCCTGGGGGCCTCCTTCAGGATGTGGAGGTCATGCTGATTATCTGCAATTATGTGGCAGCTTGAGAATCAACCCTTGTTGTGACCATGCACCCCATTTCATTTTTTCCCTCCATCTGTGAAGAAAGACAGTTCATGTGTGAGTGAAAAGTACACTGTGAGCCAATTAGCCAGCTGAATTGTCTTTTATGAGTTATTATCAACTGCTCTGGATATTACTGAATTGTAGAAATATTTTAAATGCGGTACATAATTGGATCCTCTTTTAATTTACATTGAACCAGCATAAATCCAGGATAGCTTACTTTTTTGCCAGGGCTTTATAATAATGAGAAAGACTCAGGAATTCCCATGTACTGTATTCTGGGATTTGGCCACACATTTTAACTTAGGTATTTTGATATAAGACTGTAGTATTTTTCTCTTCTGTGACAATTGCTCTTTTTGATGCTATCTTCCACTCCTAACAGACCAGGCTTTTTATCTCTGGGATCTTAGGCTTAAGAGCACCACCCCCACTGTTGCTGGCAGTAATTGAGCACAGAGTTGTAAATGATGCCTTAAAGCAAATCCTGTACCCTTTCATAATATGTTGGGAAGAACCTGATTGTAAAATTCTGCTATAAAGAATGGAAGTGCTGAGATACCTGGTGAAATGCAAAGAGAGTGTTTCTAGCTATAAGGGCTACTTTTCATGGATTTCTTCTGTGTGCCATTTCATTTAAACATTGAGGATGTCAGCAAAAGGGAATTTGATCTTGGCGTTTGTTAACTTATTCATCATGGAGAGTCATTTTAGAAACATACAGTGGAAGAATACCTCTAAATTACATATTAATTTGATCATGTTGTTTGTGTGAACAGGATGGATACCAAGAAGATAGATAGTCTCTTCCCCCCCACCCCCCGAACAATATTCTTGATGGCAATGCTGGTAAAAGATGGGCTAGACAAAGTTACTGTTGGGTGTATTTGTGGACCTCACTTGCTAGAGGTATAAAGTTTCTTGAAATTTTGAAGCTAAGGAAAGAAATGGAAATTTGGAGGAAATTAAAATATATGCAGTATTTATTTTCATGTCAAAACCAAATTTGTGGCAATGTAAAATGCTTGATTTATAACTTTGGCAGCATAATAAAATGTATTAGTTGGCATATTTGCAAAATCTAAAATATAAAAGGCCTTAAAATATTGTACAGTCAAAATTGTGAATATATACTCTCTCCCTGGCTTTTCTTCGCAAACGAAGATTCAGGAAGGACTCATCCCACGCTTTCTGCAAGCGTGCTGATGACAGAAAAGGCCAATCGGAGATAAACAAGTCCGGTTGCAGAAAGCACAGCAGAAGGTCTCCTTGGGTGATGTTTCCGCATTGTGATTCTTTCTGCGTTGTTGTTTCTCTTCAAGACTTGTTCAGCATGAGTTCTCAAATAAGGCTGCAGCATTGTGGATAGTGTGTCTCCATGCCTCCCGATGTGAGGCTAGGGCGGATCATTGTTGGTGATCAATTTGGCCGAGCCTGAGATGTTTATTCAGGGAGTCCTTGTATCGCTTTTTTGGAGCGCCCCTCTTACGCTGACCCATGACGAGTTCTCCGTAGAATACTATTTTTGGGAGGCAATGGTCCTCCATCCTAGAAACATGCCCTGCCCAGCACAGCTGTGTTCTCAATATCATGGCCTCAATGCTGGTGATCCCTGCTTGCTCAAGGACAGCAACATTCATCATATAGTCCAGTGTATATTTAGGATTATGGGTATACAGCACTGATGAAAGCATTTGAGGAGTCATAAGTGGTGGCGATAGGTGACCCATGTTTCAAACTCATAAAGGAGAATAGACAGTACAATGGCTCTATATGCATACTGAAGACAACATCTATATACGTTAGTGTACTGATGGTAGCTTGTTTAACTTAAGCCATCTGAGGGCTCGCACGAAGACTCTAAACTATCAAGTTCGCGAGCTGCTCTTCGCTGATGATGCTGTCCTTGCTGGCCACACAGAAGCAGCTCTGCGGCACCTAACATCCTGCTTCGCAACAGCTGCAGAGCTGTTTGGGCTGGAAGTCAACCTGAAGAAAACAGAAGTTCTTTACCAGCCTGCACCACAGGACAAACACCACCATCCCCACATTGCCGTCGGCAAATCTGTGCTTAAGTCCGTTCAGCAGTTCAGCTACCGTACCTGGGAAGCATCATCTCCTCAGATGCCTAGACTGACGAAGAGATCGATCACAGATTAGCAAAGGCATATAGCACATTTGGAAGACTTTACAGTAGAGTCTGGAGTAATAAACACCTGAGGTGAAGCACAAAAATATATCCTCTACTAAAGACACTAACTCCCCAAAAGAATATACAGTTGCTCCTCCACATTCGTGAACTCGGCATTCGCGGTTTTGATTATTCGTGGTTTTGGGAGGGCCCCCCCGGGGTGCGAGCGGGGCCCTGGGAGAGAGCGGGGAGGCCTCCACGGGGCCTTCGGAGACCCTCTGGAGGCCCCGTGAAGTCCTTGGGGGGGAGGGGGGAGGGCCGCGGAGGCCTCCACGGGGCCTTGGGGGGAGGGGGAGGGCCAGGGAGGCCTCCGCAGAGCCTTGCACCGCCCCGGGAAGGCCTAGGGGGAGGGCCGGGGAGGCCCCCACGGGGCCTTGCGAGGCCCCGTGAAGGCCCTGGGAGGGAGGGGGAGGCCTCCAGAGATGCTCCGTAGGCCCCATGAAGGCCCAGGGAGGGAGGGGGGAAGGGCCGGGGAGGCCTCCATGGGGCCTCTGGAGACGCTCCGTAGGCCCCATGAAGGCCTTGGGCAGGAGGGGGGAGGGCTGGGGAGACAGGGCCTCGGGAGGGTTTCCGGAGGCCCCGTGAAGGCCTTGGGAGGGAGTGGGGAATCTGGGGAAAGCGACTATGGGGCCTCCGGAGGCCCCGTGGTCACTTCGGCGGGGGAGGGGGGCAATCAATAATTGCGGGTTTTTCACATTCGCGGGGGTCCGTGGAACGTAACCCTCGCGAATGTGAAGGGACGACTGTATTTAAGTGAGCTCCCCCCTCTGCCATGTTCCAAAGTTTTGCTTTTTGCCATCAGAAAAAAAAAACTGGAAAATTGTCCTTGAGGAAGAAATGGGGAGGGGAATCTCCCCTCAAATTTTACATTTTCCTCCTGCAAGGCATCATGTCTCCACATCTGCCTACTGTGTCCAGTGCTGAGCAGTAATGTTTAAGAAATTGGAATTTGTCAAGAGGGGATGTTAAAAATAAGGAGGAAAGTAGCTACCATGTCCTATGAAGAAAGGTTGAAGGATCATGTTTAGCTGGAAAAGGTTCGTTATGTTTAGCTGGAGAAGAAACAATAAAGAGGCAATATGATAGTGAAACATTTGAAGACCTATTACTTAGATCAGTGCTCCTCGAAGTTGTGGTCCATGGACCAGTGTTAGTCCATGAGTGATGAGCTGCTGGTCTGCGGGCAGTTTCCAGGAAAGAAATGGGGCCAATGGGGAAGAAATGAGGTAGCAGTCCCAGGCACATGGGGGGGGGGCAGGAATTGTAGTCCCCCATATCAGATGAGAATGTGAGAAGCAGTGACATAGATGAATTTATTTATTTGATGTACAGTATATACTGCCTTTCTCCCAGAATGGGACTCAAGGCAGCTCACAACCCATATTTTTTTTTAAAAAAATACAACAGTTAAAAGTTTAAAAGCAATTAAAATTGTTACAATTTGAAATTAAATATAAAACATATGAAAATTAAAAGAATAAAACAATAAAAGCCTCAGTGCCTCCAGCTACAAATTAAAAGCCTGCTGGAATAAAAATGTCTTTGCCTGCCTTTTCTTTCTGAAAGGAAAGCAGGGAGGGGACCAGCCTAGCCTCCTGTGGAAGGGCATTCCAGAGACTGGGAGCAGCCACTGAGAAGGCTGTCTCTTGTGTCCTCACCAAGCGAGCCTGGGATGATGGTGGGACCGAGAGAAAAGAGAGAACCCAAGCCTGTGAGTTCAAGGTACAACAAGTAGCATTTCCACCAACTATTAGGAAGAATGTCCTGATATCATGAATATGAACCATGCAACAGTGAAATGCATTGCCTCAAAGGTGACAGATTCTTCTTTTGATAGAGAATTGGCAGACATGCTCTGTATCTGCAGAACTTGGGACTTTGATTATTTTAAGCACTCTTGATATGTTTCACTTAACTCTGTGCTGTATTCTTCATATCAGGACATTGTTGGGAATATTCATATTATAATAAAAATTCGTTTGTAGAATATCATGAAATTTAAACTACCAAATGAAAAATAATATAAGAGTCTGGCTGAGTAGAAAGAACAGTACAATGGCCCTTCCTATCCGTGGGAAAAACATGGATGCTCAAGCCCCATATTAGTAAATGGTGGTGCATGCATGCAGCCGCACAGTGATGCACCTGTGTACATGCACCACCATTGGGCTGTTGCCATCTGAGGACACACTCATCTGCAGATGGTTAACCCACCAATACAGTGGGCCCACTGTACTTGTGCCATGGTTGCATTTTAGACATTTTAATGTCAACACAGTTTTGTACAATAAATATTTATTTTGCATGAACCAACCCTGGGAATACAGTTTATAAATCGTGCCGCATATATTTATTCAGTACAAATGTTTGTTCATTAAAGTCACTAATACAGTGATTCTGCTGTGGCAAAAATGTTGATGAAAACTGGGTTTCATTTATGCTCCTCTGTGCCAAAAACAGTTATTAGGAGAAAATATGAAATAATAAAGACATTACTATGTATAAGCATTGGCAGTATTAAATGGGACTTTTATGAACTCACCTCCCCACTGGCCCACAACTTTAAAAATACAGATTTTCTAGGTAGAATTTGAAGAAACAGAAACTGATGGTTTGGAATTTAAAAAAAATATATGCTGAGTTGAAGGATATTCTAAAAGTTGTATTAAGAGAATTGTTCTTTACTAATTTGTCTGAACCCTGTTAATCCTGACTAGAGTAAACCCATTGAATAAATGGGATTTACCTATGTGTTGACTCACCACTCAACAATTGATTAAAGGGGTCTGCTTTGGTTGTGACTTAATAATAAGATGCCAGCCACATTTTAGTTATGATACTTTATATTATTTATGATTATTGTATTATGTTTGTAAGCTGCTTTGAGAGGCTTAAAAATCATTCACATACGCATTCAATTAAATATTGTTCACTGTGTGACATATGAACAAACCAGTAAATAGTTCTGAATCAGCCAAAGGATATAAGCTCTTCTAAATCCTATTTATTTCAATGTAATCTCTCACACAATAGATCATTTTAGCTAGGTTGTGCCAAACATGAGTTCTCCACCATCATGTCCCCCCCTCAGTGTATCTCTGATGTTGATCCCAACTATAGAAATTGCAAATTTGAATTTAGCAACCACAGGCCTTGAAAACAGTGTGCTTGCCATGATGATATCTCCTTTTGAAATCTTTGTTCTTTTTTCAGACAGATAGTGCTAATATGACTTTTGGGTTTGACACTTTTACCATTTCCTGACTTATTTCTTCCCCTAAGGCAGTTTGCTTTCTTAGGCAAATCTGGCCTGAATAGTTCCCAGAAAACAAGTTCTACCAGTCAACTGTTTGCCACATAATACAACTTTCTGTTTGTGTATGTGCCTTCAAGTTGCCTATGGGGGGACCCCATTAATTTCAAAGGGTTTTCTTAGGCAAGGAATAAGCAGAGCTGGTTTTGCCAGTTCCTTCCTCTGCAATATAGCCTACACCCCCTGGTATTTATTGGCAGTCTCCCATCTAAGTACCGTACTAACCAGGGCTGACCCTTCTTAGTGTCTAGCTGAAATATTTGAAGGAGTTTTTTAAGAGTGTCTGAGGCAGGATTCTGAGAGTGTAAGTCAAATGCAAACAAACAGAGCTTTATTGCTCTGATTTTTAAATTTCAAAGTATCCCAGTTTTTATAGGAAGCAATAGCAATGTTTTATAGACATGTTTTGGTGGTGATGATGACGATGACATTTTAGAATATTTTAGATAAAGGGTACACAAACTTTGTCGGTCTGCTGTTTTTTGGGAGGGTGGGGTTGCTGATTAAGCCATCTGCAAAATGCTGCTGATGTGTGACATAGTTGGGAATATAAGCACATGTTCAGCCCCAGGGTACATGAACTGTACTAGAACCAAGTTCAGACATCCTTTCATCAAAAAACAACAACAACACCACTCCTGATTTTTCCCTCTCCAGGATCTCCCCCCACCCAGTACAGTAGGGCCCCCATATCCGCTGATTCATTATCCACTGATTCAGTTATTCGGGGTTTCAGTTTCAGCACAGCTGCCATAGAGTCTTCCTAGAAAGTGCATCCTCTAGCCATTTTATAGGTCCTCCAAGGCAACTCTATGGTATTTTAAACCAGAAATCCCATTATTTTAAATGGTGTTCGCTGTTATATGCAGTTTTCAGTATCCCCCCCCCCCAAACTATTCCCCCGGGATACGGGGCCCTATTGTACTTCAGTTTTTGTAAGCAAAGCTTTTAAAATGGTTGCAGTGGTCAGACGTTTGGAACCAGAAATTCTTGCTGATCTACTACGTTATAACCCAGAGATCTACAAGTATGAATCTACCACCAGCCTATCCCTGCTTCAGTTAGTAGATTCTATAATTTATCCCATTATTGTCCAAAGACATAGTTAAAAATGATTTAAAAGAGCACAGAAGAGAACAACATTGTACTGAAGAATTGGTAAATTAATTTTGATCGGGGCTTAATTCATAATACTGTAGGGAGAAAATGATAAAGAGACCCTGTTTCTGCTCAGCATATTCAGATCTTGCACAGCATCTTCTCTTTTTACAGGTACTTTTATTTCCTACAAAGTATTCTTTTGAACTAGTCTGTTCAGCTATTTGATAAACTCTAAATCAAATACAGGCTATGAGCATTTTCAGCATTTTCAACTAACTTTTAGCACCAAAATAAGCGACCACTTTCTAATATAGGGTTAAGTATTACTAAGCTCACTGAAACCATTCTTCGACATAACTGGATTACTTGTGATATGCATTTTCTTAGGAAACACCCAAATTTATCTTATGTATGTAATAGACTGAGAAGTAATAAGTATACATCATCATCACCACCACCATCACCCCTTTCCCTCAAGTTTGAGATTCAAGGTAGCTTGCAAATTAAAATAATTACAATATAATTACATACTCAGGTCAATATTAAAACAGAATTAAACTGCTAGCCATATTAAAATAATTAAAAACACTCATTTTTTTAAAAAAATAAAAAGTACAAGCAGTACAGCTTAAAACAATATAGCACCCTCTTATAAGCCCGTTCCTTAAAATCCTTCAGTTCTCAAAACCTGTTGCAATTAAAAAAAGGTCTTTGCTGACATCAAAAAGGGGGCTATTCCAACCTCCTGAGGGAATTCCACAGCCTAGGGGGACTGAAAGGCCTTCTTCTGTGGATCTCATGGTCTGGGCAGGCTCGTATGGGAAAATATGGTCTGACAGATATCATGAACCTAGGCTATGTAGGGCTTTATAATTCATAACCAGCACTTTGATTTGTGTCTGGAAACAAGACAGCAGCCAGTGAAGCTGTTGGAGTAGGGAGTGATCCTTATAAATTAAAACTGACAAACAGTCAAGTTTTGATTTCCTTCCTTCCTCCTCCTGGGAGTGCTCCTCTGTATGCTGGATGACTGTGTTTAAGGGAGGGACTCCCAAATTTAAAAGAACTAGAGATAATGCAACTATTCTATTCTATTCTATTCTATTTATTTGCTACATTTCTCTCAAAGTGGGACCCAAGGCGGCTCACCCAAAAAAAAAAAAAAAGTGTACCCTGGAAGCAGCCTCTATTTTGTACTGGCATCAAGACCCCAAGTGTAAAACATATTACATGTTCCCACTTAGGCTGCCCGTTGTGAGTGTTTATATTGAGTTGGTTTTTATGAAGTGGATAATATTAACAAATTTAAATTCAGCTTCAGATAAAAGACCAATGGTTTCATAAAACGGGGGACTGTATGCCTTCAAGTCACCTGTCGATTTATGGCGACTCCATTAATTTCATAGTTTTTTTTAAGGCAAGGAATACTCAGAGGTGGCTTTGCCAGTTACTTCCTCTAAAATATAGAAATATAGAAACCTGAAATACCAGGTTTTCATTGATGGTTTCTCATCCAAGTTCTAACCAGGGCTGCCCCTTCTTAGCTTCCAAGTTCAGGCCAGATCTGATGCCTTTAGGGTGTTTAGGCTCTTTGAACAAGAGTATCTTCAAAAATATTTTTTCCTTATGCATAGTTCTTAGCAGTAAAATCATGCTGACCCTAAATTTAAGTTTCGTCAAGTCGTAACTTGCCCTACTTTTCTTCTGCTTTTTGATAGCAATCCAATGCTGTTGTTCGTTCCTGGAATTCCTCATGCCATTATGTCACTATCTGGTGGAGTCCCAAAGGAAAACAATTAAAACAGCTATTCTCTCTTGTTTTGTGGTTCAGTTTAAAAGGCTCTATGGCTTTTCTCTTCTTAGAAGAATTTTAAGAGGTTTCTTTTATGCTTATGAATAGCTATTGTTTTAGGGAGAAAGGGATAATCACTTAGTTTCCTGTTGGAATGCCATATGTGCCTCCTGGGTACTTTTCTCCCTTTCCTTCTCCTGCCCCAGTAAAGGAAGAGAACCTTTGTTTTTATCCTAGAAGATAATTCCAACTTAAACTACTACTGTGTGACTTGGTATACCTCATGGTACCCGTCTCATACCCCCTTGGAATACTGTAAACATGGAGTGTTTTTAATCTGAGAGAAAATAAATAAGTTTGCCAATCCCTAGTAAATAAATGCAAACAAATCATCTGTAATAATGACTCTTTTTGGGGGGGGCAGGGGGAGTGATTAGGGACCCTACAGTATTAAATTTATCAACACTGAGATTGTGTCCCCCTCCCCCCAAATCTTTCAGTAGTCCCACTGATTGGGAACAGAATTTGTATATTCCATACACAGTTCTTGAAAAGCATCCATTTTGTTATAATACTTAACAAAGATACTGAATTCCTGTGGTTGGCTGCAGTGAACATTCAGAATTTGGCAAGGTTCATAAACAGTCATTTTGGCATGGGAGGAATGTGATATTATATGTGGAAAACAATGCCCTTTTGAGCAGTTGCCAGCTCAGGAACACTTGACAGAGGCCTGCTTTTCACTAGTGAGCAGCTTCACACCAAAAATGTACACTTTGCAAATGGTATTGTTAAAGCTTGGAAAGTTACTTTTAAGAATAATAAATATAATGATAGTCAGAAGCCGTCCATAACTGACTAGTCATAGGGTGATGCTTGGAGACCCTGGGTATCATCCTACCACTGCTGATTTATGGACGAATTCTTCTAGACATGTATTCACACCATGGACAGTCAGAATTGTCAGTGAACATACCAAGTTTTCCAAGGTTGTTCTTCCAAATGGAAGTGAAATGTGGGAGAAGTAAAACCTTAGTGCTCAAAGTGCCAGAGAAGCCATTCTCTATATAGAGTTCTTTAAAAAGCTAGTGTTGTGCAGTGAGTTTGATTACTGAGCTTGGTTCTTGGATATTAGATTTGACACTTCACTCACTGGATGGCATTGAGAAATCAGTGTCTTTCAGCCTCACCTACCATTCAGGATTTTTACAAGGATAAAATAAGATAATGTACGGTACAATAACAAGGGCAGCTTGAAAGAATTATGGTGTTGAACTATGACGGATATACATTTGTTAAAAAACTAGTATAGTGGTGAAGACAATAATGGGTTGGATTCAAACTTAGTAAAAAAATGTACGCATTGAAACCAGTGGAACTTAAGTTAGTGATGGTTAACGGAAGTTCAGTTGATTTCAATGAGTCTACTCCAAGCATGATTACCCTTGGAGCCAACTCAATAGTTTAAAGTTTGATAAAGATAAGATTTACAATGGAATGACTTGGCTAAATGCTTCTGGTTAGAGCTATATTAGCCAGTGCCTGCTTTTAATTTTGATTGCTACAGTAATCTATGTGTCTAAAATGTCCTTTGTAGCATATTACATTCTTGGAATGTTCTTCCTTCTTGGTTGCTGCATAATGTATACCAGTGATGTGGTAGTGAGATTCTTACATACAGCAAACTGTGATTGTTGGTTTGACATGTTGTTTTCTACCCCTCTGCTGCTCAAGATTACCAAATCTGTTTATATGAACCTATATGAAATTCGTAATCAATTTAGAGACACCGTGTTGGGTCACTACTGATTACATTCCAAGTTCCTTCTCCTTTTCCTTGTAACTTGCAGCTTTTAGGGAACTGTAGGGTAGAGTGGGTTCTCATCCTTTGAGTAGGTTATATTTCCTTTCCAAATACAACCTTTTGCCTCACAGATCATAATTTTAACTTCATTTACAATGAGAATTTGAAGGCTTTCACGGTCGGCATCCATAGATTTTCCTTGGGGTTTTTTTCGGGCTGTGAGGCCATGTTCTGGAAGAGTTTCTTTCTCTTCCAGAACACAGCCTCACAGCCTGAAAAAGCAAAAACAAAATTCATTTACAGTCTTTTTTAAAATTATGTTTTCCATTAATATAGGATATTAAGCAATGCTAAGCAGTCACATATTTTCCAGTATCCAAAGTAGATTTCATATGATTGATCATGTGAATCAATGGAAGCACTCGGTACATAGGGTCTCATGTTATGGCTAAATAGATTTTTGTTGACATCAGAAGTTATTAATTGCCCCAGCTAAATTGCAAAGATTCTATCCTTGCTCACAGACTATGGAATGCTGTAATCAGGAAGGTTGCTACATTTTCCTTTTCTTTCTTTTTTTGAATTTAGCTACTGAGGTACTGAAGCATTGGGGGGGGGGAAATTAAGCCATTTGAAAAGAGAAAGAAAACAAATGTAATATACTATAGTATTTTTGAATTCAGGTTCAAAAGAGAAGAGTGCTTATGTGTATTCTTAAATGTATAAAATAGTCTTCTCTGTGTACTTTTACAGACTTGGTCTTTTGTAGATTGTATTGAAACCAGAGATAGGAAATTAATTTAACAGTGAATAATGCTTTGTCCACTAAAAGCTTTAAAAAAAACCCCACCTATATTAGTTATGCTTATGATGTTGAAAGGGGGATATTTAAAATGGTGTTGTGAGTTTATGATATGTTAAATGTTGAGAGACTTATCTCACAATAAAAATAATGGTATAAATAAATAAATAAATAAAATGGTGTGCTACCATATATACTTGTGTATAAGTCAAAAAATGTATGCCAAAAAACTGACCAAAAGAATCTGGGTCGACTTACACATAGGTCAGTACAGTAAACCTGCTAAAAAAAATGGTGGGGGGCCTCTTTGGGGTTCCTCTGCTGTGGCTGAGAGAGCAGAGGGGATCCTAAAAGAAGTGCCAACCTCCACATTCTCCCTACCGCAGCAGGGAAATCCTAAAGAGCTGCTGCTGTCATGGGAAGAGTGGTGGGTGTCCTATGCCTCTTTTTTACAGGAGTGGTAGAAACCTAACACTCCTCAAGTGGTAGAGCCCAAACTGAGAGGGAAGGGGATGGAGGAAGAGGAAGAGGAAGAGTAAGGGAGAGGGAGCAGTGGGGACATGGCAGCAGCAGCTCTTTGGCTGTTCCCCTCATGGAACACCAAGAGGTGAGAGGAGCAGCGGGGAAATGGCAACGGCAGCTTTCTAGCACTTCTCCTCAAAGGAGCATCAAGAAGTGAGGGGAGCAGTGGGGGTGCAGTGGCATTGACACCCTAAATTTATCCATGGGTGTATCAAAATCTATAATTTTGGCTTCTAAATCTGTCCTTGATGTATATATGAGGTACATGTGTATATACGGTAATTTTAAGTTATTGTGTAAATTTACAGTACATTTCAAGATGAAACATCTTACCAGAATGGAGGTGAAAAAATCCTAACCATGCCTTTCTTTCTTTCTTCTTCCCCTTGTACTGTTGTGAGCTTAGAAGAAAAAGAAATAGCTGTAAGCATTTGTAAAAATACTCTTAGTCATCTACCCACCCATTGAGTGAGTTTAGAAATGAATTCACACAGGAATGATGAATGGAACACAAAAGCCACAACTTAAGTAATAGTCATTGGTTTGCAAAAATGGTGTAAACAACTTTTTTGAATTGCAGTTCTTTTCCTTAGAAGGAAGATAAATATATTTCTTTTAAAATTTACAGATTGGAGATATTGGTTTACAATTGTAACAAAAACAAAAATGTTTTTAAGACCTGTGGTTAACATACTACTATAATGTTTTCTATTTTCAGCCATATAATACATATTAAAATGTTCAAAATAAATCATGCTACATACAGAATGCTCCCTGGTTTTTGGACTCTTAATCATAGAATTGTAGAGTTGGAAGAGACCACGAGGGCCATCCAGTCCAACCCCCTGCCCTGCAGGAAATCACGCTCAAAGCATCCCTGACAGATGGCCATCCAGCCTCTGTTTAAAGACCTCCAAGGAAGGAGACCCCACCACACTCCGAGGGAGTGTGTTCCACTGCCGAACAGCTCTTACTGTCAAAAAGTTCCTCCTAATGTTGAGGTGGAGTCTCTGTTCCTGGAGCTTGCATCCATTGTTCCGTGTTCCAGTCTCTGGAGCAGCAGAAAACAAGCCTGCTCCATCCTCAATGTGACATCCCTTCAAATACTTAAACAGGACAATCATATCGCCTCTTAACCGTCTTTTTTCCAGGCTAAACATACCCAGCTCCCAGTCTCTCCTCATAAGGCATGGTTTCCAGACCTTTCACCATTTTAGTTGCCCTTCTCTAGACATGCTCCAATTTGTCAATATCCTTTTTGCATCACATTATTGGTGACGGAATTCATCATGTTATTGGTGACAGAAAGATCACAAACCACCTAGGTAGCAAGAGATAAGTGGTAGGGTGCAAAAGAGATGAAAGGATGACATATTCATTCAAGGAAGAACCATTTGAAGATGAATCTAAAAATTTAGAAAGTGAAGTGGAAGCTGCACTCAGAGCATTTGGGAGAAATAAATCACCAGGAACAGATGGCATACCAGTAGAGCTGTTTTGAGTGACAGAGACAGAATCCATTCTAATTCTAACTAAAATCTGCCAACAAATATGGAAAACAAAACAATAGCCCACAAATTGGAAACACTCAATATACATTCCAATCATCAAGAAAGGGGACACCAGGGATTGCAGTAATCGCAAGACCACTGTATTAATTTTCCAAAGACTTTTACCATATAGGGAGCAAGAAATGACAGTGTCTAAGCTGGGTTCAGGAAAGTAAGAGGCACTAGAGATCGTATTGAAAACATATGTTGGATAATGGAGGACACCAAAGAATTTCAGAAGAAAATCAGACTGTGCCTTATAGATCATAGCAAAGCTTTTGATTGTGCAAATCATGAAAAACTATGGATTGCTCTTAAAGAAATGGGTGTGCTATTACATTGACTGTCCTGTTGCATAACCTGTACTCAGGACAAGAGGCTACTTTTAGGACAGAATACAGAATACAGAAAAATGGAATGTGAAGTCGAAGGCTTTCACGGCTGGCATCCATATTTCCCATGGGTTTTTTCCAGGCTGTGAGGCCATGTTCTCGAAGAGTTCACTTCTGATGTTTCGCCTGCATCTGCAGCCACAGATGCAGGCGAAACCTCAGAAGCAAACTCTTCGAGAACATGGCCTCACAGCCCGGAAAAATAACCCCAAGGAAAATCTATAGAAATGGAATGGTTTCCAATTGGCAAGGGGGTCAGGCACGGCTGCATTTTATCACCCTGGTTAGCTTGTATGTGAACTTATACGTAAAGCAGGATTAGATTTAGAGGAAGAAAACATCTTGTTCCTTTTTGGTCAGGTCCTCTTTGACGTCCCCTGCCCTTCACCTAACTTCTTAGTTTCTCCACCTTTTCCTCTTACCTAACTCAAATCCTACTCTGTCATCTACCATCATCTTCTGTTATCTGTGTGTAACTTTGTTGCTGTCCTTATCTGGTCTCCTGTGTTTTCCTCCATCTTTTATTTTATCTGGCTATGCTGTGCTTGCCTGCCTATCTCTGTTTCTGTCTCTCCCCACCACCCTCCCATTCACTTCTCCACCTCCATGTGTCTGCCCATCAATTTGTCTACTCACTGTCTTCTCCATCTTTCTCTGTGTGCCCTCCCCACTCTCATCTCCTCAGCCCATTCTTCCCTCCCTTTGCTTGTTCTCCATATGTCTTCCTCCACTCTGCCTCAAACCATGAAGCAGCATGTCAGCATCCTGGATTTTTTCTTCCAGCTCCTCCCTCCCACTTTCTTGTTGCTACCAAGTTGCCACCCATCACAAAGTGAAAAACTCCAGTAAGAACGGAGGGAGGATTGCAGCAAAAATACTATTCCCCATATCCTTCCCAAGAAAATGCCATATTACATGGGGGAAAGACACTTTATGTTTTGGGTTTGTTTTAAAACATAGCCTCTAATATAATTAAAATCAAGACATTGGTTCAGAGCACAGGTTTGCTTGGTAGTTTAGGAGATCCAATATGTTTGCTGCCTTAGAAGAAGAGGAGAAGAAGAAGAGAATGATATAACGATGGAAATGGGGCATTTTTAATGCATTTCACATAAGACTGTCACCATTGGCTTTCACTGGCATTAGTTGCCTTGTATATCTGTAAAAATGTTGACTCCCATTTATCCCATGGTTTTCACTTAGACCGAGGTGGACAAAGGGTAACCTGGAGGGGGGGGCACATGTAGCACTCTGGGCTGTTTTTGTAGCTCTCAGCCCCTCCATATTCTCTGGATTGCTTGCTTTCTTGCTGAGAGGCAGCATGGCATAGTGGTTTGTATGTTGGACTGGGACTCCAAGAGGCCAGTCTGAATCATCATTCTCCATGGGAGCCCAGTGGGTGACTTTGGCCAAGTGCTAAACTCTCTGCCTCAGAGGAAGGCAATGGCACTAATCCTCCAAACCAGTGTTGCCCATAACCCCACGATAGGTTCACCTGAGGGTCACAAGCCAGGTACAATTTGGAAGCACACTACAACAGCAGCAGCAGCAGAAGCAGCAGCAGCAGCTCCTCTCTCTCTCTTTCCTTCTCTCCCTCTCTGCACACACACACACATACACCACTCACAGACAGAGACACATATACATAAATATATGAACTGCTTCTAGAAGTCTCCAGGAATGGGAGTTTGCTTTTCAGATAGGTTGCGGGGCCCACCATTAATTTAAAAAATAAAATAAAATAAAAATCTTTTTTTTTTTTTGAGACTGGATTTTTCCACACTAGGTCTCCCCCCACCCCAGTTTTGCATACCTCAAGGAATAAAGAACTACTGTAAATAGGTTGAAGATTTAATAAAGTGGCCCTTGTTTAACCCAGCTTTTGTGTCTGGCCTCAGTTATTTCATGTGTGGGTCATCAAATATATTTTTTTCAAAACCACTAACAGACTTTCAACAACTTCCAGGCTTTCTTTGTTTTGCTTTTGGCATTGTGGGCCAAGCTCAAGGAATGGCCCTAGGGGCATAAAATTGTTCCCTTGCTCCACCACAATTGCCTACCACTAAGTTAGAGGGACCTGAGTGGAGAGGTCTGTTTGACAAGAAAATGTTTTACTGGTTACCTGCTTACTGGGTGACAATGGGAAAAAAGCCATGGTTGATTTTAATGGGGCCCTGGGTATTTAGAGCAGGCCAGTGCTGAAACAAGATGGTTAAAAGGTGTTTAATGTAAACCATAGAAGAAAGGGGGGGATTTTGTGTGTGAGAGGGGAGGCAGGACCCTGAATATCCCCAGAACATTCCACATCAAAAAACTATGATTTGGAGATAGGAAATACTGCATCTGAACAGGGCCCTTAGTCTGAAATAAGCTCTATTGAAACTGATGAAACTTAATCCCAGGGGGATGTGTAGAGAGTCTGTCCCAGCTGTTCATTACATGATATGTCCCAGAATATACTGAAAACAGCTGGGTCAGTCTCTAATAATTCCCTTGAGCATGCTGTAAAGACTTTATGAATATTACATTCCTGTTTCCAAATCTCTCTATTAGCTGTTCATATTTAATGGAGTCCATATTTTATCAGTTACAGCTTTTCTGTTACATACATATGATGTTATGATCTGAGTTATATTTAATGTTCAGAGGATTTTTAAAATTTAGTCTCATGCTTAAAGTTGCTAGTCTTGAATAGCACTCCTTGTTTTAGCATTTGGTGTAACCGTTGGCAAGAGTATTTACTAGATGAGGGATACAATCACTCATTGGTGGAAATTCTAGAAACTGAAGCCAGCTGGCAGCCTTTGAATGAATTTCTGCTTCACTCTCCCACCCCAAATTAAAAAGTAATTGTGCATATTTAGGTGTGGAGAGGCTTGATGAAAGGGGTATCCTTCTGACAGGTACCCTTAAGAGAAGAGGCTTGCAGTAGAGAGACAGTTTTGAGGTCATTACTTATGAGACTTCTTGTAGCCACTAAAGATTTGCTTGATCTTTATTGCTCTTTTTTTTTGTGCTCTTTTCTGAGTTGTGCTTTGTCACTTCTTAAGGACAACTTTGTGTAGTATGCTTTTTCTGACAATGAAGTGCTTATAACTTGAGGAAAGCAAAATACCATCATACAGAAAGTTGAACCTTAATCTGTACATGTTTGTACTTGTGTGTGTAACAAATACATTTGTGTAGCAGTCTCACTTAATTACCTATACTGTATATGGATTTCATGTTTTTCCCCTGTCAGGAGTAACTCATCATGTGAAACGTCCTAGACATACTGGTGGTTCAGGTATAAAGTAAGAGTTCACCATGACTCACAGATATTCATTAAACAAATAAAGGCCGAAAAGTGGGATCGGCAGCATTGGTTTGAAGAATTCTGTTTCAAATTCCAGAATTTTGCATGGGGCAATCCTACTTTTATCATCTATAAAATTAAAAATAATAATTTCTTACCTCATAAGAGTGTATTGAAAGCAAATGCAATAAACCACTGGAATGCAAATATTACAATACCTACTTGATTAATAAATAAATAAAGACACAAGACAATGTCACTGTAGGGAATTAGCAAGTAGCTACAGTATGACCACTGTATTTGTGGGACACGCATCTGTAGATTCACTTACCCGCTTCTGAAAAAATATGGTTTCTCTATGCATCATCTAGGTCTTCCAGTGTGATTCTATGGTGTGCTTCTGCTGGAAGCTGACCATAGAGCCTTGCTGGAGGACCTAGAAGATGTCTAAAGATGTGTTCTCTCTAGGCATCTTCTAGGTTCTCCAGTGCAATTCTGTGGTATGTTTGGGCTAGAAGTCATTCATTTTAATAAGTTTCACTATTATGTGTGGTTTTTGGTATCTACGGTAAGTCCGGGAACATATCCCCTGCAGATAATAGGGGTCGTACTGTATTTTCAAATCTGGAATGTACAACACCACCTTCCTTTCTTCAAATTGTTATTCATCTTTTATTTTACTTCTTTTATTTTCTGTTATTAAACTAGGAAAATTCTGTGTACTATAAAAGTCACCATAATGAAAATTAGGGTTTTACTTTTGAAATGTACATTGGCAAGATTGTGAATTTTTTTCTAAGAACTATGTTTGAAATGGTTAATAAATCCATAATTGCTGGCAATTCCTAATTTTTAAAGCCCCCTCTCCCTATTTGCATCTTCTGACTTGGTTGCTGTGGGAATTGCTTATCTGTGTTGTTTTTATGATTCCCCCCCCCGCCTCAGCTGGGATGACAGCAGTTCTGTCAGCAGTGGGATTAGTGACACCATAGATAATCTCAGCACTGATGACATTAACACCAGCTCCTCCATCAGCTCCTATGCGAACACACCTGCATCCTCTCGTAAGAACCTAGATTCCCAGGTAAGGTGGTTTTTTTCCTTTGTTCTGCCCACATCTGACCCCCCAACCCCTGCCTTTTGTGCTGAAGATGAGAGAGGTTCTGTATGTGAAAGCATCTATTGAGTGCTGTCCATGTGTCCACCAATGGAATGAAAACATTGAAATGTGTCCCACAGTTTAATGAAACAGATTTCCTCTCCTCCAGTGGTCTTTGTGTGCCCCCAAATCTTCTCTAGATGATTGAAGGACTTCCTGGATCAGATAGGGGAGATGCAGAAGGTGAAGAGGCAGGGGTAGCCCTTTTGCATGAGCAAAAGTCTGTTCACGTGATTGTTAGCTAAAGCCAATAACAATGCATGTGCACAAGGTCTCAGTGTGTGATCAGAAAAATTTCACTCACTGTGGCTCCACAACATGGACAGTTATATGACCTCACTCCTAGAGGTCGTGGGCAGACCAGTTATCCCACCTCTGATATTTGTAAGGCAGGACAGTTGTGTTGTGGAGTTGTGGCTTTTCAGCCTCCACAGAATGATAACAATTAGGACCAAAATCGAGTTGGAAATTTAAGGTAGATCTCAGTTTTCATCTAAATTAGTGGATTCCCTCCTATATCCCTCCAAGTACCCTAAAAGTCTGTTATGGGGAGCTGGGAAACCCAATGGAGCAGGTTTCTAAGGAGTGTGGAGAACCACAAGAAGAAAAAGGATGGTTGTCAGTTCTGGCAGAAGCAGTGGGATCCAGAGGGATTTCCAAATGGATTCTGGCTAAGGTGCTGAACTTTTAAAAAAAGAATGAGAGTTTGTATATTTAACACATACTTCTTTTTTTGTTTGACATTATAAATGCATAATGTATTATTAATTTAAGGAACAGAATTTTAATTACGTTCACATAAAAGCTTCAAGATTATAACACTCTCATAGGAAATGTAAACACATGCTACTTAATGAAATGTATTATAATTTCCCAAGGCTGCATGTTACTACAAGCCATCCCTTTTTTTGGCACCTTTTCACAAGAAAATTATATTTAATGTCAGTAGGTGGCATTCATCAGATTTTTAGTAGATCTAGCCAACTAATCTAAATATGGGAGGAAAAAGTTGCATCACGATGCAGTTTGGAAGTTTTCAGTAATTTTCTTTCCCTGATATTGTGTTGTAATAGCATGCATTCTCTTCTGTGTTGTTTTCTGCTTTCTTTTTTCTTCCACAGCTCATACATCCTGACTACATCTTAAACTGTTTGGGGAACCCAAATATTCTGAGGTTTCCTCAAATGGAAGGCCACACTTCCCATCTGTTGCTTTTTTGTAAATATTTCTGTGTAAGATTACTTTGTTCCCACCCCAACACACTTTTTAACTAGAGCCTAAAACTATTTTAATAGAACTTTTTAATATAATAGTGGTGTTGCCATGAAGTGTTAAATTGCCTCAAATACTCTGATGCAAGAATCTTATTACTCTTTGTTCCCTTGCCATGAAGTGCATAGTTGTGGCTACATTAAAGAGTTTTGCCTCTGGTTATGTGTCTGAGATTTCATGTCTATTTGAAATTCCTAGTACCAAGCTCTGAACCTGATGAGATACGCTGGGGTGTTGAAGCATTCCTTACAGTGAATGAAGGATTGAAAAAAGCTATTTGTACAGTTCCTGTTTCCCCAACAGTTGCAGTTGAAGACTGAAATAATATCTTAGAAGTGTGTGGGGTGCTTTCCTGCACAGATGCAACATAGTTCCTAGAGGAACCATTGGCTTTTTCACTATCCCACTTCAGATATTGGGTGGAACAGGAAATGTAACTTGATTGTTCTCTACCCACTGGAAAAAATATTCCATCCAGGAATCATGTTTGTTTGTCATTATAAACTGGGGTTCCAGAAGAACCTTGGATTATCACAGGGAGCATATATCTCCTTGGTTGCAACAGTCGGACTGGCTGCTGATCCATTTCTGGGCACAGTTCAGAGTGCTGGTTAAAGCCCTATATGGCTTGGCTCCAGGTTGTTTGAAGGACCATATTTTCCTGTATGAGCCCAGGTTCTATGATCTTGGGAGGAGGCCTTTCTCTTGAGTGCCAGTGTTAGGGGAAAGATGGGATATAAAAAATAAAATCATCATCATCATCATCATCATTCATGGCAGCATGCTGGCTGATCATCCAGCTGCAAGCAAGAACAGCTTAGAAATCATGGACTTTCCATCCATGATTGCTTTAACATAATATCCAAATTTGGCAATACACAACACCCTGGCTTTTCTCTTCCAGAACAAACCATGGGTTATTATAGTGGCTTACAGGTTCCTGCTGGAAATCTATCAGTTATTTAGCCACTGCTGCTTACAGTGGGAGCCACTGGCCAGCAACACCACAGCAAATGAGAAAACAAAGCAAAATAAGCCGCTTTAATTTTTATCATGCCTGGTGTGCCTGGTGTCTGGGAAAAAATGGAGATCCAGTGATTTTAAAATCTTGTATTTTTTTTTAAAGTAAGCAAGGCAGGAAATAAAAACAGCAGGCAGGGGAGGGCAAGAATACAGAGTACAGAAAGATACAGATTCTCCCAACATCTGTGTTTCCAGGTTCCCATATGTGTAGCAGGTTCACAGCTTTTTGGACCTCTGGTGTGTGATTTGAATTGCAAATCATTTAGGAGGATTGTAAAGCCAATGAAAGTAAAATAAAAGAGTACAGATATGAACATAAACTCCAGCAAATGGTCACCATGGTGTGTGCATATGTGTGTAGGGCATTATAGCTGAAGGATCCTAAACAGTGACATAAGTTTAATACAGAGAGAAATTTAATTTGTGAATGAAATTGATGAATTCATATGCCATTGTGTGTGGTTTTTAAAACCGATTCTAGGTAATCACAAATGTAAATTTAATTAGCAGGAGTTGTGAAGCATGCTGCTTCCTGAAAATTTCTCACCTCGGTTGAATGATAAAGTTAGTATGAGGCAGAAACAGAAAGGACTCATTTATCTTTCAGTCTTGCAAAAAGCTGCCTCTTCATGCTCCACAGATCAAATTGCCAGCAAAGAGATAGGGAGGCAGAACAAAGGAAAAACTCACAACACACATTTGAAGTGAGTTTATGCCTTGCAGGGAAAGGTACCATGTGGAATGCTGGGATGAGAGAGCTTCAGGGCGCCAAGTTATTTTCCTGCTTTATGTCTTTGATTATGTAGGTTGTTGTTCTTATTATATTTGCTTATTTTTTTTAAGTATGTAAATTTCAGTTTACAATAGTTTGAGTACAGATTGGTTATTATGCTATTTATTGGTATGAGTTTTTGCATCAGAAAGGACACACACACACACACACACAAATAACCAGGAAGGCTATAGAGTAAAGATTTCCTTAAGTGTTACTTTTCAGATCCTAGACAAAGAAAAAGATTGCAATGCAAGTTTATAATTTTCTGTTTTCCTACTCAGACTGATGCTGAAAAGCATTCCCAAGTGGAGCGGAATTCTTTGTGGTCTGGTGATGATATCAAAAAATCAGATGGAGGCTCAGACAGTGGCATAAAAATGGAACCTGGATCAAAATGGAGAAGGAATCCGTCTGATGTGTCTGATGAATCTGATAAAAGCACTTCTGGGAGGAAGAACACAGTTATTTCACAGACGGGATCCTGGAGACGGGGCATGTCAGCTCAGGTTGGCATTACCACGCCAAGGACAAAAACAGCAGCCACTTCAGGAACTTTGAAGACACCTGGAACAGGTGAGGAATTCACTTGAAAGAGGTGAGCAATGCAGGCCAAGAATTTATGCTGTTAGGCAAAAAAATTTCCTCTGAACTGTCAAAATTTCAAGTGCATTTTGATCTATTCTTCTCTTTGATGGAGAACAATGCAATCAGTCCCTGAGCCTGCTTTGCCAAATTGAACATATCATGCCAACTGTAACGTTGACTCAATATTCTTTGTATAATAGGGGTGAGGTATACCACTTTAATTGGAGACTGTATTAAGCGGTAGAACTCTTCACTTTCTTGAATATGTTAATAAATTAGAAGCCCTGTTTTTTTGATATATTTATTTAGTTGATTAGTTGAAAGCTAGCTGTTGGGTTTTCTTAGAAATATAAAGCAAACTCTGCTTATAAAATGTGCCTAAGGTTACAGATACACTGACACGTGCTAGCATCCTGTTAGTCCCAAGCAGAGTACACTAGGGTCCCATTCAGTTAGTTATTGAATTGTGAGTCAACATGTAGGCAAATCCAATTGATTCAGTGGGCCTACTTAGAAAAGACTAATAGTAGGATTTAGGGCACTGAAAGCATCAAATCTTTCTGGCACAACTAATTTGCTCCCAGAACCTTTTCAATAGTGTATTGTCCTGCAAATTAATTATAGCCAGAGAAGGTCCAGTGCACAGGTACCCTTTAGTGGCTATCTGTATTGGCTGGAGGGAGGAAGGAAGCCTCACCATACACAGCAGTCTCTTTTCTCATCCCATCCAGTCAGGCAGCGGGATTGCTTACCAGTAGAATGTTGCTGACCTATCGTCCAATTGTTGTGATTGAGTAGGACAAAATAAATTTAATTTCTCCCAATGTCAGGGTGCTTGAACATGTGCAGGAGAGAACTTCCTTTCTGAATAGCAGCAAACTCTAATGAGGAGCCACGTTTGTTTCCCTGAGGCCCTCTGTGAGCCCCACAGATGCCAAAATGCTTACAAACAAAACTTACAATCCGAAGTGGCAAGAAGTTCACTTCTGGTTTTGAGAGAGCTTCATGTCAAACAGTTTAGGTCCGTGGTGGTGATTGTGGTGGTGAACACCTAAAGGCTTCTAGGAATTCATCCCCCCCCTCCACTCCTGTTTTGGCCAGAACAAGGGCCATCCAGAGACTCTGAAATAGTTGTGGGCTGCACGAACAAGGTGGGGGGAGACTTGCTGCCACACTTAACACTTAAAACTTGCCTCTGGGGAAATTCTCTATTGTTCCATTACTTTTAGAAAGGAATAGTCCCCCACCTTGCCAGGGCAGATCTGGATAGAGCCCCTTGCCTCAGTGAAGGAAGTCTCTAGTCCAGTGGTGTCCAACCTCCAGGTGTTTTGGACTCCAACTCCCAGAAGCCTGAGCCAGCTGGTCCAATTGTCAAGAATTTTGGGAGCTGTAGTCCAAAACACATAGAGAGCAACAGATTGGACACCACTGCTCTAGTCCAACAACTCCTGGTTCCTCCCTGTGTTGCTGGATTGTAACTCCTATCATCTCTCCCCTTCAGCTATGCTGGCATGAAGGGCCACACATTCCCTCCCATCAGTTCCACAGGAACATTTTTGAATTGTTGAGAAAGTAAGCCCTTTGGGGTGTTTTAGTATCCATTTTCCACAGAATGGTAAAAAATGGGAGTGATTTTTCTTGCTGTTTTGAGGCAATAGACTCTCTGCTTTCTTCAGTATCCCAGCATTTTTATTCACACAGGAATAGGAGCATATTTCTTTTGCTTTCCAGTAATGTACCTGCCTGGACTAGTGTTGTTTACAATGGGGGAAGGAAGTCCTTCTCATTCCACTTAAGTACTAGGGGCTTGTCTAAACAAGAGGATATAATGCTGATTGTTGTGCATTAACCTAAAATCACAGCAGCGTTCTTTTGTCTCCATGGTCCTTTGGCAAAATTCCTGCTATGCACAGCTATCTATGTTTGATGTTCACATGCAGCCATGCCTGCAAATCAAGATGGTGGCTGGGAGTGAATTACTCACATTATTATTCTCCACAAGTTGTCACCACTGCACATTATTTTTTTAACTATAAATCTAAGGTGCGCAAGTGTGACCTTCTGCTTTAAAAAGCTGTTTGGTTGCCTCAGCACAGTGGAAAATGTGCACAATAGGCAGTACAAAACTCCAAAATGACACTTCTGGCCACTTCAATGCCAGCAAGCCTGCCCTCCATGTGTGTCTGACCACTCAGCTTTCCCCTTCTGCTCTTATTTGGGAATGCGCTGCGATGCACCAAACAGGCAGTAATGCACATTTCCATGTATTCTATGAGGAGTATTTCCACAGTCTAGACAACCCCTAGGTGACATGACCGTAACATCCAACACTTACTGAGTAATTAAGGAAGTTAAAATTGCTTCTACACTCTTGTGGCTCTTGTGTTTAAGCTATTTTTATTACTTCTTTGTCCCATGTGCATAATATTTGATACCATACAATATTGGGATTTGTTCTCCATTTTTCTAGGGAAAACCGACGATGCCAAAGTATCAGAAAAGGGTAGAATTTCTCCCAAATCTGGACACATTAAACGTTCCCCATCAGATGCTGGACGTAGCAGCGGTGATGAATCAAAAAAACCTTCCAGTAATAACTCTAGAACAGCTGTTGCTAATACAAATGCATTTGGATTTAAGAAACAGAGTGGGTCGACTGTAGGCATGACCATGATAACAGCTAGTGGGGCAACAATCACTAGTAGGTCTGCTACGTTGGGAAAAATCCCTAAATCATCTGGACTCCTGGGTAGGTCCACTGGTCGGAAGACTAGTGTAGATGGCTCACAGAATCAGGATGATGGTTACTTAGCAATTAATACCCGAACCAATCTTCAGTACCGGAGTTTACCCAGACCCAGCAAATCCAGCAGCAGAAGCGGAGCTGGCAATCGATCTAGTACCAGCAGCATAGACTCCAACATAAGCAGCAAGTCTGCAGGCTTGCCTGTTCCTAAAATGAGAGAGCCAACCAAAGTTGCCCTTGGGAGCTCTCTACCAGGATTAGTCAACCAAACAGACAAAGAGAAAGGGATCTCATCAGACAATGAAAGTGTCGTCTCTTGTAATTCTGTTAAAGTGAACCCAGCATCTCAGACATCTTCTAATACTGCCCAAAGTGCTCACCAGCAAGGAGTCAAGTACCCGGATGTGGCTTCCCCCACTTTGCGTAGGTATGTACATCATTTTCATTTGGGTAGTGCAATGTTGGAGTGTGGCAGCCAGAAAGCATTTACATTCAGGCCTTCATACTTCGACGCCTGTAATTCAAATGGATTCTGTTCTTTGAAAAGCTTTAGCCTAGAGAAATCCATATTTGCACTATCACTCTTGATCATCACCTCTTCCGAAAAATGAGCCAAATTAAATATTACGTGCCTTGAAAAGTTAAACATCCTCTTGAAAAATTAAACAGCATAATTAAAAAAAATTAAACTTCAAACAAACAAACAAATGTCATCCAGATGTTTTCAGTGTGTTCCTTGACTTTTTCTTTTTCTTTTTCCCTCTCAGACTTTTTGGTGGGAAGCCTAATAAACAAGCTCCCATCACAACAGCCGAAAGCATGAAAAATTCTGTGGTCATCTCCAACCCACATGCAACCATGAACCAACAGGGGAACCCAGATTCTCCTTCTGGCAGTGGCATTTTGAGCAGTGGTGGTAGTAGTCCTCTTTATAGTAAAAATGCAGACATGAACCAGTCTCCATTAGCATCTAGCCCCAGTTCAGCTCATTCAGCTCCTTCCAACAGCTTAACCTGGGGAACTAATCCCAGCAGTTCTTCAGCTATTAGCAAAGACGGGATTGGATACCAGTCTGTCAGCAGCCTGCACACCAGTTGTGAATCCATCGATATTTCTCTCAGCAGTGGAGGTGGACTGAGCCACAACTCTTCCAGTGGTTTAATTGCAGCTTCCAAAGATGATTCATTGACTCCCTTTGTTAGAACCAACAGTGTTAAAACAACATTGTCAGAAAGGTGAGGACATTTTTCAGAAGATACATCTTTATGTACTTGCAGTATCTAGACATAGTGTGTATTGGTATGTGGTTTCTGTATCCAGTAGTTCAGTCCTGAAATGTTTACTGTGACAAAGAAATCCCTCTCAGATCAAGTGCTGCTTTGAGCAGCAGACCTCAGACTGATGTTCCTCTGAGATTTATTGTGGGTTTGGGGAGGAGGTTCCCCCACCCCCTGTACTGTAAACATAGCTTAATCTAAGGAGTTAAATGGATGGCCACTCTTACTACATCAGTCTTCATTTCAGAAAAATGCTGATAAGTGATAACATGAAAACATTTGTGCTTTGTTTTCTTTAAAAAGTCAAATATATCTCCTTTCTCACTATTCATAATTTGTAAAATCACCCACAATTTTTTCATTAGACCCAAATCACGAGTAATCCTTTTCAGAAGGAATCCAGGATTTGGGAAGAAAGAACCACCACATAAATGAACTGGCTAAGTGAGGCCTAGATATTTTATAAGTCTGGTTCTGGTCAGTGAGAATAATAGCAAGTATAAAAACATTTGACATAACCCTGAAGATGGGGTGGGGACCATGAAGAGTATGCTTTATTTCCTCTTGAGCTACAGCTACAAACCTCAGCTTGCTTTGTCATGTCCATAAGAGAGATGAATTTCCTTTTCTGCCACCTTCTTGATCCCAGACAGGATCACATCAGCATTTTCAGCACTTGGTTAATGAAACGGCATAGAACTGACAAAGTGTAGTAGCCAAGAGTGTGAGCTGAGAATCAGGAAAACTGGTTCAAATTTCACATGAGCCACAAGGATAGTATTATTGGCCTATGGGTCTGAAGATTACTGAGATAATGTGTGAAGAATCATTTTGAAGGCCTAGAGCCAAATCAAACATGGCATGAAATGTATCTTGATTTCTTAGGTGCACTTCTTAAGTCAGCCAGAGTAGTATTGTGGTTTGAGTTTTGGACTATGACTCTAGTGACCAGGGTTTGAATCCCAGCTCAGCCATCGAAACCCACTGGCAAAAACCCTTCATCTGAAGCTGCTGTGGCTTTTGCAGGAAATCCTTTGCCATTGGTGCAGATAGTTGGATTCAGCAGTGGGATTGTCAAGGCTACAGCAGGGGAGAAGTTACGTTTTTCACCCATACCAGTTCTAATTCCATTAAGTTTCTAGTTTATGCAATTTGCAATATAAGAACCTTACCTTATTTGCATTTTAAAACCTTGGGAACCCAACCTTAGATGCAACACTGTGTTCATGTTTAATTTGGCCCTAGTTCATTACATTTGTTCATTACTGGTCATACTCTATGCATTTACCACAATTTAAATAAGCTTTTAAAAGCTACAGTCTAAGTAAAGTTTAAGGGTCTAAGTACCCTAAAGGGCCACTTTTTAGGTTAGCTAAGAGCTCAATGGCTGCACATTTTTAAAGGGTTTTTTTAAGGATACATAAATAGTAGCTACAGATATGTAAAACAGATTAAAATTTAGCTGAGATTAAATAACATTAATATCTTCAATAATACGTTCATTTTTTAAAAAAAATGTCATTAACTATTCACAAATAAAATCCCTCCACTGATACCTTGATTATGATTAAATTTACATTTCTGTGTAAATGAAATGGACTTTAATGGGCTCATAATATGATGCCAGCTATTGATATTGAACTGAAAGGTACCATAATTAACTATGACATTGACTATCCTGTCTCCCCCCCCCCCCAATTGACTATCATGAATTCAGTGATTTTTCAGCAGCAAACTGTGATGCCAGTTGTGTGTTTTTAAAATGAAGATTCTGGGTTGCCCAGGAGTATTAAAAGGACTATCAGTTGGCAATGTGTGGCCCACAGGCTACATTTTGCCTACCTGCAATTTATATTCATACTTTTATTTATGGTACTTAAGTTTGTTTTTATGACAAAAGTGAACTATAGTAATAGGAGTTATTTACTAATCCCACTGCACATGGATGAAGGAAAATAGTTGAAACATAGGCACCAACTGCTAAAAGAGGACAAAAGATCTGGGAAGCACAGCTGTCGCACACAGAAACATATTCTTCAGCATAATCTTTTCCTTTCAAGCAAAGTAGTACTGATTATAGTGTGAACATTTTGTTTCAGCTGTGGCTTGCTTGCTTAACAATTTCATTTTGTTTCTATGTATTAGCAAAAGCAGTGAGCTGAGTCTTGTCCAGAACCTGAGAGTAATATTCTGCCTGCCCACACTGGGACTATGGCAGCTGAGGTGGTTTGATGTTCTAAGTAAAAGCCTTTCCACTGAAATGATCTTCATGGTTCTCTGTTCTCCATATTGACTTCCCAAATAGGTTGATTCAAGATGCAGATCTTTCCCAGATCCATTTCAATTGTTTTTTCGTTGTATAATCACAAGAGGGGTCCTAGCATTCACACTTTATCTCATTATGTTGCTGCTGGAATAATGCCCATGTGACATGAGTCCTTCAGGTTGATGGAGCTCTGCTAAGTGTGTGATACAATTATCCATCTGTGATGGAACGTCATCCTATCCACTTGTTCAGGGTCCCTATCCCAGTGTATATTCTCATGGAAGGTGAGGTCTGCCGTTCAGTTCATGTGTCTACTTTCTATGTAGATAAGAAATCACAAAATGAAGATGTCCAAACTGGCATTTAATCCTTCTTCAAAGAAGACCACGGGACTGCATTTTGAAACATTTTGATGTTTCCCTTGCCCTACTGTACAATGTACGCCACTGCCAGAATCTTGTAATTTTCTGTGGCTTCATAACATAAAACCACTGTTGAAAACTCTTGATAATTTTTTTGAAAATTTCTCTTTCCCTTTCTTCCTTTTGTGCTAATGTTCCTCTCTTTTTGTTGTTGTTTTGTTTTGTTTTTCTGTCTTGTTGGACTTTATTCTTCTAGCCCTCTCTCTTCCCCTGCTGCTAGTCCCAAATTCTGCAGAAATACTTTACCCAGAAGACAGGACAGGTAATGCTGTCTCAGGGCAATAGAATGCCCAAGGCCCAAGAGGTTTCAGTGAGACACTTAAGAAACCAAAAGTGTATTGTGCAAGACTGTGTTCAGTGCAGAAGTGTGTGTGTGTGTTTCACTGGGATGTATAAACTGTCAGAAGACATGCTAGTGAGAGTCCGTTTAATGGTGCTGTGTCCCTGTTTACTCTGGGAAATGGTACGTGGTAGAGCTGAGGAGCTTGGGGGCTCTTTTTCCCCTGCCAACAAAAAAATGACAATCATTTAAAAGTTCTGCTTCACTTATCTATCAGTTTAAACTCTCACTAGCATTTCAGCATTCTGGTGGCATGCTGCTTTCCCCCACGTTTCAGGCCCACTCACCTTTTTTGTCTTGATTCCCCTGTGCCATATCTTCCAAGTGTGGCTGAAATACTCTCCTGTCATAAGTTGCTCACCTCAGTTTGGCAGGGTGTGTGTGTCTGTATCTATATTTTATCTTGATTTATATCTATATTTATCTATATATTGGTATCCTTGTATGTCTGTATGTGCTACCATGTAAAAATGAATGCCAGGGAGCAGATTTGGCTGCATTTGGCTACATAGTAGAAGCTGTTGTCTGTGCTATGTTTATCTGACACCTAGTAACTGATAATAATGTTAGAATTAATGTGATTGCTTCTCCTTCCTGCACTGCCACTGTTTTAGATGGGGAGGGGGCAATATTTCATTGTGGGGAAATATTTTCAGCTAGGTTCCAAGGCTTATTACTGGAGATACTATATTCAAGATTCGTTTTTGAAAGGCAGCATATTTTAACAGCATTTGTTGCAGCTGTCTTTTACGCCTCCTAATATATAGCAAGGTTACCAACCTGCATCAATCACACCCTTATTACAATGAAAGCCTTTGTCTTTGGCAGTTATAGCTAGTACATAGATAAGCACTTTTGATAATTTATTGTCAGTAGTCAGCCATTCTTTGCTTCTGAAGTATGATCCTATGTGATTTGAACCACCTTTTGCCTAAATGTCCTTGCTTTTACTGAAAAGGAAAATATCTTAATAGTTTGAAATTCAAGCATTACCTGGTCAGTTATGTAACAAAACTCACCGCAACTCCTCCTTTTTTTGGGGGGGGGGACTTCCAAGTATTTGTTGATAAAGTTTACAAATTATGCCCATTTGAAAATGGAAAAGGCAGTATCATTGGAGATGGCTGCTATGCTCTTATTTTAATGCTGTCTCTCTTCTACAAGCATTCATTTAAACCATGCACACTTCATTAAGAAAGAGCTGATACAGTCATTGCTGTGGAAGATAAGTTGTAAGGTCACTGTGATACCAAACTTAATAGTCCATTAAAAGTCAGATAAAGGAAACATGCTTACAACCAGTGGAGTGGTTTGAAGGTCCAACCTTGGGATTGACTTCATTTAGCATGGTTCCTTGTGCATGTTCTGTATAACACAGTCCATACATTGTTAGAAAGTTTTGCATGTTGGCTTGGCAGGGACCCTGGCTATCTTCTCTGGTACAATGCTGCAGCTGTTTAATGGTAAATTCCCCTCTCTTTCAAGCTGATCTTTAATCCTCCCCTTTTGTTCTTCTCTGAAGTTCTTTTCTTTTAACTTTTCTACAGCGACCCACATCTTGATAGGAACACTTTGCCTAAGAAAGGACTCAGGTATTGGTGTTTCCTGCATAGCATAAGCAGTTTTCCATGTGGTTTTTGGAGCTTTGCTTTGTGTGTCTTTTGTGGCCGTCAGTAGTGCTGGTGGTGGTGATGGTCAGCTTTTGCAGTGAGTGGCTGCAAACTCTTCCTTCCTGTTCTTCTCCCCTCCCAGCCTCTTTGAAGCAGGTCATTATCCCCATTCCTCACCTTACATGCTTCTTTTCATTCTCAGCTTGAGCAAGGACTGCATATGTAACTGGCTGGCTCTTCCAAAAAGCATCTCACGAACCATCATTGAGCTTGATTTGCAAGCAATAATTTGCAGCTTTTATGACTGAAGTAGTTAACCTTGATGATGCTATTCTCACAGTGTAACTTCTGAAATGCAGATCAAGAGGAATGTAGAGGTTATTAGAAGAGTAGATTTTTCTGTGCAGTATTTGAAGCTGTAATTGTACATTTAAAACAAAAAAAGAATCAGACCAATCAGGCGCTCCATAAATGTCTGCTTTTGTAACATATCATGTAATGCAGGCAATTTGACATCAAAAGAAATTACACTGAGAAGCGTGTGTTCCTTCTTTTGATAAAGGGCTACAATTTCACTAGATTTATTAACATGAGTGCTACAAATTGAAAGTGCTAAACTAATTCCATGGAAAGCATCTGGCTAACTTAACAACAGTTCAACGTCAGACTGGATTGTGCTGCTTTTTATGATAACTGAGTCTGATGGCTTTAAATTATAGCTGCAATTTATTCTGTGCTATAAACACATTGTTCTTTGCAGCAGCTTTGATTGTCTCACTGAGCTGGACAGTAAAAGCATTTTGTAAAAGCGGGGAGGAGGGGTGAGATGGAGTTAGTTGGTGGATCTGAATCATTTTCTGTGCCTGTCAAATGTCTTCAACTAATAATAAACATCATCTTTTAAGTGTGAAACATGTGAATGTCAGAGGTAGGTGTTTGCAGTTTGCTCTTTCTTATACTGTGCTAACAATTTGTGTGCCTTTTTATGGCCCCAGCCCTCAATGATCTATACACATGAATAACTTTAACACCAGCAGCCTTGAGTAATGCCTCATGGGAGGGAAAAAGTCATGCTTCCAATGCCATCTTTTTCTATCCTCGATAAGTCTAGGACTGGTTTTCATCTATATCCAGAACTCTGCATAGACAAAATCCGAATGTGCAACATAAATGGGCTTTCTCTGCATTTTTTTATTTTGGCCTAAATCCAACATCATGCTAACAGCTGGCCACTAATGCAACTCTTCCCCCTATAGCACACCATTGAAATGCTGTCCAGACATAGAGAAGGTTTTGAGGTGGACTTCAGGAGAAAACGTGAATTGCTCTCTTCTGATTACTCTGACAGAAACAATTCCATCAGCAAACTAACCTCAGTTCAAATGCTGGCTTTTATTTTGGCAAGTAGAGTTTATCTCTGCCTTGCAGATACCACAAGACCTCAGCTGTTTTAATGCTTATTTATAGTATTTGTGTATTACATTTACCCAGACCATAGTGGTGTATCTGGTTGTTCCTCATCCCCTACCCCACCTCCATCCCCATGTTATATTTCACAGTCATCCTGTGAGATAGGTTAGGTTGAGAGCTCATGCTCAGCATTAGGTCATCCAGTGATTTACGTGGTGAGATCAAAACCTTGATTCTCCTAGTCTTAGTCCCATATGGAATCCTGAACACAGCAGTGGCCTTCTGAGCCTCTCACAAATGTCAAATGTCTCAGGTAGACTGAAAGAGTGAGGGGAAAAGAGTCAGTGATACTCTCCTTGTCTAATTGCCTTAAGGCAAATTTTAAGGCAAATCTCTGCCTAGGCGAGTGGCTATTTACAACCCAGTATAATCACTAATCATTAGCTATATGAAAACTCCCACCTGAATTCACTGTTTTCTCATGTCACAAAAATATGTCTAAACTGCATTTTGCTTTTTTTGGCCTGTTTATCCTGCATATCCACTTTGACGGTGGCATATGTGACATTTTGTCTGATGTAAAGCAGATAGCAATGCATTTTTCAGGATTGTAGATAATAGATTAACCAATAACATTTTTAAAATTATAGCATTGTCTTGAATGAGGGGTCATCTACATGAGCCCAAAAGTAGCACCCCGCAGTAATAGCAAGTCACAGCAGCTACGACTTGTCTTAATGGTCTTCTTGCCCCCAGCATCCTCCATAAGCTTTGCATGCTAGATAACAGCCGAGATGACAGAGCCCTCTTCCCTTCTCTGATCCCCACAGCGGTGGCAGCAGCTGGGGGGGATGAGAACTGGGGAAGGAAGAAGAGGAGGAGAGAGCCCTCTTCCCTTCTCTGATCCCCGCAGCGACAGCCCGGGGAAATGGAAATGACAGCCATCCTCCTCCCTTCCCTATCCCCGGATCCTCAGGGGAAAAAATGGTAGCTGTGGGCGCTTGCCCTGTTAGCAAGCCCCTCCCCCACACTTGTCCAGTCATTCAGGTGTACTCTTGGACAGTGAGGGGGAATGTGTACCTCCCTTGCTGTTTTTCAAAAACTCCAGGAAAAGCTGCAGAGTCTTTTGCCTCTGAGTTTTTGCCAGTTTGCCCCCCCTTCTGAGTACAATGTAACAACGCGGATCCCCATTTACATGAGTAGGTTTCTCCTCAAATTCAATGAAGAGTATTTTCATCGTTCAGACGACCCCTGACAAATTTAGAGCACTCCTATTTGTAATTAATAGGTTGGTTTCAGACTCAGTCACATTTAGTCACTGAAGTCAAGTTAGTCATGAGTCACTTGTGTTGTTGTTAATTCCAGTGGTACTACTCTGAATATGACTAAGTCTGGATTTGACCATGTATATTCAGAATGAGACAAGTTCATACATGTGTATAAGATCAAGTCCCCAAGACTTCTTTTATTTAACTTGCATTGGCACAATCCATAGTTTTAAAAAAATATTTTGCCAGGCAGGGGACTTATTTCAGGTCTGCTTTCTTTTTTCCTGTCCATGTATCTTTGGATTTTGGCCAAGCAAAATTTTTCTTGACCAAAACTTAAGAATAGTGTTGTTTGTGCAGGTATACTCCATCATCACAACTTCGCAATCAAGAAGAAGCAAAAGAGTGGCTGCGTTCACACTCTGCTGGAGGACTTCAAGATACAGTTGTCAATTCCCCATTTTCTTCTGGTTCTAGCATTACATCGCCTTCTGGGACCAGATTTAACTTCTCCCAACTAGGTGAGTGAAGTACCATGTTTTCTGAGTCCCAGATGGGAAGATAGCAAGATATAAATAAAATAGCAACAGTTGCAACTCATTAATAAGTATGACTATTATAAATAAATAAATAAATAAATAAATAAATGGTACGGTGATCTTTTTCTCATCATAAACAATGAAAATATATTGTCCAGGGGGTGAGATGGGCAGAGGTTCAAGAGAATGATATTGTTTTCCAGCAGCCAGCTGCAAGGACATGGCTGGCTACCACCTGGCCACTCCATCCTCCCCAGTGGGAAGGTGTAGCCATCAGACAAGTAGGTCCAAGTGCATGGGGAGAGTGGTGGAGCTTTACACCCCACCAGTGTATTGTGGGATTTCAGCCTTCATTGTTAGGATGGAATACTTAGCCACTCTTCAGGTCTTTAAGATAAATGCAGCAGTAATTAACAAGGGAATTTGTATATAAGAATACTGTAGTTAGACTAGCAAAGATATTCTATACATGATGCTAATTACTTCATAGGTGATGTTTATCACTGTTACTATTGCTGGTAGAAATTAAGACTTGTTTGTACATTTGTGTAGCAGTAATGTAATTTGACCATCTGCCTGGATCCTTGCCCTGTGGCTTAACATCCCTACAATTCAGAGTCTGGATTCTTAGACACTGTACATTGCCATTCTTCTGTCCTTTAACAGTTCACCTGAACTGTTGGCTACATACTGTGGTTAGAATCCTGTTGGATGCTTAAACTAGATCCCTTTTGGGTCTGCCAGAATTAATGAACCCATTCCCTTTTGCATATCCCCTGTACATCCTAAAACCCTATGGATGGGTTTGTTTGTTTGAGCTACAGGAGTGAAGGTGGGCCAATCTTAGCAGAAGTTGTAAGATCCAGTGTAATATTCTATTGGATCCTGATCCAAGATCCATGCTGGATCCAATTCTGATGATGCCTTCTTCTCTTAGAAGAAGATACCTTATAATTTAATAGAAACACATATGTCTTTTTTTCAAGTACAAATTATAAAATATAGCACATTTTAAGTATCACCCTAAAATTTATACCTTCTTTCCTTCCTTTCTTCCTTATTGTGGTTCTTTAAATGTGTTTGTCACCTGGCAAGAAAGATACAGTATGCTACTTGGAAATGCTGAATACATACCAGTGGACATTGTGCATAGAAATTGTATTCTGTGACTTGCAGAAACTTTTTGAATCCATGTAATTTTTTCCAGATGTTGAACTCAATCTGTCATTTTTTTGAGCAGCTTTTCTGTGTCAAATTACAAAAAAATAAAAATAGTAATTAATGTTATCACAAATATAATTGGAAATGGTTTCCAAATTGTGCTTTATCTGATCCTGACCAGGAGCAGACTCAGCTTTAGGCGGTAAAAACATAGTAGTTCGTTCTGATACATGATAAATCTGTAGGTTCTGATCAGTGGACAATTCCAAGCTGGAATTATGCTCCTAAAAGATGTAGAGGACCAGCTTGGCTACGTCCTGGAGTGTGTCTGCTGTTGTGGCACCTCTGTAGCTTGTCCCATTGGATCCCAATGTCCAGGTGCCTTCCTTTTCTTTCTATGCTTTAGTCTTGACTCCAAAATTATAATGTAGTTGGAGCTAATCTTGGTTAAGGGATCCAAATGTTACCCAATATATGCCCCAAATGTATTTTTTAACTATATTTTGAGTGTGTTTAAACTATATGAAGGTTTTAATTTAAACTTTTGTATCATATTTTGCTTTAGCTATATTTTATTTATATTTTATAGAGTAAGCTAATCTGGGTCCCATAGTGAGAGAAAAGTCGGATGTAAATTGGATAAAAAAAAATATAAATAAATATGGCCAGCTCTAAAAATAAAAGGAATAGGTGAAGTTGTGGAAATGAGGGCAGCAGTAGAAAGCCAACATACAGTGTTCAAGGCCGGTATTTACTAGATTGTCCCAAGCTGTATATGCACTGAAATTACCTTATTGGCTTAATTTACATAGATATTTAATTGACCCAATTCTTGTTGAGGGAGAATTTACAGAGAGAGAGAATGATATATTGATCTAGTAGTTGTGTGTATAGATTTGTGAATTTTCTGTGTCTGCCTTGCATTCTAGCAAGCCCCACCACAGCAGCCCAGATGAGCTTGTCAAACCCAACCATGCTCCGGACGCACAGTCTTTCTAATGCAGATGGCCCTTATGATCCTTATAGTGACACCCGGTTCCGGAACAGCTCAATGTCACTGGATGAAAAGAGCAGGACAATGAGCCGTTCTGGATCGTTCCGGGATGGCTTTGAAGAGGGTAAGTGGAGATCTTGTCAAAGGCTAGATTAAGTTTATAGCTGAAACTAAGTGTGGAAGAAAATTATTAAAAATTATTGATGTGTTTAAAATGTTTATTTTGTTTGTATTTAAGTTTTTTATATTAAAAAATCCACATACAAAAAGAAAGCATATAAAGTATGGTTTGTGCAATAGGTGCTGAGTTCAAGAAATTTTGAAATTAAGAAAACAGGGTATGGCAATCAGATTCTGGTATTTTGGCCCTTGTGGTCTCTTCCAACTCTACAATTCTATGTTATCATTGCTTTGAATGAGACTCATAGGAAATACAGTAAAATAAAAAGCATTCACAATCAGTCAAAATCTGGCAGGCGCTCTGCCCATGGGATACCCATCATCCACACGTCCCATTCTCACCCAGTTGTAGCTCCACCGATTGATTCTCATAACATCTGCAGGTGTAAGGCCATATGTGCTGTTACCAGACAGACTCTACACTCCCATGTCTATTCTCCGCCACTACATTGTTTCAACTGCCAAGAATGCAAACATCAAACAGTCTCCATCATGACCACACACAGTAACACATACAGATTTGCTGGCAGGGAGGCTGCTTTTACAGGCTGATCCTGAAACTAGGGCTCAGAGTGCATTCAGTGCTTCATTGACATAGAAGCAACCAGCCACCACTGCTGATTGCTTCCCTCATTGATCTTAATTAAATGCCAATAATCTAATATTCTTAGAACCCTTAACGTTCTTTATATTTGCTTGCTTTATCACTTCAGTAAGCTCCAGATAGGAGTTCCCTAAGTTGAGCAAAATATGTTTCCTTTCCAAAGTTTATGCTTCTTTCTCATATTATCAATCAAATGTGGATTGTGGGTTTCTCTGATTTTGGATACTGATTTGGGATGGGGGGAAGACTGATTGTGGCAAACATGACAGCAAATTCTTAGGATTTTTCTTTGAACTAACAATGGTGCTTAGAAAATGGAAATTGAAAAAATGATTAACTTTTGTTGATTCAAATTCAGATCTTCTTCCCCTAGGTTAAGAACTGTGCTTATTATCCAGGGTGATCAGTGAGGCATCTATTTCACTAACACATACTACAGGGCATAAAATTACTATGAATCACTTCTTGGCCTTTTGGCAAAGATCAAGTGTAGTATGAAGGTCATTGAAGAAAGCAAAACAATTAGAGATTTTAATACCATGATATAAGGCTAAACTCTTAGAGTAGCTCTTGAGTTCCAGTTAAACTATAAAATTATTAAAGATTCAGTATTATTTTCTTTTTTGCCTTTTTTTCCAAACTACAGTGTCAATGAATTCATGTTTTACTTCATTTGTAATAATACTTAAAATTATATTAATTCCTCTAGCAATAGTGTGCTAAGATGATTGTATCTTTAACAGAAAAGAAAAAAATGCAGGCATATAGAACAAAATATATGAAGTGTTTCCTTTGCTAAGTATGTTATTGGCGGTAAAATGGAGTAACTTAATATACAGTCCTCCAGCAAGAGAAGCAACACAGTTCATATTTAGTTTTTTAGATATGTTAAACATTTTAGTCAACTAAGAGGTTACCAAATATTCTGGGTATTTGACGAATGTAAAAGTAAGTTGCATAAGACAGGACTATTTTGTTACTTGGAGATTATAATAATAGTGTCAAATTTATTTTCCTGGATAAGTCACTTTAAAATTAGGTCTCAAATGCTAGCTTATTTCAAAGTTTATAGGAATAAATTTCAAAGAAGCACATGCAAATATAGGGTTGCGACTGGAAGAGTGAATTTGATGACACTGTTTCATTGGATCTGTGAAGCATAATATTACAATAACTCCATTCAGATGTTCAGTAAGGAGCATATTTATTACATTTGTTTATGTTTATACATTATTTAATAACCAACAATTTGAGGGCCATTTGAAGGAAGAATTTAACCCATAAAAAAAAATACAGGTCGACCCCCGTATATCCATAGGGGATATGTTCTAAGACCACCACCACTGTGGATACCTGAAACCATGGATAATAGGGAACCCTATTATTTTCAGCGAGATGAATGCTGGAAGTTGACCATAGAATCACATTGTAGGACCTAGAAATGCCTAGAGAAAACATTTTTTATGTGGTTAGTGAAACTATGGATACTGAATCTGTGGATATGGGAGTCGACCAACATGAAGCCTAAAACAGAAAAAAAAGTGCAGCTGCATAAAACAAAATAAAACCAGTTATAGGAAGTAGTACTGGTGCAAAGACCTTAAAACATCACTAAAATAGTTTAAGACTGGAGATGTCTTAGAAAATAGAATCTTTGTTTAATGCCACCACCACCAACATTGGGGCCCATTTACACTATATAGCACTATGATTCTACTTTAATTGCCATAGAAACATCCCATGGATTCTTTGGATTTGCTGTTGAGGGAGGGGCATTCAAAATTCTCAGCCAGAGAGCTCTAGTGCCTCACCAAGCTACAAGTGCCAGAATTCAATAGGATGTTGCCATGTCAGTTAAAGTGAAACACAGTACTATAATTGTATAGTGTGAATGGGCCCTAAGTATTGGGCACATTTTAAGTACACCATTCCACAGCTAGGTTGACACCACTAAAAAGGCCGGTGTCCTAATAGTCATCCACTGGATGTCATTTGGTGGCAAGAAGGAGACGAGGTGCTCCAAAGATGATCTTAAGGTCTTTGTTTATGTATGGGAGAAAGCAGGTCTTCAGATAAATACATTCAGGTTAGGTCCTTGTGGCTGCTATCCTTCTGACAACTTCTAGTAACAGAAATAGGGAGGTGATGCCATCACACCTAGAGTTTCTGTGCACCTATATTTCAGAGGATGGAACTGGCAAACCACTTCTGGATGTTCCTTGTGTAAGAAAACCCTATGACATTCATGAGGCTGCCATAAGTCAACTGACAACTTGAAGGTACATGGGCACACACACACCCCTTGTAGTAGATTGAAAAGTGCCAAATGGAAGAAAGCCATATAAAGCTTTGTCTTTCCTTTTTTTGGTAGAAGTTACTGCGGATGTATAAGTCAGTAGTATTCATGTACTATCTATTCCACATAACATTGAGTTAGGCAGCCCTGTTATATTAGGGATAAAAGCCAAAAGTTTTATAAACATCTAACATGTGCAAATTGGACTGTAACTCTCTGACGTCCCAGCCAGCATGGACAACAGTAAGGATTATGGGAATTGGGGTCCAAAATACCTGGTGAGCAAAGGATCTCTCATAAAGAATTACAATAATATAGGCTGGCCTTTCTTGAAAAAAGTGCACATTAAGCAGCCTCCTCATCCTCATAGGAAATTATTTATTTAATAATGCTCAGGGTTTTTTTTTAAAAAAAACTCATCTCTTTTTTAGTGCAGTAAATTCTGTTGAGGCTGATATGAATTTCTTCTAGGAATTTCACACATTATTTTATGTATCTTTTAATGTGATGTTATTTTTGTATCTTTTAGTGTCTTCCGAGGGGAAGAATTACAGTTGTCCCTCCACATTCGCGGGGGTTAGGTTCTTGAGACCCCCGCAAATGTGGAAAAACCACGAATAACAGATGCTGCTCCCACAGCCCCCCCCCAGAGGGAGGGAGGCAGTGGGAGGGTGTCTGGCCAGCCTGGCTGGCCTCTCCGCGGCCTTTCTGAGGGGACTCCTGGCCTTAGAAGCCCCAGACCCCGCTGAGAAAGGCCAGGGAAGGCAGCGTGTGGGTGGGGAGGAGGCTGCGCTGCCTCTCCTCGGCCTTCCGAAGCGGGGTCCGGGACTTTGGAGCCCTGGAGCCTGCTGAGAAAGGCCAGGGAAGGCAGCGTGTGGGTGGGGAGGAGGCTGCGCTGCTTCTCCCCGGCCTTTCTCAGCGGGGTCTGGGGCTTTGGAGCCCTGGAGCCTGCTGAGAAAGGCCGGGGAAGGCAGCGTGTGGGTGGCGAGGAGGCTGCGCTGCCTCTCCCTGGTCTTTCTCAGCGGGGTCCGGGGTTTGGAGCCCCGGAGCCTGCTGAGAAAGGCCGGGGAAGGCAGCGTGTGGGTGGGGAGGAGCCTGCGCTGCCTCTCCCCGGCCTTTCTCATTGGGCTCTGGGGCTCCAAAGCCCCGGCCCCCTCTTCGGAAGGCTGGGGAGAGGCAGCGCAGCCTCCTCCCCACCCACACGCTGCCTTCCCTGGCCTTTCTCAGCGGGGTCCGGGGCTTTGGAGCCCTTCTGCTTCTGAAGCCCCTGCCACCACTCTCCCTCACCCCTCCCGCCCTTCCCAGAGTGGCATAGGGGGCTTCTGAAGCCCCCGCCGTCACTCTCCCTCACCCCCCGCCCTTCCCAGAGTGGCGTAGGGGGTCCCTCGCTGCCTTGGGAAGGGACTGGGGTGGAATGAGGGAGGCTTTCCACACACCCCTTTCCCAAGGCAGCGAAGGGATTCCTGAGAACACCTTCACTGCCTTGGAAAGGGACGGAGTGGAGGGGGGGCAGACGGCTTTCCACGTATAATCAAAACCGCGAATGTGAAAGCCGCGAATGTGGAGGGGCAACTGTACTATGTTTTATGACATTGACATTTTTAATTGCAGTCACAGATAAAGAAATATACTACAAACATTAAAAAGGAACAAACAGCAAGAAAAATTAGACTATTAATACAAATACATGCTTAGCAAACATTGGGGACTTTACTTTTCCTACTCCTAATATGCACTGAAATTGAGAAAAGCCTGGTGATGTTTAGCTATGTTTATAAAGAAACGAACAAGCATCACAGAGAGCTTGGTTTGACATGACTATTCTGAGACAAAGGTGTCATGGCAGCAGTCTGTTGTGTTGCAGGATTCTGGAGCCCAGAACACACCCTGCTCTCTATGTGTGCAAAAGAAACTGGGCTACAGTAGGACCCCCGTATCCACTGATTCATTATCCACTGATTCAGTTATCTACAGGACACAAAAAAGCATACCTACCATAGAGTCTTCCTAGAAAATGTGTCCTCTCTAGCCATTTCCTAGGTCCTCCAAGGCAACTCTATGGTATTTTAAACTGGAAGTGTCATTATTTTCAATGGTGTTCTCTGTTACCCACAGTTTTCAGTCTCCACACACACACACCCGAACCTATCCACAGCAGATAAGGGGGTCCTACTGTATAGCTTTTGCTTCTTGGCACATTATACAGAAATATAGGATATCCAAGAAGGAAATACCTTGTCTTGTTGCCTGATAGGGAACTGTTCCTTACTTATTGTGAATGGCAAATTGTCTCCTAGGTACAGAGGAACTATTCACAAGAGTGTGGGTTTTCTCCATGCTGTCCAATCTAGGCAGGAGTCTTGTGAAATTTAAAGTGTAGTTGCTGTTGGACCCATTGTCTAGGGATGTAATTCTTCATTAAGATTTTCCTTGAAGGAAGCAATGAGTAATTTTAGCAATTTTCTTCCTGCTGTGAAAAAAATCTTTGAAAACCGTACAGTTTTTGAAGGCTATCAGAAAACAACCTTTTCTGCCCAGAAAACCATATTGAAATACTGAAATGTTATTACCTGCACAGAAAATGTTGTTGTCTATGCAAATCAACCACATGCAAATTTAATACAGAAAATCAATTACATCATTTTCTGCACAAGAAACAGCAGTTTCTGCCCTGGAAGTAATATTTCAATGCAGAAATATTATTTCCTGGACATAAAATGCTGTTTTCTGTATAAAACAACCATGTGCAAATTTTGTACTGAATAAGTTCTGAACTGTGAAGATTCTTGTCAGGGTTTCTCAACACACAAAAAACATGTTTTTCAACCATTTCAAAAAATATTTTTGAACATTCTTTCCATCTCTACCATTGGCACCCCCAAATTTGTTAGTCACAACTAAAGTCCTATTCATTTCAAGTGATAGTGACTAATAGTAGATTTAGCCTGGATTTTCCATGACACAAAAACAGAAGTTTCCCTTCACACATCCACACACAGCAGGGAAGGGTAACTTGTGATCCTCCAGAGCTCATTAGACTATCTCCAATCAGCCTTAGCCACCATAACTGATGGTGAAAATTGCAGTCTAACAGCATCTGTGAACTGACTGAGGTAACTGTTCATCTGTCTGATGAAGTGGGCTACAGTTCATCAAATTTTATGCAGATAAAATTTATCAGTCTTTAAGATGCCACAAGACTCTTTGCTGTTGTTTCGAAAGGATCTGGAGGGGCATCGGTTTTCCATCCCTGCCACTGAGGAATTGTTAAAAAATAATCCATGTCTTTTCCCCTCTTACTTTGCTATCTGAAATCTTAATTGAGTTTTTGTCTGTATTATTCACATCAAAATATTCAGTCTCCTTTATTTATGAAGTCTCTTAACTCCCTTTTGCTGTTTATGCTTCAGGCCAACCATATGGTGAAACTGGACTGGTCAGTTTAACCTTTACTTTGTCTGCTTCTCGTCATATTCTGTTTCATTTTTCATGCGCTATCATGACTTTGCAATGTTTCAGACATAACAGGCAGACAAATAATGATTTTTAAAAGCTTTATTTGAGACCATTTTTGGGTATGTTTTGTATAATGCTCTCATTTATTTCAGCTTACTTCTTGGTACTTCTGCAAGATTTGTTTTGAGTAAATATGTCCATGACTGGTGATGCATTTTTTTTTAAATAGGCTGATGATAAAATGTTAAACTTCCTAGAATAATCTGCTTCCATTGTTGTATTATAAGCTTACGTAATTAGATGAGTAATGTGTTACTTTAATGTTTTCTTTAGTGCATGGCTCCTCCCTTTCATTGGTTTCGAGCACATCATCTATTTATTCAACGGTGAGTGTCATAAAACAGAAATGTCCATCTTTCTCTGCAGAACCGGGCACAATCCAGAAAATTAAGCCACACTGAAATCAAAGAAACTTCCATGTTTAACTGTACCATTATGTCCCTAGATCAAACTGCTCCTCTACATCTGCTGAAAGGGAGTTCTACTGTATCCCATAGCTCCCAGGATACTCTGTTACGCATGCAAAATTATCTATTTTCTCCCATTTGTTTTGAACAATATAATAATTTCAAATAAAATTACCTTTTTAAAAAATAAAATACACTTAAGATAGCAGTCTTATGGCAAGTCTGCACAACATATTTTTAATTCAATCTTGTTTCAAACTTTTGGAAGCTGCTTTCGAGTTTGAGACTGAGCTTTCTTGTGTCTGCTGCATTTATTCTCCTCATGGATTGGGGTGATAGGATATACTTGTTATTTATTCATACTGCTTGGTTTGTTTTTAAAATGTTTTTATTCTCAGATCATAAAAGCAGTATGTTAAAATGGATATTATTTAATGCACATTGATGCATTAAGAGAATAGTGTTATTGTTTTGGCTTCAACCCTCTGTCCACTTAACTGAAAGTAAACACTATTAAATCCAGTAGGATTGCCTTCTGAGCAGATATGCCTTAGGGTTAAATATGATTGGAGGCTGAAGAACATATGACCAAATTAGAGAATAAAGTTAACAGGGTTGCTAGATCAGTTGGGAATATGCTCTTAGGTGTCAACAGGTTAAAAAATGAAATGGATCCTAATTCTCATGTGGATTTTGATATGCATTTCATACAAGTACTCTTTACTCTTTTTTTTCCCTAGCCTGAAGAAAAGTGTCAGTCAGAGGTAAGGAGGAATACTACTAGCAACTTTCCCTGCTTTGTTGATAGACACTCTTGTTTACATATTTGGCATTTTTTAAGGGAGTAATACCCCTGCGTTTGTAAAAATTAGTGACTCAGATGCAGAATCCTGTTGAATCCTATCTGCGTGTTTGTGTTCCTTCTACATTTGTAAATCCTTTCTGTCAACCCCATCAGGTTCCTTACATACACAGAACTGTGCATTTGGAGGGACAGCATAAGTCCAGCAGGGGCGGGGGTGTATAGGGAAATGGAAAGGGTACCAAACTGTTCTCACATTTGTGCATTCATTGGTATTGACGCCAACCTCACTCTGTTAGATACTCTGGAGTCACATTTTCTAATTTAAGTTCTCCTGCACCTTCAAGTGTAAACTTTTGGTTCAATGACAAAAACTTTTGGAAGATAAGAAAACTAATAAACTGTTTGAGTTCAAATTAATACTTCAGTCATAGTCAAAAGCATGCCTTGAGGATCATTAGCAGCAATTGGCCCTGTGTCTGCTAAGAACAAGAAATAGGGTCTATTTACCAGTCTCTGAAGAGTCCCCAGCAAAGTGTACATCTTGCGTAATTCTCCTTACTGTTAAACATGTCTTGCTTTAGGGTCCTTATTTTTCAAGTGCTTGCCAGTGTTGCTACATATTCAGTCATCTGCTTGGCACCATGGGGGCCTAGCCATATCTGAGTGTAGACATTGATTTGGATGCTTTAGATTTAGTTGTTAATAGACCATAGTTAAAAGATTCTTGGTATAAACTGAGTAGAAATAAAAGCACAAATGAAAATATTTGCAGTTTAATCTAATGTATAGCACATTTGGTTTAGATGTTGTTGCACCAAAATGTGTATCTATCTACCTGCTGTATAAATTTTCTAAAAATTTATTGGTGCAGGTTCTCCAGATTTGTGGGACATACAGTCAGTATACAGGAAACCAAAAGTTCTCTTATTTATATTTCCAATTGTAAAAATGCCAGCAGAGCTCAAATCTATTCACCCATCCTTTTTTTTAAATGATTTTGACCAAATAGCTCCCAAAGAAGCCAATGATAGTATAGATAAGCAGAAAATAAGAAGTAGGAAAAAAAATAGAAAACTAGCTAAAATCGGGAATAACAACAACATGAAAACATATCAACGCCCGGCAGTAAACAATAATAAGAAAGGAATAACGTCCATTTTTTTCTTAAACGTCTTGACTTTCCTCCTTAAAGCATCATTGGTTTAGATCCATCAGAAACTTCCATCAGAAGATGATCCCATAGAATAGGTGCCCCAACATGAAATGTAATATTTGTACTGAATTTTGGATGTACTGATAACAGAGGTGGATCTTTGAGCTATAACTAACCTGAGCCATCTCTGGTCTTTGGAATTTGATCCAAATATTGTTTTTATTTTTCCATATATTACTCTTCTTCCCCTAAAGCAGGAATTTTTATATCTGATGATTCCTAATTTTTAAAAATTTCTGGTATATCAATCTTGTGCTGCATTTAAGTTTTTTTCTGTGTAACATCAGTTTTGTTAAACTAAAAATAGTAATTTGAAATTTAATATGTAGATTCGGAAGTTAAGGAGGGAGTTGGATGCATCACAGGAAAAAGTCTCAGCTCTGACAACGCAGTTGACTGCCAATGTGAGTACAATGTAGACAGGAAAAACCATTGGGTTTTGGTGGCAAGTCATGTTACTTAAGGATTTTCAGATAACAGTTTTTTATCAGAAGTACATAGAGATATGGTGAATGATGGTGAACCTTTGTGTATACAGGATTTTGATGGCTGTTGAATCTACCCAGAGAAAGAAAACGCAAAGAAACCAAAAATCAGGCAGAGTGTAGACCCTTTAGCAATTACTTCTTGTATTAATCCAACACAGAAGGAAGGGAGTATGCAAGCTCCATCACTTCTCCATTGTCACTTTCCCCACATAGCAAGTGACAAGTCTGAACAAAAGAGGCTCCTGTACATTTGGAAGTATTCCACACAAGCAAAAAATCAGTGCCCTTGCTTTTGTGGAGAGGATCCACCATATAGGAGATTGTGCTCTTCAGAGTGGTCATTTTCCACATGAGGAAAGTGATGATGAAAGGGGCAGGACTGGAATGTTCTGCTCCGTATGCATTGGATAAACACAATAAGTAATATCTTAAAAAGAGGCTAAGTCTAGGGAGGCTTCATATGAGACTAAGTCTAGGGGTTTGAGACTGAGCTCTCAGTAGAGCACAAGCTCTTGTGGATTCTACCAAGCTGGTGAGCCTTCAAATCCAGCCATAGAGGTAGTCTTAGTGTTTACTGTCTGGGAAGCAACCACCATAAGGCTGACCAAAGAACTGGTCCATCCTCTGTGAACACAAGGATGTCATAGAATGGGTGAAATCACAGATTCTCAAGGTATTTCGAAGAAGACCGTATTGGATTTCCATGCCATGTAATTAAAAGACACCTCCCTTCATTGCAGAGGAATCTCAACAATTGTTGTTTCCACAAACTGTCTCCAAGTACTCTAAAATTTAGACTTGGACTGGAAACTCTCTAGCACTACATAGCTCAGCTTGAGAAGTCCTGGTAAGAAATGGTGGTGGGAGGAGTGTATTTTAAATCCTCCTCACTCCCTAAGTGGTCTAAAAAGCACTTGAGGGTTGTTGTTCCAGACTGGGTGGAGCCTTGAATAGGATCACTCCTTAGGAGACAATTCTCTTCAAAATTGTGTTGCAAGTTTCACTTGTACTTTTGATTTTGTCAGGTTTTTCTCACAGCTTAGTTAATACAGCCACTCTGCTGAGGCTGCAAGCAAGAAGAAGGAGTTTACTCAAGTTGGCTTCCCCCTAATTGAAAGCTAATCAACACCCATCTGACAATTGTCAAATAGCAACCAGCTTTGTCTCTGGACTGGTTATACAACAGCTACAATATCTAAATGTAACAGAGAGAGGTTACCTTAACTGACAAAATGGAATTTGAAAACTTTTCCCTGTCTGGATGCCTTCCCCTCGCCTAGTATTTGAACTCAGTTTTTGCTGGTAGTTTAAATAGCTGGCACATCTTTTCAGATTGGAATTATTCACTCCAGTATTTTTTAAATAAACACTTTTAGCTTTATAGCACATGTACTCAGCTAAGCTTGTTCTATTTTCTGCCATTTTTTTCTCACAGTTTTAGCTTGGTATGTTTTTACAGGGGCCAGAGAGAGTAAGAGCCACATATCCCAGTGTTATTGTACTCTTTAGGGTTGTTTTCACTGTGGATGGGAGAACAGTTACTTAGGATAAGGCAACTATTTGCTGATGGAGAACAATGCTGGGATGACTGCCTAAAGCTTTGCTGTACCACATAGACATTGCAGAAAAATCTGTGGTAGATTTTCCTTAGTAGTTTGCCATTTTGGACTCCCCTCCTTCTAAATAGTGTGGATTGGTGCTGGATCCTGTTTAGACTGGTAGGATTCCCAGTGAATTCCATGAGGGGTATTTTCACCATTTAGATGGGCCCAGGTGTGGTAGAGATAATGGTTGTTGTATGGCCACTTGGCTTTATGTCTTGATGTCTTGTTTTGTTCTCTAATCACAAAAGTGCTACAGCTCAGCTATCTGTGCTGGTGTTTGTGATGAGAAGTTTTAGCACAGAGCTGGCATTTGTGGATTGCATCCTGCAAAATGTAGAGTTTCTTCCAAATAAATGCTTCTTAAGCTATTTGATATGGAGGACCAGCATGTTCCCCCCCTCCCCAAATGGACTGGCACCATATTTGTACCCATTGGTTAAAACTGTTTCTTTCTTTCCTGGAAACTTGCCATAGATCATCAGCCAATGGCGTGAGGACCATATCATGGGTCCACAGACCACCATTCTGAATAGCATGTTCAGAATTCTTCAACAGGCAAACTATCAGTGAAAAGTCTTAACTGTATTATGCAATTAAACTTGCAGGCTCACCTTGTGGCAGCCTTTGAACAGAGTCTGGGAAACATGACCATTAGATTGCAAAGCCTTACCATGACTGCAGAACAGAAGGCAAGTCCACTTACTTGTTATATTCATGAACATAGATTGCATAAATGATTTTTTGTAATTAAGCTGACAGAAATCTGATTCCTGAGTGAAGAAACCTTCCTGAGAACATAAAGTCAGCATATTCGTATCATGTCTGATAATCACTTGTACAAATTCTTTTCTTGGTGAAAAGAGGAAAGGTGGTGTTAAACCAGCTTTCCCCAACCTGAGACTTTCCAAATGTTTTGGACTACAACTCCCCTCAGCCCTAGCCAACATATTGAATAGTCAGTAATGATGCAGATTGTAGTCCATAATGTCTGGAAGACACCAGGTTGTGAAAGGTTATATTAGACCATTTATTCCAGCACCTAAACATCAGTTGTTGTTATTGCTCCCTTCCCTGAGCTTTTGGGAGTACAGTTGTCCCTCCACATTCGCGAATTTGACATTCGCGGTTTCGAGTATTCGCGGTTTTGGGAGGGTCCCCCAGGGCCCCCCCAAAACCGCGACACGGGGCCTCCAGAGGCCCCGTGAAAGCCCTGGGACGGCTGGGAAAGCCTCCGCGGGGCCTCTGGAGACCCTCCGGAGGCCCCGCGAAGGCCCTGTGGGGGGAGTGGGGAGGGCAGGGAAGGCCTCCGCGGGGCCTCCGGAGACCCTCCGGAGGCCCCGCAAAGGCCCTGTGGGGAAGTGGGGAGGGCTGGGAAGGCCTCTGCAGGGCCTCCGGAGGCCCCGCTAAGGCCCTGGGGGGGAGTGGGGAGGGCAGGGAAGGCCTCCGCGGGGCCTCCGGAGACCCTCCGGAGGCCCCGCGAAGGCCCTGCGGGGGGAGTGGGGAGGGCAGGGAAGGCCTCCGCGGGGCCTCCGGACACCCTCCGGAGGCCCCGCGAAGGCCCTGTGGGGGGAGTGGGGAGGGCAGGGAAGGCCTCCGCGGGGCCTCCGGAGACCCTCCGGAGGCCCCGCAAAGGCCCTGTGGGGAAGTGGGGAGGGCTGGGAAGGCCTCTGCGGGGCCTCCGGAGGGTCTCCGGAGGCCCCGCTAAGGCCCTGGGGGGGGAGTGGGGAGGGCAGGGAAGGCCTCCGCGGGGCCTCCGGAGGGTCTCCGGAGGCCCCGCGAAGGCCCTGTGCGGGGAGTGGGGAGGGCAGGGAAGGCCTCCGCGGGGCCTCCGGAGGGTCTCCGGAGGCCCCGCTAAGGCCCTGGGGGGGGAGTGGGGAGGGCAGGGAAGGCCTCCGCGGGGCCTCCGGAGACCCTCCGAAGGCCCCGCGAAGGCCCTGTGGGGGGAGTGGGGAGGGCAGGGAAGGCCTCCGCGGGGCCTCCGGAGACCCTCCGGAGGCCCCGCAAAGGCCCTGTGGGGAAGTGGGGAGGGCTGGGAAGGCCTCTGCGGGGCCTCCGGAGGATCTCCGGAGGCCCCGCTAAGGCCCTGGGGGGGAGTGGGGAGGGCAGGGAAGGCCTCCGCGGGGCCTCCGGAGGGTCTCCGGAGGCCCCGCGAAGGCCCTGTGCGGGGAGTGGGGAGGGCAGGGAAGGCCTCCGCGGGGCCTCCGGAGACCCTCCGAAGGCCCCGCGAAGGCCCTGTGGGGAAGTGGGGAGGGCTGGGAAGGCCTCTGCGGGGCCTCCGGAGGGTCTCCGGAGGCCCCGCGAAGGCCCTGTGGGGAAGTGGGGAGGGCTGGGAAGGCCTCTGCGGGGCCTCCGGAGGGTCTCCGGAGGCCCCGCGAAGGCCCTGTGCGGGGAGTGGGGAGGGCAGGGAAGGCCTCCGCGGGGCCTCCGGAGACCCTCCGAAGGCCCCGTGAAGGCCCTGTGGGGGGAGTGGGGAGGGCAGGGAAGGCCTCCGCGGGGCCTCCGGAGACCCTCCGGAGGCCCCGCAAAGGCCCTGTGGGAAAGTGGGGAGGGCTGGGAAGGCCTCTGCGGGGCCTCCGGAGGGTCTCCGGAGGCCCCGCTAAGGCCCTGGGAGGGAGTGGGGAGGGCAGGGAAGGCCTCCGCGGGGCCTCCGGAGGGTCTCCGGAGGCCCCGCTAAGGCCCTGTGGGGGGAGTGGGGAGGGCAGGGAAGGCCTCCGCGGGGCCTCCGGAGACCCTCCGAAGGCCCCGCGAAGGCCCTGTGGGGGGAGTGGGGAGGGCAGGGAAGGCCTCCGCGGGGCCTCCGGAGGGTCTCCGGAGGCCCCGCTAAGGCCCTGGGGGGAGTGGGGAGGGCAGGGAAGGCCTCCGCGGGGCCTCCGGAGACCCTCCGGAGGCCCCGCAAAGGCCCTGTGGGAAAGTGGGGAGGGCTGGGAAGGCCTCTGCGGGGCCTCCGGAGGGCCTCCGGAGGCCCCGCTAAGGCCCTGGGGGGGAGTGGGGAGGCCAGGGAAGGCCTCCGCGGGGCCTCCGGAGGGCCTCCGGAGGCCCTGCGAAGGCCCTGTGGGGGGAGTGGGGAGGGCAGGGAAGGCCTCCGTGGGGCCTCCGGAGACCCTCCGGAGGCCCCGCAAAGGCCCTGTGGGAAAGTGGGGAGGGCTGGGAAGGCCTCTGCGGGGCCTCCGGAGGGTCTCCGGAGGCCCCGCTAAGGCCCTGGGGGGGAGTGGGGAGGGCAGGGAAGGCCTCCGCGGGGCCTCCGGAGGGCCTCCGGAGGCCCCGCTAAGGCCCTGGGGGGGAATGGGGAGGGCAGGGAAGGCCTCCGCGGGGCCTCCGGAGGGCCTCCGGAGGCCCCGCGAAGGCCCTGTGGGGGGAGTGGGGAGGGCAGGGAAGGCCCTGTGGGGGAGTGGGGAGGGCTGGGAAGGCCTCCGCGGGGCCTCCAGAGACCCTCCGGAGGCCCCGCGAAGGCCCTGTGGGGGAGTGGGGAGGGCCGGGAGGGCCTCCGCGGGGCCTCCGGAGGCCCTGCGAAGGCCCTTTGGGGGGAGTGGGGAGGGCAAGGAAGGCCTCCGCGGGGCCTCCGGATGGTCTCCGGAGGCCCCACTAAGGCCCTGGGGGGGAGTGGGGAGGGCAGGGAAGGCCTCCGCGGGGCCTCCGGAGGGCCTCCGGAGGCCCCGCGAAGGCCCTGGGGAGGCGGGGGAAAGCGACTATGGGGCCTCCGGAGGCCCCATGGTCGCTATAGCAGGGAAGGGGGGGGCAAAACAGTATTCGCGGTTTTTTCACATTCGCGGGGGTCCGTGGAACGTAACCCCCGCGAATGTGAAGGGACGACTGTATATGCTTTAAGCAGAAAATTCATCGTATCTTTCTTTTCATTTCCTCAAAATGAGTGTGTCTGTGTGCATTAGAGGGCTCACAAAGACAGATTAGGCAATGATTGAAAGCCATAAACCTTTATTTATTTCTGTTGCATCACATACTTCCTGCAAAGAACCCCAAACTGGTTTCCCATGGCTCCTAAGTGCTCATTCATTTCAAAACTTTACATGAACAGGCCTGCTTAATTTTAACAGCAGAATACCAGTGGATACCTTCAGGCCATGTTTAGGGCTAATAGTGATATATTCTGTTTGTTTGTTTGTTTTATATCCTGTCTTTTTCCTATATAGGGGCCCAAGGCATCTAACAATGAGTTTATATTATTCTCATGTAATACTTTGGTATTATTAATGCTGTTTTTTTGCATTTGCTTGTACAATGGGTTGTATCTGGTAGAGTGATTCTGTTACCTCAAGGCTTCTACTACTAGCCGGCTCCCTGTTTTCACCCTTGCCAGGATAAAGATAGAATATAAATTAAATAAATACATAAATTGTGCAAGTGTTAAATCTAATTAGCTGATTCTGGTTTTGGAAGGTATTCTATAATCTGTTCTATAAACTGTTCCACACAAAGAGCTTTATTTGTCTTGGTGTTGCTTGTGCTAGTTGTGCTTGTTGTTCTGCTAGCTGTTGTGCATCTCCTAGGGCAGGGATCCCAGTTCTGTCCCTGGGATTTTCCAGGGGTCACATGGGCTGCCAAAAATGCCAAAGCAAAAGCAAATGGATTTGGCTGGGAGTCTATTTCTGGACTTGGGTGAGGGGTATTTGTTAATGTTAATTCAAGGATAGGACTGCAACCTGTTTAAAAGGTGAATTACCACTCTTGGGGGCTTCCAGCAACAATTCACCCTTTGGGGGGAGGGTCAGAAAGAGGATGGTCTGAAGAATATGAGTGGACTAAGAGCTGTAAAAAAACAACTGGGTGGTGGTCATGTAACCCCAAGACTAGTCACCCTCAAGACAAGTCTCTGGAAGGCCTTATCCAGATGATTTTTAAATTGTGAATTTTAAATTGTACTAGTTTTATTTGTTCTTTTAAACTGATATGTATTTTAACTGATGTTAGGTGTTGTGTGTCAATCTGTTGTTCCCCACCTCAATCCATGAGGAGAGGTGGATAAGAAAGGATGATGATGATTATGATGATATGGCCACCTTATAATCCAGTAGTAGGCCAATAAGGGCACTGTAATCTCGAATTTGGAACATAGAAAACTACCATTCAGATGTGCCGTGTGCCCAGATTCCTCCCATGGATAATCCACATAACACACAAGATGGGTTCTAAAATGAGTCACAGACTGGGAGCAATATTAGATAGCTAGATAATATTTCTGTATTGCCTCCCAAGGACTCCCAACCAATGAACAAATAAAAACATTTCAAAAACACATTGAAATACTCGTTATAAACTCTTAAAAACAATCACAGAATCCAGTTTTAAAACAATTAAAACAGCAATTTCAAACAGTAGATGCCATGCAAAACAGCACTGTTTTGACTGCCTGCCGGGAGCTTAAAAGAGATGGGGCCAGCCTAACTTCCTTGGACAGGGAGTTCCACAGTCAAGGCACTGCTATAGAGAAAGCCCTGTTATATGTACCCACCAATCTAACTTCACGTTTGAGTCATGCAACAGGGCCCTCTCTGCAGATCTCAAATTTCTGGCAGGCTCATATGTGAGGAGATGGTCTTTCAAGTATCCTGGCCCCAAGTCATTTAGGGCTTTGTAGGTCAACACCAGCAACTTGAATTGAGCTGAGAAGCAAATTGGAAGCCAATGCAGTTCTTGCAAGACTGGTGTTACATGGTCTCTAAAATGCACACCTGAGACCAGTCTGGCTGCTGCATTTTGCACTAGCTGCAGCTTCCAAACACTTTTCAAGCGTAGCCCCCTACATGGTAATCAAATTGGGATTACTGGCATTTTGTGGCTGTAAGAGATAGCAAAATTGCTCCATTTGGTCAAAGTAGTAAGTCATGCTTCATGATGTTGAAAGGAAGAATGCAGAAATGTTCACCTGGCATGCTGGGCTTCATACAAATGATATCAAGGATATTCCCAATGATGTCAAATACAGTGTTCCGTGCCTGCTTGACCACTCTTTCATGAATACAGCAATAACATTGTGCATGTCTGTGTGTGTATTTCAGGATTCAGAACTGAATGAGTTGAGAAAAACAATTGAGCTACTGAAGAAACAAAATGCTGCTGCTCAGGCTGCCATTAATGGAGTAATTAACACACCTGAGCTTGCCTGCAAAGGTAAAGGAAAAGACGAACCTTCACTTTCAATAACAGCTTAACACACTAAGGGGATTCATCCCTTGGTAATAGCTGATGCAAGTTTCTTGCCAGAGACCGACTATATAATTATCAGACTATCTTTGATTTTCTTTCAGAGATAAATAATGTGTACAGATTAAATCTCAGGAAACTTCCATGGTATTACAATAGAGTGTACGTCAAACACAATATGCATTTACAGGTACTTAGCCTGGTTGAAAGCCATAAAAACTTACCCAAAAAGGACAAGTAATGGCAGTTCCTCCTCAGCCTTCCAGTTAATTTTGCACAGGACACTCACTTGCCTTGCTTACCTTCCTGCCCTCTCCTTCCTTCCACCTCTTGCTGCACTGTTCACCCATATCTCACTATCAGTTCCTCTTCTACCACAGTAGTCATCTTACTGAACAGTCAGGAATGTTGTCCATCATTCATCTTCATTTACTATCAGTATTGTGCTGTCCCAGTAGTCAGGATTCATTTCCTTGTCCAGTTATGCTATTTCAGCTATTAGTTAATGGGGTAGTAGTAAATCACAGAGCAGAAGTTGAATTTCAATGTAGCACAGACAATGGCAGAGGGCTAGTGTTGTCCTAGTTGCCTGTGCTGGCTATAAAGGAGGAGGGACAGAGGACAGTGATTGAAGACGGTAGTAAGGGAAAACAATGGAGAGTGTGCCCATAGGAGTAAAGAAGAAGAGACAATGCCAATTTCTGAATTGATTTAACAAGGCTTAAATGATTGTTTAGGAAGTGGGACTTCCCAAACCACTGATCTGCGGATCCGAAGACAGCATTCTTCTGACAGTGTCTCTAGCATTAACAGTGCTACCAGTCATTCCAGTGTGGGAAGCAACATAGAATGTGACTCTAAGAAAAAGAAGAGAAAGAACTGGGTACGTATGTTTCACAGACCACATCACATGCATCGAAGCATATCTCCATAAGAAGACAAAACACAGCCAAGTGAGACTTGGAGTAGGCGATGTATTGGCCTTCAAGTATTACTAGACTGCAACTCCCATCAACCCAGGCAGCCCAGCCTGTGGTGAAGGATGATGGGAATTGCAATCCAACAACATCTAGAGAGGTTTCCCATCTCTGATGTAAATGGTTGCCTTGAGCTCTGACGAAGACTGAAGAGATGAAATAAATATAACCTTTTACCCATGTTGAGGACTTAGTGAAGTCTTAAACAAAAATGGTTGAGATCTAAAGTATACCTTCCACTGAAATTCATTTAGAAAAACTGTCTGTTTCTTTGAGCAATCAGATGGGAGAAGGTTAATTTTTTCCCATGCTGCTCATTTAATGGTGATATGTAATTGGACTGTTATCGAAATTGATGATTGCTTGTTTGTTATTATTGCTTGGCAGGGCAAAACTATTTTGACTGGCAAACAGTGTATTTAAATTATTATGCACAGAGTGCTGCTCCAAATGAGTTTGCAATGTTCTGCAGCTGTATTTAAGCAAGAGGAGGACAAGGCTGGCAATCATGGATTTAATGTGTTGTTCTTATTGAATGTATTGTTTGTTTTCTGAATCTAGAAATGCAAATTTCACTACCATGCATGTTAAGAATTCATGCCAGATAGTAATGTTTATGTTGTAAAAGATGGAATGGTGGATTTTATTTTAGATGTAAATCAGTTGAGAAAATCTAGCACATAGATTGTGGTTTAGTAATCATGGCTGAGAGAAATGTTTTGTACATAATCTAATTGCATATGACAGAAGGAAAAGCTAACACTTGCTTCAGTTTCTTGAGTAGTCTGCTTTAACCTTTAAACAACTATTAATTACATTCATCATCCCCTGGATCTCCTTTTTGGTTCATTGTACAGATAAATGAAAATAGCATTCTACAACTTAATTTTTGCTACAGATGCTACCCCAAAGGCTGAAAAATAATTGTTTTTCACTTCCCATTTCTTCATTGCTCACCATTTATTGTATGCAAGGTCCCTTGTGCTGGAGGAAAGGTACCTGATACCAAAGCCCATTTGTTGTGAGACTACATCTGCCGTAGTGACATTGCTTTTCTTTTAGTTTGAACTAAAACCTCTAGTTCCTATAGTTCCTTTAAGTCTTAGAAGTCTGTGTTTTACCCAAATAAATGGACTCTGCCTCCTTATACCAGATAAATTTGAGAATCTGAAACAAACATTACCTAATATGACAGATATTAGTTCAACTCACTAAGACTTTTCCATTGAAAGTGTTATTCCCCCCCCCCCCCAGCAATCAGTCTGCAAGTGTATTCCCACTGTGAATTTGTGCATCTTCCGTTGTCTCTGCCTGCATACTGCCTTCTTACTCTTGACCATCCAAATGTGGGAGCTTCCCTTACACAGAATAATGAAACTTCACTCTACTGATTTCACTGTTGTAGGTTTGGAGTGATCCCAAGTTCAATTAAATATTCAGCCCCCTATGATAGGTGTTACTATATATAATGATGAAGAGAATGGAGACGCAATGTTAAATTGAAAGCATGTTTGTACTGCACATGATGGATAGCCAGAAACTTTCAGACCCTGGTGTGACAACCTAGGAAGGATTCATACTGGGCAAATTTGAAGATAAGCACCATACAGACCGAAAGCTGTACATCATCCCTTTTGCTCTGTAAACTGTCCAGACTCTTTTTTTGCTCTTACAATGGCATTCATTTTTTAAAAAAATAATCCTTCCCCAACAAAAATTATTTGTTGTGTGTGCTTTTGTGGGAGGTGGTAGTGGTGGGTTTGTTTGAGCAATCTGGCACTTTCCCTGTCACTGGTTTTATCTGTTAAAACTTGTCTTTTTTTTTTTCCTTCCCTTTTTGCTTGCACTTCCTCTGGCAGGTTAATGAGGTAAGGAGGATGTATTTTAAATTCTAAAATACAAAGCTAACTCATCCATTTACATGATTAACACTGTCAGCATCAGTAACCTTGTGTGAGCCATGTCACTTTGTAACTACAACCTGTGGTAACCTTTTAATGAAACGGTCCTTGAGCTAAAAACAATTTCCAATACGGTACAGTGGGAAGATGTGCTTCAAAATAGTGTCTCCAGTAGCCAGTACATTCAAAGTAGTTCAGGCTCATCCTTTCTAAATAGGATGTAAAGACTTCCAGAAGAAGAACATGAATTTTTTTTCTTCTCTCTTTAATTTTACTGTGGAAAAAATTGAGTTATTTAGCCATGTTTTAAAGTTTTGCATGTTAAGTATTTTCCCTTCTATTCTTTATTTCTTTTTGAAAAGCATGATTTGACTAATTCATAATCTTGTTTTTTTCTTTGGTCTTTTTTCAGTTGCGCAGTTCCTTCAAACAAGCTTTTGGTAAAAAGAAGTCTCCTAAGTCAGCATCTTCTCATTCTGATATCGAAGAGATGACAGATTATTCACTGCCTTCATCACCAAAATTGCCTCACAATGGCTCAGTTGTGTCTACACCATTACTGAGAACCTCACATTCTAATTCTCTGTGAGTTGAGTTTGTATGTTCAAGAAAACAGCATTCCTGTTAATGTAGTAGTGTTCGATATCTTATACTGAAGTTAGGCCCTGTTTTTCATGGGTGTTTCTGAAGGCACAAGAGACTAAAGGTTCAAATACAAATAGTTTGCCTCCCTCTTTCACACCTTTTTCTTCATATCAAGTGTCTTCTCTGCTCCATTGTCCCTTTTCCATGTTTGACTCAGTCCCCAAACCCTTCTTTGCACTCTCACCTTCCTTTGTTTCCATAAAAGGCATTGCACATTCTCCAAGAAGACTAGAACGTTTTTGCCTGAGTTCCTTCCTTTTCCTTCAGGTTTCCTTAATGCCTATGTACAAGTATAAAACAAAATAGATGTGTTCCTGGACATTATCTTTTATCCAAGAGTAACAATGTGCACATGTGAAATGAAACAACCAGATCAGGCAAGCCTTCCATAAATAAACAAAAACGTTTTGAGCCTTCTAGAGATCATTTGAAGTCTGTATGAAGTCGAAGGCTTTCATGGCCGGCATCCACAGGTTTTCCATGGTTTTTTTCTGGGCTGTGAGGCCATGTTCTGGAAGAGTTTATTCATGATGTTTCGCCTGTATCTGTGGCTGGCATCTTCAGAGAATGGTTGGTAGGGGTGTGTGGGATTTATATACCGTGAGTCCCTGTTGGAGAGGATATGTAATTTTGTGTATATGAATGGCTAGTTCCTGGGAGGGGGAGATACGCAAGAAGAATTAGTGTTTGTTTGGCTAATGGTCCATTATCTGCTGGAAATCCCCATGTCCCTGGGTGAAGTTCATTTGCATGTGTTGTTTTGATTTTGGTGTTTTTCAGGACTGGTAGCCAAACTTCTTTTACTTTAAGGGTTTCTTCTTTCCTGTTGAAATTGTCCAGGTGTTTGTGGATTTCACTAGCTTCTCTGTGCATTCTGACATGATAGTTGTTGGTCTGGTTCAGAATTTCGGTGTTTTCAAATAACATTTTGTGTCCAGGTTGGTTTATACCGTGTTCTGCTACAGCTGATTTTTCTGGCTCGCCCAGTCTGCAGTGTCTCTCATGTTCCTTGATTTGTGTTTGCACACTGCGTTTGGTGGTCCCTGTGTAAACTTGTCCACAACTGCATGGTATGCAGTACACTCCTGCGGCTGTGAGAGCATCTCTTTTGTCCTTTGCTGAGTGTAACATTTCTTGGATTTTCTTGGTTGGTCTGTAAATCATTTGGAGGTTGTGTGTCCTCATCAGTTTCCCTTTTCTGTCTGTGACCCCCTTGAGGTATGGTAAAAATACCTTCCCTGTGGGTGGCTGTTTTTCTTCATTCCTGTGGTTTTTTTCTGAGTCTGGCTGCTCTTGTGGTGTCTGATTTCGAGTAGCCATTAGCCTGTAGGGCCCAGTTTAGGTGCTTCAGTTTGTCCTCCAGGTAGTGGGGCTCGCAGATCCTTTTTGCACAGTCTACCAATGTTTTTATTGTGCTTCTTTTTTGTCCTGGGTGATGATTGGAGTTCTTGTGTAGGTATCTGTCCTTGAAGTCTTCTTCCAAAATGCATCCGGGGTGACTTTTTCTTTCAACAGCTTCCATTTTTTAAAATACAAATTCCTTTTTGGTGACCAAACACATACATCTGTGCGTTTTTAGTATGCTGGGAGAACCAACAAGGCAGGTATATCTGCTTTCCCCTTTGATCTCTGTGTTGTTGTTCCCACATGCTGAGTCAGGGATTCTGGAGGCAGCTGCAGTTTACCTTGTCTGTATATGCAGGTACTCACAGGTATAGTACAATCTCATTATTTCCAAGCTCAAGCTTCATTGCATTTTTTTTACTGCAGACATGCTATTGCACTCTGACACTGAAGGTCTGTGTTCCTCCAGTCCCCCTTCACAATTCTCTAAATGTTGATGCTGATTTTAAAAAAAACCCACAAAAAACATCCAGCTAGACAGAGGACAAGAAGGAAAAGGTGGGGCTTGGGGAGCATAAGAAGACTTTGTAAAAGGAGATTCTTTGTTAACTGAGGTTTGGCTGTACTGTCTTTACTTCTTTAATTTTTTCTTGAACCTTATCTACTCTCTCTCTTAGGCTTAGCTTGCTACACCTTTCCAGCATTACTTTTGCTAAAGTAAATTCATTTGCCTTTAAATCTTTCCCCCATCATTATACTTCTTACTCTGCCGGTTGTCCAAATTGGTCCTGATGCCCACAGAAATAAATGACACAGGAAGGAAAATGCTCACATTAAATGGCAGGTGAATGGCATGCATCTCTGCTCATTTGCACCATTCAGAGTGTGTTACTTTAAAGTATTTTAAAATGACAACCACACAAAACTTTGTCCCCTTTTTGTTTGTTTGTAGAAACATACAGCAAAGCTTTCAGTACATATGCAAAGCTTTCAGATTTGGCAAGTGGCGCGTGCATTTTTTTAAAAATTGCATATCTGAACTCAAGTGCCAGTTATCAGGGTAACTTTTGCTTTGTTTGGCCTGACTAATCTGCATGCAGCTTCTATTGTCAAGGCATGTTTTCAATTTACTGTTCAGTACAGTGAAGTATCCATGATGGTAAGATAGATATAGATTGGGAATACCTGCACCCAAGAAAGTCAAGCATCATTGAAATTTACACTCCTGAAAACAAAGGCATTATGATTTATGATGGCGAAGGAGGATGGAGAAACACAAGAAGTTTGGTGCCAGGTTGCAGCAGCATGTCTGAAATAGACAATGCATTACAGCTTGAGCAGGGAAAGAATAGGATTCTATTCTGGCTGATGTTACTGTGATTGTGGCTGCCCACAACAGACAAGGTAAACAGCAGCTGCCTTTAGAATCCCTTACACATTATGCAAAAAGCAAAACAAAGAGAAAAGGGGGAAAGCAGCTAAGATTGACACATCAGCTACCCACAGCATGCTTTTTTTTAAAAAAAAAACATAGTTCTGGCCACCAACATGAAAATCATAAGAAAAGTGGTAAATAAAATAATAATCCCTGCATGCATTTTGGAAGAAGCTTTCAAGTGGCACCAAAAAGGTTCAAAATGTTTTTGTTTACTTATGGAAGGCTTACCTCACCTGGTTGTTGCACTTCACATGTGCATATTGTTAGTTTTGAATTTAAAAGTTTGCTAAAACATGTTAAACTGGTTATCTTTTTCGTGGAACTCATCCCTATTCTTTCCATGTTATCTCTGCCCCTGGCACCAATTTTTTTAAAGAAGTGATATCCAGGAACACATCTCATTCATTGACTGAGGTATACCTGTTGCTCTAGAGAAGACACCCTACCTGTCACTGTAGGAGGACTCTTACAAATCATTATTGAGCTAAATAGGCCAATCTTCTGGCCTCATTTCTGAACACTTTCTTAGGTAGTGCTCTGAAACACTGGTTTTGTACCCCAGTTCCCACAACCCTTAGTGTCCAAGAAAGCAGCCAGTTACCAGCAATTAATACACAGTTTGGGAGTTTGACCAAGATAAAGCTCAAAAGACCAGGAAAGTGGCCAACTCTCTGTGATAGCAAAGTCAATTAAGTGGAGTCAGATAAGGTTTGAAACAGGCAAGGTTCAGTTTCTTGAGCAGCAGCAAAACCAGCAGGAAGGCACACAGAGAAGAGTCCAGAATATAGTCCAAGGGTCAAAGCTTACCGAAGGCAGTGTAGTCCAGAAGTAGGTCCATGGGTCCACAGGGTCAGGCAACAGTGTAGTCAGAAATAGTCCAAGGTCTAAACACGAGTCAAGTCCACAGGAGTCAAGGCAACAGGAATCAAGTAATGAAGTCAGCAGGAAGCTTTCTCCAGGAAGATCAGTTCATCTCTGTCAATGCCTCCAAATTTCCCCAAAGCACATATATAGCAATCAAGGTTTGGCCAGGTGCTTCTTGACAAGCAGGTGTTTCTCAAAGTCTCACCAATTTCCTTTGAGCTTCCTTTTGAACTTGCTGCTAGGTGTATGATTGGGGAGGTAAGTCGGTCTCTTCTTCTTCTTCCTTATCTGAATTGACAGGACTCTCTTCTGGGACTGGTGCCAACCCACTAGGGCCAGGCTCTTCCTCTGCTTGAGCCTCCAGGTTGGCAGGGTTTCCTGCTGGCGCAGGTGTAGATAAATCTGCCAGGTTCCATAGAGCCATTCCCTGCCATGCCCTCCTCCTCCTTTGATTCCATGCACTCATCAGACTCATGGGGCATGATACTTCGTAAGCATGGCACAGGCATGTTGGCTAGGGAGTCTGGGAATAGTAGCCCAAAATGATTTCAAGCTGTGTTCCTAAACATGTCTCAGATTAGCTCAGAACCTACCCATGCTGTTCCTCTACAAAAACCTGATGATACCCAGGTATTTTATTTATTTATTTTTAACCTATCTGGTACATCAGGGGGAGAAATTCTCTTTGTAACCCATTCCCTTCCCAGAAGATAGGCCCTGCAGGTCCTGCACCACAAAACTGCCTCCCACTTTCTCTACTATTCCACTTTCCCCAAAGCAATAACAATAACAGATGGGAATGAGGAAAGGAGAAGAGGTAGATTGGGAGGGGATGTGAATGACATCTGGAGAGGGGAAGGGCTGGCAGAAATGGGTGAGGAGCCCAGAATTCTTCAGCTTCAGTTTCAATCCAAGAGACCCCCTCAACTTAGGAAGGCTTTTATGAGACACCCCCCCCCCAAGTTAATTTCAGGGCCTGAACACAGAAAAATCCTCCAGCATCACTCCCAGAGACATTAAACTGTCATTTTTCCTCACCTTGCTTTCCTCACCTTGACTGCTTCACCATTTAATTGGTATCTGATACTGTTGAAAGAAGACTTAACTGAAAAGGATATGTTCACAGAATGCACGCGATATGAAAAACTGACAGAAAATAGCAGTGCTTGTCTTTCCTATGTTGAAAAGTAATGGAACTCACATTTCATGAAGGGGAGGGGGAGGGTGCAAAGGGAAAGAAAGCTGGTGCCAGGAGAATGCTTAAAAAAAAATGTGAGTAGTGTAAAGTGCAGACAAATGTTTCATGTTTGAAAAGGTATAGGATTCCAAAGCCCTCCAGAATTATCCAGGGAGGCCCAGCTGCATATTGTACCTGCAGGGTGCTAAATCTTTCTTTAAGACTATCAATCCTCACATGACTGCAGCTACTATACCTCCTTAATTTACTGGGGATTTTCAAGGTGAATAGATCTGCCTTAAAGGAAGCTAACAACTAAACCTAGTTATAGCTCATAGTCAAAATGGAAGATTCATGCCCTTGATTGCATGAACTGCCATTGTACAGTTTGAATGATGTGTCCTTTTGATGTCATTACTGGTTCCAGCTTTTGCCACCACCACCACCCACATACCACACACACTTTAAAAAATAAAATGTTGGAACAGGGCAATAATACTTCCATTTCTGCTAACTTTCAAAATTCATGCTGCCCCAATCATTCAATATTTTGTCCATTTAAAATATATATACAGTATATATATTCTGCTCACAGGATTTCGGAATGCATTGACAGTGAAGCTGAAACAGTCATGCAGCTGCGAAATGAACTTAGAGACAAAGAGATGAAGCTGACTGATATCCGTCTGGAGGCTCTCAGCTCTGCCCACCAACTTGACCAGCTTCGGGAAGCTATGAACAGAATGCAGGTAGGAACAAGTTGCAGAAGTATTACCCTTCCAGGCCCACACAAAAATGCACACAAAACCTAAAATTAGAGTGCTTTTCTCGACACCTTTACTGCCCACTGTATTTTTTTTTTCATTCCAGAGGAAGTACCAAGGAAAGCCCCTTAAGTCCTTAAACTTCCATCTAAATTGTCATTGAAGTGTACAGAATGTGTGTGGTTGTTAGTTATTCTTCAGTGCTTGAGTCAAATTGTCTCTTGAGGAAATGGGTATTAAACATCTCACTTACCATATTTTCCAGCATATAAGATGACTTTTTAACACAGGAAAATCTTCTCAAAGGTCGGGGGTTGTCTTATAGGGCAGGTGCTGAAACTTCCCAGCCAGAATCTGCGGTCGCCGCATATGGTGGGGGGAGCCCCATCGCGGCTTTGGGAAGGGCAGAGTGGTGGCTGGCTGGCTGGCTGGGGGGATGCTTGCCAGCCACCACCCGCGCTTCCCGAAGCTGCGATGGGGCTCCCCAGCCCCATCGTGTCTTCGGGAAGCGCAGGAGGTTGATGGCAAGCTTCCCCCCGACCCCGTCCAGCCAGCCACCCCTCCACCCTTCCCGAAGGAGCAAGGTCTGAGAGGTCCTGAGATCGGGAAGGGCGGAGGGGTGCAGTGAAGCGGTGTAGGTGCACATGTGCAAGATCTGAGAGGCAGAGAAGGAGGTAATAGGATACAAGGGCAGGCCAGACGGGTGAAAGAGGCGTGTTTGCACTACTGCTCTGACAGTCTTGGAGGCAGGGAGGGCTGGGCAAGATCGCCACTTTAGGGAAGGTGGTGAGGTTGTGGGTGGTGGGGGGGAGGCCTACGACCTTGTGTCACCCCAAATGGCTACGCGTGTCAGTGCTGACATGCATGTCATAGGTTCGCCATCACTGGCCTACCCACAAGGTGGCTGTCATTAGCCATCTTGAGTCCCATTATCAGTTGAAATAAATGAATAATATCCACCCTTCCTTGTAATCAGCATGTTGTTTGATTTGTTATTTATATAATTGTCACAACTTTGTCGGAGGTGTCTTGGATTATGGAATGACAGTGTTGGCTGGTCCAACTAATTGGTAAGGGGCCCTGTTTCAGAACTTTGGGTGTGTAACATTTGCAGTCATACCCAGCTTTAGGCATTGCTGGAGAATCACATCCCCAAGTGACAGGGGATCCATGCAATGGCTTTCACCCATGTGGTATCCTGGGCCTGTCATCCTTGGTGTCACCCGGCAAGCAGGCTGGTCTTCGGCTCATCAACCAACAGGCTGATTGGTTGATGCCTGGATCTGGACCCATGCCATGCCAACCTCTTACAGTGTAATCAATAAAAGTTGTGACCTTATTTTCTCCAAATTATGTGTCTTGGTGTTTTGTATATTGACAGGGTAACTGGCCCCTTAGACCAGCAGTTGTGCTTCTCCTAGCCTATTTACTTTTTTTTGTGTTTATTGATATATTGAACATGCCCTTTGCAACAAAGATTGCCATATTTCCTCTGAAAGAGGCCGTGCACCTTTAGCTATTTATGTGACAGGTTTAAATTCCACAGACAAAGTTTTCACTGGATCCTGCAAAAAGATATCTAACTTAGAATATCTGTCTGTTGTACAGCAATTCAAAACACAGGGGGCCTGCCAGAAAAAGAAAAATTGCAAGTTATAGAGATTTTATCTTCAAAACAATACAGTTTAAAAGTGGAGCTGAGGGAAATTTCCGCATACAACTGGGTGGGGTTTAGAGTGCAATAATGAATGGAACACTGGTCCCATTCCACATGAAGTGTGGATATGTGGGCTGAAAGATTGTTAAATATAATATATGTGTAATTTGCTACGATACTTGTTTAGGTTCTTATACACAACTACAAGTAGGAAAGAAACAATGCCTTTATTTCCACAATTAACAGATAATTCAGAATTAATGGCATAGCCGAGTCTCCTTAACACAGGAAATTCCAAGATGCTGACAGATCTCACCAAAGTATTACGTAATATTACTGTAAAACTAGCCCTATTCAGGCATTCATTGGTGGTTAGAAGCACGAAGAAAAGGCAGGTATTGGCAAGGAATCGCAATAGAGAAAACACCAGAGGTGCCAAAACCAAAAACAAGCAGGATTGTATGAATAGAATAGTGTATTCCAAACATACGCAGTTGTCCCTCCGTATCCACGGATTTAAGTATTTGCGACTTGAAAATACTCTTTAAAAAATCATAATCCAAAAAGCAAACCTTGATTTTTGCCATCTTATATAAGGGATACCATTTTGCTATGCCATTGCATATAATGGGACTTGAGTATTCACGGATTTTGGTATCCACCGGGGTGTGTGTGTCCTGGAACAAAACCCCAGCGACTGTGAAGGGAAAGCTGTACAACATATAGAATGCTATAGTCAAAACATATATGCAATACAAAACATACAGCACACAGAATAATATAATCAAAACATATGTACAATACACAGTGGATTTCCAGGTAATACCCATTTTGACCAAAAGGGGGTCTTCTTCAAAGTATAAAGAACATTAACAGCAAACAGTTACGAGATCACACCTTCATCTCACAAATACATAGACTTCCCGTCATTGTTTAATAAGAACAATATTCTCACAAGTCAGGCTATTGCATAAATAACAGAATGCTAGAATAACATAAATACTTATGTATACACACACACATTTGTTGGTGGTTATATTGAATGTGTGGGGTGTGAGTGCACAAGGCCCAGCACCTCCATTGTTGCTCTCTTCACATGGAGACTGACAATCTGGCATGGGGAGGCTTCTCTGCTCCTGGAAGTTCTTTGAGCTATTGGAAGCCCAGAAAAATCAGGATTTCCAATGACAGAGAGTCCCAAGGTGTGAAGGAGACTTTCCTCTTCAGACCATGTGGAGAGCATCAAGGGAACTGGTGGAGGTAATGCACTGCCCTCTACACATGTTTTGTTTAACACCTAATGAACACCTGGAAAGTGCTGGTTTCAAATCTCCTCTTCTTGACTGAAGGAGGAGCAACTATACTGAAGATGAGGGTGAGGTAACAAAGTGAAGAAGGTCTGTCTATAAGCAGAGAGAAGCCTTTATTTCTTGATGGTGGTGGTGGTAGTGATGGGACAGTTGACTAAAGCAAATAAGCAGGAAGACAGACCCTTGGCTATTTGCTTGGCAAATATGTTTAAATAAAAATAAAGAGAGCATGATATCTTTCAATTTCCTTCATAAATTGTTTGCTTTTATTCTTTCAAATGTAGAGTGAGATTGAGAAACTAAAAGCAGAAAATGACCGGCTGAAGTCTGAAAATCAAGGCAGCTGTAGTAGGGCCCAGTCTCAGGTTTCTATTTCATCCTCTCCAAGGCAGTCTATGGGTCTCTCTCAGCACAGCCTGAACCTCACAGAGTCAGCTAGTCTTGGTGAGTATGTGAAAGGGCAGCAGGCAGGTTTTATCGTGTAGCCATTAATAAATAAAAAGTATGCAGATAGCTAATGGGTTAGATGTAAAAGTGGAACGAATGGAATAAACCCTTCCATTACAATAGTATCTGCTCTGTCATACTTTGAAGTGTAGCAGTCTAGTTATGACTTCAGTGACATTGAATCATTCTTTTTTAAATGATACATTGACAGCATTCACAGAATTCCAAAAATGTCTTCTTCTTTTTTTTCTTTTTCTTTTTTGGCTTGGCAAAGATAAGGTAGAAGGGTTGCCTACTGAAGTGTCAGAAACCAAAGAAGAGATAAGAATCATATTCAGAAGAAGAGGACAAGGCTTCACACTGCTTTTGTATAACTCATTTTGTTCCCTAGTGGCCAACAAATAAATAATAAATTATGCAAAACAGATATACTTAATTTGCATAATGCATACATATTGTGCCCTTCCACTTTCTTTGGTGGAGAATTATGATTGATTAGCCCAGGCAAAGTACACACAATGCTCCTTATATTTACCAAGGAAGGTAAGTCAGGTCCATCCTTACTTGCTCTCTATATGTATCTGAAAGAGAGTTTGTGTTTTTGGTCCTCAGATATGCTCCTGGATGACTCCAGTGATGGTTCGTCTCGGAAAGAAGGTGGAAGGCATGTTAAAATAGTTGTCAGCTTTCAGGATGAAGTTAAGTGGAAAGAGGTGAGTTAAAATGTGTTTGATCACTTTGTTAGGAAAAGTAAGGTGGTCCTAGTCGATCAGATGAAAATATCTTTGGCCTACATAGTAGTTTTGTTGGGAAGAAAAATGCAGTTGAGTTAGTTGACCAGATAGATTTCTGAGTATAGTCCTTGTGTTCCATTCCTTTTAACCTTGTTTTCTGCAAGAAAACAGCCTCAATATCTGGAATGCCTGAGTTAACCAGATCCAGTTGTCACTGAAGTGGGAGACTTCTGTCTTGAATGTACCACTTCAGACCACAGGCAAGGGCTCATGTGAGTGCTCTCCTTTGAAAAAAATATATTTCATTGTTAATTGTTGTCATGTTGGCTTTGACTTATGGTGACCCTATGATTAAGACACCTCCAAGATACCCTGTCAACAGCCCGGCCATGTCCTGCAAAGTCAGGGCTGTGGTTTCCTTGATTGACATATAATGTAGTCTTCCTCTTTTTCTGCTACCTTCCACTCTACTGAGTATTGTTATCTTTTCTAGTGAGTCATGCAAATCAGGAAAAGGGCTACTCAAGAATCCTCCCTAACATCTAGTTTTCTACATGCAGAGATTTCCCCACTCCCCACCCCCCATTGAGGTTTTTGTCACATGAATTTCAACCTCTGAAGTGGTGTAGTCAAGGCACAGGCTTATCAAGGCAAAAGTTCTAATTTGAGGCGACATAAAAATATCATGTAAAGTTAGAACATACAGTTAGAAAACCTGCTTAAAGCATGCACCAACATTTAGTACAAATATGGATGAGCTCCTTCAGCAATGTTAGACCTTTAATCCATAGCAATCTACCTTCTGCTTTCAAGCCAAAGATTATGATTTTACGTGACAGAAGTCTCTGGTGCTGATCTGGGGTGAAATGGAATTTGAGATATCTGGCCAACAGTTAGGCTTCAGTTAACTCCACCTTATCTATGAGTGAAATAGTATTTTCTCAGAGTGCCCCAGAGAATAGAGTTTCTACAGAAATGCATGGTGTAAACAGCCAAATACTGCTTTTTTCCAGTTATATTTCCATAGTCAGCATTGGTTTGTTCTTTGTTTTCCTTGTGCCTTCTGTAAGAATCTCCCTGCTTATCTGTGGTCTCTTGGACATGTTTCCTCTAGAACAGAGAAAGAGGGCATTATGTAATATTGGAATTATTTGCAAAGTTTTCAATAGAAATGGTGAAAGGAAAAGCCATGCTTTCATAAGTGTTTCCATTCTCAGATCAGTTTTGGCGTGGTTCCTATTCAGATTGTTTCTCTTGTGTCTTCTTTTGCTGCTCCTGATGACAGGGCTATGATTGCAGTTCTAGTCTAGATTCAGTGCCAGCAACTGTGGGTGTTTTAAGTGCTGGGAAGTCCAGACCTGCTTGTACCTTAGAAATCTGGAATGAATAAAAGGGAAATTGAACTAAATGCTTTGAGGAAAGAGATTTTCATGATCTGTCATGCAAAATTTTAAAAATGCCTTATGGCCTCTTGTTCAATGGTTTTGAAGTAACTTAATAAAAAAAAATCTTGATATTAATGGGACATGATCCAAGATGTAGATCAGGTGCAGGGCAATTAGACAAGCACCTATGTGTCAACAAAACGAACTTGCCAGATCTAAATGAATCTTGCAGTATAACATGGAGAACATATTTCATCTGATTTACTGCAGATTGCAGATTATTTTCCAAGTCCAATTCAAGGTCCTGGTATTTACCTACAAACAATTGGTCAGATTCAAAGCTGCACAAATGGGATAAATTCTGGCAGTGGAGCTTTTCTGTAAACCATAGCATAAGACATAGTGGAAGACACTTTGTGTTCTTGTGCAGGATTATGCAATGCCTTGCACAAGGAGAAACCCATCCATATTTCTATCTTCTTGTCTGGTGTAAGGAGTTGTGCTTGATCAGAAAAATCTCTCAGTCACAGAAGAAATAGGGGAAAGAGATGCATACATTCAGGATTGTGGGTTTCAGCTCAGGTATTTACACCACAATGGCTGGTAGATCATGGTAAAATATTTTATGTATAAGGGAAGCATAGAAGTAAGTCCAGCCTTCTTTCAGCACACTTGTATGCTTTTAGGATTCTAGGCCTCGCCTCTTTCTCATTGGCTGCATTGGAGTCAGTGGAAAGACCAAATGGGATGTTCTGGATGGAGTTGTTAGAAGACTTTTTAAGGTACAGTACTATTTTTTTCTCTCACTATTCCTAACAGCATTGCTTTGAAAGCTGCTTTGATGCTTCTCATAAAATATTTCATTTGATTCTGGTTGGTGAAAACAACACCATCTCAGTGACTATCCAAGGTAAATTATAGGTGATCTATTTGTTATAGCTTTTTTAAAATTACAGTTCTTATGAGGCTTCAGCATTTAAAGAACCTCAGAGAAGCACAACAAAATTTCAAATAGTGCTAACAGGCTCTTCTTCATTGCATTGGTAAGCACTGCAGACTTTACTGGCATTACTCATATCTGCGGGTCTTATAATTTTAGAAAATGTTGAAAATGAAAGCTTACTTTGAGGTTTTCCCAAGACTTACTTTCCTTCTGTTATGCCTGGGTGATAACGATTAACACACTAGTATTAAATAGAGCATTTTTATTGATAAGTCCATGTTTATATGATTATATAAATGCATATAAATTATATAAATGCACCTCTGCCTTATACATTCTGACAGGATTGAGCAATTTCCTAATGTGTGTGTGTGGAGGGGGGTACATTGCTTCCTTCCCAGATCCCACTGGGGCTACAGCCTCCCGCTACAGCTTAAAATATGTTAGTGCTCTCACCCAAATCTGTTTCTTCTCCTGGGAAATAAGTTGCATGGGACAGAACCGTTGGGAAATAGATTTATTTATTTATTTGTTTACTTTATTTTATTTATATGCCTCCTTTCTCCCAGAATGGGACCCAAGGCGGCTTAGAACACATACAATTTAAAATGCAACAATTAAAAATTTATAAACAGTTTAATCGTGATAATTGAAATTGAAATTGATAATTGAAAAAATTCTCTCTCTCTCTGGCTTTTCTTCGCAAACGAAGATTCAGGAAGGACTCATACCGCACTTTCTGCAAGCGCGCTGATGACTAAAAAGGCCAATCCAAGATAAACAAGTCTGGTTGCAGAAAACACAGCAGAGGGTCTCCTTGGGTAATGTTTCTGGGTTGTGATTCTTTCTGCGTTGTTGTTTATCTTCAAGATTTGTTCGGCATGAGTTCTGAAATAAGGCTGCAGCATTGTGGATAGTGCGTCTCCATGCCTCCCAATGTGAGGCCAGGGCGGACCATTGTTGGTGATCAATTTGGCCGAGCCTGAGATGTTGCTTCAGGGAGTCCTTGTATCGCTTTTTTGGAGTACCCCTCTTACGCTGATTTCCCAGCAGCAATAGTAACACCTTTGGTGAGAGCGGATACCTGGGGGGCCCACAGGAGTGGTAGCATGCATGACCATTAGATTATTGTTTCAAAATAGGAATATAAGAACTGCCTTGCAGGAACAGATCAGAACTTCATCTGATCTAATGCCCTTTCCAAAAGTAGCCTGCCAGATGTTTGTGAGTGCTCACCATCAGAGAATGAAAATCATAACATTGCTAGTTGCTTTCCCCAGATATCTGGCACTCAGAAATACTTTATTTCTCATATAAAGTATATAATGAATAAAGAGTTTTTGTTCCATCAGTTCCAGATTTGCATGTGTGGTACTTTGATTTAAGTGTACAATGAAAACAAAAATTGTTTCTCCTATAATAAGTCCAGTAAAAAATTGGAATGATAGTGCAGCAAATGCTGAATTCCCACAGGTGTCTCCTGGTTTCCTGTCTGACTAGTGCAAAACTCCAGTACCCTTTTTATGTCCACATTTTTTTCACAGGTTAGTCCACTGTTAAGTCAAATGGGCTAGACTGTAAGTTTCAACAACAATGGGCAGTGGATTTTTTGGTTATGAAGTTCCTGTATTAAAGACTCCAAATCCTGCAGCATGTTTACTTTCTTTTTGTTTGTTTGTTTTTCTATTTCCTCTTCATAGGAATACATCATTCATGTAGATCCTGTGAATCAGCTAGGATTGAATTCAGATAGTGTCCTGGGATACAGCATTGGGGAAATCATTCGTACAAATAGCACCGAGACACCTGAGCTTCTGCCCTGTGGCTATCTGGTTGGTGAAAACAACACCATCTCAGTGACTATCAAAGGTAAATTATAGGTGATCTATTTGTTATAGCTTTTTTAAAATTACAGTTCTTATGCGGCTTCAGCATTTAAAGAACCTCAGAGAAGCACAACAAAATTTAATGAACATTCTTCCTTTCTTGACTAAATTTTGCATTACCTTAAGTTGTATGTCATTATTGGTGAGCAGTTTCAAATGCAGCCACGTTCGTCTCTAGTATCATTTCCCTGTTGGAAATATATGGTTGGTTTGGACCATTGTCGATAATGGAGATTGCACACAAAACATTCAGCCTCCTCCTCCAAACAAAAATAGTCTTTTTATGTAGAGCATTTTTTAGCCAGTTCAGTTTCCTTATCCCTCAATTATTCTCTCTTGGAAGAAAGATCAGCTGAACGGAAAATAATAGTGCTGTGGAGCCCTCCTTGCAACTCTGCAAAGCTACCTTCCTCTGCTAGAATTTCCAACACTTTTGTTCAAGAAAATAAATTAAATATAGACTTATAAATATGCTGGAAAGCTTTTCGTGCACAGTGGCTTTCTCACCTGCAAGAGGGTACAGATTAAATAGTTCCTTTTATTGCAAAAATGGAAAGACTCATAGAATCATAGCACATGGGCCATCAGGTCCAACCCCCTGCTCAATGTAGGATCGCCAGCTAAAGCATCCCCAGCAGGTAGCTGTCCAGCCTCTTTTTGAACACTTCCAGAGAAGGAGACCCCACCACCTCTCTAGGCAAGTGGTTCCATTGATGAACCACTCCTACTGTCAAGAAGTTCCTTCTAATGTTCTATTGAAATCTACCCTACTGTAACTTAAAACCATTAGACCTACTTCTACCCTTTGAGGCAGCAGAGAACAAGCCTGCACCTTCCTCTTTGTGTCAGCCCCTGAGGTTTTTAAAGTGTGTGATCATGTCAATCCTCAATCTTCTCTTAACCATGCTGAACATGCCCTGCTCCTCCAGCGTTTCCTTATGTGTTTTGTTAACTTGTCTCCAGTCCTCTGACACCTCACTCATTCTCCAGGATTTCTCCAAAATGATGGCAAGTGGTCTTGCATGTATGTGCTATTGCTAAACAGCTTGTAAACCACTCTGAGATCCTTTGTTGCTGAAGAGCAGGTTATAAATACTTTAATAAATAAAATAAGTAAGTGTGAATAGAAGATAGGGTTTCCAGGTGTTGTATACTGTAAGAAACACCCCTTAGTTGTGGTCTGCAAAGCTTCTTCTGTATGAGCATTAACTGAGATGCCAAAAATCCTGTATTTTGGAGTATCAGTCAAGCATGCTGCTCCCAAATTACACCCGCAATGCAGGTGGGAGGCGGAGTCTGTTGCAAGTGCAGCTGGTGCCTGCTCTTCCTACTTGGGGCTGGGCAGTGTGTTAAGCCTGGTACTGGTAAAATTCTTCTTCTTGCTGCTAGCCTGCATTCCTGACGTTTCCAGGGGTGTGAGGGAATCTTATTGGATATGAGATCTCACAGGAGCCCAGAGCTCAAGCATGAGGCCTTCTACTTGCAAGACTTGAGGCTAACTTTATATAGGTCTGGCCCTTGTTTCCTGGCCAGTTTTGAGTGTCCCTTATTGCTATTTTGAAAATCTGGCAACCCTAATAGGTGATGTGTCAGTGGACTCCCACTTAGAACCATAAAATCATAGAACTTTAGAGTTAGAAGTGACCACAGGGGCCATTTAGTCCAACTCCTTGCCATGCAGAAATAACACTACAGCACTCCTTAAAGATGCCCATCCAACTTCTGCTTAAAGACCTCCTATGATGGAGAGTCCACCAGCCTTTGAGGCAATCTATTCCAATTTCAAACAGCTCTTACAGTTAAAAAAAGGTCCTCCCTAATGTTTAGACAGAATCTTTTTTCTTGTAATTTGAATCCATTGATTCATATTGTCGTCTCTGTAGCAGTAGGAAACAAGTTTGCTCCATCTTCTACGTGGCATCCTTTCAGATATTTAAAGATAGCGATCAACTCACCTTTCAGTTTTCTCTTCTCCAAGCTAAACATGCCCAGCTCTTTAAGTTGTTTCTCATAAGGCTTGGTTTCCTCATCTTGGATCATTTTGGCCACCTTTCTCTGGACATGTTCCAGCTTGTCAATATGCTTCTTGGACTGTGATGCTCAGAACTGGATACAGTATTCTAAGTGAGGTCTGACTAAAGCAGAATAGAGTGGCACTACTACTTCCCTCGATGTGGAGACTATACTCCTGTTGCATGTGGAATTTCCTCCTGTTCCTCTATAGGTCATTACACCTCAGAAAAGTTTTGTAAGACACACAGAGGCCTGCAAGTGGAAGGGAAAATCCGTACCCTCTTTTCACTGTTGGGATCTATCTTCGCAGCAGAATGGAATAATTGAGTATCACCCTATATTCCCAAGTATTTCTGTCACCAATTATTGGGCTCTCAAATGATTGACTGTAGGAGAACAAGCCATGTTCAACAAACCGAAAATGAATGTTAATTTTTCTGGTTCTGTCTCATCCCAAAGTGAATGCCAGTCTGTTTTTCTTGAATTCATTGCCTTATAGCACCTGGTGTTGTTTAAGAGTATGTAGGGTTTAAAAGAAAAACCCCAATTAAAGCTAATGCTAGAGTCAGCCTATGATATAGATATTATTCTATGACAGAAGCCCTCTTTCAGTCATTTTGTGGTCAGTTAATAAAACATTTACACCTTCCAGATATACAGCTGTTCATACAAATGTTTAATCTTGATTATTAGTAGCTTGGGCACTAAGCATTTTATTTTCATGTAATCTCTCAACTCACATTCCATCTGCTAGCTTTTAAGAATTGCTAACTTTGTCTTCTGAATCAGTCAGCTATGCATGCTGACACTGCAGAAGTGTTCTCCTGTGGAAGTTTTTTTTTGGGGGGGGGTGTTATTTTGTTTGCCAGCAAAGGCATTGCTCCCTTTAAATGCAGATTTAGTTGTTGAGTGGTGATTGCTATGAAGCAAAATGCTGCCACTGAGAAACAGAATACTTGGAAAATGCCTGAGGTTTGCAGAAATACAAATGAACTTTTTAAAAAAGATACCTGAAGGTGCCAAAAAACACATCATAGTGAGGTCTAGGCCTAATCAGCTGCCATGGAATTTCATGTTTCACTTGGGAAAAATCAGAGAAAAGGTGAATTGAATGGAATTTTCTGGAAGGGAGGGATGGCTGACTGTCTAGAACCTAAACAGGAGCATTCAACGACAACATGTTGTTGCAGGTTCCACTTGTTTCTGTTATAATGTATGGTACATAATGAGGTTCAGCACCCAGTTTGGAATCTCCAAAATGACCCACAAAGCAATGTTTTGGCATTAACTGCTGAACATTACTTGCTTCACCAAAAATGTAACAACTTTACAGGTCATTCACTATTTTTGTAAAAGGCACATCATTGTGCTTTTGTCATCACAATGACATGTTACACATGACATCATTAGCTCTAACATGTTATTTCCAGTCTCTGATCCAGCAGATAGTTTAGCATTCCAGAAAGGACAGAGGTATTTTGTTTGTTGATGAATTAAGGAATATTCTTTCAAAGACAGAGTATGGGGAAATGGTTAATATAAGTACAGTGGTGAATGTGCATAAGCAGTGATCATACATATTTGCATGAAAGTCAGAAAAAATGAAGGAGCTGACTTCGATGTCCTCCCTTCTTTCTTTCTCAGTGTATCTGGTGGAAGGATGGGGGGGATGAGGAAGAGAAGAGGAAGCCCTGGTTACTGCAGATGGTACAAACTGAGGGATCAGATAAGAGCTGTGTCATGTTTGTGCTCCACAATGAAGACCACACTCTTGGCAACTCCCTTCAGTAAATAATTGTGAAAGTCCCTAAAGTGGAATTTTACAGTTATAGTATCACACATGCTTCCATGTTCAGACCAGAGGTGGTGTCCCTGCTGTTGAAATGTTCCAAAAGGGGCTGGAGGAACTCATGAGCATGTGCCTACATGTACTAAGCACATTTGAGGCAAGTGTGGAAGGATACATTACAAGGCCCAGAGAGATCTGAATATAGAGTAACCACGGTGGCACTGCCATGGTGAACATCACTGTACATATACTGCTGTGGGACTGTGATTTCTGGGAGAGAGTTTTAATTTTTTAACGTATATTGAGGTGCTTTTCTAATAAATACTGGAAGATTAAATCCTCCAAAAATCATAAAAAGTGCACAGTCTGACAGCATGAATGAGGTTTTGCAGACTATGGTAGTCAATATGCATAGTCTCCATTGGAGACAATGTACATATGGATAACCTCAAAAGCTTATTGCAGATATTTGAAAACATGTTGGTGTGGAGAGCATGTTGTGAGTGGCTGATGGAATGTTGGAGAGCGAAAGGGAAGAGAGCATGAAGGAAGGGAAGGAGCATGTGGCAGGAAACTGGTATGGAGGAGTCTCATAGAGTGAAAGGAGGTATATGACGGGGGAGAGAGAGAGAGATGACAGTTGAGAAGAGGGTTGAGAGCTGAAAAGGAGGGTGGAAGAGGTGGTGTGGTGAGGAGAGGTTTAAAGACCAAAGCAGTTCTGTTATCTTGTTAAAACTATAAACAAATCTTTTTGTTTATTTTTCATATCCAGTCTCCTCATGAATTTATTTTCCCTTACTGATATTTAATTTTTAATTCGTACTCTAACTGTGTAAACACACACACATGCAAGTACTATCCATCTAACTGTGGAACTGCGGTCTCCACAGACTATTAATTTGGTGGCAGCAGTGGGATGTGAAAGGCCCCTGCGTCACAAAAGGGGTGGCAGTGTAAGTGACAAGGTGGCCAGGCTGAGTGGTGACGTAAATTCAGCTAGTGTAGCTGATCATCATAGTTGGGTTATGCCAAAGGCCTATCTAGTCCAACATTCTGTTCATGCAGCAGCCATTCAGTTGCCTAAGAGGAGCCTATCAGCCAGACGTAATTATAATTGTCAGTCAACATACATATGTCCCACTCAGTAAGAGCTGTTCGGCAGTGGAACGCACTCCCTTGGAGCGTGGTGGGGTCTCCTTCCTTGCAGGTCTTTAAACAGAGGCTGGATTGCCATCTGTCGGGGATGCTTTGATCAAGATTTCCTGCGTGGCAGGGAGTTGGACTGGATGGCCCTCGTGGTCTCTTCCAACTCTGCAATTCTATGATTCTATGAAATACGCTTTCACTAGAAACCACTTTAACAAGCTTTGTAACGGGGAGATATAGTGTGTACCATGATTCAAGCATTAAATATTATTGATTTTCTCCTGCAAAGGCTGTAATAAATCTTTTGGTTTTATTTGCTTAAAAGAAATGCTACAAACCATGCCCACCAAATATATTTGTTGTATAATTTCTTTGTCCCCTTCTCTTAGGTCTGTACTCTTCTTGTTATGTCCTATAGATGTGGATGTCCTGGAGTTTAAAAACCTTAAAACATTTAGATTAAAATCCTTTAAACTGTTCAAAAATACCTTTATTTTTTTTTTAATGCTTTCTGTTTATACAGGTATTGCAGAAAATAGTTTGGACTGTCTGGTGTTTGAGTCCCTGATCCCAAAACCTATATTACAGCGCTATGTGTCACTGTTGGTGGAACACAGGAGGATCATCTTGTCTGGTCCAAGTGGCACAGGAAAGACATACTTAGCCAATCGTTTGTCAGAGTATATGGTGCTTAGAGAAGGCAGGGAACTGGCTGATGGTGCTATTGCAACTTTTAATGTGGATCACAAGTCCAGTAAGGTGAGCATACAGAAATTAACTGTTATTTTAAACTGTTTGCAAATGAAGACATTTTATCCCCTGTGCAAATGGATTGGTGGGATGTTCTTTAACTCACACTGAGAAGTACCAGCACACTCTTCAAGCAACAGTGTTCTTATACTTTAACCTGGATGGGGATGGAGATAAGACTTTGCTTGAAGAATGTGCTGGTATTTATTCTCTGTTTGACCTAAAGAACTCTGATCTATTGTAAACTGCCCACAGTCAAAGAGGACTACTATCTGGTGAGAAATGAATGGCATTTGGTTACTAGTTCATGTCCTTTGGTGACTCCTTCACTACCTTCTGTAAGACTAAATCTGTCTCTCCATAGTCCATCTACACACCAAAGTTCATGGACCTGATAGGCTTCTGAAGAAGAGAAGCTGGAGTCTCGGTGGCTTTTTAAAGTCACAGCTGCCAGTGCCAGTCCTCCTCTTGCCTCCTTTTGTCCATGTCATCCTGGCATTTAGCTGCTCCTTTTCATCCTCCTGGCTCCATTTCCTCTCCAGAAATCACCCATCATTCAGTGATCAGGTTAAAATAGGTCTGAAGAGGCAGTATCATTCTTAAGAATCATCATCGGAGAAAGAAAAAGCTTTTTAAACAAGATACCAAGTTTGTATGAGTTATAATTTTTAATTCTGTTCAAGATTTTATTTCTTTTCTCCATGTGGTTTAATATTACTGCTTTGATTCCTTCTGGAATTTCCAAAAGAAATAACTGAAAGCCAATTTCTTGCTTTTCTGCCTGCATCACAGGAACTCCGTCAATATCTTTCCAACCTTGCTGACCAATGCAATAGTGAAAACAATGCTGTAGAGATGCCTCTGGTGATCATCTTGGACAATTTGCACCATGTTAGCTCTCTGGGAGAGATTTTCAATGGCCTCTTGAACTGCAAGTACCACAAATGGTAATAGCATGTTATACCTAAAACTTCCAGAACAGAAAGTGTGTTTCATTCAGGTATCCATGCAGAACACATTAGGTTGGATCCAAATTAAGTTGCATGAATCTAGGTCCCAGTGAAATACATGTGAAAAGTTAGCCATTACTTTTGTCCCTTTATTTAAAAAAAAAAAAATCTTTATTGTAATTTGAAAATTCATTAACAATAAACATAATGAAATTAAGCACCCGAACAACATAACAAATGGTTGCAATCACAGGTAACAGTTCATCAGTTTAAAAACAATGTTTGTCACATGTCATACTGAGGTATTAGGTAGAGAGCAAGTCCTTCCAAAAGGCCAGTTGATGAGAAGGTAGGTATACAAAAGAGGCTCCACTTGTTGACATAGTCTGTGAAGGGAAACCAGTCCATAACAAATTTTTTTTTGCTGGGAACAAGTCCTTCATCTGCTCTTATATTGTGTGACTATTTCTCCATGGGGAGTGAGTCCCATAGTTTTGCTGACCAATCAATCATGGATAAATTACCTCCCTTCCAATTTTTAGAGCTGTTATTTTAGGGGCATTCACCAAGCAAAATGTGATACATCTTTGTGCTTTAAAGATTTATTATTGTCAAGAAACAGAGAGAGTAGTAAAAGACCCCTACAGTAGTTCACTTTTTGCTTCATGATGACTGTAATTTGATGCAATATTTGAGACCAGAAGTTATGAATGGTCGGACATTCTAGCCACATACGCAAATAGATGCCTAATGAATTGCAACCCCACCGACACATTGGCGTAACATTTTAAAGCTTCCTGACTGACCTAAGAAGAGTGAGTTACCATTTATAGTTAACTTTTATAACATTCCCTTTAGTAAGAATAGATCTGGATCTAAAGGAGGTGCAGGGGAGGCCAGATGCAAAACCGGTTACTATCTGAGATTTTAATTCTGAGATCAGCTGCCTTTTAACACCAATACCATCCCCTTACAGTATACTGTACTTGTTAACCAACCACACACACACACGCACATATGTGTCCTTTGAATGAGTTACAGGTTTCTACACATAGTGTTGTGAAGAGCATCAGAGAACAAGTGAATCACCCTCATGTATAAGGCTTTTAGCAAAAGTAGTAACTTGTTTCATTAGAAGCCAATTGATACTTCTCCCTTCAAGTCGTCTGGCCAAATCATCTTTATTCCTACGTCTGCCTCTTGAGAACAAATCTCATGTTTGAAATATATCTCTTCCTTCCCATCCCACATATTGACCTGCTTTGTCATTAAAATAGAAATTAGGGTGAGACAGAAAGGGGGCAATAGGTGATGGCCAAGGAGCCAATACAGCTGCCTGTTGTTTCCAAAAAGGATTTGAAATTCTGTCTAGTGTTTTTCTAGTTAAACTCCCCAAAAAACACCTGGTAGACCTCACGACAACCCCGTAAAGTAGGCCGGTGGATTTGAATGCCTCCCCCACTTCTAAGTAGTTATTAATTAATGTTGAATTCCTGGGGGACCTTCCTCCCTTTTTACTCTGCCTACTCCTCCCAAAATTGTGGGGTCATTTTTTTTATTCCCCTCCCTCCAAATGGCCAGTACTGTCCCCTTCCCCATCTGCATGGTATTTTAGAGGCCTTTTTCATGCCCCCACCCCAATTCCAAGCCCAGATAATCTTAATCTCCAAGCAGTCCAGCACTTTAGGATACAGATTCATAGATCTTGTTTCTTTGAGTTTCTTTGCTGGTGGCTAGAGTATCTATCAGGAGATATTCTAGGAACCTCTCTGACAGGGCTTGACTGCTATGGCCTACTGGCTAGAACATTCCTTAAGAGTGAATGCTCTTCACTCTTATTTTTTGGGGGGGAAGCCTTGTCTAGGGGCTTTAAAAAGTCAAAGGAGAGCAAAAAAGGCCCCAAACACACTTAAAAGGTTAGTATCCTATTAGAGGATTTGGGAGTGCTACTGGCCATTTGTGGGGGTAATTAACCCTCTGCTGTAGTACTTCATGCCACTCAGGTTCTTTTTAAAATATATATATTTATTTAGAACAAATATAAATATTTACGAACACATATATTTAATCAAAGGATGCCATTCAGGTTCTAATTTCTCAAATCCTCTGCCTGTTTAGCAATCGCACCTGCTCCCCTCACCCCCTACCCTTCCAGGACACCCAGTCTATAGCTCTGGGTGAGGAATTCCCCAGTAAAACCGAGTTCATGCTTTTTTCACCGATTCTATACTTTTTTTGTGATGACTAGATAATCTGTTTTGAAGCATTTCAAAACATCACAGAAACTCAGCCACTACTGAAGCGAGGTATCAGAGTTGCTATGTCCATTCACATCTCAGTGGTAGTAAGCATAAAGACTAGATGAAGTGATCAGTTAAATGTTTTATTGTTGTTGTTTTAAAAATGATTTTTTGCTTACTAATTTGTTTCCCATAGTCCCTACATTATTGGAACAATGAACCAGGCAACATCCTCTACACCTAACCTTCAGCTCCACCACAACTTCAGATGGGTACTCTGCGCCAACCACACTGAGCCAGTCAAGGGGTTTCTTGGTCGTTTCTTGAGAAGGAAGCTCATTGAAACAGAAATTAGTAGCCGGATAAGAAATGCAGAATTGGTCAAGATCATAGATTGGATTCCTAAAGTCTGGCAACATCTCAACAAGTTCTTGGAGGCTCATAGTTCTTCAGACGTTACTATCGGTGAGACCTTGGACTTATCTCTCAGAACTCATAACACATTTTCCAATACTTATAGAGGTATAAATTTCTTTTGTTCTACAGAAGATCTTAAGTATTTTTTCTTTCATGCCATAATGCACAGAATCATTCAAAAAGTATAATGTGAACCTCATGGGTGGTGTCTGGTCTATTGAAAGAACTCACTTTAAAATGCATGTCCCCTCCCAAGATGTCACAGTAAATTGGTTAATTTGTACACACATCTCTCTTTATTATTAGATTTGATTAATCGGTTAATTGGTTATGGAACCAAATCTTCCCTCATAAACATTTGATAAATTTATTTATCTTCCCTCCCTTTTCTTTTTTCATTTTGTCCTCTCTCTTATGACTCCATGCTTGACATTGTCGCTAAAATAAATGCTATAAGCCATGTTCGCCAAATGCATTCATAGTGTATAATTTTCTTCTAGGTCCACGACTCTTCCTTTCATGCCCTATAGATGTGGATGGATCTAGGGTTTGGTTTACTGATCTGTGGAACTACTCCATCGTTCCCTATCTTCTTGAGGCTGTCAGAGAAGGACTACAGGTAAGAAATAATTTCAGACATTTTCTCCACACTACATGAAAATACAAGGGGTTCTGTGCAATTTTTGACACTATCTGTGCTTCACAATTTCACTGAGGAAAATTCATTTCTGAAAAAAATAAATGACATTTTCCTGTGCCGAAAACATGTATTTTTAGCAAAATAAACTTATTCCTAAGCACTTTTTTTTCCAGAGGAAGTATATGCAGGAAAATGAAACATGGTTTTTCTGCACAGGAATTTGTTTCAACACAACTTGCATAACAGCTATGTAGTTTTCGTAAATATAAGAATTCTGCCCAGAGTAATCCAATGTAATTTACCTATGTATATTTTTAATGCAAAAAAGCCCCTGCTATTTTTGTGGAGGAATCAGTTCATTTTTCATAGAATATATGTTTTCTGCCCCAAACCATTTTTTTCCTGCAGGAAAACCTTGTGAATTTTTGCACAAAAAAATCTTCCCCTTTACAAAGCCCTGAAGTGAAAAGAATTTTGCAGCTGGGGTGTCTCAAGTATTAAGATATATTTTGTTCATCAAGGATACTAGTATTAACATTCTTCACATATTTAATCTGAAATGGATTAGAATGGCTTTGGATGTGCTTGATTAATTGTCTGCTCCCCCAGTACACCAAACTTCATGTTCCTTTCTGTTGAAAACAGTGGGAGAGACCATTTAAAATGGTGACCTGAGACATGGAGGGGATATTGAGAGAGAAAGAGGGAGCATTCTTCCTTCACATTCTCCACAGACCAGTACCAGCTAGGCTGGGTTTTAGAAGTGGCTGGTCCTCTGCCACAGACTGTTCTTTAGTCTCTTGATCTCTGCATAAGGAGTAATCAAAATGAGCAGTTTGAGACAGGTGTGATGATTCTGCTACTCTTATCTAAATCAACCTATCTGTAAGCATGGGTGGGGCAGAGTATGGCCCTAAGGCCACTTATGGCCCTTCAGGGCTGGTTTTTGTGGCCCCCAGGGCTCAAAAAATATTTTGCTTAAAAATGTGCTCTAGGGGGTGTAGAGGAGATTTCCACATCTTTGGATCCCGCCCCCCCAGACCCCCCAGGGGTCAAAACAAAATTTGGTGATTTTTTTCAACCCCCCCTTTTTTCTTTTTTCTTTTTTTCAGAATGTCCAAGAATGCCCTCTAGGGGCCAAGAAGGCTCAAAAACATGTCCCAAAGAGGCTGTTTGAGGGAGGGGGGGAGTGGTTTGTTTGTTTTTTTAATAGCAGATACTGCCCTTGAGTCTTCCACAGTTGCTCACCTCTGTTGTAGAGTAAACCTTATAACATGACATTTTAATGTTTGTTGTACTTGCAGCACTTACCTTTATCAAGGTAGAATTCTTCTCAGTATCAAGAAAGAGTTCACGTAAAGGGCCACTCTTTGCTGTTGGTTATTTTTCATGAGAGCAGACTCTTTAGGATGGGCATGGTAGTTATAACATGCCAGATGTATGCTTGTTGGAAAAGTTATTTCAGAAACATAACTGGTCTTAACATATCTGCATAAGGGGGAAAAAACCCTCTATAAAATGTACTTAAGAACAAAAGAAGATCCATGCTGAATCAGATGAAAGGCCTAGCTAGTCCAACATTCTTAAAGGTAAAGCATCAAAGACTGGCCCTACATAAACTTGGATCTCACTCCTTGTACAAAAAGTATTTATTTCTGTTAATTTTTGTACATCTGAAAGACAACCAGTTCACATATACAGTATGGCCCCTGTATCCACAGGGAATACATTCTGGGACTTACCATGGATACCGGAAACTGCAGATAATAGCAAACCCTATTAAAATGAATGACTGCTGGACCAAGCACACCATAGCATCACGCTGGAGGTTCCTAGAGAGAACACACCTCTAAGCATTTTCTAGCTCCTCTAGCACAACTCTATGGTCAGCTTCTGGTGGAAGCATACTATAGAATTGTGCAGGAAGACCTAGAAAATGGCTAGAGAGATATTTATTTATTTATTTATTTATTTATTTTTAGGTACCAGTCCCACAGATACAGGTTGTTGTACTGTATGTCAGTGGAGTATTAAGGTTCTGCATGACAGTGGGTGCTGGATTAGGCCTGAAAGTAAGCCCGAGTGGGCAATTTAAGTAGATTGACCCTTGCGTTTTCTTGGTCTAGAGAAGTCTGAGATCTCCTCCATGCGCTCCAGAGACATGCCTCAGTAACAGTATAATATTATCTTTCTGAATCAAAATTATCTTTGGCACAAGTTCCCGTCCTGGCAATACTGTCTCCCACACCCATGCGTTCATGTTTAACAAATTGTCTTCATATGTAATAGTGTATTGAAATGAACCACCCTTTCTTCTGACCTTTTTGGTGACCCCAAGGGCATAGTGTTATTGGAGGAGCACAGTGTTTTTGCCATGAAATCCTCTCATTCTGGGCCATGAAAAAGCAAATCATAATAACTCCCCCTTGGCAATATTTTTATATTTGTGAAAATATGGAAGTTAGGAGGTTATATAAAATCTTTTTTCACCTCCCCCTCCGATGTTATGCAGAGCTCCTAAATAGAAAAGTCCTACTCAGATAATTAAATAAATTCCTCCACCCTGATTCTTGGCACTCCCATATTAATATATCCTGTATTTCAGTTTTGGATTTCTGCTGTGGCTGCTGCCACCTTGTGGCAGTTATGCTATATGAAAAGCCACAGGAGAAGGGCAGAATGGAGGGGAGGCACTAGTTACGATTCAGATAAAGGAAACACCTGTTGTTGTTTTGTTGTTACACTGTGGCTCGTCATTGGCCTGTGTGTGTATGAAATTAGTTGTTCTGTGTGCTCAGGAAGCTTGTAGGAGAAAATATATGTCACCATTTCTTAGCACATAAAAGACAAGAATGCTTGGTAAAGTGGAAGGCAGCAGGAACAGAGGGAGACCACAGTACAGGTGGATTGACTCAGTCAAGGAAGCCACAGTCCTGAGTTTGCAGTGCCTGAGCAGGACAGCTGATGGCCAGGGATCCTGAACATCCTGAACGCCTGAGATGTAGAGTATATGTTTGGCAAATTCAAGTTTATCTTTGATGCATGACATAGCCTCAAGGGAAGAAAATCTCCAGTTTGCTACACTTGAGGCATGTAAATTTGGTTCTTGGTGTTATATAACTCAGTTCACCAGAGGTTTCTTCTGCACACGATACCTTCAAAGAAATTAGGGATGCTGATAAGCACAGCTGTTCCACAAGCTGTTATTCATTTCACTGTGATTGGCTAAGGGATGTTTTCAGCAACCTTAAGAACAATAAAAATAGTTGCTAGGATGCATCTTTTTTTAAGGCGAGAAAGGATAGATTTAAGATAACCAGCCACTCACTTTTTGTTACAGAGATTTGAAAATGGAATTAAATTTGCCAGATTCAATCTCAGACCCTTATATATTTAAACATTTTTACCACCAGCCTTTAACAATGAATGCTCCCAGAGCATCTTAGAAACTTTAGTAGTAAGTCTGGCTTACAACCCAGAAGGCATAATGCAAAAGGAACAGCAGGTGTGGAGGGAAGATTAAAAAAAAAAAAAAACAAGCTCAGGCATTAGTTCTTGGAAGTTATAGCACTTACCCCATAGCTTACACTTTCCTCAACTTGGTGTTCTCGAGATGTGTTGGATACAACTTCTATCATTTTCAGTCAGCATGGGAGAATATCTGACATGTATTGAAGGGTAGCAGGTTGGAGAAGGCTACTTGAGTTTCTTATTTCTCCCTGTCTCCAGTGCAAATTTCTGACTACCTGCTGAGGCACCTACAAGATTCCTGAAATTTCACTGGATGGGTTCTTGTGATTTAACATTTGATTGATGGTCTTGTCTTCTGATCACATCACACCACCTTGTGGACAAATTTACTCAATAGCCATGTGTTCTGCTGTCACAATGGAATGTAAATTCTGCTAAGGAAGCAATGGCAGTGAAGGAAGTGTTTGTGTTTGGATACAATCCATATCTGTTCCCCCTTAACAGAATATTTGACCCAAATTATTTAAATAATTATAGGAAAGAATCTTTGCTTTAGATTCTGCTACCATATGCACCCTAAATCTAAAGAAATAATCACTTGTTCCTTGATCCCAAAAAGAAACTGTTTCTCAAGCTAGAACCCCTGACGCACTCTTTCACTCACATGGTAAGTCTTGTTTGAAGCTGAGGGAATTTCATAAATACTAGCTGGATCCAGCATACCATACACCGTTAAGAAACTCCCCAAAAAATGCCCGATAGACCTCACAACAACCCTGTAAGGTAGGCTGGTGGATTTAAATTCCTCCTCCCCCTTCTCAGCTTTCCACACTTTTCCCAGAATTGCTGAGGATGACTCTCTCTGTTGCCTTGATGCCACCGCAGCCGCCAGTTGACTGCCTGGGTCCCGTTGCAACAGCAGCGGGGTCCTACCACCAGTTGACTGCCTGGGTCTCATCACAGCGGGAATAGAAATGATATTACTGTGTAGACTTAAATCATAAGTGGGAATTGTACAGCCCTGAGACACTGGGGAACTGGAAAGGCCTACAGCCTTAGTAAATATAGCCAACACTGTAGCACATTGTTTGGTCACTCCCAGTATGACATTGGAATATATAGATTTGCATGATGATTGGGTGGTGATTGGCTGAAGGAGTGTTGGGTATGTTTCCTAAGTGGCCAGTCAGCACACTGGGAAAGGCGGCATACCCAAGAGAATTAGATAGACAGATAGATAGATAGATAGATAGATAGATGAATAATGTAAGGTTCTGCTGTTCAAAGGGAAGATGTTAAAGATGTCCCCTGGGAGTACCCCCAGATCTCTTTTTGGATCACAGGCTGATAGTGATATTAGCCAGTGTAAGTCTACTTTACGCTTGTATATGTCATTGTTGTTATTACAGAGTTTGGTATTGTCATCCATCTTGTGTAATGACCAAAGCTCCCCAGGACTCACACTTTTCCTGCAACAGCCTCCCTGACTGGCCATCCCAACTCATCTCAGCAGAAGATGTTATCAGTCTGTATCTGGCTATGGGGTACAGTTAGGTGCTTCTCTGATTCCCTTCTCACTCTTCACCACTCACAAAATGGCCATTTTGGCTTGGGGGGGGGCGCTAAACAGCTGTAGTTTGTTTTACTGTTTTTTAAAATAGGCTATACCTGTAACTATGGTTCTTCCAGTAGTCAGCTATGAACTCACGTAACCCTGCCCATCTTTTCCTCGCCATATCCTGTCTTCATTAGCTTGCTGGCTGCTGCTTCAGTGTCCAGGGAACTGAGGGTTTAGGAGGGAAGCGCACTGGTTAGGCGTGCAGGAGCTGGGGGGGGAGCACTACCATGAAAACACATATATGACTGCTCTAGAAGGTTTCAAGAGATACACTGTGCAGGTGCAGATGACCTGTTTGTGTGAATTCACAGATGACCACTCAAAGAACCACAGTTATAGGTAAGCAACCTGTTCTTACATGCCCATAAAGGAATTGGTCTGGTATTTCTTAAACAGTTAAACCACATGTCAGAATCTGAGTGATATCATATTATGGCATCTGCTGTTCCAACTAAGGCTGTGTCTAGGTGTCTACATGAAGGAAAAAAACCTGGACTGCTCCACAGTAATCGCAAGTCGCAGCAGCTGCAACCTGTCTTAATGGTTTTACAGAACCATAAACTCTGCATGCCTGTAGCTGAGACGGCAGCCGTGAGTGGATTACTCATGTTTTTAAATCTGCCACCACCGACCTTTAAAAAAAAACTATTTCTGAGGTGTGCACAAGTAATATTTCACCTTTCCCCAAAAAGAAAGAGAAAAAAAGATAGCACAAACCTTCATTTTATTGCCTTAGCAATCACTCGATAAAGCGAAAATCCAACATGGCAGCAGCAGGCGCTTGCCCTATAACCCAGCCCCAGCCCCTGCACTCATCCAGAGAATCGGGTTTGCACTGTGTCCTGCATGGGGAAGCGATTCATCTTGAATCATTTGTCTTAACAAGCGAAAATGTGCATATCTCTGGAGTTTTTTTGTTTTGTTTTGTTTTGTTTTTAAGTCGGGAAAAGCCACAAAGGCTTTTCTCATGTAGTTTTTCCTCTTTTTGGCCTCCCTCCTTCACAATATGACAAGACAATGTGGGCTCCCATTAAGACAGCTCGTTTTCTGAGTGAATTATGTGATGGGTATTTTTACTGTGTGGACAACCCCTAAGATTGGTTGACTGGCATGATTGAAACCCGAGCTTGGAAAAGTTACCTTTTCAGGCCTAAATCCTATTGATAGTCTCAACTGAAGTAGACCAATTGAATCAATGGGATTTGCATAATTCTTGACTCACCATTTGATCCAGGCTTACTCTAGAACTAGACACTCTACTCTAGAACTATGAGTAGAATTCAGGCCAACATCGTTTGTGCCATTCTGGAAGTTAACATCCTCCAAAAGTAACATTTTCCAAGCTCTTGATACGGGGGGAAATGGGTTCTTTCAACTTGGCTTTCTTTTTTGGCTATGAAATTCTGATCCACAGAATTAACACTGCCAGTGTACAGGGCTGTGAAATTATAAAACATATAATCAAGGAATGTTTACTTATTTTTAGATGCTTCTGTTTTTAAAGAGCGAGAAATGAAAGAAGGGGGCATAGACATGACATACAGATGAAAGACAAAAGCATCCTATTTGTAAATTTTTGTTCTCGTGGCTTTTGTTTGTGCAGTAAATATCTAAAGGGAAAAATCTGTGTCTTTACATTGAAAAATTTAGTGAAAATAAAGCTTCTGTTAAGTATAAAATTCTGGCAAGGATGATGGTTTTCCTTGTCACCTGACAACCCGAGTAATTCTTCCTGTGTAGGTCTGAATACTATTGTCTGAACCAGAGTTTGGAGAAGTTACTTTTTAGAATATGACTCCCATAACCCCCCCAGGGAGAATCCAAAGAAGTAACCTTTTCATGCTCTGATCTCATCTGGACCAAAAATTACCTGAAAGCACCCAATCTAGCTCTTCCTCTAAAACTAAGAAAGTTTTAGCTTAAGTAATAATTGAAAGAAAACCTCACATGACAACACTTTGAGTGCCTTGGAGGAATGTTGTTATGCTATGTAATGTTGCTATGCTATATATGATACACAAAGATATATAAACATATGCATGTCTTGGTTTGATGTGTATTTGATAACTTATTTTGGGCTTCTCATCTGAGCCTCTCAATTTGCATTTGAAATTGAATTTATGCATCATTGTTTTAGTACAGTGATGTACAAATCTTATGGACAAATTATATTTGTCTTGTCTGTATCACTTGTTTTTCGAGGAATCCATGTATGTTTACCATGGAATCAAGATATGTTGTAGATCACTCCGGCATGTATTCTGATGCACAGATACAGTTCATATGAACTGACCAACACTTTTGGTCCATGTTGTCATCCCACATGTACTGAGACTTCAGGCTAAGTTCTCCTAATACATACAGATGCCATGGCTGCACAATATCATGGATCATCATGATATCATCAGTATTTGATGGGGTTTTGTAATTTGGGATAGTTGTCTACCGTTAATTTCAGGAACCCCACATAGTCTTCTGAAAAATCCCAAGTTACCTAGAACACAGTTGAGAAGCCACTGTTCTTTACATAGGTCTGTGATAAATGTCGATGTTCTACTGTGAAGCCTGGGCTCCAGATATTTCAGACTCAGTTTTCCGACTTTATTTGCAATGATCAAGTATAATCTGTGAATAAATACACCTGGGAGAGCATGGGGACAAGAGAAGCACACAAAGATAAGCCTGTCTTTAGACCCTGAAAGGCCATCAACCTGTCTCAAAAGAGGTACTGCTCATATCTCTTGAGACTTCAATAGGATAATGGCTATATATGAGCTGACCATAAGATATCTGTGCTACTGCCCAATTATGTTTGTTTAAAGCTCATTAAGAAAATAACACAAGTGTGTACTTTGTACATTTCTGTTCCTTCTCACCCCACTGATTAACACTGCTCCAACCATGTGTGTAATAATCTGTCAGCTGAGTAATCACTCCATGCAACTGATGAAGTGGCTACTATGCACAAAAGCTTACACCAATTTTTTTTTAGCCTTTAATGTACCATGTGTTTTTTATCAACATGTTTCTATAATAAATTTCTTTCCCTCCTTCCATCAGAGAACTCAAGGTTGCTTTCATAGGGGCACCCAGACATTCTCCTGTCCAGACCCTGACAAGTACCAAACGTACAGTGTCCCATATGCCCTCAAACCACATATTGGGGCAGGGGTTTCAGTACAATGCCTCAGGTGCCTAAAAAATAATGAATTTAAAATCCATTTTTTCTAATTAAGTGAGGCTTCTTGTTCTTGCTTGCTTGCAGTTGTATGGAAGAAGAGCTCCTTGGGAAGATCCTGCCAAGTGGGTAATGGAGACTTATCCATGGGCAGCCACCCCACAACACCACGAATGGCCTCCATTGCTCCAACTACGGCCAGAAGATGTTGGATTTGATGGGTATTCTATGCCACGGGAAGGTTCAACCAGCAAACAAGTTCCTCCCAGTGATGCTGAAGGAGATCCTCTGGTGAGATTTGTCTGCTGAATAATATTATTTGCAAGGAACTTTAAACAGTAAATTGTTATATCTTGTGAAGCCTGAAGACCAATTCAGAGATTGTGTCTGAAATGTACACATACATGTATTTTGTGGTCTATATCCGTCTGTGTAGTCCATGCTACTCATTTAGAATTCTGTTGATCGTATGATGGGAGGCACTTAGTTTCCAGCTTAACTTCTGTCATTGTGGTTGCGTTGTCTACATCTTTAACCATGCATCGTAGAAAACGTTTCTCGTGTGTGTGTGTGTGTGTGTGTGTGTGTGTTGAGAGAGTGGAAGAGGAATCAGGTAGTTAGTAGCAGGAGCAGCAATGTATTCTGTGAGCCTCATGGTTTAGCAGCATGACTTTAATATTGAATTTGCCCGTGGGGTTGATTGATTTTATCAACGTTTTGTCATCCTGCATCAACTTGTGTAAAATCCATTAGCTTGACAATTACTTGATGATCAGGGGCTGCACATGCCCTTCACCAGAGCACTCACAATCTGTCACTGATTTTTGAACGTTTATTTTTAATTATTCAAAATGCCCCCTACAACCTCTCAAAAGTGCTAGAGTGCTTAGTTTTGCCATGATTTAGGCCTAGGAGAGGCCTTTGAAAAAACAGGATACAAACCAGGAAGTAAACAGCTCAGTTGGAAGACTAAAATGGGGTGAAATTATCCATAATATATCCTAGAGGGTGTGGAGGCATTTTGAGTTTTAAAAAATATCTGCCCTCCCCCAAAATGGAAGGGACCGTTCAGAACCTCAGATGGTCATGGGGAGCCACATGCAGCCTACAGGCTGCACTTTCCCAACCCCAACCCTGGATTATGTGCAGGGTCTCAATATGTGTAATACTCATGACACCACCATTCATGCAAGCTGCAGAATCCTTACTTTAAAGCATGGTAGTATTTAAGAGTTTGTGATGTGCTGATCGTCCTTGGGCAGCCCATTGCATGATTGTTGCAGGGGTCAATATGCCAGGAGATGAAGACAGGTAATTCCAACTCCCCAGAGTAAGATTGCATCATTTAACCTAATATGTTACTAGGACTATTGAATTTTCATAGTATATTGGCTGATGGATTCATTTATCTGTTAGTTTCCTGCACACAGCCATTGTATGTGGTTTTGCTCCACGCAAATTCAGCTTGACCCACATCTGTCTACTAAAGAAGTCAATGTACGGTACACAAGGGAAAAAACTGAATCTATCTTCCATTTGTTAAGTCAGTTTTCCATTTGCCACTTAATGTGTTGAAACCTAGCTGCAGATGTCTGCTTAACACAATGGATGTACAAAGGTCTTTGTACCAAAATCAAAGTTAACACTTTCTTCTCTGTGTTTCCTCAGATGAATATGCTGATGAGATTGCAAGAAGCCGCTAACTATTCAAGCCCCCAGAGTTATGACAGTGACTCCAACAGCAACAGCCACCATGATGACATCCTTGACTCATCCCTGGAGTCAACATTGTGAAGCAAAACTAACAGAGACGGTTGTTTCCCATAGTCCATTTCCTGCTTCACTTAGGAATAATGATCATGAATCAAGGAGGATAACTGGTCTGTGGTCCAGATGGATGTCTCAGTATTAGAGCTGAAAGAACAATATAAACTTATTCTCCCTTCCGTCTGCTCACCTCCCTCATTCAGTGTCAAATGTGGGTGCAGGCAACCCACTTGATGTTTTTATATTGTGTTCTTTTATTTTTCTTTTATTTTTCACTAATAAGAACTGCACTACTTTGTTTTTGTTCTTTTGACTTTACTGCAAGCTCACATACCTAAGACACTGAATACTTTTGTTTTCATAATAGCATTTATTATACTAATTTCAGGGGGGAGAGTGTTAGGGGAAGAGGAGAAAATAAAAATGCTCACCTTCAAAGCTATGAAACAAACAGGAGAGCTCTGTGCCACGTACTGTCCAGAAAGGGAGTGGATCTTACCTATGCTGCTTCTGACCAAACTCATTCAGTAATGGTGGAATCTTTACAAGTGGTCTTTCAGTCTAACCTCAGCTACTGATAGTTCTGGTGCTATAAAATAATTGCTTGCCTTGGTAGTAATATTTCATAAAGGCAAAGAGATAAAAAAACAGGTAAATTTAAAATATTCATACACACACTTACATACATCCCTCCCCTGATGAAGCTGTTCCCCATTTTGAGGGGTTGGCTTTATTTATTTGTTGTTGTTTTTTCATTTTGTGTATACAGATGCAGGCACTAGACTCTGTCCACTGAGCAGAGCTGCTGCACATCATCAAAAGCTGTGAATATTGTGCCCGATTTGGACCAGGATCTGAAGAATAGATACAGACTTTTAGGAGAAAAATCAAACCTGCAACTAAACATTCACTTTTTGCTTCATCTGTTCTTGCTGCTGAAGAGGCAAGTTTTTATACAAACTTGATAGAGGTGTATCTCTTCAGCAACAGGACCTTCTGGGAGTTGCCCAAATCCAGCTTCTAGGCCCAGTCAAAGCAAACCCACTGAATCAGTGGGAACTTGGTTAGAGTACAGTATATTCAAGTGATTCAGTGGCTCTACTCTGGTTGGAACTAGCAATTGGACTTTAGGCCAAAGAAAAAGTGAAAGCTGTGTCCAGTTTGGTTCTCAGTGATGGATAATTATCCCTTCTTTGGGCACAAGCCCATCTGTATGAAATGTGAATTTAAAACCTTTAGATGCTTTAGTACATCAGTTTGGGTTTTTGAACACTGTAATTTAATCAGTAATTTAACAAAATACGGAAGAGGCAGTTGTCAGGATCTGCTACTGGCTCAGTACAAATTTCCTTTCCTTTCCTTTTCTTTGATCAGCTAGCTCCTCCTTGTTGCATAGAGCAAACCTTTTGTGGAACTCCTCATTTGCAAAAGCATGGAGCAAAATCCCCAGTCTGACACTCCTTTGGGCTTGTAAAATTACTTGTATGGTTCTTTGGACTCTGTCAGTGCATATCTGCCCATGCAGATGTTCTTTTCACATGTAGGTGAATAAATAGCCTAAATGACCCCACCGCCCTCCATTAGCCCCATGGCCCCATATCTAATGTTGCTGCATCCTCCTGGTTCCAACTTCCTGACATCTGTAAATTCAGCAGGACATCAGAAAGGTGCATGTAGGTGCCATTCTTCAGCCGCACTGAACTTCTAGACATAGGCTAGGGGCAGGGATAGGATACCATATTTGAGAGGGCACATTCCTCACCCCCACAGGCCAAGGGGAAGGCTATCAACCATGGCCAACGCAAGGAAGGATTGCCTAAATAAAAATGTGGGTACTTATTTAACTGTCTTTCCCTCTGCTTCTCCAACACTGATTACCATTTGTTGGGATAGACTTTTATTATTCCCTTGAGATAAAGTCAGTTTCCCCAAATCAGTTAAAAAAATAAAAGAGAGATCATGGTTTTTTTCTTCTTAGGCAGCGAAAGTTAGGCAATATGAATAAAATTTGAGTGAGGCCGCACTTACTGAAGTAAGCTAATTTCATCTAGTTAGTCCAGAGTTTTTTGCTTAATAAGGGTTTTTTTTCTTTCATTCATATATACCTGTATAAGAATGAATGAAAAACATAGGAGTTTAAAATCTGTGCTCATTAATCCCCACTGAAGTCATTCAATTTAAGCTGTATGAAATTTTAAAACAAAAAACATATTTTTACTTAGCCAAGTCTTCAGTAAAGGAGAACTGTCTCTATAAAGTAGGAATGGAGAGCCTGTGACTCTCCTGAGATTGTTAGACTGCAGCTTCCTCATCATTGTCTAGCCTTACTAGGGCTAATGGGCACTGTAGTCAAAAAACACCTGGAGGGCAACATCTTTCCCATCTCTGCTATACTTTTTTTTTACAGAATTGTGCTTTTAAACCTGTCACCAAACAATCAACATATATCTCCGGATCCCTGTGTCATCTCCAAATGCACAGAATAAAAGTTTGGGGATTTTGCTAAAAATGAAGGCTTGGTACTTTCTTCTGCTGAGGGATAAAAACACCTCACAAAAATCATATGCTGGTTGTGGGGGTGGGATGTTAAAAATTTACAACTGTAACCAGCCAAGTGTGTCAGGCTGTTCCTTAGCTAGGTACACAGTCCTCAGCATTCACAGATAGACACATGCCTTTTCAGCTATCTTAGGGTGCTGATTTTTTTTTAACGTGATGCCTTACCTACTTTCTACTAATTGTATTTGAATTCCATTAGTGCTGTATATGATGGAGGGTTTGTTCTTTTTAATTTAAACAGAACAGGGCTATCAAAGTCATCTCTTGCAGTACAATGATATGAGTTGCTGTGAATATTGTTTGTAATAATATGTATGAAATTCCTTTTCTTGCTAAATGTGACAATAACTAAAGGAGGGATAGAAATTTTGGGACTTTCCATATCAGCCTATAGCTAACTAGCTAATTGTTGAATAGTTGTTTCTCCAGTGGAAGCAAAAGAAGAAGAAGAAAAAAACCACCTTTTTCTATGATATTGAATGACATCACTGCTCAACTCAAAGTGGTGCAGTCTTTATATGTTTGGTTTGGTTTTGAAATATGCAGGTAAAATATTTGCCACAATTTTTAAAAAGAGAGTGTACATCTTAATATGGCTTAATTGATGCAAAATGTGCAAGGTCATGCTACCGTGACTTAATTTACTGAGCAGGTAGTTTTTATTATACCTCATGAGCTTTTGCTTTCAGTGACAGGAGTGAATTTATTCTGTTGTTATTTGAGCCTTTTATGTGCTTGTTCCTTTTACCTATTTTCTAGTACCATTTGAAATAACATAAGTCATTTGTAAAAGACAATACTGAATTGTTCAAATGGATATTTACTGTTGGATCTAAAAGGGATTCTTGAGTGTTTCTTCTTTTCAAAACAGAAGAAGGTTATTCTGCTAACCTTGTTAATTCCACTCCTGTTATCCAGAATCCTAAAATGACCAGGCTACTTTTGGAAGAAACTAGGGTTTTTGTAGGGTGGGTGTGTGTGTTTTGGCCACACACAGATTCTGCTTTCTTCTACTGAGTATAGGAATATAAGCCTGAAATGTCTCCCACATTAAATTTGCCCTTCTTGTAAAACACTTATTTCCACTCATGTGGAAAGGATTTTGTACTAGCTCTCACCCTGATTTGCTAGCTTTCTACTTGCAGGATTTTTTTAAAAAAATGCAGAGGAAACATTTAGTGTACATGAGACCCACATACATTCTGAAGTGATACAGTCCTGGAAGAATTGTACCACATGCTTTTTCTAAATTGATTCTTTCACTAAAACAGAGTACAACCTGGGTTTATTTCAACATAATTATTTCCTTCATGGTAGTATATTTCCATTCCACTCTGTCAAAATCATTTTGAAGGAAAGTCCTCCAGTGGAGAAAGTCCACTTGCATTGGAAGAGACCATTTGTGGGGTTTTTTCTGTGAGACCTCTCTCTTAAATTACCCTTTCTGAAAGTTTATATTTTGAACCCAATGGATCAAAGTCCATTGCTTTGTAATCTTGCGGATGGCCTGAATTTGTAGTGAGACTAATGTAACTAATATCACACACACCCTACCCTAAATCCAGGTCTTTTTGTATGTCAGGAAGAGATGCACTCTAAATACGCAAGACGTAGATACTGGAGGGAAATTTTGTCCCTAGCAGTAGGTTTAGCAAACCAGTGTTCCCTTGCTGCGCACTGATTTGATGGGGCAGAGTGAGGCAATTCGTTTGCATGGTGGCATCTACATGGAACTGTCCAGCAAGAAATAGTTCACTCTGTGGTCAAATTTCCAACTACCATGTTTTCATTTGTTGATTATGTGGTTGATAATGTTGAGACTGTCCTTCTGGAAAAATAGATTGTGGCATATTGCCCATTTCCGCGGTTTGTTTGTTTTTTAAGCTGTTAACATCAGAGAATTGTGTCTGGTGTAAGTCACCTACTATTGTTCCAGAGTAAGGGAGGGGGTTCCCCACGTGAACCTGTTGGAGAATAGACTGCTTTATATGTACCCCTTAATCTAATTGGGTTAATTTTAGAGATGCTTGTGGTTACAGTTGATCAATTGCGATCAACAGGACATGTTAGTCATGACTGATTTAAATCCCATTTTATTTCTGTTGGGTCTGCTTTAAGCATAAGTCCAGATCCAAGTCATTGTACACAGAAACACTCAAGGATTCCAGCCATCATGGCAACTGGCTTGAGGAGTATAGCCATTGTGAAGTTGAAGGCTTTCACGGCCGGCATCCATAGATTTTCCTTGGCTTTTTTCCGGATTCACAGCCCAGAAAAAAACCCAAGGAAAATCTAAGTATAGCCATTGTTTATAAATCTACAGCAACAATGTTTTAATCGTGATTGTGCCCCAAAGTCTAAGTTATACTTTTCATTTATTTGTACCTCTCGGAAACTAATATTTCAAACTTGTATTTCCACATCCTAATGTAAGTGATTTCTGCAGAGATATGTAACCCTTGACAGCTTGCTTCCCTACAGACACATCTAGATACTTTCAGTGTCTGTTTCATAAGAATGTGTCACACATTTGTCTTGATCTAGTGAGATCCTTGAAGGGATTTCCATCAGATTGCCTCATTGCAGTTCTTTGCAAGGCCATGCTTTCTAATATACATATTTGAGGCATGGACTCCATGGATCATTTCAAAGGAAGGGGTAGCTCTACATGTACAAAATAAAATGGATGCAAAGATTGGATCCTTCCACTAAAATGGTTGTGGTTGTTAACTGCCATCAAATAGACTTCAATTTATGGCGACCCCATAAATGAGACCTCCAAATCACCCTATCAACAGCCCTGCTCAGGTCTTGCAGACTCAGAGCCGTGGTGCTTATGCAAAAACTCTCTGTATACATTAGGGCTCTTTAGAGTCAGAACACTTCACAGATATCAAGGCACACAAGATTCCCCCCTCCTCCCCAGAATAATAACATCTGAGTAAAATTATATGTGAATCATCCCTTAAATTGGAACCAAGTTGGTTCCACATCAGAGATCACCTTTTAGTTAGCTCATTATATAAATTGGGTCAGATATCCAGTTTTTTCACATATCCTGTTGTGATATTTGTGAAAGGAATTCTCTTCTTTATTGCTCTCTTACAGACCATGGCTTGGATTACTGAAAAATTAATAACTTGGAGTAATTATATTCTTTCACATAACTGTAGTGTCCTTTCTGAAACTTCGGGAAGCAGGGTTGCCCGTTAACGCACATTCCTTAGCTAGCTTATTTTTTCCATGTAGATGAATCAATACCCCTCCCCATCAGAATGACAAAACACTTTGTCCAGATTGCTTCCAGTATTGCCGTTCCCCTTTGCCCAAATTGGCATATTTCCTCTAGTTGATTTTAGTATAAAACTCTATGCAACATTCATGTTTAGTTATGAATTGGAAGCGTACAACATTTTTCTTTCTTTCACAATGGTCAAGAATTGTCCTAGTCATAAATCATATAATGTGTTTTCTTTCTTCTTGATTTTTAGGATAATGGTGCAGAGACAGGGAGGGTATGGCTAGCCTCCCTCCTTTTTTTGGTCTATTTTGCAAAAAAACACAAAAAAACCTACAATATTGCATTGTTGATGCGTAAACTTTTGATATTCTGTGTCTTGAACCTTGTCTAAATGTGACAATTCTCTTCTAAGGAAAACAAAAGAAAAAAAAGAACAAAAAAATTGTGGCTATTAAATGGAAGGTTGCTGTTTTGATCTAGTTGTTTCCAGTGGAACCATTTATGGGAGGGAAAAGTTCTCTAAGATGTACATTTTTTCATTGTAACATAGAAATGTAAATATTTGATTACAAGTGCTGCATTTTGATGAATTTTTTCTAGCCATTTTTAAAAGAGAAAAAACTAGGGATTGAGTATTTTGTGTACAGTATGATGTTTTTTTGTCCACCTCCCTATTTAATTTTCCGTTATCATTTAGGATTGGAATTTGCAAATGGTCTATTTGGGATAATTCCTTGCCTCTGCTTGCCCTTACCATTCTTCCCCTATCCTGCCCCATCCTACGTCATGGAGAATAAAGCTAATGATTGTACCAGTCTTAAATTATTCATGATTCAATAAATTTGATGCTTATTTATTCAGATTTGTTGGTCTTACTGCCATTTTTGCAGTCCTGTGCTACACAAGGTTTGGAACATCATTTGCAACATTCATATGCTAGATAATTTATGATGGAAATGGCAGTAGGAATAATATCTTGTATTCTTCAGCCCACTGCTGTGGAAACAGTGGCTGGAATTCAGTATGGGATTTGCATCTTCGTAAATGGACTTGCATATGAAGGAAATAGAACTGAGCAGTTTCACAACATCATATTTACCTATGGGCTGCTGTGATGTTAGTATGTATGGGCATCTGTTGCAAAATGGCAGACAGACTTGATGCGCCATTGCACAATGGAGAGTGCATCAGGGCTCTCTCCAATGCATATCTGGACACTGGCTAGGAAGTGTTGGCATACAGCAGGAACACTCAGTGTACATCAGAAGTACCTGGTGCACATTGGAGCACTCTTGGTGGTGCCCTGATACACATCTTCACAATTCACTAACAGGGTTTGTTTGTTTGTTTGTTTTGCATCTCTGTGATGTAGCTAAGGATTTGTAAAGTTACACAATGGAGACCATGATGCAGAATCTCAGCCTATGCTAATAGGTACTGTTCTGATCCAGCAGCAAAGATCTCCATAGATAGTTGAAGAGGATATGCATTGCTCACTTGGTGCCACTCCAGTAAATTGTGGTGCAGAGTTAGGACAGGCATGTGCATTTCCTTCTAGAGCAACCTTCCCCAACCTGATGTCCTCCCATAATCCCAGTTAGGAACATGACTGTCTCTCCCTTTTTGTTAGGTTTCTCAAAATCCCACCTATATTTTAATTCCTTGTTTCATATTAAAATGACCCCAGTAGGATTTCCCCCTACATAAAAATGCATGTACATTTTTATACATTCTTCTGGGTGTGTGCATGTTTTTTCTGTTTTGCTTCACAAATGCCTTTTTTTAATTGACTAAATCGTGTGTATTTCTTTTCAACTGTACACATTTCCAGCTATTAACATTATATAAACTGCATATTGTTTTGCACATATTCCATTTTTCCAGATCACAAAAACAACAATAATAATTTATATCCTACTCCTCTACGAACGCAATCAGGGTGGCTTACAACATTTAAAATATACATCCAAAACCCTCCATCCCCCCCCCCTTAAAATACTATTAGATAATTCAGAAATTAAAACACTCTTAAAAATACTAAAATTAAACAGTAAACAATGGCTATGGCGAAGTCAGGACAAATTAGATTTTCTTTTCTGATGGCCAGGTATCTATTCAGGAAAGGCCTGCCAGAAGAGACCCATCTTAAGAGCTTTTTAAAAGCTATTTAGGGTGGTAATGTGACGGATCTCATCCAGCAGCCCATTCCATAGTCTGGGAGCAATAGCAGAAAAGGTCCGCTTGGAGGTCGTAGAAAGCCTAGTTGTAGCAAATTTCTCCCAGAGGACCTAAGTGCATGGAGAGGATTATATGGAAGGAGGCGGTCTCGAAGATAGGTTGGACCCAAGCCATTTAGGGCTTTAAAGGTAATAACCAACACCTTGTACTGGGCCCAGAAACTGATGGGCAACCAGTGAAGTGATCTTAAGAGCAGTGTTATATGGTCTCTTCTGGATGTACCTGTGACCAGTCAGGCTGCCATATTCTGTACTAATTGAAGTTTCCGGACAAAGCATGAGGGTAGCCCCATGTAGAGTGCATTACAGAAATCAAGACGGGAGCTTACCAGAGCATGTACCACAGTCTCAAGGTCCCCGACTTCCAGGAAAGGGCGCAGCTGGTGTATCAGCCGAAGCTGATAACAGGCACTCCTGACCGTCGCATTTACCTGATTTGTCATCTGGAGCGACGAGTCCAGGATTACCCCCAGACTGCGGACACATTCTGTGGGGAAGAGCGTGATCCCATCCAGGACTGGAAGTTGTATCCTAATGCCTGGGTTCGGGGCTGCTACCGTGAGTACCTCTGTTTTGTCTGGATTCAGCTTTAATTTGTTTTCCCTCATCCAGTCCATTACTGCCCTAAAACAATCATTAAGAGAAGAGACACCATCTGAAGTCAGAGCTGAAGACCGAGACATGGAAAAATATATCTGGGTGTCATCAGCGTACTGATAACATCCCGCCCCGTGCCTCCGGATGATCTCGCCCAGCAGCTTCATATATATATATATATATATATATATATATATATGTATATAGAATAACGTTGGGGACAGGATGGTGCCTTGTGGGATGCCACAATTACACTCTTTCCTTGCAGAGCGACTGTCCCTGAGTATCACCCTCTGGAATCTACCCGAGAGGAAGGAGCAGAACCACTGCAGCTCAGGTGATCCAAGAGGATGTCATGATCTATTGTGGATCATGTCATGATCTATTGTGGATCATCTCAGGTGATCCAAGAGGATGTCATGATCTATTGTGTCAAAAGACGCTGAGAGATCCAGTAGCACCAACAGGGTCACCTGTGAGCCTTGGAAATGTGTAAATTCTCAAGGTGAGGTTCGGTTGTCTGTGGAGTGAGCTTTGGGAGATGCAAAAAGTCTACTTTCATCAAGACTGTCAAGTCTTAACAATTTCCCCTCCATCCATAATCCCAACCATCATGACCAAGCCACCTGATAAAGATGGGAATTGCAAATAAACACATAGGTGGGGCACTAGGTTGGTTGGAGAAGATTGGTTGAAGGCAACGAGCAGCAACCAATAGTTGCTGAATTAGTGATATCAACTATGTTGACTGACACTGAATGCCAACCCTAATTTGGAAGCTGGCCTTATCTCAGAGACTGTGCATCCTGTGTGCCCTGAGTTCCCATACAGGATCTGAATGACTGCAAATATGGAAGTATCTAACCTTGTTTTCTGACTTTATTTTAATCATGGATCCTATAGCAGGACTGGCAGGTAGACTGCCAGGTATTCAAATGTATGAAAGTGTTATTTCATCAGTAAACTCATGTAATAACACAGGCTGGTATCCTGTTAGTAACCTGTTATTAACTGCCATCGAGTCAACTTCAGCTTATGGCATCCCTATGAATGAGAAACTTCCAAGTCACCCTATCATCAATAGTCCTGCTCAGGTTTTGCAGACTCTGCTGAGGCTTCCTTGATTGAGTCTATCCATCTGGAATGTGGTCTACCATTTTCCTATCAATAATGCCTTCTACCTTTACCAACCATTATTGTCTTTTCTAGGAGGTTAGCAGACGGGGACAAAAATGGCATCCCTGTCTCGCAATCTCCTCTCCCGCCCCTGTCCTTCCTTGTTGAAATCCTGGACCATTCTCATGAGAGGAGGAGAGCAAGGGAAATTCAAAATTAAAACGAAAAATAGACTTTAAAAAATAAAACCAAGCACCTAAACATACCTAAACATACTTAAAAGTTTACAAGTAACATGGAGAGGTTACAAAAAAGTGTCACCTGGATCTCCCGATCGTACTCGTAAGTGTTTGGCACAGACCTCCCACTGACGCTGGCATCACGCCAGCATAACGGGGCACCTTTTCACTCGCCCATCGTTCTGTGACAGAAACTGAATGGGCGATCTATTGACGGCTTAGCCAGTCAATAAAAAGAACCACTGGCAGAACGGGAGCAGCACAGGGGCATAATGACACGGGGATGACGTCATGTGAAAAACAAACCCTCTAGCGATCTCCTGGCATTGTTGTCACACCATATTTACAGTGTCTGATAATCTCCCTAGTGAGTCATGTCTTCTCATTATATGGCCAAAGTATGACAGTCTCAGTTTAGTCATCTTGGCTTCTAGGGAGAGTTCAGGCTTGATTTGCTCTAGGACCCATTGATTTGTCTTTTTAGTAGTCCACAGTATCCATAGAACTCTTCTCCAGCACCACATTTCAGAGGAGTTGATTTTCTTCCTATCAGCTTTCTTCAGTGTCCAGCTTTCACAACCATACATAGAAATGGGAAATGTAATGGCATGGACCATCCTAACTTATTCAATGATATATCTTGACATTTCAGGATCTTGTCTAGTTCCTTCATAGCAGCCCTTCCAATTTCTAGCCTTTTTCTGATTTCTTGACTGCATTTTCCATTCTGATTGATGACTGAGCCAAGGTATGGAAAATCTTGAACTATTTCAATGTCTTCACCATCTCCTTTAAATTTATGTCAGTCATCGGTGGTCATTATTTTTGTTTTCTTAATGTTCAACTGAAAACCTGCCTTTGTACTTTCTGCCTTGACTTTCTTCAATCATTCCAAGTCTTTGCTATTTTCTGCTAGTAGTATGGTGTCACATGCATATCTTAAATTGTGGATGTTTCTTCCTCCAATTTTCATGCCTCCTTCCTCTGAGTCTAATCCTGATTTTTGTATGACATATTCAGCGTACAATTTCAACAGGGTGATAAAATGCAGCCTTGCCAGACCCCCTTGCCAACTGGAAACCATTCCATTTCTCTGTATTCTGTCCTGATGGTATCCTGTTGTCCTTAGTACAGGTTATGCATTAGGACAATAAAATGTTGCGGCACACCTATTTCTTTAAGGGTGATCCATAATTTTTCATGATCTACACAATCAAAGGCTTTGCTATCATCTAAAAAGCACAGGCTGATTTTCTTCTGAAATTCTTTGGTGCACTCCATTATCAAATGTATGTTTACAATATGATCCCTACTGCCTTTTCCTTTCCTGAATCCAGCTTGGACATCTCGCATTTCTCACTCCATATATTGTAAAAATCTGTAATGTAGAATTTTGAGCATGATGTTGCTTGCATGGGAAATTAATGCAATGGTTTATGGTTACTGCAATCCCTGGTGCCCCCTTTCTTGGGGACTGGAATGTATATTGAGCAGTACCAATCTGAAGGGCACTGTTTTGTTTTCCATATTTGTTGAAAAAATGTAGTTAAAGCTAGCGTAGATTCTGTCTCTATAGCTTGAAGCAGCTCTATTGGTGTGCCATCTGTTCCTGGTGATTTATTTCTCCCAAGTGCTCGGAGTATAGCTTCCACTTCACTTTCTAAAACTGTAGGTTATTTTTCAAATGGTTCTTCCTTGAATGGATCTGTCATCCTTTTATCTCTTTTATATAGTTCTTCAGTGTATTATTTCAACAGGCTTTTTATTTGTACTTAATCATGTAATGTGTTCCCTTGTTGGTCGCAGAGCATCCTCACTCTTGGTTTAAATTTCCCTTTGATTTCTTGGATCTTGTGGAAGAAGTCTTTTGTTCCTTTTGTGTTGTCATCAGTAGTTCTCTCCCTTGATTATTATAGTTGTTCTCTTTGTCCCTGTGCACAAGTTGCTGAACAGTTGCATTCAGGATTCTGGATTTCTGTCTCATTTTACTTTTGCTTCTCATCTGTCCTTAAGTGATTGAAGAGTTTCAGTTGTCATCCACTGAGGCTTCTCTTTCTTTTTGGCTGCATATAGTGTCTTTTTGCATTCCTCCCTGACAGTGTCTTTGGCTTCAATCCAGAGTTCTTCTTGCTCCTGATCAATTAAGCTTAGTAGTGCAATTTTTTTTACATTATCTTTAAATTCTACTGGAATATTCTTCAGATTGTATTTTGGCTTGGTTTAGTGTTCTTCTTCAACTTTATTCTGATTTTTGATATCAGGAGTTCCTGGTCTGTGCCACAATCTGCTCCTTCGTGGTTTTGCAGAGAAAATGGACTTCTCCATCTTCTGCTTCCAATTATGTTGTCTATTTGATTTCTATATTGACCATCAGGTGATGTCCATGTATACAATCTCCTTTTGTGTTGTATGAAGAATGTGTTTGCAATGAGGCCTCTCAAAATCCAATCATTTGCTCTCCATTTCTTCAGATTAGGCCAAATTTTCCTACAGTCTTTGATTCTACTCTGTTTCCTACTTTTGCATTCCAATCACCTGTGACTAATAACAAGTCCTGTTTTGGTGTGTGGTTGATTTCTTCCTGGACTCCCACATGGAACATTTCAATTTCTTTTTCTACTGCCTCTGTAGTTGGAGCATAAACTTGCATTATGATTACATTGCTGTGTTTTCCCTGAAGTCTTATTGATATTATTGAGTCAGGCTTAACATTATATCCTTTGACTGCTTTTGCTACATCTCTTCTCATTGTTAATGCCACTCCATTTCTTCTTAGATTTTCATTTCCTGAGTAAAACTCAGTGTAATTAGCTGACTCAAAAAGTTCCATTCCTGTCCACTTTATCTCACTCACCTCAAGTGCTGCAATGTTTGTACATTCCATTTCTTGTTTTACTATGTCTAGCTTCCTCTGAGTCATGCTTCTCAAATTCCATGTTCCTATAATATGTGTTGTGCACTTCAGTTTCCTTTCCCCTTTGAGCACACCAAAAGCTAAACATCTTTTCAGCTTGAGTCCAGTTGTATCACTGGCCAAAGTGCTACTTGTAGTTGTCCTCTGTTGTGCCCCAGTAGCTTCCTGCCTTCTGACCTGTGAGTTTCATCTTCTGGCACAATCTCTTATCATAGAATCATAGAATTGCAGAGTTGGAAGAGACCACGAGGGCCATCCAGTCCAACCCCCTGCCATGCAGGAAATCACGATCAAAGCATCCCCGACAGATGGCCATCCAGCCTCTGTTTAAAGACCTCCAAGGAAGGAGACCCCACCACACTCCAAGGGAGTGCGTTCCACTGCCGAACAGCTCTTACTGTCAAAAAGTTCCTCCTCATGTTGAGGTGGAATCTCTGTTCCTGGAGCTTGCACCCATTGCTCCGTGTTCCAGTCTCTGGAGCAGCAGAAAACAAGCCTGCTCCATCCTCAGTGTGACATCCCTTCAAATACTTAAACAGGGCTATCATATCGCCTCTTAACCGTCTTTTTTCCAGGCTAAACATACCCAGCTCCCTAAGTCTCTCCTCATAAGGCATCATTTCCAGACCTTTCACCATTTTAGTTGCCCTTCTCTGGACACGCTCCAATTTGTCAATATCCTTTTTTAATTTTAATTTAATTTAATTTAATTTAAATTTTTAATTTAATTTTAATTTTAATTTTAATTTTTTAATCTTGTTCCATTTTGGACTGTCTTACAGGGTTTTTAAGGTAAAAGGCATTCAAAATGGGTTTATTGTGCCTCCTTTTGTGAATTACTAAGAAGTAGGTAGTTGTCTCTGAGAGATCCTCCACCAGTGCCAGTCCCCACTACTGCTGCTGCCCAGTATCTGTTTGGGACATATAGTCTGACTCCACAGCGAAAGCCTTTCTAACATGGGAGACCTTACCAGCAGCACTGCTGCCATCAGCATAGCCTCTTCCCTCAGAGAAGCACCCAGTCCCACCATCATGGAAAGGGAGTGCCCTGGCCAGGTACTGTTACACCAGCAGCATGTCCTTTCTGGGCACAATCCAGCTATAGTCCCTTCCTTTCTCTAGAACCCACCCAGACCTGCAGTGTACTTGCTGGAGGTCTGAGTATGTGACAGCCTTTCTTTTTTTTCCCCTGGCTGCAAAACTGCAGTTGGATTGTTCCTGGGACCCTGTCCCTCACCCCCTGCTCCCAAGAACTGATTTGCCATCAGTTGTGGTTACATAGGAGGGAGAATAGAAAGCCCAGCAAAAGAATATTAGTGACATTTTTGTACTCCACCATCATTCATGGAGGAACAAAAGTGTAATCCTATCAATAAGCAGTATTAGGGGTCATCTATACAAGGGTGGATGGATTGCTCTGCAGTAATAACAGTTTGCTGCAGCTGTGAACTGTTTTAATGGTTTTACAGCCCCCATAGACTTTGCATGCCCCCTAGCCAAGATGGTGGCCACGAGTGAATTACTTGTGTTGTTAAATCTGCTGCTGCTGCCAAACTTTTTAAAAATAAAAGTTTACCATGGTGCAAACAAGTGGTATTTCACGTTTACAAAAAAGAGAGAAAGATAATACAAATCACTGTTTTATCACATTAGCGACCACTTGCTAAGGTGAAAATCCAACATGGCATTAGCAGGTGCTTGCCCTGTTAACAAGCCCCAGTCCCCGTGCCCATCCGGCCAATCAGCTTGCGCCTCCTCTCCGATGGGAAAGTGCACCAATGCGAATGTGACTGTCTTAACAAGCAGCTGCAAAGGCTCTATGGGCGTAGTTTTTGGAGGTTTTTGCTGCCCCCCTTCCAAATATGATGTATTGATGTGAATTCCCATTAAGTCAGATCAATTTCCGAGCAAATTCTATGATAGTTATTTTGACTATTTAGACATGACACCTTAAAGCGGCAAGGATTGTAGCACTCAACCCACAAGACTCTCATACTACCCAGAAGACACCCTATCTTGTCTTATTTTGAAAGCTAATCAGGGTCAATCTTTATTATTATGTGAATGGGAGACCACTAGGGAATACCAGTAATCTCTGGGTAGGGCTATGAAAGAATCCTACCTGCCTGAAGTCCTGGGCTAGATGATTCAATGGTATGACTCAGTATAAGACAGTTTCCTGTGTTCCACATGAGTATGTGGATCAATACTTCAAAGGTCTGAAAATACAGGGTTTTGACCACCAGATGGCAGCAAATTCAAGCCAATAGAAGCGAAGACTCCACAGAGGTGACCAAATAGTCCCAACTTTTATTATAATTTTTTTGGAGAAAGGAGGGAACCAATTATACATTATCAGCCCTTATAAGACAGCTGTTTTTTTCTGGCAATAACTTTTCTTTTATGGAAAGAAAATCCAGGGATTCTTCCAGCAGCTTGCAGCTACAGAATCGATTTGAAGCCCTTTCCCTTATCAAGGACAATGAGGAAGAACAGCATGGACAGACTTCAGGGGTAGAGCAGGGGACCTTGAGAGGACCACCGCAAGGAACAGCAGCTGCGAAGCCTCAGCGGAGGCGTGTGGTGGTGGTGGGGGACTCCTTGCTGAGGGGTACAGAAGCAGTGGTATGTGGGCCTGACAAGATGACTCGGGAGGTGTGTTGTCTCCCTGGGGCAAAGATCTGTGATGTGACCGAGAGGCTGACAAGACTCATCAAGCCTACGGATCATTACCCCTTCCTTTTGGTCCATGTGGGAACCAATGATACTGCAAGGCACAGCTTTCCCAAGATCAGAAGAGATTATGAGGCCCTGGGGAGGAAGCTGAAAGAAATGAACGCACAGGTGGTCATCTCGTCTCTTCTGCCAGTTGAAGGGCATGGTCCAAGAAGGGAGAGGAAAATAGCCGACGTAAACAACTGGCTCCGTAGATGGTGTCGCCGAGAACAAATTGGATTCTTGGATCATGGACTGCGCTTCCATGCAGGGGGACTTCTGGCAAGAGATGGGGTGCATCTTACAACAGTTGGAAGAAACATTTTTGCCAACACTCTCAAGAATTTGATCAGGAGGGCTTTAAACTGAGTCAAATGGGGGAGGGAGACAGTATTCTGGAAGGCAAAAGGGCTGGAGAAAATAGTCAAACTGTCATAGAGGGAACAAGGCAAACAGCGCAAGGACCCAACAGTGGGAGGCAAAAAAACTTGCACAGGGAGCAAGTAAAGGGAACACATGGTCTCAGATGTCTCTACACTAATGCACAGAGCATGGGAAATAAGCAAGATGAACTAGAACTCCTTGCACTACAAAACAAATATGATATAATAGGTGTAACTGAAACCTGGTGGGACGAGTCTCATGATTGGAATGTAGGAATAGAGGGGTATAACCTTTATAGGAGAAACAGGCCAAACAGGAAAGGAGGAGGAATAGCATTATATGTCAGGGATATTTACACCAGTGAAGTGATCCATGACATCAATACTGGAAGCCAGGTGGAGAGCATCTGGATAAAAATTAAAGGGGAGGGAAACAACAGGGATGTTATTGTGGGACTCTACTACAGACCCCCAAATCAGACGGAGGAATTGGATGTTGCCTTTATAGAACAGATGAACATACATGCAGAAAGGAGAGATGTAGTAGTGATGGGTGACTTCAACTATCCTGATATTTGCTGGCAATCTAACTCAGCCAAAACTACAAGGTCTAGCAAATTCCTTACATGCCTGGAAGACAATTTCATGGTCCAAAAGGTGGAAGAGGCAACAAGGGGGTCGGCTATTTTAGATCTGATCCTAACCAACAGAGACGACATGGTTAATGGGGTGCAAGTGGTGGGATCCTTAGGTGAGAGTGATCATGTTCTCCTGGAGTTTGTTATACAATGGAAAGGAGAAGCCAGGCATAGTCAGACACGCATTCTTGACTTTAGGAGAGCTGATTTCAATAAACTCAGGGAAATACTGGGGATGATCCCATGGTCAAGAATACTAAAAGAGAAGGGACCTCAAGACGGTTTTGACTTTCTCAAAAGGGAGATACTGAAGGCACAATTTCAAACAGTACCATTGAGGAAGAAAAATGGGAGGTGTCTCAAGAAACCAGGATGGATGACTAAAGAACTTTCAATGGAGCTAAGTTTTAAACGGAACATGTATAGGAAATGGAAAAGGGAGGAAATCACCAAAGAAGAATTCAAACAGATAGCGAACACGTGTAGGAGTAAAGTCAGAAAAGCTAAAGTGCAGAATGAGCTCAGGCTTGCTAGGGAGGTTAAGAACAATAAAAAGGGTTTTTTTGGGTATGTCCGCAGCAAAAGGAGGAAGCAGGAAATGATAGGGCCACTACGTGGAGAAGATGGCAAAATGCTAACAGGGGACAGAGAAAAGGCAGAATTACTCAACACCTTCTTTGCCTCAGTGTTTTCAGAAAAGGAAAAGGAGGACCAACCTGAGGAAAATGGAACAGAGGACACAATAGGGGAAATCCAGCTGAAAATAAGTAAAGAGGTGGTACAGGAATACCTTCTTAATCTAAATGAATTTAAATCTCCAGGACCAGATGAACTACATCCAAGAGTATTAAAAGAGCTGGCAAATATAATCTCAGAGCCATTGGCAATAATATTTGAGAACTCCTGGAGAACAGGAGAAGTCCCAGCAGACTGGAGGAGGGCAAACGTTGTTCCCATCTTCAAAAAGGGGAAAAAAGAGGATCCCAACAACTATCGTCCAGTTAGTCTGACATCAATACCAGGGAAGATTCTAGAACAGATCATTAAACAGAGAGTCTGTGAACATTTAGAAGGCAATGCCATAATCACAAAAAGTCAGCATGGGTTTCAGAGAAACAAGTCATGCCAGACTAATCTGATCTCTTTTTTTGATAAAGTTACCAGCTTAGTAGATGAAGGGAATGCTGTGGACATTGCATACCTTGATTTCAGTAAGGCCTTTGACAAGGTTCCCCATGACATTCTTGCAAACAAGCTTGTAGAATGTGGGCTTGACAAGTTAACTGTTCAATGGATTTGTAATTGGTTGACCGGCCGAACCCAAAGGGTGCTCAGCAGTGGCTCCTCTTCGTCTTGGAAAGATGTGACCAGTGGGGTGCCACAGGGTTCTGTCCTGGGCCCAGTGCTATTCAACATCTTTATCAATGACTTAGATGAGGGAATTAGGGGCATACTTATCAAATTTGCAGATGACACCAAATTGGGAGGAGTAGCTAATACCCTAGAGGACAGGATCAAAATTCAGAATGACCTGGATAGACTGGAGAGCTGGGCCAAAGCTAACAAAATGAAATTCAATACGGAGAAATGTAAAGTACTGCATTTAGGGCGGAAAAATGAAATGCATAAATATAGGATGGGAGAGACCTGGCTGAATGAGACTACGTGCGAAAGGGATCTAGGAGTCCTAGTAGACCACAAGTTGAACATGAGCCAACAGTGTGATGCGGCAGCTAAAAAGGCCAATGCAATTTTGGGCTGCATCAATAGAAGTATAGTGTCTAGATCAAGGGAAGTAATAGTGCCACTCTATTCTGCCTTGGTCAGACCTCACTTAGAATACTGTGTCCAGTTCTGGGCACCACAATTCAGAAAGGATATTGACAAATTGGAGCGTGTCCAGAGAAGGGCAACTAAAATGGTGAAAGGTCTGGAAACAATGCCTTATGAGGAGAGACTTAGGGAGCTGGGTATGTTTAGCCTGGAAAAAAGACGGTTTAGAGGTGATATGATAGCCCTGTTTAAGTATTTGAAGGGATGTCACGCTGAGGATGGAGCAGGCTTGTTTTCTGCTGCTCCAGAGACTGGAACACGGAGCAATGAATTCAGTGGGTGTTAGTTCAGAATCGACATGGATAAGGTTACACTTTTGTAAGGACTAAAGTGAGGTGGTGGGAACAACTTCAGACACACCTACATTTGGCATCTTCATTCCCAGACAGTGAGTTGGCTCTAGAGTTAAGTTATACTTAGAGTCACTGAAATAGTGGGAAAGGATAGATCATATCTAAGGTGCAATCCATTGATTTAATGATTGTATTCAAAGTGTGATAAAAGTCTGAATCTGACAGAATGATCTGAATCCTAAGAAAATGTATCAAAGTTCATGTGATGAAAGTGTCTTGCCCTCTCCTCTCTGCAGCCTCAGCCCCTCCAGATGTGATTACGGCATGGGGGTTGAAGAAGATGGGGAGCGGGAAAACCCAGTGTTGGATGGACTTCCTACTGATTGGGGTAACTTTCTCCCCTTCCCAAAAGATCCCTGTGCCTTTGTTCAAAAGGGTGGCATCCAACCTTTTGGAGAGGATTTTGAGAGTTGGAAACAATTGCAAAGGGAAAGCAGGGACAAGAAACTGTCCAGCCATGAACTACCTTCAATTAACTTATTTTAGAGTCCAAACTAATGTATACCATTCTTTTCCCCTAAGAGCCAGTTGCCCTTTTTTTAAAAAAAAAAAATTATTTTATTTATAATACCCACACCCAACCCCAACATATATTTAACAATGAACATTAAACTTTGACAAACAAGTTAACAAACACTACTTACAGACATTCACATGACAATACATTTTTACATATTTATCTGTATATCTAAAATACATAAACACATAATAGTGCTATGATTCCACTTTAACTGCCTTGGCAGCATCCCATTGAATCCTGGGATCTGCAGTTTAGGGAGGAGCATCTCCCAGAAAGAACATATTTCCTTTTTTGGATAAGCGAATGCCACCAGACCTATAGAGCTCTGGCCATTGAAAGATTGCATTGGTGTCATGATGACAGCGGCTAGGGTACTTTTTGCAAAATATTGGAAAACACCGAGTATACCCACTACAGAAGAATGGTTACTCAAATTGAAAGATATGTGTGTAATGGACAAACGGACGATTATTTTAGATGAGATGAAAACACTTAAAGATCTGAGGGAATGGGAGATTTTAAATCCCATATGGAAAGAGAAATGGGGGGGGATATGAGATAAGTTAGATTTGGAAGTATAAATTTATAAGAGAAAATTAATTATAGAGAAAACAGGGAAAATGGATGATAGAAAACTAAGGGGAGAAATAACCATGAAGATAATCAAAATGGATTGGAAAGAAACAAGGAAGTTAAATGGAATGAGAAGTTTTGGTAAATGGTTGTCGGTATTGCAAGATGTGTGATTGGGTAAATAGTAATACAGTATTGTATATATGATTTTGTAGGTTTGATCTTTGTTTAATAAGTTGAGATTGTGAATGAATGTTTGTTTTCATTTGTTTTAATGTATGTCATTTGGGAAATTGAATAATAAAAAATATTTTTTTAAAAAAGAAAGATAGAAAGATTGCATTGGTGTATGCAAGAAAGCAACCCAACCCTCTATGTAATGTATTATGTATCTCTGTGTTAACCCTCCTCCAGGCTTTGTCAAGGCATCGGGGATCCCACTCACCCTGCCAAACTTGGCATGACAAAATGGCAGACCATACCAGTGTAACCCAGGCCACCTACTCTGAATGGTACTCAAATCCTGTAGGGCTTGTAAAATAAGGGCCTTGCCTTTCAGCAAGCCCAAGTCACTCCCACTGAGGTGAATTACTGAAACATGAGGAGGAGGAGCAGCAAGAACCAAAAGAGGCAAGAACCATTCATCCCAAGCCACTCCACAGTGGCCAACACACTCAACCCCAGTTGGGCCCCAAAAGGGCAACTTCAGGCCACCAGGACCCATCATCTCACCATCATATTACCAAACATATTACCTAGGAACTAACAGAAAAAGAACAACATTTGTGAAACACAACACAATCAGAATATGAGTGAATGCACATACCTCTGGAAAGCAGATCTCCAGTTCCCAATATGCTGAATAAACTGCATCCGTGCCCATAGCAAAAGCCATAGACGCAGTCCCTATTAAAAAATAATGGGTATCAAATATAAGCCCTTGCAGGCCCAAGATCTGCAAGGCCTTTGAGGTGACTTCCAGAACTAGCTATTGCTGGATCTTGGTGCCAATAACAACTCAATAGACCTCATGGCCTCACTCCACCAAGCAGCCACAGTCCTGCTGAAATCTACTCTGATAATGACTGGACCATCAGAGCTTCATCTCCAGCTGCTCCATCTGATTGTGAACCATTGTTACTGCAGTTGTATGTCTCACAATGAACAATATTTTATGCTGGAGACCTCTATCAGTGAAGTCTTGGACCAAGCACGTGGCATGACGGGGTTCAGAAATGAGCAAATTAATGACACTGACCAGGATAATATTGTAACCAAGAATGGACTGACAAATTGTGAATTCAGCAGCCCACAACCAAACTGTCACCACCTTTGGAAAAATTCCAAGAGCTACCTCACATGCCTGACACCAAACAATAAACAAGCCATGGCGCCATTTCCCTGTAAAATAAACTGATAGGTGAAAGTCTTCTGAAGCTCCCATTTTAGATTTCAACACCCTCCAGAATGACAGTCCCTTAAAATGTAGTAGAAACTCACTCTAGATCTTCATGTTGGACCTTGCTTCAGCAAGAACCCCAAGTCTACCATGGAATTTGTGCAACCCTGGCCTTACATCATGAAAACAATGCAGGAAAACCCCACCAGGGGCATGCAGAATTAAGATGAGCAAAACTAGTTCCTACAATTCTCATACAGCAACTTTCCTTAGTTCTTGCCATTTGCCATTTGCGAGATGGTAACATTGTTAAATTATATTAATTTGCATAGCTAAGTAGGTAAGAGAGGTGGGTGTTGCACTGAACTTTCCAAAAGCAGAACATGAGGCAAACCACACCCCTAGGAGTGCCTAATCTATGTAGAAGCCACCATCCAGAGAGAAGCCCTGTAGTTCAAAATGTTTAATGTGACTAGGAGAAAGCAGAAGGGCAACTTAATGTCACCTTTCACCAGTTCTGCCTCTGTGCCAAAATGTCTGATAATAGAAAACCTAGCAATGTTCCTGGGGGGTGGTTTCATTTACCAAACTTCCCTTTGGGAAAGATAAATAATGAGTAGGTCTATATGCACTAGGAGTCTTCTTGGGCCAATACCTAATGGGGAAACTCTCAAACTGGGAACCAGGAGAAAGAAAGGACTTTCCACTCTTCCCTCCTAAACCTCCTTGTCAATCTGCTATCTAACTATGGGTTCCAGATGCTCAACTTATTTCACATTACATAAACAGAAAGGGGTGATGTACTAAATCTGAAAAGGAATACTAAAGCCAGACTTAAAACTATTACATATATTATAACATCTAAAACTTCCTGATAGACATGCACCATGGAAGTAGGATGTCTAACCAAATTGAACCTGGAACATTTAGGAAGTGGCTATCAAGCTCTTTGTCCCCTAAGTGCTGGTCCCTACTGTTAACTCACTGGACCTTTCTTTGTTGCCTAATTCAAAGGGATGAGGGCCACTACAACTGGAGCACTCATGCTCGAATTTGTTAGGGGTGATGCAAACAGAAGCCCCTGCAAAACAAATTGTCAATACAGAAGGTGCTGTTGTGAAAATTGCCAATACAGAAGGTGCAGCCTGGCCTCCTGCTATTGGGGTCCCATGAACTGTACGTCTGCTGTGAGATGCATCATCTTGCATGTGCCTGGCTGGGTAATAGTCTGCATACATAACTTGGCTTGCAGTAGATTCCAGCAAAGGGAGGGATTATTTACAGCCTTATACTAAATGATTAATCATAAAAGGCCATCATAGATCCCGTGAAGCCTATACTGAGTAATAAATAATGTCAAAGTGCAAACTTGGTGATAAGGCATGCCAATCTTGCAATCTAACTGTGACCGAAGCATCAATAAGAAAACATGGGAGCCAAGTTTTGGCCCAGGTCTGGCTCACTTGTTCTTTTATGGGTTTCCCCCTTTCTAATCACTGAGCTCCTCCTCCATGTTTTTCTCTCATTCCCTATAGAGCAGTTAAAAGACATTTGTTGACCAAGCCATAGCTGTTTGCAGGTCTGCTGTTCTAACTAAGCTCCTGACTCCCCCAAAACATTGCTTATGGCAACACCAGTCTTTGGTACCATGTCAATCACTCCTCAAGAGGTGCTAATAGTCAAGAATCTCATTAATAACCCATACCCTCTATGGTGCATTTCCCAGATGGTGGAGGCCCCAGGAAGTTGTAGTCAGCATTGATAGGGCCCTCTCTAAAGCTCCTGGATGCAGTGGTGGCACCTGAAGTGGCCTAGCAGGGACAAAAAGGCCCAATAGGGTCTAACCAAAAAGCAGGCGGCAGCCCAGCAAATACAAACAGTAAATACAAACAGAGGAAATAGCCATTACTAGCAGGAATGATCAGATGACACCCACCCACCCCAGTTTCACACTGAAGCCAACTCGGAGATGGTCACATGTATGATAAACCATACAATAAACTGGTTTTTCCAGAAAAGTGTGGTATAAAAGGTAGTTTTTTAAAAAAAGGAACTAAGCCCTCAGGTGCAAAAAAGAATTGTATCTGATTCAAATCCTCAAGAGCATTGTGTGTTCTACCAGTGCCTGGTACAATGTGAGTACAGTTTATGTGTGTGTGTGTGTGTGTGTGTGGTTTTACTTGTTTAGCCCTGCTAAACACAGCTTGGGGCAAAGGAATGGGCTTTGTCCTCCTGGAACTCTAGCAGATCTCAGCAGATGAAGGTGCTTCTTCCTTTCTAGCTATGCAAGGGCAGCCAGAGGTCAACAAGACACTTCTCTGCCACCCTGATTCTGATTGGCAGGTTAAAGTATCCATGGTCATTGTGCAGCTGCTGTGCACAGCCAGGAAAAAGGGGTAGCATTGCCTTCTGTACTTCCAGTGTGAGTACGCTGGTAGAGCTTTATAACCCATCAGCACTGAATAGGATCTTTGCCCAGGAAATCAGCTGAATCAGTGCATTCAGCCAGTTCAAACAATGGGTCATTTCCAAACCTGTGTGGAGCTTTGGTGTTGGACATGCTTCAGGCTTTTGGAGGTCTACTCTGATTAATTTCTTAGCAGAACTCCAAGATCCACCAATTGGTGCCTGGTGCAAATAATTCATTTGGAATTAAGTATTCAGAGACCAAAAATCTGAGGGCCTTACTGCACTCCAAAGAAAAGCAACAAGGGAGCATAAATGTTCCATTTTCCGCACTGCCTTGCTACATGACATCGCCATTCTTCTAGCATTCTTTCATTCTGGTCCCATGGGGGACTGAGGTAAAACTGCATCTTTTTGCTAACGAGTTTTTCTGGTTTTACCTGGGTCCCCCAAGGGACTGGAATGGGGGGGAAATGACAGTGGCATGTGGTAAGGCAGCGCGGGAAACAGAACATACATGCTCCCTTGCCATTTTTCTTTGGAGTGTGGTAAGGCCCCGAGTAATAAAACTAAGCAGAGCTCAGGGTCCCTCAGGAATATAGCTACAGGAGGGACAAAATGAGGGCATTGCCTCACCAAATAAGAATTCTCACTCCTGAAATGAAATATTCCAACAGTCCCCAATTTTTTAGCATTGCATTAATTTAAACTTCAGTTGAGCTTTTAGAAATACACTTCAAGCATCTAAGGAAAAAGTGCAAGCAAATTACCAAAGGAACACACAAACAGAAAATGTAAGAGCGCTAGGTGTGAATGATTTTCAGTGTCTCGTTCTCTGCAATGTTAGAAATTTGGGGACTGGAAGAAAATTGCAAGGGTGGGGGGTTCAGAATTCTTATTGAGAGGGTTTATGCCTTTATTCCCTCCCCCATAATCCTTCCACACCTAAATCCACATCTGGTGATCTCAATTTTTAAAATTCAACATTATAATCTAGGACAGATGCAGTCATTGCGTTGCTACCATTGTTAGACAATGGGAAACACAGAGGTCCTTGTTGATTTATCCAAATATCTACAAAAAGATCCAGAACTATCTTTGCGGGGCAATCCATTTAGGATTATACTACCATTCTTCCAATGGCTGTCCAAGTTGAACAGGAGCCATGCTGGTACCAAACATGGACCCCAAATCAACAGAGTTGTTCTAAGCTGAGGTAGTAAAATCCAAAGTGGATGTACCACCCATATGGCAACAAATCCACCAGCTGCCCCTTGCCTTCTGCCCCCTTCACCTGAGCATCATTATATAGCTTTAAAAAACAACAACAATAGATATCCCTTTATATATTTCAGCTGAAACACACCAAGGTAGAGAGCTGGTTTCTAAATACAGTTGCCCCTCTGTATCCACGGATTCTGCATCCACGGATTCCACCACCCATGGCTTGAAAATATTTTTTTTTTAATCCAAAAAGCAAACCTTGATTTTGCCATTTTATATAAGGGATGCCATTTTACTATGCCATTGTATATCATGGGACTTGAACATCCATGGACTTTGATATCCACAGGGATCCTGGAATCAAACCCCAGCGGATATCAAGGGCCCACTGTACATCTTCAGGGTAGATTAATGGTAACACTGTCACTGTGCGAATCCTTTTCTTTTTATTAAACTATTAATTTACCAATGGAAAAACAACACACAAGGGAAAACAGAATAAAAATACATTTGTTCTCTTCCTTTCTGATGAAGTCAGTAGTGAAGCTAAGTAATTTACCCCCTGGATTTCATGGTGTGGTTTAGGGATGAGGTAATTACTTTAGATGGCTAAATATACTCAGTTGTGAAGCGTACAATTCACCTTTGGCCTCATCCAGCATTCCATGCGTTATAATTACTATATTCCTGACATGTTAGAGCAATGATGAAACAAACCCAGATTTATGAAGGTACTCTGAACATGATGTGACATTTTTAAGCTCAATTATGACAGCAGCAGCATGATTACGAAGCTGAAATGAAGTTTGTGTCTGCAGTCCTGCCGTCACTACGCGCATTTACTCAGGATCAATTTTCAGTTCATTGTATGCTAAAATCTGTTAGTCTTAAAAGTGCTGCTAGATTCCACCTTCTCTCCCCTCTCTTTTTCCTTTTTATTTGCTTGAGAGTAAGCATCACTTTCTTCTGCAGAATTATGAATTTTTAAAGTAATCATGCTCTTACCTGTAAACACCCTGAAGCTCAAAGTGTTCTAAAAATAAGAACAGTGAATTCTGCTACAACAACTCATCTGGTGGGCCTCAGGACATCTGTGCTGGTTAGAGTACTGAAGGTGAACTTCTTTGCCGCTGCCTACTGCTTTTTGTTTGGTCATTTGGGTTCCCCTCGAAGTACAGCCTTAGCTACCACTGTATAGAATTGCTGGCACAGGTTTGCATGTGAGGAAGAGCAGAAAAGATCTCCTGATATGGTCAGAAGGCAGCAACTTTATCAGTATGGAACGGAGTCTCTGTGTAACAAACATAGGGGCTGGAATTCACAGTTGCAGGTATGAATGTGTAACCAAGAGTTACACATTTGTGACTGGTTTGTATTCCCAATCCCTGTTTATTCAATAGTGTAGGGAATATGTAGGGATGGTAAAAGTCTCCAGTCCTCACTTACTGGGCTGTTCGACAGTGGAACACACTGCCTTGGAGTGTGGTGGAGTCTTCTTCTTTGGAGGTTTTTAAAAAGAGGCTGGATGGCCATCTGTCAGGCATGCTTTTGATTGTCTCTTCTTGCATGGCAGAGGATTGGACTGGATGGCCCTTGTGGTCTCTTCCAACTCTATGATTCTATGGGCAGTTGCTGCTGTGAGTGACAGGGTTTTTTTCTCCTGTCAATTGGGATGCAGTAGACTAATGTTTTCACCCCCTTCCCACCAATGATCTCTGGTGCAAGGGGGAATGACAGAGATCTTGCTTCTGACTGTCACACCAGAGATTGCTTGTGGGAGGGCAAGGGGAAAGCATCAGTCTGCTGTGTCCCAATCAAGAAGAACAGACCCTGTCACTCATAGTGGCTGCTGCCCAGAGAGTCTGGATTGGGGAGGTTGGGCCATTACTTAGCTATATAGTTAAGGTAGTTACATAATTAAGTACCTGATCTAGCATTACAGTCGGGTATTTAATAGATGTTACTAAAAGCAAATGAGCTTGGCAAAGATACTTTCTTGGAGCAGATCTCTAGGATCTCCCATCCAACGTGGCCATGCCGACTGGAGAATTCTAATTCCAAATACGATAACTTTGCCAAGCTCTGAAAGAAAGCTTTATTTATGAATACAGCCTTGCACCTTCCCAAGTCTAGGCTGTATGATTCTTTGTAGGATAAAAATGTTTATTTCTAAACACCAGCCATCGGGGATCCAGTGGTTTGAATGTGCATGTCATAGTAACTGGAGCAGTGTAGACACAGAGCTGCCTTAACTTACCTGAAATGTTTAAATGCAATGGATTTAAGTAGACATCACTTCCACAGAAATGTACCCGGATTCACTTCCCAAATTGGCTTCATGATGCTGTTGACATTAACCAAAGGCCCATCTACATAAGGGGGGGGGGATCCCAAATACCTCATAGTATTGGCATCTCACAGCAGCAGCGATATGTCCAAACAGTTTTTCTGCCCTTGGAAGCCCCCATAAGCCTCGGATTCCTGATGGCAGCCACAAGTGATTTACTCACATTAGTTCTTCACTGCTGCCAGTTTTGTTTTTTTTTAAAGTCATCCCCAGGTACGCTGGTGCGATAAAGTGATTCTCCAAAGCAAAAGAGAAAATATTAATCCTTTTCATTGCCTTAGCAAGCGATCACTAAGGCAAAAATCCAACATGGTGGCAGTGGGCACTTGCCCTCCTAGCAAGTCCCACCCCTGCTCTCACCCAGCCAATCAGCTTTGTGCTTCCCTTTGAGGATTTTATTGTTCTATAGTCCAAACGAGCAAAAATGTGCACCCACTTCGAGGTTTGTGAAAAAGTACGGGGAAATCTGTGAAGGCTTTTACCCCATTGTTTTTGCCATTTTGGGCCCCCCTCCTTCCGAATAGTGTGGAGTGGATCCTGTTTAGACAGGTAGGATTCCCAGCAAATTACATGAGGGTATTTTCACCGTTTAGACGGGCCCCAGGTTATGATTATTAATGCATGGATGTGAAAGCATGAAAATCATGCCAGACCTACTAACATTATCAGTCTCACACCCTTTGTTTTAATTTGGCATTTGCTTCATTTGTTATATATACATATTTAAAATCTGTACACAGTAAGAATATAAAATAGACCATGTTTTATAAGTTACACAGTTAAAAGCTAAGCTTCTCTTTAAGTTTTAAAAAAGAAAATAAAAAAGTACACAAATATGCATGTGCACATACATGCACACACACACACACACACAAAATCCCAACAAAAGGTAGCAAAGTCTTCTGTCCATCTCTAGACTCACAATAGCCTTGGTATAAAATAGCCATACAGTGTAAATGTACAAAATAGTGTACAGTTCATAAAAGCTGTGCAAACACAGCAAGGTTCAATCAAAAATAAAAGAGGTGGCTCCAGTTCCCACGCTGACACCTTCTGCAAGCCCACAATGGCTAAAGAGCTGGCAAAGAAATGTGGGAATGGCTGGAAAGCACATGATACTCATGAGGTTCATAAACAAACATTAAAAGGTCAAGACTTGGAGGAAAGTTAGAGAGTACTGTTTCTTTGGATGGTTGTGAAAGACTTGGGGCCCAGGTTCAGGAGATACGCCCACATTTGTAAGAATATTTTCAGCAATATGCTCCCACAGATTTACACTGAGAATATTACTGGCTGCATTTTAGACCTTGGTGTGGCTGGGAGAACTCAGGTCATTTGTAACCAGAGAGCTTTTATGGGTGTAATGGTAGCAGCTTCTCATCAGAGTAGAACACATTGGTTCACCCAAGTCCTTTGGAGAAATTAATACACTTGGAATTATTTAGAACTGAATCAAGCTAATTATTCTAGTACTAAATCAATGTGGTCTCAATAATAAGGGGCATTTATGTCTCTAATCTGAAACTTCCAACTGAAAAGTGCAAGACAAACTGGTTGGTCAGCAAAAGGAGGCCATAAAGCAAGGCTGGGTAGCTCTATCGATAGCTCTGTGGCCCACAAAAGCTTTATGGATACATGATGATCAATACATTTTCTATGCAAGCCATGTGGATGTGGAAGGACACCACCTCTTCAATGAGATAGCCCTCAGTTTATTTACATCTTTGCAGTGTCCCCTTTTTGTGATGGCCAGGAGAAAGGTTCTTCATGAGACCGTGATCTCCTCTTCATCCTCTTCCTCCTCTTCATCCTCCCTCTCCTCCTCCTCGTCCTCTGAGTCCGAAAAGTCTGATGGTTTGCCGGGACTGCTGGAATGGGTGGGAGAAGGGAGCATCTGAGAGTCCAACCTGTCTCTCAAGTGTGGGTGGTCTGTGGCCTGGTGATACGGCAGGGAATGCCTGGGGCTGGCTGAGCAGGGTGGCAATGATCCATCTTCTTCTTCCTCCCCAGAACCTTTCTTGCCAACATCACTGAGGTCTGGGTGGGGGTTGAACTTTGTAGGTAAAGTCTGTTCCCGGCAGCCACCAGATGACAGGAGTTCTCTCTCTTTGGAGTTTCTCCACTTCATCCTTCTGTTCTGAAACCAGATCTTTACCTATAGTTTTCAAAAATTCATCAGGAAGGTTGTTCAGCACCCAGGTTGACTCAATATTCAGAGCTTGGAAATGTTATTTTTTGGACTATGACCTACAGGATCCATCCCTGCCCAGCCAGCATGGCACCAAACCATGCTGGGTGGGGGATTCTGAGAGCTGTAGTCCAAAATAAAGTTTTGAAGTACATGCTTGGTACAGAAACATTTGAATATCAAAACCTTATTCTACCTCCAACAGGCTTTCAGGGGTTACTACAGAGCATAGCACGTTGGTTCCCAATCCCTGGGTCCCCCAATATTATTGGACTACAGCTCCCAGAATCCTCCACCATTGATCATGATGGCTGCAGCTTCTGGGAATTTTAGTCTAGCCATTAGTCCATAAGAAGTGATACAGGTTTTCACCTTCAGAATGAATTCAGTTACAACTAGGCACTGAGAAAAGCCTGGTGAAAGTGTTTAACCCAGTTAAAGCCACTTGGGGCTGCTATAACAAACATTTTATAGTATTCGCTGATTGTTCAAAGTGCTTCACTCACATCAGGAGTAGGCCATGTTTTTTTTCCCCCCCTATCCAGGGCTTCAGTCCTCCATGGGTAATCTGGTAGAGCAATCTGCCAAATACAATATGTGGCAAACAAGGCCAAGGCCAGCAGTGGGCCAGGCCAGAGCTAAAAGTGGGCAAGCCACCTTCTTCCTTTTTCTCTTCCTCCTTCCCTCTCCCTCTTTACTTCCTGTCCCTTCCTTCCTTCCTTCCTTCCTTCCTTCCTTCCTTCCTTCCTGTTCAACAGGTTGTCAGGAGAGACACAGATCACCCTTGATAGAGGTCTGAATTGCTTGCTTGCAAATGGCTTTTGAAATTAGGCTAGAACAGCTGAATCCACAGGCTGTCCATGTAATCTTGGTAATATCTGCAACAATCACGCAAAGTTTGCTTAGTAGTAGTAAACCAGTGTTGCCTCGGGGATTCTGGAGTTATAGTCAAGCCATGTAATTTCCCATGGTGGTTGGTCTATTCTGGGAGTTGTAGTTTTAAAAAGTAACTTTTGTAAGTTTTGTTGCCAATGGAATCTATGAAAGTGGCTTGTCTCTGGCTACCTACTAAACTTCTGCATAATGTGAGATTTCAGTCAGGGACTCAAACCAGGGATTAGCCACTACAATCCATCAGCTTCCCCAAACACACACCCTAACAAATGTTAAGTCACTTTAATACAATGAGAATTCCTAGAGAATTCACATGAGATGTTCATTTTATAGATAGAGGTGAGGAAAGGCATTTGTTGTATGAGTGGCTTATACAGTAATATTATATGTTTGGGGTTTAACTACTTATTGTTTTATACCTTTGTTTTTGTTTTCTATATTGCATTTTTTTTTAAGTCAGAAAACATTTCTATAGGTTAACATGTTTCACTGAAATACTCTATGGGCCCAATTGAAAGAAAGTTAGTCATGCTTACATAAGATTAAAATCAAGAGACTATAAAAGAGCTGATTACCACACTGATCAGCTCCTGGATGGTGGGATTAAAAATTGTGACCACACAGCCAGTGGATCAAAGTTATGTGGCCTTAATTGCAAGTAGCTGTCCTTGGACTGGGTCTTTAGTTCCAGTCCAAACATGGCTCCTTATACCCATATTCATATTTGCTCCTGAAAAGGAGGTGGTGGAATGTGTATTGTGTGATGGGGAAGTCCTGTTCTTGAGCATGAGAATAAAAATGCTCCAGCTTAAATCTATCTGTTCATTCCATTTACAGGAGGTCTACTGACTGAACTGCTGAATTGTAGTAGAGGTTGCCAGGTTAGATACTAGATGGAGCTCCTGTGACTTTAATCCTGAAGAGATCATGGGTGGGAGGGGGAAAGAAAAGAGCGGTTGGGAGGGGACAGCTGTGGCTGGAAAATCAGAGACTGGAAGGTAAGAGAGAATCATAGAATCATAGAATTGTAAGTTGGAAGAGACCACAAGAGCCATGCAGTCCAACCAAAAGGACAGGTACCTTTTCCCAGCTTGACAGAGTTTTACAGTACCTTTTCCTGCTCTATGATTCCTTCAGGATTAAAGTTACAGGAACCCCATCCCCTATACAACCTGGTGGTAGTCAGGTCAATGCTTATAAACTTCAGCCTGAATCCTATTGTTAATCTGAACTAGAGTAAACCCATTACATCAGTGGGATTCGCCTACACATCGACTCACCATTCAACATTTGAGTCAATGGGTCTACTCTGGTTGAGACTAGCCCATAGGATTCAGGCCTCAGTGTGTCTACTATAATTGAGACTAGCAATCGGATTTTGTCCCAAATGTGCAGGAACACATTACCATGCATGTACCTAGATCAGGACTTTTGTGCTGAAGTGTATCATACAGATTCCAGTGATGCTCTCAGCCAATTAATGACTTCTATAGTTGAAACACTGAATCTTACCACCTGGAAGCTGTTCAGTGTTGGTACCTTAACTAATGTAGGTGCTTACCATGCAAAGACCTTCCAGTTTTCACAACACACCAACATTTGTGAGGATTTGCAATGGAGCAATAAAAGAAGGAAAGCTTTGTATGGTGAACATCTACAAGAACGTGGGTTGGCACAAGGAGAATGCTCCATGAAAGCAGTCCCTTGCATTAGTTAAAGACACAAATTCCATTCAGCCACAAAACAAAGAGATCGTCTTAATAAATGCCTGTAGGACTTAGTGGTGTTTGACATTCACTGAATGTCGCTAAAATGGGGCATACCACTGCAGTCCTGAGCACAAATACTGTATCCTGAAAACATTCCCATGGAAAGAAGTTTTCATTAAATTTAGTGTGATTTTATATGGAAGTGCTAATTTTTTAAAAAAAACACCTTGGAAATATATTCCATTAAGATAGATGGAGGCTATTGTTTTAAAACAGTGTAAGAATTTGGATGCCAGTTGCGTAGACTTTAGTGGAAGGACCGGATTGCCTTAAATCTTAGCGTGCTGAATTAACTGGGTTGTGGTTAAGGCTGTAAAAAAGGAAACTCTCCATTGCACAAGTGATCTTTGTTGCATTTAGGAAGTCAAAGTTAGCTACCCATCCTTCTGTCATCCCATCTCAGATTCCCTGTGTTTGGCTAAAAAGGTAATTGGTTACCTGGGAGTCTTTTAGGCCCAGCTTGGCTGCCAATTTCTTTCTGTCTGGTTTGCTGATATATTTCTGCTTCTGAAACATTTTCTCTAGAGCCTTGCGCTGCACATCTGAGAAAACTGCCCTGCGGAGCATCCCCCTGCGTGGTTTCCCTCGAGCAGCCAGAGGCCAAGAGAATGTACCAGGGATAGGTACCACAGATGAAGCTGTGAGAAAAAGAATAACCATGTTAGACTGAATCAGCCAAAACAAACAAACAAACAAACAAATAAACCCAAAGCAAAGCAAAGGTCTGGAGGCAAGAGCTGTTATCTCCTAAAAGACTGAGGCCTAAATCTTACTGTTAGTCTCACATCACTACAGTAGACCTACTGAATCACTGTAATTTAATAAGTGTCAACTCACAATACAATGCTTGATTCAATGGGCCTGCTCTAATTCGGATTACCAACAGGATTCAGGCTTGAGAGTACATATCCTATTGAGGCTGATGGAGAATCTCCCTTTGATTTACATGCTTGTAGGTTTTGCCATTAGCTCCAATTCTCTTTCTCTCTCTCTGTCATCTTTTCCTTTCTTTACCCTTTTCTGACTCAGGCAGACCAGCACCTACAAAAATTCTGAATTCATGAAAGGAAGTTTATGCTTAACTTAACCGTTCTTTTCAGAAAACGATAACTAGATTATATGCATTGAGTGAATTTATCTATAGCTGGCTGGTATTGTTACCAGATTCAAAGATGTTGAGCTTGAAAAGGAAAAGCCAGGAAAATAGGGTGTTGTGTTTTTTAAAGTTCTCTCTTCTAGAAGTATTTAATTTTTCAGAACACTGCTTTTTTTTAATGCCAAGCACTTTATTATATCCAAGATTAAAATAGGGGACTTTTCTGTCTGGAAGAAAAAAAAAAGTCCTTTTTAGATATAGGTTTTGATCAATCACTATTCATCTTTTTTATATGAATCTTTCTTCTCCCCTCCTCTTCTTCCTTACAAAAACTTGCAGAATTCACTCTGAAGACATGAAAAGTAACAGCTAATTAGCACATTGACTGGTTCCCAATGGGACTGGAATGATAAAAAGGGCAGAGTTTCCCCTTTAAGCGGAAAGAAAAACTCCCAAAGAGAAACAGAGATTCTAATGAAGCGTGAATGGTAATTGTGTAGTAATGAACTAACAGAAAAAGACTGAGGACAAGCAGCTAAAGCCATATATTATTGGAACAAAAGAGATTTACACTTTCAAACTAAACACAACTGCATGCCAAGCTCCTTGGAGAGAATATTGATGACACAGCCTTCTCTTTCCCCAAATCATTTTCATTAAATGGACATGAAAAGCTATATATAAGGCTCAAGTTGTTTTTGTTGGCCCATTCAAATGCAGGAGAAAGGAAGCAAATTCCATTATCAAGAGAATGAATGGAGGCACTCTTGGCTTTTGGAACAAAATATATGAACAGCTTGTTGGTGGAGCTATATTTTTGAAAGTTGTTCCACAAGAGTCGCAATTTTTCTGGACTCTGTAATGAGATGGCATTAATTTGATTAGCTATTCCTGACGAGTTATTTGGGATGTATTCTTTCTAGTAGTTTTAAGATTAATTTAATCCCAATAAAGGATTACAATAAAAAGCTATGTATTGTAGAGGAGAGGAAAGTTATCTGATATCTAACTCTCTTTCATGCTCTCTTATTGAACCATACACACCATCAATAGAAGTGGCAAGCCCACACTGGTATTATAATATACCCTCAGTTAGAAAACTGGCAACAAACACAATTTCTATAAGATGTAATCTGTGTTTTATTTGCCTCTTTCTTTAGGAAATGGGGGGTGGCATTAAATGGCTGCCTTTAATACAGTCCGAAAGGACTTTTAGCACCCCTGACACTAAATGGGAAGAAGAATGTCTAGCATAAGCTTTCGTGGACCCAGCCCCTTCATCCAATGAAAGATGGACCTCAAAAGTGCTACTGGACCTCTGTATGTCTTTTTATGATAAAAGAGACTGCCATGGCTATCTCTTTGAATACTAGTACAATGAGTGCTTTTAGTGATCTTCTTCCGAAGGTCTACATCTACTTAGCTGAAAGAATCTTACAGCACCAGCCATTCCCAGATGTATCAGGCATTCTCTGTTGCTTCTTTAAAAAGCGAAAGATTTATACGATCGGAAGAGAAACCAGAGTATAGGTTGCTTCTTAATACAGTACTTTCAACAAGGCAACCACATTGTTCGGGTGTAGTAACCTGAAGTAGCAGGACCGTTGGCCGTCCACGGAGTTGGCAGGGTGTGAATTTATGCAGGCTGGTGTCCCGATTCTGTTCCGCCAGAGCCCACCCCCAGCCCACCCCCTTGGCTTCCACGGTTTTTCTGAGAGAATACCTTCCGGAAAGGGGAACGCTTCTCGCCGGGCTGGGCAGGGGAGCGGGGCTTGGCTGCGGCTCCACGGGAGTCCCCCGACGGACAAGGGAGCGCTGCATGTGGTCTTGTGCAAAGGTTGCCAGAGCGAATGACCCTTCATGGGAAATTAGCCCGTGGCTGGTAAGTGTCTATCAGCAGCCGGGCCGAGGCCGCGCCGGGTGGGTGGCTGGCTGCCCGGAGGGAGCTGGCCAAATTGGTCATGGTGCTGAAACGATTGTGGGGGAAAGAGCGCGGCGACTCCGAGGGGACCCCGCCGCCCAGGAGGAGGAGAGGAGGAGCCGCCAAGCCCCGCCGCCGCCCGCGCTCTCGGCCGGGAAGGAAGCGGCCACCTTGGGACCGGCGAGGGCGAAGGGCTGGGTCAGAGGCCCAGGGGGAAAACCCCGGGCAGGAGGGTCCGGGAAGAGCTGTTGGACAGGGGAACGCACTGCCTCGGAGGGTGGGTGGCCAGCTGTCGGGAAGGCTTTGATTGGGGGTTGCTGCAGGGCAGGGGGGTGGGCTAGATGGCCCTTGGGGGTCTCTTCCAACTCTATGGTTCTAGGAGGGGGCAGAGCCTCGGGAAGGAAAATGCCCCGCCGTAGTAGCCACTTGGGCTAAACAGGGCATCCAGCACACCGGCGGGCCTGGGTCTTGGATGTTGTTCGAGGGACTGGAGACGAGAACTGTGAGCCGCCCCCCTCCATCTTCCCTCCCGATCCCTCGGAGAGTCAGAGTCCCAGGTTTTACTCCTGCAATAGGCGGGTCAGGGAGAGGCCCCAAACGGGGGGAAGAGAAGGGAGAGCGGCTGCCCCCACCGCGAAACACCCACCTGGAAAGTAAGACGAGCGGATGAAGGGCTGGAAGGATCCTTCGAAGTAGGGGAAGGAGAAGGTCTTCGGAGGGACGCTCTGGATCAGCGTGTGGGACGTTTCTGCGGGCGAGAAAACGCGCGTCAGTTGGAAGGGGATCCCCCCCCCCAGCCTCGCTCGCAAGCACCAACACAACGAATAGTCGTTGTCCTCAGGAAAGTCCGAGCCGTGAAGTCGGAACTCCGCTCCACTTTCCAATCGCATTAAAATAAAATAATAATAATAATACAAGCCAAGAGCAAGCTCTGCAGACTCATGTCCAAGCCCTGCTGCCGCCCGGGTCAGAGGCCTCTGGGGAAAGTCCACCCCGTTGGCCCTCCTTCTCCCAGGGACCGCTCTGCCCTCGAGGCCCCCCGCTTAGAGCAAGGTCAGTTCCCCCCCCAAGCAAGACGGCTGCACCTCGAGGGGCGTTGCTCTCGCCGACAACTCCCCCATCCCCCAAACCAGCGAGGCCCAAGGGGGGGGCATAGCCTGGGCCCAGTCACACTACACAATTGTAGCGCGATCATTTCGCTTTAACTGGCATGGTCTCCACGCTGTGGAATCCTGGGGTTAGTTCTTTGGTGAGGGACTAGAACTCTCCGGCTGGGAAGCTGAAACCCCCCTCACTGAACTACACATCCCAGCTTTCCATAGGACGTTGCCATGGCAGTTCAAGCGGATTGGCCGCCCTATCATTCTGCGGTGTGAAGGCGCCTTAGGATTCCGCGAGTTGGAGTCCAAATAGGTACTTTCCGCCTGCTTTGCAGAGAGCCCTCACGCCTCCCCCCCCCGCAAGGAGGGAGTACAAAAGAGAGAGCCGGGGGGGGGCGCTTGGAGAGGCTGGGGAAGGAGGCAGGGGAGAGGCTCTCGACCGGACGAAGGGACGCCCGTTTTTCTCGGGAAAGCGGGCCCCCAAACCGCCCTCGCAGCTACCTGGCGGAGGGAGGGAGGGAGGGAGCTGGCTGGCCCGGAGAAAGGGGGGGGACCGGCCGAAGGAGACCCCCTCCCCTCCCCTCCCCTCCCTTCCAGGAGCCAAGCCCGCTTACCCTTCCTGGGCGTCGAGGACAGGATGGCGTTGACCCCGAACTTCAGGAAAGTGGCGTCGTGGCCGGGCGAGAGGGCGCCCTGCGGGGCGGAGCAGGCCCTCCTGCCCGAGGGGGAAGCCCCCGGCTCGGCGGAGGCGGAGGCGGGCGAGGAGCGGGCGGGCGAGGAGGCGCCCGGGGCGGCCGAGTCGGTCCTGGCCGCCCCCGAGCGCGGGGGAGACATGGCGGGGGGCGGCGGCGGGGGCGGCGGGGGTCCGCTCCTCCGGGGCAGGTAGGCGGTGCGGATGAGGTCCTCCACCAGGAAGCCGGAGTGGCCGGCCAAGGCGGAGTGGAGCGACGGGGGCAAGGAGAGGGTGGGGGTGGGCCGCAGGAGGCTGGGGTAGACCGCGGGGGGAGCCAGCAGGCTGGGGAACATCATGGCACCCGCGGGGGTGGGGGGCAGAAGAGCCCGCTAAGGGCAGGGAGCCGGGGGTGGGCTTCCAACTCCTCCTCCAGCTAAACCCCCGCCCGGGAGTAGGAAGCCTGCTGGGGGTGGGGGCGCTCCCTGCCCCCCTTTGGCTTTCCCTGCTCCGCCGCCACCGCCGCCGCCGCCACCTTTCCCAGGCAGCCCGGAGGACGCGAGCGAGGGAGGGAGGGAGGGAGCCACCCAGCCCGCCAGTCCGGCTCCTTTGGGCCCTTCCTCCGGGCGCGGTGGGTTTTATAGGGGTCGGCGGCCGCCCGCGCGCTTTCCGAAGTGACAGCTCCAACAATGGGGCGCTCCACTTGAGGGTCATTCATCGGGAGCTCGGGGCTCCCCCATTGGTCCGGAGCCCCCCCTTGCCATTGATGATTGGACTAGTCCTCCCTGGGCAAGCAGGGGCAGCGGCACAATGGCCCCCGCCAGAAAAAAAGGGGGGGAGGCACCCCTTTTGCATATTGACCGCCCGCGGGGGGGGGAGATCCAGAGGAGGGGGTAGCTCAGCAGCCACACACACACACACACACACACACACGGCCGCATCAAAGGCCTATTTGATTCTATTTTTTAAAAAAGGTTTCCAATGACACCGCGCCTCCCGAAGGGGGAAAAGCGCCTTCCTTTAAGAAAAGTAGTAAGTTTCTTTCTCTGTCTCTTTTTTTCACCCTCCCCGCGGCTGCGTTTAAGGAAATGAATCAATCAATATTCATCTGTTACAAACTGATCCCGGAGCTTTTGGAAGAATGGCAAAAACTACAAATGAAGGGGCATGCAATGGATCTCTGGCGCGGACGGAGGAAAAGAGGGTTTGAGATCGGATCTGATGGGGAATTCCCGCGGCCAAAGGGATTCTGAGCCGGGCGCCACAAGGGCTGCAACGCGGGACACGTTTCCCTGGGCCCAAGGTGCAACGTTTGCTTCGGAAACTGACGGGAAGGAATACCGGGTGGGGAAAAAGAAAACCAGCCTTCAGAGTCTGACACCCCGGGGCCGAAATCCTGTTTCTAGCCCTGGTGCGTACGTGCCCAAAGCGACCGTGGGGACTGAGGGTAAAAGAGTGTTTCTAGCCCCACTGGTTTACATTTCGTTTGGGGAAACGCTGAAAAACGAAAACGCTGAAAACGAACATCAACCCAACCCCCTTTTTCGTTAACTACTAGTCAATAGATTCGGTTACGGGGGAAAACCCCGTATTTTATAGTATTTAATTCAAACTAGAGCCCACATATTAAAAGAAATCGACTTCCAATAGCCTTACTTACTCTTCGTGTAACGCACAAAACTTCAAGGTCTATTACCAACTGCCGTTTTGACAGAGAGTCTGGAGCAAAAGTCAGGAGAACTGAAGCCAAGTTTTCAGCTGATTTGCACTCTGAATATGTTGCTTAAAGTAAAACCGATTTATTTAAAGAAGCGAGTCCTTATTTCGTTGCACGACGCCACTCTAACACCCCTGGCTCCTTCCCACAGGATTCTGAGATGTATAGTTTGCTGAAGTACTTAGAAAACTCTCTAGCAGAGAATGTTAACTACTTCACCAAGCTACACATATCAGGATTCGAGAGGACAGGCCAGTTAAAGCGGTATCAAACTGCTATAAATGCTGCCTGAGTTCAGATGGACTCGCTTCCACTTTGCAGGACTCAGTCGGTCTAAAAGGGTCGTCTGGATTTCTCTAAGAGGCTCGGAGGGGGAGAGGAAACCAGGACTCCTATCCTGGCCCACCTATCTATAGGAGTATGGCCCGCGGAACAGACTGCGACTTCACCCACGTGCCTGCAAGTCGCAGTAAATCTATTGCTCCCTGATCTGAAACAGGTTTTCTCGGCGGCCGGCCTTTAAAGGTTTTTTTCTTTTTGCAGACTTGCAACCAACAACGACCGCTTCGCTACCGCTATTCCTCAGACTTAAAAATAAAATAAAAAGAACAACCCAAAATCTAGGGCCGCAAGGAATCCCGTCGATGAAAAATGAAAAGAGAAGAAGTCAATCAAGAGGCGATGGAAGAGGGCGGGGGGGGGCAGTTGTCAAGACCGCGAAGAAGTCCTTGCCAATGATTTTATTTTATTTTTTAAAGACAAAACCCCCTCTGTCGCAAAAATCCAACAGATGTGTTAAGAAACGCCGTCTGTTTTCAGAAGCCCCCTATTCAGGGTTGGGGTGCTGAACCCTCTGCCACCAGAAGCGTGCAGCCCAAGGACGGCCGCCCTGATCCTATTAAGCATGAACTAACTGTCACCTTCAGCTGGTTCACCCCCCTTCTTTCTTTCTTTTTTAAACTTGGAAACACAAAGCTCATTCCCCTTTCTCTCCCCTTCCCCCCACCCCAAATCTTATTAACCAGCTTTATTCCTTTCGATAGCTTTTTAGGGTGTGGGTGTGCGCGGAAGAAGAAGGAATTGGTGTGGGTGTCTTATGGGTGCCCATGATCTCCGTGTCGATGCTTTAACCATTGAAAGTACAGCTGAGTTTGGTGGGGGGGGGGAGAGAAAAGAAAGAGCGAATCCATCTGCGATTTAGATCACATTAGCGGAGAAAAGGACGTCTGTTAGCGCTCGCCCCCGATTCAAATCAAAAAGTGGTTAGAGAGAAGGCGAAGGGAATTAGCCAGGGAAATCAGATGGGGAGGGGCAAGCCCCCTCCCTCTTTTTCTCTGAAGCTCCCTCCAACAAATCCCCCACCCCCCAACTCACTGCCGGGAGGGTCTTGCGGTTTGGACCAAAAAAAGGTGTCCTAGATGTCTACCAAAATGGAACGATTTCGTATTTTAAGGCTTTTTTTAACGTTTTGGTTGGAGGAGGGTGAGACACGAAAAGGGGGCAGTCTGGCTCTCTTTCGCAAACCTTGCAAGAGTTCGCCCTCATTTTCCTTCCCTCCTTCGCATGGTTCGCTCGACGGCACCGGTGGCTCTTTTCTTCCCTCCGCAGCCGAGAGCAGCCGAATTGATGGCTCCATCAAACTCCGGGGTCACCCGGAGAGGAGCGATCATCCTAAAGGAAGGTGTTTTTTTCTCTCTCTCCAAACCCCATGATTCCGAGGTAAACCCTACCAATTGCGAAGGAACGACTCTAGTCCTCACAGGGTCCCATGCAATCTCGCAGCGTTTACGCCCCAGTGCAATCACAACCTATGGTGGGTCTAAATCAGGGTCGATTCTAACCCAAGGAATGGGGGTGGGGCGGTCACTTTTGACCATTTACCTAGAAACACCTACAGAGCCCACAGTCTGCAATTTGGGGGGGGGTCCCATTAGTCACTCCTTAACTCCCCTCCTCCCCCAGCGATTTCTTTTTTGGGAGTTAAGAAGTCGGCCAACTTCTCCCCTCTGCTCCAATAATACCTAGGGCGACTAGAAGAGAGTCTTGTCCGAACGATCGCAAGGCTCCACCTCGGTTCTAAGTTTGCTAAACCGAACCCTGAGCCTTAGCATTCTAAGCAGTTGCTTCCTTTCTTTTAGTCTCAGGAGAAAGTTTTCACGGAACCGTAAGGGAATCAATCTTTCTTTCCATTAAGGATCGATACCAGCGGCTCTTAATCCGGATTAATGGCTGAGAAGGCTGGCAAGGCTCTGCGTTCATCTACTGGGAGAGATGACTTACCTACTAGGGTGCGTGTGAGAAAATCCACGCCAGAGCTGCTCGGAATTAGGCTGAGTTTAAGTGGAGCCAGGGAGGAAAATCGAAAAGCCCGCCCTTTCTCCTACCCTAGCATATATAATCATGAGTTCAAAAGGGAAGGAGGCAGACCTTCACACATACACACACCCACGTCGGCCTTACACATTCTCAGGCGAATTAGACTCGCCAGCTCACCCCTCAATGAGAGTTAGGCAGAACCGAAAGACTAAGGAATGAGAGATTGAAGAAGCGTCTCCATCCCAAAGAAAGCCCTATTCAATTTGCTGGCAGACCTTCGTTTATTTCCTCTATTGAGAGGAGGAGGAGGAGGAGGAGGAAGAAGAGGACTGGCTTCCGAGTTCCTTCCAGCCCAAGCCCCGATTCGGACCCCCCCTTTTGCTCCGAGGAAAGAGCCCGCGGAGGGGCCTTCTTGCTTTCTCCTTTCTCCGGATGAGCAGCCTGCGGTTGAACCGCTCTCTACCAACGGCTAACCCAAGCGAGTCCGCGCAAGCCGGTTCAGCAAACTCAACAGGCAGCAGCCCGATCCTAAAGCCCCTTTGCCTCGAAACAAGACGGACCCCCTAAATGTTTCTCAGGGGACTTCCGTTTAAAGAAACTGTTTCGGATTCGCCTGGGTTTTTGCCGACACTCGCTCCTGGAGGCCGTTCGGGGCGGGTTTTTAAGCAGAGGAATGATTTGATTGTGTATTTCTGCATGGCAGGGGGTTGGACTGGATGGCCCTTGAGGTCTCTTCCAACCTTATGATTCTTTCACTTCCCAAGCGTTTCCAGCCATCCTCCCTCCCCGCTTTCCTATGCGCTGCTTGGCCCCCGGCTGCCCCTCTGAAATGCCTTCTGCCCATCCCCAGCTGGATGAAAGCGGGTTTTTGCAACCGGCTACTGTCTTCCTGATGCCTTCTACCAAAGCGGGGTATAGGTCTTGCAACCTTGCATGCCCCTTTTCCTTATCACTCCTTCCAAAGCGGGGTATAGGTCTTGCAACCTTGCATGCCCCTTTTCCTTATCACTCCTTCCAAAGCGGAGTATAGGTCTTGCAACCTTGCATGCCCCTTTTCCTTATCACTCCTTCCAAAGCGAGGTATAGGTCTTGCAACCTTGCATGATTCCCCTTTTTCTTATCACTCCATCCAAAGCGGAGTATAAGTCTTGCAACCTTGCATGCCAATTTTCCTTATCACTCTTTCCAAAGCGGGGTATAAATGCCGCAAACGCGCCTCTCATGGCAAGGATCCAGACATGAAATCCACAGGGGTCTGCTGGGAGTTCCGCTCACAGTATTTGAAGGGCGCTTAATTTTCTCTGACTTCACTTTCCACAATACCCCCACCCAGCCACCCATTTTATTTTACTGTATTTCTAACCTACCTTTCTCCTGCGTGGGGGCCAAGGCGGCTTACAACATCGACTTAAACAAAATACAGCTAAAAATCTAATAAAAGGTGTGTGTGTGTTTTTTTTAAAAACCTCAAATACAATTAAAACACTAATCTGAAACAGTTCAAAACAAATTAGAGAAGATAAAAAGTACGGCACAGGCCGTTCAAGGACCCTTCCGCCACAACCAGTTAAGAGCCCAAGGCTGGTCTTATAGAAAACGGTCTTTGCCTACCTTCCTACCGAAGGAAAGAAGAGTCACTCCGCAGCTTTGTGGCAGTTCCCGTCCCCCCATCCCCTTTTTTTCGCCCCCCCCCCCTGTGTGTAGGGAGTTTAAAGAAGGTGGCACTTGGGAGGTTGCAGTGCCTGGGCCAATCTAGCTGGAAGGTGACAACCATTTCATAGAATCACAGAGTTGGAAGAGACCACAAGGGCCATCCAGTCCAACCCCCTACCCTGCAGGAATACCCAATCAAAGCACTCTGGAGGGATGCCCATCCAGCCTCTGTTTAAAAACCTCCAAAGAGGGAGACTCCACCACACTCTGAGGCAGTCCATTCCACTGCCTAATAGTCTTACCATCAGGAAGTTCTTCCTAATGTTTAGTTGGAATCTCTATTCCTGTAGCTTGAGTCCATTTATGAAAGTCTTAAATTCTACAAGGAAAGAGTGTTAGTTGTACGGCGTGCATCCGTGCCTTACAATAGTTTCGCTCAACCTTGTGTGTTTTTTTTCTTGGCCAGCAGCTGAGTACAGGAGTTGTACTAGCACAAAGTACCTAGGCGCCAGTGGAAAGGAATTCTACATAGTCTCCAACTGTCCCAATTTGGCAGGGACGGTACTCTCCTCTCACTTTTCCAGGTCCTTTTAAATGTCCCAATTTCTCTCTCTCCCCACTTTTGCTCAGACCGAGTTCAAAATGCCCTAGTACAGTAGTTAATTGGGGGGGGGGAGGGGGCAGAATCTTGCCCTTCGGAGTAGGCTCAGGGAAAGGCAAACTGCTGCAGGCTCTCCTAGCAGTAGGGGTGGTTTAGAAGCATAGAGTTGGAAGAGACCACAAGGGCCGTCAGTCCCACCCCCTGTCATGCAGGAACACACAATCAAAGATGGACATCCAGGAGATTTTCACACAGGGCCAAAATGCCCCGTTACTGCCCCACCACCTCCTCTCCCGTTCCTGCCACGGAATAACATAAATCTTCCACACACTTACCTTAATTTTATGGCAGGAATGGGCCCCCCTCCACTCGCTGGCTGGCCGTAAATGCAGTCATTGTAAGGCTGCTTTTACGACCAGCCATCTGAAATGTCATCACATTATTGCATGATAATGACCGGGTGGTAAATTTAAAAAATAAAACTCCCCCCAAAATAAAATCAGTTCACCAAGCACAAACACACACTTTAAATCACACAATCAAAACAGGTAGGGTCAAATAAAGGGTGCCACTTACCTGGATGTCCAGATCATACCAGGAAGTGCTCAGAACAGACCTCCCCTCCGTGGCTGTCATTTTGGAGCAGGAACAAGGCTCCTGTTTGCATACCTGTGATTGTGTGATAGCGACCGAATGGGAGGTCTATTCACGATGAAAAATCGTGATTGTTCCAGAACAGTCACGGGAGCAGGATGGATGCAGGACAGAACAGGGTCAACATCATCCAAAAAGGAAAACCTTTCCTAACCCTGTTCTGTTCCTGCCACGGGATATATAGCCCGTGTGAAAATCTCCCCAGTCTCTGTTTAAAAAATCTCCAAAGAAGGAGATTCCACTACACTCCAAGGTAAACAGCTCTTACCATCAGGAAGTTCTTCCTAATGTTTATCATAGAATTGGAAGAAACCACAAGGGTCATCCAGGCCAATCCCCTGCCATGCAGGAATACACAATCATATCATTCCTGACAGATGGGCATCTATGTTGTGGATAATGGAACATTCAGTTGGTAAATTTATGCTATAAAGAGCTAAGCTGCAGAAACTGGCTACAAGAGTCCATTGGAATTACCTTGAATATTGAGATGGATGACTTGACAGTTTAAAGGACTTTAACTGTTGGCTATGTAGCCAGGCGGTCTAGTGATCTCACCCTGTTGGAAGGGGTATGTTTGTTTTTCTTTATTTAAACCTTAGAGAATTGAATATTTTTTCTCTCTGCTTTCTGAATGTATTTTCAGTCCTATTTTGAATCTCTGTATATCAAGTTGTATCCTTGAAGACATTCTGCTTATGCTTCAGTAAAGTAAAACAGTTTCTTAGGCAAAAGTATTGTTTGTCTCTTTATTTTGCTGCCTGAAGGAATGAGACTCTTCTGTGAACTTTTTGCTGCCTAAATCTCTTTATATGCTCAGAGGTTTAGTGCACTACCAGGTCAGGTTATGGGCCCAGTCTATGCCAGTCTGCGCCAGTCTACACCAGTCTGACCAGTAGCAACAGTCTGCACCAATTTGCTGAGACCTGAGAGCTGTGGATGCCTGTAAGTTGAGAGCTATCTGGAGGTTCCTGGCTGAGAGTGCTGATCGGTTGCTGAGAAGCATGGCTGTAAAGAGGGGCTTGATAGCTGAAAATAGGTGAGATGACATCTGCTCAAGGTATGAGTGTATTACCTTTGGAAAAGCTTAATGAGCACAGCTATTTGTAATGGAGTTTGAAAATGCAGATGTTTTTGAGAAGAGAGGGGCATTGGGACCCAATCCTCCACACTCTTGCAGCTCCAAATGCTGCTGAGAGAAAAGCTGAGGATAGAGTACATACTTCCATTGTTTTGGGGTTAGAAGATTCTTAATTGACTTACATTTGTGATTTTAACCACCACCAGAGAATGCTTGGAGGCTCTGAGAGCTGTTTATGTTCTTGAGAAAGCTGGATCAAAAATCCTACTCACGAGAAAGCTTTATAAGGCACAGCTACAACCTGGTGATGATGTGAGTCTTCACCTGGCAAATCTTCATTCTCTCTTTGCACAGCTCCATCAAGCTGGGCTGGACTATGAGGAGCCTGAGAAGCTTTACATAATTTTGAGTAGTTTGGGCTCGAGTTATGATGCTTTCATAAATTCTGTGGAAGCAATTCCGGAATGAGAATTGACAATTAATTTTATAAGTGGCCGCCTACTGGAACATCAAGAGAGATGTAAACAGAAAAGGGAGGAGGAATGGCAGTTTAAACTGAAAAACAAACCTAATGACTCTGGCAGCAATCAATGAAGGGACAGAAACAGTGTTTGCTGTTAGAAAGTGCTTTAATTGTGGTTCCATAAAGCATTTACAAAACAGTGCCCTTCCAAAGGCAACAAGGACAGCAGTGGCCGTAAATCAAAGAAGAAAGAACAGAGCTGTGCTGAAGTTGTGTTCGCTGTGGTGAGAAAATAAATATCTCCTGAAAAATTCCAGTGGGGTTTGGACAGTAGATGTTCTGTGCACATAACTTGTAATAATGAAGATTTTGTGGAAATGTCTAAATCTAAAATTCAGCATGTGAGGCTTGCTAATGGTGAGAGGTCTCTGGTAACGGAGGAGGGAAAATATTTTATTTCTTGTTTGGGTCAAAATGTTGACAATGAGGTTTTTGCATCTTCACTAGAAATTAATCTTCTCTCTGTAAGTGCTCTGGCAGAACAGGGGTATGAGATTACCTTTAAAGGCTAGAAATGTTTTGTTTTGAAACATGAAAATATTTATGCAGAGGGGGAATTGAAAAATCAGCTGTATTATATAGACCCAAAAGTTTGTTCAGTCCAGGCTGTAATGACAAACACTCCCATGCATGATAACTGCATCCATGTTTTGCACAGAAGACTAGGTCATTCTAATTATAAAGTTTTGAAAGAAATGCCTGATGTGTGTTATGATCTAAAAGTGAACAACTGTGGTCTTCTTTTTTTTTTTTGGACTGCACCTTTGTAAGTGGAGTAGAATAAGATTTTGCCTTTCCCTAAATTCAGTAATAGAAAATCTAAGAGGATTTTTGAATTGGTACACACTGATTTAGCTGGCCCTTTTACTCCATCTTTGGGAGAAGCCAAGTATGTAATGATAATTGTTGATGATTTTTCAAGGTTTGGATTCTGTTACTTGTTGAAAAACAAATCTGAAGCCTTTGACACTTTTCAAAACTGGTGTAATTATGTTGAGAGGAAACACCAGGTTCAGGTTTGCTCTTTGCAGAGTGATTCTGGAGAAGAATTTATGTATGACAAGTTCCAAAAATGGTTAAAGCAGAAAGGTATTTTTCCCAGATGCTCTGCTCCCTTTTCACCCAGTCAGAATGGCTTATTGGAATGCAGATTTGGTGTTTTGCAAACCATGAAATATTCTTTGAAGTTTGATTCAAAAATGGACCAGAAATATTGGGGAGAGGCCATCCTAACTTCTAACTATTTGCATAACAGACTGTGAGCTCTGTAGTACAGGAAACCTTCTGTTAGACATTTGAAAATTTTTGGAAGTTTTGCATGGGTAAACATACCCAAACTTTCAAGAGAAAAGGGAGATCCTAAAGCACAGAGGCTGAAATTTTTGGGATATCAAGTTGGCTCAAAAGCTTGGAGATTTGCACTTCCAAATGGTAATGTGTTAATTTCCAGAAATGCTCAATTTGAGGAATATGGCAACTGGTGCCAGGTTCACTCAAATCCTGAGGTGCTACTGCCTTTAACTGAAAATGCACAGGAGCATCAGCAAATGCCAGAACCAGTTTTGTCTGGTGATAGTGCTGAGAATTCTGTTCAAGTTAAAACTGACTTGCAAGTGTCACAGTCCTAAGCAAGCAGAAAGCACTGATGAGAATCACGATGAGACACAATTTCCTACACCCAGAACGTCTCTTTGTGAGAACAGAGGAGTTCCAACAGAAAAATTGGCAGTGCAAAACACTATCAGGGTATGTCAAGTTACATATGGACCCAACAATTTCGGAGAAATGTTGCAATTACCCAAAGAGGAACAGGAGAAATGGAATAATGTGATGGATGATGAGATGTGTTCTATGAATAAACATAATGTTTTTGAATTTACTAATTTGCCAGAGGGGCAACAACCTGTAGGATACAGATGGGTATACAAAATTAAAAAATTGCGTTCTGGTGAAACCAAAAATGAGGCAAGATTCTCTCTCTCCCTCTCCCCCTCTCTCTGGCTTTTCTTTGCAAACGAAGATTCAGGAAGGACTCATCCCATGCTTTCTGCAAGCACGCTGATGATTGAAAAGGCCAATCCGAGATAAACAAGTCTGGTTGCAGAAAGCACAGCAGAAGGTCTCCTTGGGTGATATTTCTGGGTTGTGATTCTTTCTGTGTTGTCATTTCTCTTCAAGACTTGTTCAGCATGAGTTCTCAATTAGGCTGCAGCATTGTGGATAGTGCATCTCCATGCCTCCCGATGTGAAGCCAGGGCCGACCATTGTTGGTGTTCAATTTGGCCAAGCCTGAGATGTTGTTTCAGGGAATCCTTGTATTGCTTTTTTGGAGCACCCCCTTATGCTGACCCGTGGCGAGTTCACCATAAAGTACTATTTTTGGGAGGCAATGGTCCTCCATCCTAGAAATGTGCCCTGCCCAGCGCAGCTGTGTTCTCAATATCATGGCCTCAATGCTGGTGATCCCTGCTTGCTCAAGGACAGCAACATTTGTCACATAGTCAGTCCAGTGTATATTTAGGGTTGTATGTATACAGCGCTGATGAAAATGTTCGAGAAATTATAAGTGTTGGCAATAGGTGACCCATGTTTCAGACCCATAAAGGAGAATAAACAGTACAATGGCTCTATACACACTGATATTTGTGCTTCGCCTCAGGTGTTTGTTACGCCAGACTCTTTTGTAAAGTCTTCCAAATGCGCTATATGCCTTTGCTAATCTGTGACCAATCTCTTTGTCAATCTTGGCATTTGAGGAGATGATGCTTCCCAGGTAGGTGAACTGCTGAACGAACTTAATCACAGATTTGCCTACGGCAATGTGGGAATGGTGGTGTTCGTCCTGTGCACAAGTTCACAAGTAAAACAGAAAAATTATGATCAAACTTTTGTCCCACTGCCAAAGGTCAAACAATTAGGATTGCATTGTCTGTTGCTAGTCTACATAATTTCAGAGTTCATCATTTTGATATTGGAACTGCATATTTGAATATGTATTTGAAGGAAACTATTTATATGCGGCAGGCACCTGGATATCAACAGGATAATGCAGATCAAGTGTACAAATTGAAAAAGACTGTCTGTGGGTTAAAGCAATCTGGCCAATGCTGGTTCAAATGCCTGAGAGTTATGTTGCTAAATATTGGTTTTGAACAGAGCATAGCAAATCCTTGCATGTACACAAGGGGTAAAGAGCAAAGCTATGACATTTTGATTGCTTTGTGGATGATCTGTGTTTGATCACTAACACACAGGAACAAGTAGGAAAATTTGCTCAAGAACTTTGCACAAAATTTCAAATTAAAGATTTGGGAGAAATACAACGATATTTAGGCATTGACATCAAAAACTTGGAAGATGGTAGTTTTCTGCTGAGCCAAAAGCAGAAAATAGTTAAGTTGCTATGTGATTGTAATATGTCTGACTGCAAAAGTGCTCAATCTCCCATGGTAACTGATTTTGTAAACAATGCTGATTAAACATTGTTTCTGAATGCTGGGCTATATCATTTAGCTATTGGAAGTTTGCTTTATCTAATTGGACCTGCCCAGACATAGCCTATGCAGTAAATGTTCTGTATCGAAAGCTATCACAGCCTACCCAAAGTGATTGGCAGGCCTTTAACAGAGTATTGAGATACCTGAAAGGTAACATGGGTTATGGGATAAAAATTTCTTTCCAAGAATGTCACAAATTGCAGTGTTATGTTAACAGTTATTGTGTACAAAATATTTTGGATAAAAAGTCCACATCTGGGATGATTGTCAATTATGCAAATTCACCAGTTTTTTGGAAAACAAAAAGACAGTCCACTGTGTCTTTATCTTCAGTGGAGGCAGAATTTGCTGCTTTATCCAATTCGATTTTGGAAATGGTTTCGATCAACCAATTGTTTATTGATCTAGGACTACCAATTCAGGGACCTACTGAGATTTTTTTGAAGATTATCAAGCCTGTATACAAATGGCTACAGCTGAGGGGGTTAGATCAATAACCAAGCATGTTGCTGTTAGGTATCAGAATATGTGTGATTCAGTTCAATCTGGATTAATAATTTTGATTTATTGTCCTTCACAAGAAAATTTAGCTGATATGTTCACCAAAGCATTAGGTCCTGTTAAATTTCAATATTTGTGTCCTAAGTTTGGTATGATTCAACGTGTTAATACAGCTGTTCAAATATAAATGTAGAGGAGTGTTGTGCATAATGGAACATTTAGTTGGTAAATTTATGCTATAAAGAGCTAAATTGCAGAAACTGGGTGCAAGAGTTCATTGGAATTACCTTGAATATTGAGATGGATGACTTGACAGTTTAAAGGCTTTTAACTGTTTGCTATGCAGCCAGGCAGTCTGGTGATCTCACTCTGTTGGGAAGGGTATGTTTGTGTTGCTTTATTTAAACCTTAGAGGATTGAATATTTTCTCTCTCTGCTTTCTGAATGTATGTTCAGCCCTATTTTGAATCTCTGTATATCAAGTTGTATCCTTGAAGACATTCTGCTTATGCTTCAGTAAAGTAAAACAGTTTCTTAGGCAAAAGCATTGTTTTTCTTTTTATTTTGTTGCCTGAAGGAACGAGACTATTCTGTGATCTTTTTGCTGCCTAAATCTCTTTATATGCTCAGAGGTTTAGTGCACTACCGTATCAATCCAGCCTCTGTTTAAAAACCTCCAAAGAAGGAGACTCCACCACATTCGGAAGCAGTGGATTCCACTTCCAAATAGCTCTTACTGTCAGGAAGTTCTTCCTAATGTTTAGGTGGAATCTCTTTTCCTGTAGTTTGAACCTATTACTCTGTGTCCTAGTCTCTGGAGCAGCAGAAAACAAGCTTGCTCCATACTCAGTATGACATCCCTTCAAATATTTAAACATGGTTATCATGTTTCACCTTCACCTTGTCTCTTCCAAGCTAAACATGCCCAGCTCCCCAAATCTTTCCTCATAAGGCATGGTTTCCAGACCTTTCACCATTTTAGTCACCCTCCTCGGGACATGTTCCAGCTTGTCAACATCCTATTGGTTTATTGATCATCTTGCTGAACAAGAATCTCTTGACCTGACTAGGCTGATGTAGTTTAGGATTTACTGTGCTGACCCTCTGGCCATAACACAAAAGCATACAATCCCGTAGGTGGTGGCAGGAAGATGAGCTGCCAACTCTCTTGGGCAGAGGTAGTTTGTCAGGATACAGTAACTTTCAGGTTAGATTAGGCAGTGCCTTGCAAATGGGGGTTGCCCTTGAAGACTCTCCAGAAACTGTCACTAATTGAAAAGACTAGGTACTTCCTGGGCACAAGGTGTTGGGGAAACATCTTGGGAGAAGGGCGGGATATAAATCTAATAAATAAATAAACAAACATCTTTCCCATTCTTAAAGTGCTCCAGAGACTCCCAATATGTTTTTGTCCATAATTCAAGGTGCCTGGAAATATTTCTTGATACCTAAGCGAATGTCTTCTTCCCATATCAGCAAACCCACAGATCTTCAAAAGTTCTCTTCTGGATGCCTCCACTACCTGAAATGAGGTGACAGGCAACCAGAAAGAGGATTTTCTCTGTTGTAATTTCATACTTCATGGATTCACAGAAGTCAATGTGGCATCTCCATTGGTGTCTTTTAAGTGCCTGGCTGGTCTAGTAACTTTTGCTAGACTGTTTTGAGCACACAGTTGGGTAGGTGGTGGAACATTTAGAAATAGCAGGTGGTTAAGAAAGGCCTATCATTGCATGCTGGAGGGGACATATATTGCCCACTCTTGGTCTAACTGATTAGGCCCATAGTCTGGGGGTGTTCCACAAACCAGCTCTGTTACTAGAGGCCCAAGTCGATTCCCATGCAGGGAATTCTTTCCACTAGCCATGATCTACCACCTCTCTTCCTTATTAATAATGTTTGCCATCCTGAGGTTGCTTGGTCACACGCATCCTTGTTTTCAACTGCTTGGTTTTCAAATTTGGACAAAAACAAGACACATTCAGTGTGCTTGGGTGTTGTCAAAAAGATGCTCCTGAGGGTTAGCAGGTCCTCCAGAACAATGTGTACTATGGGAGGGAGGGCTAAGGCATATTTAGGGTGAAATGAGAGATTGTCACCTTATGCAAATAGAAGTGCTTTTCTCTCCCACAAAATCACAACTGGGTACAACTGTGCTTCCAACAAAAGAGTCTGATTTTGGAACTAAATCAGTTAAAAGCACAGGGACAAACAGTGGTTTGACTCTTTTTCTTTTAGTCTGAAATTCATGGAGAAAGTTTTCTTAAGTGGTCTCTCCCTCAGTTTTGTTCTCCAAATAATTACAGTGATTCTTCAGTACATTCAGTTAGGCAGGGAAAGGCCTTTCTGTTTGAACAAGCATTTGGTATCAAATGGGTTATGTAGAAGGGCCTCTTCATGAGTGTATACTCTGTACTTGTATCTTGTGCTACTGGATTCGTTTGTCTTTTTGCATTGAAACAGACTAATACAGATGCTTCTTTGAATTGTGTTTTATTGTTATGTTTTGAAATTATTTTTACGCTGTTTTAAAGGAGTAATGTTTTAAATATGGTAATTCATTTAATTATTTTAAAAAAATTAAATTGGGTTTTTGGGGGGATGTATGTGCCCAAGTTGCCTGTCAATTTATGGGGCCTCATGAACTTCACAGAATTTTTTTAAGGTGTTCATTGTTTCAATTCATGTCAGGAGCCTCCGTGGGTCCCATGTTAGTAGAAAGGTGAAATATAAATAAAATGTGTGTGTGTGTGTGTACCTTTAAGTCACCTGTTGACTTATGGTAACCCCATAAGTTCATAGGGTTTACTTAGGCAAGGAATACTCAGAGGTGGTTTGTCCTTTCCTTCCTCTGAAATGTAGCTTACAGCATCTGGTGTTTGTTGGTAGTCTCGCATCCAAGTATTAACTGGGGCTGACCCTGTTTAGCTTCCAAGATCAGATGGGATCTGGTGCCATCAGGATATTTAGGCCCCTTATAAATTATATAAGTAACTCTGTATGGGAGTAGTAACTTCAGTTACATTCAGTGGGCCTTAGTTTTGTTTATGCCTACACTGAATCACTGTAAATCTCAGATTCCATTCCATTCTCTTCCAAAAACAAAGTCACCATACAACACTTGGGTTTGCTTTAAAAAAAATATATCCCTGAGTGCTTTTTTCCTCCCTGAACCACACATTCTTAAAAAGAAAAGTGGAAAAAATTCAGAACTTAAAAATGTTTTCCCTAGGAGTTCAATATAGGATTGCATTGAATGGGCATGCTTTCATATTTCTAATAATCTAGCTTTGAGCCTCTTTTCTTTGCAAGGATCTTTGCAGAGCTAGAAAAAGTTACTTTTGGGGGCTCTAGTTCCCAGAATCCCCCAACCAGAAGTGTCCACATTATATAATATGTAATATGTGGGTATACATTATGTCGTAAAGAAGGTGTTCATCTTTATGATGATGGCCACTTTGAATTTCTGAAAATATTTATTTATTTATTTATTTATTTATTTATTTATTTATTTGGGCATTTATACACCACTCTTCAGCCACAAAGGCTCTTAGAGTGGCTTACAAATTGTTTTAGCAATAGCACTTGCACATCTACAACACTTTATAGCTTGCTAGGCACTCTTTAAGTGGTTTATAATGTGTGTTAGCTAATTGCCCCCACAAGCTGGGTACTCAGAAAGAGCTACAATGCTTTCTTGGGGAAAACAAGATGGTTGTGGTTCTCACTCTCTTTCCCAACAACATCTTACTGCCAAAATATAGCCAATAAGAAAAAAATAACAACCCTCAAACAATTTCAATCTGGGTTAAAGAAACAGTGAAGAAGTGGTTGTCTTTGATGCTATCATTGGCAAAGTGCTCTGCACAGGCGCAGGATTAACCCATTGTGTTCATTCACAGAGACCACAAAGAAGAATATTGGTTTAGATCCAGTACTTTCAGAGTTTTTAAAAAACTAATGTGGGTATCTTTGTTTTGCATTTGCTTTGGAAAATACAGCATTTATGTGTTTGGTGGACCAAAGAAAGATCTTCTGTCACCAGAGAAGAATCTTAGGGGTTGTCATCATCATCATTTTATTTGATGATTATGATGATCTAAACAGTGAAAATACTCCTCATGGAATTTGCTGGGAATGCAACCTGTCTAAATGGGATCCCACATCAATCCACTGTATTCAGAAGAGGGGGGCAAAACAGCAAAAACAATTCAGGAAAAGTTTTTGCAGCTTTTCCTGTAGTTTTTAAAAAACAATCAGGGGAGTGCGCATCCCTGCTCCTTGGGACAAGCGATTTGCTTTGAATCGCTTTCCCATAGGAAAGGAAGTGCAAAGCTGATTGGCTGGACAAGTGTGGGGGTGGGGCTTGCTTATGGGGCAAGTGCCCACTGCTGCTATGTTGGATTTTCACCTTAGTGAGCGATCGCTAAGGTGATAAAATGGGGGGGGGTGTTTTTGTTTTTGTTTTGCTGTCCTGTTTAATTGAAAAATCGATCTATCTCACCATGGACATCTTTTTTTTTTTTTAAAGTTCAGTGGTGGTGACATACAAACACAAGTAAATCACTCGCTGCTGCCATCTAACATGCGAAGCTTATGGGGTAAAAATACCATTAAGACAAGTTGCTGCTGCTGTGAAATGCCATTACTGTGATGTACTCCGTTCCCCCCCCCCATATAGACAGGGCTTTATATTGCCCTAGAGAGGTCTTCATGAATTATGAGGTAATTCTGTACTTAGGTAATACTTAGGGAGCCCTGGTGGCACAGTGGTTAAATGCCAGTACTGTAGCCACAAAGGTTGTCAGTTTGATCCTACAGGGTTCCAAGTTTGACTCAGCTTTTCATCCTTCTGAAGGTCGATAAAATAACTACCCAGCTTGTTGGGGGCAATTAGCTAACATGTTGTAAACCACTTAGGGAGTGCTTTTGTACTGATAAGAGATATAGAAATAGAAGTCCTATTGCTATTGCTACTCTCAGTTTGGCCTCAATTGATGCTTTAACCTATTGCGTAGCTAAAATTTAAGCCAGATTCCTTTGGAGGCATTACATTGTGGGTTGTACAACTTAGATGCGTATGTAAGGAGATATCCAGTACTTTCTACTCCAACCAGCTGTCCATTTGTCCAGAGTCAGTTTAAAATGCAAATCAAAGGTTTACTGAAGGTATATCAATCTCAATCTACATACTAAAACAAACTTTAAAAAGAGGTTCCTAACTGACTAAGAGTATTTAGGGTAGGAAAACTCACCAAGCCTAATAGGCTGCATGGTAAACATCGTGGCATGGTTTCAGGAAAGATGGCTTAAGATGGCTAAAGATGGAGTAAGATGGCTACAGCCTCATGGAGACTCAAACTTAAAAAAGAACTTACACAGAGCAATAAAATTTAAATTAGGTCATGTGTTGAATGACCCAGCACTCTAGTTGGCGGGAAGTGTCCAGTGAAATAAGAGGAAGGGAATTTTGGGAGAACAAAAGCATGCAGGGAAAAACCCTAGACTTATCTAAGGATGTGAATGAGGTACACAAGATTGCTCTTACATTACAATGATTATTTCCCCACATACTACATTACCACCGTCACTGTCATCCCTACCATCCATGTAAATACACTGAGTGAACTTGGTATTCTGCCAGCATTGAACAGGATCTTAGTCTAAATCTCCAACTTTGCACATAAGGAATCTGTTGTTGCTTTGCACAGCTGCTGTAAGTCACCTCAAGAAACTCTGTGTTTCTCCTAATACTAGAGAGAAATCAGATGCTGCCAGCTTTTTATTTCCAGAAATCCTCACAATTCCATTTGCCTCCCAGAAAATCTGACCTCTGCACATCTACCAATGGCTCAGCAAGCCTACATTGTCCATCTTGGCACTTAGTTTAACTTCCAACCACCTGGTTAAAATAACTAGCATAATTTGTGGGTTTCCATGCCCCCTCAATTATTATTTCTTACCATCTAACCTAATGGAGAGTTCTGAGAAATCAAAAGCTATAAAATTGCAGATGGCCCTGATAAAAGTATTGCCCACTCATGGATTGTACTTTTTTTGTTTTGTTTTGTTCTCTTGGGCTAACATAGCTACCTTTGTGTCTATAATAGCTTTCATAGTGAGCCAGTAAACTGGTTTCCTAAAAGTGTCTGTGAACTACCTAACTCTTAACTCAGCAGTCAGTTCACACCAGGGCTAGTGCCTTGGCACACCGGGACAGTCAAAATCCTACCTGTTTGATGAACAACTGTAACTGCATGTAGAAATATATGTCAATGGACTGCCTCTGGTGAGTTCAGTGGAAGCTCAGTGGCTCCAGTGTCAGTGGAGTGATGAATCTGTACTTGGTTTTTGTCTAAATTTTACATGAGTTATTGAAGGTGCCGAATTCCACCATTTGCACTGACCATACATATGCAAGCTTAAGTTGAATTTCACCTGCATATTTCACCAATAGGAGACTGGCCATACAGTACAATTTATATAATAAGCCCTTTTTATATTAGCAGTTAATGATTAATATACACCAGAAGTAGTGGCCAGTAATCACAACAATCTGAGCCCCTGTCAGTCAATTGAAATCATGGCACAGAAACTTACTCCTTTTTATACTGAGTATGATGAGGTCAAGGCAGCATACACATCTCTCCTCTTGGCTACTTTGTCTTCCCAGCAACCCTTGGGCTGACTGAGAATTGACTGGCTCAAGATTACACTAGGAGCTTCAAGGCTTGGTGGGGATTAGAACCTGGATTGTTCCAGTCTAGCACTCTAACGACTATACCACAATGTCTATTCTAAGTAAATCCAACTTACTTATTTTAAGTATAGGGAGACTAAATGGGCTCACAGCCTAAACACAGAGTCCATTTCGCCAGGTTGAAGAGCAAGCTGGAGTGGCTCTCCTTTGCAATGCAAATACTTTGGGAGGGTGGCAGGGGTTTGGTAGTATGTTGTTTAGCACATAATCCTTGTTTTGCCCTTTCACAATTATGCTTTTACCTTGCAGAATATCAGTTGCTGCAGAAGCCAGGTAACCATTTAGATCTGGGTGCATTTTGCTGCTGAGGTTATGCTCCTCTTTAGTACTATGCCTTTGGTCAAGAGTTGCTCAGAATCTAACAGGGTGTGTGTGTGTGAGAGAGAGAGAGAGAGAGAGAGAGAAAGAGAAAGAGAAAGGCAGAGAGAAAGTGAGCAGAGCTTTCTCCTTTTTTTCTTCCCTGAGAGGGATGAAGAGGAACATTCTCTGCATGGATCGTAATACCTTTCGAGGCGTCCTTGTTGCTGCTTACTGACCTTGCTGAGTGTGCCTGAATGGGACATGCTATATTAAGACACCTAAGGCGTTCACCTTTAGAATTCAGCACAAGGAACAGTAACTGTTGGGTTGTTCAAAGCTTTGCTAGTCTTTCCCCCTCCCTCCCACCCACTCTTCCTTGTCTTTTTTTCCCTTGAAAATCCTTCTATTGTGCCAATCAAGCAGATGGTTTGCAGGAAATATAGCTTGGCCCGAATGACCGAAACTAATTTTAACTAGCTTTCCAAACCTGGCACGTTTGTTTTGCTCTTTCAAATCAGCTCCAAAAACAGCTGGCAATGGTGAATTAAACCCATTAAAGACACATTTATAAGAAATTATATTCACATAGGTTGTCTGAATCTACCCCCTCCTCTTTCTATCCCCCCCACAAGGGGGGAGAGATGAGTGCATTGAAATGAAAATGGCCCGCATACACTACCCTTCTTAACATCGCCTGAAAGTCTCAAAACATTTTACTAAATAGATTAACTTGACTATTGTTTTGCATCACATTTATCAGCTTCATTAAGTGAATAGCTGAACAAATATATTACGCATGCATGAAAAGCTCTTTTGGGGGCTGCCTTATTGTGTCCTTAGCCTTGACAGGTGGTTAACTGTGTGGTGGTTTTCTTTTTCTTTTTCTTCCTCCCACCCCACCCCAAAGAAAGAAGGGATCTTGGCTAGAGCAGCAGAGACAAGACTTGGCAAAGGAACCTGAAGGCGAGAGTTACAGGCTTCCACCCCTTCCATTCAGACTGGCCAGCCCTGAACTACCATGTTCTGAAATACAGAGCTGAAAGACTTGATCAGGTCAAAAGTAATTCACTGGAGTTTTGTCTCTGTTGCTTTACGGGACCAACTGCAAGGCTGGTTAATTTACCACTTCTCTTCTTAATGTGTTTCTCTTGTCTACTTTGAACTTTCTTTTCCCACCCTCCATGTCTCTGCTTACCAGAGCTTGGAAGAGTTACTTTTTTAGACTGCAGTTCCCAGACTCTCCCAGCTCACAAGGCTACTGGCTAGATTGGCTGACATTATGAGCCCTTTCCCAGGAGAAAGGTGTGATATAAAATAAATACCGTATAAGTATGGGAGCCACATGGTGTAGCAGTGTGAGTGTTGGACTATGACTCCAGAGATCAGGGTTTGAATACTAACTCAGCCATGGAAACTCACTTGGTTGAGCTTGGGCAAGTCACATTATCTCAGCCTCAGAGGAAGGCAAGAGCAAACCCCCGCTGAACAACTCTTGCCAAGAAAGCCCTGTGATAGGGTTGCCTTAGGGTTGCCATAAGTCGGAAATGACAAGGCACCCAACATCTCTCTCTCTCTCTCCACACATGTTCATTGTTGTTTTTTTAAAAAATCTGGATGTATTTAATTCTTCTTTAGATTTGTTTATCTCTTCATGTGCACCAAAACCAGAATAATCTAGTGGGAGCAGGACTTAAAATTTCCCAAGTCATCTATTCATTGATTCCATATATATATTTTATTAATTTTCTCAAATTAAAATAACAGTACATATCTATATCTACATGTATATCTATTTACATACCTAACACATTATCACTAACAATCTATAACAGTCTACAACACATAACCTATAACCTAAAATATATAATATGTAACATATAACACAACATAACATTGAACATATAACACAACATATTATAAACTTACATTAACATTAAAAGTGGCTTCCTGCCCTTCGAATGCTGGATGATTTCTCTAACATTCACAACTATCTCTCTCTCCTCTTATTTCTAAATTAATATGTATCCATCGTTTTCCAAATCTTTACTCCTATTAAACAATTTTAAATTATATTCTTCAAATTTAATTTGTTTTACTTATACCCTATTTCTTTTCTATATCTATATATAATCTATCTATATATAATTCTCTTGGGTATGTTGCCATTTCCAATGTGCTGATTGGCTGCTTAGGGACCTGACCAACCAATCACAAGTCTGTTGGGCAGCCAAGCAGCATACTGGGGGTGGGACCATGTAGATCTCAAACATGGTTGGAGAGGAAGAGTGAGTAGCATGGGGAGCAGGACGAGCAGCACAGGAAGGGGCAGGATGAGCAGGTGGGGGGCAGGACGAGCAGGGTGGGAGGGGGCAGGGTGAGTGGGGGGCAGGATGAGTGGCGTGGGAGGGGGCAGGACGAGCTGCATGGGGGGCAGGACGAGTGGGGCGGGGGCAGGATAAGCTTCATAGGGGCAGGATGAGCAGCATGGGAGGGGGCAGGATGAGCGGGTGGGCAGGACAAGTGGTGTGAGTGGGGGCAGGATGAGTGGGGGGCAGGATGAGCGGTATGGGAGGGGGCAGAACAAGCGGGGGGCAGAATCAGCTGTGGGGGGCAGGATGAGCAGTGTGGAAGGGGTCAGGATGAGCGGGGTGGGGGGGCAGGACGAGTAGCATGGGGAGAAGGACAAGTGGCATGGGGGGTGACTTAAACCCACCAGCCTACCTCAAAGGGCTGTCATGAGGTCTCCTGGGCATTTTGGGGGGAGCGTTTTAATGGCGTATAGTATGCCAGGTCCAGCTAGTATCTAAATAATACATTCCATTCTTTTTCAAAGATTTTTGGGGTTTTCTCCTTTAATAATATTGTTAATTTATCTACCTCTGCTAAATTATCTATTTATTCACAGAATGATGCACATCCTCTTCCTGATACTGTTTAGCACTTCTGCTTTATCAGTAATAACCTCTGCTGGCCCATGATACAATAAGGGGGTGCAGTGGTGGAGTTAGGCATCACCACCGCCACCGCCACCACCACCACCACCACACACACACACTTGGGTCACATTCTACCAGTGATAACAACTTTTAGGTTTTCCCATCCACTCTTGTTGATTTATATGTAATTATGTATGTTGTCACTTGTTGTAATTATTTTTTTTTTAAAACTTTGAATCCTTAGAAATAAATCTGATGAAATTATTTCTGATTTTAATGTTTTACACCTGCAGATGGGGGTCTTACACAATATGCTAGAAATGGTACTAGTGAGACTGGACAACATAACACCATAATCCTGTCAAAACAGAAGAGTAGATCCAATTGTCTGGTTCTCAGTTGTAAACTTCTCTCTGGGCTATACAACTTCAGAGAGCAAGTGGAGTCTCACGTGAGGGTCCCCCCCCCATCCAAGCAAACAGAGCACATTTACTACCTGAGGCAAAAGACACAATGGTACCTCTTCCCCTTCATTTACTGTACAGAAGTCAATGGTAATGAGACTTCAGTCTAGTTTAGTTTAGGGAGCTCTGTTCTCCAAGACAAGCTACTGGCTGGGGAAGCTCAGTTACAATGTCTGGCTGGTTGCTGCCATCTAGCAGCCTACATTCTCTTTTAGCATTGACTAGAATAGACACATTATACAGATAGACCCCTGTATCTGTGGGACCTGTATCATTCACTTACCTGGGTCTGAAAATATATGGACTCTCTAGGGATCTTCTCAAGGACAACTCTATGGTATGCTTCTGCTGGAAGCTGACCATAGAGTCATGCTGGAGGACCTACAAGATGCCAAGAGAGGTATTCTCTCTAGGCATCTTCTAGGTCCTCCCATGCAACTCTATTGCACTGGCATGGACCAGAAGTCATTCATTTTAGTAGGGTTTGCTATTATCAGTAGTTTCTGGTATCCCCAGTAATCCTCAGAGTGTATCCCCTGCAGATACAGGGGTCTATCTGTATTTATGTGTTGATTCTCTATTGAACACAATTGATTGAATGCGTCTACTCTAGTTGGGGCTAGCTAAAAGGATGCCAGTTGGCACCTGCCACCTGAGAACCTTGTTTCACTTTGTCTAATAGAGGTGACTCTCCTGGAAACCTCCAGAAAGTTGTAGAGAATCCACGCCCTGTTTAACATTTTTATAAAATTCTTTTTTTCAAAACCAGGACTGGACTACAGACTATTAATTTTACAATTTTAGCAGTCTATGCAGCCGCTAGGAGATCTCGTGAACAGGAAATCCACCCGAGTTGCCCATCTCTGCAGTACTAGGCCAGGCATCTTTTAGCATCATGGCAAACCAGTGGGGAGAAGTGCATGTATGAATGATTCCTGCTTCTGTTATTCACATCAGTTCTGTCACATTGTGTAAGAGAATATGTCTGAACTGTACTGGTAGTATAAATATACCTTCTATGCAAGCTGCTCTTCAGGTAAAGGATTGATGAGTATAGAAAATGCATGTTTAAAAGGCATCTATAGTGCAAAAGGCAGAGTTCTCAAATTGGCTAAATGAATACAAAGGTGGTCTGTGTGCATAGCCATATGAGTATGGATAGGATAGATAATGGAGCACACAAAAGAATTTCAGAAGAACACCAGGCTATGCTTTATAGATGATAGCAAAGCCTCTGAAAGTGTAGAGCATGAAAAACCATGGACCACTCTTAAAGAAATGGGTGTGCCACAACACTTACTTGTCCTGATGTGTAACCTGTATTGAGGACAAGAGGCTACTGCCAGGACAGAATACAGAGAAATGGAATGGTTTCCAATTGACAAGGGGGACAGGCAAGGCTTCATTTGATCACCCTGAGCCATTGGAAAATGGAATAGGTCAAGATTTTCCATACTTAGTTATTAATCAGAATAGAGACTGCAGTCAAGAAATCAGAATACTAAGGGCTCATGTACATGGGCCAGGATACACTGGCTCCCTGCTGCCATATCCTGCCCTTGGATCAGACCTGTCCCTCCCCATCTCATCCCTGCAGTTGCTGCTTGTACCCCACTTTCTGGATCCAGGCAGGAGGCCCACAGCATGTGAGCAAGACCCCCTGCATGTGACCAGCCTGGTCACATACTGTGGGCCCTCTTCAGGGATTTAGAAGAATAGTTTGTCGGGGGAGCATTAATTACTAGGCATGTATGTAGGAGCAATGGGAGAAAGAGGAGAAATAGTGGCGTGGGTGGCTGCCAGGTACTGTATATAGGAAGGATGTATTTTTATTATCTTTTGCATTTTTCTCTGAATTTCCAAGTTGCAATATCTGAATTGGCCACTAGGGGAAATCAAAGAGCATTCCCATGTATTTTTCAATGCCACAATAACAACAGTAACTTGTTAGTGACAAGTAATTCCAATTGGGTGATTAGAGTAAAGTAACAAGTAGTTTACTACAAAGTAACATCCCAAGTTCTGAACAAAAGTAACAAGCTGTAGTTACCTTCTTCTGTGAAGCTCATGAAATACAAGAATGGTCCTAAATCCCAAGTTCCTAAAAGCCACTGTAACTTTTGATTTGACTCCCTGCACCACTTTTATAAGGTTAGCCCAAGGTTAGAGTAACTGTAATATAACTATCTAGGAAATCACCAAGGACTGTATAATAGGAACTTAAAACGTGCCTTGCAGTGTTATACCAATGAATTATCTAATCTGGCTTTCTGAATATGAGTCATACCTCTTTTGCACTAAAGTCTGCTTTGGACAAGCATATGACAGGCATACTTGTGGTCTGGATATAGATGAATCCTAACTGATGAAACTTTTGTGAATAGTGATGATATTCCAACTCTTCTGAATAACCTAGTTACCACTTTTAGTATCTGTTATTTCAACAGTATTTTTATGTGATGTATAACAAAAACTGACACTACTATGTAGATATGTCTGTGCTATAGGCTGGTATTAAGTAATCCTAATATAAGCATGTAATATTAAGTAATTTAATATAAGCACATAAAACTGTATTAAGATAATCTTGATCTCCTTTACACTGAACTTTCTGATTTATCTTTGGTTAGTTGAGGCCATTTTATTTCTCATTGGCATTTATGTTAACAAGACTTTTGTTTCGGAACACCTCGGTTTCATTGGCAGTATCTTCATCCTCTCATCCAGACACTAATTGTGGAAGAATCAACACAGTTATTTTGCCTATGGAAGGGGAATCCTGGATTCAACCCCAGCAACTTAAAACATGTATAATAAAACAATGGCCTAAATGTTAGTGTTAGTCCTGAATACAGGAGAGCCATTGACTCATGTGTTTACTTACTATTCAATGACTGAATGGGTCTACTCTAGTTGGGACTAACCAACAGGATACCAGCCAATGTCTTCCTACCCTTCCTTTTTCAAGTAAATGGGAACTTTGTTAAACCTTGTTTTCTTCTCCAGATTCTTCCCGTGTATTTTTTTAAAAAGCATTTTAACTGTTTGAGGAGTTCAGTTGTTATTTATGGACAATAAACATTTTTGATTAGAGTTTAAATGCTGGCTTGGTAACCTAATTAAAATGTATGTATGTGCCTTCAAGTCGCCTGTTGACTTACGGCGACACTATGATAGGATTTTCTTAGGTATGGAATACTCACTATGAGGTACAGTGGACCCTTGGTATCACTGCTCTCTGTTGCTGGAAAAATCCTTGCAAAGATACTCCTGAACAGATTAGTAACTGCCATTGCAGAAAAACTTCTTCCTGAAAGCCAGTGTGGCTTCAGAGCCCATAGGAGTACTATAGATATGGTATTTGCCTTTAGACAACTGCAAGAGAAATGTAGAGAGCAGAACAAGGGACTCTATGTAACATTTGTTGACATCACCAAAGCCTTTGACACTGTGAATAGAAAAGGTCTGTGGCAGATCCTGGAAAGACTAGGATGTCCCCCCCAAATTCCTTAAAATGATTATCTTGCTAAACGAGGGCCAGCGCAGTCAAGTCATATGGCGATGCTCTTTCAGAGCCCTTTTTAATAACTAATGGAGTGAAGCAAGGTTGTGTTCTTGCTCCAACTTTATTTACAATCTTCTTCAACACAATGCTTCAAAGGGCTACGGCAGAGCTTGAAGAAGAAGACGGCATCTATATACGTTACCGTATTGATGGAAGCTTGTTTAACTTAAGCCATCTGAGGGCTCACACAAAGACTCTAAACTGTCTAGTCTGTGAGCTGCTCTTTGCTGATGCTGCTGCCCTTGTTGCCTACACAGAAGCAGTTCTGCAGTGCCTAATATCCTGCTTCGCAACAGCTGCAGAGCTGTTTGGGCTGGAAGTCAACCTGAAGAAAACGGAAGTTCTCTACAAGCCTGCACCACAGGATGAACACCACCATCCCCACATTGCCATTGGCAAATCTGTGCTTAAGTCTGTTCAGCAGGTCACCTACCTGGGAAGCATCATCTCCTCAGATGCCAAGATTGACAAAGAGATCGATCACAGATTAGCAAAGGTATATAGTGCATTTGGAAGACTTTACAAAAAGTCTGGAGTAACAAACACCTGAGGCAAAGCACAAAAATCAGTGTGTATAGGGCCACCGTACTATCTATTCTCCTTTACGGGTCTGAAACATGGGTCACCTATCACCCACACTTACAACTCCTTGAATGCTTTCATCAGTGCTGTATATGCACAATCCTAAATATACACTGGACTGACTATGTGATGAATCTTGCTGTCCTTGAGCAAGCAGGGATCACCAGCATTGAGGACATGATATTGAGAACACAGCTGTGCTGAGCAGGGCACGTTTCTAGGATGGAGGACCATCGCCTCCCAAAAATAGTACTCTGCGGTGAACTCGCCACAGTCAGCCTAAGAGGGGTGCTCCAAAAAAGCGATACAAGGACTCCCTGGAACAACATCTCAGGCTTGGCCAAATTGATCCGCCCTGGTCCTCCCTGGCCTCACATTGGGAGGCATGGAGATGCACTATCCACAATGCTGCAGCCTTATTTGAGAACTCACGCCGAACAAGTCTTGAAGAGAAACAACAACGCAGAAAGAATCACAACTCGGAAACATCACCCAAGGAGACCTTCTGCTGTGCTTTCTGCAACCGGACTGGTTTATCTCGGATTGGCCTTTTCAGTCATCAGCGCGCTTGCAGAAAGCGTGGGATGAGTCTTTCCTGAATCTTCATTTGCGAAGAAAAGCCAGAGAGAGAGGTTCCAGGACCCCCCAGGGATCGCAAAATCCATGGATGTTCAAGTCTCCTTATATATAATGGTGTAGTAAAATGGTGTCCCTTATATAAAATGGCAAACAGAAAGGTTTGCGTTTTGGTTCCTTCCCCCCATAATATTTTCAAGCCATGGTTGATTGAATCTGTGGATGCAGAACCTATGGATATGGAGGGCTGGCTGTAAATCCAGTTGTTAGTCCCAACTAGGGTAGAGTCATAGATTTTCAGACACAATTTTCAGGTCTATATATTCCAAAACAGCTTCGTTGCTGCCGCGCGGCAGGGGAGCAGTTTTGGATGACGACGTTCCTCTGCCAAACCTCTCCGTGTCACTTCCGTGACAGAATGGAGGAAACCGCGTTGTATTTCACTCACGGGCAACAATTGTGAGTGAAATACGACGCGGCTTCCTCCATTCTTTCACGGAAGTGACACGGAGGGGTTCGGCAGAGGAACGGTGTCGTCCAAAACTGCTCCCCTGCTGCGCGGCAGCAACGGAGCTGTTTTGGACTATATAGACCTGAAAATCTCCATAGACCTAGTGGAACTTGTTAAGTTTATACTAAAGTAAGAGCCATTGATTCAACAGGTCTACTCTAGTTGGGATTAAACTGGATTTAGCCTTAAATGCTACATTGGGGGAGGTGGTGATTTTCTCACAGCTGGTGGATTCTTCCATCAATCTTTTCAAAATGCCCATGGGGTTACAGAGGGGGGACCCTCCCCCCCTTAAAACACAAGTCCCAGTGCAATGCAATTGAAAGAATGTAGTGGTTGTCAACATGATTTTAGTATACGGTTGCTGCAAAATATGGGTTTAGTTTTCATTGACTATTGCTCATGGTTATAATTTTTTTTTTAAAAAAGAGCAACTCTTTTTCCTTAAATGGAAAAGAAAGGATTTAACAAAAGGAGGATCCATAATTAACACGAATGCTTTAAATTTAAAACTTAAGCATCCATGAATTTATTTTTGTTAAGATTCACAACAGTTTGGCAGCTGTGGGTATGAAGTTTTTGAACTGTAGCCCCACCAAAAGAGCATTTGGGATGGGAGGGGGAAAACCCCACCGAATTGTTTAGCCCTTGATTCCTACAAACAAAATTAGAAAATACCTTGTCGTATAGAGCCCATTGAGCAGGAATTATGGGTTAAGAGAGGGGGGTATGAGGTGGCAGCGTGGGTGCTTGTTTATCAGGGAGGAGTTGTCAGTTGTTAGCAAAGCCCGTGAAAGGAAGGACGCCAGAATCCGAAGGCAGGGATAGCATTGATGTGAGGTAACGGAGTAATCGGATTGAAAGTTAGCCATAGTATTTATGTCAGTTCACATTTCGTCAAATGAATAATATGGGGTTGCTACCTAGCCTAGGCCTTGGCCCAGGGGTTCAATTATAAAGCGTCTAGGCCTCATTTGATTCAAATATAAATTAATTCTCACTGAAGCATTGGCTGATTAATATATTTGCATAATAGTAGTGTTGGGAACTGAACCATGGTTATTTTGCAGGGATTTGGGTAAGGAACGTTTTAAATTCATTTAAAGATATTGTTTGAGGAGTCACAGAAGCTGAAATACATCTATAGAGCTCTTGAAGCCATTTTTAAAGAAAGGGTTTGAGGTGCTAAATTCTAAGTATGTCTGAACTTCGTTCTACCAGAAATTCTCTTCTACAACTATTTTACATTGTTTGCTTTTAAATGTATGTCCCATTTTTTTCTTACTTTTATGGAGCATGTACTAAGAAGCATTATACTAAGATATATTGAGCTGTTTCCCATGGAATAAGACACACCCTGCTAAATCTAAAATTTCTTATGAATTGTCTTTGATTGTGCTGGAGGTAGGACACAATAAATAGTGATTCAAACATAAAACAGGTAGATTTTGCTTCTTGATTTTTTGTTTTTTAGTCGGAGGCTTAAACTGGTCAGTAAGCTCCTCCACAATCCCACCCCATTTCATCTCAGCAGCCTCATGTCAAAAGGAACCAGTTAGATTTTGCAGAGGCTTATGTAGACTGACTTAGAGCTTACATCTCAGTGGACACCCATAGGATTGCAGTGCTAATTTTTCAGGTGCCAGCAACTGGTTTTTTTTCCCCTTCCTGATACAGACAAATGTGGATACAGTACTCTTTCATACGCTCCATTCTTGATTAATCCTTTTTTGTCCTACTTTTTCAGCTGCTCTTAATGTCCCAGTTTCTCTCTCCTCTTCTCCCTTTTCCCCACTTTGTCCTCAGGTTTCTTAAATTGTTGCAAACTGAACCCAAAATGCAAAAGTAGATTGTACTCAACTCAGCAGGGGGGAGGGAGAGGATATTTGCCCTTTCCAGTAGTCCCAGGCAAAGGCAAATTGCTGCATCACCATCTAGGTTATGTGTTCTTCCTCATTAATAGCTTTTGCTATCTTTATACACTCTGATGTTGCTTGGCCATGGGTGTCCCAGTTTTATCTGTGAAATGTTGAAGGATATGCTTTTCCAGATACCTTTCATCTAGAAGATCCCAAGGAGTGGTTTGGAAGCATCGGACACCTGGAGGTCACCAGATTTGGTGCCACAGCAGTGGGATAAGTAGAGGTCCTCATACAACCCACCAAATTCCTCTATCTACCCCACAACAAGAGCATTCAGGAAATAAGTTGATCGGGAAAGAGCATTCTTGAACAGTGGAAAGGGCCTGATTTAGGAACCACATTGAAACCACACACAGAGACACGTATACCTGACTGCTTTTGTAGTGAACTGCCAGTCCTCTGGCTTGACCATCATCATGTTCTACCTGATCAGCTCCCCTGAACCAGTCCCTGAGAATGTACATAGAAAAGCCCTTTCCTTTCCATGAATTAGGCATGTAAAGATAGTGCCTGGAAAATTGAAAAAGTAGGACAGGTTCTACATTGATAGGATCCATTGGGAAGTTAGACAGGTTAGACAGAAATGGGTGTATAGGTAGACTTAATTTGTCCTGTGATTTTGTGGTCCTTAATTATATATAGAATTGACTGTATCTTGCTTTCTGTCCACAAAGTGGGTCCGTGGTAGACACAGGGAAAGAGAAAGGTAGGAAAAGAAAAACATTTGCCTTGGCTTCTAGAATCTTTTGCAGTTTTTGTTGTTGCTGTTATTTGCCATAAAGTCAACTGTGACTTATGAAGGTGTTGCAAAATCAGGACTGTGGCTTAATTGACTGAAGCAGTCAATTTACTTTAACAAACACTGCTGTCTTTGCCAATGAGTCATGTCTTTCCATGATATGTCCCAAAACCAATAACCTCAGTTTAGTTAGTTTGGCTTCTAGTGAGAGTTCAGCCTTGATTTGACCTCAGATGCATTTAGTTGTTGTTTTGGCAATCCATGGGATTTGTAGCACTCTTCTCCAGCACCACATTTCAAATGAGTTGATTCTCTTCTTGTCATTATTCCTCACCGTCCATCTTCTGCAAACATGGCATAGATGATTCTGACTTTGGTTTTTGTTGATACATCTTTACACTTAAAGATCTTATCACTTTCCTTCATAGATGTCTTTCCAAGTCTTAGTTGTCTTGTGATTTCTTGATTGTAGTCTCCCTTTTGTTTGATAACTGACTCAAGGTCAAGAATCTTTGAATAATTGCAAAGAATGTGTAAGCAAAACAAAAAAGGAAACAATTTCAACACCACTACAATTTAATATAATTTGCAGAATCTGTAACAGTTGATTACCAATAAATAATATATACAGCCCCCTCCCATCCATGGAGGGTTATGTTCCTGGATTTACTGTGGATACGTGAAATCATGGATAACAGTGAACCCTACTGAAATAAATGACTTCCAGCCCAACTTCCAGCAGAAACATACCATAGAACCACACTGGAGGACCTAGAAAATGCCTAGAGAGGACATTTTTTCCAGACATGGATAAGTGAAACAGCAGATACTGGTCCCATGGATATGGAGGTCAATCTGTAGTACATTCCCACTAAACAAATAGACTTGAAGTGATTAAATTATTTTGAATCGTAGTTAGAAGATTAACTAAGTGGGTGTACTGATAAACAGGATTACAATGAGTTGCAGAGAATGAATATTTTTTCTCTCTAAATGTGTGCATTTTAAGTTTAAGATGGGTGACATCATGCTCATAGTCATCTTGTAGTAATTGAGTATAGTAGAGTATTGGCCACAGACAGAAGAAAAGCATTGTGAAAATTATCTTTTTACAGCTGGACAGATACCTGCCCCTAAGGGATTTGCTGGATATATTCCTTAAAAAATAAAATAAAAATTACAGGTCGACCCCCATATCCACGGATTCAGTATCCATGGATTAATTTATCCACATCCCAAAATGTATGTTCTCTCTAGGCATTTCTAGGTCCTACAATGTGATTCTTCCAGCATTTGTCTCATTGAAAATAATAGGGTTACCTATTATCCATGGTTTCATGTATTCATGGGTGTGTGTGTGTGTCTTAGAACATATCCCCAGTTGGAGTTGACCTGTATTAAATTTTTCCAGATATATAAAACACAATGTTAACACTAACAATGAAACACTAAAAAGAGAAAAAGAGAATATATAAAAAGAAAACAAAAAGAGAAAAGAGAAAAAATACATACAGCAAGAAAGAAAGAAAAATAAAGAAACAAAAGATAAAAATGATTTCAAATCTTCTCCACAGCAGTTATAAACCTATAATACTTTACTCTTTTTTTTTAAAAAAAATCCTCGTTGCTTCTCTGATACAATAAATCATTAACTGCCTTTCTATAAAGGATAGTTATTAATCCTCTCCACTGATGCCCCCTTGTTGTGTGAGAGACGCTTGCGTACCCTAATGATGTTTTGAGCTATGCTGGCGGTGGCATAATAGCCACTGGTAGGGTCTCCCATGCCAGACAGGTCAAAACCAAAGGGTCTGACAAAGAGCGTCAAAGGGCAGGATGGGCTCTCTAGCCTTATGGCAACCGTCCTAGGAGAAGGAAAACTCTAATCCCAAACCCGGGCAGATGGTGCTCGTCCAACCCTGTAAGGTCAACCATCAAAGAGAAGGAAACTCTAATCAAACCTATGACCCAAGGGCCTCGCTGCTACCATGCTTGCAAGGCCACAGAAGATGAACCTTAGGTTTAAAGGGTGAGGCCAGTTCTGTGCACACTGCGCTCCACCAGAAAAATCCATTGCACAGGCTCGAAGGACAAATCCAGTTCCAAAAAAGCCCTGTAGCGATAGGCGAGGGACGAAACGGCAGGTGTAAAGATGCACTGGAAGCCGCAGACCCAACCCTGCATGCGGGCGGTTCAGGACTTTGATCGCTCGAGGCTGACCCGGGAGATGACAGTCTTGTTCAGCAGCATCCACAACCAAGCAGCCTTTTTAAAGGAGAGCACTGCTTGCTCCATATGGAGAGGGGCCTAGAAAAGGTGGCCTAACGAAAGCTCATCCCCATCTACCTGGTTGGCTAGCCGCGGCCAACGAGCATCTTCTGATGAGGTCAAACCAAGGCAAAGAAACAAAGGCACACACCAGCCTCCAAAGGTGTAAATAAACTGACGCTTGCATACTGGGACATCAGAGCCATGCAAGACTCTGAAGATAGTGGACGGCCTGAGCGTTGTTCTGCTCTAATAGCCCATGAACTATCACGACTTAATATTGACATCGCTGCTCTTAGTGAAGTTTGTCTCCATGAGGAAGGCAGCCTTAAAGAACATGGCGCCGGCTACACACTTTACTGGTCTGGCAAACCCAAAACCAAAAAAAGTCTTTCAGGAGTAGGCTTTATGATTAAAAACTTCATTGCCTCCAAACTCGAAACCTTGCCAACAGGACACTCTGATCGCATTATATCCTTACGCCTCCCACATGTTGTTCTCTTTAGTATATATGTCCCAACTATGCAAGCCGACCCTGTGGAGAAAGACAAATTCTACACAGACCTACACCAACTCATACAAAAAGTCCTTGTAGAAGATAAAATTATTATCCTTGGTGACTTCAATGCCAGAGTAGGAAAGAACTCCAAAGCCAAGAAAGGTGTCTTAGGCAAGCATGGTGTTGGAAACTGCAATGATAACAGACACCTCCTGCTAGAGTTCTGTGCAGAACAACAGCTGACTATTAAAAACACCATATTTCAGCAGAAAGACAGCTTGAAGACAACCTGGATGCATACCCGATCCAAACATTTGCACATCATTGACTATGTTCTAGTCTGCCAGAGAAACATTTGCGATGTCTGTCATACCCGAGTGATGCCCAGTTCAGAATGCCAAACAGATCATCGCCTTGTAAGACGTAAACTAAATCTTCATCTTAGGTTCAAACCTAAGAGGGATGGCATCTTAAAGAGGAGACTCCAAGTCAACAATCTTCAACAAGCTACCATGAGAGACAACTTCCAGGCAAATCTGCAAACAAAACTTGAAGACCATCCTACAGATCCTTCTCCTACAGTGCTTTGGCAATATATCAAAAAACAGTATCCTCCAGTCTGCGGAAGAATCCTTCAGGTTCTCCCACAAGAAAATCAAGGCTGGTTTGATGAAAACAACCAAGAGATCCAGGAGCTGTTGGCAAAGAAGAGAACTGCTCACCAGGCATACCTCGCCCAGCCAACTTGCCATGTAAGAAAAGCAGCTTTCCACCTCACATGTAGTAAACTTCAAGAAAAACTCAGAGACATGCAGAACAAGTGGTGGATCAATATAGCAGAAAAGACACAATGCTGTGCAGATCTGCGTGATTCTAGAGGATTTTATGAAGCTCTTAAGGCAGTGTTTGGACCTACTTATCAGGTCCAAAGCTCCTTTTCCAGTACAGATGGCCAAACATTAATTACTGATAAAGCCTCCATCCTGAATCGATGGGCTGAACATTTTCAAAATCTCTTTAGTGCCAACTGAGTAGTCCAAGGCTCAGCTATCCAACATATGATACAAAAACCGATGAAAAATGAATTGGACATAGCTCACACTTTGGAAGAAACCCTTAAGGCCATACAGCAGATGAAAAAAGGCAAGGCAGCTGGGATTGATGGAATCCCACCTGAAGTTTGGAAACACAGAGGTCCTGCACTCCACGATAAATTCCACAAACTCCTTGGGAATTGCTAGGAAAAAGGAGAACTGCCATCAGATCTCCGAGATGCAGTCATCACCCTGTACAAGAAAAAAGGAGCAACATCCGATTGCTCAAACTGTCAAGGCATAACACTGCTCTCTATTGCTGGAAAAATCCTTGTAAGGATACTCCTGAAAAGATTAGTTCCTGGAAGTTGGAGAAGGATGGAGGACCATCGCCTCCCAAAAATAGTACTCTACGGTGAACCCGCCATGGGTCAGCGTAAGAGGGGTGCTCCAAAAAAGCCATACAAGGACTCCCTGAAACAACATCTCAGGCTCGGCCAAATTGTTCACCAACAATTGTCCGCCCTGGCCTCACTTCAGGAGGCATGGAGATGCACTATCCACAATGCTGCATCCTTATTTGAGAACTCACGACGAACAAGTCTTGAAGAGAAACAACAACGCAGAAAGAATCACAACCCGGAATCATCACCCAAGGAGACCTTCTGCTGTGCTTTCTGCAACTGGACTGGTTTATCTCGGATTGGCCTTTTTAGTCATCAGCGCGCTTGCAGAAAGCGTGGGGCAAGTCCTTCCTGAATCTTCGTTTGTGAAGAAAATCCAGAGAGAGAGAGTTATTCATAGTCAAATTCAAAGTTCATATAATCATAAATAAGTGCCATACAGGAAATGCATCTGACATTTATATACATTTAAAAAATAATCTTCAACTAATTATTTATTATTATTATTCCTCCCCTAGCCTGTTAAACAATATCACTTCGCCTTTTATCTATACCTACATTATTTAAACTAAGCAAATTATCAACTACATTCTCTCTTTTAACTACCATATATTATATAATCAGCTTGAATTATATCATTTACAATAAAAAAGGAGATTAACCCATGATTTACCCAAAAAATTATCTTTTTTCTTACTCCCTTCTTTATGCATGCCACTCTGTTTCCAGATGTTTCACAAACCCACCTACTTTATTTTAATTATCGTTTCCTTTAGACTAAGACAGCTTCAATCTAACAAAGCTCATATTAAAATCTTAAACCAGAATAGACAGATCCTATTGCCTTCCACCTTCCTCACCCTAGTTTTTCTACCAAACTCCCACATTTGAGCACCTTGGGCATCTTTCGAACCTTTACATGCAATATGAGGGGGAAACATCCTTTCATAGGAAACATAGATTTTGCCCTTTTCATCTGCATTTCCCCCCTTAATAAGGATCCCAGAACCTACAAAATCTCAAAAATGTCCTCCTCAAGATCCCCCACCTGTCATCTTCCTCTCTGTAGTCACTATTCTTCTTCTTCTTCTCATTTGCATTTTGAACACTTCACCAAGAACCGCTTTAAGGAATTTGGGGGGGGGGCTGCAGTGCTTTATTTTGGGGGCCCAATTATTTATCTCAGGTCAATGTAACCTAACTCAACCTAACCTATCCACAGTACAGGCTATTCAGATTATTACTAATAATGTTTTTGCAGGAGGAGGGTTACTACGCCCCCTACAATGATGGGGCCCCCTGCGGATGCTGACGTTGCTGGTGCCTTAAACCAGCCCTGACTTCACCCAATGCTCTCCCTAGAAAAGTCCTCCATAATCTCTCCTGGGTCTCCATCCAACTCCCGTTTTGGCTGCTTGGTTTCTCCTGTGTCTATAGCTGCACCCCCCAATTCTGCTTCTCTATCTTTGTCTTCCTTCTAGAGTCAACTATGATCTTCAGCTTCATTCTCCAAATTTTTGTCTTCCGTCATATCGTTCTCAAATTAATATCCACATTACGGAGATTATCAGATGGGGACAAATATAGCTTCCCCATCTTGCTATATGCTTTCCTACCCTCTTCCTATCCCCATCCCAGCACAGAAATGGAAACTTTTCAGACCTACCTTTAGTACAAGAGGAAGGCAGGCTAAGGAAGGTAGCGGGCCTGATTCTCCTCCTCTTCCACCACCTCCTCCTCCTCTTGCCTGGCACTACAGTCCAGTGGCGAGAAAGGCTTATTCCATTTGGCTCCTGGGGCAAGACAGCAATCGCAATGGCAAAGGCAACCATAGGGGCAGCTCTACGTCGGTGGTGAGGGCAGCAGGCAAACCTGCCGTAGACTGGGGTTGCAGCAGCAGCAGCAGCAGTAGCCACCACCTCTATTTAGCTTCTCCATTGTCGCAGCCCCTGGTTCCAGGCCAGGGAAGCCAGAGTCATTGTGGCCCAAAAGAGGGAAGGGGCAAACCCACACATGCCCAGGCACATGTGTGTGCGCGCGCACACACACACACACACCCACACCCCCTCACCTTGCAAGGGGCACTAAGGAAAGAGAGGAAGGGAAGAATGTAGCTTTTTTCGATCACACACACAGAGGACACAGGCAGACACATACACAAACACACACACACACCACCTTGCAAGGGGCACTATGGAAAGAGAGGAAGGGAAGCTGATCGATCCTGCAGCCAACCCCCCCTTTTTTCTGTCCGTCTGTGTCCTTAGCAGCCCAGGAGTGAATGCAGCTCGAACGGAGCTGCATTCACTTCCTGCAAAGGAAATCCCAGCCATTCTCGTGAGAGGACATTCGCACGGGGAATTCAAAAAGAAAAAGAAAAAGAAAAAGAAAAAGAAAAAGAAAAAGAAAGGTTTAAAAGTAAAACCAAGCACAAAAACACTCTTAAAAAAATACAAGTAACCCAGGGAATGTTCAAAAAAGTGTGTAACTTACTTTGATCTCCCGATCGCACCCGGAAGTCTTCGGCATGGACCTCCCAGTGATGCTGTGATTGTGCCAGCATAACCAGACACAGTTTCAGACACCTGTCATTCCATTACAGAAACAGAACAGGTGACCTATTCATGGCTTAGCCCATGAGTAAGAAAGAATAAGGGTGGAACGGGACCAGCACGGGAGCATAACAGGACGGGGATGACGTTGTCTGATATTCAAGCCCTTTAGCAATCTCCTGGCATCATTATAACGCCATATTTAGGTCTTCTGATAATCTACTACATTTCCTAATGTAGTATCTCAATAATATGATACAAAAACCGATGAAAAATGAATTGGACATAGCTCCCACTTTCGAAGAGACCCTTAAGGCCATACAGCAGATGAAAAAGGGCAAGGCAGCTGGGATTGATGGAATCCCACCTGAAGTTTGGAAACACGGAGGTCATGCACTCCACGAAAAATTCCATGAATTCCTTGTGAATTGCTGGGAAAAAGGGGAACTGCCATCAGACCTCCAAGATGCAGTCATCATCACCCTGTATAAGAAAAAAGGAGCAAAATCCGACTGCTCAAACTATCGAGGCATAACACTGCTCTCTATTGCTGGAAAAATCCTTGCAAGGATACTCCTGAACAGATTAGTTCCTGCTATTGCAGAAGAACTTCTCCCTGAAAGCCAATGTGGCTTCAGAGCCAATAGGAGTACTACAGATATGGTATTTGCCCTTAGGCAACTGCAAGAAAAATGTAGGGAGCAGAACAAGGGTCTCTATGTAACATTTGTCGACCTCACCAAAGCCTTTGACACTGTAAGTAGAAAAGGTCTGTGGCAGATCCTGGAAAGACTAGGATGTCCCCCCAAATTCCTTAAAATGATTATCTTGCTACACGAGGGCCAGCGTGGTCAAGTCATATATGGCGATGCTCTTTCAGAGCCCTTTCTAATAACTAATGGAGTGAAGCAAGGTTGTGTTCTTGCACCAACTTTATTTACAATCTTCTTTAGCACGATGCTCCAAAGGGCTATGGCAGAGCTTGAAGAAGACGATGGCATCTATATACGTTACCGTACTGATGGTAGCTTGTTTAAATTAAGCCGTCTGAGGGCTCACACTAAGACTCTAAACTATCTAGTCCGTGAGCTGCTCTTCCCCGATGATGCTGCCCTTGTTGCCCACACAGAAGCAGCTCTGCAGCGCCTAACGTCCTGCTTTGCAACAGCTGCAGAGCTGTTTGGGCTAGAAGTCAACCTGAAGAAAACAGAAGTTCTTTACCAGCCTGCACCACAGGATGAACACCACCATCCCCACATTGCCGTTGGCAAATCTGTGCTCAAGTCCGTTCACCTACCTGGGAAGCATCATCTCCTCAGATGCCAAGATTGACAAAGAGATCGATCACAGATTAGCAAAGGCATATAGTGCATTTGGAAGACTTCATAAAAGAGTCTGGAGCAATAAACACCTGAGGCAAAGCACAAAAATCAGTGTGTATAGAGCCATCGTACTGTCTATCCTCCTTTATGGATCTGAAACATGGGTCACCTATCGCCACCACCTGCGACTCCTCGAGCGCTTTCATCAGCGCTGTCTGCGCACAATCCTAAATATACACTGGACTGACTATGTGACGAATGTTGCTGTCCTTGAGCAAGCAGGGATCACCAGCATTGAGGCCATGATATTGAGAACACAGCTGCGCTGGGCAGGGCACATTTCTAGGATGGAGGACCATCACCTCCCAAAAATACTACTCTACGGTGAACTCGCCACGGGCCAGCGTAAGAGGGGCGCTCCAAAAAAGCGATACAAAGACTCCCTGAAACAACATCTCAGGCTCGGCCAAATTGATCACCAACAGTGGTCCGCCCTGGCCTCACATCAGGAGGCATGGAGACGCACTATCGACAATGCTGCAGCCTTATTTGAGAACTCACGCCGAACAAGTCTTGAAGAGAAATGACAACGCAGAAAGAATCACAACCCAAAAACATCACCCAAGGAGACCTTCTGCTGTGCTTTTTGCAACCGGACTTGTTTATCTCGGATTGGCCTTTTTAGTCATCAGTGCGCTTGCAGAAAGCACGGGATGAGTCCTTCCTGAATCTTCGTTTGCGAAGAAAAGCCAGAGAGAGAGATCTCAATAATAAAAAAAAATCCTTCCCAAAGCTACTTCCAAGTCAATGTTTCTGTCTCCCTATGTGGTTGCATTTTTTTGGTTTTTTTCTATTTAGCAAACTTTTAGCACATAAATGTTTAACTCCTTTGCCTCTGTGGTGACTCCGATTACCAAGTAATAGCACTGCCTAATATTTAACTTCTGTTTCCACTCAGTCAAAACAAGGTGTTTCTTTCTTATAACAAGCCAGTCTTTCTTCCCCAACAGTAATTGCAAAGTGTATACAAAAGCAACCAACTTTCCACTTTAAAAAAATTGTTTTCAAAACTATTCTCAAGCTCCATATCTTTACCCATTCAGAACATTTATTCTCCCCCCCTTTAAAACATAGTTTTATAAGACTTTCTGCTTTCAGTCTTTAAAAATCATATCACTTAAAAAAAGCAGTTCTCAACATTTCTCAAAAGCATTCAAAAGGCAGAGAATCACAAAAACATCTATTAACCACTGGTTTGAAGAATTCTTTTACTCCTTAGTAAAGGAGTGGAAACAGATAATTACATAGATGAAAATATAATTAGAAGATGGACTGTGTTTGCAGCTTAGTGTCCATTGGGTTCATAAACGGCAGGCAGAGCAAATGACTTTGTCCCTTGATCACCCCCCCCCACTTTGGTACCTGTTAACTAACTAGCCCCCAGGAGGTCAGTGGAGTTTACAGGTCTTCATGGGCTAGCTCTTCATTCCCCCTTTTCCAAGGAAGAAATACTCAGGATGGAATTTGCCTCTTGACCCTATGTTTATCACTGCTGTCACTCTCACCTCCATGGAGCTCTGTGGAGAAGATCCATTACTGTACTGGAAGTCTCTGCATGTAGTCCCAGTGATTAACATTTTTTCCTCCTCACACAGTAGGATTTCCTTAGATATATGAGCTGCAACAATCAGTCTTATAAATCAAGTCCAAGTTTATCTTCCAATGTCCACTCACAAAACAAAGTGCATTAAGTAAAATATACAGGTGGGGGGAAAAAATCTAAAAATATGACAGATAGACATCTTTCACCACTTCAGATAGTACAGCAAGAAGAACCCAGGTTTGATTATACTATGGGGACTCCGGAAGCTCCTCATTCAACGTAAATCAAACCTGCAACTGGAGAGGAAAGAAGACGGAACTGCAGCTGACCAGATGACTAGAAGTTCCATCAGGCTGCTCAACATATGGTCAGATCCCAAACAAAATTAACCTGCATGCTGTAATGTTGATTTTATTGTCTTATGCTATAACCAAAAGGGAAGGCCTTTTAGTTTTCAGAAAATATATGGTTACAATTGGCAACTATTTCAGGGGTGAATTTTTCATTGTTTTCATTCAGGGAGATTAATTTTAATAGACCTAAGATGGTTAAAAGGATGGTTTATGTTATACTTGTTGGCATTGTTTCATTGTCATTCTGCTATGCATGCTCATCTTATGTATCTTTTGTTTCCTGCCTGCTATCGTACACAGATCAATACTAGATATGCTTTGATGGCTTAAATAGGGATTTACTTGTGTGAAATGTATTAATTGTCTTTGAAATTAATCATTTAATTTAAAGGGGGGAATGTGGTAGCCATTTGCATTCTAATGTCTATTTGCTGAATGCTGTTACTTACAATTACTATTTGGGGTCAGACTAGATAGCCCATGAGATTCTAGAAGTCTGCAAAGTCTTTTCAATGTTCCTTACTAATCAACTCTATGTTCCAGAAACATATGATAAACTGAAGGTAAACAAATTCTTTCTCTAATAGCGGTCGAACTGTACCTAAATGTTCCTAAGCTATTTTGCCTTGTACTTTCTGAACTATCAACAATTGTCGCAGAGAAATTGCTGACACCAAAGAGAAGGAGGAGGGAATTGTTTTTGCATACGGTCATTAAACTGTATAAAGGTTTTCTGTAGTCATGACTCGGGGTTCTGACTCTTTGGAAGATATTCCAGTCAGGCCCACCGGTGCAATAAAATTCACTTTCCAATCCGTGGGTCTGCTGTTCCATGATTTCTGCATCATAATAATCCCTGATAGATTTTGAAATATCATCTGGATCTAAGATGTGTAGGACTTTAAAAGTCATAGCCAGCACTTTGAATTGTATAACTAGGAGAAAGGTAAAAATGTGATTGTTTTAACTGCTTCCATCGGTGCAGACTTACCCTTTCAGTTTCTGTATACCCTTCCAAACAACTCCAGATGGCTGGGAATGCCAGCATAATGTTGGAATTAACTTAGCACATTTGTATAGCTATCCCAACACCAGCAATAAAGCAATGTGAATGTGTTATATGTTCTAGATCTAACAGTCAACTAAGAGAATAAAATTATCAATAATTAACATTTTTTTGTTCTATGTGCAGGACACTTCTAAGATATCCTGCAGTCTAAGTGTGGGGGGTGCATACCTTACTCAGCCAGACTGTGGGCTGCCTCTGGATGCTACTGAGTTCTGATTTTTAAAAAAATCAGACTCCATTTAGTTAATGATTTTGTAATTGCCTACCCCAAACTGCCTTCTAGGGTGTCTGTTAGATGCATTCCCCACTCGTGTGGCAGCTGTTTTCTGTGATATGCTCCCATGTGCCTGGATTTGTGTGTGGATGATGCAATAATGTGAGCAGCCCTTCTGTTATAGCATCAGGACATGTGGAACAAACTTCCAAAAATTTGCTGAACAGTAAAGTTGGGCTTGGTTTAATTAACATATGCCTATTGATTTTATCCAATTTGCACATGTGTTATGGTTTACATTATTTAAAATTGTTTAACCAATTTCAAATTGTCTTTGTTAAGTGCTAAATGGTTTAATATACGTACTCTTAGGGCTTGTCTACATGGATTAAATACCTTGTCTTGCCCCCATCTCAGAGCCCTGAAGTCCATATGATGCAGGGCATTTACCTCATTCTGCCCCCAGGCAGTCCTCACCACCCCCAGGGCAGAGACAGGACTGAGATGGGGGAAGGCAGGCTAGGGCCCAAAAAAGCGATGTAAGAAAATACCTAGTTTACTCTGTTATTGCTGGCAAAAACTGGATTAGGCCCATATGGCCACAGAAGCTCTTCTGGCATGCCAGCCCTCACTGCTGTCGCCATCTCCTTGGCTCTCCCAGAAGCCAGGAAGGAGTCCCTCAGCCTATGACGAAGGCTGGTCACATGCAGGAGGCCTTCAGTCACATATTCCAAGCAAAAAGGTGGTGGCGGCTGCAGAGATGACATGCGTGTTTGGACTCCAGCCCATTCTGTACAGGTAACGGAGAGAATAGGCCAGCTCTGCAGCCAGGATATGCTGGTGGAAAGCTTGTGTAAATGAAAGTCTTTTGAAATTATTCCTATTTGTTTTAAACTGTTCTAAACAGATTTATTGTACACTTCCTTGAGATCTTTGAATATAGGGCAGGATATCAATATTCAGATCTCTCTCTCTCTCTCTCTTTTTCTTTAGTTTAATGAGGAATTCCTAGTTCTTCAAACATTGTTCTGTGTAAAGATAATTAGTTTGATTGGCTTCTTCATCAGGCAAGAATGTTAAAAGTCATACAGGAGAAGAAAAGTGACAAAAGTGATGGTGTTAGAATCACAGGCCTACAGTTTGTCTCAGATGTCACTTGTCAGTTAAGATGGTCTGAACCATCTCTGTCCTGTGTGAAGCTATCGTTCCCTTTCTTAGGCAGAGAACATTTAATTTCTCAAGAAGTCTCTGTAGTGTTATATCTGGAAAACTTTTAGGTGCTGTATAGGTAAAACTTGCCAATTGTAGTCCAAATGAAAGAGTTTTAACTTTCTTGTTCTAGACGTTTTTAACTGACAACACAAGTAACATCTGACTCAAACGTCATCACTTTTCTCATACCTTCATTACCTCAACTTCTGTGAAGTCCCATTGAAATTCAGTAGGAAAATAATTCAAAGATGCCTTCCATCTAAATTAAATTTGAAGGCTTTGTGGATGGATATCCAGTGATGATTTGGATGGACAACCCTTCAGTGTTTGTTTCTCTCTGAAGTTACTGGATGGTCATTTGAGGTGCAGAACCTACAATGAACAGCTTAGTTGCTTTGCTGATGACAGAATCAGAACCTTCAGTATATATAAATCTGCATATAATTTTTATGAAGATGAATAAAGTAGATAATTAAAATACCCAGGAAAGACCCTTGGGTGATATTTGACTCATTTATTGATTGATACCAACAAAATAATAATGGAAATTGTCATATTTCTCTTTTCTCCTGCAAAGATTTCCAGTTTAAGTAAGTCCAAGTTTGAATCAAAGTTTTATAGTTTATAGCCATAGGCCACTGCAAACATGCATAGCAAAATACAATATGGAGAAGTAATGTGGGCAAATACATAATATATTATATTACATGGCATAGTATAACTCCTGATATAGATCACATAAAAGGTTTAAGAAGAACCAAAAGTTTAAAAACAATTTAAACTTTCTAGAAAGAAACTTCTTACGATTTCCCAGATTAATTTTCCAAAGTGTCATACTATCAGATACTGAGTGACTCAGGATTTTCATTCTGATTTTTTCTGCAACAGTAGCAACATGATAAGAAATATTCTCCCTCTTATCAGATAACAAAAAACATACTATATTCTCGGTTGGCCAGCCACTGCATTGTAACACAAACTGTCAGTAGACACTCTCTACAGATAACGCACTAAGTCTTCTATGCAGTCATTACTACAAATACACAGTCTGTCAGTTACAGAGGTGGGGAGATACCTACCCTCCAGGACATTTGCTGAAATTTTAATGCTGTGGAAACCTTCCTCAAAAGGAGGTAAGAAAGATGACAAAAATAGCTGGAAAGCTGGTGGTCTTTTTTTTTTTTTTTTTTATGGTGACAAACCACCACTTGTCTTTGCTCTCAACAGGACAGCTGGTGTACCTGGAGGCAAGGTAAAGATTTTCCTCAGAAACTTGTTCTAGAGGGTTTCCAGTGGAGCAATATTTCCTTCTCCCCATATTTTAACTTCACAGCACATTTGAGCAACCGTCTTCCCAGCAAATATTTTAGGGTAGGCTCCACTAATTGATCACCCCTAGAAAAGAAAATCTGTAGAATCTGGTGTATGGTTCTAGCAACTAACAATTTAACTGCTGCATAGTGTTTTAGGTGTAGTTGGGCTTTTCACATTTTAATTTTTATATCTTTTTTTTCAAGTTACATATACATTCATATTTTAACCTTTGTTTATGATTGATGCTTTGTTTATGTTTGTTGATGCTTAGTTTTGTCATTTGAATAGGTTTGTAACTGTATAATAAATTTGTCAGAGTGAATTTTAATATCTCTGTTTCTCAGTTTTCCAGTCAACTACATTTATCCCATTTCTGCATTAATTTTCAATTGTTTGAAATGTCTGCATTAAAAATCATACCTAGGAACTTCTATTTCTGTATGCAGTTTTCCTAATATTGAAAATTTTGCAAGAATTCTGTGGCAGGCAAATTCTAGAAATTCTGTGATCCAAAAAGGTTACCTTTGCAAGCTCTGCATTAAAGATGCAGCAATTAACACTAGTGGAAATAAGTCCAGTGTTGCACATTTGCATTTATTCCACAAATGTCCACTAAAACACTATAGCTGATGTTGAAGATCCATCTGCCACAGGCCTTCCAGTTAAAAGTATACAAGGAATTTGATTTGCTTATTTTTCATTCATTCATTCATTCATTCAATTTATATCCTGCCTTTCTCCTAGCATGGGATCCAAAGCAGCTTACAACCTTTAAAAAAACTAAAAAAACTCTTAGCACAAAAGTTAAAACACAATTAAAACAAATTAAAAGCACACACAAAAATGCAAGTTAAAAAGCAGTTTTAAAACACATATAAAACATAATTAAATAGAAACACAGCAACCCCCCCCCATCTGCCACAACATATTAAAAACCAAATGTCTCCTTAAATAAAAAGATGTTTACCTGCTAGCAGAAAGAGAGCAGGGAGGGGACCAACTAGACCTCCTGAGGAAGAGAGTTCCACAACTTGGGAGCAGGCACCAAGAAGAGTCTCTCCTATGTCCTCACCAGTGTGTCTGTGACCCTGGGAAGTTGCAGCCTGTCTGATTAGAAAGTACGTGCCTACAATGATCAGTGGATTACCAGCAATATTTTAACTTGAGCTCCATTTTGCTTCCATCATGTATTACTTTTTCTTTTTGTTGATCCAGTTTATGGCTCTGTTTCATTGGATGCAGGGAGGGGGGAATGTTGCACCCCTGTCCTGCTTGTGGACTTCCACAGGCATTAGGCTGGCCACTATAGCAAAAACAAGACTGTGTTGAGTCTGACGTAGCAGGATCTTAGTTTGTGGTTGTTGTTTTTTATGTTTGTGATTGACAGATAAATCTGTTGTTGTTGCTTTTAAGTGATGTTCACTTGACAAAGATTAAAAACAACAAAGGTACCCAAAGACATCTTGCTCTCTTTAGGAGAGTCACTGAAAGACGTGGCCTTTTACTCAGAGTTTTGGGAAGCTGAATGAGTGACGTCACTAACTAGCCATTCCACAATGGGATATGTTCAACAATATTTATGTGAGCTTTGTGGACTAAGAAGCACTTGGGTGGCAATGAATTGTCAGTTCCTATATCAATCTGCCAAGTTTGAATGGGCCTTAGTGAGCCTGAACATTAAATTCAGGAATCTGTAAAGCCAATAGAGACCATGCATGATATTGATATGACCTTAATCTTGGAGGATATAAATTAATCCATTTTATGCAAGGGAACCTCATTCTGCAATGTTGCATCTGTAATGTTTTCACACTGGACATTTTACAAAGAGCTAAATAGCCTAGTATTACCCCGCAAGTGAAGACCAATTAATGTGATTATTCAATGGCCAGCTATTGTATATGTTTACTGTGTGTTAAGCTGGCTTCCATTTGTGACCACAAAAGGTCTGTCTGTGATAACTGAATCTGTATTGAGACATTTGTGTAGTTATCATATGAATAATGTGGTTGTATGAATTGTCTCTTGGACTTTGGTCAGTATGCACAAATACTTCATTAATTTGATTCCCTCTTTGCTTCTAACACTGAGAGTACAGAATGCTATTATGAAGGAACAGCATGCTTTGTGGTGCTACCATTTAAAAATGTTAATTTTACATATTCTGTGGCCTTTTGGAGGAATATGTTGGGAAACTGTTATCAACATTCTGGAAGGTAGTAGGGAATACAGGTATACCTCAGTTAACAAAATATATGTGTTCCTGAGCATTACTGCTTTAACAGAAAATTTGGTACCAGGGGTACTTTGCATAAGTAAATAAAAACATTTTGAACTTTCTAGACACTCCTTGATGACTTCTTCCAAAATGCATTCATAGAATCATAGGGTTAGAAGAGACCATGAGGGCCATCCAGTCCAACCCCTGCCATGCAGGAATACACAATCAAAGTATTCCTGACAGATGGCCAGCCAGCCTTTAAAAACCCTCCAAAGAAGGAGACTCCACCACGCTCCAAGGCAGCATATTCCACTGTTGAACAGCTCTGACTCTCAGGAAGTTCTTCCTAATGCTTAGGTGGGATCTTGTTTCCTGTAGTGTGAAGCCATTGCTCCATGTCCTAGTTTCTGGAGCAGAGCAGAAAACAAGTTTGCTCCCTGTTCACTATGACATCCTTTCAAGTATTTAAACATAGCTGTCATGTCACCTCTTAACTTTCTCTTCTGGCTGCATACCCAGCTCCCTAAGCCACTCCTCATAGGGCCTGGCTTCCAGGCCTTTTACCATTTTGGTCGCCCTCCTCTGGACATGTTCCAGTTTGTCAATATCCTTCTGGAACTGTGGTGCCCAGAACTGGACACGGTATTCCAGGTGAGATCTAGCCAAAACAGAATAGAGTGGTACTATTACATCCCTCGATCTAGGTGTTATACTTCCATTGATGCAGCCTAGAATCTCATTGTCTTTTTTAACTGTCGCATCAGGGTGACTTCTTAAAAAAATTTCACCAGCCTCTGCTTTTCTTCTGAGTTCCATTTTGGTGGCCAAAATTATACATCTATTTTTTAAAAACATGCTGGGATTTGTTAATGAGGCAGGCTCATTACCCCCAGTGTTGACAAACCCTTAATTCAGGTGAGCCTTTCCTCCCTATTTTGCTGTTCATGCAAGGTCAGTATGGGATTCCGGAGGCAGCGGCTTTTCATCTTGCCTGTTGCAGTCAGGCACACACAACTACAGTAGGATCTACTAGAGCTGAATCCTGCTCTTTCCCAGTTCAAGCTTTGTTGCATTGTTCACTGCGGACATGCTGCTGTAACCAGGTACTGAAAGTCTATGCTTCTCCAGCCTTCCTTCATCCTCCTCTCTATGCTGATGCTGCTAAAATCTTCCAGAAATACAGAACATGAGAAGGAAGGGGATGGGGGGCTAACTAGGCATAAAAACACTTTGTACAAAGGAGCTTCTCTGACAGCTTGTTAACTGAGGTATGCCTGGATTTGTGGACTGGGGAAAATATGGCAGTGGTAGTTATATGAATCAACAGGGAAAAGAAGCCACAGTGCTTAAGACCTGAGTGCTCTTCTTCCAGTCACAGTAACCTGACTGGACCATACTACGTTGAACACATCCAAACTTGTCTGGTTGTGGAATCTAAGTAGGGTTCGGCTAGTTACTATTTAGATGGAAAACCATCAGGGAACAATAGAAATCTTCTGGTAGGGCTAGAAAAGATTTCTGCCTGAAATCATGGAGAGCCAGTGAGAATGGACAATACTGGACCAATGGTCTGACTTAGTATAAGGCAGCTTCCCATCTATCTAACTCACCTTCCAGCCTTGAAGTGCTATCGCTCAATGCCTGGTCTTTCTCTCTCTCTCTCTGGCTTTTCTTCGCAAACGAAGATTCAGGAAGGACTCATCCCACACTTTCTACAAGTGTGCTGATGACTGAAAAGGCCAATCCGAGATAAACAAGTCCGGTTGCAGAAAGCACAGCAGAGGGTCTCCTTGGGTGATGTTTCTGGGTTGTGATTTTTTCTGCATTGTCGTTTCTCTAGTACACAATAAAACATCACTGTCCATAACTTGATCATGGCTGAGAGGACTGACCTAGCATGCATTTGTGAGATGATGAGTAGATGACATGGAAGGAATTAATCTCTTAGTTGTCTCCATGTTGGTTCTCATTGCAATGTGTTGCAGGTTTGAAGGCTGGAGAGTGGCTATAGGACAGCTTTGAGGAATGTGATGTCCTCCATATGTTGTTGGACTGCCACTTGCGTCATACTTAGCCAACATGAAGGATGAGAAAAATTTAAAGTCCAATAATACCTGGAGGGCCTCCAGTATCTGGACAGCCATTCTCCATCTCTGCTCTAGGGACTATTTCCCTCTCCCTTAACTTAGGCCTTGTCTATGCTAGTGAACCCCCCCCCCCAATCCAGTCCAATAATGCAACATGACATGTGCATTATTTTATCCCCAAATCTGGTGCGATAATGCCACATGACTTTTGGCTCTATCTTCACCAGACTTGGGGTATACCACATAAATCCAGGTTTTAGAAAATTCTCAGTTTTCTCCAGATGTTTCTGGAAATGCTGGAGAAAACTGTAGTATGAACAAAGGATCTCCACTGAATTTGGGGGATGGGGAGGCAGGACATTTACTGACTGACAGACCCTGCCATTTTGTCCCCTTCTTGGCACCACTGTCACTGGTTCTGCCCTCAGGATGCTGGGAAGTCAGGGCTTCCTGTGTGCAGCTGCTTTTTCTGAGGTCAGAGTGAACAGCTGTGGGTAAAAATCCAGATAAATCTGATTTGGGCTTTGGCCAATGTGTGAAGCTTTAATCTCAGCCAGAGTAGTCCAAATTTCATCTGGTGCAGCTCTGTGCTAAAGTAGTCCAAATTTCAATTGGATTTTTACCCCCAGTGTTAACAAACCCTTCGTTCAGGTGAGCCTGAGTGCTGAGTGTTTGAACCTAATATTTGCTTTGTGTAAGGGGTTTTCTATCCTAGTGCTACACTGTTTTTAATCTATGCTTTTGAATTAATGTTTTATATGGTTTTAATACTATAGACAATATAGAAGTTTTTACCTATATTTAACTTTATTTGTATCTCTTTATTCTATAAGCTGCCTTGAGTCCCACTTTTGGGAGAAAGGCAGGATATAAATAAAATGGTTGACTGACTGATTGGGGCTGACATACTCTTCCAATTTGGAAGGGACAGTCCCATTTATTCCTCTGTTGTTCCACTTTTTCAGCTCTTCTTAAAATGTCCCAGTTTCCATCTCCTCTTTCCACTTCTTCCCTTTTGTCCTCAGATTACTGTAGCTGCTACAAACTGAATCCAGTAGTTTGCACTCAGTTAACTCAGCAGTGGGGAGAGGAGAGGAGTAGATAGAAGTGGAGTCTTGCCTCTAGAATCAGGCAAAAGCAAACTGCTGCCATCTTGACCACACTCTGATGTTGCTTGGTCACATATGTCACTAGTTTAAAAGACAGCTGCTAGGTACTTTCTGGGGACAAGGTGTTGGGGAAATGTCTTTCCCATTCTTAAAGTGCTCCAGAGGTTCTTAATATGTTTTTGCACATAATTCAAGGTGCCTGGAAATATTTCTTGATACCCGAGTGAATGCCTTCTTCCCACATCAGCAAACCCACAGATCTTCAAAAGTCCTCTTCTGGATGCCTCCACCACCTGAAGTGAGGTGATAGGCAATGAGAAAGAGGACAGCAGAAGCTAGCAACCAGCAACATGAGGCAGACAAGCACCAAGATTCCTTACGTGCACGCATGGGAGTCAGCTTTTAGGGACTCTTCATCTAAGTTAGGTAACTCTTTTCTATCTACTTTTCTTATCCAAGATGTATTTTCTGCCATAATATCAAATCCGTGGATACAGGGGTTGATCTGTATTCTGAATAGAGCTCTGCTACGCAAATTCTTTTGTCAATGGGGAAAAAGCTGCACCCAGTTCATTAAGCTGAGCTGGTACTGTAATTACTTAACATGTTTGACTCTTGCTTCTTCAGGAACCAAAAGCTTCATGGATACCTGCTTTATGTGATCATCTTCTATATTTTTACATTTCCCACATGGTTTTAATAATCAAATATGGACCTTGGAAACTAAACACCAGTTCTACTGATCAATACAGCCTAAATTTTTCCTGTGTAGCAGTTTCCCTTTTCAGAATAGGACAAACCATGTCTTATGTAATACTAAAGAATTAAACCTTATTAGGAACATAGGAAGCAGAACTTGGAAAAGTTATTTAGCTACATGGCTACGAGCTGGAAGATTCTGGGTGCTGCAGTCCAAAAATATTTTTTTCAAGGTTCTGACAGGAAACTACAGAGGTGGGAAATGTTACTTTTTTGGATTACAAAACCAAGAGCATGGCCGTATCATAAAGTTCCAGGGCCCTATCACACTATACAGTTATAGCCATATGATTCCACTTTAATTGCCATGGCAAAATTCCATGGAATCCTGCAACTGACAGTTTAGGGAGGGGCATTTAGAGTTCTCAGCCAGAGTTGCTTTAGCACCTCCTCAAATGACAAACTCAAGGATTCCACAGGATAGAACCATGGTAGTTAAAGCAGAATAATAGCGGTATAATTGTATAGTGTGATAGGGCCCATCTCTCTCTCTCTGGCTTCTCTTCGCAAACGAAGATTCAGGAAGGACTCATCCCGCGCTTTCTGCAAGTGCGCTGATGACTAAAAAGGCCAATCCAAGATAGACAAGTCCGGTTGCAGAAAGCACAGCAGAAGGTTTCCTTGGGTGATGTTTCCGGGTTGTGATTTTTTCTGCCGACCATTGTTGGTGATCAATTTGGCTGAGCCTGAGGTGTTGTTTCAGGGAGTCTTTGTATCGCTTTTTTGGAGTGCCCCTCTTATGCTGACCCATGGCGAGTTCACTGTAGAATACTATTTTGGGGAGGTGATGGTCCTCCATCCTAGAAACATGCCCTGCCCAGCGCAGCTGTGTTCTCAATATCATGGCCTCAATGCTGGTGATGCCTGCTTGCTCAAGGACAGCAACATTCGTCACATAGTCAGTCCAGTGTATATTTAGGATTGTGCGTAAATAGCGCTGATGGAGGCATTCAAGGAGTCGTAAGTGGTGGCTATAGGTGACCCATGTTTCAGATCCATAAAGGAGAATAGAGAGTACAATTGCTCTATACACACTGATTTTTGTGATAGGGCCCATAGTCCCCCCGCAAAAGTGTTTCCAGGCTCTGTTCAGAACATCTAGCTGAGTTCTGTCTATAGTGAGTGGCAGTAGCTCTCCAGGATTTCAGATAGGGATATTCCCAGCCCTACCTGCAGAGATTAAACCTGAGGCTTTCTACATGCAAAGCATGTGCTATTTCACCTCCCCACATAAAAGGTGTAGGATGCCCTTGTAATCTTTTAATTCCCCTTTACTGTCTCTAGAAGCCAATTTCTTTCAAATGTGTATTTTAAAGTTAAAGGCAGAAAATTCACAACCTTTGGAGGGGAAAGGGGTCATCTTTCTTTTACTTTTTAGAATAAAAATTTCAGGATATTCCTGAGATATTAAGAGCCAATAAAATTAGGAAACGATGGCAGCTTTCTAATATACAGTACTATGAAAGCAAGACTGCGAAGTCAAACCCTCTGTAGCTGACAGATGAAACAAAAGTATTGTGACATATAAAAATGGTCAAATATTGCTAAATGCATGTATGTCTGTAGTCTCTCTCTCTATTTATGTCTTATGCAAAAGACATAAAACAAGGAATGAAGAGAGACAGAGGGATGAGCACACTGAGAGAAACAACTGGTTAATTTTTTTAATGGACTTTTATGAAGTGAACAGCCACAGAGCACTTCTAGGGAATTTGATCCTAGTTGGTAGCACACAGATCTTGGGGCACAGAGGTCCTTAACATTCCATTAGGACCTTTTGAACTCTATTCGTTCTACAAAAAACTTGGTTTCAAAGGAACCAATTCAGTGGCCTGTCAGAATTAGGGAGTGATGCTAAATTAATGCTCCCCCCCCCACCTTTTGCCCCAATGTCTTGTTTGACTTAGAATCTGGCCAGGGGAAGTATTCCAATTGTTGCTGGATTAACAGTAGGCCCTATATTCAAACCCTTATTAGCCAATTAATATGAAAGAAAAGCCACACATAGCTATTAATTACGTAAACAGCATTTTTTTTCATGTATAAAAAGGAGATCATGAAAGCATGAAAGAAAGAGGCGGGGGGGGGGGAGACCAGCCATTTTAGCTATTATGGTGGAGGACTTCAGCAGTATCATTTAATTACAAGCCCAAATAGGCAAATTTGATTGAGGCAGAGCAAACACTGCCACATTTTCCTTTCCTTTCCTTTCCTTTCCTCCTCCTCTTCTTTTTTTAAACAATCATTCTCTCATTAATTGCTTGGATCTGTGAAGGAAAGGCCTCCAAGTCCCAGCTTTGCACAAAACTCACCCAAGAGTGAAGAGGGCAAGCTGAACACTTTAGTCTGTCCAGCTGCCTTTAAGTGAATGGGCTACTGAAGGGTATGAATGCTTTCTGTCTCTCCTCATACAATGTAGGTGTTACTGCTCTGGGGAGGAAAGAAACAAAACAATAATCACTTGAAGTGAGCTCAGTCCTGCTGCTGGGGAGGGGAGCATTCTCACTCACTCATAAAATCATGCCTCCTTCATATCAGTAAGAAGAGCTGGGTATAAAAGGGTGACTTCGAATGGTACTTTCAGGGAGCTCGGGAGAGCCCTTTGAAAGCAATGGGCAATGCTAAATGAGAGTGAAATAGCATCTGCCTTCATTTTGTGAGTCAATCAGTGGGCATTTTACAGTGAAATAACCCTCCAAAAGGCAAAGCAACACTTCTAAAGATGCACAGAAGGGATATACTTTATGGCAAAATCCCCCCTCCCCACAGTGCCTCCTGGCTTCATAGATTTCTACCCATTAAAATGCCTTTTAAAGTAACAAACAGAGCCATAGGATTCGTATGACACTGCACCCCTCCCTTCTGCCCTGGTAAAGAAAAAAAAAGGGGGGGTTCCATATAGGGAGAAGTGTGCTTCCTTCAGAAGAGATCACTTTGGGGCAAACAAATTTGGTTTGCCATGAGAGTTTGCAAAGTGGTTTTTCTCACACATCCAGAAACGTGTATCTTCAGCTTCATAAGCAACTGCCTGTAATCAGTTGTTTTTTTTTTAAGACAAAGTATGAAAAGAGCATAGTTCATCTAGAGGGGCACCCATGCCTCCCATGAATAACAAATACTATATATGTACAGCTGGAACTGTTAAAGCTATTTCACACTATTTGCTACTAGCCCTAAGAAAATAAGAGCCATGCTGGATCAGACCAAAGGCCTTAAATAATTCAACATTCTGTTCCCACAATGGCCAATCGGTTGTCCACAGGAAAGCTGCTACCTGCCAATGGACTTTATCAGACCACCCTCCATTAATGTTCTTTTGCCAGCATATTTTGTTGTGTTTTTATGCCAGCAAAAGAACCCCCCACCAGACCTTATCTTACTCACATTAAAGAGGCAGCCCAGGCACTAAGAGAGTGAATGGAGGTCCATTCACTTCCTGGTTTCAGATCTCACCAGTTCTCGCAAGAAGACATGAGCACGGCAAATTCAAAAATTAAAGTACCATAAAATAAAGACATACAACATAGACACAAGCACAGGAACACACTTTAATAGTCCTAAATGAATTTGGGAGTTTAAAAAAGAGCTTCCCCTACCTGGCTGTCCCGATCTCACCTGGAATTGTTCTGACAATTGATGCTGTATTCACTGAACACAATGGTGTGAGGATACAAACGCTGGCAATGCTGGCAACAAAGCAGAACAGGAGATCTATTGACGGCTTGGGCCATCAACAAAAAAGTATGCCTTATTGACAGTACATGACCGCAAAAGGACAACATCATTTGATATGTGTGTCCATTCACAATCATTTGGCGTTATGATGCCATATTTGCTGCACCTGATAAAGTCCAGCAGGACATGAGAGCAACTCTGCCCTCCATCTCATGCTCCTGAGCAACTGATACACTAGAAATCTAATATGTCTTGAAATGTTGAACCCTTGAGATAACCTCCCATTTTTCCTGGTTTTTTTTAAATGGAAATTTTCAGAAAAATTGAAGAAAACACAGTTATCGGCACTCTTAATCATCTGTTATGTTAGGAACATAACATGTATTATATAGGTCAACCCACAGATTCAGTATCCACGGTTTCATTTAGCCATGTCTGAAAAAAATGTGTTCTCTCTAGGCATTTCTAGGTCCTCCAATGTGATTCTATGTTCAACTTCCAGTGTTTGTCTCATTGAAAATAATAGGGTTCCCTATTATCCATGGTTTCAGGTATCCATGGGGATGGAATGTACCCCTGCGGATATGGGGGCCGACCTGCCTGTATATAACTTGGGTCCCGTCTACACGATTTAAATAATACGTACGGCGTGCGGAAGTTCGTGCTTCGGTACACATGGCCATTCGGATTCACACGCATCCGAAAGAGGGGGGGCAGTTTTCCACCCGGAAATACACACACGTGGCATTTGAGAGGGAAAGCGGATCGCGAAATCTGTACGCCGTTCGGATGGCTGATGGGTCTGTACGGTCCATTCGCACATATACGAACAGGCTGTGTAATCTGATTTGCTGGCCAAATAGAGGGGGCGGGGCTAGCACGGAGGGGAATTGGGAGAGGCCTTCATGTTGGATTACCGGCTAGCGAGAGTCCGGTAAGTCTGTGAATTATACATTTATTTATTTTTATTTTATATTGTAAATAGGGAAAACCGACTGTCTGCAAAGCAGGAACCTTTTGAAAAAAAAGTGGCGGGAGATTTAAAACCGCCGCTTGTCTTGCTCGCTCCAGCCAGCTTGGGGAAGAGGGAGTCATACAGAGTTTAGGGGGCTAAAAAATCGTGTGGGCAGTTCGTATGCATACGAACGACAGCCTATTCGTATTTTTTGACCCCCAAACGGATTTTTTTATGATCGTATAGATGCACCCGTGGTTTGGCATAAAATGTTCAAGTTTGGTATGTTAAAAGTAAATACAGTTTATTCAGAAAATAATTCCAAATTCAATTTACTTCTTTAAATTTTATTCCCCCAACCCCACAGATGGAATTGCCAGGTCCTGGACTGCCTCAAGGTAACATATAGCAATCCGGACTACTGTAGTAAAAACTGATAGCTGTAGCCTTCGTTTATAAAATTACAAGGGTCTGCATAGTTCAAAGTAGCCTTTAGCTGGTATCAAAGTTTAAGAAGTTATGCCCACATTGCCTAAATGAATCTATCGACATGCACAAACATGCCCCTCCCTGGTGCACCCTTGTAAACCCACGAAGGAGAGGTCTGGCCATTTTCATAGTGGGGGCTGCCTACAGTAGGATGAAAAAGGCAGCCTAAAAGTTTTGTCTCTCACACTGCTCCCCCTGGCTTCAAATTGTATTAACTGCAATCTGTGTGTTGATAAGGGAAATCTCCCACCGAATGACTGCAGGTTTTAAACACAGACACGTTTAAATTAATTAGGGGTAATTAATATATTTTTAAAATGAGGATGCCTGAGGTATTCACACTTCTGATTCCCTTAATATGCATGTCATGTTTCAGGAGATCTGAGCTTCATTGAAGCTATAACTCTTGACAGCCAAACACACATTTTTTATTATTCAAAAGATACACTAGTTTCCCTTAAGTCCCATTGAAACCAACGTGAACAGTTAGTTGAGCCTTAAATTACATTTATTTCAGTGGGACAACAGTATGGCTAACTTATGGTTTGGTTCCAACCTTCTGTCCAATAGATTCAGCTAGCTAACACACACAAGAGTTTGTTCCCAATACTTAATTAGATTCAATATTGGCCAATTCACCAAATCTGAGTGTTTTATTTAAAGCTCATGACTTTTCTATTCCATGTAATGTGTCACTTTTGTGTGTCTGGATGTGTAAACTAGGGAAGATTTTGAACAAACATATGTTATGCACTGTTCAAAGGATATAATTTGAGTTACAAGTTTGTATACTGTAGCCTATTGTTGCTGCTATTGCAGTAAAGATAATTTGATTGATTGATAGACTGAGATAAAGATAAATTGCAGTAATCTTACCTTGAAATAGGAAGGTGAAGTTACTCATGAACAAATATGATATTGGAATGATCTGGGCAGTATCCTGTCCACATCTAGCAATTGTGAAATTTGATTTAGTGTTTAGACCCCATGTTTGCCTTCTACAGAGATATGTGGTTGCCCATTTCTCCCAACTATGATAAGCTCCATCAAAGTCACTCTAAATGTAAGCATTCTCAAGTGATCTATCATGTTGGCAGGTAAGGTACAGGTTAGGAAAAATGCAATAGAGTACAAATGGGTACCGTAAGTTTGCTGCTATCAGATGCTTCTTTTTTGGTTTAGTTTTAAACGCTGGCCATGTCCAGTCTGCATTTAAGTCCTTCTGCATTAGTTACTTTTGGTCTGAGGAGACCTTTACTCTGATTCCAGCATAAAAGGTTTAGGTGCAATGCTTTCTATGGCAGAAAGCCCTTGCTGGGTCAGAGTAAAAACCTCCCCCACCACACACCAAAGTAGACCAACACAAAAGATTTAAGGGGGGAAATTGTTAAAAGGGAAACCCTTTTCTCTTTGGGATGAATGCAGTGGGGAGATTAAAACTTTCATTTGAGATTTTGCTGTATTCATAGTAGCAAGGCTATGAATAGAGCTAAGTCAGAGCCCACAGTGGTGGTGGTGTGCCCTTTTATACTCTGGCCCATCTTCAGACACAGGTTGTTTTACACTTGAAAGAGGGAGAATGTGGGATTTTGACAGCTGATATTGGCCTCTGAGCTCTTGATGGGGATTTTCTAATTAACCCCAAGAGCCCATCAGGTGGTCAAACTGGAATGATTTCTGTCAGAGAGGGCAAAAAGTTGGATTTTCCTATTTCTTCTATTCCATCAGTTCACTGGGAAACTCTTTTAACATCACCCGTTAAGTGAGACCAATTTTGCTTCTCTTTAAAGAGGTTTGGGAACCGAAAGGCAGAAGCAACCCAGACAAGCTGGAAGTTTCACAAAGGATTTTTGAACAAGTTAAAAGACGCTGTCTTTTAAGTCTCTGGTATTGATAGCCAAAATAACTGCTAACAATTACATTGGCAGTGCTTTGACCCCAGAGAATGATAGGCTATTAGATATATGTATATGTGTGTGTGTGTTTCTATTAAATGTGGAAGTTTTCCAAGTCAGAAAGATCTCTTTTCCGTGTAGCATCAAATTATATCCTTTACATTCTTGCAGATAGGCACATGAATGTGGATACTCACTAAGTATTCTGTATTTGAAACAAGCTTCTCAGACTACATTAATGAATGCATCAATTCATGTCATGGAAGAAATCTATTTGTAAGTAGTATATCAAACTACCACAACCTCTGGGAAACTATGTGGCTAATGATCCTCATCCTATGAGCCTACGACAGATGTTGCAGAAATGCTCTGTGGATACTTATTCTTGCAAACCAAATAGGGTGAACTTGCACGGGATCAGTGTGTCTTGAAACAATCTGCACATCTGGATAAGCATGAATATGAATGCAAATATGATTGAACAGCACTCTGGATCCCAGAAGATATAGGTGTCAGGGAGAAAAAGCCCAGATATGTTGCTAAATTTAGTCAGAAAATACACATTATCTGTATTCAGGAGTACACTGAATATATGAGAAGGGGAAGCACACTAGCTCTGCCTCCTAGTTGCCACCTATCTCACTCTGTTTGTTCAAGGATGACATTTATATACAGTACATGTAGGCTTTCCATGTGATTTGGAACCCTGAAAATTCATGGTTCCATATTGCATCTGCACTTCCGTGGAGAGAGGAAGCTCTCCCTTTTAGTAAGTTGTCCTCCACACAGAGAGTATGATGGAAATTGAATTGGAGGAGGGCAGGGCTAACAGATTCTCTATCCTTGCATGACTTACTTTACTCAGATTTCTAGTGTCTGAATATATGAAGCTTCAAAATGTGTATCAAAGCTGAACTCCATATGGAAGAGGAGAAACCTGAGCGGGGAACTTTAGTAATCCCCACCCCCAAAAATTGTAGGCTCAGAGAAAGAATATTTGTGTGCAGCACAGAAGGAAACAAAATTCATTTGCTTTCTAACCAAGTCTTGCAAGTTGTAGGCCACAAGTCATGGAACATAAAGTGATGCTGTCTGTATCAAGTGCCCCTTGCATAAATGAAATCCAAGCATTCACTCCTTGACAAATGGAAGCGGACACCGTAAGGAAGAGGGTGTGAAGCATGTAGGTTTAGTGCAGCTAGAAGAATTATTTGTATTATTGTAGCACTAAGAGGCAACAAGTGAGATCATGGGGCCATTGTGTTAGACATGGCATATATTTATAGAAAAGGACAGCTTTGGTCCCAAAGAGCTTACAACTTACATGCAAAAAGAAAGAAAGGGTTGAAAAGGAAATAGAGGCAAAGAAGAAAAGTGACTTGTTCACAGTTTCAGCTTTCTCTGCTGTCAATTTTTAGGAGTAATCTACAGGCTTTGAAGAACAAAATAAAAAAGGGAGGAGGGGTAAGACAGGAGGAGGAGGAGGAGGAGGAGGAGGAGGAGGAGGAGGAGGAGGATTCCAGAGATTTTGTACATTGTAAAACTGTTCACTGCATTTTAATTAAGTCTATACAAACTTGGCTAAAAAGGTTTTCTGCTAAGTGTAATTAAAGGGTGGGTTCTAAAGTCCTAGAAAATTACTAAGATAGTCCTCTGTTGAAGACTATGGACAGAAAAGTCTTGGGAACCCATAATTATTCACATTGTCTTTTCAGTAAACACCCTTGTTACATCCTATGGAATCATGGGATTTGTAGTTTGCTGAGGTTCTTCATATTAAAATAGCAATTTTATGCAGTTATATGCCTCCAAAGCATTCAGATCAGAGACAGAATAGTGAGCTAGGTTAGCCACTGACATGACACTCAAAAATAGCCTTTAAAAAAAAGCATGCATGGGCTGAATTTGTAAACAAACCAAATTAAAAATAATTATGAATAGTACTTCATAGAATCTTAACCTGTGTTTGCTAATCTCCTGTTGAATGAAATTCCCATGATCCATTATAACTGCAGTGGTTCATCTTCCAAATACAAATCAAGGAGTGTTATTTTGAGTGCTAAAATAAAGGTGTTACTTGACTTGACAGCACCTACCTTTTTCAATAACCCATAAACTGGCGATATTTAATAATTTGGCTGGCCATGGTCCGCCATATTGTTGGCAAGTAAACCAGGGACTCCCCAGATGCCAAGGCTGGAGTCATGCACAACCTAGGGAGGGGCCTTGGAAATTCCTCAAACAGGTCATACCCAGGTCAGAGTTTTTCCTGAGAACACCTGGATATGAGTCATCTACTAATCCTATCAAGGATAGCCAAGCACTCAGTGATTGCAAAATGGGGTTTTTCTCTTTTCCCTTGTACACAATGAAGGTTGCCTGTGCCCATTCAGTCCTAAATGTTTAGCCCATTAACGATCATTAGCACATCTGGAGAATCCACTGTCCAACCTTGGGAAACTCCGAGAGACATTGTATTCCACTCTAAATCCTATCCCTTCAGGGGAAATATCAAATATAAATATCACTCTAAAACACCACCAAAGTGCACACAGATCCCCTTCTTGTCTCCACATCATTCTATGTAGCCAAGTTGCAGCTTTCATGTGAATCTCTGCTCCTCTGATTGGTATAGTATAATCCACATCCCCTCACTCTATTCCTCTATCCAAATACTTTCTAGTTTCTTTGATAGCCTTGTGTGATTGCTTGAAGCCTGAGTGTTAGCATGAATTCTGTTAAGATTAAATCCCAATAAAAATAATTTTATTGTACATTCTGACTTGGATCTCCTTAGTTACGTAGGTCAAAAGATCCCCACAGTTTCCTGGCCTCTTGAGCTAATTAATAATTCACCATAGTAGAATTTGGACACTAGTGGGATCCTCATGGACCCCACACAATTCGGCTAATAAGTTGGAGAAATTAACACTTGTGATGTAGACATTCTGTGATGTAGACAGTCAAAACTTTTGTTTGGGGTAAAGAGTTAAGATCATGGAGATGGGAACATATAGTTCTCTTCAGAATTCCAGGAGGACAAAGTAAGTGGACTAAATTCCAAAACTCCCTTCCATTTCTGCTGAAACTTCCATATCTGTTGAAAGTGGCCATACAGCTGAAAGAGACATATATTTCAAATTTTAAAGCATCCATCACCTAATATTCTGAAGACCTCACTGCTGTCTCTACATTCAAATGTGTATCTTACCATCATCATTTCTGGTAGGATACTTTTTTGGACATATGAATGTTCTACATTTTTAGGTTCATTTATTGTTTGAGTCTCCTTCATGTTAACAATTTTAAAGAAAAAATGTGCTCCCCTTTCTTCTGTCTCCCCCTTTCTTTTGTAGATTTGCAAAGAATAAATTAAAAATGTTTTCAAAAGAGGGTAGAAGGAGGTCTTATGCCATTCACCTCCACCAAAGTTTCCAAAGGGCTTGATGCAGAAAGTAACAGAGGTATGAATAGCTTATAATGTCTAGTTAGATGCCTTTGGTTATGTTTTATTTAAAGCATTTCTCCACTGTATCTCATCCCAACTCTCGGGTAAGATGATGATGATGATGATGATGATCATCATCCTTGAGGAGATGTACAATAGATAATGGACATACATGCATAAATTGTGATGGCCATTGGCTTGGAACAAATAAAATTTGATTTGATATGCGTCCTCTCCCTGGGATCAAACAATGATTTGCAGCACAACTAAAAATAAATAAATAAGTACAACAGAGGAATAAAATGCTGACTGGGGATTCTGAGAGCTGTAGTCCAAAACATTACAGTTCCAAGCTCAGGTTCTGATTAGGGATCAGGTTTTGGGTTTTGTTCTTACTCACCCATTGCAAACTATTGTAGCATGAATAAAATGTACAGTACAACCTCCATTTCCTCAGGGGATATGTTCCCAGATAGCAAAAATCACAGTTAGTTGTTGTTGTTGTTGTTGTTGTTGTTGTGTACCTTCAAATTATTTCTAACGTATGGTGGCCCTAAGGCAACCCTGTCATGGGGTTTTCTGAGGATGAATGTGTGTGACTTGCAGAAGGTCACCCAGTGCGTTTTCATGGCTGAGCAGGGCTTTGAACCCTGGTCTCTACAGTTGTAGTCCAACACTCAAATCCCATGCCATGCTGGGCATTTGGAGCACAACTCTATGGTTAACTTCCACCTGAAGCTGATCATAGAATCATGAAGTGTCTACAAAATGCATAGAGAAAACCATTTTTTTTTCCAGAGAAGGGTAAGTGAAACTGCAGGTATTGGTCCTACAGATATGAGGGGTCATGCTGTATGCAGTTTTATCATACTTTTAGACTTAATGTTTATAAGGCTTCATAGCAGCAACTTGCAGCAGCTTAATTAATTAATTAGTTAATTATGTGTGTATATGTCCCTTCAAGTCACCTGATAGCGACCTCATAAATCTCATAGGGTTTTCTTAGGCAAGGAATACTCACAAGGTGATTTGCCAGTTCTTTCCTCTGAAATATAGCCTACAGCACTGGGTATTTGTTGGCAGTCTCCCATCCAAGCACTAACCCAGAGCTGACCCTGCTTAGCTTCCAGGGTCAGACAGGATCTGGTGCCATTAGGGCATTTAGGCAGAATTAATTAATTACCCAGGATTATTTAGTATTTATATATGAATGTATAAGAATTTATTTATTTATTTAGAAATCAGGTAAAGGGCTGTGCTGTAGCTTTTGGGCTATAAAGAATTGTCTGGAAAGGGAACTTAGTCTAGCAGTTTGTCCTGATGTGGAAAAAGTCCAAAGGGTAGAATGAATGTATCTTTAATGCATGGTTGAATATTTATAAGTGGCATAAATGGGTTTAGCAATAGTCCCTAGGCACTTTTATTATTCATGTGTTAAGCATGGGGCTATGGTAGTATGCAAGTTAAGTTTAATTTTATGTTTTATTAGCCAACTGAGTTTTTCTTCTTTTCTTTACAGTGTAATCTTACACACATTTTCTGTGAAATAAGTCCCACTGTCTGCACAGAATTACAATACCCTGTTTTTGTCCTCCTTTTTTTTTTTTGCTTCTTTAATTTTTTTTTGTACAATCCAGATCATCAAAGACAGAACTACAGTATATCTGCTCAGCCCACGAGAGAATCCAGGATGGCCCCGATGAATGGGAGCATTTGAGAGGGGAAACAGTGGGATTTCTCCAAGTTGAAGTGGAGATCAGTGTTGCTAGTAGATGCAAGGTGATGAGGACATGGCGGTGGTCCTGGATGGAGCTTTCAGGAGCCAGTCATCCAGTTACAGAAAAATATGCACGCCGTTGGTGCAAGGAGGAGAAACAGGGACCACCATCACCTTGGTGAACACCATTGGAGCTTTTTCCTTGTGTTTTTTTTTTTCTGGGCTGTGAGGTCATGTTCTGGAATAGTGGATGCTGGCCGTGCAAGCCTTCGACTTCACCATCAGAGCTGTTGAAAGGCCGAAGGTGAGGACCTTGTACTGGTAAAGCACGGATCCCACTGTGAAATGCAGGATTTTTCAGTGTTTTGGATGAATGTGGATGTGGAAGTATGCGTCCCAGAGGTCTGTAGAAGCCAACCAGTCTCCCTTTATTAAGAGGGGGAGAATGGAGGCTAAGGTGACCATGCAGAAATTTGTGGGGTGGATGAAGTGGTTCACCACCAGTAGATCCATGATGGTGTGCAAGGAACCATCCTTTTTTGGAATAGTGAAGTATCAGAAGCAAAATCCTGAAGATGCTGTTGGTGGTAGACACTGGATGGCATTTTTGGCTAGGAGAGAAGCGATTTCTTTGCGAAGGATAGGGAAGGAAGGTGTGGAACGAAAGATACCAGATGGGAGGTAAATGGGTGAATTTGATGGCGCATCTGTGCAAACAATGGTATTTACCCATTTGTCTAGAGAAATGGCTTCCCAAACCTGCACATGTCTGGGGACCTGGGGGAGGATAAGTTGTGTGCAAGTCTGGAAGAGATGTTGTTTGGCCAGATGCGATAGTCAAAGATGCTGCTCATTAGAAGAGCGTTGTTTAGATTGGCTGAAGGACTGGTAGCGTTGAGGTTTTCCTGAACACCGCTGCTGGTGGTACTTGGCAGCAGGATGCTGGCAGAAGGAGGTTTGGGATGTCGAAGTGGATGGGTAGGAGGTCTTGCGCCAGTATGGCTTAGAGGAGTGGTATTGCCATTGGGGTTGGGAGATGCCCATATTTTTCACTGTGATGCAGATCTCTACTAGGGTAGCCATGGCCTTGTAAGTTTTGGCATTAAAGAGGCCCTTGCCGTCAAACAGTAGGTCTTCAATTTGCTGGTGGGTGTCTTCAGTAATGCCACAGATCGGAGCCTAGCATAGTGGTGGAGCCCCGCTGCTGTTGCCAATGACTTGGCAGCACAGTCGACTGTGTGGTGAGAGGCAGTGATCTGATGGGCTGCAAGCCAATAGGCCTCTTGCTGGAAAAGTGTCACCACAGGCTTATGGTCATCTGGGAGGTATGGCAAGAAGAAGGCCATTTTGTCACAGAGGAATTGTTGATAGCCTGCCATGCAGGCTTGATAGTTAGTCACACGAATAGCCAATGAGGCGGAGGAATAAAATCTCCTGCCAAAGAGGTCCAGATGGCGGCCCTCCTTATCCACTAGTGTAGATGAGGAGGAATGGCGGTGGATTTAGCCTGGGCAGCCTCTACAATAATGGAATTAGGAGGTGTTTGGGACTAGAGTTCCAGCTTGAGCGATTTTGCCATGCGGATGATAAAATCCATTTAAGGGTGAAGATCCTCTGAGGACATGAGCGGGGATGTTTCATGCTGGTTGTCCAGGGATTCCTGAGAGCAGAATTCTGGAGTACAGGCACCTTGGGAGTCCTCCCTATCACCAGAGGAATTTGGGGATCGATGGGGCTGGTCCAGTGGCAGAGAAGCCAGTTCGTGAGGTGGAGAAGGTGGCTTGAGATGAGGAGGCTGAGGTGCAGTAGGCTCCGGAGACTCCTAGAGCTGACCACTGGAGAAGTGCTTCTGATGGCGAGATTTTTTAGAGCGATGTCGAGGTGACCCATGGGGACTATCCCTCAGGTCGTTTGCGGTGTGGGCGATGTGTCAGGTATGGAAAGTAGCACGGATCCAGATAAGGTAGATACGGCACACCTTGGAACCACAGATTGCCGAAGGGGTACCATGGGTCAGACAAGGAAGATGAGTCATAATCCGGTTCTTGTTCAGAGTAGGAAGAGCATGAGTGGGAGCGGCTTCTGTGAGATCGTGTCTGGTGTTTGTAATGTGGGTTGTTGTGGTGTTGGGTATGGTGGCATCCACGATGGGATCTAGAGTGCCAAGATGTAGAGGAGGCTGATCTGGAGCAGTGGGACCAAGGTTGATTGAAGCCAGAGCGGGAACAGGATCGCCGGGATCATGATTGGTATGATTAGGAGTGGCGGATTCAGTGCCATTGGGACTGGAACTGAGACCAGGATCGGTGGGTGGAATGAGACCAGGAGCTGCAGCGGGACCAGGACCAACAGTTGGACTGAGATCAGGACCAGTGGTGGGATCAAGATCAGAACTGGCAAGATCAGGACCGGTGGGACTGGGACAGGCAGGACTGGGATCAGGACCAGTGACTGGGGGAACCAGTGCCGGGACAGGGATCAAGCGCGAAGCTGGGGTTCAGAGTGCAATCCAGACCTGATGACGGAGGTGGAGTGAGACTGATCTCAGGAGGGAGGGCTGTCTCGGGAGTCCTGTTGGGTGCGGTCAGAGCCATTGGAGCCACCATGGTGGCCTGTGGTAGACTGCGACTTTCTTGGAAGTGACGGCAGAGGGCATGTAGGCAGAGGGCATGTAGAGGCTTGGCCACACTGGAGGGAAGAGGCTGAGCTGAACCGCAGCAGTCAGGCTGGTCTTCCTCTTCTATCACAATTGCCTGGTCTCATCATGGGGATGGGACTGATTGGTGGGTTGATTTTGACCGCTTTGATGTCGATGGGTCTGAAGCCTTGGTACTCGCACATTTCTTGCCCTTTTTGGCAGTCTTGGAAGTAGCAGCAGAATCTGAGGGTGGAATCGACTGGGTGTGAGATGGTCTGAGGTTTAAGGCCATGGACTTACTGGAGAGAATGGACTGCCCCATACAGATAGAGCGGGAAGCGGTGTCCAGGGGCCGGTTCTTAGCAGCGATGTTTGCGGCCTGTAGTGATTGCTCCCAGACATGGGTTCACAATCAGAAAAGGTGATTCTAGAGGGCTTGAGTTCTAAAGCCTTTGCAAATCTCACAAGAGGAAAATTTGTGCCGTCCACTGAGACAAAACAAGCAGCGGTCATGGGCGTCGGAGTGGGAGATTTTCTGCCGCAAGAAAGGCAAAGTTTGAATAAGGCCGAGGAGGCCATAGAAGGCCAAGCCAGCAAGCAAGCCCAAAAAAACTAAGTCCAAGGGAAAAAATGAAGAGAATAATCCAAAAACTAGCCAAAAGTTAGTGTCCAGAGAGAAAAATAGATGAAGGTTACGGAATGAAGAGAAAGAAGCTACTCACTAGCACATTCCGAGTGATCCGAGTGACAGGCGAAAAGGAACTGAGGGGAGTACTTTTCTGGCACTATTTGTATAGTGCCCTGGGAGGGCGGGGCTTTTGCCAAAAAGCTACTCAGCTCTGTAATGCTCTGTGTTAGATCTGGACATACGTGAAAATCCCAATTGTGTGAGGCACAGAGACCACAAAAAAGAACTAGGATCACTAATGGATGCAGCTCAGCTTGCCACATTCCAAGTCAGGAGGGCAGTTTTACACTGTTCTTTTCATTGTCAAGCCATCAGCCACAAGTTGGGTATGTAATCTTACAGGAGAGGATTGTTTCTTGTTAGAACCCAGGTAGTTGAAATTGCTGTTCCTCCAATACAGACAGTTGTGGTGTTGCATTCAAGGCCAGCTCATCCAACTCTTGTCTTGACTCAGCAAGAGAGACTGGAAGAAACAGTGCAGTATGGACCACAAAATGAGGGTCTCCAGCCAGCAGGAAACCCAACTCCTTTGTTGGAAGAACATCTATGACCTTAGCCAGTGGCTGCTCAGTTTGCCAAGACAATTTACCCAGCGAACAAAGTTCCTTAGTTGGTGAAAGAGGTGCAGATGAGTGAGCCTCCCCAATGCATTGGATAGTGCAGTCTGTCAGCACACAATAGTAGGTTGCCTGAAAATCCATCAGTCTTAATGTTTCAACCATTAACATCCACTGATGAAGCTAGAGTTTCCATTGTTTAACTGTGAGAAACTCACTCAAACATTGTTTTCTACTCATAACACCCCTTAAGGGTAAATATCAAGTATAAATATTACCCCAAAACACAGTCAAAGTGCACATACCTTCCATCACTATGTCAGTCTGCCATGTGACCCTCAGCGCTCCATCTGAGTATCTTCTGCTACATGTACAGGATAGCCTGTCATCCCAAACTCTATTCCTCTATCCCAATGCTTCCTCCTATCTTTCATTAGCCTTGTGTGATTGCTTGAAGCTTGAGTGTATGTGTGACTGGTTCTGTGATTAATTTTCAATAAAAACCCTTTTATTTTACTTCCTGGCTTGGAGTCTCATCAGTGAGTACCAGTATACATAGGTCAAAAGGTTACCCAGTTACCCAGCCTCTCACTGCTATATTGAACTAATTAAAATTCCCCATATTAATATCTTGACATGAGTGGGTTCTTCATGGACCCCACGCAACTTGGGTAACAGTGGTCATGGTGGTACATGCCTTGGTTACATTCTATTTGGATTATGTAATGCACTGTACGTGGGGTTGCCTTTGAAAAGTGCTTAGAGACTTCATTTGGCAGCAGCCAGGTTGTTAACTGGGACTGAGTAGAGGGAGCACACAACTCCTTTATTACAACAGCTCATTTGCTGTTTCCAGGAACAATTCAAACTGCTGTTTTTGACCTATTAAGGCTTTGGTCAAGGTAATTTGAAGGACCATACCTTCTTGTATGAGCCCATTAGAGTTCTAAGGTCATCTGGAGAGGCCCTTCTCTCTGGCCCACCACCTTCTCAGGCTCGTTTGGTGGGAACAAATGAGAGGGCCTTATCGGTGGCTGCTCCCAGACTTTGGAACTCCCTCCCCAGAGAGGCCAGGATGATCCTGTCTTTGTTCCGCTTCTATACAGCAGGTCAAAACATTTTTGCATCATCTGGCTTTTACAAACCAATTATAGTTGGATTTTTAATGCTGTGTGGTGCTGTTTTAAGATTTCTTGTATATGGTCTTTTAATGCATTTTAATATTTTTAATGTTTAATGCTTTAACGTATGAATTGTTTAATTGTTTTTACATCTCATACTTATATTTCTATTTTGGCTTTTGTATTGTTTTTAATTTGTATTGTTTTAAATATGATGTTAATCACCTTGAGTCCCATTATTAGGAGAAAAGTGGGATATAAATGAATAAAGTAATAATAATAGTAATGGATGATGATGATGAACACAAATCCATGGATTCAAACTACAAGAAAAGAAATTCCACCTGAGGAGTGGCTTAGGGAGCTGGGTATGTTTAGCATGGAGAAGAGAAGGTTAAGAGGTAACACAATGGCCATGTTTAAATATTTGAAGGGATGTCATACTGAGGATTGAGCAAGCTTGTTTTCTGCTGCTCCAGAGATTAGAACACAGAGCAATGGACTCAAACTACAGGGAAAGAGATTCCACCTGAACATTAGGAAGAAATTCTTGACAGTAAGAGCTGTTTGGTGGAATATGCTGCCTCAAAGATCGGTGGAGTCTCTTTCTTTGGAGGTTTTTAAACAGAGGCTGGATGGTCATCTGTTAGGAATGCTTTGATTGTGGACAACCATATTCCTGCAGGGCAGGGGATTGGACTAGATGGCCCTTGTGGTCTCTTCCAACTCTATGATTCTATGAACATTAGGGAGATGTTTTTTACTACAAACTTGTAATTGTAAGAGATGTTCAACAGTGGAATAGATTGCCTCAGAGTGTGGTGGACTCTCCAGTTTAGGAGGTCTTTAAACAAAGGTTGGATGGTTATCTTTCAGGAGTGTTTTAGTTGTATATTAATACATGGCAGGAGGTTGCATGAGGTGGCTCTTGTGGTCCCTTCCAACTCCTGTCTATATTGTCAGAATAATATGTACATGATGCAAAGGTACAGCGATCTGTTCAAATGGCTGTTCAAATACATGTCATTCAGAAGAAGGGCAGCCAAATCCACCACAAAGTCTGTATCCACCGCATCCGGGGCTTCATATGGATTTTAGGAAATGATCCATATGATTTCTGAATGTCTGACCGTTTGTACACTCCTGTCTGCACAGATACGAACAGGCAGCGTAATTTGATTGGCTGGATGAGCAGAGGGGGCAGGGCTACCAAAGAGGGAAAGTGGCTGTGGCCACCATGTTGGATTTTATACTCTTTTTAAAATTTCTTTTTCTTGTAAATATGAAATAACGCCTGTGCACACCACAGGAAACTTTTTTTTAAAAAAATCGCAGCGGCAGATTTAAAATTGCAAGTAAATCACTCAGAGTGGCCAGCTGGCTAGGGGGTCATGCGAAGTTTTGGGGGGGGGTTGGCCATGTAGGCAGATTGCATCGTTGCGAACTCCTGCCTTTTCGGACATGTTCATATTCCAACCCCCCATATAGACAAGACCTTACGTTAATAGTTTGATTCTACGAGTCTAAGATTCTATGAATCATGCAGGTATTGCCTTTTTAGTCATCAGCGCGCTTGCAGAAAGCACAGGATGAGTCCTTCCTAAATCTTCGTTTGTGAAGAAAAGCCAGAGAGCGAGAGCGAGAGAGAGAGAGAGAGAGAGACCCAAATCACACCCTGATACCTTTGAGAACTATGCAAGCACATAGCTAACAGTAAAGTTTGCTCCCCTGCTCTGTTAGCCACCAGTTCGTTCCCAGCCTTGAACTACCAAAATCAAATCAAAGATTAAAGTGAAATTATTGTGTGTGGGGGTACTTAAACACAAATTAACTGTTTTTATGCCAGTGGACAGCTGTTAACAGGAGTCATACCCACTACAGTGAGCTGTTGTTATGTTCCATACTCTTGTTTACTCTGTCATGACACACTTGCAATAAAAATTCTGCCCTGAAGGGACCTATAAACTTGTAACAAATAATTATAAACTGTTCATTTTTGTGGAACAAATGGATAAATCAAATGCACCAAGGCCTTGGAGGAGGAGGAGGAAAAGAACAAGAAGAAACACCACACTTTTCACCACTAATATATTCAAATACTGCCTTCAGCAATTTAATTATTTGTGTGACGTTACCTTCGACCTTTATTGAGAATATTGACAGAAAAGGATGTTCACCTGTTTAAAAGAGCTTCCAACAAGACACTGACACAAGTGGGGAGTTCTCTTCTTATTGCTTCATTATTTGCCTAGGCAAACTGTAATTTCATCAATTTTCCATGCTTATGGGCATGAATGCTTGACATTGCCATGTCTTCCCGGTGACAAAAAAGAAATTTCATGGCTTAATTTTTCACTAGGAAAGGCATGAAAAGCAACTCTGAAATACCAAGTAGATTCCATATTTCTCTTCCTAATTAGCCAGAGTGTCAAATGCAAACTAATACCCTTTTTTATTCCTGCAGTGTAGGGTACGATAGCAGAATAAGGCAATGTAGTTTGAAAATGTTACCTTCTACTAAAATTAACATTTTATCTAGCATTTGTATCCACACTGTACGCACGCACGCACGCGCGTGCACACACACACAGGCATTTGAAAAGTAGATAACCAAGTACTTGTTGAATTGTATTACTACACTATACAGTTGTCCCTTCACATTCGTGGGGGTTGGGGTGGAGCACCATGGTGAAAGTGAAAAAACTGAATAAGTTAAGCCCTGCCCCTAACATGCATACTACACTACAGTATTGTAGACTCCTCTCTTGCGGTAGCAACACCCATCTCCAGCACACAAACTATGCCCCTCACCCACATTCACCTCCCCATCAGCTCTCCCTCCCTCTCACCTGCCCACAATACAACTCCAGCTTGCTTTCTTACCTTGCACCAAAACAGCTCTGCCTGTTTAAAACAGTAAGGTCGCTCCTTTTCCAAACTGAAGCTAAAAGTTGCAATCATAGCAACAACTGCCCCACCTGCACAAATCATGTCCCTCACCCACACTCACCCCCCCCTTCTCCCTCCCTCTGCTCTGCCAACAACACAACCTTACTGAGTGTTCTAAACAGGCAGTGCTGTTTTGGTGCAAGGTTAAGAAAGCAAGCTGGAGTGTTTTGTTGCCAGGACAGAGGTCGGGAGAGCTGGGGGGCGGAAGGTGAGTGAGTGTGTGTGGGGGGGTGTGTGATTTGTGCATCAGGGGTGGGTGTTGCTATGGTTGCAACTTTTAGCTTTGGTTTGGGAAAGGAGCAACCTTACCATTTTAAATGGGCAGTGCTGTTTTGGTGCAAGGTAAGAAAGCAAGCTGGAGTTGTTTTGTTACCAGGATAGGAAGAGAGGGAAAGAGGAGGAGGAGGGTGGGCTCTTGGAGTTTATGCTAGTTGAGCAGCAGCTACAAACCAAGAATATGCAAAACCGCAAATGTGAAGGGACAATTGTCCTTTGGCACTAATGTCTTCCATTTGAGAAAATGTTCAGTGATTAGTCTGACTCATATAAAATATTACATGGTTAAAACTTTGGAGCCTTGTAAGTTCATTACTAGCAAAATGGGACCTCTTGCTATAGGTTTCCAAGTTCTCTATACAGTTATCCCTTCATATTCGCTGGGATTTGGTTCCAGGACCCCCTGTGAATATCCAAATCCGTGAATACTCAAGTCCCATCATATGCAATGGCATAGCAAAATGGTGTCCCATATATAAGATGCAAAATAAAGGTTTGCTTTTTGGATTTATTTTTTTAAGAATATTTTCAAACCGTGAATACTTAAATCCATGAATCTCAAATCCGTGAATATGGAGGGACAGCTGTACAAGGAAATTCCTGGCAGTCCTCAGTGAAAGGTTTGTCCAAAATTGAGGGAAACAAGGACATACACATAAGGATCAAACCCCATTCTGCTCTGCTAACTCCAGCCGAGCATTTTGGATTGTCAATTTCTTAACAGAAGTTTGGTAAGTTTGGTTTCCGATGGCAACAATGACAACATGGTTGGTCTATTTTAAATGGAGGAGGGGGTTGAATCAGATACAATGTAAAGCAGAATTTGGGTCAGCTTGCCAGAATGCTTTTGAGTAAAATCAGCATAATTTTTTAGTAACAGCATTATTCTTTTAACTTCGGTCACATGCTTCAATTATGCAGTCCAAATATGTACAGAAACATAGGGCCAGCCCAAGCATTATTTAGAAAGAGGCAAATATCTCATTTGGAAGATGAAATACACCATTAACAGTGAGAAATTATCTGTAAATAAGGAATCTAACTTAAAGGGATATAACCATCTTCTGGTCATTCTCGAGGGGCCTTTAACACAAGCTTCTGAAATAACATCACTTCAAGAACAACAATATGATACCAAGAAACCACAGATTTATGTCCTGCTAAAAATTAGACCTCTACAGGCAAGGAGTTCTGTGAATTATGACTGGAAGCTAGTCTTGAAGAGACAAAAGTTAGTGTTCCTGAACTTTCCCAAACCAGAGGGAATTATACCACAGTATAAGCAAAAACTGCACTTGTTAATTTTTTTAGAAGCTGTCATCCCAGGAATTCTTACTCTAGCTGACCTGGTATCTGTGGAGTATTTGTATTTTAATGGTCTCCGTGCTCAGGCAATGGTAACATTTACATGAAGGAGTTTGGCTGAGATGGTGTATGAATACAAACATGTACTGATGGAGTTTGGCATACTGCTGGTAAGAGTTTTTGAAAACCTTGCTCCACCCTTGCCGTTAGTGCTTCGTGCATCAAACCATGCTGAAAGTCCTCAAGTAAAAGGAAACCACAGTATCAATTTAATTGATCTGGGTACTACTGATAATATTGATATCATTGAGGAACAATCACCCATAGACGTAAAATCAATGTACCACAGACTTGACAGAGGATGATTTACAGCATCCAATAGAGAGGCCAATGGAACCCAGAGATCACTTAGAACCCCTAGAACCGGAAGAGATGGTCCTCTTAGAATCATTTTATGCTTTATCTGGTGAAGCACAGAATGATCTAATTAACTGAATTGAACTCCTAAAAGGCCAATTAATTAAAATAAGGGACAGAAGTGGAGGTTTAAAGGCCATAAGGGTTCTTACAGGACTACTGCAAATACAGAAATGTTATAGCACTTGAATAAGTCTAGGATCAGGAATTGGACATGAATGAAATTGATTCCCCTGAGAGAGCTAATGAGGATACTTGTTTATCTAACTTTGTGCTTTCTGTGGTGTTTAAAGTAAGTAGGTGGAGTCCATCGATGGAGCGGATTGAACTGCTGGAGGAAGAGAAGGTTCCTGCTGGGTTATCTGGGGAGGAGTGCTGTGCATTAAGGGAAGGTACTGCCCTATCCAGGGGAGGGCAGTGACACATTGTACAGAGATAGCAGCTCAAGGGAATGGTTTGTTGGCTTCCCAGGGCAAGGGCTCAAAACAGATAGTCCAGATGGTTCCCCCAGAGAGGGTTAACCCCTCTGTTGGAGGGAAAATGTCTACCTCAAATCTATCTACCTGTGATTGACCTTTGGCCCACCAGCAGGTTCAGCAGCAGGTCCTCCAGTAGACATTTATCTCCTGGAATGTTGTAAGCTGGCAAGGAAAAACTGTGGTCTCCTCTTTTCAAAATTTTATTAGGAAATATGATATAGAACAGGAAGAATAGGGAGTGACAATAGGTATTGTGTGGGGCAGAGGGAGATATGGCGATAGCAGAACAAAGTGCTATTACAAGGGAAGGGGTGATAGATTATTAATATACATCTTGCCTTCCATTCACCCTGCTACCCAGGAGAACAAACCAGACCATCCACAGCACCTCTCCTTGCTCCTGTGCAATGGTAGGTTGGTTAAAATAAGGCACATGTTATTTATGGTCTTCTCACTGATGAGAAGGCCAACCTGGCATGTTTCACAGAAACCTGGCTGGGAGATGATAGTGGTAGAACGTGGGCTCAGGCCCTGCCAGCGGGGTACTGTGTCAGTGAGCAGGTGAGAGAAAGTGGGAGGGAGGGCAGAGTAGCCATGGTTTATAAGGATAACCTTACCTTGACTAGGATGCCAGTTCAGAAACTGGATCACTCCAAGTGTGTGTACCTGAGCCTGAAGGCCAAAGATAGACTAGGGATTCTGTTAGTGTACCGTCCACCCGCTGCCTATCAGACTCCCTGGCTGAGCTCACGGAATTGGTCTCGGAGCTGGCGTTGGAGTCACCAAGGCTTTTGATCCTGGGTGTCTTCAACATCCCTCTTGAGGCCAACTTGTTGGGTGCAGCTCGGAGTTTATGGCATCCATGACAATCATGGGCCTATCCCAATTGGTCTCTGGGCCAACACATTCTGCAGGTGACACTCTTGATGCTGTTTTCAGTTCCGGACAGACAGATCTGTGGGTGGAGTTGTTAAAAACCTCTGCATTGTCATGGACAGATCATTATCTGGTTACGGTTAAAATCATGGCTGCTATCTGCCCTTGCAGGGGTGGTGGAGCCATTAGGATGGTCCATCCTCGGAGACTGATGGATCCTTTTGGATTCCAGCAAGCCTTGGAGGGCTCCTTGGCTGGTTCCACCAGTGATCTTGTCGAAGCCTTGGTTAACAATTGGTATCATGATCTGACTAGAGCTATTGACACAATCACTCCCAAGTGTCCTTTCCGACCTGCTTCTAACCAGGCACCCTGATATGCACAGGGTCTCAGGGTCATAAAGTGAGAAGGACAATGACTAGAGTGCCAGTAGCGAGTACTCAACTCATGTCTGACAGGACATGCTATATAGAACATCTTGATTCCTATGGAGAGGCAATATGTGCAGCGAAGAAAGCTATTTTTCTCTGCATGCACTGCATCGGAGAATTCGTGTCCAGCAGAACTGTTTAGGGTGGTAAGGGACCTAACTCTGGTACCTTCCTCCCAGAACTCATTGTTAGAACCTTCTGTAGTTCACTGTGATGCTTTTAACAATGATTTCACAGAAAAAAATCTCTTGGATAAGAGCCAACTTGGACACCATTTTCACAGCAGAGGTTAATGATGAAGTGTCCAGCAACTCTGTGAGTAGGATTACACTGGATCAGTTTCAGTTGGTGAGTACTGAGGATGTGGACAAGGTGCTTGGATATACTAGGAGGACAACTTGCCCTCTTGATCCCTGCCTTTCATGGCTGGTCATCCAGGGAGGAAATGCAATTAGAATACAATTAAAACACATTCTAAATATATCTCTCAGGGAGGGTAATTTTCCATCATGCTTAAAAGAGGCAGTCATATGGCCACTTCTAAAAATGCCCTCCCTGGATCCCCTGGACTTTGGTAGTTATAGACCAAATCCTTGGGGTGCAAGGAGAAAGATGTTGCTACCCCCTTAGCAGTGAGTGAGCCTGTGACCATCAGAAGCTGGACCCCTGTTGCAAGTCCTTGTCTCCCTCGCTGGTGGAGGGGGTGGAAACATCCTCCTTCTTGCACCCTGATCATGATCTGAATGGAACTACACTGCCTCATCTAGCTTTTAAATTAAACTGGGGATGGGTAGGCCAGGAGACATTATTTAGTTACATCTCCTCACATAAGTGGCTAATCTAGGAGTCGGGCACATATTTGTACTGTACAAACTTACATCCCATCAAGTTTGTATTATTATCATATTTCTAGGGTGTATAAATGTAAAATTTGAAGGTGTTAACATCATTAATCAGAACAATGAGATTCAGAAGATCCTGAACATGGAATTACAACTGAAACCAGAACTGTTTTTATTGAGACTATTTATTTATTTATTTATTTATTTATTTATGTATACTCCACTCTTCAGCCACAAAGGCTATCAGAGCGGCTTACAAATGGTCAATTTAACAGTTCCCTGCCCTCAGGCTTACAATCTAAACACATGAGACAAAAGGAAAAGGGAATGGCAGCAGGAGTAGGGATTAAATCCAGCAGATACTGCTGGTTCGTCTCTCCCTCCAAGGGCAGAGCGGTGGCAATTGGGCTGGAGGGAGGGCCTTTCACTTGCTAGACAATCAGATGGACAAGAAGTATGGCAGATTACTAAAATATCTTGTATACTCAGAAATGGAAGAACACAGTGATTCCATCCCAAGATAACTGGCTAGTAAAATTGGTGGACTTAATGGAAAAGGATAAATTATCCATTTTAATAAGGGAGAAATCCTTGAGTACTTTTATGAAAGACTGGGAATCTTTTTTGCAGGAGCAGAAGGGCAAACTATTAATTGTAGGTTTTGAAAATTAGTAGAAACAACTAAGAGGTAGATATATGAGATATTGATATCCGGGGAAGTAAATCTTTAGATCATTTATAACCTTCAGTAAGAAAGCTGGAAGTAAAGGTTCCTCCTTCTGTTTTTTTGTACTTTTTCTTATTCTATTTTTTCTGTTTTCCATATTTTCTGTATAAGTATACTGTTTTAATGTAGTTAAATTTCTATTTTTTTTTAAAAAAAGAACAAACAATATTCATCAGACCAGCCTGCAGGCACAACAAAATTCTTAGTGCAGAGTCCAAGTCTGGCAGACTTTTAATAGGAGGGGCCTCAGAGGTCACTGCAAATATCTTTCTGATTAGCTAAATGTGCCTGTGCCTGTGTGCCTCAAAACAAACACACAATCAAATCAATAAATGATTCTAGGAAAGAGAGAGCACCACTGGTGTCCCTTGGCAGACAGCCATGCAGAAAATTCTGTGTGTATTCTGCAACAAAACATGGTTCTTTGAGTAAAATGTCTTATTCTAGTGCATGAGGGTTAATGCTAAACTAGTAGCTATATTGATCTCAACTGATTCCAGCTAAGAACAGCATAAACCTTGTTTCACACACTGTTACAGTACCACCAGTTCAATCAGATTTTATGCTTGGGTGTGAGGATTGTGCACAAGGATGTATAGGATACTGATGAATTTTCTTTTCCTCAGTGGGAAAAATCCTCAAAGACAAATCAACACATTTCATCATTAAAATAGCCAAGCACTACAATCTATTTCACATTTCCAGAGTTGTGTGGGAAGGGAGTCAGTGAAAAACTCATTTGCACAAAAACCTTGACTTTTTGCATAAAAAAAATCTTCTGCACAAAATTGTTAGGGTTTACATTTTAAAAAGGAGTTTGTGTAAAACAATGAATTTCCAGAAGTTTTTGAAAAAAAAGTCCTGAAATGCAAAGCAATTTCAAAAATGTGCAAAAACTCTTGTAATCTCACCCAGCAGGGTAAACACTTTTGAAATTATTCATTCTTACAGTGGATTGACTCACTAAAGGAAGCCACAACCCTAAGTTTGCAAGGCCATTGATGACCAGGGAACTTGGGGGTCTCTCATTTACAGGGCACCATAAGTTGAAGTTGACTTAATAGCAAATAATAACAACTATGTGTGAGAATGAAGTAAGTAAAGCTTTACATCCCTAGTTGTGAGAAACAATTTCCCATATGAGAGTTATGTTCTCTTTACCATGACAGCCCAAGTAGCAAGTGTGGAGGACAGTTTTGAGCAGCAAGTCCCAATCCTTGAACCTTGCTAACAACTAAGGGCCTGTCTATATGAGGGGGGAAATGTGGATTGATGCACACTAACACAAATTTGAAGCAGCTTCTATTTGTCTTACTGATATTCCGGCGTATAAGACGACCCCCCCCAAATTTTAAGCAAAAATATAGACTTTAGGGTATACTTGCCATATAAGACGACCCCCCATCACCTGCCCTCCCTGAAGCCATGATCGGGCTCCCCTTCGTGGCTTTGGGGAGGGTGGCTGGTGTCTGGAAAGCTTCCCCCCCTCCAGCCAGCCACCCTTCCTGAAGCCTTCTCGAAGCTGGCTCAGGAATCGCGGGGGATGGCTGGCCTGCTGGGGAGAGGATCAGCTACCTCCCGCGACTCCCCAACCCATGAGGAGGCTGGCCAGCCTCCTTGTGAGTTGGAGAATTGCAGGGATGTCTGGCCAGCTGGGGAATCATGGGAGGTGGTTTTAAAACAGTCTGTCACTACATCTCAGTAATTATAGGCAATCACACAAAAGTGTAGTGGTTTGAGTGTTGGATTAGGACACTGGGAGACAAAAATTCAAATTTCTGCTCAACCATGGATATCCACTGGGTGACCTTGGGCAAGTCATACTCTCTGAGCCTCAGAGGAAAGCAAGGGCAACCCCCCTCTGAACAAATTCTGCCAAGAAAACCTCGCAATTGGGTTGCCATAAGTCAGAAATGACTTGAAGAAACACAATAACAACAAACACAAAAAATATTTTGTGGAGAAGGGAAAGAAGAATTAATATCAACTCATCAAAGCTATTTCAGTGGCAGAAAAAAAGCAAAAAAATATGCATAGGAGAAGAGAACCCTGTCCCAGGTTAAAACACCTCTAGTAAATAATAAATTAGGGACAGGGCCCTGTTGGTGATGGCTCCCCAATACAGAAATTTTATTCCTTGGAATTAAGGTGTGAGGTTCAAAGTGTAATGTGTAATAATGATTTGTTTAGTCCAACTATGATCCAATGGATTCAAAGCTAAACATGAGTCAACTGTGTGATGCAGCAGCCAAGAGAGCCAATGCAATTCTGGGCTGCATCAACAGAAGTATAGTTGCCAGATCAAAGGTAGTACTAGTGCTGATCTGTTCTGATTTGATCACACTTCACCTGGAATACTGTGGCCAGTCCTGGGCATCACAGTTCAAGAAAAATATTGACAAGCTGGACATGTCCAGAGAAGAGCAATCAAGATTAGCAAAGGTCTGGAAATCAAGACATATGAGGAATGGCTTAGGGAGTTGGGTATGTTTAGCCTGGAGAAGAGAAGACAGAGAGGTAACATGATAGCCATCTTTAATTTTATGAAGGGATCATAGAATCATAGAATTGCAGAGTTGGAAGAGACCACGAGGGCCATCCAGTCCAACCCCCCTGCCACGCAGGAAATCACAATCAAAGCATCCCCGACAGATGGCCATCCAGCCTCTGTTTAAAGACCTCCAAGGAAGGAGACCCCACCACGCTCCGAGGGAGTGTGTTCCACTGCCGAACAGCTCTTACTGTCAAAAAGTTCCTCCTCATGTTGAGGTGGAATCTCTGTTCCTGGAGCTTGCACCCATTGCTCCGTGTTCCAGTCTCTGGAGCAGCAGAAAACAAGCCTGCTCCATCCTCAGCGTGACATCCCTTCAAATACTTAAACAGGGCTATCATATCGCCTCTAAACCGTCTTTTTTCCAGGCTAAACATACCCAGCTCCCTAAGTCTCTCCTCATAAGGCATTGTTTCCAGACCTTTCACCATTTTAGTTGCCCTTCTCTGGACACGCTCCAATTTGTCAATATCCTTTCTGAATTGTGGTGCCCAGAACTGGACACAGTATTCTAAGTGAGGTCTGACCAAGGCAGAATAGAGTGGCACTATTACTTCCCTTGATCTAGACACTATACTTCTATTGATACAGCCCAAAATTGCATTGGCCTTTTTAGCTGCCGCATCACACTGTTGGCTCATGTTCAACTTGTGGTCTACTAGGACTCCTAGATCCCTTTCGCACGTAGTCTCATTCAGCCAGGTCTCTCCCATCATGCAGGGATGTCATGCAGAAGATGGAGCGAACTTGTTTTCTGCTGTTCCAGAGATTAGGACATGAACTAGTGGATTAAAATTGCAAGAATAAAGATTCCTCCAAAATGGTAGGAATAATTTCTGTTTGAGAGTGGAATAGACTTCCTTGGAAGGTGATAAACTCTCCTTTGGAAGTTTTTAGGCAGAGGCTGGATGAACATTTGTCAGAGGTTGTGTATTCCTGCATGGCAGGGAGCTGGACTAGATGGCCCTTGTGGTCCATTCCAGCTCTATGACTCTATGATCCCTTTCATGCTCAGTGTAACGTTTTATTTGCTCTCCTGTAAACGAAATACTTAAACATCTGTATATAAAGAAATGTGGAGATACGTTAAGCCCAATGCTGTGTCAACTTTTTCTAGGGCAATTGAATGGGAAGCCCATAAGACCCACTAGATAATGCAAACTGATGCCTGGGCCACACATGGAGCTGGGGAGAGGCTCAGCCACCTCTGTGATTCCCCAACCCACAAGTAAGCTGGCCAGCCTCCTCGCGAGTTGGGGAATCATGGGGGATGGCTGGCCAATGGGGGAGAGGCTCAGCCACCTCCGTGATTCTCTAACCCATGAGGAGGCTGGCCAGCCTGCTCGCAAGTTGGGGAATCATGGGGGATGGCTGGCCAGATGGGGAGAGGCTCAGCCACCTCCACAATTCCCCAACCCACAAGAAGGCTGGCCAGCCTCTTTGGGAGTTGGGGAATCATGGGGGATGGCTGGCCAGCCAGGGAGAGGCTCAGCCACCTCCCGCCCAACCAGGTCCCCCCCCCCCGGTGCAGCCTCGGTGGCTGGGAGGTGATCCTCTCCATGACTCAGAGTCACGGAGAAGACCCCCTCCCACCCAGGAAGGTGGACAAAAGGGGGAACGTACCTGGTTTGCCTCGGCCGCCCCCTCCCTCCATCTTCATTCTCTTTGGAAGGGAATGAAGACGGAGGGAATGGGCAGCGGCCCTTGCAAACCATGGGATTCGCCCCTTTCTTCCACCTTCCAGGAAGGTGGAAGAAAGGAGCAAAAATACCCGGTTTGCTTCATCCACTCCCCCTTCCCTCCATCTTCATTCTCTTTGGAAGGGAATGAAGATGGGGGGAAGCGGGGGCGGCCATTGCAAACCACAAGATTCGCCCATTTCTTCCACCTTCCAGGAAGGTGGAAGAAAGGAGCAAACATAACTGGTTGGTCTCGGCTGCTGCTCAATCTCCTGTGTGTTCGTTCCCCTTTGGGAACAGATGATCCAGCAGCGGCCACGGCAAACAGCAATGCTCGCCCCCTCCTCTGTCTTTGGTTGCTCCCCAAAGGGGGAGAAGGCAGAGGAGGGGGGAGAATGAACCGATAAACACTTTGCCTCACCCCCCTGTCCGGACGGCGGGTGAAACAAAGTATATCCAGCATATAAGACAACCCCCAATTTGGAGGATATTTTGGGGGGTTCAAAGGTTGTCTTATACGCAGGAATATACGGTAATTTTTTTTTTTTTGCAAGATCACAGGCATACAAAGCTATTCACTTTTGCTGTCCCAACAGGCATGCCTGTGAGTCAAGATGGTGGCCACAAATGAATTACTTTCATTTTTATTTATCTTGAGTTGCCACCACTGAACAATATTTTTTTTTAAAAAAAGCATATCTAAGGTGCAAAAGTGCAATATTCCACCTAAATAAATTTTAAAAAGAAAAGAAAAAGGCTGTTTCATTGCCTGAGTACTTGCTAAAGCAAAAATCCAAGATGGCAGTCCAGGCGCTTGCCTTGTTAGCAAGCTCCACCTCCTGCCCATGTCTGACCAATCAGCTTCCACTTCCGCTTTTAATGCAAATACCAACAATGGTCCGCCCTGGCCTCACATCGGGAGGCATGGAGATGCACTATCCACAATGCTGCAGCTTTATTTGAGAACTCAAACCAAACAAGTCTTGAAGAAAAACAACAATGCACAACCTGGAATCAGAACCTGGAAACATCACCCAAGGAGACCCTCTGCTGTGCTTTCTGCAACCAGACTTGTTTATCTCGGATTGGCCTTTTCAGTCATCAGCACGCTTGCAGAAAGCGCAGGATGAGTCCTTCCTGAATCTTCGTTTGCGAAGAAAAGCCAGAGAGAGAGAGAAAGAGAGATTGAATGTGAATACAATTGTCCAAACAAGCGGAAATACACATCCTCTATGGAGCTTTTTTTTAAAATATGGGAAAAACTGTGAAGGTTTTCCCAGCAGAGTTTATGGTGGATTTGCCCCCCTCCTTCTGTATGCTGTTATCCAATGTGGAATGCCATTAGGACGGGTAGGATTCCAAGCAAATTGTATGAGGATTATTTTACCATTAAGAGAAACCCCCAGTCTTATTGTATGCATAGAACAAGGTCTAGAAAATAGGGAGGAGAGAAAACCCAGCCCTATTCTATTAACCTTGCAACATCAGACATTGGGCCTGGTCACTGTGCTGCTTGTGTCACAAGAATACTGTATATCTTTCTTCATAGATTCCATTAGCTATCCACAAGGATTTTTCAAGTTCAGCAAATGTACTTAGCTGTGTAGAAATTAGCAGTCGATTGGCTTGAGACTAGGATGGAGGAGATTCCGTTTGGAATCCTTGTCTAAATGTAAGGCTCATTGAGTTAGGATAGTCACTATCCATCAACTTAGCCTACCTCACAAAGTTGTTGCTAATTTGGAGTCAGGGGAGTCAGGTACACAACTTCAGGCTCTGGTACAAAAACAAAAAACCAGAAAGAGAAAGAATAAGAGACAGAGAACCCAACAGAATGAACTACACAAATTTTCCCATCATTACTATGGATTTTGATGTAACACCAGCCAATGGCAGGGAGGCTGTTTTCCATTGCTCCTGTCACTAGGCTAACTTTATAAGTACATTTTCCTGAAAACTATAGCAACTAAAACAGCAACTTTGGTTCCTTTGGCTATTTAATATATAACGGAATCCAGACATGAGACCAATACCAACTTCTGAGTGTTGGGTGGGGTGGAGGGAATCCCTATTTGCAAGGAAAGAAAGAAAGCTGGGATGAAACACTGTTTTGGTCTTGTTCTGTCATATAATAACAGCCTTTAAAGAATCTTGGAGGCTTCTCTAGATTAATTAACTGTATGGATATCTAGGTCCTGAATATTTAAACAACTCCTCAGCATAGCTGCCTCTCTTTGTGTTTGGAGCCATCTGCAGGACAAACAAGAGAGCACAAATAATGTTTGCTGTATTTACAACCAATATTTAAGATCAGAATTTAAATAAATTCTGGAGCAAGGATATGTGTGTTTTGGTGGTTTATCTCTTCTGATTTCCTTAATCAAGGAAGAAACCAAATACCTGCTCTGCTCACTGTAATCAGTCATGTACTTTTTCTCTAACTGTTTAAGGAGATGATTACTAGGATACCATTGAACTAATTACTTAGATTTGAAGTGAAGGCAAAAACAAGGAAAGTGTTCCTGATCACTCAGGACCATTTTCTCTGTTAGCTGTTGGCTTAAGGCATGTTAAAATGTCAGTTTATCGGGATAGGTAATTGAGGCAGTCTGCAAGTCCATAACTTTACCATGTGATGATTTGAAAAAGAGAAATAATGAAAATTGTATTGCTAGCAATTAGGATCAAAATTCCAACCAGTCCAGTGGAGTAGCAATGGGTGTGTGTGTGTGCACAAAATGAGGACATTGTCCTCCAAAAAAACAATTCTGTCTCCCCCATAATGTTTTCCTTCAGTCCCCAAATTTCTATTATTGCAGTAATTTAAAACTTCCATTGAGCATGTAGAAATACAGTTGAGGCATCCAAAGAAAAGGGGCAGGTAAAGTGAACACATCAGGGAATGTGAACACATCAGAGAGAAGAGTTCTAGGTGTGAACAATTTTCCATGTCTCATTCTCTGCAATGCTCAAAATTTGGGAGCTGATGAAAAAAGTCATGAGGGGGGGGGAACAGAATACCTATTGGGGCAGGCAATGCTCTCATCCCCCCTCTTCTATAGCTACCCCCTGATCCAGTGTGGCCTTGAATGAAAGCAGTTCAGTGATGCAGATAAGTAATAATGGACTCTAGAACCCCTCTTCCAAATGGCTTTAGATGGTAATGTATAACTTACCTGGTAATATTGTTAAGCCAGACCTATCATGTTTGGAGTCTTCCTGCTCCTCCTGCTGAGTGGGGCTTTTCCTCAGCGGACTTTTCTTTCAGTACCTATAGAAACAGAAAACATGGTATCTATTTTCTTGACTGACCTGTTGCTATTTGGCCCCTCCTCTCAGCACAGATTAGTTGAAATGTCTCAAATAAGCTCAAGCAAGCAACTTCCATCTCATTTTTTGGCCAACACTAGTGTGAATATTTATTAGTTTAAATGGTGAGCGATGCCCAGAAGCATTTCCTTCCTATATCAACCTACAAGTTCTGTTTAATAGTAAGTATGAGGACTAAGGACCTTTTTAAAACATGAATCATGAATGACATCTACTGTCCCTCTCTTACCATTTGAATTCCCTCTGAATCCTTTGTAGATTTCACCTTCTGTTTTATCTGAATTTTCAATCACTCAACTGTCTACCTTTTTTTTGGGGGGGGGGCATTTTAAAAGCCAGGCTGCCATGTCTTCCTCCTTTGCATCTATAGATGGGGGTTCTATTTAGCTAATCTCCATGAATATTTCTGGGGTTTTTTAAAGCAAAAAAGTTGTAGCTTTGATATATTTCTTATGTTTGAGGGGACAAACAGCTTCCCTTTATCATTCTTCAACCTGGTTAGAAGGGATCTTAACAGTGCCCACAAAGGGCCCATCTACACAAGCCCAAAAAAACCAGAGTGCCCCACAGTTATGGCATTTTGCAGCAGCTGCATCTTGTCCTAATGTGTTCCTCTCCCAAAAAAATCTTAACATGCCTGTGGTGGCTGTGAGTTAATTACTCACATTTTCACCTACCATAATCTGCTGCTGCTGAACTTAAAAAAACAAAACAAAACAAAAAACCTATTTGCATGGTGTGCTAGGCCAATATTTTGACTTTGCAATAAAAAGGTAAAGAAATAACACCCTGTTGTTTTTTTGTTTGTTTTTTGCCTTAGTATTCGATCGCTAAGGCAAAAAATCAGCATGGCGATGCTAGGCACTTACTCTGTTAACAAGCCCTGCCCCAACACTCATCCGGCCAGTCAGCTTTGCACTTCCTCTCTATAGGAAAGTGATTCATATCAAATCATTTGTCCCAACGAGGGGAAATGTGCATCCCCCCCTGCAGTTTTTTAAAAACCTCAAGAAAAACTTCAAAAGCTTTTCCCATGTAGTTTTTTATGTTTTGGGACTCCCTTCTTCACAAAATGGTGAAAAGAGTCTGTGAGGAGGATTTTGTTTGTTTGTTGCCATTCCGTGAGAAGGTTTTTGTTTGTTTGTTTGTTTGTTGCCATTAAGACAACCCCAAACTGAAAAAGAAACATTCAAACCAATTTTTCTCAGAATAAGTAAGTTTAAAGCAGTGACTCAGCCACCTTGAGTCCCATTCTGGGGGAGAAGGCAGGAAATAAATAAACACATACATACATAAATAAATCTCATCTTGACTCTAAAGAAGGGAAATGTGGCTTGCTGTCAAGAGAGATGTCCACACATAGAATGGTGATTAAATTCATATTTAATCACAAGCCAAATAACATCTGAAAGAATCACAAGATGGTAAAACAGAAGAGAATGGAGTAAAAAAGAAGTTTGTACTCCATCCCTTCAGAAACAGATGGTCAACGTTCTTCAAATGAGAGTGACATGGCACTTGGTAATGTGAAGAAGAAAAGGAGGGAGAAAAAATACCAGGTTGGCTAGCGAACTTAATGAGGTATGAAAAACTTTTAAAACAATTTTAAAAAGGCATAAAGGCAGATCCAAATACAGCCTTGGCATCAGTAAAAGAGATACTGGAAGAAATGAAAACAAGCATTAAAGAAGTAGAAAGAAATGGCAAGTGAAGCTGAAATCAGGAGGCCAAATACTATGAATTGCAGAAAGAAATGAAGGGGTTAACAGACAAAATTGGAGAGGCAGGAATATCATGATTGCCATTTTAATATTCATTTGAGAGATGTTAAGGAGGAAAAGAGGAAGGAAGAGCTAATGGACATGAAATGCATCCAAGACTCCAACATAGATTTAGGAATCACAGTGGAGGACTTGCAGTATGGAGTACATTAAGTGGAAGTATTTCAAGACCTTTGCAGCTGAAACTATAAAAAGAAGAAGAGAGTGGAAATTGTATACAGCAGTTCATAGAAATCATGAAATTTAATATGTATGTGGATTCTTCTTTTAATTGATTGTTTGGTGAAGTAGAGAACAAACATTATAACCACTGTAGAACAGCTGCAAGACCTTTGCAAAAATTAAAGAGTTATATTCCCCAAACTAGATTATTAAACACAAAAGATAATTCACATGAGAAACTAAAGAAAAACAAGGAGGGTAAGAAGCTGAAAAGAAAAGAAAACATTGAAGATAATGGAACCAACTAGCAATCCCACAAAATGGTATCATGCTAATTTACCTGTGCATTAATGGTTGATGACCTCTCCATTTATGCCCCCCATCTCAGGCTCGGCCAAATTGATCACCAACAATGGTCTGCCCTGGCCTCACATTGGGAGGCATGGAGACGCGCTATCCACAATGCTGTAGCCTTATTTGAGAACTCACACCGAACAAGTCTTGAAGAGAAATGACAACGCAGAAAGAATCACAACCCGGAAACATCACCCAAGGAGACCTTCTGCTGTGCTTTCTGCAACCAGACATGTTTATCTCAGATTGGCCTTTTTAGTCATCAGCATGCTTGCAGAAAGCATGGGATGAGTCCTTCCTGAATCTTCATTTGTGAAAAAAAGCCAGAGAGAATGGTTGATGTGTAATCAACCTCTTTTAATGACATCTGATGTGGCTTGTAGATAATCTCCTCTTTCAAAAGGTAGAGGAAGGAACAAGGGGATCAACAATCCTGAACTTGATCCTAATCAATAGGGAGGAGTTGGTCACTGGAATCAAAGTAGTCAGTACTTTAAGGGGAAGTGACCATATAATGCTAGAATTCATGACTGTAAGACAGGGCAAAGAAGAGTATAGTCAGCCATTGGATTTCAGGAAAGCTGGTTTTAACAAATTCAGGGAAATTTGGTGGAATCTCATGGCAAGTCATGCTAAATAAAAAAGAGCTCCTTTAGGGTGGGAGTTCTTGAAGAAGGAGTTGCCAAAAGCACAAACAATACCATGGAAAAAGAAAAATGGGAAACTTCTGAAAAAGCCAATGTGGCTCCACAGCAAACTCAAGGAGGAAGTGAACAGAAAAAAAAAAGAGTACCATATATATTAATGTATAGGTCAAAAAATGACCCCCCAAACTTGAGTCAACTTATACATGGGTCAATACGTAATACTGCTTTAAAAAATGGTGGTGGGAGGTTTTTGGGATTTTGCTGCCATGATAAGGAGGGCAGAGGGAGTCCTTAAAGAAGCACCACTCTCCTCCCATTCTCCCTGCAGCAGCAGGGAAATTCCAAAGAAGCACTGACTCCCCCCAGTCTCCCTGCCAAGGCAGGGGAAAGGGGGTAAGTGCCTCTTTCACAGACGGTTTGTCCCCCTCCTCTTTCCCCAAGACAGCCTCTTGTTCATGCCAGTGAAATCAGCCAAGTTCACTCACCCAAGACACCACTTGGAGGGGGAGAGAGATGAAGGATCTGTTTATCTGCTCTGTTTTTAATGTGGCAGAAACCTAACATTTGTTCCTTGAGCTGGAGAGCCGGAACTGAGAAGGCAGGGGATAGGAGAGGGGGAAGGGAGAGAGAGCAACAGGGACATGGTGGTGGCAGCTCTTTGGTGCTTCCCATCACGGAGCGCTGAGAGATGAGGGGATGTGATGGGGTCACAGTGGCAGCTTTTTGGCACTTCCCCTTGAAGTAGCATCAAGAGGCTAGGGGAGCAGTAGGGATATAGCAGTGGCATTGGCACCCTCGATTTATTCATGGGTCATATCAAATGCCATAATTTTATCCCCCAAACCTGCCCAAAACATGAGGTCGATTTGTACATTACTATAAACAATATATATATAAAGACTGGAAGGAAGGATGAATCACCAAGAAAGAGTACAGATGTGAAACACAAGCTTGCAGGAATAGTTTAAGCAGAAACAAAAAGGGGGGGTTCTGATATACAGTCGCCCCTCCACATTCGCGAACCTGACATTCGCGGTTTTGATTATTCGCGGTTTTGGGAGCCCCCCCCCAAAACCGCCACACGGGGCCTCCGGAGGCCCCGTGAAAGCCCTGGGAGGGAGCGGGAAGGGCCGGGGAGACCTCCACGGGGCCTTCGGAGACCCTCCGGAGGCCCCGCGAAGGCCTTGGAAGGGAGGGGGAGGGCTGGGGAGTCCTCCGCGGGGCCTTCGGAGACCCTCCGGAGGCCCCGCGAAGGCCTTGGAAGGGAGGGGGGAGGGCAGGGGAGTCCTCCGCGGGGCCTTCGGAGACCCTCCGGAGGCCCCCCGAAGGCCTTGGAAGGGAGGGGGAGGGCTGGGGAGTCCTCCGTGGGGCCTTTGGAGACCCTCCGGAGGCCCCGCAAAGGCCTTGGAAGGGAGGGGGGAGGGCTGGGTAGGCCTCCGCGGGGCCTTCAGAGACCCTCCGGAGGCCCCGCGAAGGCTTTGGGAAGGAGGGGGAAGGTCGGGGGAGGCAGTGAGGAGGGCCGGGGAGGCCTCCATGGGGCCTCCGGAGATGCTCCGCAGGCCCCACGAAGGCCCGGGGAGGGAGGGGGGAGGGCTGGGAGAGGCCTCCGCCAGGCCTTACTAGGCCCACGAAGGCCCGGGGAGGGAGGGGAGGCCTCCGCCGGGCCCCGCGAAGGCCTTGGGGGGGAGTGGGGAGGGCCGGGGAGGCCTCCGCGGGGCCTCCGGACACTCTCCGGAGGCCCCATTGAGGGCTTGGGCGGGAGGGGGGAGGGCTGGGGAGGCATCCACGGGGCCTCGGGAGGGTCTCCGGATGCCCCGGGAAGGCCTAGGAACGGAGTGGGGAGGCTGGGGAAAGCGACTATGGGGCCTCCGGAGGCCCCATGGTCGCTATGGTGGGGGAGGGGGAGGGCAGTCATTATTCGCGGATTTTTCACATTCGCGGGGGTCCGTGGAACGTAACCCCCGCGAATGTGAAGGGACGACTGTATTTTGGGCAAGAGAATGACCAATAGAGCCACTGTTCAGTAAGAATGGTAAAATGCTAACAGATCACAACAAAAAAAGCAGAATTACTCAATACCTATTTTGCTTCCATTTTCTCCCAAAAAGAGAACTATGTGCTTCCATGAAGCAGCAGAGACCTTGGCAAGGGATCTGGATTGCAAATCCCAGAGTACTGAAAGAACTTGCTGATGTACTCTCTGAACCACTTGCTATCATTTTTTAGAAACCTTGGAGAACAATTGAGGTGCCCAAAGACTGGAGAAGGGCAAACATTGTCCCTCTTTTCAAAAAAGGCAAAAAGGAAGAAGATCCAGGAAACAACAGACCAGTCAGCCTGACCACAATATCAGAAAAAAGTATTAGAACAGATTATACAGGAGTCTGTCTGCAAGTATCTTGATGAGAATCTAGGAACCAGCATGAGCGTGTCAAGAACAAATCCTGCCAAACTAATCTTATATCTTTTTTTTCAATCAGGTCACTAGTTTAGTAGATAGTGGGAATGCTGTGGGTGTCATTTATCTAGATTTAGCAAAACATTTGATAATGTCCCCATAATATTCTGATTAGCAAATTGATTAAATGTGGAATAGATGAGAACACTAAAGAAGGATACAGACAATTTGGAGCAGGTTCATAGAAGGCAACAAGAATGATAAGAAGCATGGAGAACAAAACATATGAGGAAAGATTGAGGGAGTTGGGCATTTTCAGCTTGATGAAGAGGACTGAGGGGTGCATGATTGCTGCTGCCCCAGAAAGTAAGACCAGGTCTAATGGTTTGAAGTTACAGGAGGGTAGATTTCAACTGAACATTAGAAGGGACTTCTTGACATTAAGAGCAATTTGGCAATGGAATCAATTGCCTAGAGAGGTGGTGGGGTCTCCTTCTCTGGACGTCTTCTAAGAGAGGCTGGACAGCTACCTGCTGGATAGCCTGCATAGAGCAGAGGGTTGGACTTGATGACCCATGAGGTCCCTTCCAATTCTATGATTCTATGTCACTATTTTCATTTTGGAAAGATACTCAACAATTGAACTGTTGACTTTAGTTTTGAAGTTTAAAAATAAGAGTTTTGAAGTTTAAAAATATAAAAGTATAAAAATATATTTATAAAAATATAAATATAATTACCATATCTGTTTTGTATTCATGATCACTACTCAGTCATGATTTTGACACTATTGCTACAATCATAACTCTTCCTCCACCCTGTTATACTGGGCACCAACTGCATGGGGAGAAGTAGGTCAATTTTGCCTATGATCAGAGTATGACTGAATGATATTTACATCAGGTTTGGCAGGGTCGGGCCAGGAGAAGTTACTTAGTTAAGTATAATACTTAGTTATATACAAGCTGATACTGGATTCTGGCCAATGTCAATAAGAAGTTCAGTCTATTGCTTCCATGCCTAAAGGAGTTATATAATGATATTACAAAGGGAAATGTAATCCAAGAATCTTGGAAACAGATCATAGCCACACCCAAGTTCAAGTATAATTCAGAGCTAGTAACAGCTTATAGACCAATTACACTCTTAAATCACTCTTACAATTTTTTTACTACCAGAATCCCCAACAGATTCAATGCTGTTTTTTATATTCATTTATACATTTTGACTGTTTGGCTTTATTCCCAGAAGTAATTTGGTGAATGCTGTTAATGGGCTTTAAACATATGGGCTTGCTGAGAGACTTCCGGTCTAGGTTGAAGTGGGATAGGATGATCTCAACGGAGTTTATGCTCCGATTCCCTCCAAAAAACGGCTTGTGGGGGGCAAAAAAAAAAAAAAAAACCCTGTTAAAAGGATCCCCAGGCAAGGGGGAACCAGAGGATCACCAGAAAGGCTGGAAGCTCAAGCGCCAAATTCTCTCGCTGCGAAGAGGATGGAGAATGGAGAAAAGAATGAGGGAAGCAGGATGAGGGAAGCAGGAGGCACTGAGCAGCCAGGCAGGTGGCCATATTGGAGAGGAGCAGGACAGAGCAGAAGTGAAAGCCCTTAAACAGCCAAAAGCCACTAGACCTCACAAAACTAAAAGCTAAGTGCATAAATTTCAATATAAATTAAAACTTGTATAGCTTAGTCAACGGAGGGAGGTCTTTCCTTCAAAGAGAAGAGGCATCCTTTCAATCGATCAGGATATTAAAATATCCTTTGTAAGATAAAGGAGTGATATAGAGGATATAGATTTTCCCCCCTTTTCTTTTTTATTAATTTTTGCATTTTTTTCTTTTTTTTCTTCTTTTGGTGTTTCGGAGGCCTGTTTTTCTTTTTCTTTCTCCTTCCGAGCTATTTTTGAACTATAGTTTTGTTTATTTTTGTTATTATTTTTCCTTTCCTTTTTTTGAGTCTCTGAATTCTTGAGTCCTATAGTATTTATTTGATTTTCTTAATTTGATCCACATTGCATGCATTGTTTTCTTTAGTAAATATACTGTGGATGTTAGAGTTGGAGATGAGGTTAAAGTGTTAAAGGAAGTGCCACACCACTGGGAAATTAGCCAGGTGAAACTAGCCAAGTGAAAGTGTCCTTGAAAATGCGGAGACAGCTGCAGCTGATATGAATGTATGAGGAAAAAGAGCCTTAAATAAAAATTTAAGGCTCTTTTTCCTCATACATTCATATCAGCTGGGTGGCCTTAAATAAAAATTAAGGTTATGAGAAGCTCAACCAAACTATAAGTATTACAAAGACCTTTTAAAGGACTCAAGAAAGATCAATAAGAATTTTTTCTTTTTTCTTTTCTTTTCTTCTTTTTTGACATTTGATATTTTGATACTCTGCTATCTTCAGTATTTTCCCCCTCTCTTTATGTTTTTATTGTTCTTTTCTCTTTTCCTTTTTTTTCTTCTGGTTCTCTAAAAATTTGAGGGCTCTTGAATTTCTTTTAATTTTGAAATATATTTTGAATTGCTTATTTAATTTTTGAGTTATGTTTTTGAGTAACATTTTTCTCTTTTTCTTGAATGTTTTCTTTCTTTTTTCTCTTTTCATTTTTCATTTTGTAATTCTTGTATTTTGTATTTTGTGACTTCTTTTCTTCCTGCATTTTTGTACTGTTTTGTATTTTGTAAATTTTGTTATATATAGTATTTCTTTCTTTCTTTTTCTTTACCCCTTCACCACTCTATTCCTTTTTCTTGTTTTCTCTCTCTCTCCTTTTTTCCCTTTTCCCTTTTCCCTTTTCCCTTTTCTTTTCTTTTCTTTCTTTCTTCCTCTGCTTCTCTCTATAATCGATAACAAGAGGAAGATGGCATCAGGATTGAGAAATACAACGAAACTACCAGAACCAAGTCATGGGCAAGGAAGACGAAACTCAACTGAAGAAGGAATACCCCAATATATGATTAACTTCATGGAGGAAATATGAGATTTTAGGAAAGACGTAATGGTCCAATTGGGAGATATGAACACTAAATTTAATACTCTACATACACTGTTAACGCAAACTAAAAAAGAAGTACAAGTAAACACAGAAAATATTCAAGAACTAAAGAAAGAAAATGAAGAACTTAACATTGTGATTGAAAGAATGAGAGACCAATTGGCATTAGCAGAACTAAGAGAGAAAGAAGCTTGGATTTGATTAAGAGGATTAAGAGAACAACCAAATGAAGACATAAGGAAAAGAATAATAGACTTGCTTGTGACTAATCTGTATTGGTATGAAGAACAAGTGCGAAAGGAGCTAGATCGAGTTTATAGACTAAGGCCTTTGATAGCTATAGAAAAAAAAACCTCCTGAGAGATGTGATAATACAGTGTATGAGAAAATCGGCAAGAGACTTTATACTGGAGGTGCACTTTAATAAAGGAATCTGGGAGGACAGTAAATTACTGATAATGATGAAGGAAATCCCCACAAGATTGTTAAGAAAATGAAAAGACTATCAATTCTTGGTGGAAGTCCTCAGAAAAGAAAAAAAAATCCCATTCAGTTTGGATAAATTGGAAGGGGTGATATTTACCTACAAAAAAGAAAGGTTTAAAATAGACTCAGTTGAAAAAGCAAAGGAATTTATTAAAAGAAGTAAGAGAATTTGGAATGACGAGGAGAAGTCAGCAGGAGAGTGGGAGAAGAGAAGGAGATATGGAAGAACAGAAGGAAGGCCAAGAGAGGGAGATGGAGGGAGAGAGAGAGAAAGAAGATACAAAGAGGAAGGAAAACAAGAAAGAAAAAGTGCCAACAATGCAATCGGATTTAAAAGGCCGTTGTAAACATTAATGGCATTGATTCCCAGAGATTCCTATTGTTCCATGGTACTAAGCAGGATGTTGTCTTTTACCATTGTTGTTCTGGCACTGGAACCTTTAGCTGAACTTATTTCCAGAGTTCCAGGCATAAAAGGTATGAGATAAAAAATAAAGATGCAAGATCAGCTTTTATGCAGATGACAACTTACTTTTTGCACATCTTTCTTTCATAAACATTCTGAGCTGAAAACAATTATGACAAGTCTAATTTTTTATTTTTGTTTTAGCACTTCAGTAAACAAACCCTGGTTGTCTCAGGTATGTCTTATTCATGATTATTTAATTATTCTTATTTCAGATATGTAGGTTTGCTTCTAATAAAAGATCTCAATCAGTTGATACTTCAAAATTATAAACAGCTTTATTCATATGCCAAACAGAAAGAATGGTCTGACAAAATATTCATTATTAGGGAAGATAGCATTAGTAAAAGCTTACATTTTACCTAACTTTATACTCCTATTTCAGACTATTTCTAGGACGAAACATCTGAAAAGTTTGCAGACAACTGTTGAAAAGTTTATCAGCAGTGGGGGAAAAATAAGATTTGTTAATGGGGTGAAATATAATCATGCTAAAATAGGAAGGCTTGCAATTCCTAATTTAGAAAAATATTATTTGTCATTTCACTTGGTGAAGAGTACTAAATGTATTAAATCAAATGTTACAGTAACATGGTTTCAAATGGAAAGGGATGACATGGCAGGCATAGCTGACTCATTTATCTTTCTACCTGCTCTCAGGAAAAGAGCCAAGCCATTTGAGAAACCTTTTGCCAATAGTTTCAAAGTAGTTTGGAAGATGTAGTTTCAAGTACAGTAGGGCCCCCTTATCTGCTGAGGATTGGTTCGGGGTGTGTGTGTGGATGCCTAAAACCATGGATAACAGTGAACACTATTGAAAATAATGGGACTTCTGGTTTAAAATATCATAGAGTTGCCTTGGAGGACCTAGAAAATGGCTAGAGAGGACATATTTTCTAGGAAGATTCTATGGTAGGTGTGCTGTTCTGCATCTTGTGGATAATTGAATCAGTGGATAATGAATCAGTGGATATGGGGATCCTACTGTATGTTAAAACACTTGCTCTACTTCAATCATTTTAATGCCTGTTTTAACACACCCTAGTTTTCAATAGGGTGATAAATTCATTCAACTGCTTCTTGGAAAGAAAAAGGTGTATATAGGCTCAAAGACGTATCAATTGAACTTAAGGGCAATTAAATGAAATATTGAAATATACCCCCAATTTGGCTGAACAAATAGTAAGTTCGCACATTTGCCTCCAGCTTATATAGAACTATGGGTCTACTCCACTTCCTCACAGCTTTAGAGACATACTGCCTTGACACTTCTAACAAAATTAAGGGCCTCTGAGATTTATAAAAAAGTTACTGATATATATGGGTCCACTAAGAGATCTTAGGAGGCTTAAGAGGCTGAACTTATACATAAAAGAAAGTAAATGTGATAGAATTTGGCTATCTTTCCCCCATAAGCCATTGTGTGCAGCATTAAAGGAAATCACAATTAAAGTGACACATTGCTGCTATGTATACATCTTAAGGTTACATAGAACTAGGAATGATTTGTCAGATAAATGTTAGAGAGAATGCAATATGATTGGCATACTTGAGAACACATGTGGGTGTGCTATCCTAGCATAATTCCCTTTTGGTCAGAGTTTCTCGATTAGATTAACAAAATAACTAATCAGAATGTACAGTTTTAAAGTTCTTTATCGATCTGGTCAATTTAAGGTAAAGCAAATGAAAAAGTCTTACACAAAGATCTCATACATATCTTGCTGTGTGCAATGCTGGACTACAACTCTGGAGTCCAGGGTTTGAACTCCCACTCAGCCTTGGAAACCTACTTGGTGACCTTGGACAAGTCACATTCTCTCAGCCTCAGATGAAGGCAAAGCCAAACCCCCTCTGAACAAATCTTGCAAGAAAACCCCATGATGGGGTTACCTTAAGTCAGAAATGACTTGAAGGCACACAACAACAGCAACATAGCAAGGATAGAAATAATAAGGCCATGGAAGAACTTACAAGAGTTATTCATGTGCTAGACAATGGCTAGACAGAGTTGGGACCTTTGTATTACTAGACAAATTGATGTTTAATCTTCATCTTGCTAGAGGTGAAATAGCTGAAGACATTTTTGAGTCCATGTGAGCACACACAGAACTTGTTCCCTGGCAGATCTTTGGATCAGTTGGTAGGTCTGCCTCTTCACTCCTCTGACTCTACTTTGGATAGTACTGTACGACTCATTAATAGTCTCTGTCCTGCTTCGCAACTAGCACTGTAAATAAATGTTAGTGGGGAAGGAAATCAGAGTGAGGACTGGTCACACTTAGTGGCCACAGAATGATTACCATCAAGGGAGAAGGTACAGAAAAGTGGGCTGATGAGTGAACGGAATGGTGTGCCTGGGATCCTGGAAATCTGCATACTGCAACATTTTGTTGCAATACCTACTGTTCCTTCTCTTTCAGACTCCCGAATAAAGCAAGTTAGTTTTTCTTCAATGCAGTCAAATATATTAAACACAAATATTTTAAAGTTCTGTTATACTTCTAAATAGTCAACTATACACTGAAATTAGCCAACAAAATGTAATATTATCTGAGCTTCACGTCATTCACAAAGTATCTATCAAGGTCATTCACTCTTCTTCTGGAGTGAAAAGTGGTGTGTGAATTCCACCTATCACTGCTGCATATTTTATAGCTTAAAAGGTAAGATAATGCAGCTTATTGTTATAATAGACTATCAGGACTGTCACCCATGCTGGCTTTGACCAGGCGAGAAGAAATATACATATAAACATTACTGAACTCACATTTCCCAGGGATGAAAAATCTAATTCAGGAGCTATGATTGTGCCTGTGCAGGTAGCACTGGTCAGACTATGTAGTAATAGCACCTGTCATCTGTAGGAGTTGGGGGCAGGGAAGAAGGCACAATTCAGACAGCTGGCATTGATGTGGTATAGACTGTATGATAATGTTACAATAATTTACAGATATCATATGACTTGCATTGCCTCTTCCTTTTTGGTTTTTCTCTGGATTATTTTTCACTCTTAAAAGGTTTGATCCTATAAACACATTAAAGTCAGTGCACATATTCATCAAAACTTTAACCATTCCTAGAACTGCTGGAAGTCTCTGGGATTTTTTAAATTATTATTTAAATTTCTTCAGGCATTTAAAACATTTCCACCTTTTCCTCCGTTTTTGGTACAAATCAAAGATCTTATCTAACTACATGACAGGCATAGCTGTTGTAATTATATTTTATGTCACCAACGTGACACATTAATGAAATGTGTCACTATACCAGTGTTAGGATACGTTTCATTAATGCAAAGCACTTTTGTTCTATGCTTTACATTTGGAAACAGATTTAAGTATTAAGTGGCTAATGTCTGCAGCCAGGGAATCCTTTCCGAATTTGTAACACTGACCAGAACAGACCGCATTACACTCTCCAAATGGTGCATTTTTGCATTTGAATGTCTGAATTACCCTGGTTTCTTAGAGACGACCACAACACCAACATCTTAAATCCTCCAAAATATTGTCCGCTTCATTGAATGCTCATGATCTAAGCATATGTGTAATTATTCTGTAATTCTCTTCAAAATGTGATTCCTTGGAAATGCATACGAGATTTCCCCTATTGTAACTGCAACGACTATTTCTTTGTGTTCGGTTCTTTAAATACGGTCACAAGGAAGTTTGTATGCCTTGGTGCACCGCATGGATGATGATGAGTCCCCCCACCCCATACAAACGTCCATTAGAAGGTGGGAGGGGGGAACTGCTTCATTTGTTGAAGGGTACAGACCAGGGTCACAAAAAGACCATTTAAGATAGTATACATACAGCAGAGGCCTTTCTTACAAGAAACAAGCCCAATGTCAGATACAATGGAATAGTAGCTAAGCATGTATACAAAGTAAGAATTTGCAATTGTCAGTAGACCAGCCCGTGGAATCCTTCCATACATATAGTCTAGAAGAGGACTGAGGCAAAGTCCTACAACATATGTTGGGTTGTAGTTTGCCTGGTTTCCCTTCTCCATACAAAAGGTACTTCAAAATTTAATTAAAGTTTTACAATTATCATCTGGTTAGCATTAATTACAGGGTTTACATTTTGCATTGATAAAGAAAGCTATGAAATTTTTTGTTTGTTCGCTTGCTTTGTTTCTAGTTCAAAAGCAAGGCCCTTAAAGGTACTTGATGAAGAGGTTTTATTTTATGCTTACATAGTTGTATTCAAGGAACATACTGTAGATAGAAATGGCAGGTCTTGGTACCAAAAGCAATGGGGGTGGGAGCTCTCAGTTTTTCCTTACAATACTGAGATTTATGAGCTATCAAAAATAATTGAAAACAAAAGCCTCATTAGATTTTTGTGAGGTGACCCAAGCAGTTTGGACAGAAACTTTTAAAATCTTCTAGTGTCCTTGTTTTAAAAATTAAATTTTTACCACTGAATTGCCTTTTAATGCTGCATATTCATTGATAATATATTCCTCCCCTGCTAGAATATCACCCAATTTCACATGTTAAATAACCTGGTTGCTTTTAAAATGTTTCTAGACATCAGTTTAAAAGAATCACAGTTGCTTAAAGCAGACAACTTCGACTGACTGAAGTAGTGAGAAATAACAGCACTAACATGAATGGAAATTAGATGCAAATTTTCTATTAGATATAAGACACTTTATAAAGTAATATAGTTGAAAATTTAAATATTGTAAACAGTGTTGTAAGAAAAGTAATAATGCAGGGGAACCGTGAGAATCAAAAGGAACTCTCAGAATTTCTTAGGAATGGATCTATTTGTTGTAAACCAGGGGTGGGCAACCATAGGACAGTCAGGAGCTGTACTAACCCCATTTTTGATCCACCCACACTTTGGACTTCCACATGCTGAATAGTCTTTTTTTTTCAAAACCAGAAATGAGTGGACAGCCACCTCTGGTATTGAAAAAAGGCCTATATTGAAGCCCTCGGCTGTGTAGTGCAGATATTCCCACAGTTTCTGGTTCTACCTGAGGGTGTCAGAGGAACTGGGGTCCTTGCAGGTCCTCAACTACCCCACCCAACATGTCCACAAACCACCCCATGGTCAACTTACCAGTTATAGCAGGGCTGCCATTGCTGTGGAAATTTCTGATGTGATCTAGGGAGGACCTTGGTGGAGAGAGAAACAAATCCATGGCCCTTCAGCAACTCTGCCAGGATTTTCCTCTGAAAATACTTGTATTGCACAGAACCATTATTCAAATCAAAATCCTCACCCATGAGCCCACATGCTACCTCTTGTCCTATTCAGTTTTTGAATATCACAATTCAGTGAGAACCAGTGTAGTATAACGGTTTGAGGGTTGGACTAGGGCACTGGGAGACCAGGGTTTGAATCCCTGCTCAGCCATGGCAACCCGCTGGGTGACCTTGAGCAAATAACACTCTCTCAGCCTTAGGAGAAGGCAAAGCAAACCACCTCTGAACAAATTCTGCCAAAAAAACCTTGTTCACGTTAGAGTTGCCATAAGTCAAAAATAACTTGAAGGTACACAACAACAATCATTCAGTACTATTTCTTCATACATACCACTTTCATACCTGCTAACTGTCTCAGTTTAGTAGACAGTCCTGATTAATCCTCTGTTGCCCGACTTTTTCAGCTGCTTTTAAAAACCTCCCATTTTTTTCCTCTCTCCCACTTTCTTCCACTGTTTATCCCTTGCTTCAGTTGCTGCAAACTGAGTTCAAAGTACAGAAGTAGTTTACATTCAGTTAACTCAGCAGGGGCAGATACTTGCCCTTCTCAGTAGGCTCTGGCAAAAGCAAACTGCTGCGTTCTCTCTTGGCTTGTGTGCTTTTCCTCATTAATAACTTCTGCCCTCGTGACCACACAAGTTTGGCCACAGGTGTCCCAGTTTTCATTTGTGAAATGTTGTAGGGTATGCACTTTCCAATTCTGTTTGTACATACTGAAATATTAATTAGTATTATGTGAGGCAGCCTAAGAAATGTCAGGTAGAAACTTTAAAAAATCATTTTCCCCATTTCAAAAACAAAGTCTTTATGGATAAGTTCTAGGGAAATATGGAAATAGGGTCAGTGACAGTTGTTCAAACTGACACAGTGACACTTACTTTTGTGTAACATAGTGTTATAGCAAGAAGTACATCCCCTCCCCCTTTCTACATAGTCTTCATGGTATATGAGAATTTTTTTAAAAAATGATACTAATAGCATAAAATAGTTAACTATTAAAGAATATAACAGGTAAAAATAATCTTATAGCAATAAAACACAACAGATAAAAATTAACTATTGCCCAAACCTAGACTTTGGAAAAGTTACTTTTTAAATACATTTTAAAACTACAAATAATACTTTTTCTAAGCTCTGCCAAATTTTTGAAAGAATAAAAGTTTTTTGATGCTTCATGTATAAATACTGAGAAAGAAGATGATTGTATGTAACATGTCTTGGTAGAACTGCATTATCAAAGTACCATGACATAAAATGACTCACATCTGGTAGCTTTTCCTCATTAATAACTTTTGCCCTCATGACCACACATTTTGGCCATAACCTCAGAGGGTAGGAACACCCAAAGTGAGGTTCAGCTGATGATCTCAATGCATGACACTTGGGTATGAAGGGCTAGAATTTGAAAACATTCCTTTTTGGACTACAATTCCCAGAATCCCCCATCAGTGTGGCCATTGACTAAAAAGGTCCCGGAACTTGCTATGTGAGACTGAATCTTGAAAATCTAACCCCAGTATTAAGAGATGCAAATTTTAAGCAGTTTCACTAAAATAGTGACCAAGCACAGGTTCACTTGGAAGTAAGTACTTATTAATAACTGCTTTTAGAACTGGAGTCTTAAACTTTTATGCCATGATGATACATGCTAGAAAGTATATATCTCAATGGCCTTGTCTACACTAGTGATTAAATGTGGGGGGGGGGACCCTCCCCAAATCTAGCCTGATAATGTCACACAATGTGCAGCACTATCCCCAAATCTGGTACAATAGTTCCACATGACAGATTCAGAGTATACCACCTAAAACCTGGTTTTGGAAGACTTGCAGTTTTCTCCGGAGTTTGCTGGAAACTCCGGAGAAAACTGTAGCGTGGACAAAGGATCCACACTGGATTTGAGGGGTGGGGAGGCAGGACAAACACTGCCTGACAGGCGCCGCCTTTCCCCCCCTCCTCTCGTGTCAGCAGTGGCAGCTCTGCCTTACCAGCATAGAGTCATTTGTTCACTATGCACCGGGAAGGCAGAGCCAGTGTTGGAGGAGGGGGGGGAATGGTGGTGCCTGTTGTCCTGGGATGAGTGGAGTCATCCTTTAGATGACTTTAGAGACCTTTAGAACGATCAACCATACCCTGAGGGGTCTTCCTTCCTGGCGTATGGCCACTCATTCTGACATCAGAGGGATTTACTGTGCCAGGTAGAGTCACTCTCTCTGACCCTCAAAATGGTGGTCTGCCTTGTTAGAAAGTATGCATGAAGCTCTTTGGGAAGTTGTGCCTGGCTAGGCAGTAGCTGTGGACCTACAGCAGGGGGTAAAAATCCAGTGGGAAGATTTGGGTTGTTTGGCCAGGTACGTGTGGTGCTTAAATCTGGACCAGAGTGGTCCGAATATCATGTGGGGCAGCTCCGGGCCAAAGAAGTCCAGGTTTCAAATGGATTTTTATCCCCCCCTCCCGCCACCCATGTAGTCAAGCCCTAAATTGGATAAGGATTCATGCATGTAAACTGCCCCATGCTGTACATGCAGAGAGCCATTTTAAAAAAATATCAGTTACTGAGATAATCAACTGCTTGGGATGTGGAAAAGATGGTCTAGATTTATTTCATCACCTTGCTGTTGAACAGCTGATAGATACAATTGTCAGGTTTGTAGCCAGGCCCTGCAAATGCTTAAGCAGTTGCTGAATCAACAATTGGATTAGGACTTTAGCTTGCTAACTGGTGTTTGCCAAATAAATGTTAATGCTTAGCAGGGATATTCTTTGTTTCTCTCAGGATCTTGATTTTAAGGTTATTCCTCTTCCCTGTTTCAGAATAATAGCACAGTGAATTGTGGAGAAAAGAAAAGTATTTGTTCCTTTGTTAAGCAAACTGTTGATTTATTGACAGATTGTTTATTTCTTATATCGACAATAATTCTTCAATACAACATTTCTCCAATCACTGGAAATACATTGGAAGGACAGTACATCTGGATGGTGTGTTGGTTTTGTATATTTATTTATTTTGTGATGGTCCATCTCAACTGATGATTTTTCAGTTGTGATTTTGATTTGTGCATTGTGGTTTCTGGTCTTAAGATTTATATTCAAATTTCATTTGGTTTAGTCATAGTGTTTCTCTAGGATTGGGGTTGCAATAAAAATATCATTCAAAACATGAGTCAAATTGAAAATATTTTTTCCTACAGTATATTTAAATTTCCAGGAAGTGTTTTTATTGATGCCACAGAGAGAAGGGAATTTCTTTTCTCCCTCCCTTTTTCTAAGGAGCTGATTGTGCACCAGCAAAATGGGTTGGCCTTTGTATGCTCCAACTTGGCAACAGCTTGTTGAGAGTAAATCCTGTCATGGAAGGTTTTGCTAATCTGAATAAATTCAATTTCAAAATCCTTCCTTGATCTAAGCTTGCTTAAGCTCTCACTGAGGCCTAAGGATCCTGAGGGTCAATTCCAATAACAAAAGATAAGAAAAACCTGCCCTTTCTCATATATCTTTGCAAAACACCATAAGCTGTTACCTCACTGCAAAAAATCTTTAGGTTTAATGAAGTCGTCTTTTGATACTTTTTTAAGGATGAAGTTCAATGTTTCCCACCCTAATGCTTATCTGCTCGGCATGCCACCCAGGAGTGATGTCATATGGACTGTATACATCATTCCTGGGACTGGGACTGGAAAATTAGAAATCTTCAAAGCCTGTGTAAGGCTCTACTGAAGAGTCTTTGTGCACAAGTTTTACACATGAGGCTTTTAAACTGTAAGACTGGTTAGTTTAACAGAGATACAGCCTTAAAGAACAAAGAAAAAGAAAGTAAGTAAAAAATAATAATAATAATCTTTTCATAAAGCTAATTTCTGCTTGCTCTCAGACTTGGTGGATAGGCCAATTATTTCCCAATTCTATGGAGCATGCATGTTTAATGTTTTCATTTTCATGTGATTAAGCTGTTGTATGTCACACAGGGACACAAACAAACAGCAGTTATTAATGTGAAGCTATCAAATTCTAAGCCATGACATTGGTTGATATTTGCTTTCTAGTTCTGGCTTGTCAGACAACTAATTAGACAGGATGGTTCAATGTGTCACAAAATCAAAGTGCTGAATTTTCTTCAGAAACTTATTCATCATACACAACTGATGAAATTATTCAGTATGCAGATAAATTCACAAGTTAATCAGTCCTTTTGTGGTTTTTAAATGTTTCATTAACTGATATGATTTCTGAGCAGGAAAGGAACCTTCACAAAGCTAGGAAGTTGCCATGGTGTGTATCAGGAAGTTAAGAACTTGAACTGAGTAAATACCCTAAAGGCAACAGATCTCATCTGCTTGGAAGCTAAGCAGGGTCAGTCCCGGTTAGTACTTGGATGGGAGACCACCAACAAATAAGCTATATTTTAGAGGAAGGAACTGGCAAACCACCTCTGAGTATTCCTTGCCTAAGAAAACCCTTTGAAATTCATGGAGTCTCTATAAATCGACATGCATCTTGAAGGCACATACACACAGGAGATTATCAGACATGTCAAAAGTGGCATTACAGAAATGACAGGAGATTGCAAAAGGGCTCCCTTATCAGATGACGTCCCCTCCTCGTTATGCACCCATTCTGCTGCCATTCCACGGGTGCTGCTTTTTATTGATGGAAGAAACCATCAATAGATCCCCCGTTCTGTTCCTGTCATGGATTTTCCTGTGTGCAAAAAGGTGCCCCGTTTCGCTAGCGAGTTCCCAGCGTCAATGGGAGGTCCCCGCCAGAACACTTCTGGGTGATATCGAGGCATTGAGGTAAGTGACACACTTTTTATGACCCTCCCCGGGTTACTTGTACTTTATAAAGTGTTTTTTTGTACTTGCTGACACTTTTTGGGTGTTCTTTTTCTTTTTGAATTTCCTGTGCTTGCGTTTTCTCGCGAGAATCTCCTGGATTCTGAGCTGTCTGACTGAGGGGAGAGAAGGTAAGTTCGGTGGGGAAGGTAATTGTGGTGGGACTGGGATCGGACAGGGAAGGGAGTGGAGATTGTGAGACAGAAACACTTTTTGTGTTCCTGTCTGATAATCTCTACAGTAATTTTCTCACATGAATGCAAATACAGTAGGCCCTTGGCCACTGGGGTTTGATACCCCTCTCTGTGGATACCAAAATCCATGGATAATCAAGTCCTATTATATACAATGGCATAGTGAAATGGTGTCCCTTATATAAAATGGCAAAATCAAGGTTTGCTTTTTATTTATTTTTTAAAAATTGGGAGTACTTTCAAGCCATGAGTAGTTGAATCCATGGATGCAGAATCCATGGATATGGAGGGCTGACTGTATATTGTCTAGAGTTGCCAGAGTGAAAACATTTGAGAGCCCCTGTATTTTTAATGGCTGTGTGGATGAGGGAATTTCAGTAGATTTTCCTTGGTTTTTTTCCAGGCTGTGAGGCCATGTTCTGGAATAGTTTCTTTCTGATGTTTTGCCTATATCTGTGGCTGGCATCTTCAGAGAATGGTTGGGTAGGAGCGTATGTGGAGTTTATATGCTGTGAACTCCTGTTGGGGAGTATATGTAAATTTGTGTAATTGAATGGTTAGTTTCTGGGTATAGAAATGCAAGGCTTGTTAGTGTCTATTTGGCTAATGGTTGGTTGATGAGCCATTATCTGCTGGGAATCCCCCTGTCCCTGGGTGGAATTCCTTTGTAAGTGTTGAATTTTAATTCTATTGTTTTTCAAAACTGGGAGCCAGATTTTGTTTACTTTTAAGGTTTCTTCTTTCCTGTTGAAGTTGTCCAGGTGTTTGTGGGTTTCAATAGCTTCTCTGTGCATGCTGACATGATAGTTGTTGGCCTGGTCCAGAATTTCTATGTTTTAAAATAGTTGTTTCAGTAGTTGTTGCTTGTAATTTCAGTAGTTGTTGCTTGTTACCTGATGGCATGCTAAGCAACACCGGTTGACATTCTTCTCTTTGTTGGTCAGCAGGAGTATTCTTGAATCATATTTAAGACTAAATCACTCTACCCCGCCTGCTTTATATTCTTGAAAAAAAGTTAGTAACCTGTGGGCTAGACAGTGCAACTTAGGTGGATTTGTAATCAAATTTGTAATGAATTTGTAATTGGTTGACTGATCAAACCCAAAGGTAGTCACAAATGGCTCTTCTTCATCTTGGAGAGAAGTGACCAGTGGGGTGCCACAGGGTTCTGTCCTGGGCCCAGTGCTATTCAACATCTTTATCAATGACTTGGATGACGGAATAGAGGGTATGCTTATCAAGTTTGCAGATGACACGAAATTAGGAGGGGTAGCAAATACCCCAGAGGATAGGATCAGAATCCAAAATGACTTCAACAGATTAGAAAGTTGGGCCAATGCTAAAAAAAATGAATTTCAACCAGGAGAAATGTAGGATACTACAATTGGGCAGTAAAAATGAAATGTATAGATATAGGATGCGTGACACCTGGCTTGATGTCAGTACATGCAAAAAGGATCTAGGAGTCTTAGTGGACCACAAACTGAACATCAGTCAGCAGAGTGATGTAGCAGCTAAAAAAGCCAATGTGAATCTAGGCTGTATTAATACATGTATAGTGTCTAGATCAAGGGAAGTACAGTTGCCCCTCCACATTCGCAAACTTGACATTCGCGGTTTTGATTATTCGCGGTTTTAGGAGGGCCCCCCGGCCCCCTCCCCAAACCGCAACACGGGGCCTCCGGAGGCCCCATGAAAGCCCTGGGAGGGGGCAGGGAGGACCGGGGAGGCACCCACGGGGCCTTCGGAGACCCTCCGGAGGCCCCGCAAAGGCCTTGGGAGGGAGGGTGGAGGGCTGGGGAGGCCTTCAAGGGGCCCCCGGAGATGCTCCGGAGGCCCCATGAAGGCCTGGGGAGGGGGTGGGGAGGGCTGGGGAGGCGATCATGGGGCCTCCGGAGACGCTCCGGAAGCCCCATGATGGCCTGGGGAGGGGGTGGGGAGGGGTGGGGAGGCGATCATGGGGCCTCCGGAGACGCTCTGGAGGCCCCATGAAGGCCTGGGGAAGGGGTGGGGAGGGCTGGGGAGGCGATCATGGGGCCTCCAGAGGCCCTGTGGTTGCTTTGGCAGGGGAGGGGGAGGGCAATTGTTATTCGCAGATTTTTCACATTCGCGGGGGTCTGGGGAACCTAACCCCCGCGAATGTGAAGGGATGACTGTAATAGTGCCACTGTATTCTGCTTTGGTCAGACATCACCTGGAATACTGTGTCCAATTCTGGGCACCACAATTCAGGAAGGATATTGAGAAGCTGGAATGTGTCTAGAGGAGGGCGACCAGGATGGTGGGAGGTCTGGAAGCCATGCCCTATGAGGAGCGGCTTAGGGATCTGGGCATGTTTAGTCTGGAGAAGAGAAGGTTGAGAGGTGACATGATAGCCATGTTTAAATATTTGAAGGGATGATGATGATGATTTATACCCCCCCCCTCTGTTAAAGACAATTGGGGCAGCTTACAAAAATTAAAATACAAATACAGATTAAAATCCCTAAACACCACCCACCCACCCCTCCCCCATAAAAAGATATTAAACCAATATAAGTTAAAAACAACTAATCTAAAATCACATTAAAAAAATAATAAATAGCCAGCAGACTAAAAGAGGCCAGGAGCCTCTGAGGCCAGGATCTAATTAGGAAAGGCCTGCCGAAAGAGATCCATCTTTAGTGCTTTTTTAAAGCTACTCAGGCTCGTCATCTGACGGATCTCGTTCAGCAGGCCATTCCATAATTTGGGGGCGGTTACCAAAAAGGCCCTCTGGGAGGTTGCAGACAGCCTAGATTTTTGTGGCTGAAGCAAATTCCTCCCAGAGGACCGGAGTGCGCGGGGAGGATTGTATGGGAGGAGGTGGTTTCAAAGATAAGTTGGACCCAAGCCATTTAGGGCTTTAAAGGTAATAACCAACACCTTATACTGGGCCCGGAAACTGATAGGCAGCCAGTGGAGAGATTTTAATACTAGAGTTATATGGTCTCTCTGAGATGTTCCCAAGACCACTCTGGCTGCCATATTTTGTACCAACTGAAGTTTCCGGACCAAGCATGAGGGTAGCCCCATGTAGAGCGCATTGCAGAAATCTAGACGAGAGGTTACCAGCGTGTGCACCACAGTCTTGAGGTCCCTTACTTCCAGGAAAGGGCGCAGCTGGAGTATCAGACAAAGCTGATAACAGGCGCTCCTGACCATCGCATTCACTTGACTAGTCATCTGAAGCGATGAATCAAGGAGCACCCCCAGACTGCAAACACAGTCCTTAACAGAGAGCGTGACCCCGTCCAGGACTGGAGGTTGCAACCCAACTCCTGGTTTTGGGGCCGCTACTGTGAGCACCTCCATTTTGTCCAGATTTAATCTCAATCTGTTTTTCCTCATCTAGCCCATTACTGCTTTAAGACAATCATTAAGAGGAGAGACGCCATCAGAATTCGAGGCCGATGATCAGGACAAGGAGAAATAGATCTGGGTGTCATCAGCATACTGATAACACCCAGCCCCATAACTCCAAATAATCTCACCCAGCGGCTTCATATAGATGTTAAACAGCATTGGGGACAGGATGGTGCCTTGAGGAACACCACAAATAAGCTCCTTTCTACTGGAGCAGCTGTCCCCGAGCACCACCCTCTGGGACCTGCCTGAGAGGAAGGACCGGAACCACTGGAGCGCAGTGCCTCCGATTCCTAACCCACTCAGGCGATCCAAAAGGATGCTGTGATCTATCGTATCGAAAGCCGCTGAGAGGTCTAAAAGCACCAACAGGGTCACACTACCCCTGCCGATGCTTAGACGCAAGTCGCCGGTCAAGGCAACCATGGCAGTCTCAACTCCAAATCCCATTCTAAAGCCAGTTTGAAATGGGTCTAGATAATCGGCTTCATCCAAGACCACTTGGAGTTGAAGCGCAACTGCCCTGTCGATCACTTTGCTCAAGAATGGTAACATAGAAACTGGCCTATAGTTGTTCATATCCAGGTCATCCAGGGAAGGTTTTTTCAGGAGCGGCCTAACTGTCGCTTCCTTTAAACAAGATGGAACACACCCTTCTCTGAGGGATGCATTGATGATGTCCTTAAGGAACACCATCAAGGCACACACACACACACCCCGGATGGCCAGCCATGAAGGGCAAGGATCGAGAGGGCAGGTCGTCTTCTTCACCCTAGCAAGTAGCTTGTCCACGTCCTTGGTACTCATGGATTGAAATTCATCCAGTAAACTTACATCAATGGAATTGCTGGACACCTCGTCAATTGTTTCTGTCAAAATACTGGCATCTAAGTCGGCTCTTATCCGAGAGATTTTATCTGCAAAGAAGTTGTTAAACGCATCACAGCAGGCTGTTGTTGTGTTAAGCAATGGGTTCTGCGCAGGTATAACCTGCATCATCTCCCTTACCACCCTAAACAGCTCTGCTGGATGGGACTCTGCAGATGCAATATGTGTAGAGGAGAAGGATCTCTGCACTGCACGCATTGCCTCTCGATAGGACCAAAGAAAGTTCCTATGATGAGTCCTGTCAGATAAGAGTCAATGTCATACTGAGGATGGTGCAAGCTTGTTTTCTGCTGCTCCAGAGACTAGGACACGGAGCAATGGGTTCAAACTACAGGAAAATCATCATACTCTCCCACTTTCTTGATTATAGGCCACATAAGGTAATTTTAAAACCAAAATGTTGACTTCCTAGGGTGAAAAAGACCTAAAACAGTCCTAGGGAGGAAGCATGAGGCAATTGGGGTTGGACTAGATAGCCCTTGTGGTCTCTTTCAACTCTATGATTCTATGAATGGTCCCCCGTCCCCCCAAGAGGGTTTTCATAGGGCATTTTTTGTTAAAAATATTCACAAACATTTTTTTAAATGAGTAGTCTAAAAGGGCTTTAAAGAGCCAGGTTGGACTAGGATTCCTAAAGACCAGGGTTCAAATCCCCATTCAGCCATGGAAACACTCTGGATGACTTTGGGCAAATCATATTCTCTCAGCCTCAGAGGAACGCAGTGCCAAACCTCCCCTGAATAAATCTTGCCAATTAAATTCTAGAAGAGGAACATGATAAATCAGAGTTGACTTGAAGGACACATAACAACCGCAAAGAAGGCCTTTAGAGCCATCCAGGTGGTTAAATGCCAGTACTGCAAGTCGCCATGTTGCAAGTTCGATTCCAGCGGGCTCCAAGGTTCACCCAGCCTTCCATCCTTTCATAGGTCAGTAAAATGAGTACCCAGCTTGTGGGAGCAATTCGCTAACACACATTGGAAACTGTTTAATGCAGTGTAGATGTGTAAATAGCTATTGCTTAAAACAATTTGTAAGCCGCTCTGATAGCCTTGTGACTGAAGAGTGGGGTATAAATAAATAACTAAATAAGTAAAAAAATAATAAAGTGTTGGCACCCCACAAAATAGATGGTTAAAACCTGCTCAGTAGTCAGAGGTTTCTGTACTTTGTACACAGCATAATTAAAAACACATTTAGTATTGAAGTTCACACTGGAACTGTAATCGAAAAATTATCCAGGAGAATCACAGAATCAGAGAGTAGGAAGAGACCACAAGGGCCATCCAGTCCAACCCCTGTCATGCAGGAATACACAATCAAATCATTCCCGACAGATAGCCATCCAATCTCTGTTTAAAAACCTCTAAAGAAGGAGACTCCACTACACTATGATGCAGTGTATTCCACTTCCAAACAGCTCTTACTGTCAGGAAGTTCTTCGTAATACTTAGGTGGGATTTCTTTTCTCACCCCCACCCCCACAAGATGGTCCCTTGGAACACACCCTAGGGAGAATTTTAGAAATGCATCTAAAATAGTAAAATAAAATTGGAGGGTGGGAGTGCCATTGGCATACAGCCCTCCAAAGTCCTTCAGGAAGCAGATGAGGTCCACCCAACTCTGTACTCTGTTCAACTTGTCATCCTTTATCCAAATAAAATGTTGTTGTTGTTGTTGTTGTTGTGTGCCTTCAAGTCATTTCCAATTTAAGATGACCCCAAGGTGAACCTATCATGGGGTCTTCTTGGCAAGATTTATTTAAAGGGATTTTGCCTTTGCTCTCCTCTAAGGCTGAGAGAGTGTGTCTTGCCCAAGGTCAGCCAAAGGGTTTCCATGGCTGAGTGGGGATTCAAACCCTGGTCTCCAGAGTCAAAATCCAGTGCTCAAACCACTGCACCACACAGGATCTGTCACTCTGTGACATATTTTACAGTGATTATTGTCTTGAATCCTGTTGTTAGTTCTAACTAGAATGGATCCATTGTATCAATGGGATTTTCCTCTTTGTTAACTCAACATTCAATAACTGAGTCAATGGGTTTATTCTGCTTGCGCCATTGCCTTCCTCTGAAGCTGAGAGCATATGACTTGTCCAAGATGACCCAGTGGGTTTCCATGGCTAAATAGGGATTTGAACCCACTCTCCCAGCATTTTAGTCCAACACTCAAAACGCAACGTCAATATGCAGATACCTGAATCTAAAATATTAGGATTTTAATTGGAATTAAATTAAATCTGAAGGATATGAAAAGTGAACAAGTCATTAATTTCAGCTGCATCTCAGATGCAGCAATATGTAGAAAGTCACGTCACTGTTTTCTTTATAACATTGCCAAAATCAGACCTTTTCTTTCTGCTTCCTCCACTAAGACCTTAGTTCATGTCTTAGTAATTTACCTCCTTGATTATTTGTAATGTTCTTCTGATTGGTTTTCCATTATCTCATATTAGTCTTCTGGTTTCCATTCAACTTTCTGCTGCTAAGATTACGTACCTTTTTGGCCCATCGTTTAGATCATGTTACCCCACTTTTGATATCTCTTCATTGGTTACCCATTCCTTCGAGGATTCAGTATAAACTTCTTGTTTTAACTTTCAAAGCCCTACACAACCTAGCTCCCCCCTATCTTTCAGCCCTCATTTCTTTTTACCAGCCTGCTCCAGATCTGTGTTCCAGGAACTTTCTTCTTCCCTGGGTCTGCTTTTTTCTTTCTTACTCACTGCCCCATAGTCTTTGAATTTCCTCCCTGAACATTTGCGGACTACTCCTTTTCTTGGTGCTTTAAAATCTCAATTGAAAACTTCTCTGTTTTCCAAATCTTTGGGAATTTTAGATTGATACTGTTTTGTAATCTTGACTATTTTGATTACATTTTTAAGAGTCTTTTTGGTTTCCATTTACAAATTTCTGTACCTCTACATACTTAAAGTTGTGCTCACAAACTGATGGGCATGTACCCATGCCAATTTACTATCAGAGAGAATGAAGATGATGTTTGGACTGACAGAGTACTTGCGAGTAGCTGTTTATAAATTAGTAGCTTCTTGGAATTAAGTCCCATTTCCAAAAACAAAGGTATGGCTTAGTTACATTATGATTATAAGATGGATAGCTTTACTCCTTTCATGGTGTAATAGTACCATTTTAGTTAGCTACATGTTACTACTTACAGGTGTATAATAACCTCACTAAATAATGGAAGAGGAATATGACAACGTTCAAGAGCTGGCTGTAACTGCTGCCTCATCTGGCTCCATACAGATTTATTAAAAAATATTTGGGGAATGGGAACATAAAGAAATTACTTTTTAAATATACAGATTGACTCTTCCTTATCTGAAATGTTTGGGATCAGAGGTATTTTGGATTTTGGAATATTTCAGATTTTGGAATACTTGCATATACATAATGAGATATCTTGGAGATGGGACCAAGCCTAAATAAAACATTCATTTATGTTTCATATGCACCTTATAAACATAGCCTGAAGTTAATTTTATACACTATATTTTTAATAATTTTGTGCATGAAAAAAAGTTTCTTTACATTGAATCATCAGAAAGCAAAGGTATCACTATCTCAGCCACTCAAAATTGTGGGCAATTTTGGATTTTGGAATATTTCAGATTTTGGAATTCTGAATAAGGGAGACTCAACCTGTAGTAACATTTAAAATTATAACTCAAATGTTAACTAATTAAGTTTGGGGGGTGGAGCTATAATTGTATTACTATAGCATCTATTTATGCATAGACTTTCTGCCTTCTATATGAAAGCAAGAATATCATAATGACTAATGACTATTATCATGTTCACTCTGTGACATGTTGTTCTGTTGTGCGGCCTCAAATTATTTCAACTTATTGTGAACCTAAGGCAACCTTATTATGGGTTGGCAAGATTTGTTCTGAGGGGCTTTGCCTTTGCCTTCCTTTGAGGCTGAGAGAGTGTGACTTGGCCAAAGTCAGCCAGTGGGTTTCCATGGGTGAACAGGGATTAGAACCCTAGTCTCCAGAGTCATAGTCCAATGCTCAAACCACTACACCACACTGGTTCTCTCATTCTGTGACATACTTTACTGGAATTTTTGGCTTGAAACCTATTGTTCATTCCAAGTAGAGCATATCCATTGTAACAATGGGATTTACCTCTGTATTGACTCAACATTCAATAATTAAATCAATGGGTTTACTCTACTTGGGACTAAGGAATAGGATTCAGGCAATAGTTTTCTATCGGCACCAAAGGCCAGAAATGAATCACTATTATTTTACAAAAGGGAGATCCAGGCCATGAGCCAGAACTAGTCTATATTCATATCTTTCCTCCATGGCAGAGGTACCAACTTGCAGCTTAAAACAGAGGCTCTGCTCATCTGAACTTTCCCTCTTTAAAAAACCACTCCCCATTCCCAATAATTTCCAAATAGTAAATATGATAATTTCCATTTTATAATTTTATTCATTTTATTTAAATCTTGCCTTTAGAAGATCATAAGATGTCTCACAATAATTAAATAAAATTTAAAAACATTGAAAAAATAAATGAAAATGGTTGTTGTACTGGTGGTGGTTGTACGATGAAACCAACTACAGAACAGGCAAGGTAGAAGAACCAGCACAAGATGACTCACAAGAATTAAATGACAAAAAGGCTGGAAAATGTATGGAAATTGGGGGGTGGGAATTGCTGCTGCTACTGCTGTATTAAGACCAACCACAGCACAGAAAGGGTGGAAGAAGTATCATGAATTATTGTCAAGACTTAGGACTTTATCAGACACAAAGAAAATGGCATCATAATGATGCCACATAAAGCGAAAGGATGTGGATATCAGATGATGTTGCCCTTTCACGTTTATGTCCTGCCAATAAGCCAATCTATTTTATTGATGGGACAAGCCATCAACTTGCAGGTGAGATCGCGACATCCAGGTAGGTGACACACTTTTTATGACCCTCCCCAGTGTAATTGTAAGTTTTTAAGTGTGTATATGTGCTGTCGCTTTTTATGTATTTTTAAAATTTCCCGCATGATGAAGTCTTGCGAGATTCCGTGAGATTTCAAACAAGGAAGTGAATGGGGCTCCGTTCATTTCCTCTTCATTGCCAAGAAAGCCTTTGATGGGAGACAAAGGTAAGTCTGGTGGGAGGCGGTCTTTTGCTGGCATAAAAATGGCTTTAATTATGTCGGCAAAAGAATGTTTTTAGAGGCTCGTCTGATAGTGTCTGATTCTCTCTGGCCTCTCAGTCTATTTTCTAAAAATCCATATGGAACTCGTCCCAATAATTTCCTGAAGAGAAGCATGTCATAGAACAGGTGCCATGATAAAGAAAAGAAAAGGAACTTTGCCAGTCTGATATCAGATTACACTGGTAAACAAACAGAGATAACTTTGGTGTCATATACACACCCACATCTACTGCTGTTGCTCATTTAGTGCCATTGGTTGGTTGAGATATATACATTACTCAAAGTGTATTACAGTTGTCCCTTCGTATCCACAGATTTGGTATCCATGGTTTTAAGTATTCACAGCTTGAAAATATTCTTTAAAAAATAATAATCCAAAAGCAAACCTTGATTTTGCCATCTTATATACGGGACACCATTTTACTATGCCATTGTCTATAATGGGACTTGAGTATTCACAGGTTTTGGTATCCACGGGGTGTGTGTGTCCTGGAACCAAACCCCAGTGAATATGAAGGGACAACTGCACTATCTTTTTTTGTATGTATTTCTTACAATCAACGATACCTTCCTCTCCTGAATTGGGACATAAAGAATACAGTGGGCCCTTGGTATCCACTGGGGTTTGGTTCAAGGACCCCCTCTGGATACCAAAATATGTGGATGGGCAAATACCATTATATACAATGGCAAAGTAAAATGGTGTCCCTTATATAAAATGGCAAAATCAGGGTTTGCTTCTTGGATTTTTTTTTGGGGGGGGGATATTTTTCTAGCCATGGACGGTGGAATCTATACATGCCAAATCCACGGATACAGAGGGCTGACTGTATTTACAATTTTTCTCAGCCTCACTGAGAAATAGAGTAGCTCAACATGTCAAAACACCCTGTTGAAAAGAAGCACAACTGTGGTGAGATTTATTTATTTATTTATTTATTTATTTATTTATTGCTTTTGTGGAACATTTCACAACAGGAATGTTTGTAACATAAAACATTTTATTTGCACAAAGAACTTTTTGTTTTGGTGCTCAAAAAATTATTTTACAGAAAACATCAACAAATTTCACAAAATACAATGGATTTTGCACACACAAAAAATCTCCTGCATGTATTTTTTTGTCCCAAAGTCCTAGAAGAAAAATCACCAAAAACTATCATAATCTGACCCAGTAGGGAGAACACCTTTAATTTTTTTTTTTTAATTCTTGTGTGCAAAGATAAAATACATGAAGAAATATATGCAATTCATAGCCCTGAAAGGGAAAGCTTTTTTCTTTGGGGCAATAATGATTGGTAGGTCTGCATGGCCAAAATCCAGAGATTTGACTAATTTAAAAATTACCATGGGTTGGAGCCACTTTTAGCTGGCTTTAAAGGCCACCATCACACTGAAGGGAGGAGACAGTTTCTGAGGTCTGCAACACCCAAGCTGTTTACTGCTTTAATGAAAGCAATGCTTAGAAATGTAAATTAGCACAGATACAAAGCTTTATTGTGAACTTTGAATTAAACAATTTGTATGTATTCATATAATTCAAATTCAAATGTTCATCAGATTAAATGAATATTCAGTTTCAAACCAGTGAAGATGAAAACCTGCTCTGCAAATTCTTATGATGAGTTTGAATAATCTAAGGTAGATACTTTTTGTGAAACAGAACAAACATTACTATGAACTATCCAAAATTGAGGCGTAGAAATCTTCCATCTTTAAAAGGTCTAAGGCTTTCATGTGTATGTCAGAAGGACTCAGAATCAGGCAACTGGTCATGCAGATGTATAACTAAAAAACCCCCCCACATGACTAAGTTGATACAAACTGTATGAAAGAGGCTTTTTAAAAAAACCATTTCATAAATTAATGTTTACATAGATGCCACAAATGAGACTTTTATGAAGGAGGGGGAAAATCCCTTACATTGCTGTCAGCCCAAGTTTGCATATGTGTGTTAACAGGAGAATGTGCTATGTTTAGGATGAATGGTAAAGCGGGTCTAAATGACTTTCAGATTAGCTGGAACAGATGGAAGGGTCACAGTTGAACAACTTTACACAGCAACATAAAGGCAATGTTCAAGTGGAGTTCATTGCCTCTGACAGATACTGTCAATCAAGCAGGGGACTTCTCAGTTAACCAGCAGCCTATCTTTTAAAGATTAATTAAAAAGAAGAAGTATTGTGAGGCAATGAGTGGAGTTTATCTAGTCTATCTTTGGTGTAAGCTCCACCCAAAGTGACTAGGTTTTTCACAGAAAGCACAATAGCTTGTTGATATTTTCAAGCCAACAGAGCTATAGGCTTTGCATCAAGTACAGAGATACAGCTCACACACTGAAACAATTCTGCTCACTCATATATTCATGATGCCTGTATACCCACAGTAAGGAACCAGTATTAAAATTTTATTCATGGTGCTATGTTTGACTACTGTTTAGCCCAAAGTTACTGCATACTGAAATAACATAGTGAGTTGGAAGAATTGTTTCAAGATAGCAAGCTGATATTTATTTCAAATATACATAAACATGTATGTGTATGGACTAGTGGGGAACAGTACTCAAGAGTGGTAATTTGAACAAGAAACTACTGATGGTTTTGACTGTCCGTGTTTTTTGTTTTGTTTTGTTTTGTTTTGTTATGATCTCCATATCTAATATGGAGTCTTTCTAACTCATGATGAAATTACCTATAGTAAGATTGTGAATTGGTTTTATTCTGTCATATAAGAAGTAGTCCAGTAGATATGTATTCCCTTGTGGATAGCCTTATATATTAAGATCACCAGGACCTTCTCTGGATTTTCCTGCCTTGAGATGTTTGACAAATAATAACAGAAGAGTCTTTTTGGCTGTGGTAGAGGAAGGAACTAGCAAAACCACCTCTGAGTATTTGTTGCCTAAGAAAATCCTATGAAATTCATGGGGTTGCCATAAGTCGACAGGCAACTTGGAGGTACACACACACACACACACACACACAATCACTTGTCCTCCAAGAGTTTTGCCTGGTACCAACTCTGATGTTCTTTCATCACCAGGCAAGGATTTTATACGTGTCTAGGGTTTTGTAACTATTTTGCTTTGGTTTTACTCTCTATTGAACTGTTTATCACCAAGATGCTTTGGCTGTTTAAATTATTTGAAATTATAAGAAATTTTCTTTCAGCATTTTGTTCATCTGCCATTTCACTATATGAACCCTTGGTAGTGGAAACACAGGAGAATGAGTGTGGTATCAATCTGAAGCCTAAACCTCCTTTTACTTCTTAAAATGTAAAATACTTCTTAAAAAGCAACATAAAAAAATCTGCTCAAATACATCTGCCATCCATTACCCTCATTACTATGAATTGCTTGCTTTCCATTACCCTTGTGCAGGCACCCTCATTACTATGAATTGCTTGCTTTCCATTACCCTTGTGCAGGCACCATACTTAGTATAATTCCAGATAAAGTGTCTGGGAGAAAATAAGTGAAGGAAAGGATGAAAAGAAGGAGAGGTGGGAAGGAAGGAAGGAAGGAAGGAAGGAAGGAAGGAAGGAAGGAAGGAAGGAAGGCCGACCATATTTACCCAACCATTCTCTGAAGATGCCAGCCACAGATGCAGGAGAAACATCAGAAATAAACTCTTCCAGAACACGGCCTCAAAGCCTGAAAAAAACCTAAGGAAAATCTATGACGACCATATCTCTTCACCTTTACAAAGTAGTCATCAGCAGTGGGCCAAGTAGGGTTCTGAGGCTCTGTCAGCTGCCCAAAGAGGACACAAGGTTTGGTGGGTGTTAGAGAAGGCCCTCCCTTAAGGATCTTAAAACTCAGACAGGTTCATACCTGTCACACCAGGGAGCCCTGGTGGTACAGTGGTTAAATGCCAGTACTGCAAGTCACCACATTGCAAGTTCAGTTCCAGAGGGCTCCAAGGTTCACTCAGCCTTCCATCCTTTCATAGGTTAGTAAAATGAGTACCCGGCTTGTTTAACAAACATTGGAAACTACTTAACGCAGTGTAGATGTGTAAATTGCTATTGCTTAAAACAATTTGTAAGCCCTCTGATAGCCTTTGTGGCTGAAGAGCAGGATATAAATACCTAATTAAAATTTTAAAAAATACCAGGAAGTAGCCTGGACCCAAGCATTGATCCTGACTATTATTTCCTCTCTAAAGGAATCTGACTAAGTCATGTACATCCGCCATTCAAAGAAGAAGGGCTGCAAAGGAAGCGAAAGAGATGGCTGGTAGATATTACTCAGACTGATTTTATTAAAAGGAAGATAGAATTCTTTAAATCTACAGAAAATTTGATTGTCAATTAATATTAAAACAGGGATGCTAATTGTGCAGTCCATGGATCTGCCAAGGCCAGCATCTGAAACTCTTCCCCAGAACTCCCCTCCCCATTGTGGACAAAATGCCACCTAAATGGGAATTATGCCCCAAGGCTTCCAAGAGGTGCAATTCTCCTATAAAACAAATTGTGGCCCCAAGCCTTGCTCTGCTCCCAGGTACCTAGCTACCTCGTCATTTCTGATTTGGGGAGAAGAAATGGGTGCTGCCCTGGAAGAGTCCAGAAGTTGTGGAAAATGGGGTTGGTGCAACTCCTGAACCCTCTGCAGTTGACCAAAACTTCTTTGAGTTTAACCTTCCTGTGCTTTCCATTAAGTAAAAAGAGCCTGATACCCAGTAAATGACCTAAATAGAAGTGGGGTGGTGGTGGACATATTTAGGCACAGTTTTGGGTCCTCCAAAAGCCCCTTCTTCCTGGATTTCTTCTGCACAACTTACTCTCATGAGGCGTCCAGGGAAAACAAACTGCTGGATTATAAGACTTGAGGCAGACTCTTGCTTGAAGTATACTTCCAGGCTTTGATGGAATGTGCCAAAAAGACCAGTGGCAGTTGGTGGCTTCTATGTCATAAGAGCTCCAAACCCACTCTGGTTTTCAGTCTGAACTTTAAAGGAGCTGAATCCCATCCCCCAAATCAGTTCAGAACCCTGGACAGCTCCTTTCAAATTCAGACTACGGAAATTATCAGACACGGCTAATGTGGTGCCAGAATAACGACTGCAGAACGCAAAAAGATGCCAATATCACACAATGTCATCCTTTTGCGTTCTGCTGTTGTTATTCTGGTGTTTCTTTTTATTGATGGGCTGGAGCTGTAAATGGATTGCCCATCCCATTTTGGTGCCAGCATTGCTGGTGTCTGAAACCTCACACTGTTTGTGACTCATGATTCCAGTGTCAATGGATGGTCCTGCCAAAACACTTCCCGGTGGGGTTGCGAGAACCAGGAAGGCTACCCTCTTTTTTGTACCCTTCCCTGGTTACTTGTTATTTTTTTTTGTCTGTTTATGAGTTTGTGTAAACTTTTTTGTGCATTTTTCTTTGTATTTTTGAATTTCCCGCGCTTGCGTCTTTTTGTGAGAATGGGCGGGATTTTGATCCAGGAAGTGAATGGAGCTCCTTTAGATGCCTGGTCTGCCTTTGGATGGAAGAGAAGGTAAGTCTGATGGGGAGGGCTATTATGTCAGGATAGGGACTTGATTAGAGATTGTGGGACAGGAACACTTTTTATGTTCCTGCCTGATAATCTACAACACTAAGAGGCTTCGCTGCTTCCCCTGACAATGGAAGCTTCCAGATACCACTGCAAAGAGGTAACAAATAAGTGTGCAGGCCTCAGAGACAGTGTGATGGGGTGTCATGCAACTACTTTTTTAGAGTCAGTGGACAGTAGCTTCAGGGTTAAACAGTAAGCTTTATTGTCACAATAAACTAAAGAGTTAAGCACATAAAATTGTTGCTTCGAATGAGGTTCATAGGAAATACAGTAAATAAAAAGTATTCACAATCAGTCAAAATCTGGCGGCCGCTCTGCCCATTGGTTATCCATCATCCACACACCCCATTTTCACCCAGTTGTTGCTCCACCTATTGATTCTCATAACACTTGCAGGTACAAGGCCATCTTTGCCATTACCAGACAGACTCTACTCCCATGTCTATTCTCAGCCACTACATTGTTTCAACTGCAAATTATGCAAACATCAAACAGTATCCAGCATGACTGAACACAGTAACTTAACACATACCAGTTTGCTGGCAGGGAGGTTGCTTTTACCGGCTGATCCTGACATGAGGAGAGGTCTACATCTTAGGAAAAACCTACCTCTTAGGAAAAAACATTCTGTTTTCCATGGATATTCTGTGCATAATGGTATGTATAACCTTATGACCAGCCAAAAGGCACTAGATCTAACCTGATCTTGGAAGCTAAGTAGGGTTAGCCCTGGCTAGCATGTGGATGGGAGACTGCCAACAAATACCAGTTGATGTAGGCTATATTTCAGAGGAAGGAACTGGCAAAACCACCTCTGAGTATTCCTTGCCTTAAAGAAATGTGAAATTCATGAAGTCACCATAAGTTGACAGGCAACTTGAAGGCACATATATGTGCACATACAATCTTATTATGAATAGGAGAGTGAGATGGTCACCTCAGGTGGCAGGTATATGTGTGTGGGAAGGAAAACAGTGTTAGAGGAGAGAGAATAATGTGCTATGTGACTTATACTCTCCTCCCTAAGTTACCCTGCTATTTTCAGGTGTGGTGAGGAAAGATTCAGCTTCCAGTCCAGTCTTCTTTTATATTGGTGATTAGGAGGGGGTATCAAGCAGCCAAATGTCTTGAGAGAGCCTGGAACTCTTGGTCTACCTTTCTTCATTGCATACCATTGTCTCAAGAATTTTCTTCTTGGCCTGCTTACATTTGCCATCAGAGTGGGATGGGAGAAGAGTGTTTCAGGCAATGGAAAACAGTACAGAGAGAAAACACTACACAGGGAGGGGATCCCATGCCATTAATGCTTTTAATTTCATATAAAAATTAGACTCACTTTGGCTAGTGAGTACATCCAATGGCCTGGCACACAAACAATATTTTACACTCAGCTTGGTTTTTCTTTTTCTTTTTTAAACAATGGTTGGATTTCTCCTCCTACCTTCTTGTAAGCCAGAATAACTTCATATATACAAGCATATGTAGATGCCACTTCTTTCGATTTACTTGGTTGGGGAGATGAACAAGTAGCTTATGTGCTGCTGGCAGTTCAAATGTGAACTGTGAAATAAAGCATACAAGCCTTGAATTCATGGAAATTACAGTCCTGGCCAAATAGCTCTAAAAATCAGAAAATTTATATAAGGGATCTGAAATAAACATCCATCCAATGCAATTTGGTTGGATGGGGCACAAAAACAAATGTATAGAAAGTGCCTTCCCTCTGACATGAAAAGGGAATCCCATTTATATTGGTGCTTGGTATGAATATTGGGAAGGAATATGGCTGGTTCCCCTATTATTTGCTGTTAAATTGACTTTGATATATGGCTACCCTATGAAAGATCTCCAAGAGACCCAACCATCAACACCTCGGCTCAGGTCTTGCAAATTCAGGGCTGGGACTTTCTTGATTGAATTAACAAACCTGTATTGCTGTCTTCCTCTTTTGCTATTGTCTTACACTTTACTAAGCACTATCATCTTTTCTAATGAGTTCTTTCACTTCACAATATACCCAAAGGATGACAGTCTGAGTTTACTATGCAAAGGGATTTTGTAGCGCACTCTCTCTCTCTGGCTTTTCTTCGCAAACGAAGATTCAGGAAGGACCCATCCCGCGCTTTCTGCAAGTGCACTGATGACTAAAGAGGCCAATCCGAGATAAACAAGTCCGGTCGCAGAAAGCACAGCAGAAGGTCTCCTTGGGTGATGTTTCCGGGTTGTGGTTCTTTCTGCATTGTTATTTCTCTTCAAGACTTGTGAGGCCAGGGTGGACCATTGTTGGTGATCAATTTGGCTGAGCCTGGGATGTTGTTTCAGGGAGTCCTTGTATCGCTTTTTTGGAGCACCCCTCTTACGCTGACCCGTGGCGAGTTCACCGTAGAGTAATATTTTTGGGAGGCGATGGTCCTCCATCCTAGAAACGTGCCCTACCCAGTGCAGTTGTGTTCTCAATATCATGCCCTCAATGCTGGTGATCCCTGCTTGCTCAAGGACAGCAACATTCGTCACATAATCCATTGTATATTTAGGATTGTGCGTATAAAGCGCTGATGAAAATGTTCAAGGAGTCATAGGTGGTGGTGATAGGTGACCCATGTGTCAGACACATAAAGGAGAATAGATAGTACAATGGCTCTATAAACACTAATTTTTGTGTTTTGCCTCAGGTGTTTATTACTCCAGACTCTTTTGTAAAGTCTTCCAAATGTATTATATGCCTTTGCTAATCTGTGATCGATCTCTTTGTCAGTCTTGGCATCTGAGGAGATGATGCTACCCAGGTAGGTGAACTGCTGAACGGACATAAGCACAGAGTTGCTGACGGCAATGTGGGGATGGTGGTGTTCGTCCTGTGGTGCAGGCTGGTAGAGAACTTCCATTTTCTTCAGGTTGACTTCCAGCCCAAACAGCTCTGCAGCTGTTGCGAAGCAGGATGTTAGGCGCTGCAGAGCTGCTTCTGTGTGGGCAACAAGGGCAGCAGCATCAGCGAAGAGTAGCTCATGAACTAGATAGTTTAGTGTCTTAGTGCGAGCCCTCAGATGGCTTAAGTTAAACAAGCTTGGAAACATGGAGGTCATGTAATCCATGATAAATTCCACGAATGCCTTGTTAATTCCTGGGGAAAGGGGAACTGCCATCAGATCTCCAAGATGCCGTCATCATCACCCTGTACAAGATTTTGTAGCACCTTTGAGACTAATTGCAACTTCTTTCTCTCAGTTAGGACATTTTCAGACAGCGCTAAACGGAGCTTATCGTGGGATGAGCTCCCGGGAGAGGAACGGCGCTCTTGCGCAGCGGGGGGTCATTTTCGGACGCCGCTGTCCCTCTTCCGAGATCATCAGTATCACTTCCGTTAAGCTTTGGAAGCAGCCACACCATATTTTAAGCACGGAAGTTCCCCGTGCTTAAAATATGGCGCGGCCGCTTCCAAAGCTTAACGGAAGTGACAGTGATGATCTCGGAAGAGGGACGGCGGCGTCCAAAAAAAACCCCCGCCGTGCAAGAGTGCCGTTCCTCTCCCGGGAGCTCATCCCATGGTAAGCTCCATTTAGCACTGTCTGAACATGTCCTTAGTCTCAAAGGTGCTAAAAGATCCGTTCGCATACTGATATTCCAGATTAATACAGCTATGTTTCTGAAGTCTGAGTTTAGTCATTTTGGATTCTAGGAACATTTCAGGTTTGCTTTGCTATAGGACCCATGCATTTGTCTTTTTAGCAGTCCATAGCATCCACAGAACTCTCGTCCAGCACAACATTTCAAATGAGCTGATTCTCTTTTTGTCAGCTTTCTTCACTCTCCAGCTTTCACAACCATTCATTAAAATCCAAAATAAAATGGCATGGATGATTCTGTCTTTGGTGTCTAATGATATAACTTTACACTTGAGGTTCTTATCAAGTTTTTTCATAGCTGCCCTTCCAAGTTTTAGTTATCTTCTTATTTCTTAACTACAGTCTCTGTTTTGATAAATGACTGTGTCAAGGTATAGAAAATTTAAAACTATTTTAATGTCTTCATTACTAGTTTTAGAGCTATGTAAATAATCTGTGGTCATCATTTTTGTTTTCTTCATTCATATTCAGCTGTAACCTGCTGTTGCACTGTCTTCCTTGATTTTCATCAACAGGCATTCTAAAGCGTTGCTATTTTCAGCTAGTAAGATGGTGTCATCTGCATATCTTAAATTGTTGATACTCCCCTCCCCCCACCAATTTTCATGCCTCATTCATATGAGTTCAATTCTGCTTTCTGTATGATATGATCTGTGTATAAATTAAACAAACAGGGTGATAAAATACAGCCTTGTCTGACCCTCTTGCCAATTAGAAACAATTCTGTTTCTCCATATTGTATCCTGATGGTGGTTTCTTGTTCAGAGTACAGATCATGCATCAAGACAAAAAACTGTTATGGTATACCCATTTCTTTTAGAGTGAACCACAATTTCTCATGATCTACATAATCAAAGGCTTTGTTGTAATCTACAAAGCACAGGCTGATCTCCTTCTGAAATTCTTTGGTGTACTCCATTATCCAACACACACTTGCAATATGATCCTAAGTGCCTTTTCCTTTTCTGAACTCAACCTTGGATGTCTGGCATTTCTTGCTTCATATGTGGGGAAAGTCTTTCTTGTACAATCTTGAGTATCCCTTTGTTTGCATGGGAAATCAGTGCAATAGTCCAATGGTTACTCTAATACCTGGTGTCCCCTTTCTGTATCGAGTATTTCCAGTCTGTGGACCATTGTTTTGTTTTCCATGTTTGTTGGCAGATTTTTGTTAGAATGTGTATGGATTCTATGTCTATAACCTGGAACAGCTCTGTTGATATCTGTTCCTGGTGATTTATTTCTCCCAAGACTTTGAGAACCTTTTCCACTTCACTTTCTAAAATTTTGCGCTCATTTTGAAACCATTCTTCCTTGCAGGAACCTGTAACTGTTTCACCTCTTTCATTTAGTTTTTTAGTGTATGCCTTCATTGACTTTTTATTTTGTCCTGATCATATAATGTGTTTCTCTGCATTCCTACTCCTGAATTTCTCAGACTGTGAAAGAAGTTTCTTGTTACATTTTTCCCCCCTCTGTTTCTTCTCCTTCCTTGGAGGTCTTTAAACAGAGGCTGGATGGCCATCTGTCGGGGATGCTTTGATTGTGATTTCCTGCGTGGCAGGGGGGTTGGACTGGATGGCCCTCGTGGTCTCTTCCAACTCTGCAATTCTATGATTCTATGATTATTATACTAGTTCCTTTGGTCCTAACACATAACTAGCTGAACTGTTTTGTTCAGGACTCTGACCCTGTTTCTGTCACCTTTTACTTTTGCTTCTTTTCTGTCTTTAATCATTTGAAATGTTTCATCTGGATTGCCTATAAGCAAGTTATTCTGGTCTTCTGAAAAACCTGTTTCACACTACACAGTTATATCACTTTCATTCCACTTTAACTGCAATGGTTCCATCCTATAGAATCTTGGGATTTGTGATTACCTCTGGCAGATAATTCTAAATACCTCATGAAACTACAAATTACAGGAGTCTATAGGATGGAGGCATGGCAGTTAAAGTGGAATCATAGTGCTATATTTGTATAGGGTGAAAGTGCCCCAGTTACCTATATATACAGCCTAAGGATGAAAGGCTGTGCACACTTATTTAGGCATTAAGACTCACAGGCGGAGTGGAACTTTTTTCAGAATAAAGAAATAAGGCAATTACTGTGCTGGCTGGACATTGTAGGGCCCTATCACACTAAGCAGTTATAGCCCTATGATTCCACTTTAAGTGCCATGGCTTCATCTTATGGACTCCTGTGACTGACAGTTTAGGGAAGGGCATTTAGAGTTTTCAGCCAGAGTTGCTCTAGCGCCTCCTGAAATGACAAACCCAAGGATTCCACAGGATGGAACCATGTTAGTTAAACTGGAATAATAGTGGTATAATTATATAGTGTGATATGACCCACAGTCCAACACATCAGGGAAGGGTTACCTTCTTGGTACCTGAAGGACACCTGATCTTCCAGTCTCTTCAATGTAAGAAGACACATCTTCTTAAATGGACAAACTAATCCTACAGGATGAGGGGAAAAAAATGTATAAATGGTAATCCCTACCTTCTATTAGCCCCAACCCACCTCTCAAAATCAAACTGTCTGTACAGAAACAGCCTAAATACCACATTATTACTACACAGACACTTCCTAATGTTAGTATGATCAGTGATAATAAAAATACAAAAACAAAACCCTGCAAATATCTGACAGTAACAACCTGCTGTTCATGCTGTTTGTATCCTAATCATTTGACCTTGAGCAGTTCTGAGAGGGGTTCCAATTTTCACCAAACATCCTAATTTCTTCTGTATGTCTAGGTTCTCACATGGTTTCTTGAAATCCTCTTCCATTTTATCTTGTAGTTTGTTCAGTGTGATATTAGCATATCACAGAAACTCCATGAGTTGCCGACATTTTTAAAAAAATATTTTTTTACTGTAGACTTGAAAAGTGGTACTTGTGCAACATGCAGTGTTTTTTTCTCCTTATATGTTATAAATGACAAGGCCATTTTTTTTTTTAAAAAAAGGATGCCATAACATTTCTCTCCATGCATATTGAGAAAGATTCGCTTAAAATGTTTTAGTCTCCTGCCTCAGACATCTGCCACTAGGAATCAGTTGTAGTACGAATTGTATCAGTCACACACCCATGCTGCAACAGCAAAAGTGAACAAGTGAAAGAGAGAGGTAGGCGTTTGTTCCAGTGATCACCCTCACGCTAGCGTTGTTCATCTCGGCTGATCACCAAAGCCACTAGAATTGCAAAGCATCTTTCCATCTGGAGAGACTTCAGGAAGGACACGCTGCAGAAAGTAAATTTGCAAATATTCAAGGGCTGAGGAGAGGAGTGAAAAAACAAAAGTTAACAGAGGCTTTGACTTCACCTGCAGAAGAAAGCAAATTCCTCCAGAAGGATGGCCCCATTTTCTTCTGTGGCTTTTATAAAGAGGCTGAGGCTTGTCAAACTTTGATTCAGAACAGGGGTGCATTCAGCAGCATCCTCAGGTCTGGCTGGGAGCTGCTCACATCCCCGGAAAATTCACTGGGAGAAAAAGTTTATGGAAGCGAGTAGGAGTTTATTCAACAGTGTCTGAGGCCTTTCAGACTCATGAGTGAGTGTCTATAAGGGGGCAATCAAGCATGGGCTGGGAATTATCTCTGTTGGTTGCCTACCTGTGACAGGCCCTCAAGTGCGGCTAAGAGGCTCATTCAGTGGTGAAGAAACAATGGCTGGAGGGGAACAAACAATTCAGAGGAGTCTATCATTCTGTATGGTGTTATCTTTAGCACTGAATAAAACCGGAGTTCCCCTTTTCTGCCTCATAGTCAGCACTACTTTTAGGAGCCAGTGGTACTTTTCAACTCTCTTTCACTACTTTTCAACAGGTTCATAAGGGCACGAAGTGCAGTATATAAAAAAAGCATAATAACGTTACTCGAGTGCAGGAAAAGGCCCAATGAACAGAGCAGCCAAGCTTGCAGGACTGGAAGAGATGAAAGATTTTTTAGCAGTGTCAAGGACTAATGTCATTGTCTGTAACCAGAAATGTCCTTTTACACATGCTGGGTTCTGGGGATAGAGGCTAAATTATTTCTTTCTACCAATAATGTAAAAATATTTGCTTCTGAAATTCATCTAATTTCTAAACATGTGTGAGCCGCCCAAAGCTCACAATCCCCAGTTACTGGTTTCTACTTGCTGCACAGAACATGTTTAGCCATTTGTTTAAAAATATGGAAAAAGTATAACATGGGATGAGAGCAAGGGGGAATTCAGTGAAAAGATATTCTTATTCACTACTTAAAAGGGGTCTATCTGCTACTGGTACTAAAGCTAAGAGTTTGAAAAGGTTTTTTTTTTTTTTTAAATGAAGGAAATGGGTTCTTGAATTGTAGGGAAGAAAGATGTGGCTTTACTTACTTCTGGAAGCATCCTAGGTAAGATGTAATGAGGATGGCCTCAAGAGTAAATATAATAAGCCATTGTATGATGCTAGGATGAAAAGAGGGAGGGGAGGAGAATCAGCAGATGTAGTTGAAAAACAGCATCCTAGAGTTGAGCAAACCTTTTTGGTCTGGGTGGGGACACATGATCCATGGCAAATTGGCGGATTAGTGCCCCAGGAAAATGCATATTTGTGCCTTTGCCTATTGACATACCCCAAATTATGCACATTTTCTCTGGAAAACACACAACATACACATACAGGTCTTGGTCTCATTTTACAGCCAGCAGTGTTCCGGCATTGAAATCCCACTACCGACAGTTCAGAACTGTCCAGTTTTTGAACAGAACTGTCCAAGGAAAACCCTGTTTCTTCTCACAGCAACATCACAATCCAGTTTGGCTCCCCAAAAGAGCATAGGCAGGAGCATAGCTGCTAGGCTCCCTGTCAATTTCTCAAATGATCTTCTGTCCCTCACACAATTAAAGGGGAGGAGCAGGATCCCCTTTTTTCTTTCTTGCAAGAACACTTGTCTTTCCCATGCTACTTTTTCAGTGGACAATGGCAGCTGGTGGCTTCCACGTCAGTGGGGCTGGGATTCTGTTCTGGGTTTTAGTCTAAACTTTAAAGGAGTTATCCAAGGTGCTCAGCCCAACCCCCCAAATAAGTGGAACATCTTGGAAAGTGAACCCTATGCGGGAGAAAAGCAGAATATAAATCAAATAAATAAATAAATGAGTTACTTTGAAGTTTGGACTAAACCACCTCACTGATATAGATGCCACTAGCCATGAGTGGCTAGTGGCTCAACAAAAACAAGAAGGCAGCTCAAAATTCCCCTAGACACAATGTTTGTATAGACAAAAGAGGGAATCAACACACAGAACATGGAAGCTCAGGAGAAAATAGTTTCATATAGCCTTTCATCTAAATTGATTCCAGGGGGGTTTACAACACACAAAATGACCATACATTCATCCAACTTCCTCTACAGAGCTTATGAGTTGCATATACATACCCTCAGTCTATACCATCTATGCTCTGCAAAAATGCAGGATTACAGATGCCACATCCACCCTCCCTGATGTTTATTGGTACAGAGCTAAATAGCAATCTCTCTCCTTCCCACTGGTGCTTTTGCTATAGCTGCTACTGCTAGGAGAAAGTACATGTAGCAAGCCACCCCCCACCACAGAGGTGGTTGGTAGCTTCCGTGTCAGCAGGGCAGTGGATCCACTCTGGGTTTTAGTATGAACTCAAGGAGCTGTCCAAGCTGCTGAATCAATTTCAGAAAAAGAATTCAGCACCTTTGGTAACTACCCTTTCTTACAGAGAATAGTTCTTCACTTGAAGACCAGTCAGAGGACAACACTGTATTGCAAACTGTCCTCTATTTTGATGGGCTACCCAGGGCCATCCCTGCTATTAGTCAAAGTTAGTTGATTGGCTCATTCAGCAGTGGTGTCCTCTGGTTGTTCTTTGTAGCCTCTGACTGCTTTCCTCTGGCAGAAGATAGAGTTGCGTATGCTATACAACTTGCCATGTGCTCCCTAAATGAGACTGCCATCTTAGGTGCAGTGGAGGACACTATCCCATTACTATTGTTGATATAAGTTTCAGCAGCTAGTTGAGTCCTCTTTTAAGCCTGGACTAGGGAGAGGGTGCCATTTTGGCCTTTGCTCCAGGCAGCAAATGTTTTGAATTGGCCCTGGCTGGGCAGTCCAGGATAGAGAAAGGAAGGATGGACCTTTGCCACTAACATCAAAGGTGAGCACCAGGATCAGAGACTTAGCAGGCACATGCTTTACTTCATATCTTCTCAACTGTGGTCAACTGTGAGGAGCCCTGGTGGCACAGTGGTTAAATGCCAGTATTGCAAGCGACCATGTT